>JAULUF010000009.1:20228333-21469166 GCA_031834385.1 Semotilus atromaculatus | reverse complement strand
CATTCATTATGTTCACAATCCGTTTGTATGCTCTACTACAGCAAACACCTGCACACATAAAGGTGCTAAAAACAGTTTATATATATATATATATATTTTTTACATTTTCTATCTTCTGACATTTTGCTAATCACACCTTTGGTTAAAAACTCAATGGATGTCAGCAAACCCAGATGCACAAAATGATTCGCAGAGTGTTTTAAAAAAAATAATAATAATAATTTTTCAAAATATATTTATCCATGAAGTCCATTTTATTTGTACGTCTCTTTTCACAATAAACATTGTTTCTAAGCAGCTTTACAGAAAATCATGATATTAATGTTTATAATATCTTAATGCCTTATTGTCGCATTTATCAGATTAGAGCTGGGCTTTTGACCTTATGTGGCAGAGAAACAACCATACAGCCATCTTTAGAATTTTGTGTTAGAAATATACAAAGCTACTGCAAAAATAGAAGTTCAATGGCATCGCTGTCAAAGAGTAATAGTTGGTGAAGTGGATGTACTTATTGTAGAGAGCATTGTAATGTTTGAAGCAGATGTCATAACAAATGCCAGTAGACTAGAAAGATTTTAAAACTAGCAGCTCATTTTTAAATCCGTAAGATCTTACCTTCATGCTGTGGAAATATAATCCGGAAAACAGAACATGATGAATGCTGCACTGGAAAGGGGTGGTGCTACATAAGGTAGAGTTTACCAATTATCAATGATACAAGCAATCCAGCAGTTATCGCTTTACGTGAGTATACTGTATCTATGCAGATAAAGTTTATATATCTATAAATCCAATTTTATACATGGAGCTATATATATATATATATATATTATGGAACTACGATAATATAGTTTACATTTTGCGATGATATAAGCAATCAAGATTAGCTGTATAGTATGTACTGCTTTATGTGAAAGTACTGAATGTATGCTGGTAAAGTTGGATGTACTATACTATTTATCTAACTTTTGTCAGAGGCGATAATAACATACAGTTTTGTGATATAAACAATCAAGCAGTTGAGATTTGCTATATACCATATATCGCTTTATGCAGTGGATTTTACTGTATATATTTATTTATTTAAAGAGCCTAGGACTTTCACTGAGACTGTGATTTCATAGTTGGTATTTACGCTTGGTCACTTCCTGCATTTTGGTGGACTGGTTTGGTATCCAAGTTTGCACATTCTGTTTGCTCTAAATTTACATAGATTTTTTTCTAAAGTGGATTTAAATTGATTGTAGGTTCACAATTTATATGATCTATTTTGGAAGGAATAAAGGTCCGTTCACACCTCAAACGATAACTTAAAGGTAACTAACAACATTAATGAAATAAAGTATAAAAATATATATTAGTGTCCACACTAGCGTATGATGTTCTGTTTATTATAAGCACGCTGATCGTATGTTGTCTGCCGCTTTAAATGTTCAAGCTCTTTAAAGTCAGATGGATCAGTTGAAAAAAAAAAACTTCCTGAAAATGATTCCTATGATATTGTACCTCCATATCATTACAGTCGTGGTGTTGATTTTTCTCACATAATTAGAACGATTATTAAAACTTTGTCAATGGGCCTTAAAGTTTAAATATGTGGACTGAATAAACAGATACACACTTGGCCGAGTGTCATAAATTAATATCGAGTCATCTTCTGAGGAGCTCTCATTGTTAGATTTTGGTTTTCTTTTTTTAACTTGTTTTCAAAAACTAATAATTTCTACTAGTAATTTCTTGCTCCTGAGGTGGTTTGAGTGATTTTGAATGTGTTTTAGATGGTCTATTATTTTCCATTGTCACCCAATCAGTAAAAATGCATCAGTACCCTCTTTAGATGGCATTTTCAGTTACAGTATCTGTCAAGTAGCAGGGTCATAAAACCTATCCTACTCAGTAGAGAACTCCAACTTTCCATCTGGAGAGTTTTTTAACTTTCGGTAAAAGAAAGACCACTAAAAGCTAACAAACTAAAATGTTACATGCTGTTTGTCAATTTTAGTATACTTTGTCTTATGGAGATTGATCTTCAGCTTGAAGCACCTGGAAAGACACTGTGCCGGATGTGTGCGTGTTCTCCTCATCTTTCTGCTCCTTACTGAAAATGAATGTTTGGATATCTAGGGCAGCTTCGAAACCTCAATCACAGCTCGACTGTGACAAAGTTTGACATGCGTGTCAGCCTCATTCTGGCTCTTTCCTTTTCTTCCTTTTCCCTGTCTCTCTCACGCTCCACCTCAACACGTCACTCCTTCACAAACAAACTGGCACAAAGCCCTCTCATCCGCATCTGATTACAATGCGCACGGCACCCCAGTAAACGTTTCTGACATGACAAGACAAGTTATTTGTGCCTCTGTGTTCATGCACACTTGCGTGTTTTTGTGTGTATGTACATATGCCTCTCTGAATTAACGTAAATGCATCTAGTCTAAGTGTGAACACATTTGTGGTGTAAACAACACATAACAATAAAAGAAACTGTGACTGTACAGATATTTACAACAGGGCTCAGGTGTCCCTTAGGTTGGCTTGTTTGGATTTGTACTGTCTAATGTCTTTGTCAAATATCTCTCGCTCTCTCTCTCTCACCCGCTCCATGTGACAGCAGCTAGCAGACACTCATAACTGTTAACAAAAACAGCAGACTCCTTTTGGATAATTACCCAAACACCCACACACTGTGTTACAGCTCATCCCAAGCCTTCTGGGAATACGGTCTCGTTTATGCTTATTTCCTCCGCATCCTGGAATCCCTCTTCAAATTATGATTTTTATAAATGAGAATAACAGATGATGGTTTGCTTATGTTGTTAAAAACTCCACTTATCTGCTTCTCTCTTCTTATTTATTCATAGTTGGTTTGTGGATACTAAATCCGTGTAGGTTTGTTATCCATTCTCTAGGGTAAGCATTTGTTTGTGAATAGTGCAGTAATGAATCTTTATTTGTTAGTGAGAGTAGCTTCATCTTTTTGTTCTTCTAAACGAGAGCAGATAACAGGTTTTTTATTTTTTTATTTGATTCTCCTCTCTCTCCTGACCACCTCGTGTGGAATGATGTGATCTTCATGCAGCAGGTGGCCCTTTCACACTGTGCTTTGACACTTGTCACGAATGGAGTAGCACGCTGACAGCGGGGTGTTTGTAAGTCGTCCACTTGCATGAAGGTTTTTCTGTACCCATGCTGCTATCTGAGTCATGTGCCCCAGAGAGGAAAAAAAGAAACCGGTTCAGGACAGGCTTGTATTGGCATCATGTTTCAATTGCTTCTATTCTTCAATTCTTTGACATGCAGATGTTATTAAATGCTATTAGAAAGGAGCTAGTGGCACATGGTCTTGTTCTCACACCTGTATTATTATTATTAGCTCATTGCAACTCCATCACAGGCTTTGGCAGGCCCTGCATCTCAAATGTAAAATTCTATTCTATCAACAATTATTCACCCTTTTTTCGTTGAATTCTTTTATTCTATGAGAACGCAATGCATTCATCTAAGTGACAGCAAAGACTTTTTACATTGTTACAAAAGTACAAAAGTAAAAAGAAATGCTGTTCTTTTGAACTTTCTATTCGTCCACGAATCCTGAAAAAAATATCACAGTTTCCACAAAATGATTAACCAGCACAACCATTATTTGAGAACCAAATCAGCATATTAGAATGATTTCTGAAGAATCATGTGAAACTAAAGACTGGAGTAATGATGCTGAAAAATCCAGTTTGACATCACAGGTTTGACATCATAATTGTCACAGATCACCCTAGCCACCATCCTCTGCACTACACATCCCAGCATCCATCCTGGTTCCCACCTGCACGTCCTTCCTCATCACACTCACCTGCATCTCGTCATCACCCTCATTATCTCCTCTATAAATGCACTCATCTCACCTCAGGTCCGACCTTAATTGTTTGTGTGTGTGTGTTATGTGGACTCCTCTCCCTGTCTCCAGTCTCCTGCGCTCTCCCTGTCTCCTGCGATCTCCCTGTCTCCTGCGATCTCCCTGTCTCCTGCGATCTCCCTGTCTCCTGCGATGTCCCTGTCTCCTGCGATGTCCCTGTCTCCTGCGATCTCCCTGTCTCCTGCGATCTCCCTGTCTCCTGCGCTCTCCCTGTCTCCTGCGATGTCCCTGTCTCCTGTGCACTCCCTGTCTCCTGTGCTCTCCCTGTCTCCTGTGCACTCCCTGTCTCCTGTGCTCTCCCTGTCTCCTGCGATCTCCCTGTCTCCTGCGCTCTCCCTGTCTCCTGCGATCTCCCTGTCTCCTGCGATGTCCCTGTCTCCTGTGCACTCCCTGTCTCCTGTGCTCTCCCTGTCTCCTGCGATCTCCCTGTCTCCTGCGCTCTCCCTGTCTCCTGCGCTCTCCCTGTCTCCTGCGCTCTCCCTGTCTCCTGCGCTCTCCCTGTCTCCTGCGCTCTCCCTGTCTCCTGCCCTCTCCCTGTCTCCTGCCCTCTCCCTGTCTCCTGCGATCTCCCTGTCTCCTGCGATCTCCCTGTCTCCTGCGATCTCCCTGTCTCCTGCGCTCTCCCTGTCTCCTGCCCTCTCCCTGTCTCCTGCGCTCTCCCTGTCTCCTGCCCTCTCCCTGTCTCCTGCGATCTCCCTGTCTCCTGCGATCTCCCTGTCTCCTGCGATCTCCCTGTCTCCTGCGCTCTCCCTGTCTCCTGTCTCCTGCGATCTCCCTGTCTCCTGCGCTCTCCCTGTCTCCTGCGCTCTCCCTGTCTCCTGCGCTCTCCCTGTCTCCTGTCTCCTGCGCTCTCCCTGTCTCCTGCGCTCTCCCTGTCTCCTGCGATCTCCCTGTCTCCTGCGATCTCCCTGTCTCCTGCGATCTCCCTGTCTCCTGCGATCTCCCTGTCTCCTGCGATCTCCCTGTCTCCTGCGATCTCCCTGTCTCCTGCGCTCTCCCTGTCTCCTGTCTCCTGCGATCTCCCTGTCTCCTGCGCTCTCCCTGTCTCCTGCGCTCTCCCTGTCTCCTGCGCTCTCCCTGTCTCCTGCGCTCTCCCTGTCTCCTGTCTCCTGCGCTCTCCCTGTCTCCTGCGCTCTCCCTGTCTCCTGCGATCTCCCTGTCTCCTGCGATCTCCCTGTCTCCTGCGCTCTCCCTGTCTCCTGCGCTCTCCGTCTCCTGCGCTCTCCCTGTCTCCTGCGCTCTCCCTGTCTCCTGTCTCCTGCGCTCTCCCTGTCTCCCTGTCTCCTGCGCTCTCCCTGTCTCCCTGTGCTCTCCCTGTCTCCTGCGCTCTCCCTGTCTCGTGCACTCTCCCTGTCTCCTGTCTCCTGCGCTCTCCCTGTCTCCTGCGCTCTCCCTGTCTCCTGCGATCTCCCTGTCTCCTGCGCTCTCCCTGTCTCCTGCGCTCTCCCTGTCTCCTGCGCTCTCCCTGTCTCCTGCGCTCTCCGTCTCCTGCGCTCTCCCTGTCTCCTGCGCTCTCCCTGTCTCCTGCGCTCTCCCTGTCTCCTGCGCTCTCCCTGTCTCCTGCGCTCTCCCTGTCTCCTGCGCTCTCCCTGTCTCCTGCGCTCTCCCTGTCTCCTGTCTCCTGCGCTCTCCCTGTCTCCTGCGCTCTCCCTGTCTCCTGTGCTCTCCCTGTCACCTGCGCTCTCCCTGTCTCCTGCGATCTCCCTGTCTCCTGCGCTCTCCCTGTCTTCTGCGCTCTCCCTGTCTCCTGCCCTCTCCCTGTCTCCTGCGCTCTCCCTGTCTCCTGCGCTCTCCCTGTCTCCTGCGCTCTCCCTGTCTCCTGCGCTCTCCCTGTCTCCTGCGCTCTCCCTGTCTCCTGCGCTCTCCCTGTCTCCTGCGATCTCCCTGTCTCCTGCGCTCTCCCTGTCTCCTGCCCTCTCCCTGTCTCCTGCCCTCTCCCTGTCTCCTGCGATCTCCCTGTCTCCTGTGCTCTCCCTGTCTCCTGCGCTCTCCCTGTCTCCTGCGATCTCCCTGTCTCCTGCGCTCTCCCTGTCTCCTGCGATCTCCCTGTCTCCTGCGCTCTCCCTGTCTCCTGCCCTCTCCCTGTCTCCTGCCCTCTCCCTGTCTCCTGCCCTCTCCCTGTCTCCTGTGCTCTCCCTGTCTCCTGCGCTCTCCCTATCTCCTGCGATCTCCCTGTCTCCTGCGCTCTCCCTGTCTCCTGCGATCTCCCTGTCTCCTGCGCTCTCCCTGTCTCCTGCCCTCTCCCTGTCTCCTGCCCTCTCCCTGTCTCCTGCCCTCTCCCTGTCTCCTGCGATCTCCCTGTCTCCTGCGCTCTCCCTGTCTCCTGCGATCTCCCTGTCTCCTGCGCTCTCCCTGTCTCCTGCGATCTCCCTGTCTCCTGCGCTCTCCCTGTCTCCTGCCCTCTCCCTGTCTCCTGCCCTCTCCCTGTCTCCTGCGATCTCCCTGTCTCCTGCGATCTCCCTGTCTCCTGCGATCTCCCTGTCTCCTGCCCTCTCCCTGTCTCCTGCGCTCTCCCTGTCTCCTGCGATCTCCCTGTCTCCTGCCCTCTCCCTGTCTCCTGCCCTCTCCCTGTCTCCTGCGATCTCCCTGTCTCCTGCGCTCTCCCTGTCTCCTGCGCTCTCCCTGTCTCCTGCGATCTCCCTGTCTCCTGCGCTCTCCCTGTCTCCTGCGCTCTCCCGGTCTCCTGCGATCTCCCTGTCTCCTGCGCTCTCCCTGTCTCCTGCGATCTCCCTGTCTCCTGCGATCTCCCTGTCTCCTGCGATCTCCCTGTCTCCTGCGCTCTCCCTGTCTCCTGCGATCTCCCTGTCTCCTGCGCTCTCCCTGTCTCCTGCGCTCTCCCTGTCTCCTGCGCTCTCCCTGTCTCCTGCGATCTCCCTGTCTCCTGCGATCTACCTGTCTCCTGCGATCTCCCTGTCTCCTGCGATCTCCCTGTCTCGATCCTCCCTTCCTCGATTACCGTTTGGACTCCACTACCCTGCTCACCTCATCCCTGCACCTTGTTTATTCAATAAATATCACCATTCACCATCATTCTTCCTCTCCTGTGTCCATATACCATAACAAAAATATTACAACATTATTTTAAATTGTAATATTTCACAATATTACTGTTTGTTTTCAAATAAATGCAGCCTTGGTAGTTATATTTTGGTTGCAAACAAAACATCTTGTTTGGACGTTCTAAGTTGAAAAATTGTGTTGAAATCCTTGAAGAAGAATTTTGGTATCAGAGCGAGCCTACTGTGCACACACAGTCTGAGAATGTTTACAGCAGCTTAACGATATTCATCATTGAATAAACAATATATTTATTGTCTATAATCTGCAATGTTCATTCTGTAAATTAAATTAGTAACATGAAACATTTAACAGACTATGTTTCTCGCTCCCACTCATTTCTACTGTATACACACACATAGAAAGTGATGACACCTATGGCACACAGCTATTTTCTGAAGTCACTGTCTTAAGTGCCAAGAAAATTAATTAGAACACTCAGAGAGAGAAATAAAAACCCTGAAGGGCTTGAGATCCTCCTCAAGTTCCCTCTCTAGAATAGAGTCCTGTTCTATTTGCTCCCTCTCACATTCAATGTAACCGCTGCAATTAGTGTCTGGTCCACTCTGATTACATGCAAGGTAAATGAAGCTTTATTTCCCTGCAGCGCAGTGGGCCGCTTGCATCTGAAGGCCCTGATAGCAGGACGGTCTGCATATGTCACAGAGGACGCAAGGTGTCCAGTGTGCCCGAGGGAGTGGGCGTTGGAGTTTTTTGCCACAGCAGGATGTTGATTATGATCTAGCTAATCTGGGCTGGGTCAGATTGATTAAGCGGAGGGAGGTGGAGGAGGCAGCCTGGCGCTTCTGATTACAGCGGCAGTGTTAAAGCGTTATAATCACTGAGAGTCAAAGGCAAACAGCCGAGAGGACAATCAGCATTCACAATGTGATTTCTTATAGGATTAGAACCTTGCACTGCAAGACACCCGTAGGCTAGATATTGCAGCACTCTGTTTTAAACACAACTCTCATATAACCTCTAGATTGTCCTTATAAGTTACTCATTGGAGTTTTTTTTTTTTATAGTTCAATTTTATTTTCAATTTCATCACTTCTATTTCTTTAAAACAGAGAAATTGATGAGATGTTTTTATTTACCTTGAAAGAATGGCTCCCTTTACACCTGGCTTTATGTTTGACATGCACAGGAGCCCATTGACATTCCTGTCCATCATCAACTGATACTCACTGTTTATTGCTATATCAATCATTATGAACACCTAAAACCCTTTTGGTCAATATAATCAAAGCATGTTTGTCAAAATCAGATATACCCCTTTCTTCTTGTCCTCAGCTGTCTGCACAGACACACATGCTGGGTACGAAAGGGCCGGTGGAAGAAAGTGGAGTCCTAAACAATGCATATTGAACTCACTTGCAGTCATGATGGCATGAACCAGATTGGTGTATTGATCAGGGACCTCTGAACTAAATCTGCTTTGGGGTCAGAAGGTGGGTCATAACAGTTCCCTGACTCATTACATCAAATCAGCACTGAGAAAATGAGTGAAGGAGCAGGAAAATAGGTGAATTGCACTGGTTGCCAGTTGCCGCTCGCATCAAATTCAAGTCACTGACTTTTGCCTACAGAACAACCACTGGCTCTGCTCCCTTTTACCTAAACTCATTACTTCAGACTTGTGTGCCATCCAGAAACTTCTGTTCTGCAAGTGAACGCCGTCTTGTGGTGCCATCTCAAAGAGGCACAAAATCTCTTTCTCTGACCTTTTTCTGGTCTGTTCCCTGCTGGTGGAATGATCTGCCCAACTCAACCAGAGCTGCTGAGTCCATGACCATTTTCAAGAAACGTCTGAAGACGCATCTTTTTCGACACTTGATCCATTAATACTAACACTTTATCTTCTATTCTATATCTATTATCTTTATAAAAAAATTATTAAAAAGTACACATACTGTGTTATATTAAACTGGGAAGGGTCATAGCACTTGCATATTGTTGTCCTATTGTTAGTTTAACTGTTTCTATTCTCATTTGTAAGTCGCTTTGGATAAAAACATCTGCTAAATTAATAAATGTAAATGTAAATTACTAAGTCAAGTAAAGTGCACTGAAATGCAAAGTAATCTTTAGTTGTTATCTTGAGTATTTATTTCAACAAGATAACATAAAAATTACATTTGTTGGTGAAACCTATAATTTGTCAAGTTGATTTAGAGAAAACAACATTTTTGGTACAAATAAAACCAGTTAATTTAGATGTTACCACATTTTGTAGGTTATCTACAAACAAACAAAATCCAGTTCTTCATTGTCACTTTAACAAATTATTATTATAGCTCATATGTAAAGAGTTAGATAATGCTTTGTTAACAACAGTAACAGTAAATAGTTCTCACTTTAGATTAGGTCATGGAAAATGGAAAAATTACATTTAATTAAAGGGTTATTTCACCCCAAAATTGTATTTTTGTCATTAATTACTCACCCTCATGTTGTTCCAAATCCTTAAGATCTTTGTTCATCTTCGGAACACAAATTAAGATCCGAGAGCTTTCTGAACCAGCCACAGGCAGCAATGTCACTGCAACTTTCAAGGCCCAGAAAGTTAAAGACATCGTTAAAATAGTCCATGTGACTGCAGTGGTTCAACCTGTGTTCCAAAAAACGAAATGAGGGTGAGTAATTAATGGCAGAAATTTCCTTTTTGAATGAACTAAACCTTTAATTAATGTAATTTTCCCATTTTCCATGAACTAACCTAAAATGAGAACTTTTTACAGTTAATACGTTGTCAACAAAGCATTATCTAACTCCTTTACATATGAGCTAATTAAACAACAACACTTAATTACAGTGACAATGAGGGAAGAACTCACTATTTGTATGTAGTATATTAATGTATTATAATGTAACTATTTCAAATGATTTGTAAATACTTTATTACACTATACTTATTATAAAGTGATACTAATAGATCTTTGAGGTAAGAATTTTAGGTTACCACTTCCTACCAGTGTAGGCTGGGACCTAATATCTATACTATATCAGAATTTGATTGTGGATTTGATTTTATAGTTTAATGTGATTCCCCTACCTGTTTTGGATTTGTCAATAGACATGAAAAGTCATTTTAGAGGCTCAGAAACTTTGTTTATTGAAAGATTATGAAACATTTTTATTTAGTATCATGCACAGCAAGACCAATGATATTTTATTAAGAAAGCAAATAATGAAATTTATGATTCTGTTATATATTTAAATGACTCAGACTAGTGTCATCCAGTAGAGCTTGTCTCTGAAATACCAGCTGTGTTATTGTTGATTACTGTTTGCAATATTAATGTTTAAACACCCTGCTGTTTATAACCCGGCTGACTTCTGTTACGCATCATAAGATGGACAGTTTTCTCACATGGGTTCATTGACGGTGAGCCATATCAGTGCGTGAATCTCCTCAACATGAACATTTAGCTCTGTCTTAGAGGCTCAGTATACAGTCTAAAACAGAAAAACACTAATTTCACTGCAGCTATTTTCTGTCTCTGACTCAAGCTGAGCGCGGTCTCATTGATGGTGTTTATTCAATCGTAGGGTAATTTCAAACAAAGCAGTATGTCTTTAAACTTTAAGTACATGCTAAAATGGATTCAAAATAACTATACCCTTTAATATCGCCACCACACTGGCACACAACCAGTCTGAATCCTTAGAGACTGAGACTTATACCCAACATCTTCATGTCAATAACTGTAGTCTCCACAGTGTCTTCATGTCATGTTGAGTCATTACATACTTGGCAGATGGTACAGTGCCGCTTCCACTGCTGTTTTGCCCGTTTAACGGTACATTGTCACTCATGGATGTGCATATGTGTGTGTGTAGCTGTGTGAATGCCCTCTACAATAGGTTGCCCCCTTTCTCTCTCAGACAGAATCTCATGGGAGGAATTTTGGAACGCTTGTAATGCCGTCTGCATTATTTAGTTCAGTGCTTCTCCATCGGTTTTAGCTTCAGTACCCAGATTTTACATTGGTCATCATGGAGTAAAACCATGTTTATCTTTGCTGAGAGTGAGCCCATATGTAATGCGATGTAGTTTGGGTCACATTGTCTTTTACCTTGTGTGGCTTTGTTCTTAGTTTTTGAGTTCATGTCCAAATTGACTGCTTAATTTGACAGCTTCTTCCAAGTTACAGACTAGTTTGCGCCAGTATACTGTGTTTTTACTGGATGCACGTTTTCTTCCTTATACAATCCACCAGTTGAGAACAAATCGGCACCTACAGTATGTTTGAGTGTATATATATTAATTTATTGAATACATTAATTCAGATAAATATAGCAATGTCATTTGTTAAGACTAATCGGCACAAATACTGTAATGATCTGAAACGTGACAACTTGACCTCCAAACAGAGTTCAATCTCAAGCTCTGCTGCTTTTCCTTGGAAAGCCGTGCTCACACTCAAATTAGTCTCCCTACTCATATGTTTTGTGCTCTTTCAAAGGAAGCATTATGTTGGGTTACTTAGCGTAGTCGTAGCGTAGTCTCGTATTTGTTTCTGCTCATGCAGTACAGTCATAGTAATGGCTCTGTTCATCCATTCTGACAAAGGAGATTGTGGGAGCTTGAGTGAATGGGGAGAGCTGCTGTTTCAGAGGCATTTGGGGTATTTGAATCCCCTAAATAATACTGCCACTCTCCATCATTTTCATTAATGAGAGAGCTGTGAAAGGAGCCATTTATTATGCCTCAGAGCTTTTGTCTTATTGGTTTTGTAATGTCATAAGACCAACAAATGACTCTCCCCTTCACTCACTCACTTTTTCTCTTTCATTGCACTCTCTCTTTCTCTCAGACTATAGCACACCCTCTACACCAACACACATCTGTCATTTTGACAGCCCCAGTGTTTTGGGGTTACAGTGTCCTCCACTTTCCCCACCCTTTTCCTATATTAAAGAGTGTTATTGTTTTGAGCAAAGCCGTTTGGAGAGACGAGAGAGAGAGTCCTGCCACTCTCCTCAGACTGGAGATGAATCTCTGAGGGGTCGCTGTCAAGGGCTACAGGAGAAGAGGAAAAATCAGACTGAAGCACATAGTGAGGATCTCTGTGCTGTTTAAGAGTACAGAAAAATGGAGTCAAATAGCCACCTTATTGTTCACGTAAGAGGCCATTTATAAATTCAATGTGTCTGGATTCTAGTGTTCATCCGCTTTTTTTTAGTTCATCATGCTGCTTGATATTGCAATCACATTTTATTGTATTGTCTTATAAACACACTTGTTTGTTGTGTAAATACTTTACAGCTTACTTTGTTATTCTTCTTGTTATTTGCCTATAGCGGCTAATGAATTGAAAATCGCGCACATTCATACAAAATGGCTTACTTCTACATTGGAAAATTAGGTGGGGAGTACACAAAAAATCACATGTACTCTTTTGAACATATTACATCTATTCATTCTGATTTTGTCTGTGTTCCAGTTTGGCCAGCACAACATAAATTAATTGTTTAATTTCTTTGAAAAACACTCATCATAAAACATAAAAACATTTTACATGTACGTTTCAACACAGGATTCCTGAGAGTCTCCCCTGTACTGTCATTGATCAGACAAACAAATAGTCCCACCCCAAACTCACTCCATTTGTTAAGCCGATGCTGATGTATTAGGCTGGTTGGGATGCTCAAAATAAGAGCAATGTTTTGATGGTGCTACAGTGTTTACACTTTTTGGGGGAAATCAGTCTACACATAGATTACTTAAAGAGAATTCTGCAATTAAGCTGTGATAGGAAAACGCACTGTCACCTTTCAGTGAAAGCACAAGATGACCTCTGAATAAAATACCGAAAGTGACAACAAACAAATTATCTTATATAAAAGCAGCAATCAGTTAAACAATAAACAGTAACACTGTAATCTGCATGATTTATTCATGTTGCGGTGCTTTGCTGGAAAACATCTGTTGAATGTTGTTTATGCATCAAATAGCCCTTATTTTATATATTTAATATTATTTATACAGCAATTAATTAATTTATTGCACATAGCTATGTCTGATTTTCCCACACACTTTAGTTTTTTTGTGGTGTACAGTATCTTTTAACTTCAACTGATCAGTAAAAGCTGCTTTATTTGTAAATATGCAAGTTTAGCTTTTAATGTCTTGTCAAGTTATGATATCATGTATCATGGTTGGAAAAATGCACACATTATTTCTAAGTTCCTAAAGTGTACATGCAACCACAGTCGAGCCACAATGAGAGCGTCCAAACTTTATTTAAATTAAAAATTAAATATAGTAATAATATGTAATAATGTGATAAAAGCACCAAATCCATCAGAAACAGATTTTAACAATGTTTCTGACAGATCTTGACTTGCATTTACTTTGTAAAGATTGTCTGCCACCAGGGGTTTCTCGCCTCTCATTTGCGAGTTCAGCACTTCCCAATTTTTGTGATGCTCTTACTACTTGCTTTGCCCCGCTGTCAGTCCCACAATCCCCAGTGCAATCCTGCCACTCAACCCCCATAAAGAATGAATTGGAATTGCTCGCTGTTGCCCACTGCATGCTAATGGACATGTACGGTTTAAAATAAACTATATCATATTTCAGTGGTTCTATGGACATTTTTATGCAATTACACTTTTTACATTGACAATGTCCATTTTCATGGTCTCGCCTGGGGCACCACAGCCCGGCCATGTTTACTTTTCCTTGTATGTAAATATTTGTGTCAATGTTTCCAGATTGTATTATCCCAACATCAGTCAGTAGAGCTTTTACTGTTCCTGTGGTTTATTTCACTGCAATATAAGCACAGACAAAGTGATTCGTGTTTATAATCCCCACAAACCCAGAGGTTTCTCTGACTTTAATCTTCAGGACACTCAAAGATCCTCTAAGTGGGTCTGAAATGAAACCCATATATACGTCATTGCTGAATTTAGCATGTACTGATCTCTGATTAAATGTCAAGTTAGTTTTATCTGTATCAGAGGCATGGCTGTTGATAAATAATTATGTCAGTATTTTCAATAGAGAACATTTCATATGTTCTTGAACTTAGTTACACCTGTAGGCCGGCATATAGTAACTTAAATCTACTGTTCTTCGACCATAACAATCCAGCACTTGTAATAGCCCTATTACATGTCAGGCTCAATATCCCTTTTACATTTCAGACTCAACGCAAAATCCGTTTAATTATGGATTTTGTTTGAAATTCTGGTTTTGCAAAAGTTGCTTTGATTAAGTGAACTCTTAAAGATAAATAGCTTGTTTCATTCTCTGTTTCAGTTGCACTGTAAAAAGAAAACATGCAGTTGTAACCTTAAAGAGCTGTATCTGATTTGATTCAGTCATCAGGGTTCCCACGCGTCCTTGAAATCCTTGAAAGTTTGAATCTGAAAAAAAAAAAAAATTCAACACCCTGGAATTTTTTTAAAATGTAACCCTCTTCGTCGTTGTGCTCCCCCAAATGTCTCTGCGTTGTGTTTATGTAATGGATGAATGAAGAGGACACCAAGATCGTGGTTGTCACAGCAGTGAAGCTTAAGTTTAAAGCTACAGTCCGCAACTTTTCCTCTTTGTCACCATCTCTGTTCGAAATCTGCAATTGCAATTATTCGCGGAATTATCAACTTTACGTGGGTTGTAAATCGGCATGAAACAGCACGGATGAACACAATGTTTTGAGGCGAGTGCTGCTGTCAATCACCGCGCTGTGTGTCATTCAGATTCACAGATTCACTTTTTGAAAGTTTGACCAACATAAGAATTTTCACCGGAAAATGTCTTCTGAACAAGTAAGTAAAATTTTTTGTTCTGATCAACTAAGGGGGGAAAAGCATTCGACATGACAAGCGATCGTTAGATTTAATCAGCGCGATTTACAGCAACCGTGCAAATCATAATTTGTTCTCAAACTGTTCATGTTAACAATATCAGCATTGCGTGACTAACGTTACATTTCTGTGTTTTATAGTTACCTGTGTAGTTCAGAATTCATATTCTCCATAATAGCTAAACGAGAAAGGCACAACAGAGGAAACTCCATAACTGTGTAAATTAAGAAAACAGTGGTACTGTTACATGATTGAACTATTGAAATGTCTTACTTGTTAAGCAGAAAAAAGTCGTCTCTTCTTCCGTTTTGAACCCCTTCAAAACATGGAGTACACGCACCTTTCAAAAGCCCCGCCGATGTTTATCCTTGTGTTCGCATAAGTTTCTTTCTATTTCACCTTAAATCCAAAGTACGAAGTCTTTTGGGTTTTATAACTGCTGAATCTCCAGTTGACACTGATGATTGTTGTTTGGATCTTTCTGGATCCACCATAAGTTTAATTATGTAAAGTGCTGCGAGAAAAGCCTATACATCTCTACATCTCCTCACGCACAGTATAGTCGCCTAGCCGAAACACCTTCTTTATGTGTACGGGTGTGACGTAATGACGCAAAGACGTAATGATGCTCGAATTTCCCGCGGAAACCCACCAGTACCACTGGAATTAAAATCATTATTACAAGCTAACCGTTTTGAATCAAGCTATGGCAAGCAGATACTTTTGAACACTGGCTGAATATGTTTTTTTTTAAATAATTATTTTGGATTATTTTTAACTTAAAAAAAGTTACGGACAGCAGCTTTAAGCTTAAGGGCTTTTTATCTGCATCAGCCACTATGCAGCACACAGCAATATCTTTCCACAAGGAGATAGAACTGTTAGTTACCAATAATAAAAATAACAATGCATACAAAATTATAAAACGAAATAATAATAGTTTTAGCTGGAGTTATATTAACTTCAAATCACAAGGGTTCTTAAACACTGGAAAAATTACTTTAGCCAGGGGCGTAGAATTTAGTAGGGACGCTAGGGACGTGTCCCTACCAATATCCAATGACCACTGATTTGTCCCTAGCAATAATTTCGATCAAAAATTTAAATTAAAATATGTTTATATATAAAACCAATTTTATATATAAATTGAAATATATTTACACTCACCGGCCACTTTATTAGGTACCCCATGCTAGTAACGGGTTGGACCCCCTTTTGCCTTCAGAACTGCCTCAATTCTTCGTGGCATAGATTCAACAAGGTGCTGGAAGCATTTCTCAGGGAGTTTGGTCCATATTGACATGATGGCATCACACAGTTGCCGCAGATTTGTCGGCTGCACATCCATGATGCGAATCTCCCGTTCCACCACATCCCAAAGATGCTCTATTGGATTGAGATCTGGTGACTGTGGAGGCCATTTGAGTACAGCGAACTCATTGTCATGTTCAAGAAACCAGTCTGAGATGATTCCAGCTTTATGACATGGCGCATTATCCTGCTGAAAGTAGCCATCAGAAGTTGGGTACATTGTGGTCATAAAGGGATGGACATGGTCAGCAACAATACTCAGGTAGGCTGTGGCGTTGCAACGATGCTCAATTGGTACCAAGGGGCCCAAAGAGTGCCAAGAAAATATTCCCCACACCATGACACCACCACCACCAGCCTGAACCGTTGATACAAGGCAGGATGGATCCATGCTTTCATGTTGTAGACGCCAAATTCTGACCCTACCATCCGAATGTCGCAGCAGAAATCGAGACTCATCAGACCAGGCAACGTTTTTCCAATCTTCTATTGTCCAATTTCGATGAGCTTGTGCAAATTGTAGCCTCAGTTTCCTGTTCTTAGCTGAAAGGAGTGGCACCCGGTGTGGTCTTCTGCTGCTGTAGCCCATCTGCCTCAAAGTTCGACGTACTGTGCGTTCAGAGATGCTCTTCTGCCCACCTTGGTTGTAACGGGTGGTTATTTGAGTCACTGTTGCCCTTCTATCAGCTCGAACCAGTCTGGCCATTCTCCTCTGACCTCTGGCATCAACAAGGCATTTCCGCCCACAGAACTGCCGCTCACTGGATGTTTTTTCTTTTTCGGACCATTCTCTGTAAACCCTAGAGATAGTTGTGCGTGAAAATCCCAGTAGATTAGCAGTTTCTGAAATACTCAGACCAGCCCTTCTGGCACCAACAATCATGCCACGTTCAAAGTCACTCAAATCACCTTTCTTCCCCATACTGATGCTCGGTTTGAACTACAGGAGATTGTCTTGACCATGTCTACATGCCTAAATGCACTGAGTTGCCGCCATGTGATTGGCTGCTTAGAAATTAAGTGTTAACGAGCAGTTGGACAGGTGTACCTAATAAAGTGGCCGGTGAGTGTATATATAAAACCACTCTTACAAGAGCGTTCTGTGAAAAAGACCTAAAGCGGTAAGTGAGGGAGAAATCAACAGCTCTGTGATCAAAAATACAATTCAAATCGCGTCACATATTGATTCTGGGACAGATTGAAGTAGCGAATAAGTAGCAACCCTAAACTGTGTGGTTGGGTGTGTGTGTGTCTTTGTCTCTGTATGACCTGGTAAACCAAAATGGCCCACATTTGGCAAAATGGCCCACATTGATGGCAATATCTGAAATCCTTGTCCTTAGCGGGATATGGATTTTTGATCCACATGAGGAAAACCACGTGTAAATCATCTAAGTGATGTTTTTTGAAAATACCTGAGAGCGAAAAAGGAACAAAAGGAACACACCCCAAACCAAACACATGTCCCTTAGGGTTGTAACACAGATGATCTGCTAAATAGTTCTTCAATGTGTGTTTGAAATTAAAGCTTTGATTTGGCACAAGTTGTTGTCTCATTGTTCTGCAAGAATTCATTACATTAAGGAATTCATTGCAAAATGCACTTGCTTTGCTGCGCTGCTCTAGGAGGCCACACCTACCGGTAAGAGAGCGCAGTTAAACAACAAGGCTAGACAACAAGGCTAGACAACTAGTGAGTCTCCGTGCGTTCTACAGTTGCCATTCATTATGTTTACTGTGGCGAGCAGGACGAGACTGAGGGACGCGGGAGAACGGCACGAGGCCAGTGGCGTGATTACTGATGAGCGACACCTGTGAGACACACCGGTCTCGTATCTCTCACGGAGGAGCAGGATTTTCTTAGCAATGTTAAAACGCACATCAACCGATCCCTTGTTTAGCGTTCATGTAAACACTACATTCAGATTCACCAATCGTAATGAATTCAGTTAGATTGAAACAAAAGGTGTGCATGTAAACAATGAATGGCGACTGCAGAAAGCAGAAGTTGAATCCCGGACTTTTTGGACGATCTCGACGGCCGGACATGTCCGGGAAAAAGAGGATGTATGGTAACCCCTACTACTCAGCTTTCTCCACCAGGCACGTGCACACATAGACATCAAAAGGGGCTTGAGCACCTGCCCTTTTTATTCCTGGAGAGAAAGTGCCCTTTTTTCTGGTGTGTTTTTTTTTTTTTTTTTTTTTTTGGAAAAATAATATATATTCCTGTTTGCGCACAGCTTCCCCGTCAAACAAATATATTTATTGAATAGTGTATCTAAATATCAGGTCAGGAGTTCTAAAGCGCTCCCTCTCTCTCTCTCTTCTCATGTGAATGTCCTCACTGTGACTCACAGAAAGACGCGCGCGGCCAGTAGCCTATAATGCGCATGCACAGACCGCGCGCCAGAATACAGTTCTCTTTCGCGCTTGAACGAACAATAACACACACTGTGACAATTATGCCAAAATGTAGTTTGTCAAGTATCTTCATAACATAAGAGCAGTCTTATGATGGACATAAAGAGTTGTGAGAGAATGAAGCGCGTGTGAGATCCGCGTCTCTGGCTCTGCAACGGCTGGTCTTAAAGGGCCAGCAGCCAATAAAGCTCTGTCAGTAAAGTTAATCACAGAACAAAGGGAACAGAGAAAATGACCCACTGCTCTTGACTAAATAACTTGTGTAGCTTTAATAAGGATTAGTCTATATATAATTTATAATTTATGCAGCGCAGACTGTCTGATAACTTTATTCAGTTTCTGTATATGAGCTACCTGTAGCCTATAATATAGCTTAAATATGACTTTTATTATGGGTTTATGTGAGGATTGTTTGAAGTTCACTTAAATTAAAAGCTGTTTTATTTTTTGCAGCCTAATAAATGTTTTTAAAAAATTGAATACTAAGGAGACCATGGTTTCTGTGTGAACTGATTATTTTGTAGACATCTTTTGAAAATGAAACAATTGCGTGAGTTTGAGGAAGATACAATTAATTAACTTTTTAAATAATAATAAAAAAAGGAAGTCAGAGTTGTGTTAATATATATACTTTTTGGTTTAAAACAGTAAAAAAAAAAACGTAATTATGAGAAGTGCCCTTTTTTTCACTTGAGCCCCTGCCCCTCAAAATGTCTGTGCACGTCCCTGTTCTCCACAGAACAAGAGCCTGCTAGCTTAGCTTCCAAATAAAGATGGCTGACACTGTGTACGTTTTGTGAGTGAGATCCCACCCTCTATGGTCTTGTTGAGAACATGCGGGACAGCCCCTACTACTGGCTGTAGTCTTTAGCCTCTGGCCAAAAAATCCTCAGATAACGCGAAATGACGATTTTTGCGTCATCAGAGGATTTTTTCCAGACAAAAAATACATAAATCTCTCGTCTCAGGGGGATATGAGGGTGGAAAACGCGGTAATTCGAAAATACTACAGGTTTTCTACTAATACAAAGCTTAATGCTAAATCCTGAAGTGTCCCTTTAACTCCACATCAGCTGCATAAATTCTTCAACTAACCATTCAGAAATGTCCTGTTGCATTCTACATGTTGTCACTTCTTGAGTCTCTCCATCATTGTCTGACTGAAATTTTCAGTGCATGTCTGTGTGAGGTAAGGACACAAGCTGTTGAAGCTCTGCTTGATAATCTCTTAATATAATATTCCATACATTGTCAGAGCTTGGTAGACAGGTAACTATTATATTTGTAGAAGTTAATTAATAGATTATAATTAATGTTATTTATTAATTTATCGTTTATAAATGTGAATCATAATAAAGTATGATCCTATCTTTAAAAAGTTTTTTAAAGTGCTAAATTATCTAAATAAAAGTGGGACTAATAATTACATAATAATGTAGTGATTTAAGCAGTGAATAAATTAAAAATGGAAAAAAATATTAAAATTATTGTCAAAAACATGATTACTGGTTCAGAATGACTGCTTAAGGCACACCAGCATATAATGAAGAGTTATGTAGAAATAAATAAAATCAAATGGGAATATAATAATATAATATTCAAATAATAATGTGTTCTGTTGCAAGTTCACATACTTGTTGTCATGATTTTTCATGGTTTATTGTTGAGCTGTCAAGTTGTCATGTTGAAATAATCAGTTCCAAGACCTTGACACATTTTTTTACAGTTTTTTTTTACAGTAATCGGCCACCGTAGTAATGCAATAGAAATGAACACAAAAAACATGCCTAGTGCCTATCCACAACACTGACGGTGGACTCGATCGCGGTCAGGAGTAGAGCGGCTGCGGACAAATGGGTTTTTTTTTGTTTTTTTTGAGCGGCTGCTGACGAATTTTTCTATGCGCACCATAACACGCACACACAATATGACCTCACACTCTGCGCATGTTTTACAACATAATTTAACATATAAATACTAGTCATAACACTTTTTAAATAGCCCACTTAAAGTGTTTATTACAAATAAATTACTAGTAAAGTAAATGAACAAAATTCTGCGTGAACGCCCCCATTAACACTTGAACGCCCCCCTTTCAAAAATCTTGCTTCTAACGCCCCCCGTTGAGAACCACTAGTTTAGATGTAGGCCTATGCAAATGGAGCACTCTTTTAGTTTGCCTAGAAAAACATTTTGGATCTAAGTGTTTTCTGCCTGCTTCATCTGCCCCTCACACCTGGTATTAAGATGCGTTTTGGTCGATCTGATCACAAGTGGACTAAATACATGTGTGTAAACGGGGCTTGTCTTCTTTCAAACACTTCCAGAGGTAGTCGAAAACGCTTGCTTTCATAGTGTAACCGCTCATGTGTTCGAACAGCCACAAAAGACCATCTACTCTCCGCCTACTGACCTAATGTGTAAACATTATGGGAAGCGCGCTGACCAGATGGAATTTAAACTTTGTCTGGAGAGTCAAGTTTGGTTTGAAGATGAAAAATATTTCAAGCACAATGTTCTGTAACTATACCGGACTATACTAAACACTCGCAGCATTTGATGTGGTCTTGCGGATGTCTGAGGAGAAACGAAAACTGCTGATCTCTGTATTTTTCTGTCGTCTCCAGTCGCGCTTATATGTAGGCTAAATAAGCTATTTTCGTCCATTAGATCAATAGATCTGAAAAAAAGAATAACAGGAATAAATTCTATTTTAAAATATATTTAAATAGAAAACAGTGCTTTTGAATTGTAATAATATTCACAATATTTTTTATTTACTGTATTTTTTATTAAATGCAGCATTGGTGGTGAGCATAAAGTTTCTTTCACACTGGACGCGATTTTGACGCTCGAATAATTCGCGCGATGGTTTTATTTTTTGATCAGCTGTTTGTGTAATTAGTGCTTCCACACTGAACGTGAATGTGCTACGGCCAAAAAACTTATTTTATATTATTCTCTTCGATGTCAATTTTTTTCTTTTTACTTTTGCGGCGACAGAAAAGGCTTCAACCAATCACAACCAAGGAAACAAAGGTGACGTCGATTGGTTCCCTGTGGTTTGTCAGATGCGGTGCCACTGTCTGAAGGAGCTCCTCAAATTGTCCCACAGACATCCGAAAATAAGTGCGGAACCGGGCAATGATAAAGTTTTAGCTCCTGTACAAGATTAGTATACTCTCCTTCAGACTCTCTGTTCTTCAAGATTGGGTGCACCCAAAGCCTTCTTTTCTGTATTTTAAAGTGAAATGAAATTAAAAGCTCGTCTTCACTGGATGATGATGATGATGTGTCAATTTTTTTCTCAACTGTCGGCGCAAATGTTTTGGAATGTTGAAGCTCTGAACGTCACAGACGTCACAAATTCGCATCGCGGCTGATTTGAATGGTTTTGACGCGGACTATTCGCTTTTTCGTTATGCATCCGATGTGAAAGGGCCTTAAGGTTCTTCTATAATAAACATTTTAAAAAAATCTTACCAACTTTTGAGCCGTGTACCTTATTGTGCAGTAGAACCTGAGATTGAAATGAGATTGTGTTTCCACACAGACAGTTTAATAACATTTATGATTACTACATTAGTACATAAATGAGAGACCGCAGATAAATTAGCAAAGGGAGGCCTAAAAGAGCTTATGGTGTGCTTTTATCCATCTTTAACACTGTTGGGACATTTTCCCTGGAGCAGCCTTCTAAGTGTCTTTATTTAGGGCTGTGTGCATGCAAGACAAAGCAATGTAAGAAAGAATGAGTGAAATAAAGATGGGAAGTAATATTCCTGAGGGATAATGCATTGGATTATTCACAATTTTCAGATAAGGCTGATGAGCAGTGCCCTCCCTTTAGAGAATCTCTGAGTCTCAGCTATGCTACCATATTAATTAGAATATGAATTATACTGCTTATCTGATGCCTCGCGATGATTTGTACCCAAGGTCTCTTTGCCAGTTGTGAGGCTAATGTCAAACAATATTAAACAACTATTTTCAGCCTGCTGTTTTCTCCTCATTTACTTTAGAGAGAAAGAATGCCCTCTTTCCAACAGCCTCTGCCGTGTTCAAGAGCAGATCTATATGATTGGCTCAGACAGACACTTTATTCGTTCACAGTAACTGTCAGAGCAGAATGAGAAGCATCCATCATGCGCAAGTCAACTCTTTCTCTTGCTCATTTCATTCAGTAGCAGAGTTATATTATAGTGTGTGTCCTTTTAGTGTTTGACATCTTCGTGTGTTCTGAGCAATTGTAAAGAACAAGCTTAACTGAAGCCCCTATAAAAGTCATGATGTGTTAATGGTGTGGTCGTATATCGTACAGCCTTGAATCACATCGTCCTCTCGTGTACGGAGCCATACAAAGGCAAGCAAACTCCAACCCGGACTACGTCATTTGCAATATAGCTTTTTCTGATATGGCTGTATTAATTATCTGACGTGATGCAGTTGTGGGTGAGAGAGAAAAAAAGTGCTCCTGTAGATGTTCTCTAGCCCTAATGGCCATCATGAGCAGGCTGCAGCGCGGTTGGACCTCTGATGGCCATTAATGAGCCACCTGATTGAAACGCTGGAACAAAGGACAGTCTGATCTCTTCTATCATGTGGCGGTTTCTACCTCGCTGTACCTTTCTCTGTGTGTGTCTCTCTTTCAACCCTGGATGTCAGCAACATGGTGTACACCTACAAGTAGAAGGCATAATAGTGAAGCCTCATTACAGGCTGCTCTGCTGGAGCTCCATCCAGGGCCTTTTGTTTTGCTCTTTAGAGGTCGGGAACTGATTAAAAGTTGAAAAGTGTGGGTTAATCACTGACTGACCTCCTGTGAGCTGTTGTGGCCCTCAGTCTATTTTAATCAACGAGTCTTTAAGATGGTGCAGGTAGACTACTCCACCCACAGTCCAGACATCTCTCTGCCTGATCACAGGCTTTTTTGCCCCGTTGTGTTGTGTTGTGTTGTGTTGTGTTGGGGTTTGGTTTTGTAGTGTTTTTTTGTTTTTGTTTTTGTTTTAAATTCAGATTATAAAAATACCTGGGATTTTAAAATATGTAATTTTTTATATAACAATTATGTAATTTGTTTTGATAAAATAGTCATTGCATTGCATAGTCAGTAGTGTTTTGTTTTATAGTGTTACAATTTATAAAATGTAACAGATTAACAGTTATTGAAGGATTAGTTCACTTCAGAATTAAAACGTCCTATAATTTT
This sequence comes from Semotilus atromaculatus, assembly GCA_031834385.1. NCBI lineage: Eukaryota > Metazoa > Chordata > Actinopteri > Cypriniformes > Leuciscidae > Semotilus > Semotilus atromaculatus. The sequence continues at coordinate 21,445,431 of JAULUF010000009.1, read as the reverse complement.
CTCTCCCCGACGTCATCTTTCTTCAGTCGAAAAGAAATAAAGGTTTTTGAGGATGCAGCTTCAATGCAGCTTCAAAGAGTTCTACATGATCCCAGCCGAGGAATAAGGGTCTAGTGAAACCACCGGTCATTTTCTTAAACCTTGATATACTTTTTAACCACAAATGCTTGTCTTGCACTAGCTGTGATTCGCTACACATTACATAATCACGTTGACGCTTCACACGTGACGTAGGAGAAAATACAGCAGTGTTTACAAGGTGAACGTGCAAAGACTCTAACATCCTTTACAAAAATAAAAATAAAAGGTAAAACAACGATGTCGGACGATTTTAAAGTTCGGTTTTGAAGAAAATGTTTTTTGCGAGTTTAAAAATGCGAGTTTTTCGCCCTACCATACATTTTCTGCCTACGACAGGTTACCGCCTGACCTTTACAGTGTGATTACGTAATGCGTGAAATCGTGGACGTGCAAGACAAGCATTTTTGTAAAAAAAAAACAATTCTTACATTTTGTTTTAGAAAATGACCGATCGTTTCGCTATAAGACCTTTGTTCCTCGGCTGGGATTGTGTAGAGCCTTTGAAGCTGCATTGAAACTGCAATTTGGACTTTCAACCCGTTGGTTCCCATCAAAGTCCCCTATATGGAGCAAAATACTGTAGTGTTTTCCTCAAAAACCTTAATTTATTTTCGACTGCAGAAAGAAAGACATGAACGTCTTGGATGACATGAGTGTAAATAAATTTTAATTCTGGAGTGAACTACTCTTTTAACTGTAAGCTGATAAATACTCAATGCATGCCTAATCAGTAGTGTTTTGTTTTCTAGTGTTTTGTTTTGTTGTATTGCTATCTGTAAAAAATGACCTGTAATTTACAAGATTTAACATTAATTTGTTATGATAAAATACGCATGCTTAGTATCTGTTGACTGTGAAAGTACACAGTTGCAACTAGTATAAGATTACTGTATTTTTTCATGTTATTTATTAATAATCAAATCTATTCTACCATTTTATGTTAAAGGCTTTTATAAGTGTCATTTAAAAGCATAAAGAACTGATTATTTTGATTTTACCCAAACAGCTGCTAGATTTACTTTGACTCTTTGGAAACTCCCTAATTGGCCTTTCTCTGCCTCGTGTCTTAGAGAGGAACCTTGCTTGCCCTCAGCAGTCGTGGCCTATGGATCAGTCTGTTTATCATGACCCTCTCAGGGATTAGTAGCTAACAGTAATAAATGAAGGTGTAAGCGATACCCACTCCTGGTGTTTAAGAAATTTTCCCCTGAATAGATCCAAAGGCTGTGAATAACAGAATGCGGGGATTGCCGTGACTGCCTCTGCCCTTGGAGTCTTAACAATAACACCTCAAGGGTTTGTTTGGACGGTGCGAGCTAAGCGTCTGGTTAGGGTGGAGAAGTCACTTATGAGATATTTGCACTGAGACAGGACAAATGGGCGCTGCACAGCTTTAATCAGATACGGCTGTGGCTGTGCATATTATACTTGCTGACAGAGAAGGGTTTTCTACCATTCTTCTGACACGTAAATCACCCTCTAGTCCGTGGATCCCCCTGTTAATCTCCCGAATGTAAAGCAACCTCTAACCTTTCTCTTTTCTGTTTGTCAAAATCACTATGAGAAAAGATCAGAAAGTCAAGACCCACAATACAAAACACACACCATGTTTTTTGTTTTACTTGCTCACCCAGCCTGAATGTTAATTCTATCATACGCTTATGGGCTTTCATTGGCCATTCGTTCTGTCATTTTCACTTTTAGTTTAACAAGCCATAAAAACACTCTGAGACAGAATGCAAGAGATAAAATGAGGGAGACAGTAGAGGTCCAGACCTTTTTCATTCCAAGCGTGAAAACAATGACAGGAATGGTGACGCGAAATAGAGATAACGTTTGAGAAAAAAATAGAAGAGAGAGGAAGAACAGGTAAATGAATCCACCTTTGACTGTCAGTAGATTGATGTTTCTCTGCCCTGAAGGTGAGTTTTCTAGGAAGTGATTTGGCAGGAGCCAAAACAAAATGGATGTCCTAGAAGTAAACCAACTCTAAGAAAGACAGAGAGAACGACAGCGTCAAAACAACGCTGTGCCGATCTCATCCGGGCAGAGATAATTGAAAATAAATGATGTGTTGTCGCAGAGGTGCTGTAGACTAAATACTAATTTGTGCCGCAGAGGCGGGCAGGATGCTAAACCAGCATGTCAGCAGTGTGAACAGGCTGTAACCTCTCGCCTTCTCGTAGTTGCCGGTCTAATCTTTTTTTATCCATTAATTCAGCTAGGCCAATTTAGATGTTTGCGGATTTCACAGGTTAAGCTAGCTCTGAGTCCACATGTGTGAGCTCTGCCAATAATTGCTTATTTATCCCTTTTTGCTCCCTCTTTTCCGAAAGTCACAAGTCAAACAGAGGTTATTTGAGTATGTGTAGGGTCAGGAGACTATGTTTAAATTGGCTGTCAGTGTAGAAGTTTTTCTGAGAATGCAGTCATCTTCCCGAAATGAATAATCAACGGGGTCTACAATTCATGGACAAAGCTTTCTGATGGCATTCTCATTTATCTCAATGCCATTTGCTTGACTGGCACGTCACCCATCAGGATTCTTCTGCCATATTTTCTAATTAAACTTATGAATAATCACTCTGAAGATGACAGGTTAATTTTTCGCTTTTAAGAGCCCTCAGAAATGGTCAAATCATACCACTATAGTGAATTTTTTGTGATTTTAACTAAATAAAATTTTTTTGAAGGAGAGAAATTGTATAGTTATGTCATCTTCCAGCAGGGGCTATTTAGCCTATACTTACCAACTAAAACATGACTGCTTGATATTAATGACATATCTGCAATTTTGTAGTATAGCCTAAATGTAAAAATCAATTTCACAAATAGCTAACACAGCAGAAATGCCTTCAATCTCCTTCATGAAGCCAGCATACCCAGTCTGTGATGGACACATTTGCTTTTTCTTTGGTATTCATGATGTGCTCTTGATACTACATGCTCCTTGATACCCTCCGCCACCATATAATGAGTGTAATGAGGAGCCGCCGAGCCGGATGGGCAAAGACAGAGGATTGGCATGAAAAGGTAATCCTCCATCAGCAGGGCAATTAGCAGCTGACATTAGACTGAGCTGAGAGCAGTGACGGGGTCTGAGACCTGCCCAACACCTCTGTTTATCAAACAGAGAGACAGAGATGTGCTTAGTGTAAGTCATCACCCTGTCTGCAAATTGATTGGGGTGATTTTTTTTCTTTCTTTCTTTGGTATTTGACATTGATGAATTGAGTCATGGGGGCGAGAGATAGCTAAGGACCCAGTGTGTTTACAGTTTGGTGAAGCATGTGGATTTTGTTTAGGAATGTGTCTCTTGGGGCTTTGTTTGGACATCTTTGAAGTCAATGATGAAGGGTTTCGTTTTTGATAAATGTCCGTGCTCCAGAACTTTTCTTATAGCTAGTGATGTTAGTTTTGCAGTCACGAATTAGGCAACGTTGTAGATTGGATTTTAATTGTTAGGGACATTTTATTTAGTATTCAAGAGCACAGGTATAAGTCATACAGGTTTGGACAGACATAAGGGTGAGTAAATAATGACAGATTTTTTTATTTTGGTGTGAATATCCCTTTAAATGATTTTGCTCGTGTGTTTATGTGTGAATGAGAATTTTGTTGAAATTCCCTTTGTAACAAACCATGTTCTTCTAATAAGCTGCTTTGATTTATTTGATAATCTGTCTCTTGATGTTATGATACAACAAAGAACTATAGCAAAAAAACAACAAAAGAAAACAGAGGCTTCGGTTCGGAACTCAAACAACATTTCACTCATTTACACATTTCCTCAAATTACACAGTACACAATTACACAGTACTCACTCATCTATGTAAAATAACCAAACAAACATCTACTCCACTGTTGATCAACTGTTCATGTCCAAATAATACATAATACGATTAAAAAATTGTTTTTAAAAGAATTTGAGGTGCACACAGGTTTACATCAGAGTAAACACATCAGGCTTAAACACGCTTTTAACTGTTAATTTATTTTGGAAAGGGAAATACAATATGCTAATTTTGCACTTAGGGAGATTTCATTTGATAATTACATGAAGTCACAATTTAATCCTTTTTCAAATGTTGGTAAGAATTGTTCAGTAGTCTTTCGGTTTGATAGTAACATGCCTCTACCATTCAAACCCAAATGTTCACGCATGGAATAAAGCTAATTATGTTTTGAATTTGAATTTATACTCTGATTTGCTTTTTAAAAATAAGCATAGAAGGTGTTAAAGGTCCCGTATCCCCTGAGGAGAAATAGCGCTCTGTTAAATGGGCTGAGTGTACGTTTTTGTAAGTCTTATTTGCGAGATTGCATTGTTCAAGGCAGTTCAACTTTCTGGAGTTTTTTGAGCGGAAGATGCTTGACTGCTCCACTGCTGAACAAACAGTGAGGTTGATAATATTAACTGATCCTGCAATTGAGAAACTAGGTGCTGTTTTAGGATTCACACTGTTTTTTAACTGTTTTTAACCTGTAAATAATCATAAATTACACCACATATGGACATGCACATGTTTTGCTAGGTGATGAAGATAGGTACTCTGCAGTTCACAGTGATACATCTCAGATTGTATACGTACATGTTGTTCTAAGACAAACATAAGGTAGTCCAAGTAGTGAAGAATGGGCAAATGCAAAAGAGAAAACACAGCTTTTGTGCATTAGAACAGGCCTTGTAATGAAATGATGAATTACTGTTGTTTGATAATGTACTTTCATTTGTGGTATAACGGTGTCTTTGCAGCCTCTAATTTGTGTGTATAAATAAAATAGAAAATAAAAGCCATATAAAACCGTCCACATTTGTCCCGTTTACATAATTAAGTCTCCCTGGATACATAACACTGAATTGATGGTGCCGATGACAAACTATAATAATCACCAGCTGTATCTCATCACGATCTGCCAGTGATATTCTGTTTTAATGCCTGGCTCCTCTTGTTCAAACCATATATCTCTGGCTCAGAAGCTGCTGATATGAGGGGCGGGTGGTGTTGATTGGACGGTAGGTGGTTCTTTTGTCACAGTCAACACAATCATCCATGTGTTTGTATCTCCACCAGATGGTCCAAGAACATCACAAATATGTCTGCTATTATTCAGCCCTCATTTTAGCTCCAGGTCCATCTTCTTGCTGTGGTCTTACCAGTAGTTCATCTCGCTAGACTTCCTCCCCCTTTGCCGGACCCTTTCACCCAATAATGCTAAACCTAAATGCTTATACACAGCCCTATTGACAGGTGTGAATTTTTCATGGCTGAAGACCATTTGCGCCCAGCGCTGGATACATAACACTGAATTGTGAGTGGCATGTGCCAGACGACTCGTCGTACTGCTTGGCATTCAGGTGGCAGATGGGCTGTAATTAATGAGAACCTGTTAAACAGTGATATGTGAACCCACACGGTAATTAGAAAACAGCAGCATGGAGCCAGGCGAGGTAATTAGTCCATCAGGGCCTGGGCTCTCAGGAGTCAACACTCCTGAAGGAGATTTTAGCCAGACAGAGACAACTAACATGCAACATGCTTATTTAGAGTATTGAATGATCCAACAAGTTATAATATCTTTAATGGTAACACTTTCCAATAGACCTTATAGGCGCCATACTGAATTTTACGTGGGTTTAAACGAATCTGTGAGGGATGGACTTACAGTCTTTTCAATGGCATTGTATTGTTCAAAAGTCACAACCTTTAAAACTGTTTTTGACTAGTATAAGTCTATTGGAAGATGTTTCGTCAACTGAACAATTGTTATGTTCTTACATCCCTCACAGCTTCGTTTTTTATTCCTGTCAAACAATTTAATATGGCACTACCCTGACTATGGTCTATAATGCTCAATTTGTTAACATTAGTAATGCATTAGGCTTCATGACCTAAGTATGAACAATAGTTTTTATAGCATTTTTCTAGGTTAATGTTACTTTGTAACTTTCATTTATATGAATGTATTTTTTTTTGTTTAATTTAAAAAAAGATATATATTATTTATATGTAAAATATTACATATAGTTAGTCGTACATTTTTATAGTTATGCACTACCGTTCAAATGGTTTTTTGAAAGTCTCTTATGATTATCAAGGCTGCATTTATTTAAGGCTGCAATTTCTTGTGAATAAATGAATTTTCAGCAACCGTCTTCAGTGTCACATAATCCTTCAGAAATCATTCTAATATGATATTATTATTATCACAGTATAAAACAGTTGTTCTGCATAATGTTTTTGTAGAAACTTTTTTCCAAGATTATGAATAGAAAGTTCAAAAGAACAGTATTTTATTTTTTAAATGTCTATGCTGTCAATTTGTCATTGCTGAGATAAAGTCATTTATTTGAGAAAAAAAAAAAATCATACTGACCCCAAACATTTGAACAGTATTGTATATAATATGTGTTGAAGTTAACATTGACATAGATTAAAAAAATTCTGTAAAAATGGTTGTTCATTACTGAAAGAAAAATGACTGCAGATATCATATTTATACAGTTAGTATGTAGAAAGCTGCTGCTAAAGCAAAATCCCAGGCAACCTGCAGAATGCCTGTGAACCAGTTGCAGTTGCAATTAAAGTTGAAGATTGAATTTGAGTTGCAGTAGTAGATTCAAAGCATAGCAACTGAATTTGTCTTTTGATATTGCTCACTGCAAACTACAAAGCATTTGCTGAAAGAACCATTTTCCCTCCTCTCTACTACCAGCAAAGTAAATTAGAGATAGACAGGAATCGTGTATTTCATTGGCTACGCTCAGCTTGTATTGAAAGGACGTCTGAAGAGTGGCCCATTAAGCTTTCCCTTATCCCTCGCGTTCTGAATAACATCTTTTCAATTTCTGCTTTACAAAATCAGCCTCATTATTGCCTGCATTTTAACCTGGTCCTCAGCCATAATTTATGCTGTAATGTGTTTTCTCTCTCTAAAGGGATGGAGATGTCACCTTCCTGCCTGAAGCTCGGGTTTGGTTTCATATGTCAGATTGTTCAAGAAAAACATTCTAACATGATTGTTGTTGTCAGTGATTAATTATGAAAATCCAGTTTCCCACAGCAAGCAACAACAAATGTGATGTGTGTAAATCACATTTTTTAAAAATGCTTATTGGATGCATAGATTCCCACCCTGCCAATGCTTGTAACCTTTCAGTGTCCTTTGGTCTACAAGACAGGACACAACCTAGTTCAGTCATTCAGCTGCAATGGATCACCATGTCATCGCTACAATGTCTGCACTTTATTAAGTGTGAAGGAAATCAAGCGTGAGGTTTCCTGTGCGCCTGAGCCAAGGACCCTCACAGCCCCAGGACACTAGTGAACCTCCTCGTATACATCAGCCTCTTAAATTTCCAGTTTGCTGGTAGCCTGACATTCATATCTCTCAGCATCCCTCACACCCCCCTCCCACATATTGTAAGCGTTAATCTGCATCTATGTGACTCTAACTTTCACTTTCAACTCCTCTCACTCTGTCTCTTTCTCTCTCCACTGACATGTCTGGTATTGCAAGGTTAATGTCCCGTCAGGTAGAGGGCCTCATTAGTAAATGATCGTGTTGTGGAGGTAAGGCCGGTGCTGATATACGGCTCAGTGTCCTAGCCAGTCATCTGCCTGGGCTGGACCTGATGTTCTCCCACACACAAACTGTGATTTAAAGCAGCCAGCATGTCCAACGTATTTCATCCTTCAGGACTGAAATCCCAGAAGTGTCAGCTCAGAAATAAAGAGAATTGTTTTTAATGGAGAGTTGGGGGAGAGGAACCAGGAGTTGCAGTTCTGCCAGCAATGCAAAAAGAGGAAAAATGACCACGCTTGAGATCTATCAAGCGGCACGGGTCCGCATTGATAGGATGTGGGACGGGGGAATTACGCAAAGATTGGTTTCTCTAGCTGGCCATATGTCACTGGCTGTGTATCAGCATGGCCTACTGAGGAATTATGGGAGAGGTAGTATATCAACACCCAGAGAAAAATAGCCCAATGCTCTGAAGTGCACTTGTGTTATTCATTTATTCATGTGAGCTGTTAGGGGCCGTCTCTCACAGTAATGAGCCAGGGCTCAGATGGTGAGATCAGCGTTAATTGTTTTGGTTGAAGTCATTGATTATTGAGTGCTTTAATTATTAGTCACATCTGTTCCTTTCGCTTTCCCCATGGGTGAATAGTTCTGATCAATCACGTTCGATCTTTCACGCTCTTACGTCAAGTCCCATAAACCACAATTGTTTTGTTTTTTTAGGTCTGATAAACTAAACACACTCTGGTAATGATTAGACTTTGTAAATTGTTTTGCAAATAAACTAGATAGCAAGATTAGAAATCAGATAGTCAAAACACTGAAAAATTGAGAGAGAGAGAGAGAGAGAGATCGATCCTGCACCAATTTCCAGGGCTCCCATGGCCACGGAACACGTTGTTGTGAAAAATATCTTTAAAAATCATAAAATCTGTAGTGAAAATATATTTTATTTTTAGTTATGCTCAACTCTATCAAATCAACATTAATTATTATAATTTTACTTTCATAATATACATGTTTGGAGTATTATTTTTTTTAATTAATGCTTTTATTTAGCAAGGATGCATTAAATTGATCAAAAGTGACATAATAACATAAAGACATTTATAATGTTACAAAAGATTTATATTGCAACTAAATGCTGTTCTTTTAAACTTTCTATTCATCAAATAATCCTGAAAACAATTATGGTCACTTTAGATCAGGGTTCAATTCTCACTATTAGCTATTAACTGTTAACTATGACTTTCTTTTGCCTCAATATACTCCTAATTGCTTATTAATAGTTAGTAAGGTAGTTGTTAAGTTTACGCATTTTTGGTAGTAAAAAAGGGCCATGCAGAATAAGGCATTGATATGTGCTTTATAAGTACTAATAAACAGCCAATAATAGTCAAATGCATGCTAATAAGCAACTAGTTAATGTTGAGAATTGGACCTTAAACTAATGTGTTGCTTAAATTATTATGGTTTCCACAAAAAAGAATAAGCAGCACAACTGTTTTTTAACATTGATAATAAGAAATGTTTCAATAAGAAAATCAGCATATTAGATTGATTTATGAAGAATCATGTGACACTGCGGACTGGAGTAATGATGCTGAAAATTCAGCTTTGACATCACAGCAATAAATTACATTTTCAAATATATTCAAATGGAAACATTTATTAAAAACTGTAATGATATTTCACAATATTACTGTTTATATTGTATTTTTTATTTAAAAAATGCAGCCTTGGTGAGCATAAGATTAAAAAAACAAAACATTGACATATCTTTTCAACCCTCAAACTTTTGAACGATAGTGTACATATTTCACAAATAACTGGAAAGGTCATGGACCGTTGGCCAATATGTGGGAACCCTGTATGTGGAATCCTTCTCCAAAGGCTGTTTAATGAGGTGAAAAATGGCATCCTACTGTTTTTTTGTTTATTAAGAGTCTTAAAAATACCACGATAACCTCAGAAACTGACAGTCTGTTCCCTTTCTTTCTCCACAGATAACTTTCTTCATGCTGTTGTCTGCTGTGTGTGTGATGCTGAACCTCGCAGGAGCCATCCTTTCCTGTCAGAATGCCCAGTTGGTCAACTCTCTGGAGGACTGTCAGCTGGTGAGAGAGCCATGTCCTCAAACACATGCCTGAAATCACTTCTTTGTTGTAAAGGAAAACTTAAATAGATTTGTATGTCCAAACTGAAAATAGCTTAGTCCTAAACCTGTGTATTTTATCATCCTCTCAAAAGAAGTCTGTCACTAAAGAATCAATCCATTGAGGAATTACAGCTCCCAAGAGCATCATTCATTAACACGATGCCCTTGTCAAGATTTCAGTGAAATTAGCTCAACATTCAGTCGCTAAGGCAGAGAAAATTAGTGTCTGCCGGGACCCTTTTTTACGTCCTGTAATATTCTGTTGGAGCAGAAATAAATATTAACATCCACCACCTTTGTCCTCATTAAAACGGGTGCCTGATCAGCAGCCGAAGCTCACGTGGTTTTTCTAGCAAAAAAAAAAAAAAATCATAATCAGCAATTTTCTGGGGAGAGTAAGGAGTGCATCAGATGAGTGATTAGGAGTGGGTGAGCCTTCATAATGGAAGTCAGTTCACGTAAATTAGCCATGCTAGTGCCGAATGTCCTGTCATGAGATCACTTTGTCTTTGCTAGAGAGGAAACAAATTCTTGAGACGTTGTTTGAATATGAGAATACATAATGATTGTTTATTTTACAGTTCACCTGTAAATTGAAGAGCCAAATCTATAGACCTAAAATATAGAATCTAAAAAAAACATATTCTCTTTTATTTTATTATGGCAAATCATACTACCTCTAAATTGTTGTTTTTGATACTGGAGAATATCCTCAATGAATGCCACAGTATGTTTGTGTGCCGTCCATTGTGTTCTTTGAATGAAGGCTTATAAAGGAGATTAATAGAGCAGTCAGTCTTTGCTGTGCTCTCTATTGAGGTTGATTTATCAGCTCTACAGTGGGTCCAGTGCTGGCCCAGCATGGCATAACAGCTCAGCACGGCTTCCCCCATTTCTGTTATCCAGAACTGGACACCCCTCTCCAGCTCTAAGACCATGTATGTGTCTAAGTACCATGGTGTGGAAGCAATAAATAACTAAATGAGCAGTTGAGAAGTAGTATTCAGAATGGGTGGCTTTATGGGTAATTTATTAGGAATTTCTTTAAATTAAACATAGGACTAAATTGCTATGCTAAAAAAACAATTGCTAGAGTTTAGTGGAAGATCTTACAGTTATTAATTTTTCAAATATATCTCTGTGTACATTAATCACCAGGTAAGTCTTATTTGTTTGTTTCAAACACAATTAAATGCATGACTGGCTTTCAGGTTATGGATGGAGGCTTTGAATTCATTTCAGCTTTTTTCTACTATCAGTGATCTGTTGTGTTTGTGGGTTTCATTATCAACACAAGCATTCATTTAAATTGTATTTTGGATGTGAATGCAGTATATGTTTATACAGTTATTTATAAAGCTATTTCATAATTTTGAATTGAGTAATTCAACCATGAGTTAAATGGTGAATTAGTTCAGCGGTAGAAGCTGAAGTCTTATTTGGGCAGTCAGTAAGAACACACATGGATGATAAAATGAAACTTTCTTTATAAATAATGGTCAGATGTTTTTTTAGATGAATGCACGGTGAAAGTGTTGATGGCTCTTTGAACCGGTACCTGAAAATGCTTTAATGAATCATCTTACAAAGGGTTGAGCACACACATCATGTGCCATGAGTTCAATAGATTGAACGTGTCATACAGATGAAATATTCAGGTGCTTTCAATCATTATGTCTACTGTGAAGTTTGATATGAAATCCTGCATTCAAATAATTAAATATAAATGATCATACTTTTTCTCTCAGCAATCAAAAGAAGCTTAAATTGTGACGTTCTATGGTTTTTGAAATTATAACTTTTATTTTATTATATTAGCAGAAGCAATACCAGGCATTTGAAGTTTCACTCAATCTATGGCAGAGAGTTTTGTCTCACAAGATACTTATTTTAGAAACATATAGGAACACTATCTTTCCATTGTCCTTTTTGTAAACAGGACCGTCATAATCCTCCAGTAATTCTCAATAATTGAACAGAAACAAAACACCTTTAATCACCTATCGTCATGGAAACATGACATTGAGAACCCAGTGGCGGTTCACACCTTGTGCTGTTGTGCTAAAACAGGTCAGGTGATTTTCCTTCCCTTTGTCTATCGCTTCAGACCAGGCTAAAGAAAGACTTCTGTCTCCAACAGTCTCTACTCCACTTGATTTAGGGATTAGCATGTCGGATTAAGCATCTCTCTTCTCTGCCTACTGAGCACTCGCCTCCTCAGAGACTTGATCCTGCCATGACTGAAATATTAATGAAGTTGTTTCCTCGATTCAATTAACCCCTGCTTGCAAAGTTCACACATCACTTTTGTGCAATATGGGTCAAATGGCGACTTCGTTTCAGTCTAACACAATGCATTTAGAATGCTGGACCACCATGTATGGGATGTATTAAGATCTTTCTTAACAAACATGAATGATTAAGCTAAAGATGTTCAAGAATATAGGAAGCTTATAAATGGTGCATTGTGGAAGTCATAATTAATTTTTCAATACAGTAAGCTTCCACAAATATGCAGCAACTTTGTGTATGAGACAGTAGAAACCATTTTGCAAATAAGGGGTAATAGTAATATATTATTATATATTTACATTGAAAAGGGGATTAAATTTAGGTAGTTTGTTCTTTTATAAATATGACGCTGTCTGATATAGCTGCCAGCTACAGTATTAATGTGTCACTCATGGTAACTTCTAACTAACAAGTTTATTTTCAAAGGCATCTGAACAGCAGAATATTTCAGATGTGCCTCAAAATCAGTTTTTGTCAAAGATTTCTCTCCTGCTTCTTTCCGGCAGACAGAGAACTCTATTTAATGTGTGCTGAACAAGTGTCATCATTGTAACGTGCTTATAAAGAAATTTAGTGTGCCACAGTTGTCCCTGGCCTGCCCTATTTACGTGTTTGTGTTTTCACCTTGAGCAGTCACACAATTCTATTGTCTATTTTATGCAGAAACAATCATTTGACTTGCATGAAACTGAAACCAGTTTGTTTCTGTCCTTCTGCAGATCAAATTTGACAGTGATGGTGTGTGTGTCTGCTGTGAGCTCGAGCACCTGAAATCCACCTGTAATAATCTGGGAGATACGCTTAAACTCAACCCGCTGAGGGACTGCAACACCATACGCCTCCGACTGAAGGTATCTCTGTGTGTGTGTGTGTGTGTGTGTGTGTGTCTGTGTGTGTGTGTGTTCAGAAAGTTTTCAGAAAAGTTCAGAAAGTTTTCTGGAATGGGTAGGTTTTGGGAGTAGGGTTAATATAAGGGGGGATAGAATAAACAGTTTGTACAGTATAAAAACCATAACAAACTTAAAGGTCCCGTTCTTCGTGATTCCATTTTTCAAACTTTAGTTAGTGTGTAATGTTGCTCTTAGAGCATAAATAATACCTGTAAAATTATAAAGCTCAAAGTTCAATGCCTAGCGAGATATTTTATTTAACAGAAGTCCCCTTTCAAAGCCTACAGCGAACGTCCGGTTTGGACTACATCCCTCTACTTCCTTTTTTAATGACGTAACTAGAACAGTTTTTTGACTAATCTCCGCCCACAGGAATACATAAAACGGGGCCGTGGTCTTGTTGCGCTCCCACGGAGAAGAGGAAGAGTTTCGTTTGTAGAGTGTGTTTGTCGCCATGTCGTCGAGACGCTGTTATTTTCATGCCGGAGTCAATTCACCTTTGTTTGGGCTTCCCAGGGACGCTGTGCTTAGAGATCAATGGTTACAGTTTATGTTTAACTTGGTTCCCGAAAAATATAATCCACAAAACTATGTGCAGCACATTTTGCCGAGGACAGCTTCCTCAATCTCAATCAGTTTAATGCCGGATTCGCACTAAGATTATTCTTGAAAGATGGAGCAGTTCCCTCTTTGTCTGGAGAAGGCGTTGTTTATGGACCACACAGTGTGTGGTATTTTATTATTTAAGTTGGTGCGTTTAACAGTTTCTGTAACTCATTACACAAAGTGCAACGCTGTTTAGCTTTGTTAACTAGATGGGAATTTAAACTAATCCAACAATCTTTTTTAAAAAAGTGTAGTAATTCAACCATACACCATCGGTTGTTGGTGTTTGTAATGATCTGTTTAAATTATTTGTTCATTATATCTAATCAATCAGCGCATACATCTCCAATTTATGGTAAGAGGCGTGACCTTTCCGGGCAACGTGCGATAAGCTGCTGTCGAATCACAACACAGGAACCGCTGGCACAATCAGAACTCCTTACGTATTTCCAGCCCGTTCTCATTTTGCCAAAGCGTCTATATCGAACGCGCATGGCACCCTTTAGCGCCAATATGAGACGCCGATATATATGGGTCAGAAGGCGCCTCCTAGCGGTCTAACCCTAACCCTACACCATACCTAAACCTACCCATCTCTCTGCGTGTTATATTGACGCTAAAGGGTTCCATGGGCGTTGGATTTAGACGCTTTGTCAAAGTGTCAGAATATGACGCCTTGGGATGAGGATGCGTTGGTATTTCTGAAGGAGGGACTTCATAGAACAAGGAAGTCATCGGCCCGTTTTTTGGACAGTGAAAACAGCGGTATACAGATAAGTAAATTGTGTGAAAAATACCGTTTTTTTACACGCGAAACATGAACACATGTTATATTGCACACTGTAAACACAATTAAAGCTTCAAAAAAACATGAAGAACGGGACCTTTAAAGTAAAAAACAGTAACAGTAAAAAAGTCTATACCCTCAAAGATAGCGAACCAGATGTCTGTGTACATGTAGGTGTTTGTAACATGCTTGTATCTGAATCTGTTCACAAAGCAAATTAGATAAGTTTGGATGTTGGATGTTTGGGTGAAATGATGTTTGAAATTGATTTCAGAACATTGTTAACATAGCCAGCTATTTTTCTTTACATTCTTTAAAGTCCCAGTGAACCGCAAGTTGCAATTGACTTTACGTCAGTGTTTCCAAGTGAAACAAAATATTGACTAGAGGGCAGGATTTGACTTCAGCGCACCTCCTCTCCATCTCTTGCTCATAGCAGACTGACGGTTGGAGGGGAGTGGTTAAGCGTTTTCAACCCAAACCGTCAAACTGATGTCATAAGAGAAGGAACACCATTCCAGACCAGAAGCAAATGTTCAGATTTTGATTAAAGATTATCATTATTTTCTGTGAATTAACTTGCACGGATTAATTGTTCACCACAAGACTTGAAATGTGTGCTAACAAAGTAAATAGGGTCAATTTTGATTCAAATGCGACTTTAATAGCCTCTTCTATCAATTTGACAGTATTAAAAATTTTTTTTATCATTACAAAGACTTTTTGATTGCCTCCAGTTAATGAATATTGGATCAGACAAGTAAATGAAGAGAAATAAATGCATTAGACATGTAAATGATGATTATTTTATAATCATGCATGTATTGTTTGAAAATCTCTAGTCTTCTTTAATTAGAAGATTATCATCAATAATATTTATAATAAATAAAATGGGGGGTGTCTCTAGAGAAAGCAATGTAGTAACTTTTATCTATATTCCTTGACTAAAAGGGAGAAGGTCCTGCACCTTTACAATTAAGAGACCTTCTCACGGGCTGTACTGTTTATACACTCACTACCATTCAAAAGTTTGGGGTCAGGAAGATTTTAAAAATATTTAATATTTTCAATATGTCTGTTATGCTCACCCTGGTTATACATTTATTTGCTCACAAATGCAGTAAAAACATGTATATTGTGAAATGTTAATACAATTTAAAATAATTGGTTTATATTTGTTTTTCATATATTTTAAAATGTCATTTATTCCTGTGATAATGGCAAAGCTGAATTTTCACTCAGCCAGTCTTCAGTGTCACATGCTGATTTGCTGCTCAAGAAACATTTCTTATCAGTGTTGACAGACTGACCCCAAACATTTAAACAGTAGTGTACTGTGTATAATTAAGGACTGGACTGTAGAGTAATAGCACAGATGTGAGTATTGAGTGGTGCTAGTCTGCATTTGTAGTAGAAATTTGCAGATTCAGACCCAGCTAGAGATGATGTAGAACTACGAGAGATAAGACCTCAATCTTCTCTGGCACCATTATACCTGTGGGTCACTCCAAGGGTATTGTCCCTGCAGGAATGACACTGTAAGTCACCTTGGATAAAAAAAAGACGAGTTTCAGTGTTACAAAGTGTTCATTTAGTCAATTTAACATGAGTTGCATTACAATCCTACAGTTTCTGATGCATTGTTTTTGTGGAATTGTGATATTCTTATAGGGTATACAGAGAAAGAGATATTTTAAGCATTAATGGTTTACTCTTGTTCTGCTGTTTGGCGTTGAATGTTGTTTTTGAGTACCAATCATTTTTGCATTATATTTTTGAGGAATATATTCATAAAATATCGCACATTTAGCTTGGAGAAGTATTTTTTGGCTCTGCTCCCATGCACATTTGCTGTGTTGCTTCAGGGATTCCTCCATTTTCAAACACTTTTCGTTTGACTTTTATAGAGTATTTGAACCATTTAGCAGAGCAAGAATTACACGCTATTCCCAAAAACGCCTGCCTTATTGGACACGTCTCTTCACGTTGTACTGTGGATCTCTCTCTAATATGCAGATAAGACTCAGTCATCATTAGTTATGCATCTTCAATTAGCGCTCGCCGTTGGTTTCTTTTCCAGTGTCTAAGCAATTCACTCATGCTAGCCATGATCTCTGGGCTTTTGGCAGCTTTTGAAACGAGATGTGAGGCTTCCACAAATTTGCTTGTACAAAGCATCCGCCGCTCTTTATGAAATCAGGAAAAACACTTGCCTGTAAGCAATTGCTTATAAATGCTTGTAAACCTGCCTCATGAAACTTGTCAGTAGTGTGAAATCATGTAAAATTATTATAACAGATTATTATTATTTTTTTTTTTACATGTAGGCCTATTCATAATTTTAAAACTACAAAAACGCACAGTACATCTTCTTTCCCTATAGAGTGTTGTATTTGCAAGATATTTGTAACGCCATCATAAATATATGAGCCGGTTTCACAGACAGGGCTTAGATTAAATCTTTTTTTTTCAATCACTGAACAACACCATTTTGAATAGTTTTAGTTTTAATTAACAATAACGTCACTATATGACTATTGATGGTTTATGTTATATCTGTAGCACTTACTCAGGTGGCGTTATGAAACATAAATAAGATTTATACACTCTAATGCTATTACTGATGTCTGAAGGTTTCATGTCTTTTTATAGCCAGTCAGGTCAATTGAGGCTATAAAAGACCCTCAGTACAATTAATGTTATGGCTCATTGGCATATTGCACCATGTGACTCCTTCATTGTAAGGGTCCTGGGCTATTATATACCACTGGTGTGTT
The DNA here is from genome assembly GCA_031834385.1 of Semotilus atromaculatus. Lineage (NCBI taxonomy): Eukaryota > Metazoa > Chordata > Actinopteri > Cypriniformes > Leuciscidae > Semotilus > Semotilus atromaculatus. The sequence continues at coordinate 21,428,312 of JAULUF010000009.1, read as the reverse complement.
TCATATTGACGACCTCGGTTTCCTTTAGGACTCGTTAGTATGGAGGTATAATACCTTGAGGTGTTTGTCACATAATGACGGCTAGTGACATGTCAGTACTATCATATCTGATGAAACCGATTGCAAGTTTGCTGTCCAGCAACTACTCATGTTACTGGTTTAGACCCTTATCAACATGTGAATGCAAGAAATTGTACCATGTTCCATCAGCTTTAAGAACGGTATAGCATGTATTTTCATCATTCTTGTCGTCAGGGGGACATGTGTTAGAATTGCTAGCTCAAAATGGGAAGAGCAGGTGTTTCTCTGTGGAGCTGACCTAGTACTTCTGTTAGATGTGCTGGAACACAACTGCACAAGCTAGTTCTGCATCCTGCTGGAGTTAGTCCAATCATAACATTAGCTTGTTGTATAGGTACATACTGTAGGTGGTCTTGATCTGTTTGATCACTGCTTTTTGCCACCGCTGCTGAATCTACAGCACGACAACAAAAATAAGATTTTACCCAGTGTGAGTTTAATGTCTGAATTGAATGTTGTGAGATAAAAACACTGTATATTGCAAAATAAAGGCTAGATAATACATCTCTCTCTCTCTCTCTCTCTCTCTCTCTCTCTCTCTCTCTCTCTCTCTCTCTCTCGTCATGGGCTACATGCAAAGACAAATGTAATTCCGTGACAAGTGTGGTTCAATTGATGATTGTTCAAAAAGACTCCGTTTGAATCAGTTTGATGAATAATAATAATAATAATTAATTACATTTATATAGTGCTTTTTTCTTGGCGCTTTTTCACTCGCTCACTCTCTGCTCTTTACATAGAAGGGGGGAATTATGGAATCACCCGTTGCTCTATAGTTTTCTTCGTCAACGGCTGCTTGCACCTCCTGCTGGTGAGGTCGACTAACAGCTATGGAGATTATCAGTCGGTAATTTACTGATATTCCTGCCGTTTCCGGATGTCAAATGTTGAATTTTCTGTCGAATTTGAACCACTGAATTTGTAAAAGCGAAATAAACTTAAACTTAAAAACTTAAAAACTTAAAGGAGAACTCCGGTCAATTTTAACATTGAGCTCATTTTTTTGTAAATTTGGAGTGCTGTCAGTACAGAGAACAATGACAAAAATTGGTGTTGCCTACACCGTGTTATTTTCTTTTTAAAATTTGCATCCTGTTGACTTCAATGGGGCACGTTTTAAACCTGCTTTTAGCCTCTTAACATCCTTGATATGTCATTACAAGTGCACAGCCATGTGAGTGGTGTTATTAAGAGTGAACACGGTCAATCTGACTGCAGTAGATGTGAAAGATATTAATAAAAAATTATGTTAATTCAGCCAGCTCACATACCTGTATTTTCTTCCTGTTTTCGTTCGAAGTCCAAAGTAGTCGATTATCGAGTTGGGAGAATGGGATCTCATACAGCCTGGTCGCGCGCGTGAACTCGATAAACGACTACTTTGGACTTCGACCGAAAACAGGAAGAAAATACAGGTATGTGAGCTGGCTGAATTAACATCATTTTTATTCATATCTTTCACATCTACTGCAGTCAGATTGACCGTGTTCACTCTTAATAACATCAGTCACATGGCTGTGCACTTTAATGACACATCAAGGATGTTAAGAGGCTAAAATCAGGTTTAAAACTTGCCCCATTGAAGTCAACAGGATGCAAATTTTAAAAAGAAAATAACACGGTGTAGGCAACACCGATTTTTGTCGTTGTTCTCTGTACTGACAACACTCCAAATTTACAAAAATATTAGCTCAATGTTAAAATTGACCGGAGTTCTCCTTTAATCTGTCAGAGTCAGTGGTGTAGTGCAGGGTATACGCAGGTATACGGCGTATACCCACTTCTTTTTCAGTCGGCATTGCGTATACCCACTTCTAAATCCCCTCTGATGCGCATCATTTAGTAGCTGATACAATCTCATGTGAACAAAAAACACCCAGTAAGGGTCGTTTTTTTGAGTGTAGCCTATATAATGATAGTAAAATAATTCCTAATATTAACTCTTTTGGTGCTGCAATGATTCGCCCATCGCGACGATAACGGACCTCCTCATCTGAGCTGCTTCAGCACTCACCCGCTCGTCAATGTCTAAATGTTTGAGACCAATCAAAGCAAGCGAGATTTTTGTTCACAGAAGCGCGAATCCCAACGCGACGCTTCAGTTAACGATCATACAGTGCGGAATAAGATACAAGTAGCTAAAAAAAACAGCTGTTTTTTTTCTATAGAAGTTTTAAATGACCGACAGAAATAATCAGTTTGATCAAAGACAGTGGAAATTATAAGCTCAATTTAACAACACAAGCACCCTATTATAAATATATTGACATTATTATTGTATAAATATATTTGTATAACGTTAGTTACCTCGAATGTGTTGTTTGTATCACTCACGCTTGTCTGTGTTTGCGCAACTTGCATCATTAAGCCAGAAGGCGGCGACAAGTGACTCTTTATGAGTGAGCAATTGAACCGTTGATTAAAGGTGCCATGTGGAATGTCTGCCAAAAAATAAATTTAATTTTCCACATATTCCATACCAGATGGGGGCAGTATACCTCCAGAAAGTTGGCCTACTCTAGTCTGTTTTTTAGTTTCGGGTTGTTAATCTTCTAAAACCGTCAAATCGTCCGCTTTGTCCCGCCAAAGCCTATTTTGAACGGTGAGTGATGTAGAATATAATGACTGCTGCGCTTGACAGGGCTTATAACGAGCAGAGAGGGAGAGAGAGAGCGTCCCGGCCGCGCGCGCGCACTCTCACGTCTTCAAACAACACGAGCGCAGTCCTCCTGCTCTCTCTCTCTCCCTCGCGCATATTAATCAAATCAACTGACACGATAGTAAGACCGCAGATCATTTGGAGATTTTTAGAGATTAGAGACTCAATGAACAACATCTCAACACTAAATTATAAAGGCCGGTCTCATATAGACGCGATTGACATCAGGTTCAAGTCCACCCACAAGCCGTGCGAGTTATTCGTGTACTGCAGTTTGGCTGGTGGTTATGTATGTTGCCCGCATACCGCCTCCCATGGCCGAAACTGGTATTATGATACCGGCCGGGCCGGGGCTAGTAATTTAGCATGCTAATTCAGGTTTATATCTCGGCAGGACTATAACTTGTCATTTTTTTAATTACATCATTGCATTTATTTCTTCTCATTCTTTTGATACGTGTAGCTCATTTTTTGGATATTGTTACCTCAATTTTTACATATGGCACCTTTAAATGAACAGATTAGTCTAAAAACATTGATTAATTTAGGAAAGAAAAAGTAGCTGAAACTGATCTTTGATGCTCATTGATGCTCATGTGCCTCTGGACACAGAAGGATTGCATTGGTGTTTGTTTGAAATGTAACATCTATACAAAATAATCCTTGAATCAGTTCTTATTCAAGGCCATTCGGACATTTAAACTGATTCGAGATCAGGAAAATCAAAATGTTCTAATTTATGGGAACTCTGTATTTTTAAAACCCTGTGTATGGCCCTGATATGCAAGAATACTAGTAATTCTATGTTCTATTCTATTAATTCTATTCTATATTATATAGTCTTGTATATTCAATACTAATATGCAAGACTAGTCTTACATGTCACTGTTTATAACACAGAGCGTTCATCCTTTGCTGGGACGCTTAAAAAAATATTGGGGGCATAAATTAAGAGTATACCCACTTCTCCAGGCACCACTACATCACTGGTCAGAGTGATTACTGAATCACTATCTGACATACTTACTGAACTGCCAGTTATTACTTTTTCATTAATGATGTCTGTTTTGAAATTAAACCAGTTTTGTGTACTAGTGTACTGTTGTTAAACATTACCATTTGAGTTTTGTTTTATAAATTAAATTATATATTGATAGTTTAATTAAAAACTGAAAAAAATGGATATAAAATATAAAAATTTGACCAAACAACTTCCAAAAAATGCATTCAAGTCTCTTTTTTCCAGACCCTTACTGTTTGCATTTGTATAAACACATCCCCCGCCTCCAAAGAGGAGGTATTGGCCTTTTTGGAAGGTTACAGTCATGTAGAAGCGGTTAGGCCTGTCCGGTCCTCTTAGGATGGGCTCCTTTCACCTAAAGGACTTGTGCACATTTAAGAATTCAGCATTTTCCTTGAGGACATCACTGGGTCACATACATTTCATCTTGTCACAACGAGAGATCGGACAGGGCTCTGATTGCAGGTGTGTGTGATGAGCTGTCGTGAATACTGAATGTATTTAACATTTTGTGGATGCAGATCTACCACCCAGCTCAGTCTGGCAGAATTCCGAACAGTGCCAGTGACTTCCTTGGGTTTTTCTTTTAGCAATCTCTTTCTCTTGATAACTATAGTGGCTACACGCTCTCACTTATGCTAATAAGTTATGATATATGTACTGTATGTGTATCAATTCTTAAAATCCCAAGATTCATTTACTTTAACTCAATACCTGTGTTTTCTTGCAGTTCCTTGTGGGCTGCACACAGTACCAAAGCACAACCTGTGTAGTCTGATTCATGAACAAATTATTATTACTCTTGTGATTGTCCTTGTCCTTTATAGGTGGATGTATACATGATGTATCATGAGGTTATATCTTTTGTTTTTGTGCAAAATTTTTAAACTAATGAAATGCATTTAAAGGGGTCATGACATGAGAAACCAAATTTGCCTTGATCTTTTGGTATATAAGAGATCTATGTACTATTAAAACTTCCTGCAAGTTTCATAGCTTAAGACGTCCTCCCCATTATAAACGAAGCATTTATTGAATCAAGCTCTAAATACAGCTCGTTCTAGATCCTTTGTACTTAGTGACGTCACGGTACGAAGTGACGTACCAGTCATTTGCATATTTCCGCCTCCAGCGCAAGACAACTACGCCTCATTTCGCATCATCGCATCGTTGTCGTGCGGCTCGCGCCCACAGGTGTTCAGTCGACGTGCAGCGAGTGGGTCTGTTTACAAGATGACTGCGATGCCACGCAGATGTGCTGTTCCTGTTTGAGTGTTTGAATACGCTGCCGAACGATCCAGACGTCAGGGAAAGCAGTTGGATGCAGTTTATTTGCAGCATATGCAGCCCGCCAAAGCTTTATTTGAACGGTGAGTGATCAGATGAGTGTGACAGGGCATGTTACTGAAAGAACGAGCAGAGAGAGAGAGAGCCCCGGCCGCGCGCACCTTCAAACTGTCTCTCTCTCTCTCTCTCTCTCTCTCTCTCTCCCTCTCCCCCTCTCCCTCCCTCCCTCCCTCCCTCCCTCTCCCTCCCTCCCTCGCGCATATGAATCAAAATCAATTGAGAATTGACACGATGGTAAAGGATCGGAAGACCAAAGTTTCACGTGGTGGAGCATTGTGTAGTCTACATGTGATACAAAATGATTAACGTTAATAATTTATGCATAAGCAGCACTGACGTTAGCCAATCATAACAGTGGGCGTTAACACTGAACTCTTAAAGGGGAAACACCTCAAAACAGACTGTTTGAATCAGAGGTGAGAAACAGGGTGGGAAAAGGTCATAAATCACTACATTTTTAAAGTTTTTTTTGTACAAAAAACTATAGTAATACTATAATTGCACCTAAGGGAACATAATAAAACAAAACAAAAAACCATGTCATGACCCCTTTAAAGTCCATTTAAAACTTCAGTTTTGGGTTGTTAACATTTTTGTTCCGAGTTTCAAGAAATGTCTTGACTTGTATATTTACATCAAAAGCTGAGACATTGTAACTGAAATTTACAGGACTGAATCAGAATCAAATCAAATTGAATTGGAATGTGTGAATCAAATAAAATAGTCCTACTAGTCTTTGAATGGGAATCGATTTTTAAAGCTGCACAAGGACTTTCCCTGATTTCACGTTTTAGTTTAGCTTTTTGTGCTTATCTTTTGCAGAATGATGATGCCATGCAAAAGTCCCACTTTGGTGACACCATTATCCCTCTTATCCATTATGTCATAGCTACTCTCTCTTTCTCTCTCTCTTTCACGCATTTGTTCTTTCCTGACTGGCGTCTCTCTCACTCTGACAAACCAAGCAATAAATGTTCATGCCAGCCTGAGGTTTTTCCCAACAAAACAATTGCCACTCTCGTTTATTTTCTCTCTTTCTCTCACACTTTTTCTATCCTTCTATCTCTTTCTCATTAATTCTCACCTTCTTGTCCTCTCCCTTCTTATCCCTGTCTCTCCATTTTTCTCTCTGTCTCCCAGGAGCTGCTTTTCAGCGTGTGTGCACTGAATGTTATCTCCACCATTGTGTGTGCTCTGGCCACTGCTGTGTGCTGTATGCAAATGGTTTCTACTGATTTACTACAGATGGTAAGTGTGATCCATACCGCAATGTGTGTGCGTCTTTCTGAGTGTGTTAATGCACATTACATTTTCCCATTACATCATAATGGAAAGATCAGACAATTAAGACAAGTGAACACGTAATAGATTAATTTGCAAAATGGCAGGAATAAGTGTATAGTCTATATTCATAGCCATCAAAAGAAATAAAGGCAATTTAATCAAATTTCATTAAGTGTACCTTATATTGACCTAAATATTTTTTTTACATTAAGCACAGTTCAGAGCAAAATAGCACAGTGGATTTGGTGGTATACAAAAACAAATCATTGAATATATCCTCTGACTACATCAGACATCTCAAACTTCAAATTAACCCTTATGTTTTCCCTAGAGAAACTAGTGCCCTGATTGCCTTGTGGATGAAGGAAATAATTAGTCTAGACATTAATGCTGATTTTTGGATCTTCCTATCCTACACATCACGGCAAAACCTCCCCTAAATATGGACTGCTTTGTTTTTTTGTTCACGTTTTGCTGGCCGAGAGTGGTCTGTCTGATGTTATTTAAAGTAAGGAAACCCATTGCCTTATATTTTTCAATTAGTAGGAAAACGTTCTTACAGTTCATACCTAAAGTTCTTTGTTTCCCTCACCAAGTAAAGTCAATTAATGTACTGGACACCTAATGTATCACCATGGATACAACATCATGCAAAAAAAATTAAAATAGATTTGGTTACCAATGGCATAATAAAAGTAAAATATTCGCAGGGACATTTGTTACAGAGATTATGTGAGTTCATAATCTTGTTATTCACCTCTTCTCTAATGGAAATAAAACAACTTTTTTGCAGGAGTCTTCATCTCATTTCATCCGATTTTACTTCATTTTAAGCACATTTTTCAAAAGTACTGTACTATTAATTTCTTAAGCATAAAGATTTCCATTACACGAGAGTAGATGTTAAAACTTCATGCTGATTTGTACTCGGCTTTCGCCAAGATAAGCAACACTAAGACGTAGCTTTACAGTAAACTATGCTTCTCCATCCATTTACGCTTCTTTCCATATGAGGGTGTGACTCCCCTTCTGTCCGGCGTTAACGGCTGCAGTGTACTTGGCGCGTTAGCACACACGACGGCTGCAACTACAGTGTGGTCTCCCTAGTGGACCAACACGACAACCGTCTGGATTGAGCCGAGTAGGGGACATCTCTAGGGTCTTCAAGTGGGCACCTTCCGTCCTCAGTGTTTCGTCGACTAGCCCACGACACCTCAAGAGGGCTCGACAGTGACTCTGGCGTCCCAGAGTCACCCCCCTCCGTCCCCCACTCAACTCAGCCCAGCTTACTGACCTCTACATCCCTCCTGCTGCTGAGACCTAACCACAATCTCACTATCTCTCCGCAACCCAACCATACGCGCCAACCCGATTGACTAAGGCTGTCGAGCCCCACTGGTGCGTTAAAGCAGTTACAGTGGCAACGGTTCCGTATGGCATACCACCTACCGCAAAACACAATATCTGCCCAACCACCCGTCATTCTATACTATACAACCTATACAAATTGAATAGTATACTATACAACCTATACTACACAACCTATACAAATAAACCAACAGACTCTTCAAGTTTTTCAAGAATTCTACGAAACCGTAGCGTGGCGGCCTGTACCTTGCCAGCTAGAATCTTTCCGTCTCAACCACAGCCAGTTGCTGCTCCTTTCTGCTGCTTCAGATAAGTTCTTTACTGTGCGACGCAACTCTTGGCCGCTGAATCCGACGTCTCTGAGGAACCGGGTTGTAGAGTGTGCCACAAAACCTCGACAACCCACTTCCACTGGATAAACCTGGACTCTCCATCCTCGCTGTTCTGCTTCAGTGGCCAAATGAGCATACCGCAGTTTCTTCCTCTCATATGCCTCATCTACAGCATCCTCCCATGGCACTGTCAACTCTATCAGTTGAACAATGCGTGCTGATCCAGACCACAAAACAATGTCTGGTCGTAGGTTAGTGGTGGCAATCTCAGGTGGAAAAATAAGCCGTTGATCAAGATCAGCCAGCATCTTCCAGTCCCTAGCAGCTTCCAGTTGTCCTGGCCGAGAATTGGTGTTAACACCTTTTCTTGGTGGTTGCTCGCCTGGGCGGAGGAATGTTGTCTTCTGCGTGTAATGTTTTGCTAGAACATGCGGCAACTTATTGGTCATACTACGCTTGCCTTCCAATGCTAAAGCCAAACATCTCAGTACTTGGTCATGGCGCCAAGTAAACCGACCTTGGCTAAGAGCCACCTTACATCCTGTCAAAATGTGCCTTAATGTGGCAGGTGATGAACACAAAGGACAAGAGGGATCCTCTCCTACCCAGAGGTTTAGGTTCTGCGGTGATGGGAGAACATCATATGTTGACCTAATAAGGAAACTGATCCTACTCTCTTCCATTGACCAAAGGTCTTGCCAGCCCATTTTGCGTTGTTCCACACAACAATTGAATGAGGATGAGACCCCAGACGCCACAATGCTCCGTGGGAGAGAACAGCTGATCTGTCATTGCTCACTTTTAGTTGATCTGTCTTTTTCAGCCAGCCTGTTTTATGTGAGAGAAAATAAACTTGTGGGACATAAAGTTTTAATATTCTTTAAGAGTGGGCTTTGTGCGCTTTATGGGCGCTGCAGTAAATTGCACAGGCTCATGGATGGCTGCTGCAGAGGAATGGGCACAGGGAGATGAATTGAGATGACTTATATTTGCATGGCTGCGGCTCTGTGAATCGCTACAGCAGTTGTGGGATTAGTTTCGACTCAGGGCACAGAGTGGCAAAGCGAGAAATCACCACTGTTACCAGCTGCACAGTCCATACACAAAGACAACAGATGCCCGAGGGCAGGGATGAGGGGAAGTACTGCATGGAGCTTTTCACCGTTGCAGCTGTATTAACTGATTTCATCATAACCTTATCATTTGTATTTTATCTCTGCATACATTGGGTGTTTATTATTTAGAACCATGTAATGAAACGATACACATTCTGACGTTGTGATACTTATACTGCTGCCTGAACTTATCTGTCATTTACAGTCACTGCCTCCCTTAATGATGCGTAAGATCAGAGTGATGATTTCAGTATCTTCTGATTGATGAGGCTTCACATAATCTAATATGACATCAACAGGGAAAGTGCATTGTCATCATAAAAAATGCTTTAAACCTATCCTTGAACTCCTAAGGAATGGCACAAAATAAGTTGCTCTTCCCATCTGAACTTTTCAACCGGCTGATTCATTACAGATCAGTGGATTGAAATTCACCCTGTTTAAAACACCAGAAGAGATTCACTATCTTATGCATGACGTCCGCTACACTTGACAGAACTTTAAAAGCAATTTTCAAGGGATAGTTCACACAAAAATGAAACCATTTACTTGCCTCGTTCCAACCCTGAACTACATTTTTGTTTCTGTTGAACTTAAAACAAGACCTTTTGAGAAATGCCTTTTATTTGTTTATACAATCAAAGTCAAACATGGAGAGTAAATGATGGCGGAATTTTCATTTGTGGGTGAACAATTCTATTAACCATTCAGACAGTGAGGTCACATCCAAATCATCATGATAACCTTTGACCCTCATAATTATGACTCTCTTCTTAATGTATTTTCTTAATCATATGTTTTTCTATTTCTGACAATGTAAATTTTACATGGCTGATGAATATAGAGATGCACCATTATGTCATTCTCTCAAATACATAAAAAAGAAAAGAAAAAGATTTGGAAAATTCTTCGGTAACACTTTACAATACGGTTCATTAGTTAACATTAGTTAACTACCTTTAGTTCTTCAGCATTTATTAATCTTAGTTAATATTAACCTCGACATTTACTAATACGCCATTAAAGGGATACTCCTGTAAGGACCACCCATTGGCCCAACGACGGAATCCAACGGCCTGGGCGAAGGTATAATGCATGTATGTCTTTCCAGCGCTCCAGTGAAGTTCACTTAATTTATTGGAATTTAGTTTAAATATTACTTTAGCTCTACGCTTAATCTGACTCCAATTTCGAATGTTATCAAATTTAGATTCTGTTTCTTATTAGAAAATAATCATAAATGTTGATTATTAATTAATTTAGATCTTTGATTATTCTGAGTTTCTTGCATTTTCATTTATTAATTAATTATGGACCCAATGCCGCACAGAGATCACGTTGGCCAGGTCGTGTTTCTCACGGACACAAACCTTGTCAGTTCTGAATTTAGTCAGAGGATGCAGGGTTAGCTAATACCTCTTAGGTCGGTTGCCTACTGCTTACTCGTACCAAGAGTGTAGTTTACTTTAGCCATTTCCATACAACTTGCTAAGTCAGTGATAGACAGAAATCAAAAAGGTCTCCAGATGATGTGCCTACTGCTCCATTCATACATGCGCCTTTCAGTTTGACCTACCCTGCAAGATTTGCGGTAGCACCAGACTCCTATAATCTCCTAAAATAATGATTTCAGAATACTTCAGAATAAATCAAGATGTAACATTTATTTGTCAGGTAAAAATGTATCACGTCAATTACACAAGTAAATGATTAAAAGCCAATTCAGAAATAATTGAATAAATACATAATACATGACATCAATACATGACATCAATTACTCAAAGATGATTCTAAAAGTAAGCAATGCATTCCTGACAGAGACACACGGTAGTGTGTGAGAGCTTTCCAACGGGAAAGCACTGACAGAGCACTGCATGGGGGTTTTCCCTGGTTACAGTTCCCAAAGACTGCTCTGTTACCTAGCCTTAAATACCCAGACCAGAACAAAAGGGTTGTACCAATATTTTCCAGAGTTTGTTTTGGGTCAGTTCCTGTACCCCAGGGGGTAGCACCTGGTCTCAGGGAGAGGAGAGATATCTTGAAGAGATATCACCCAAAGAGGAGAACAGGATTTTCCTAGTTCTCAATCTTTCTCATATTACCAATGACTGCAATGAAATTAAGACCATTTTACCAATCGCATTGAGACACTTAAAATGATACCAAACATGAAAAGGAAAACCAATAGATTCATAAGTTACATCATATATGACGTATAGGCATTCTTAGTGAACTTTTGGTGACTTGACTCAGGGGGAGAGGAGACAAGAGAGAGGGGGATGCAGAGATAAGGGAAAAGTGTTTGGACAGGACAGTGTCCTGTGCTCTGTCTTTGCGATCCTCTGTCCAGGGTGCGTTTTATTGCTTTATGGCGAGTTTTATCTCAGCTTTTGTCTTAGCAGGAAAATCAGTTCTTACACTCCACCGTTTTTCCATATTAAACTGTTATTTCCTTAACAAAGACGAGTTGATACATACCTCTCTCGTCTCAGTGCGTGCACTAAATCGCTCTGTCTTGCGGCGAAACTTTGTTAGCACTTCAGTTAGCTTAGCCCAGTTCATTCAATAGGATCCAAGGAGAGAAGCGACCAAACACCTCCACGTTTTCCCTATTTAAATACAGTTACTCGAGTAGTGTAACTCGACCAAGAACAGTGACACAAAATAAAACGTTGCGCTTTTCTAAGCTTCTAATACAATTTCTAATACAAATGTATTGCTCATTGTTAGTTCATGTAATTTCATACATTAACTAATGTTAACTAATGAACCTTATTGTAAAGTATTACCAATTCTTCATGTAATAATTCATGCATCAGAGGATAAAATTTCATAAAATGAAACACTTTAGCCAAAGGGTCTCGACAGGGTGAGACATGGCTGTACTGTAGCTATCCTCACTGTACTCATATCCTTGCAAATTATCCTGATCTACTTTTTTCCCCCCTCCCAACTGGCATCTTACTTTTAGTCTTCTTTGTTTTGAACGCAATGAAAATAATGTAACTGTGACTTCAAAAAACACAGAATTTGTATGCCGAATGATTTCATCATTAGATGGTCATCAAATTCACTACCAACCAAACGTTTGGGGTCAGTCAGATTTCTTTTCATTAATACTTCAGTGGGGCGCATTAAATTGATCAAAAGGGACAGTAAAGACTATTACAAGTAAATGCTGTTCTTTTGCATTTTCTGTTCATCAAAGAATCCTGAATAAAATGTATCATGGTTTCCACTAGTATATTATGCAGCACAACTGTTTTTAACATTTATAATAAGAAGAAATGTTTCTTGAGCAGCAAATCAGTATATAAGAATGATTTCTGAAGGATCATGTGACACTGAAGACTAGAGTTTGATGCTGAAAATTTAACTTTGCCATAACAGGAATAAGTTAGATTCTTAAAATATATTGAAATAGAAAACAGTTATTTTAAATTGTAATAATAATTCACATTATTATTGTGTTTACCTTGTTTTTGATAAATGCAGCCTCGGTGAGTATAAAAGACTTCTTTCCAAAACATTAGAAAATCTTACTGACCCCAAACTTTTGAACGGTAGTGCATGTTTAAATTTTTTTTTTTAAACTCACTGTTTTACTCTTTTCTTTCTTTTTTTCATCAGTTCATGCCACACAGAGCACGTGCCCTGAGCGCTGACTGTATGACCCCTCATGGTACCATCTTACACCAGACGCTGGACTTTGACGAGTTCATCCCACCCATCCCGCCTCCTCCCTACTACCCCCCAGAGTACACCTGCACACCTGTAATGGAGGGCCAGAGGTAAACCCGCACACAAACAACATACTGATTTCCAGCTGACTTGAAATTGCCTAATATTTGTACTATATCAGAGAAACGGTTTGATCAGATTGCTTGGCTGAAAATTCTGTACTCTGAAAAATAGAGGTTTGAGTGTTTTGAATAGATTAATTCGAAGAGATTTATGAAATTCTCCCATGTAAATTTTCATGGGAATTCATACCATGTTGTATAAGTGCAGGTCTCAAGGCAAACTGCTCTGACAATCCATATTATGGAGCGGCAGGGTCCCTGGTCTGGTGTAAATCCACCATTGATTTCTCTGTCTCGCACTGAGACACTCTGCCCACCATCCCATCATAAAAAACGTGCTGATGAGGCTGTTTAGCCCGCGGCCACACTAATGTGTCAACAAAGCAGTAAATACATCGAGATCAAGACCAGCCCTACATACACACTGAGTGCTTCAGCGCACAATCAGTGTCAGGATGTGGTAATACACAAGAAACATGTGAAAAAACACTGATTCCTCCCCTCCAATATGAAAGAGGGAGTATGGTTAATTTAAAGAATAAGATATATTACTCACTGAGATGAAGAGCAAATAGTTTAATTTCCACGGTTCCTAAATGGCCTCACATCTTTTTTGCTGCTTCCCACATCCACATTTGTTGAAGCATTGACGTAGTGTTATTATCATGTTTTATCAACATCTCTGTCCATTAGAGGGTTGCATCTGGACTTTCCACACTCTCCCTTCAGTGCTATTTATGGGGTGCCTATTAACAGCCCCGGGGCTTTATATCCATCTGAGCTGCCACCACCCTATGAATCTGTCGTGGGACAGACACCTGCCAGCCAGGTAAGAGCTGACACCTTTTCTACAATCTACTGTAATGATTATTTGGCTATGAAGGGAGGCATGTTTAAAGAATATTAGTCATTTTGGGTGGCTACAAACAATTTTGATTGTTTTTTGTTTTGTTTTTGTTTTTACAAAAAATTAGTTTCTGTGAACAACTGCAATATGTGACCTTTATTTTAATAAAACACCTGTCATATTTGACCTGAGAAGTTGACCCCATTTCTTATTGGTCACATATTAAAAAAGTGGACAGTTTCATTCCATTTTTTGATGTTACAGCCACATCAGCAATGTGATTTCCATGAGTATGAAAAGGGAAATTGTACATTTAAGCTTAAAACGAAGAAAACACCTAGATATAAAGTTGCTTGTTATAATATAAACTTTTTGGAATCACATCACATGACATTTTACAATCTAAACTAACCCAAATAAAATCAATTAATTTGTCAATTAATTTTAATTCAGAAATTAAAACATGTTGTATGTGTGGATTGTATTTGATGTATTTTTAAATAAATGAATAGATGAGCGTCACATCAATTACTGTTTTATGACAGTTCCTGGTTTCTCATAAAGTTTGCCGGTATTTCAGTCTTAAAGCAATGCATACCACTAATTCAGCAATGTACACTCATTTGTCTGTGTAAAGCTTGGCAGTCAGAAGGTCCTCCGGTGCACTTGAGGGGCTGAAAGAAATTAATACAAGTGCCTTTGTATAATGGATTATAATTTTCTCTGGAACACATCAGCAATACAGGCAGGAATTTCATTCCATTTAAAATAAATGGGCTTTCTTATAGTGAGAGCTGGCCCTGTTTTATGAACAATGATTTTTCATCAAATTTCACTTCTTCACCTGATGGAAGGGAACAAGAGCTCTCCTCTTTTCAAAGAGATGCACAAAGGACCACCAAACCTTTCAAATCCAGCGACTGAGCTTGTGATTGTTATTTTGAAGATTTGTTTGCTACCTAAAGGAATCTGTGATTAAAAAAGGATAAAATCCCAAGAGGTTTCCTTGATTTTAGACCTTTCTCATGTGAAGCGATTGATAACCATCTGCAAATAAAGCAGCAGGGGCATTTCAATCATTCAGCCCTTTTTTTACCTGAAGCACAAGCCTGAGAAGCTTTGAAAGAAAAACAGCAATACTAGAGACTGGAAGAAATATTTTTAAATTGATTTAGTCAGTTTGATATACAGCTACTGACTATAGCCTGCAGCTTATTTTCACATTTTTATAAAAGTCCAGCTGTGCTGTGGACTTAAGCTCTCTGTATACTGGATAAATTCTCTGTATAGTCTTTTATGTGTTTTGGATGAATTGTGTTATGAGGATTTTTTTTTCTTTTCTTTTTTAACCACACAATATGCAGTCATAATAATGCAGATGTTAGAAGAGCAAATCTGATCTTAAAGAGCCCCCTGCTGGTCATAGGATGGCATAGACATTTTAAAGCACTGCTGCGATGCCAGATGTCAGGCTGCAGCAGATTTCTCACTGCCAGATGTCTTGCTGTCTGATTCTCCTCCTTTTGCAGTTGTTTGTTATCATCTTCAGGTGTAAGACCGTTTTTAATAATCTCAAGGATCTGTGTTGGGGCCTCTTTTATTTACTATTTACATAAACAGTCTGGATTATGATATTCAAGATACTAATTTTCATTTTTATGCAGATGATACTGTGGTGCTCCTTCTAAAGGCTTTTGATGCCATTCAGTCACGGCTTCATACACTAAAACTTGCTCTGAATTTTGACAAAACCAAAATTGTTATTTTCAAGCTCAAAAAAGGTGGTAGACACTATTTTTCCTCTCCAGACAGTTTGAAGCTTGTATTTTAAACGCATAAGAATTGATCAATTTGTTAAAAAATTTCAATAAAACATAGCCCTCTGTTTTTTTCTCTCATTCAGATCACCATCAGTCTAGAGCAACAGGTCACCGAGTCCAGTCTGTGCGAAAGGAACACCACAGCTGGCCTTAGCACTCAGGGTGAGGAGGCTGCAATCATAACACAAAGTCAGAGGTTTTCCCTTCCCTGGTGTATCTATGTAGGCTATGGGCTTTTTAGAATTAGAAGGCAATCTTTGTTTAAATATACCATTACCTCCACATTAGCATATTGTATCTGTAATGTTTGATAGAACATTGGTTCACAGCTGGCTGTGCTTCAGGACATAGACTGTACTGTGGAAATATATTATACTCTACACTACTGTTTAAAAGTTTGGGTTTGGTAAGATTTTTAATGTTTTTGAAAGTCTCTTATGCTTCCCAGAAATATTGTAAAATATTACTTCTATTTGAAATAACTGTTTTCTATTTTAATATATTTTAAAATGTAATGTATTCCTGTGATGGCAAAGCAGATTTTTTTTTAGCAGCCATTACTCCAGTCTTCAGTGTCACATGGTCCTCCAAAAATCATATTTCATTTGAAACTATATCAAAATAGAAAATAATTATTTGAAATTGTTATAATTTTTCACAATATTACTGTTTTTACTGTATTTTTCATCTAATAAAAGCAGCTTTGGTGAGCATAGAATCTTACTGTCTCCAAACTTTTGAGCGGTAGAGTGATAATTGTCCTTTATACATTATATTATACATGTGCTGAAAAATACACTCATTTATCTCATTAATCAACCTTCAATTATCTGTATATAAAGTATATAAATGTATATAAAGATAACATGGTCTCTGTTTCCACAGCCTCTGTTGATAGTGCTTCCCTTATGGTGTCCGACACTGCAGACATCCCAGATCACAGTTGTTCCTCTGAAGACCTGTGTTCTCTAGAGGTACAGGGCTCTGATTCCTCTCCGTATGGCACTTTGCGCATCGTACCTACTGAGGGCAGCTGCACAAGCCTGGAACACAGCACCCACTCTTCCCTGAGGCGTCAGACCCCTGCTCGACTGGACCGCAGCGAGTCCTCCGTCACGCAGGATTCAAAACCCCACTCTCCACAGTTGTCACCCGATGCTGTTAACGTGCCCGAGAAGGAAGAGATTACAGCCGTTAAACCCATGTCTCGCACACAGCACAGAGAACGAACCAATAAGAAGCTTACCCTTCTATTCCCTCCAAGCACTCCATCCCAATGTGCTTCCAACTCAGCAGTGACCTCCACTGCCGCTGCAGCTTCTGCCCTGACCCCCTCCATCTGCACCTCCCCATCACCCACCGCTCAGCTGAGGGGAACCCGGCTCTGCTTCAGCGTCTGGTCTCCATCCTCCTCTTCCTCACAGCCCCATGCTACCTCTACCCTCAGCAACTCCAGCCAACGTGAGCGGCCCCGCACACTCCGTGCCACCAAAGGGTATCGGAAGCTGGCAAGGATTGTGCGCTCCACTAGTGAACCCACATCCTGTACTTCCATATCTAAAGGTACGTGAGTCTTTTTTCTTTCTTTGATTCAGATCTATAGGGCTTTTCACCCTGAAATTGTTAACCATTCATTCTTAGGTTTTTCCATGTTTCACATTGTACATTTATAAACCCCAGGTTAACCTTTTTATTTGTGGGGTCAGTATCATTGATCGGACGAACACAGTACATGACCTATTTAAATAGCATCTTGTCTCATTCTTGCACATCTGTTAGGTATAGTATATACTCTATCATTGTAATGTTTGGGGTCAGAAATATATATTTTTTTTCTAAGAAATTTGTACTTCAGCAACGATGCATTATTGATCTAAATGACAATAGACATTTATAATGTTACACAATATTTCTATTTCAAATGATTGTTGTTCTTTTGATCCTGGAAAAAATAGTATCAAGGTTTCCACAAAAATATTAAGCAACACAACGTTGTTTTTTTTTAACATTGATGATATTACTAAATGTTCCTTGAGCAGCAAAACAACATATTAGAATGATTCCTGTAGGATCATGTGACACTGAAGACTGCAGTAATGATGCTGAAAATTCTGCTTTGCATCACAGGAATAAATTACATTTTAAAATATGTTAAAATAGAAAACAGTTATTTAGGAAAATAATATGGTACTGTTATTACTGTATTTTTAAACACATTTTTGAACGTCAGCGTATTCCTGACTGTATTAGTCCCAAGTAGACATTTCGGAACTTAATAGTATTTATACTTTTTAGCTCAATTGATGTTTATTACTGACATTTAGAACCGTCATTGCTTGTTGTAGGAATAGGAAATATATGAACTATTCAAATTATATCATACGGCATTATATTAAGTCATTTATAGCCCATGAGCAACCTGGAGAACTAAGCATGTGACTTGACTTGCAGGTGACCGTTGTGCTCCTGCTTCTATCCATCCACCTGAGGACTCCCCACAGACTCCCTGTGATCAAGGTTTCACCCCACCTCTTCGGTTTTCTGTTATCCATGTAGCACAGTATTCAAAGGATATAGTTATTCATCTCACATAAAAAAATATGGTTATTAGAATAAACATAATAATTCACTGCTCTTCACAGCATGCATGGAGCTCTCTGAAAGTACCCGACAGACTTCTGCCAAACGCAGCAGCCAAGGGGGCAAGAAGCAGAAGGACGGGGGAAAGGTGGACATCCAACTCAAACCTCACATCCCTCACTCAATGTCTACAGAACGGCCGCAATCCCTCGCAGACCTCAAAACTTACAAAGACACCAAAGTGCTGGTGGCCAAGTTTCTGGAGCACTCGAGCTGCAGTCTACCTCCAGAGGTCCAGCAGGTGGTCAACAGCATCAAATGTGTTATTAAATCTGACGAGAAACACATGGAGGAGGCCATATTCAGTGCCAATATAATTGATCAGGTGAATTTGGCATATTTTTGTGTAAAATATGTTTTTGTATTCTTGATCATTTCAACCATATGATAAGGAATGACTACTTTTTGCTCTAATACAGTGGTTGAAAGTGAAATACAACTGAATTACATTGGGGATGTTTGTTTGTTTTGCTCATGTCCTACACACAGTTGATGACACAGTCACGGAAGATCATGGGCAGCCCGAGGAAGAATGCTCACGAAGATCTGCATTTACAGAGCTGTGGAGCTCTGAGTTCCCCATCTTCATCCTTGCGCCGTCCACTCAGAGGATCCAGTCAGACAGATGTCCCTGCCAGCCTGGGTCATCAATCTCCACGCCAGCCTCAAAGTCTCATCAGTGTATGCAGAGAAACTACACTTTGACCCTCTGAACTACCAACACCCTTTTCCTCATAAACCTCTGAATATGTGCCAAGGCCAAGTCCTAACTCTCATCAGCAGAAAACTGTAGCTCTTGAAAAACCAACAAAATGTTAACATGGAGTTGACACTCCCTCGTAATAAAGATATTAAAAAAATACCTGCAGAGGTATATATTTTTATTTTATTGTCAGAATTTTTTGTTGTTGTTGAAGTGTTGAATTTGCTACTGTGCTAAACAGGAGAGTGGGTCTGTAATGGACTGTAGAAGATGACATGGAATTACCTCTTCATTAAACTTTTTTTTTTTTATTATGAGAATTAATATTGAAATGCACAGCTTCTGCAAACATTTTGTGAAATATTGGACATACTGTACTTGGTCATTGTGTGCCACTTCAGGACAGAGACCTTTATGAAGCTGGATTATTCAACTTACCTCAGTGTGTAATTATTATTTTCAGTGTTGCAAAATAAAAATGTGTCTGTTTGTATTTTTTTCTATATATATTGCTATTTTAACCCCCTCAAGTCTTTAGTTTAGTTTACTTTACTTTACTTTAGTTAGTTTAGTTGTTATTTAACAGGGACCATGCACAACAATTGTGCCAGAGTTAGCTAGATAGCTAATTTGCATATGTGGCTCCTGGGCAACACCCCATTACCCCATTCCAGAGAAAAAAAATATATATATATATCACATCACAATACCATAAAAAAGAAATCTAAATTAATGATTACATGACTGATTTTTCTTAAGCCATAATTTAAGTGCAGTTTTAAAAATGCTAAATGATGTTCACTCTCTGATAACAGGCACTGAATTCCATCTTTCTGCTGCTCTAAATGAAAAAGCTGATTGTCCAAAGACAGTTTTCTTCAGTTTAACTGAAGAGTCTTCTCTAACAGATGCCCTGGTTTCCCTAGAATTGTCCTTACAGAAAGTCACACATTTTTTAAGAGGTGGTGGCGCAAGATCATGGATTAATTTATACATCAAACACATATCTGCCAAATAAAAGACTGGCAAACGTCACCAATTTATCATTTTAGATAATGCAATGATGAAAACTCACATTTTCACAGCTTGTTTCATATGCAGTACTCCGACAGGGTCTTGAGGCTTTAAGTACGCTTAGACTTTTTGTAATATACCACTAACAAAGAGCAGGCTTATTTCAGGTTTATCTTGGTATGATTCTGCAGTGACAATCCTTGTTTTTGGAGTAGGCTCAGTATGTGTATTTACTGTGCTCAAAGTTTTTCTTCAGATTCCTAATCCATTCTAAGGGCCTTTGGTAAACTACATAGGGAGGCTGATTATTTGTTACACTATTTAGCAACTTGTTTAAATAATCTGCAGATCTGATTTACTGTGGATCTTTACTGTCAAGTATACAAGGAAATAATTTGAAGATATGTGCCAATTTATAAATCACTAAATTGCCTCTAAACACTTGCACTTTGTTGCGTCTATTGGCTTATAAATTCAAATCAACCTCAGGCGTCAAATGAATGCATTATTTTTTTTATTTTTTTTTAAACATGATGATGAGCAACATCCCGGAATAGGTATAAGCCTTGCATTAATGCGACGTTTTGGCTAATGAGAATGTTCATTCTAGTACAATACACCCCACCTTCTCTTATTATTTGAGCGTCCAATAAAAATTGAACGACAGAAGCAGGTACGCCCACAGCCAATCGGATACGCCTAATGCAAATAGTTGTATCCACGGATTGGTTGTTGTGACTGTCATTCACGTTCCTCTGTACACCTTACACTTAGGACGACATTATTTTTGTCTTTTTTTTAAATCAAGACGTCTAACCTGGCAGTTAGATGATAACGACACGATTACGAAATATTACCTTTGGCTGACGCGCTCACTTGTATATAAACATACAAATACAACGTGTTTGCGCATGCATTTTGCAGGACCCATCAAGGAGGAAGGCTGGAGTTGAGTTACAGTACTAGCGAACTCTAAAGCTAGCGCTGCATGCAACTTTATAGTGTAACCTGCATGGCATTACATTTAAAAACGCATTAAACGCATATTTTCAGTTTGTTAATATTGTTGTTTTATATCAGGTACGTATGGTGGTGCGCGTGCATGTATATTTGGCCTTGCTGGGGGTGTCAGATGTAATGCTAACGTTCTAATAGCCGATTGGTGCTTTGTTGCTAATGGTAATAGACTTGTTTTCATGCCCAAATTCGGGTTGGCTTTGTGTGTTTGTTGCTGTGTTGTGTTCAGGAGAAACCAGTATCGTGTTGTTGAAATGAATGTAGCACACGGCTGTTGCTCCACCAAATCCACGCATGCTAACGTTACTTTAGCGAGGTTAACGTTATAACGTTAGCTAACCCGCATCTGAACGGTAAATCCAGAAGTGTATTTATCCCACGAGCATGACGGCAGATCTGCAGAGATGACCGTAACCAAATAAAATGCGTTATTAAATGCTATAGGGTCAGGCGGATGACGGAAAGCTGATGGCTGTGTGCCGTTAGCTCGCATCAGTTCTCATAGGCCACGTCGCCTGTGTGTGTTGATGTGTTTGATCTACTGACAGTGGCGTTGCATGAATGCAAACAAGGAAAAACGAGAAGTCGCCAACTGTGCGGAAGGGACACAGAGGAATCGTCAAAGAAGTTGTGTCACCAACTTCAGGACAACTCAAGGTTGCTGTAAGCCGAATGGGGAAGAACATATCTTTTTAGATAACTTGAAAGAGTAGTGACCACATCACTCGTATTTTAACCTACGGCGCTCACACAAATCCAGAGGTCGTAATCTGTGCGCCTGTTCGATTACGATGATCGGCTTCAGTGCGAATCGACGTGGAGGTCGCCTCCCCTCCTTCATCCTGATCATATTATTGGTGATTATCGTCATTTTGTCGTTTAACTACTGGAGCGTGTCCACTAAGCACGGGCGGCTGCTGGACGAGTTGGCCGAGGTGCAGACGCAGGTGAAGCGCACGGACGCGGCGCGCTCCCGCTTGGAGAAGAGAAACTCCGAGTTGATGATGCAGGTGGACACGCACCGGAAACAGATCGACCAGAAGGACGGAGACTACAGCGTGCTGGAGAGCAAACTGCAGGCCAGGGATACGCTGGTCAAATCATGCACCGATGAAAAGGTGGGTGAAAGAAAACCAGCACGAGGGGATGCTTTACATACATCACTGATGTGCTGTAAATATAGCTGTATGATTTGTTTTTGTTTGTGACTTTAGCTACGTAGTGGCCGCTATGAGCAATGAATGACTAATTTTATTTCACGGTAACGATATATTTCACGATATAGTTATTTATATGTAGTTATTCTCGAAAAATCGACAAAAAAGGGCTTTGTATAATAAATAAACCCAAATAATTTAGAAATGGAAAGTACTTAACCTTGTTTGATTTTTCTATTTCTTTTATTTGGTAACTTATTTCTTTGGTTAACTATTTTGATAGCCACATTTAGTAAACAAAACACACTCATCAACTTTTAGATGAACTGTCCCCCAACTGTTCGATATTAAATACAACTCATAGGTGCAATTAAACTTTACATACTTTTTCAATCTCATGTTATTACTTTTCTTCATTAATCAGTTTATATGAATATTTAACTATTTTATTCATAATAAATTAGTTACTTCCTTTTAGTTTTGTAGGATATCAGTAATACTAGTTATATGTTTAAATGACAAAACTGATGTGGATCAGGGGTTTCAAACTTTACAGACCAGAAACATCCCACCCAAACTCTCAGCCAACCCCAGTATAAAAGACTAGACTTTACACTAGACTAGAGTGTCTAAGACTAGACACTTTATAAGTAGCCTAAGTCCTAAGTGACATGTGAAGGTCAAGTATGGTAACCCATACTCAGAATTTGTCTTCTGCATGTAACCCCTCCAAATTAGTGCACACACATTAGGAGTAGTGAACACACAGACTCACACAGCAAACTGTAGAGACACACATCCAGAGCAATGGGCAGCCATTTTTACTATGGCACCTGGGGAGCGATTGGGGTTAGGTGCCCTGCTTAAGGGGACCTCAGTCAACCTGCACAATCGTTTTTATTTAAAACTTTCATTGTGATTATTACAGTGTACAATAGTGATTGGGAAATTTATCATCCAGGTCTAAGTTTTTGGCCATTTTGTATTTGACCATTTTGAGGTTTTGATCATCATCTTAGCCAATTAACCAATGTATAATCCACAATCTTTCAAAAGGTTTTAGTTCATTGAATAAATATTGCATAAACATGTTCATTTAGCAAATGCATGAAGTGTGGAGTGTGGACCGTTATTTGATCCAATGTCATTATGATTATCAGTCGTCCACTGTTATACAGTACAATTATTAGCAGATCATGTGTTCAAGATGTTTTGAAATAATGTTTGGTTATCTCCATGGATAGATGGTTGGAAAGAGTAACAATGGCAGTCTCTCTATTATGATCAATGCACATCCTGTATGTCTGTTTGCTTAGACATTTGATCAAGTTTGTATTCTTTTTTTATTGGTAATTACTTAGTTAATGCAAACAGGAGTTTTATAGGTGATTGTGTTTTGTTCAACAAATAATGCCTTGTTTTGTGAATATACTATTTGGAACATTCCTTAGGCTAATACTGGAAGTAGTATTACTAGTTTTTTTCCTGTTAGCTTGTCGCACACGCAGTTGATTTAAAAGCCGATTACATATTGTTTCTAAAGGAGTAGGCAGTTTGCTGAAATGAACTGTTCTCTCTTACTAGTTTTGTCTGGAGAAGATAATGCAGTTTTCCCTTTGTGTGACGTGTTCAGTTAGCAGGTTGTGTGACTGATGGTGACGGACGCACTGACATTTCCTGTGCTGTTGTACTTTCAATCAAAATAAGAATATATACAGGGTTCCAATGTTCATAAATGACTCTGTCACATATCTTTTTGAATTGTAATGGGAAATTAAATGTATCTTAAAATAATGAAAAATGTAAATGCTGAACATTTATGTAAATGAATATCCCCCTCACCATTAAAATCAATAGAGTAAAAATGTGAGCTGACAGGACAGAGAGCATGCTGCTCTTTATGGATTCAAGCCTTGGGCTTCCCTGTGGTTGTGTGACACAGCTGAGAGCTCATGGTCAGGGCCCATCTGTGTGCACAGGGCTTCATATCTCAGGCTCTTCCCACACAGTCCTCTGTCTCTTCTTCTTGATATTCTATAATCAACAGAATTGTTGGGAAACTATCATTACTAGGGCTAGAGGGCAATATCTATTCATGATTGATTATTTTCTTGATAACATTTAGGGAGAATATGTATTAATTTAAATTGCAATGTTTAATGTCCTATAGCAATCTTACTCCCTCTCCATATTCATTTTCACCCTATGGTTTCTTTACAATAAATAGACTGATTGTCCTGGTTATTGTGAAAAGAGGGGATGTGGAAGATGTCACTATTGCAGAAGTTAGATTTAGACACATTTCTGCTTGGGTTTTGTCTACCTGGAAAGGGACATATGAGCATTGATATTCCGTGTGCATTTGGATGCCCTGTACCTTTATAGATTGAATCCGTGCTGCAGCAAATGTTTGGTCGTATTGCTCACAAAGGCCCCTTTACAGATTATTACCCTTTCACAGTCTTTGCTTACTGCAGTACTTGTAAAATGTGAATGAATCTTTGTAACCTTATTCTAGGCCTGTCCTGATTATTGATTAATCGCATGCTCGTGGTTCTATCTAGTCGCAATTATTTGAAATAACCCTAATAATTGTGCTGTTTAAATTTCAATTCCATTTTGGCAATTTACTTTTCCTGGCGCTTAAAGAAATGGCATCAAATACGCAATATTGTGTCTCCCTTTCTGGTGTGGTGGTAGGGACTAGGGAGAAGAAGGGCAGTCATATTGTGACGAGGAGTAAAGAAAAGAAAAATCACTGTTATAAAGTAGACAAAGATAGTCAAAGTTCTTCCTTCATACTAAATAAAGGCTTGTGTTGTGCGTTTAATCAGACCACATTATTAAATATGTTCAAATTTATATATTACTTTTCACAGCATAAAAGTAAATCAAATGGGCCTATATTGTTATAATTCTTATTTATATATTTTTATTATTATTGTTGTTATATTATATACAATTTCAAGTAACAAGATAACATGTTAGGCTTACACTGTAAGTGACATGAACAAAACCAGTAACTGAATTCAGCTTGGGGATTGACTTAAAGATGCTATCTCAAGAGCTGTCAATTATTCTACTCATTTTGATAAACTAAATCTATTTTCCTCAGCTAATCATGGCAACACAGATACTTGCATCTAAAGAGTCTAATTTTATACCTTTTCAGAGTCTAATTTGTCATGGGATAAGGTATAGGATCTGTTCCATACTGCGAATGCTAACGCTGTCTGTCATCCTGTTTTCTATTGTTTATCAAAGGTGGAGAACCAGTGTGCCAATCTGCACACACAGACACACCCATTCTATTATTCTTCCTTGTTCACTTGTGCTATGTGGTCTGTCCAGAGAGGAAGCTATCCTTTAACATTGGCATTTGTCTCAATGGCAGTTGCTTGGATGACATGTGCAAACCTGTATGGCCACTGCAGTGACGCCAAAGGCTGCAAGTAAGGGAATAATTTATTCCCTTTATTCACAATTTATTCCAAATAAATAAAAAAAAGGGCTTTTTTCTCCTACAGGGTGACTGACATTGATGCTTTAATTACTGGGCCATCTCCTGTGTGCAATTAAAAAAAAAAATTACTTTAAATCTGGCGACTGATCATTACAATAGTGAAATCAGCACTATTATTGTGAGCAGTGTGGTACCGTTTAGTTTATCATTAGGGGTCCATTTAAGGGCTCAAGTTCTGGCTTTTGCCATTAGCTTACGGTTGGTAGATGCCAGTCCAGCAACTGCCACTGAGATGAATGGGAATCATTTCAAAGTGTTCTTCGGATATTATTGATCTCATTTGCTCCATTGTGTTCGAGAGTAACTGCAAGAAGTGTCTCAAAGCCCCTGTTTCCTCTTTGGGTGTAGAAAGAGTAATAGGTGGAGGCATGGGTTTGATGAAACAAACACAATGGAAGCTCTTAACTGTTGAAGTTGGCTCCCTCACATTTAACAAATTGATATTGATTAGATGAAGCACCAGTATAAAATCTATAGGATAAGCATTCAGCTGACCCTTCAGCAGTGTTAGTGAGTACTGCATACACACAGTGCAACAGACTGCTTTTGTGCTGTCTTTCTCTCTGCTGTTCTCCTGGTAGCAGTAGCTCGAAGGTCGAAGCTTATCGGGCCTCTTTAATTGCACATTGCTCAGTCCTTATGTCCTCTGCCCTTGCAGCTTAATTTGCTGTGCTGCTGACTATCATCTTCTGCTTTGAGAAGCGGCTCTCCTCTCAGCGAACTCAAGATCTATGTCCACGTCCCCCTCAGTGAATTTATCATCTGGATCACAGTTCCCTCTGAGCATCCCTCTCAATCCAGTCGCAAAATCACAGCTGCCTCTCTTACAGCAGTAAAGCTCATGAGATTGAATTCTCTTACTGTGGCTCAGTGACAAGGATTCGGACAACAATGCTGTTTGGGTGATAAAACAGGCTATGCTAAAGGATGTGTGGTATTGTTGGCAGCTTCACACAGTTTCTCTTGGGTTCCACAGGATGGGTTTTTGTCCAGAGGATGGTTTGATTTCTAAATGCAGGGACTGATCTCAAAAGAAGGAAGTTAATTAATAAAGTCAGACCGATACAATTCTGTTCTTCAGTCTGGGGTAATAAAATGTTATATATTTATTAATTTATCGATTGATTGATTGAAAGAAGTTAATACTGTTATTCAGCAATGGCACATTAAATTGACACTAAAAGATTTCTATGTACTTTTGAGATTTCTATTCATCAAAGAATCCTGAAAATGTGTTTCCACCCATCGTTTACTGGCCCTCAAGTTGTTCCAAACCTTTTTTCTTCTGTTGAACACAAAAGAAGATATTTTAAAGAATGTTGGTAGTCAAGCAGTTGACTGTAGCAATTGACTTCTATAGTAGGAAAAAACAAATACTATGGAAGTCAATGGCTACTATTAACTGTCTGTTTACCAACATTCTTTAAAATATCATCTTTTGTGTTCAACAGAAGAGAGAAACTTGTTCAGTTTTGGAACAACATTAGGGTGAGTAAGTGATGACAAAATGTTCATGTTTGGGTGAACTATCTTTTTAAGCAGGAATAGTTCTCCTC
Source organism: Semotilus atromaculatus (assembly GCA_031834385.1). Lineage (NCBI taxonomy): Eukaryota > Metazoa > Chordata > Actinopteri > Cypriniformes > Leuciscidae > Semotilus > Semotilus atromaculatus. The sequence goes on along the minus strand of JAULUF010000009.1, from coordinate 21,401,025 downwards.
CTTCAACATTTATAATAAGTAGGCTAATGTTTCTTGTTGCACCAAATCAGTTTATTAGAATGATTTCTGGAGGATCGTGTGAATTCTGCTTTACCATCACAGCCTTCACAGGAATAAATTACGCTTTAAAATATAATAATATAGGACATTTACCTACAGGAAATAGATAATAGTACTGTTTCTACTGTACAATAAATTCAGCCTTGAGCATAATAGACTTTCAAAATCATTAATAAAAATCTTACTGACCCAAAACTTTTGAATGGTAGTGTAAAGTTTAGATTTTACGATGATTCAACCATAACTACAAATGTGAGTTGTTGACCATGGATATAATAATCAAACATTGATCTATAGCTCTCAAATTTGGGTAGTTTGGGTGAAGTTTGAAAATTGGGGGAAAGTGAAAATCTATGAGAACAAAACAATTTTTGTGTGTGTTTTTCCAGGAAAAGCCCTTAAACTTATATGACATGGGTCATCATATATTCTTAAAGTATGTTTTGTATATTACTCTATTCCGATCTTCACTCAATGTTTGTGTTTTTCAGAATAAGCTGCAGAATGATGTCAGCGCCCAGATGTCTGAGATTCACAGACTGAAGGGTAAGAAGTGCACACAAGAGGGTGCTATTTCTCAGCATCGAGTCTTTGTCAATGAAATAGGATTGTTGTGGGATATGCAAGTACAGCACTATTTTTGTACAGTTGGGTTGTTCCTTCCTACTCCACCCTGATGTAAACCAATCATGGTATTCTGTTGGCTGATTTCTTTTTAGATTGCGGTGTGTTTGACTGCTTATTTGGGGCATGTTTGCGTTTACATTTACAGAACAGGTAAAAGAGTTGAGAGAGGAGATCATCCGACAGGAAGATCAGCTGAGGGAAGTGCGGAAAAACAGCACCAATCTGGAGAAGAAGTTGGAATATGAGAGGTGAATACAAGCACTGGTGGACTTTCCCTGACCCAGAAGGAGTCTTGTTTTCTGTGCACTTCTATTCCTACATTTGGTAATAATGGTTAAGATGTTCCACTAGTTGATCATGTATAATATAAATGTAACATGAATTGCAGCTTGCAGTGTGGCAGACAAATTACAGAGCTGAAGGCAGAATATGAGGAGAGCAAGAAAAGAGTGGAAGAAGAGGCAGCAAAACTCAGACAGGTATGCTGTGAATGATTTAAATAGTGCAAACTCTGGCTTGTCTTAAAGGGATAGTTCACCCAAAAATGAAAATTACCCCATGATTTACTCACCTTCAAGCCATCCTAGGTGTATATGACATTCTTCTTTCAGACGAATACAATCAGTTATATTAAAAAATGTCCTGGCTCTTATAATGACTCTAATAAAGGCCATCTGAAGCGAAGCAATGTGTTTGTGTAAGAAATACTTTTAACATTTATTTTATTGACTAAGATAACTAGCTTCCTGGAGACGGCCTACACAAGTCGACTTACACCAAAAGAGTAACACTTGACTCGATGTATGACGTAGGAGTAGCGTAAGCTTAGACGCCTCTCGCGGTTCAAACAAACAGAGCTGTGCAGCAAACTCAAGCTTGAAATCCTCCTGTTGAAATGTTTAAAAAACATTTCTCTTTTAAAATTCTCGTTTTAGACTTCTAATTCATGACGGGTGTTTTGTTTTGCTCTATCCTCTGCACTTCCACGTTCATCAGTGCGTCAGGTCAAAGTTTACTCTTTCGCCGTAAATCGATTGATACAGCCGTCTGTCAGAAGCTAGTTATTTTAGTCGGTAAAGTTTTAAATAATGGATATTTTTCTTACATTAACTTGCATCGCATGCATTGCTTCAGAAGGCATTTATTAACCCTCCAGAGCCGTGTGGAGCACTTTTATCATGGATGGATGCGCTTTTATGGACTTAACAGAAACTGGCCATTCACTGCCATTCTAAAGCTTGGAAGAGCCAGGGCATTTTTTTATATAACTCCGTATTGTATTCGTCCGAAAGAAGGAATGTCATATACACCTAGGATGACTTGAGGGTGAGTGAATCATGGGGTAATTTTCATTTTTGGGTGAACTATCCCTTTAACTCAAAAACTTAATCAAAACCAAAAAAAACTTGCATTTCAGAGTTTATTAGAGAATCGTAAAGCGGATGCAGGGGATCGGCAGGTGGAGGTTGATCTTGATCAGTCCAAAAGAAAAGAGGACACTGCAGAGCGCCACACAGTGGCTGCACAGCGAAATGATGGACCAGTTCCTAAAGGTAGCAGAAAAAAACTCAATGTGCAGATACTTATACATATACATTTTGGTTGGGAAAAAAAAAAACCTTTTGACGTCTCTTGCTTTTTTCTATCACATTCACTCAAGATGATATGGTTAAACCTGGAAGCGATGCTGGCATGCCTGGCATTGAGGACAGTGAAGTGGGCAAGATAGAAGATGGACAGTTTGGTGAGTATCACAAAGTAAATTTTTAGAAGATTTCCTTGAACCAACAACTCATCTTTGTTCAGTGCTGATGAGTAATAGAGTGAATAAACTTTACAGCATGCTTAAAATAAGGGTGCATGTCAGTTACTTCATTCAGAGATACATTTAATGTTTCTCCAGCCTTAAAGAAGCCAGCCATCACGCCGCAGAAACACATGGAGCCGGCGGAGGCTGCGGCACTGCTGAAGGAGGAGAGGGCAGGGTTTGGAGCTGGAGCTGGTGCCAGACCAGGGGATGATTTGGCCCGTGGGCAACCGCTGGACCGACCAGACATACCCCATGATGAAAACCTGCGTTTGGGGAACAATGATGTCCCTGTGCTGCAGCAGGTTCCAAAAGCAGTGGCTGACAAACCCATGCTGTTTGACGAGGATAATAAGGCAGGCATAAAGGCAGATGAGTTTGGGGAGCAGCGCAGACAGCTGGGAGGTTAGAGGTCATGTTTTATCAGTGCTTATAACACTTTTCAATTGTTGGTTGTTACAAATGTGATGCAGGGCCCAAACATACACTCGCACACATACTTACTATGCAGACAGTAAGGATTAAATTACAGGGCACAAAAAATTACTCTTTTCCCCCAAGTAGAATACTTTTGCCTTTTATAATATTACTATTTTTTTATTGTTTAATATTAAATGTGGACATTAGTCCATATTTCTTCATTTCTGGATGAAATTATAAAAACACTTTTTTTTTTCAAAACACTGTTATTTACTTCAGGCAATGCAAACATGGTTTTGTTCTTGTATTTGTGTATGGCCCCTGATTGTTCCTTACTGGGGACGCCAAGGTTTTTTATAATATATATATATATATATATATATATTAGTAGTGATTCTGTACTTTTATTTGTGTGTATCTTTTGGGCCTCTTTTTTTTGTGAAGAAGCTGTCCTGTTTTCACCTTTCTTCAGTTTTTTTTTTTTTACATGAGCCTAAGCAAACGTAGTTTGTTTTTACTTTTACTGTTTTTCACCAGGAAATAATGGAGATTAGAGGCATGCTGTCATATAACACAAGCTCTCCACTTACAGAAATGTACCTCTTTAATGTCAAGTGCCCTTTCTGTCCTTTTTTTATTAGCTGAAGGCTTGAAGGCAGAGGGAGTTGGAATTCCTCCTCCTCCTAACCCGGCTCAGGTTCTTCCCAAACCTATTGACCCGCACAATGGCAGAGAACCTGTGCACCCTGACCCCCCACGTCACCGTCAGAGTGAGTATTAAACCGTACAGGGGTGGGGATGGGGCTGTTTCTGAAGATGACAAGACAAATCATCAGCTATCCTCTTGTTACGTCATGATGTATCAAATACTGTTTCGGTGTTCCACTCTCTTTCAAGTGAGAATACTGAGTCTTAACAGCTTTTTATGTGCTCTGTTCATTAACAGCACACATTTAAACTACGTTCTTTGTAAAAAATCTGTGCACACTACAGTCTCCGGGCTCATAGCGTCCCGGACACCATTCATTTAACAATTCAGAAAAGATGAATCACTGTCTGGCCATCTGAAATTTCGGTATGGAGATAAAGGTAGAATCAGGACTTTTTGGTAGTACAACAGCACACCATGAGTGTAATTTAGCACCATTGGCATCTGATTTTGGACCTACACTTCAGACTTGACAACCGGATACTGATATTCCCAGATTCTCTGAACCTCAGTCTTCACTTTCATGTGTTATCATTTGGTGGTTTCCTTAAAGTTTCAATGGGTTACCTTCATGTCTATAGCCTAGCAGCCATATCACGCCATAGCACGCCAGCAGCCATATCACCCTGTAGCCCAAGACTGGTTGCCCACTGAAGCTAAGCAGGGCTGAGCCTGGTTAGTTCCTGGATGGGAGACCTTCTGAGAAAACCAGGTTGCTGCTGGAAGAGGTGTTAGTGAGGCCAGCAAGGGGGTGTGGGCCTGTGCTCTGTGTGGGTCCTAACACCCCAGTGTAGTGACAGGGACACTATACTGTCAAAGAGCACCGTACTTCGGATGAAACGTTAAACCGAGGTCTTGACTCTCTGTGGTCATTAAAAATCCCAGAATGTCCTTTGAAAAAGAGTTGGGCTGTAACCCCGGCATCTTGGCCAAATTTGCCCCTTGGCCTTTGTCCATCAAGGCCTCCTAATCATCCCCATATACTGATTGGCTTCATCACTGTCTCCTCTCCACCAGTAAGCTGGTGTGTGGTGGGCGTACTGGCGCAATATGGCTGCCGTCGCATCATCCAGGTGGATGCTGCACATTGGTGAATGAGGAGATTCCCCCTTCCATGTAAAGCGCTTTGAGGTCCCAGAAAAGCGCTATATAAATACAACGAATTATTATTATTATTATTATTATTATTATTATTATTATTATTATTATTAGGCTCTCCCATCTTAAAAGAATATATCTCACATAAATTGTGATTCAAAACCTGATTTTAAGCTTTGTTGCCTAGAACACAAATTGTAGGGGTGTGCCGGTTTCAGAATTGGTGATGACGGTTATGATGCGAGTTAAATGTGACGGTTCATAACATAACCGTCATAGTCCGGGGGTTGTTATAGGACAACTTAGTTTGAATAAACGAGCAGGCACTGATTAGCTACTTGCTCTACGTTTATTTAAAATTAACAGCAAGACAACTAGCAGTGAATGTGCTTTCCATTAAATGAAACACGCACACTAAACAAATCCTTAAAAAAAAAAAAAAACAGGCCTATTCTGGTGGATGCGGTGATGCGGTGGTGACGCGTTCATGTGGCGCTGCCAGTAAAGCACCTACAATCTGTCACAAAGAACCGGCAAAAATAATGATTATGAATATGTAAAATATAGCAAGGAGATATTTTAATTGTTTATTAATAAACAAGTGTTTTCTTTGTCAGTATCTGAAAAGATGAAGGTGACGACGATGCTGACTCGCGATCTTCGCAGTAGTGAACGCGCCAGAGAGAAATGCACATTTACATAAGCAGAGAGCAGTCTGTAGTCTGCTTTCTTTCGTTTTGAATTGTTCTGTTTAAAAGTAGACATGTCTGTGACTGTGACTGTGAGGCGAGTAGGCTTCCTTATACGCTGAGTTTCGGTTCATTTATGAGACGAGCTCCAGTTCACGTGCCGGCGCCTCTGTTTCGTGATTATATCGTCTGCTATATTTATCTTTTATTACTTCTTATTTATTAAATCCAGGCAATTGGTCGACGAAACATTGATTAAAATTAAGATACAATTAATATAAAACGAAATTCGTTTTAAAGAAAGGTTTTGTGCTTTCCGTTTGATGCCTCTGTGAAAGTTTTAAAGCATCCTTTAGTGCCGCTTTCAGAGCGCTCACGTCCATAACATTGTTTTTTCCTCATAAATGCGAACACGAAAAATGAAATAAAATGAATATTTTATGTTCTGTGGAGACTACAGTTACTCATAATTTGTATTCTGAATACCTAACGCCGGTACAAGTATTCCGTTACTCCCCAACACTGATAGTATAACCTTATCGGTAATATATTTTAATAACACGGTTTTGGCGGTTATAGAGTTCTAATGACGGTGTTCAACTATAACCGTCGGTCTCACGGTTATATCATAACCGTCACACCCCTAACAAATTGAGAAAAAAAGAATGTCCAAGTTGCTGAATTACCAATCACAGATTAGTTGATTGTAATTCACACTGTCAATCTTTTGTGGTCCACGTAAGATAAATGAATATGGTTTAAAAATAACATAAGGGTGAGTAAGTGATTTTCATTTTTGGGTAACTATCTTTTTAAGACTTTCACTGGGGTTTGATGCAGCAGAAGCTGGCACCATTCAAGCTAGTTCACACTTCACTGCCTTAAATCAATCCCTTTGAGGTATATTTTTGTGAAATGCAGATTGTAAAGCTTTACACACTTCTGCATTTTGGGCATTTGTCAATATCTGACATACACTCACACACGTACTTACTATGCAGGCAGTAAGGATTAAATTACAGGGCACAAAAAAATTACTCTTCATCGTCTTTTTCCCTAAGTAGAATACTTTCGCCTTTATAAAATTACTATTATCTGTGCAAGCAGCAAGCGTAAAATCAAGCAGTAATGTTTGTGTCTGTAAATAGACAGAAAAGGTAGTAGACTGGGTTCTCCTCTGATTACTGCGCTGCCTGACTTTGCTCCCTCTGCTAAACTCCTCCACACCACCATGTACCCCATCCCACCCAGCCTTCCTTTCTTCTGTGTGAAGTCCTCTACCACCAGCTCCATTCCTCACTTGTCCTCTGAGATTTTATTCCCTTTGGAACTAAAATATGGCATATACCTTTTGTTGGTCTTTTTATTTTAACCTCATTACTTTCAGTGTAGTCTCATTGTCCTCTCTTTGCTCTTTATTGTCTTAAATATGCTTCTGATCTTTTTGCCTTTCTGTACTTTCTTTTCCACTTCCTTTAATGCCCTTGTTTCTGTCTTTTACCTCTTTCAAATTTTGCTTGTTCCTTTTTTCCCCTCTTTTCTTTCTTTCTCTCTTTCCTGATGGGGCCATCTCTGCCCCTGCAGGCCGTTTTTTTGATGAAAATGAGTCCCCTGTAGATCCGCAACACGGCAATAAGCTAGCGGACTATAACGGGGATGATGGCAACGTAGGTGAGTATGAGGCGGACAAGCAGGCCGAGCTGGCCTACAATGAGGAAGAGGATGGTGATGGTGGGGAGGAAGACGTCCAAGGTGAGCCAGGGGGATTGCGACTGCTTTGCTATTCCATCTCCTCTCCCCCTCCCTTGTGCTGGTGCTGTTCTGCTATATTAAACTGCTGGTTCAGTCATCATGGGCTCACAGCATACTGAAGTACTCTGTTCATTTGGCCTAATGCTTGTGGAAGGCGTCAATCACAGGAGAAACCCTCACCTCAGTGTGCTGAAAGCATGTGTGGATGAGAGAGAAAGATTTGAGTGTGAGATCCTTAACCTTTCTGGACCATGTGGTTATGAGACTGAACCTTCTCTCCCAGCATGCCTCATTCGGCTCTTTCAGTCATTGTCTTTACTAATCAGCGTGCTAGTGTGTAGAGTTATTGTGTTGTCAGTGCATGTGAAAGTCATAATGCTGTGTTGAATCCTTTTCATTAGGGCTCTTTGGGGTTTTAAATGGGGTAGTTTAAAATCACCGTTAACTGTAGATTTTATTTCATCTTGCCAATTTTTCATCGGCTTCCTGTATCGCTTAACACTTGACAATTGTAAACCCTACATCTCATACGCCATGTTCACAATGCAAAGTTTAGGGATTGACAACTGCATGTAAGTGCAAGAATTGTGTAAATTCTGTTTGTGTCTGTCATGGTTGATATTATGGCTGCGTGATATTTCAACATAGCTAGTGTTTTTGTGATAACAGAAAATTTTATACTGGCGAAAAGTCTGTTTCAGGTCAAAACACAACAGGTAGCAGAGAATAAACTGTGCGTTTGTGTGTGTTTATACCGGAAATGTAGGAAAGACAATTAACAAGCCATCGTGATGCTCTCATAGCAAACTGGTGAAGTAAGCTAGTCACGTGAGGAAAGACAATATGAGGAAGGCAATACAGTAAACTCAACTCTGTTTCAGGTGTTTTTGTTTACCTAGTTTTGATGTAGTAGTGAGATCAAGGCAGACAAGCAATGATAATGATAGAGATCAAATTTGAATAAGGAATTATACATATAATTATGAATTATTTATAGAAATATAATATTTAAAAAATATATGAAAATGTAGCAAATAAGGTAAATCTAAGTTTAAATTTAAACGCTGTCAAAATAATTCCAGTTCATATGGCTACGCGGAAGCGATAAATAATTCTGTATTATAAATTAAGGCCAGACAAGTAATTTGTTGAGGTCAATTTGTAAAGAAAGACTACAAGCCTTCGCTCATATATATTCAAACGCGCATGCCTATAGACTAAAGGTTCTAAACACTTTGGAACCTATTTCAAGGTTTGCGTTCTCGAGCCACCAGGCACCGTTGTGCGAATGAGCGGGCCAGAGCGCATTAAGGGTTTTCTGTTAGAACTGTGACGTGTAAGCGGCCCCTAAGTTAATAACTAATGATCTTTGCAACGGAAGTGAATCAATCAAAACTAACTTTAGCTGGACAATAAATTTATTCTAGAGCTGCTGTAAAGCTAAAACAATCTCCGTTACTTTCATTTCCTATTGTCACTGTAAAGCTGCTTTGAAACCATCTATTTTGTTAAAAGCACTATATAAATGAAGGTGACTTGACTTGTAACATGATGTTTGTGAAGATCAGACTATTGAGAGAGGTCCAAATGAAGTAAAATGTTTGCAGAATATAAGGAGAAGCAGAAGAACAACAAAATAAGAGCAATGAATATATATTCAGGAAAACTTGCATCCTTCTCAACTTTTTTGTTTTGATAAGAAAAGGTCAAACAGGCTTATTCATAATGTCATAGGTCGCTAGGTCGAAGCGACCAGTCAAATGCTACGGTTACAAAGATAAATGAAAATGGATTTAGGTGTGGTTTTGACACCTTGGAATCCGTCAATATTTAACAAAAGACAAGTAACTAAGATATACAATGAGGAAAATAAGTATTTGAACACCCTGCTATTTTGCAAGTTCTCCCACTTGGAAATCATGGAGGGGTCTGAAATTGTCATCGTAGGTGCATGTCCACTGTGAGAGACATAATCTATAAAAAATATCCAGAAATCACAATATATGATTTTTTTAACTATTTGTATGATACAGCTGCAAATAAGTATTTGAACACCTGTCTATCAGCTAGAATTCTGACCTTCAAAGACCTGTTAGTCTGCCTTTAAAATGTCCACCTCCACTCCATTTATTATCCTAAATTAGAGATGCACCTGTTTGAGGTCGTTAGCTGTATAAAGACCCCTGTCCACCCCATACAATCAGTAAGAATCCAACTACTAACATGGCCAAGACCAAAGAGCTGTCCAAAGACACTAGAGACAAAATTGTACAAGGCTGGGAAGGGCTACGGGGAAATTACCAAGCAGCTTGTTGAAAAAAGGTCCACTGTTGGAGCAATCATTAGAAAATGGAAGAAGCTAAACATGACTGTCAATCTCCCTTGGACTGGGGGGGAAGGGGGGGGGGAAGGACTGGAGTTGATGGGTTTTTATTTTAATAATAAAATAAAACAAAATGCAGACAAAAACTACCACGAAGGGGAAAACAAGATTGACAGCAGGGAAACACGCGGTACATAGGCTACAACATACGTACAACAAGGGAGCACAGGTGGGGCAAATTAAACAATAATGACAAGCCATGTGCACTGCTTACACCAAACATGAAAAAAAAAAAAAAAAGCACATGGCCAGTAAAACAAATCACAAGCCATGTGCTCACACAAAACGAGACACGAAGAACAATGAGAACACTCAGCCACGTGTTCACACAGAACATGACAACATGAAAGCACACGGCAAGTGTAAAACAAGCTGTGCTACACAGCACAAGACAAACCATGACATGAAAGCACGTGGCCGATGTAAATGTAAACACGAACCGCGTGCTACACAATAGGCTACACAACACATGTGGACAGAAGAGTGTACTCGCACGCTCACACGACAAGACAGAACGTTCTGCACGAGAACGACCGTAAGCTCGGGCGCTCACAACAGAAAACAAACAGGCGGAGCATGAATGTCCGAATCCCGACACAAAACCGAAACCAAACTAGACGTGCCGTGATTCAAACCCCACGCCCCGCACATGTAACACAGCACCTGACATCGACGGAGGATATGTGGGAATTAGGTTAAACTGTGAAATGTATGACGGAAATTGGCAAGCAATTTCGCAAGCAAATACCAACAAATAGGTCACAGTAGTTTGTCTTTCGAGTAGGTTTGCAAAATCCTGAGAAAAACTGAGCTCAAATAGCTTCAGTGTCATCGACTTTTTATTGTACAAAATCACTGTCAATCAAAAGGAGATGCAGTCCTCCAATCATCACGCAGAAGCCCAGCGTCCAGGCCAGCCCACTCCTCTATTCATCCCAGAGACGCTGAGAGTCTGTGGGCGGGACATAATCGCAGCATTTATCCAATGACCGTCTAGTTTCGAAGCACTGAAAAAAACTGTCCACAGCAGCCCCATTGAAGTCAATGGACGCTCGGCTTCAACGGGGAAATGCACAGTGACGCTACGGGAATGAGAAGGAAATCAAGTCAGCCGACCTGCTATCCAGCTAATTCTAAACGAACTCGTCTTCGAGATGAACGTGTTCTAACGCATTTTTAGTCAATTAAATGTTAACAAATAGTACATATTTGACCATTGATTTTTTGACATTATAGGGGAAGCTGAACTTCCCTTGCAGTCTTAAAGAAATCGCCACTGGTAGGATCATGCTTTGGGGGTGTTTTTCTGCACATGGGACAGGGCGACTGCACTGTATTAAGGAGAGGATGACCGGGGCCATGTATTGCGAGATTTTGGGGAACAACCTCCTTCCCTCAGTTAGAGCATTGAAGATGGGTCAAGGCTGGGTCTTCCAACATGACAATGACTCGAAGCACACAGCCAGGATAACCAAGGAGTGGCTCTGTAAGAAGCATATCAAGGTTCTGGCGTGGCCTAGCCAGTCTCCAGACCTAAACCCAATAGAGAATCTTTGGAGGGAGCTCAAACTCCGTGTTTCTCAGCGACAGCCCAGAAACCTGACTGATCTAGAGAAGATCTGTGTGGAGGAGTGGGCCAAAATCCCTCTTACAGTGTGTGCAAACCTGGTGAAAAACTACAGGAAACGTTTGAACTCTGTAATTGCAAACAAAGGCTACTGTACCAAATATTAACATTGATTTTCTCAGGTGTTCAAATACTTATTTGCAGCTGTATCATACAAATAAATAGTTAAAAAATCATACATTGTGATTTCTGGATTTTTTTTTTTTTTTTTAGATTGTCTCTCACAGTGGACATGCACCTACGATGACAATTTCAGACCCCTTCATGATTTCTAAGTGGGAGAACTTGCAATATAGCAGGGTGTTCAAATACTTATTTTCCTCACTGTATCTCTTGTATATGCACATGTGAGTACAACATGCATATTCTTGGAGAATACTATTGAATCTCAATCAAACAGAATAAAAGATAAGTGTAAATGAGTAACAATAATGAGTAAATACTTGAATATATGTTGGAGGTTAATATATTAAGTATGTATATCTGAATGCATGAATTCAAAGATAAAAATACTAAATGAATTAATAGTATGGATAGGAAATATGAATTAAGAAAATCATTAGAAACATTGACCGTTTGGACACCAGTTTAAATTATATATATATATTTTTTGGCATTGATATTAATGGTGCCCTAGAATGTGAAATTGAATTTATTTTTCATAGTTAAAGGAGAACTCCGGTCAATTTTAACATTGAACTCATTTTTTTGTAAATTTGGAGTGCTGTCAGTACAGAGAACAATGACAAAAATCGGTGTTGCCTACACCGTGTTATTTCTTTTTAAAATTTGCACCCTGTTGACTTCAATGGGGCAAGTTTTAAACCTGATTTTAGCCTCTTAACATACTTGATATGTCATTAAAGTGCACAGCCATGTGACTGATGTTATTAAGAGTGAACACGGTCAATCTGACTGCAGTAGATGTGAAAGATATTAATAAAAATGATGTTAATTCAGCCAGCTCACATACCTGTATTTTCTTCCTGTTTTCGGTCGAAGTCCAAAGTAGTCGATTATCGAGTTCGCGTGCGCGACCAGGCTGTATGAGATCCCATTCTCCCAACTCGATAATCGACTACTTTGGACTTCGACCGAAAACAGGAAGAAAATACAGGTATGTGAGCTGGCTGAATTAACATCATTTTAAAAAAAATATCTTTCACATCTACTGCAGTCAGATTGACCGTGTTCACTCTTAATAACACCACTCACATGGCTGTGCACTTGTAATGACATATCAAGGATGTTAAGAGGCTAAAAGCAGGTTTAAAACTTGCCCCATTGAAGTCAACAGGGTGCAAATTTTAAAAAGACGATAACACGGTGTAGGCAACACCGATTTTTGTCATTGTTCTCTGTACTGATAGCACTCCAAATTTACAAAAAAATTTGCTCAAAGTTAAAATTGACCGGAGTTCTCCTTTAAGTAACAAGAGTTCAGTACATGCACATGACATACAGTGAGTCTCAAACACCATAGTTTTCTCCTTTTTATTTAAATCTTGTTTTTGAAAAACACCCCTGAAAAATAGGCGAATCTCCACATAACACAGACTGTGTACGCCTCCAAAAATCTGCATATACCAGCCCATGTTCAATGACATGCGGAACTGTGCAGCCGAATCATCGGAAGTTCTGCAGGTCAAGAAACAAGCGAGGATTGTTAGTTTGCTCTGCCCATTTCACCACGGACTTATTTTCTAACCTGGGACAATATCAAGCAGGCTTCTCTCAGTGAGTTAATGATCTACAGAAAGCGATCAAAGAACAATCTTTCCACATAGCATGAGTTTATCTGGACACTTGCCAAACTCGTTATGAAATCAATGACGCACGTTACACTGCACAACGAAGCTCTTACTGTATTTACATCATCGTGTTTGCATTGGTGAAAGCATTAGAGAGAGTGCAGAAACTGCGTTGCAATAAGATCTTTATTCTCGCGATCAACACTGTCATCTGCTCAATGCTCATCACGGCAACATTTTATGTGATGGGAATAGATCTAAATACTTATAAAACATTTCACGATGCGTTAATCTCGATAGCTGTAATAGTAAAAACGTATAGCTAATAGCTGTAATAAAGTATTCAAGAGAGTTTCACATGTAATACATAGCTATTTCATATGCAAGCATGTCAGCCAATCACAGCAGAGGTCGGTTACACACAGCAGACACGCCCCTTCAAACAGAGCGTTCACATCAGAGGCTAAAATCAGGCTAGGAAAAATGCCTTTTATTTCTAAATTAATTACTATTTTTGATCTAAAAAAAATTACTAACATTATAAGGGCAACCCAGAAAACATTATAAAATAACCCCATTCTAGGGCACCTTTAAAATGACTTTCTAAGATTTAACTTTACGTTGCAATTATTTTTGTAAATGCTACAGTAAAACACTGCTGTTCACTTTCAGAAGTTGTCGTGAAACATATTGGTTAAATAATTTTCTGTTTATAAATATATTTAAATATAAGTTTACATTTATTTTACACACTTGGAGCATTATTGTATCACATATCTTTCTTCAGTGTTATGCAGCCCTAGTTGATATAGTGATAACCATAGAAACGTTTTGGCAGCTGTAAATAATAAGCATAGCCATTTTTGACTAGATGAATATTACCAACAAGAGACGTGAAAATTGTTCATAAACCAAAAAGATCAGGCAGTGACAACCGCATTTATATAAAATATGCGTGAAACATTTTAAAAGCAATTTTTGCTTCTGGCAGAATAACTCCTGTATTCTGTATGAACACAGAATAGTTTGAGATTCACTCATTCAAATGTGGTTGTCACTTCCAACACTTTGCAGTGTGTATGTGGCTTTAGTAGCTTTCACTATTATTAGTTTGAATGTTTCTTTGAAAGTTGGGTATATTTTCTTAAAGCCATGAAAGTTAAGCTAGATAGCTAGTCAGCCATTGTTGTGATTTATAAACACTGAATTGTAATCATCCTTGTTGTTGTATCTTTCAGACGATGAAGACCGTGAAGCTCCAGGTGAAAGAGCTGTGGATTACGGAAAGCGACATCAAGCCATTGATGTGCTGTAGTCCCGTCCCGTCTCTCAAAAATCACATACATTGAGCTTTGGATGTTTCTGACAATGAAGTAGCCAAGAGATGAAAAAGAACTTTGGATTTCAGTTGTGATTTTTGGTATCATTTACAATTGGAGACATTCAGACTATTCAAACTATTTCAGTCTTCAGAGACGAACAAGTTTCAGCGGTTACGACTGAAATCAGTGACTGTGGATGAGATTTTTTTCAAGTTAAATGCGACAAAGTGATTTCATGATCTTCTGCACATGTTTGCTTCATTTGAGAGTATTGGTTTCATGTTTGTTATTTTGCCCCCATCTGTAGCACATCTAACAGAAGTAAGTTTTGGAACTATTATTTTGTACAAATGTCTTTTTTTTCTTCTTTTTTTTTTTGTGGGATAATAAAATGCCTTCTGCAGGCACTGGAGGATGCGACTGTGAATAGATAATACGGAAATAATTATTCTCTGTGTGATTCACAAAGTGGAACATATTGATATTACTGGTGGAAAGGACCTCTATAACTTTTTTTTTTTTTGCTGAAAAGCAAAATCTTCCTTTATCTTTTTGGACAACTGTTGCTAAATGGAAGTGTAAACAATGGGAAGATGCAATGAAGTTGCTGTTCAACTTTTAACCTCACTCTGGTACAAAATGACACTACTTGGCCAGACAATAATCTTTTCTTTTTTTTTCAACTATGTTTTCTGATTCTGAAGGAGCACAGAAGAGTGCACATTGAGTTTTGTAAGGACATTGTTGCATGCAAAAGGCAGCCTTTGTAAATCAGCCTGTAGATCATCAAGAAAATGAAAAAAAGCAATACTCAGTGCCATAGACTAAACTCACCACAGCTGTCGGCCTGCTTCCTTTATTACTGGTAGATGTACAGTACGTATGAGGAGGGGTCTGTGTGATGAGAGATGCTGTATAAATGCTAAATGGAAATAATGAGCTTATACTTAACTGTTTGTGTTTGTTTCATAATCAAGCAAATTTGGTAGGGTTGGCATACTGAATGTAGTCTTAGCTTGTGATTGTTTTTGAGATCTGTCACATGGGTGTTTGGGCTCTCTTACACAGCTGTGCAGTGCAATCCAAGGATAATGATTAACAAAATTCTTTATATTTCAAATTAACTGGTCCTGTTTTGGAAAAAGTACAAATTTGATCACTGTGACTGAAGTATAGAAAGTAGTAGCATCAAAAAGAGCACCCATAAATCTTCATTAATTTATCCCAGGCTGCTTTACAAACAAATGACTACATTACTGTAACAATAAACGATTTTTTCTGTAGTTACTGACTGGTGGCATTTAGTTTTTCTTTCTACGTGTGAATTCATACCAATGATTTGATCTTATCGGTTAGTTGTTATTTGTATACACTGTATTCACATTTATTTATTTTTTCTTACAATTTTTATATATCTGTAGGGAATGCCCTGGTATCATGTGATGGCATCTGATCTGAAGTATAATGGAACAAAAAATTATCTTCATTCACAGGCAGTCTGCCGAAGTGCTTCGTAACGATATTGTCATCGCCATGACAACCAAAACGTGCTTTTCCTTCTCATCTCATACCCCGCGCGATCATTCTATGTTTTTATTTTATTTATTTGTTTATAACCGTTTTCTTGTTGGATTGCAATGCACAAGTAAATCCAATGCTATCATACAGCTGGTAGTTTAGTCAGCTATCTTTCGTGTGTTGTCTTACACTAATTCATCTGAAACACATTCCCTTCAGGAAATAATGTAGGCTATTCTGATATCGCTCCTGATTTCTTTGTTAGTTTGCCTGATAAATGCTAACGGTATTACTTTTCGCTCTGCGTTTTTGTTTAAAGCACATTTTATGCGTGACTATCAAACATATAGTTTGTGGTTGTGTTTTAAATAGACACTGTAAGCTAAACCTGTCGCACTGCGAAGCCTCAATATTGTTTTGATACTCGGAACAACAGAAAGGGGGTGTGGGACGCGCGCCGCAGGACGCATGCTCGCGCCAGTCCTCTCTTCATCCGGGTACCTGCAGTTGACTGTGTGGGTACGGAGGCGGGAAATGGCGTCCAGAGGTGCGGGGAGGACAGAGGTGAACCTCGTCTGAAGAGGCACGCAAACAACAGCAAGTGTCAGCAGCCCTGAAATCGACCGTTGTCCTGCTACTCGATCTCGCGGAGTTTCGTCCAGTAAGTTATTACCACAGTCTAAATTGCATGTGGTGATAGGGTCCCCCCATAACACCCCGTCCGTTCGCTCCGGTCGAAAATGTTTCGCTATGGTTCGGCTCGCTCCTGTTTTACCTTTACGCACACACGGACAGGCAGCTGCCGTCTTCGCGAGTCGTTCCCGCGCTTTATCTGTCATTAGAATACTGCCGGTTGTTTTGAGTGGCACTAGACTACAGGCTTCTTCTAGTAATAGCGGGTCACGAGAAACAGGTTTACTACGGAGAGAATGCTTGCATGTGTCCTACATTGAAAACAGACATGCACAGATGTGTCAATACAAGAGCGATTGCTGTATGTAAAAATACAGTTTACAAATTAGGCTCTTGTGTCGTGTAATCACTGTGTAAACCGTTATTCTTAATGTCTGACTAAACGGGGAAATCGTGAGAAAGTTGCTCGTCTTCCGTAGAGAATCTCTTTGGCGTGTGTTTCCCGCCCACCACGACACTGTTCAGGTTTCCCGTGAATCACTGAACTTCATCATTTCTGAATTGTCTGTTGAAGTTGAACGGTTATGGCGGGGAAGCACTTAATGTCCTGTCTTTTCTTTTCCTCCCTTTTAAAGACTGACTGTTGTTAGTTGTTCTCAACCATTATCACTGCAAGGGTTCCCCATTGTCATGTCATATTTGAAGGCCCCTAACAGAGGATGTTTTTTTTCTTCTTGTACTTATAATGAAATTACGACAAAGATGCTTTTTTCCAAACCTTTTTTATTATTATTATTATAATGAGAAATTACTGTCAAGCTAATAGAATAATTAGACATGAGTAATCTCAATATTTTAATGTGTTCTTCCTTTTTGAAGGAAAGGAAGCAAAATACCAACACGTTTTTTTTTTTTTTTATTCTGCAGAAGTTTAGATGCAGATTTTGTGACTGCAAAAAAATTTTTTGTAACTCAAACTATTTACTCACTCTGCTAAACTAGCCTATAACGTGCTAAATGAAAAATTAGTTAATACAACAATTTAGGATCTACTGTGATATTTTTTTAGGTAGTGAATGCAAAGTTGTGTTTGTCAAGGTTGTACCCTGCCATGAGACAGTTGTCTTGAGTGAGAGCTCAGTGGTTTGTTACATTCCTAATTTTTTCTTTGTAAAAAAAAAACAAAAGGCCAAATTTACAAATGCCAAATTGATGCTATCCATGCGGCTTTTAAGTTTGTGTTCTTGAGGTTCAGCTGATTTGTAAATATTTTCTGTTAATTGAAATATTGCTGAAAATAAATAAATATTAGATGGGGGGAAAAAACTTGCCTTGGCAACACACTGAAATAAAATACGTTTAAGTACTAAAATTACTAAAACTGAAATAAGAATCAATTTCAGAGATATAGATCCATATTTGAAAAAATAATGAATAAAATGCACATAACAAAACTACTAAAATTAAAACTGAAATATGAAATTAAAAACTAGTTCAAAATATGAATAAAAACTATTTTTTAAAAAAAATACTGACGCAGTGCGAGGCAAAATGTTATACTTTTTAAAAATCAGTTTAAGACATGTTGTTTCCCATTGGAAGTTAACTGATCCCTGCTAGTGGGCCCAGGTTCCCCAGTTGAGAAGAGCAGCACTGTTCAGTTGTCCTAGTTGTCCAGCTGTAATGGGACAGGTTACCAATAAGTGCAATGGTAGCTATTGTGAAGCACTTTGTGGTGTTCTTTGACATGCCATGCAAATGCATTAAATAACAAATTACACTTTCTGGTTTATAGTGTACTTCTATGAAGGTACAGATTTCTTAGAGAAATAAGTCATTTTAATGTCAGAGTCAAACTGAGCAGATACAGCCTTAGCGATCATTTCTTGGAAACATTTCAGTAGCCTTGGATTTGCTGCCAGTTTGTCAATGCTTTTTCTTTTCTTTTCTTTTTTAAATCCGACTAGACGTATATGCCATACGGTAATACGATATCACAATAATGAACATGCAATGCTTTAACTAACTTAAACTACTGATACCTTATTGTAAAGTGTTACCTGTTGTTTTTATAATTGTTTTGCACTTTAATCTGTTTGAAACATTTGCTTACTTTATAATTTTTTTGTGTATAGCTTTATTAGCAATGTTTCCATCACCCTGTTTTTATGCACATTTTGAAGTATCTCATCAGAAACAAGTGATGGAAAGTTGGAAATGCCAAATTTCAGGGGATAAAAACTTAATTTGCAAAAAAAGTTCATATGAATAATGGGAGATGGAAACTAATAAGTTGTGACGTAGTGAACATTAAACCCTCGTGGCTAATCAGCTGTTCCCTCATGATGGGAATTCCTGCTTCTTTAGGGAACTGGATCATTTGGCTCAGCTCTGTAAAAAGAAGTAACAAAAACAAATAGGCTAATGTAAAACCATCAAATAATATTAAATGTGTATTGAACATTTTATCCAAAATAAAACCATTCCAAGCAAATCACACTTAAACCGGAACACATTTATAAGGTTGTTAAAGGTTGTTATTCCCTGCTCGATATGATAGTTTTTATCTTACTAATTCTACATTCTGCTTTTATTTAGTCTGTTATTAAAATGCATCCAAATGCTACTTCATTTGCATTTGTTACTCATCTTGTTTTCTGACCCGATATAAAGTATGATCTTTTCACCACACTGCTCGACCACACGTACTCCATGTAATGTGTAGCCTACTGTATGTGTAATGTCATCACACGTGATCGCATGCACTGCACATACACATCAAAATAACATTCAGTTAGTGACTGACTACTTGACGTGTGGCTGAACAGTGTAGCAACATTTTTCTGGCTTGTATTGGCTCTCAGACGGGAACCGACTCTCACCATTTACTTAAAGGAGTCGACACATCACTACTGTTTCCACTGATGGTGTTTTATTAACTGTTGGTTACTAGGTTATTAATACCACCTTCATCCACTCGATCAACATGATGGAAACGCACCTTATTCGCATTTTTCTTTTTCTTTTTTCTTTTTTGGGCGAACTTTGAAAAAAGTTGCTTCACGTTTGGATGGAAACCCAGCTACTGTATTTAAATGTCAAGTTCTTTTTGTTATAAGAAAAAAATTATTGTTATAAGATGACCACTTTTTTTGCAACTTATTTCAATATTGGGATAATACCGCATACCGTAGGGTATCGTTTTATACATAGTTCCTACATGACGTCACAACATACAGGCATTTGCAGAGCCGGCGCCATTTCTGTGGGCAGAAACAAAGTAGTTCCGCATGACATTAAAGGGTAACTAAACCCCTGGTCAGAGCCTGACTCCACCCACTGGCAATATTTGAAAATGCTGGAAAAGTGGGCGGAGCCTAGCGGAGATAGAGGGGATGAACTGAGGGCAGTTAAATACTCTATCCTGATCGTTTTCAATACTCGCAATTCCAACTCCTGACTCACTACAGTGGTTTTGACGAAACAAGATGGTTTTTACACTGCCAAGGGCGTGGTAGCTCGTACCAAGAGCGTGGTTAGCTGGAACCTGCTTACATCAGCTCTCACCGCTTACATCACGAACCACCGCAAAGATCCAATAGGAAAATTCCACTGCAGTAGCCACTGTTCAACCTGAAGAGGGCAGCACTCAGATGTTTTTACACCATATATTGTAGAATTAAAACACTTTGTACCCAAATGTCAAAAAAGTTACTTGAATCAATGATCAGCACTAATAAAGCCCCAGTCTTACAGATCATTAACTAAAAAAAGTTGGTTTAGTGTTTAGTTACTCTTTAATTAATTTGCACGCGAGTTTTATTTTTTTTATACCGTGTATATATTCATGCAACGAACCGTGACGCCCGTACCGTTTCGGTTCAATACGAATACATGATAGTATCTGAGGCAAAGCTGCATAATCTGTGCTCAGTACGGATCCACACCATTTATGACTGAAATTTTCGCATTGTACCTCTCTCTGTCTTGTGTTAATAGAGTCTCTTTATAATCTGTCACTTTGTCTCTTTATGATTTTCGTAACTTTATAAACAAAGAAATATTAAAAATTTGCTTGTAAAACCTTGTAAACACAGCAGCTTTTGCCCTCAAAGATGGCGTCTCCAGGGAGGTCACGTGATATTAATTGGCCTGTGGGAACTATGTATAGACACATCGCAGGATGTGCGATGTAGGATAGGGTTCATAGTTGATCCATGATCCATCCGGGCCAGCTGCTCCCCAGTCCATAATGCTTGTGATTCGCGGATTAATTGCAAAGTTTAACCATCGTAGACATATAGTGACAGTTTATCATGATTTTCATGTGTTTTTGAGTTCTGTCAGTTTAAACAAGTGCAAAAAGACTAGAACTTGCAAACTGTTTTGTGTGCGCACACAGCCACACAGACAGCATGTGAAGTTCGTGAACACCGAATTCCCTTCCTTTTCTTATCTATTAGTGCTTGAACGGACACGTGTACGGGAAATTAAGTAAAATGCCCGTCTCGACGAGTTTCCTCATAAACGCAGTCGGTTATGAGTTGTAAACAGAAAGAAAACGGATGCTTGTCATTAATGGTATTGGATACGTGCATTAGGCTATATTATGTATTAATTATATATTAATATACATATTTAATTTATACAGTGAAGACTCTGTTTTTCAGGTAAATTAACTGTATTCAGGTACAGACATGAATAATCAAATGTAAAATAACACCGCATAAAGCACTGCTTATGTCATCTGTGTCTTTGTTCTATTGTCTATCTATCTATGCTTCTAATTCGTTTATTATTTTCTATGCATATGCACTACACTACAAAATTACCCCAATCATCCTAGAATGATTAATTCTTTACAAATAGAGCTATTCAAATTATTTTCATATCACAATATATATCGCAAAATATCACAATGTCAGTTTTTTCCCAATATCGTGCAGCCCTAGTATACAGCCCGTCACATGTCTAAAACTAACATAGTGTGTATATATACACATTCTTTTTGCTGTCAGAACATGACCTGCAAGTGAATGTGATGGACGAGCCTAGGTCAGAAGGGGTCACAGGAGTAATTGTTGCCGTTGTCATATCATATGTATTAAAACTATTTCCTGCCATTAATGGTGTTTAATGTCTATTGATATTTATTAAACCAGGAATTTGGCTTTAAGCAAGATTCATTGAATCTTACTGGGCTGCTGAAGACTTTTCTGTTCTTGTAGAAGAAAGGCTTTAGCTCCTCAGTGTTGTGAGGTAGCTGTCTTGGCATGATGTCTGTTCGAGACAGTGGATGAGTCACCATTTTGGTGGTTAAGGAAAAAGCTGAGATGTATTACTAGCTGTACCCTTTTCTCTCTACTTTTTGCCATTTCTCTCCTGTCTCTTCCATGCTTCCATGCTTGCAGTATGTCTCATTGTCATCTCGCTGCTTCTCTGGCTAATACACACTGGTACCGTAAGAAGGAGCTCTGTTTGCTTCTCCTAAAAAATCTCTCTTTTCTGTGTTTCTTAATTTTAAATTTAATGTGAGTTAGGTTTCTTTATTGCGAGTATTGGGAAGGTACAGTCAGGGCTGGCACAACGCCTGACAGGTCACAAATGCTGGAGCACATAACAGTTGTTATGCAAGCATTCTTTGTGGAAGGGGACACACGACCAAGCACTGTAGTTTATTTCAGGATTATTTTTACCCCCTTGATGTACAGGGTTTCCTTTAAAGAAGAGAGGGACACTTCCTCCACATCAGGAAAATATTAACTTTTTTTCCCTATCCTTTTTTCATCTCTCTCTTTTTTTTCCATTTTTTTTTTGTCTTGTAAAAAACTGCTGCTCGCTGTTGTTCTGCAATATTCTCGTAGTTCTTTTTCTTTTCTAGTGACTTATCCAGCAACAGAAAAATAAGAGTGAAAAATATGCTGACGTTTTGCCAACTTTTGCCAAACTTCAAGTAGGCCTTAAAGGTATAGTTCACAGAAAAATGAAAATTCTGTCATCATGTACTCACCCTCATGCCATTCCAAACCTGTATGGTAAGAATTATTATTATTATTTATAGGCTATATTTTTATCGATTCAGTGAAAGTCAACCAGGTCCAGTAGTTTTGTATATTTATTTATTTCCATTGTATGGCCAAAAACAGCTGAAACATTGTTCAAAATATCTTCTCTTATGTTCTACAGAAGAAAGTAAGTCAGGTTTGTAATGGCATGAGGGTGAATAACAGAATGTAAATTTTTGGGTGAGCAAAATCGGTTTAATTCAGAGTTTGGCTTAATCTGTAATCTTGTTTTAAGGAATCACACAGATTTGCCTTTTAAATAAAAATGTGTTCATTCCGAATTCTTCTATATGTAGGAAATAATGGGCTTGTAGTTGAAAGTGCTTCGCTATGGAGGTGCTTCAACTGAATGATGAACCATGTTGGAATATATAGTGTCTTGAATACATCCAGATGTCTGTGGCTAGCTCTCTTGGCTGAAGTGTTGCACTTTTAAAAACCGAGCAAAGAGCCATTACTCATTCAAAACCCACTGAAAGTGTGATTCATTCACCTGCGTGTGAAATTCAGCGAGCAAAGTTAGACTTCTCAAGGTTCGTTGTTAAACGTAGTGATTTCCTCCTGTGTTACTCTCTTTCTCTGTGTAGTTTTGTTTTCTTGCGGCACCTTCTGTGTGAGTTCTGTATTGTCTTCTCTCTCTCTCCCCAGTCTTACATGTAACTCTAAACAAAATGAGGCTGAGAATGCGCAAGGCTTCTCAGCAGCCAAACCTCGCCCGCAGGCCCTGCCCGGCCCGGACCAAGCGAAAGCACTCTGAGATGGAGGAGTGCTCAGGTGAAAGCAAGGGTCTTCTCTCCAGCATCAAGAAGTTCATCCATGGAAGTTCTATCAAGGTGAGCCTCTAGCACCCTCTCTCTGTCATTTATTTATGGGTTCATTGAGTGTGGCAGTTCCAGACCTCTACAGCTCTTTTCTTGGTTTTGATGATCGTGGCCCAGAATGTACCATAATGGAATGCAAGCAAGACCTGGTATCATATTCCCCCCAGAAATGCGTGGTGGAATGCCTTTGCTTGTCTGAGGAGATCAGTCCTGTTCTAATTTTAGCTGTGGTTCCACAGCGCTCACATAATGACAGTAGGTAGGGCTGGCTTTAACAGGCATGCACCCTGCGGCAGTAGAACCAGGGGTTCACATATTATGTCCAGTAGAGATATTTGGTTCTCCTCTTTGGGTTCTATATCACACCCCCATTGTCCACAACAACATTCATAATTAGATAATTATTTTTTTTTTAAATTGTAAATTCAGTGGTTCCCAACCCTTAAAACGTTTGAATTTAAAATGTATGATTCTAGAAGTTTCTAAAATTTTGTTCTACAATACAAATAAACGTGTTTGAACGGTGGGGGGAATTACATTTAAATTCAGTGTGTATATAGGTTTTTTTTCAGCATTTTAATTTTGAGTTTGAAATTTTAATATAATATTTATAATAGGATTTAAATAATCTCTAACCTTAAACATGTAGTGCCTATAGTTTTGATGATATTTTGTTCCTCTGAAAGTCCTGTTCAAGTGTCCACCAGCATCCTCAAACAGACTCACTATAGTGTCCTCCTCACAAGACCAAAGTGTTTAAAATCTAGAAACTCATGCTTTTGTAATTGGTGGTGTTTAACAGGTGGAGCAGGACAACCCAGCAAAGAGGAATCGTCTGAGCTGCGAGCTGATCACCTCCACCCCACAGAGGAACAATGACCTGCAAAGGAAAAGTATCTACAGGGCCCGTCGAAGAAGCTCGGTCAATGGTGGTGAGTCACTGTACTTGTGTGCTGCAGTTAAATTTACTTTTGATAATTAACATTTATTTATATAATGAACTTTATTGAATTTAATTATTATTTCAAATAGTTAAATAAAATAATATTCTTTTCAAATATTTAAATACAATAGTAAAATAGTTCCAATAGTTAAATAGTTCCAACAGATTTAGCTGTGGTACTGAAATTGGTATCGATAACTGTCAAATTTTAATGGTATTTGTACCGACTTCTGGATTATTTTTTTATTTTATTTTTTTTGACAACCCTATCACGGTTATCGTCAATACTGGTATATTGTGACACATATGAGACAAACATATTTGCATCTGTGTATATTTGTTTGATGTTAGTTGTTCAGTGTAATGCCTTAAACTGTCCATATGATCATAAATGAGTAGGGCTTTTGGAAGTATCAAACCTGTCTGTGTGCTTGACATGGATTATATATGACAAAAACATGGTTGCGCACACCTGGCAATGGCATAATTTTCTCCTGTGTGTTGTAGTAGTCATCATAGTTTATTGCCCAAACAACATATGGAATAATTAGGCATTTAAATGGTCTGTTCTGCATTTGTAATTTGATTCCGCTCATTTTGTGTGGATTTGTTTTTCTCTTTGAACTTTGTCCTATAGAAACCACTAACCATGACACGAGTAAGCCTGTCAAGCCTAATGGGAAGTTGGAGGACCCTGAGGAGGTTGTGAACAGTCCACCCCGCACCACCCTGCTTGGAACCATCTTCTCTCCTGTCTTCAACTTCTTCTCACCAGCAAATAAAAATGGTAAGAAACTGAACCAAACACTAAAGATGTGATGCGCCAGATATTCTGGACATAATGGACCGGACATTTTTTGAATGATAATAATAAATAGATTCTCACTCTGGTTTATCCTCCAACAACTATTAATTTTAGAATATTGTTCAAGTGTACATGTGTTGTTCGGTGTGTTTTTTGTTTTTTAAATAAACTTGACTGATAAAACATTTTTCATTTATCATTCTTGGTAATGATGCCAGTTTTCCTAAAGTGAAAAGAGGACTCTGTGTTCTCAAATAAACTACCGTTCAAAGTTTGTGGTCGGTAATGTTTTTGAAAGAAGTTTCTTACGCTCATTAAGACGTTTATTTCATAAAAAATACCGTAAAAACAGTAATCTTGAGAAATATTATTACAATTTAAAATAACTGTTTTCGATTTTCATATATTTTTAATTATGTAATTTATGGTAAAACTTAATTTTCAGCAGTATTCCTCCAGTCTTCACTGTCCCATTATCCTATATACATGATCCTATCTATATATCTATATATATATATATATATATTAGGCCTGTTGGAACGAATTCTGAAATTCGAATATAATTAGAATGTTAAATTTAAATAAAAAAAATCAATACTATTCGAATGCTGAAGTTACTATTCGAATATTGCTTTATGTATATAAAAAAAAAAAAAAAAATGCAATCTTTCCTTTCTCGCCGCCTTAGCTTACACGCATGTGAAAATGAAATACTTTTGTTTCGTCTGATGAACAATAAAGTTTTTGAATCGTAACACAAGTGTGCACGTTATCCACGCTGTATCATCATAACAATACTGTCAAAAATGGTAAATGTTTAAAAAGCGCCCCCCAAAGTGCCCGTGAAGCGAAAAACGCAAATATTTCACCGGATTCGGCGAGCACCAAGCTTGTTTGAACCGTCTAGTCGAACTGAAAAGAACAATATAAGTTTCAGAATTGTTGGTGGTGTTTTCATGGAGATATTAGCCGAAACTCATTGGAAGCGCTTCAGCCCTATTCAGCGCAAATAAATGTCCCTCTAGTGGACAGAACGTGTAACAACAACCACATGCTATAGTGGCATTGGCAATCCATAAGTCTGTGTAATGTCGTAAATATTAATATTTGAATATTAAATAAAATAAGGAATGGAATTCGAATAGTATTTATAGAGGAAGATTGACAGCCCTAATAAACAGTGAGGAAAATAAGTATTTGAACACCCTGCTATTTTGCAAGTTCTCCCACTTAGAAATCATGGAGGGGTCTGAAATTGTCATCGTAGGTGCATGTCCACTGTGAGAGACATAATCTAAAAAAAAAAAAAAATCCAGAAATCACAATATATGATTTTTAAACTATTTATTTGTATGATACAGCTGCAAATAAGTATTTGACCACCTGAGAAAATCAATGTTAATATTTGGTACAGTAGCCTTTGTTTGCAATTACAGAGGTCAGACGTTTCCTGTAGTTTTTCACCAGGTTTGCACACACTGCAGGAGGGATTTTGGCCCACTCCTCCACACAGATCTTCTCTAGATCAGTCAGGTTTCTGGGCTGTCGCTGAGAAACACGGAGTTTGAGCTCCCTCCGAAGATTCTCTATTGGGTTTAGGTCTGGAGACTGGCTAGGCCACGCCAGAACCTTGATATGCTTCTTACAGAGCCACTCCTTGGTTATCCTGGCTGTGTGCTTCGGGTCATTGTCATGTTGGAAGACCCAGCCTCGACCCATCTTCAATGCTCTAACTGAGGGAAGGAGGTTGTTCCCCAAAATCTCGCAATACATGGCCCCGGTCATCCTCTCCTTAATACAGTGCAGTCGTCCTGTCCCATGTGCAGAAAAACACCCCCAAAGCATGATGCTTCACAGTAGGGATGGTGTTCTTGGGATGGGACTCATCATTCTTCTTCCTCCAAACACGGTTAGTGGAATTATGACCAAAAAGTTCTATTTTGTTCTCATCTGACCACATGACTTTCTCCCATGACTCCTCTGGATCATCCAAATGGTCATTGGCAAACTTAAGACGGGCCTTGACATGTGCTGGTTTAAGCAGGGGAACCTTCCGTGCCACGCATGATTTCAAACCATGACGTCTTAGTGTATTACCAACAGTAACCTTGGAAACTGTGGTCCCAGCTCTTTTCAGGTCATTGACCAGCTCCTCCCGTGTAGTTCTGGGCTGATTTCTCACCTTTCTTAGCATCATTGAGACCCCACGAGGTGAGATCTTGCATGGAGCCCCAGTCCGAGGGAGATTGACAGTCATGTTTAGCTTCTTCCATTTTCTAATGATTGCTCCAACAGTGGACCTTTTTTCACCAAGCTGCTTGGCAATTTCCCCGTAGCCCTTTCCAGCCTTGTGGAGGTGTACAATTTTGTCTCTAGTGTCTTTGGACAGCTCTTTGGTCTTGGCCATGTTAGCAGTTGGCTTCTTACTGATTGTATGGGGTGGACAGGGGTCTTTATGCAGCTAACGACCTCAAACAGGTGCATCTAATTTAGGATAATAAATGGAGTGGAGGTGGACATTTTAAAGGCAGACTAACAGGTCTCTGAGGGTCAGAATTCTAGCTGATAGACAGGTGTTCAAATACTTATTTGCAGCTGTATCATACAAATAAATAGTTAAATCATATATTGTGATTTCTGGAGAAAAAAAATTCGATTATGTCTCTCACAGTGGACATGCACCTACGATGACAATTTCAGACCCCTCTATGATTTCTAAGTGGGAGAACTTGCAAAATAGCAGGGTGTTCAAATACTTATTTTCCTCACTGTATATATGTGTGTGTGTGTGTGTGTATGTAAACTGGATTCTTTGATAAATAGAAAGTTAACCTGCTGCATTTATTTGAAATAGAAGCTTTTTTTATAAATGTCTTTACTGTCTCATTTGGTCAAATGAAGGTGTCTTTTTATGTAAATAGAAGGATTCATTTCTATAATAAAAAAATCTTACTGACCCCAAACGTTTAAATGGTAGTGTAGCCGGATTTGCAGAATATGTGGACTTTGCATTTCTATGATCACAAAATCCCATCTCTATTAGGGATGCTCCGATCAGGATTTTTGCAGCCGATACCGATTGCCGATTTCTTGTCATGGTGATCGGCCGAAACCGTTACCGTTGCTTAATATAAGACAAAGATAAATACAAATAAAATGGAGCAGTCTGATGCAGCCCACAAGGTTTAATTAAACATTGTCCAATAGTAAACTTTGGAGGACAAAATAAACATTGAAATACCTAAAATAGAAAAGTCTGATGTAACTTAAACCTTGTCTAATACAAGTCTGAGCAGGACTAAATTAATTAAAAATGTATAAATAATTTAAACTCCTAAAATAACAAATGGGAGTAGTTTGATGCTACTCAATATGGATGGGCATTTCAAGCTAAAATAATATTCGAAGATCTGGGTATTATTCATTATTATTCGAAAATCGCACCCCTCCCCCATATGTACACACACATGCATATAGGCCACACACATGAGAAAAGCGGAGTGTTGTGACGTTTAAATATAACTTAAAAACATAAATTAGGCCTACGTTTCATATTTATGTTTTATATAATGATGTTCTTTTCTTTTTTTTTATTTAATCTATGTTGATTATATGAAAAGGGAACCGCATGAGATGTGTAAGATAGAATCATAAGATGCCCAATATATCGGAAAACATTTGGAATGGGTCAGACGTGATTTTGACCACTTAATTACGTTTTGTTTTGTAGAAAGCCATTCTTTAAAGTGAATTTCGTTTTGTAAAAATTGTATCGTAATTTCAATCAATGTTTCATCAACCAATTGCCTGGATTTAATAAATAAGAAGCGAAATATAGCAGACAATATAATCAGAACACGGAGGCGCCGGCGCGTGAACTGGACCGCGTCTCATAAATGAACCGAAATTCAACTTGCCTCACAGAGCTGAGAACGTATAGTTCAGGCTTGAAATGTTCTTTAAAAAATAAAAATCGAAATTAAAACTATTTAAATCGATAATAAATGGGCTACTCTCTGCTTGTGTAGGCTAATCCGTATGAAGTGTGCATTTCTCTCTATAAGCGCGTTCACTACATGTGAAGATGGCGTCAACATCACCAACTGTATCTTTGCAGTTTAGTTTATTAATAAACAATTAAAATGTATGATGCTGCATAAACATTACTTGTTCCGGTACTTTGTGGCAAGCTTTATGCATGCGCTTGATATGCGGAATATAGGCAATATAGCCTGATGGTTAGGCTAATTAAATTAATGTAAATATGCGATTAGACTAATGGCTTAAATGAACTACTACTAGTCGACTGGAAAAAACTTTATTCGTGCACGGGCAGCCCAACTTATTTCACATATTTTCTAACCAGCATGTCACTGCAGGCGTTCTGAGCGAGTGGAGCTTTGTGGACTGAGCGAGCGAAGCCTACTCTTCAGAAAGGCGCTCTCTCTGGAGGACAATGCTCCTCCACGTGAGATTCCTTTGAAACCTACACAGCAAATAGCTAATTTTTTTAATTGTTTCTCGACACATCATAGTAATTCCACACCGGCGATGACATGACTGCCAAATCATATAAGTCCCCACGCATCATGTACCTCCTCACGTTTTGACGTCATTAAATTGTGATCGGTTTGTGAGATCGGCCAAGTTGAGTGAGTACCGATCGAGTCATAAAATGTGATTATCGGCCGATACCGATCTCCGGCCGATCCATCGGAGCCTCCCTAATCTCTATTTACATTTTGCAAAAGAGCAGTTCATGAGAGAAAGTTTAGGCTAAAATGTCAATACTGAACTAACCTGAGGCAAATTGGTTCCCCATCAGGAGGACAACTTGTGTGAAATTAAGGGTGTTTTCACACTAGCACTTTTGGTGCGCACCTGGGTTCGATTGGTGTCAGAGTTCTGTTTGTCTGGATGATGTGAATGCTGTTTTCCAAACTCGAGTGTGTTCCCACGAACCTTACCCGAGTCTGCTTAAAAAGGGCGGTCTGGGGTACGGTTCATGTGAACTCCGGTGCAGTTTGCTGCTGATATGAATGCAATCATACTAAATTGCAGAAGTAAATGTTTGGTACGTTTTAGGGCTGGACCCGAATATTAGAATATTTGTTCGGTGGGTTGGTATTCGAATATTCAGGTTTTTTTTTTTTTTTTTTTTCACACCTGGCATCCCCCTCGAAACAGTTCTCATTCGCGCTTGAATGTTTTACACTATAAAATCTGGTGAAATATAATACTTATAACTTCGTTATAGCTACTTAATAAATGTATTTTCTATAATTAATATTAATTAATATTTATTTAAATCTACCCTACTTTGTCAGTGAGAAAAATATTATAAGACTACCTTATTAAAAATATTGCTTAAGTTTAAAGACTTGTGTGTGTGTGTGTGTGTGTGTGTGTGTGTGTGTGTGTGTGTGTGTGTGTGTGTTTTATATCACTAGTGCAGTGTCCGTTCTCGGAGCAAATAAGCTCTGCTCGCGTGAGGCGCGCCACTTTCCGCTCACGATGTTCTGTAGTTTATTAAAAGTTTATTAATTCTGAACGTGTCGCGTCTCACCTGTCTATCTATATTTCACCTAATACGACACTGCACTCACTTGTGAAGTCGTTTGGATGAACAGTTCTCGAAATAATCAAAATGCAAACGGACAGACAGACATATAGAGATTCTGAAGCTTCGAATATTCGATGTTCATTACTACTGAAGCTTTGAAGCTCAAAAAATGGTATTCGGACCAGCCCTAGTACGTTTTCACATTAGGGATACCATTAGGAATAATAATAGGCAATATCAAAAGCTTATTTTGGATTCCAGATAATACAAACACTGTTGCAACTTTATGCAGATTAATAATGCATCGCCTAACCCAGTATGTTTTTTCACCCTTCCTTCTCCTTACCTACGTCCCATCTTGTCATGTCAGCCTCGGATTCCCCAGGCCAGGCGGTGGAGGCAGAAGAGATTGTGAAGCAACTAGAAATGGAGCAAGTAGAAGAGATGCCCACCAGTACTGCCACATCTAGAGAGCCCCTAAGTGTCCCTCTCTATACCAGTGCCATGCCATCTGCCTTTAGACCTCCATCCTCCACTCACACACCTGCAGAGGAGAGTGAAAACACCCCCCACTCTGACCTGCCTCCTCTTACAGGTGTGAAAGACATGACATTGCTTGACTTCTCTTCTTCAGCCTAAAACACATCATTCACTACCGGTCCCATAAGGTTTTTTATTTTAAAAGAAATGGATACTTTTGTTTAGCAGCGATTACACATAATGCAAAAAAAGATTTCCATTTTAAATAAATGCTGTTCATTTGAACTTTCTATTTATCAAAGAATCCTAATTTTTTTTTGCTATTTCACAAATATGAAGCAGCAACATTTTCAACATATAAGAAATGTTTCTTGAGCATCAAATCAGCATATTAGAATGATTTCTGATCATTTGATGCTGAAGACGAGTAATGATGGTGAAAATCCAGCTTATGTTTTAAATATTAAAATAGAAAACATGTTTAACATTTTAAATTGTAATAATATTTAACATTTATTACTTTCTTACTGCATTTTTGATCAAATAAATGCAGCCTTGGTATACATAAGACATT
This sequence comes from Semotilus atromaculatus, assembly GCA_031834385.1. Taxonomy (NCBI): domain Eukaryota; kingdom Metazoa; phylum Chordata; class Actinopteri; order Cypriniformes; family Leuciscidae; genus Semotilus; species Semotilus atromaculatus. The sequence goes on along the minus strand of JAULUF010000009.1, from coordinate 21,369,378 downwards.
TCAAAACCAATTCAAAAGTCTTACAAAAGTCCCCAAACTCATGTATATTTACACAGGCAAGAATATATTCACATTGTGTTTTCTTTGTCCTGTTTTATCTCAGCTCCTGGTTCTCCTGCAACAGTGGGGTATGTGGACACCTCTATTACTGTCCCAGCTGAAGGATCATATGAGGAGGAGTGGGAAGTGTTTGACCCGTGAGTTCAACTTGACTGAATGTCTGTGCTTTGTGCTCAGAGCTTCACATTAAGGATTTTTTTTTACAGGCAAGCCAGTAGTTCAGATTTTTGCTTCCCCTGTTTGTTAGTAATGATTATTTCATTCTATAATGTTACATTGAACAATATTTAATTTATAACAAAAAAATATCAGCGATAAATGTTTAAATTCACAGAAAGTAAAACGGCAAGTACAAGATGTGGCCCCAGCAGATCCTTATTGTTGAGTCCTCATACAAGTGGAATGTTTATTAATAATATTACAGTTAAATATTGCTTTTGTTTTAAGGTAATTTGGAAACCCTCTCAGAAAAAAAACGAAATTTCTCATCAGTGTTTGTCTCAAGGCTTTTTCCATGCAGACATTTATGTTATGTTTTTCAGGTATTTTTTCATCAAACATGTACCTCCGCTAACAGAAGAGCAGCTAACTCGCAAACCCGCACTCCCTCTGAAGACTCGCAGCACTCCTGAGTTCTCCCTGGTGCTTGACCTGGTCAGTCTTAAACACCACAGGGGAATAGCTCCTATTACAAGGGATTCATTTAGGCATAGATCTCATTAATTGTTTTCTTTCTACAGGATGAAACCCTTGTCCATTGTAGCTTGAATGAGCTGGATGATGCAGCACTAACCTTTCCTGTCCTCTTCCAAGATGTCATATATCAGGTAGATATCCAAGCTGTCTTTGTGTTAATACATTGTCAGTAACATACCACTAGAGGGCCCTCTAGAGCCATTTTAAGAAACTAACTGGCTGGGAGTCTATTGTCTCAAGCTATTGTCTTATGTTAAGCGATCTGAAATTTGTCAAATTTTGTAGGAGTTTTTTTTTCTTCTTCTTTTTAGGGGGCTAAAACCCTGTGTTCTTATGGGCTAAATTCTAATTCATAATTTCTGTTAGGTTTATGTGCGATTGAGGCCATTTTTCAGAGAGTTCCTTGAACGCATGTCTCAGATTTATGAGGTAAGCTTTCGTCCATTTTACTCCACATTACAGCTCATCCTTTTTCTCCAAATAAATATTACATGGAAATGTTTTACCCTCGCTTGAGTTAACATCTGTTCCTCATAATGGACTGAAGTTGTTCCATTGTTGACTTTTTTTTATAGATCATTCTCTTCACTGCCTCTAAGAAAGTTTATGCAGACAAGTTGCTGAACATTCTCGATCCGAGGAAACAGCTGGTGCGGTCTGTAGACTTCTTTTTGTTTTACCTTTATTTTAATCATTTTGAAGACTCTTCCTTGAGAGTGTTAAAAGTAAAACCAAGTTGTCTTTTTGTTTGCTTCTGTTTCTTTTAGAAATTCGGTCAGATTTTGTCATAAGAGTAAATGTAAATTTAGGCAAGGTGTCAGTTTTTGAGTAACCCTGCCTCAGCTTGGTCATTGCTGTGCAGAGTTTCTCTGTAGTGTTTGTTTACAATGAGGAATTGAGGGATTGCGGTAGATGGAGATCTTTGGTCTCTGGCACATGTAAACTCCACACCATCCTCAGGTGTCAACCCTTTGCTTCAAATGCATTATTGATTCTAGTCCTGGAGATTTATTTCATTCTTCTCTCTGTGTGTTTCCAACATATTCTAGGCACCGATTATTTCGTGAGCACTGTGTTTGTGTGCAAGGAAACTACATTAAGGATCTGAATATCCTCGGACGGGATTTGTCCAAGACTATAATTATCGATAACTCGCCACAAGCCTTTGCTTATCAGGTGAGCAGACCAAGGTTGCATAATCATAATTTGCTTAAAGTTGCACCATTACTTTCACATGGGGGTAGTTGTGGCCTAATGTTAGAGGGTCGCAGGTTCGAGTCTCAGTACCGGCAGGAAATGTTGGTGGGAGGATTGAATGAACAGTGATCTCTTTCACTCTCATTACCCACAACTGAGGTGCCCTTGAGCAAGGCACCTAACCTCCAATTGCTCCCCGGGCACCACAGCAAAAATGGCTGCGGACTGCTCCAGGTGTGTGTGTGTGTGTGTTCTCTACTGTGTGTGTGCACTTGTATGGGACACCATACTTGGCTACATGTCACTTTCACTTCACTTCATGTTCATATCATATTATATATAACCCAAGGTTGTAACAAGTACAGAGAAAACAATATTTAAGTTAAATGTGTGAAAATCTTACTCCATTAAAATATGCTTAAAACATACTTGAAGGTAAAATTAATATTTTAGTAATAATTTATTTTAATTACAATTTAAAAGTACATTTTTATTCTTAGTTTTAGTTTGTAATATATTAATAGATCAATCACACTTTCAAATAATATAGATTAATCTCCCTTTTTTAATATAGTATGTAAGGCTTTAAAATCTCCTTGTTAAAGGTGCTCTAAGCCAGTGGTCACCAATCTTGGTCCTGGAGGGACCTGCCTAAACTCTGCAGGACAGCGGCCCTCCAGGACCAGGATTGGTGATCCCTGCTCTAAGCGATCCTGGGTGACGTCACTTCTTGTTGACGTTCGAACTATAGGCTAGTTGCACGTGGCCGCCATTTTGGATTTCTGACCAGAGAGTGTGCGGTTAGACACTTCCGGTTTCGCTTTACGCCCGGTGCAGGGAGCCGGAGAAAGCCGAAAATGATATCTTATAGTTGTTTATAGAATCAATTATATCATTTAAAATACTACTAAGATATATAGTAATATATATCTTAGTAGTAATATATATCTTATAGTTGTTTATAGAATCAATTATATCATTTAAAATACTACTAAGATGTACACTCACCGGCCACTTTATTAGGTACCCCATGCTAGTAACGGGTTGGACCCCCTTTTGCCTTCAGAACTGCCTCAATTCTTCGTGGCATAGATTCAACAAGGTGCTGGAAGCATTCCTCAGGGAGTTTGGTCCATATTGACATGATGGCATCACACAGTTGCCGCAGATTTGTCGGCTGCACATCCATGATGCGAATCTCCCGTTCCACCACATCCCAAAGATGCTCTATTGGATTGAGATCTGGTGACTGTGGAGGCCATTTGAGTACAGCGAACTCATTGTCATGTTCAAGAAACCAGTCTGAGATGATTCCAGCTTTATGACATGGCGCATTATCCTGCTGAAAGTAGCCATCAGAAGTTGGGTACATTGTGGTCATAAAGGGATGGACATGGTCAGCAACAATACTCGGGTAGGCTGTGGCGTTGCAACGATGCTCAATTGGTACCAAGGGGCCCAAAGAGTGCCAAGAAAATATTCCCCACACCATGACACCACCACCACCAGCCTGAACCGTTGATACAAGGCAGGATGGATCCATGCTTTCATGTTGTAGACGCCAAATTCTGACCCTACCATCCGAATGTCGCAGCAGAAATCGAGACTCATCAGACCAGGCAACGTTTTTCCAATCTTCTATTGTCCAATTTCGATGAGCTTGTGCAAATTGTAGCCTCAGTTTCCTGTTCTTAGCTGAAAGGAGTGGCACCCGGTGTGGTCTTCTGCTGCTGTAGCCCATCTGCCTCAAAGTTCGACGTACTGTGCGTTCAGAGATGCTCTTCTGCCCACCTTGGTTGTAACGGGTGGTTATTTGAGTCACTGTTGCCCTTCTATCAGCTCGAACCAGTCTGGCCATTCTCCTCTGACCTCTGGCATCAACAAGGCATTTCCGCCCACAGAACTGCCGCTCACTGGATGTTTTTTCTTTTTCGGACCATTCTCTGTAAACCCTAGAGATGGTTGTGCGTGAAAATCCCAGTAGATTAGCAGTTTCTGAAATACTCAGACCAGCCCTTCTGGCACCAACAATCATGCCACGTTCAAAGTCACTCAAATCACCTTTCTTCCCCATACTGATGCTCGGTTTGAACTGCAGGAGATTGTCTTGACCATGTCTACATGCCTAAATGCACTGAGTTGGCGCCATGTGATTGGCTGCTTAGAAATTAAGTGTTAACGAGCAGTTGGACAGGTGTACCTAATAAAGTGGCCGGTGAGTGTATATTACTATCACACGAGCAGGCAATTAAAAGCAGGGATGCAAAGCCAGATTAATGAATGAAATACAACTGTTCACGAACAGAAGATTGTCTTGGTGGATGCTGCATACACAATGAGAATTATGCCTTCTGTAAATATAGAGTTACAACTGACTAGGGTGACCAGTCCCGAAATTTGAAGCTTTGTCCCGCGTCCCGCAAGTCATAAGCAGTGTCCCGCATTTTAATTTTGTCTGTATCATTTTAGTTCATCGTCTATTAAATTACAATTCTGCAATAAAAAAATCTTAATAATAAAACACTGAACATACGCAGCCGTTATTGGTTCTAGTCAGAGCGGGAAAACTGAGAAAAAATAAACTGCAACAGAAAAATTGATCTATCCGGAGCTCCTGAGAAGAAAAAGCGTCTTGTTCGTATAAGGAATGGGAGAAAAATATACATGGTAAAAACCAGTTACAGGTGACCCTAAAAAAGGAGATGTACAGACACATAATGAATGAGAAGCCCTTACTCAAAGCTGCCAGATCAGACAAAAAATATAAATTCAAGATGCACTGAATCCGGTAAGAACGCATTTAATCTTAGTCTTTCCTAATGGAATGTATAGCTTATTTGGAAATGTGCTTTTTAGCGATTTGATTTTTTTCACTTAATTTAGATTGAATAGACCCGTGCTGTTAAAATTACTTTTATATTATTAGTGACGTTCACAGCGCCGTCATTAACATTTTTATAAAGCCCATAGGAATTTTAAGCATCACTGCAGAAAGACATCTAATATAAAATCAATATTTACCTAGTAGCCTATAGTAATAATAGCAAGTTCTCTCCCTCGTGTCCCGCAAAATCAGGTCTGCTGATATAATCAAATAAAATCGTAGTTGTAATTACAGAAGGCATAATTCTCATTGCGTATGCAGCATGAGACCAAGACAATCTTCTGTTTGTGAACAGTTAACTATTTCATTCATTAATCTGACTTTGCATCCATGCATTTAATTGCCATTTGCTCGTGTGATAGTAGGCTAATATATACCTCAGTAGTATTTTAAATGATATAATTGATTCTATAAACAACCATAAGAGATCATTTTCGTCTTTCTCCGGCTCCCTGCACCGGCGTAAAGCGGAACCGGAAGTGTCTAACCGCACACTCGCTGATCAGAAATCCAAAATGGCGGCCACGTGCAACTAGCCTATTGTCAAACAAAACGGAGGCTAGCTAGACCCTCCCTCCTCCGCATCTCGTCTCCTCCCCCTCCCTTCCCTTCCTACCTGAATGTCGGACTGGAAGCCCTTTTGCCGGCGGAGTTCTCGCCATCTTTCGAATGCTTTACCGATGTAAATTCGGTACTTTGCGCGTTCTTTATCCTTTTCCCTCTTCTTTGTAAGTTGATCATCGGAACGTCGTCTCTTTGGTCGTGTGTCGGCCATTATTCAAACTTCCCTCTTGATGCTTCTCTCTCCTTCACACACCCCCTTCATGTGCACGCGCACTAACCCCCCAGACCCACCCTCAAATACTTCTTGCCAGTGATTGGCTGGAACGCTGTTTGTTATGTTTCGTGGAGCGGGTCGCCGCAGTTTGTTTTTGTTGCCGTTTGTGGAGCCTGTGGTGTCTACAGAGACCACGTTTTTTTACGGTGTGTTCAGGGGACAGGCAGCTAGCGGATAGTGAGGAGATGTTTGCTGTATGTGACAAAAAATGTTTTGGCCTGACATCACTTAGAGCACCTTTAAGTTTTGATATTCAGCCGCAACCCCCTACCTCACCCAGAATGTAATTAGGAGTAGTAATTATGTAGTCATTTAGAAAGTGACAAAGTATTCATTTTCATTGTTTCTTTTGTAATAAGTACATTGTTCAGGTGTGTGACTGAGCTTATAGTCAACATTACCAAATAAAGAGATACCTTATTGAGATGAAGAAAAATCCTTATAAATAAAACCATCAACCCATGTTTTACACCCACAGCTTTCCAATGGGATCCCTATTGAGAGCTGGTTCATGGACAAGAATGACAACGAACTTCTGAAGCTGGTCCCTTTCTTGGAGAAACTGGTGGAATTGGTATGTTGTAATGTGTTCTTCACCTTTTAGTTTTCGTGACTTTCGCTTCAACATTTCTCAGTGGTGACATGTTGACTGCAATAACTGAACTGCTTCATTTGCTTTAAATAAATATCCTTTTATAAAGTTATAAATAAAAAACGTTTAATTTTAATCAGAGGTACTCTGAAAGTCACAAATTTCATAAATATTATTTTTTTTCATGTATTTTTGTTCTAAGGGTACCAGCCGTAGATGGGTTTTTTTTTTTTTTTTTTTTTTTTTTTTTTTTTTTTTTACATTACCAGAAAGTACTGATACATTAAAAAAGTTATAAAGTGTAAACATACTTATTTCTACTTGTTTTTAATCTGTCTAAATACAAATTGTACTTTTCCATTGTCATTCGTCAACAGAATGAGGATGTGCGGCCACATGTCCGTGAACGGTTTCGGCTGCATGACCTCCTTCCCCCTGACTGAGTGCACATAGTGGGACAGGACAGTAAAAAAGACAACCGATGCAGATAAACATTTTGCATTACAACATCATTGCCATTACTATTCAAATTAACTTCTTTTTTTTTTATTCCCCCAAATTTTCATCGCTAAGAAACATCAAAACATTTTTGGCTGAACATAGTGACACTCTTTTTTTGGCACTTTTGCCGTTTGCGCAGTCAGAGAGGTTTGAAGTTTCTCGTATCGCCTCTTCGGTTGTTTCATCCCGTACTAAGTGAATGTGTAGCAGTCAGAAGAAAAGAAGATTATGTCTTTTGGTGCTCCAATGGGATTGGTTGACACTGTTGGGTTTTTGACCAATTTCATCAGGAATGGCCAGTAAGAAAAGCATATACCGTCTGACAAAAGTTAGTCTTGTAAGTGATTTTTTTTAAAGTTTTTTAATTTTATTCTAAATTTAATTTTTCATTGAATGATTTCAGAATGCATTCCTCTCCATCTGTACGTTTGGTTTAGTGTTTACTTCAAATCAATGTTTTCTCAACTCCTGACTTGTTTTGTTTGCCAAAATGTGTTCATTTCTCAGAGCGTGGTCTGGTTGAAAATTGTTCTGTTCTTGAATTGGGTGTTTTTACAGAACGGTGAAATCGTTCGTTTTTATGTGGTGTGAATGAGAATGGTTTAAACCAGAGTGATGGCTGTTTCATAGAAAAAGATTTGCAGTGACTAAATTCTCAAATCGTTTAAATAAGAAGTTTCCTACCAATGCATCAGAGCTTCTTGCTGTTGTATCTCCACAGATATTTATTCACCTTTTAACATTTTACTTGTTAATTAGTAGCACCTCAAAATAGTATTCATCAGCTACTGTTTAAAGAAAATGTAATTACTGTTTTGCTTCTTATTGTTTCATATTTAGCCTGTATATTTTTTTTAAATATATTTTAGTTTTTATTATTATTACTGGTGTTCTTTAAAAAGATTTCACCTCTGTTTTAGTGATAGATTACAAGCAAGTATTTTCATGTTCAAATTTGAAGTTAATGTAGCATTACCCAGATCTAATCTATTCAAACTGAACCGCAAGGGAAAAGATTGAGGGCTGCAGCCTGGTAGAGCCCTGTTTATAGCACCAGCATAACAACAGCCAGTCTCATCGCTGTGGTTTAAACCTTACTGCCCAACGTTCTGGCTTTTCTTTAAACTAGGATTCTGTGGGGTGAGGGGGGGTAGCTGTGTCAAGTATTGTGTGATGTAAGCTAGATGAATGAGTGTGCATCGCTGTCTGAGGAGAAGGGCATATTTATTCAGTGAAATGTTTTTTCTTCCTCTCGATCCTTCTCATATTGCCTTTTTAATTCCACTGTTATAGGCGGTACTTAAAATTGAGTAAAACAGAGTATGAGTTGAAACTACAGCAGTGCCATTCAGGGTTAGTGAAGCAGGGCCAGACTAGTTGCTTTCCCTTTTATCTTTTTCTGCTCTAGATGGTTTTGTTCATTTTCTACTCATGCCACTGGTGCCATTTATGCTGTTTGTGTTTAGTGTGCTGTTTTCAGATAAATGGGTCATTCTTAGTAATAGACAATCACTGAATGCATCATTTGTCTTAATTGGATTGTGACCCTGTCATAGTAGGTTTTTTTCTGAAAATATAATTTTCATAACTTAAAAAAAAAATTGAGGCCTTTTAGTTGAAAAAAAAAACACATCTTGTATGCAGTAAATAAATGATCATGTAGTGTGTGTTTTTTTTTTTTTTTTTTTTTTATAAAAATGAATTGCAATGTGTTCATGCTTTAACTCTAAATATCCTCTGGTACTTCCCAATTGAAGGAGAGTGGATGAAAAATAGGAGTGAAAAAGTGTGATCCCAAGGATCCTGCTCTGCTGACAGTTTTTTGACAGAGTCCACAAGCCACAAACAGTATTTTTCTCATAGCAAAGACTGATTTGGTAATGGTTACACATACTTTTTGAAAATGGTTAAACATAGTGTTACATAGTAAGTAGCATTTTTTTAGTGTCAACTATTCCTTATCCCTACATTGATGCAAAATAGTTGAATGATGCTAATAGTCCAGAATGATAGCTTAGATGTTGGGAGGTGGGTTGCATCTACTGTTAGGCCCTGGCACTTTCTTACAAAGACAAAGAAAATTATTTTGTATGATTGTCGAAAAGCAGTAGTGAATTAAGTGTAACATGATGCAGAGTTTTGTTTCATATGTACAACCAGTTCATTGTAATGTTCATTAATTTTGTACAAAGCATATTGTACTAATTGTGCATATTGTGCATATTGCAGCTTCATGAAAAAAAAAAGTTAAAGGAAAATCTTTTTGTATTTTTGATTATTTGTATTCCGAAAGGCATGTCATATCTATTTTTCAAAATGTATTCATTTTCAAATGTATTAATGCAGATCTAACCTGTCATCAGTGTTTTTTTTTTTTTTTTCAGTCTTACTGTATCTTTGTATGTAGTTGGCACAATCACTGAACATTCTCCGCATGTAAAAAGCCTGTTATGTGAGAGTTGGGTTTTTAATCAAGGCATTTGTTTTTTGCAGATGAATGTTTCAGGTTTGTTTCCTTTCATACTCTTCATCTTCAAACGCCATATGGCTTGCGATTGTCCTTGAGCTGCATTGGAAAAACACTCTTGGTCTAAATGTCATTTCCTGAAATGTGTTATTTAAGATTGTTCATATAATGGAAATTAAGTCTTTGGAAAATTGCATGCTCTTTTATTTTAATGTTAGCTTATGTCAAAACAACATGTTAGATACTTATGAATGGATGGTTGTATTTCATGTCTTTTTCTGCTACTTCATTTTACCATCAAATGGTGTGTAATATCGAGGAGATTTTATGATTATGACTTGTATAAATTTTGTGACTCTGTCAACATAAATGGCATCTTATTGATGCAATTTGATGCAACCTCACAAATGAGAAATGAAAGCCTTTGTTGAATGAGAGAACGTCAAAGTAGGAGAATTTAAAAAATATCTAAATTGATGAGGCCTATAGAAATTTTCTATAGTTTCAGGGTTCCCACAATCATGAAACCAGAACATTGTGATTTTTCAGGTCACTTATAGTCATGGAAAAAATTAAAATGGTAAAGTGAGAAATGTATTTTCTTTTTTGGTTATAGACTATTCTGCTTTCCAGTATCTCATCGGCCTGATTTTTTTTATTTTTTATAAAGTGAGTACAAAAAGTGTGGGAACCCTTAAGTTTGAACTGAGCATTATCTTACAATTATTTTTGGGGGGGGGGTTGATCTTTATTATATAGATTTTAACTATGGTGGTTTCAGCTAAAGTGGGTCAAATAAGTTTTGATGGGCTGCCTTATCAGGAATCAATCAAAATGTAAATGTTAATAACTCATTTTCAAATCTACTTGAACAGAAACTACAATGGAGAATGTAAATTGGCCTCTCATGGTGTTTATGGTTTTTAAATTATTAAAGTTACAAAAAGTTTACTTTTATACTCAGTGGCTTCAGATAAAGTGAGGCTACGTATTTATTATAACTTATGGGCAAACATGCACCTATACTTTGCTTGACACATTTTGAAATGTTTGCTCTAAAACATTCGCAATTTTCAATCACTATATTCACTGGTGGACACGAAACGGTTAGCCTTTCGTCGTTATCAGTTTTATATTGTTCACATTTAAAGTTAATTGTGTTGTAAATTCACGCGGTCGTGGCGTGCTGCCTCACCTTATACCCACCCACCTGTGTTTCCGTTTGTTTCTACCTGTGTCACTGATCGGGTGTATGTTACTGTGACAGAGATGCTGACGGTCAACACGACATGTTAATATTTCAGCACTTTCGGCTGTCTCTCTACTCTCAAATCCGTTCCGTGTGGTTCGCACCTATTTTCTGCTGTTGTTTAATTAGGCGACTGATGCAGGATTGAGTTGCAGTGACACTGCAGCCGTGATAGAACATAGTCGAAATCCAGGAATCACAGAGAGTCTTCATTACAGAACAAGTAGCCTAGTCAGTTGTATTGTTTTTTACGACGATATCGTCATTAATGGAAATGAAGTCTCAGCCGACAGTGGCCATGCTTTTGTTAAATTAACAACCCGCTGTAGCGACATATGGATATTTCTCAGTAAAAATGCACCACAGAGGAAGTTTAATGTTGCTCATGCTTAGCATCATTTTAGGTAAGAGTATTTTTCTTGTCTTTTATTTTCCGTGTCCTTTTTATTATTCCTCTTTTTCTTAGCACTTGTACAATTTAAAATGCCTGACATCTCTGAATGTTTAAGGTGATGTTTGTTTTAAGGTTTTGTTTGTCAGGGTGAAGATATATTTAAATAATCATTTGTGTTTTTTTTACATTACAGTTGGCATTTTACCCATATAAATTTTTTTATAGAAATTTAAATAGAAATAAAAGTAATGTATAATTTCAACAAGCTCTGCTAATAATTTATGGATTACATGGTGTCCATTTGTATAACCCAGTATTTTAATAAACGCATGAACACTAAGGTAGTGTGACCATGTTTGCCTCTTCTTTAAAGGGAGTGCATGTGGTGACTCCAGAAAACCCTCATTACCCAAGACCATCATCAGACAGACTGAGATGAGCTCCAGGAGTGATGAATTTGAGAGGAACTTGAAAGTCCTGATAGAGAACATAAGATCCTTGTCAAGAGAAGAAAAGAGCTTGAGCAGAATGACAGCACCCCTTGAAAGAATCACAATTGACAGCACTAACCTAGACACTTACTTCACAATATTCAACAGTGTATTCACTATATACCAGCCAATGCTGATTGACAGTTTCATTGAAACTCTTCCTCAGGCTTTAATTTGTGTTTTGGCAGACAGACAGCACTGTGGATGGCAAGCAGATTTAACTAGTACCGTTTCATCTGCATTGAGTGAACAGATACTTTCTGTGATCTCCTCTGTTAAATCTCAAGCCTGCATGTCAACATCTAATCTGCGAATGGCAGACTCCTCCATTACTCAGTTAAACTCTGTTCAGGAGATGTTGACAAATGTTTTGTCATCAGACCTACCACTTTATCTGCTCTCAGACAACTTTTTAGCCTTATGGAATAGTTTTATGGACATGACAATTCCACCAGTGATGTCCTTCGTCTCTGAATTCATGTTGAGTGCGCTTCAAACTCCAGTGGATTTTCTAAAACTCGGATTACAGTTTGGCATTGAGATCCCTACCCTAGACCAGAGTGAGAAGTGTCAACAAGGTGTGTCAGAGGTTCAGTTCGGTACTTCAATACTGTTTATTTTTTTCTATTTTTTACTGCAATAAGTGGTTCTCCAACACTCCTTCTGTCTTTTATACGCAGGTGACCTCAAACAGCTTATCATGTGGTATGTCAATGGAAGCAGAAATAGCAGTGTGCCGGTTCTTTTGCATTTCATGTCTCTGGAAGCCCACATTCCTGTTACACATTTGAATAAGAATATTACTTTACAATATAATGATGCATCATTAATCTTATTCTAAAATAAGAAGTAATTTCTCAATTAATTCTGTCTTGTTTTTTATATTCAGGGGCATGAATCATAATGTGACCTGGTCTTTTGGACAATCACTTCTGGATATGTTTTTGGCTCCTGAATCACCTCCTTGCAGTTTCCCAGGTCCAGAATGCCAAGCCACAAACAGCATTCAGTTCAGTCGTACTGGCACACCCTCAGTGGACATCCCCACATCCAGTCTCACCTGCGACCAACAAAACTTGAACCAACTCAATGAAACCCTTTGTGCAGCAATTTTAACAGCAACATCTCAGGAATCGTACGTCCTTTACCAGATGTGTCAAGCGCTCCGCACACTCTCTCAAACCGAAGTGACAAAGGTCTGGAGGAGCACCTGTAACATGATCCAGAACGTTGTCTTACCTCTCATGGAACCCTGCAGTGATCCTGCCACTGCACAATCAAGCCGTATTGCGAAGTCCACCCTTAGCCTCAGCGAACTCCTCTGCGACTACCAGAACTGGACTGCCGGTGGTTCCGTGGACCCAGCTCTGGTCACAATGTGCAGTGAAAATGATCGTGTGGCATTCATCCTTGCTGTGTGTAACAATGCTGAAGCTATGCAAGTGCTGGTCAGAAATCCCATTAATGCCTGGGTGTGGGAATTCTGCGCAAACACGTCAGACACATACATAGTGAACCTGTATTGTTCATATAACACGTGGACTACTGAAACCATAGACTCATCAATAGTGACGTTCTGCTGGTATAATGACATGGACAGATTTGAGGGGCTATTATGTGACAGTATGCCCTTCTTTATGGTTGTGTACTCCAGTGAAGAAAACAACTGGCTGAAGCCCAATTGCTCTGAACCTCCTCCACAAATCGACATCAACACCATAGTGGCTCAGTCTTGCAAATACTCAGAATGGAAGAATTTAAGAGCAGTCACCCCTGAACAGATATCTCTATGTATCCAAAATGATGAGATTCGATTCATTAATGAGGTGTGTGTTAACCACACGTTCGTCACTGTACTTGTGCTTAACAGCGGGAATACCTGGGTAGCGCAATATTGCACTTACTCTATCCGCAATCCCCCCACGAGCCCTCCACCGCTAAGCACTGAAGTCTGGTGTAACTACAACAAATGGACTAACATGTCTGTGGATCCGACTGTGGTCGCTCTGTGCTGGCAGTACGACCAGATAGGCTTTCGTCAGAATGTCTGCTGCAACTTGACCTTGTATGAGAAGTTGTCGCTTCATCCCGACAACCAATGGCTGATTAGAGAGTGCTCTAATAATGACACCACGAAAGTGTTGGCGCAGGTTTGTGTCTATTCAGATTGGAGCCAGCCTATTATTGTAGACATGAGCGACCTTGCTCTCTGTGCCGATCTTGATGCTGAGAACTTCACTCGGAATGTATGTGCCAATGTTACAGTTCTCCAGAATTTGCTGGCCAATTTAGACAACACCTGGTTATTGGAGCAATGCTCAAACCTGACTGCGTCTGTCCCAGGCGGTGGGGCTGGGAACGGGGGGAGCCTGATGGGTTTCCGCCCGGCTGAGCAGTGTCAGTACTCCAGTTGGGCTTTGGTCCTCCCGGATGCTGCTCTCCTCGCTCTTTGCTGGGACTATGACCAGGCCAACTTTATCTCCTTTGTCTGTGCTGACTCTTTCATGCTCACCCACATCACTCAGGAGGCCTCCAGCCTCTGGGTCGGCACTCTCTGTGCCACGTACACAGCTCCCCATATCGACAGTCTAAATGGGAGCACAACTGCCCCGCCGTGTCTACCTAGAGAGTTAGCTAAGAGGCTAAACTGGACCTGTAGCGCAGACTTCAGCGTTGTCTGCCAACCAGGTGGCAGTCAAGTCCAGGGCCTTCGGATGCTGTTGCGCTGTGGGATAGAGATTCTTCAACCTCGCTTGGAGAATCTCATGACTACACAGGTGACATCAGTGGTCAAGCAGGCCACCAGCCTGTGGATTGTCCTGCTGTTGGCTCTAGAAGAAAGCCAGATGATCTCTCTGAGGGTGACAGAGAATATTCGGCTTAGTGTGCTGGAGTCAATTGTCGTCTACATGGACAATGAGGCCAACTTTGACAAGAAGCGTGTGCTTTTGCAGTGCTTTGAGGTTGGTATTATTATTCAATGGCAGAACAGGGGATATCATTCATATCATTGTTTTCATTAGACAGTGTTTCCCCCTAAAAAGACACTGTGAACTAGTTCTGGAAGTTCTTCTAGCTTGATCATTAATTAAGCATATCCCTTGCCGGGTTTACCACTATTTTGTAATTGACCCATGATCTAGCTCATCAACATGAGGTATAAAGTGTTAGCTGTGACACCTGATAATTTAAATCTCTTCCTTAGCATGTAATATTAACTCAAAGTCATTTGATTTGTCTCTACATTGGTACTATGATACAAAAACCTAATCTATGTTGTTGTTTCAATCAATGTTGAGATGTCATTGCCCTTTTCATTTTACATGACAATATGGTTCAGAGACCGTATTTCCTGTTGAAACTTTGCATGTGTGTGTTTCAGAAAGTTCTTACCAGTCTGATGCAAACAGGAAGAGATGTCCCCACTAATTTTTTTCTGATCAAGGTTGGATGGAAATCTTTATTTGCATGTTTTAACTGGCTTTGTACTTTAGTACTTAAAGGTGTTAGAGCAAAATTCATGTTTTACCTTGTCCATCCGCATTACCATTCATACACAATATCCGGTTTTGTTTGCTGAAATCATTGTGAGAGAAACAGCTTGAATTACAGTTCTCTTTATTGGTTTACAGGAGTATTTTCGAATTCCTCTATCTCATCTGAGATCAGTGCTCAGTGCTGCGGACATCATAATTGTAAGGGAGGTTCTGCAGTACTATAATAGGAACTATGCCACTTTGCAGGTAAACCAGCCCCACTACTACATCATTGTATATCAAATAAAACCGAGAGGGTGCAAATTATAAAGTTAAATTTCTTTCCTCTTTTGAAGCTAACCGATGATTACCTGCACACCATGGTGTCCGTGCTTTTCCAAATACACCTGCCTAGGGATATTAGCCTGTTCCCTGACATGGGCCTTTTGTTGGCTCTGGCTACACCTTCAGACATCATGTCAATGCCACCACTACAAAACAATATCAATGCGTGAGTGACACACCTACGTACCTGTTTAAAGAGCTTTAAAAGGGTCGTCTGTTGATCACACCATTCAATTCCTGGTATTTTATTTTATGTTTTATTATTATATTTTATTATGATTACTGGCTGTTTGAATTGCAAACTTTATAAAAAGTGGGATATTGATATTATAATTAATGTAAATCTAATATGGTAATTCAATTAATATATTTTTTGTATTTCTAACCACTAGAATATCAGTGTTAATTTCATATTATTTATATAATATTATAGTATTTATTAACATTTTGAATTAGCTTTTATTTTATATTTTCAGCTTTCATTTTAATGTTAGTAGCTTTTTTACTTCAACTTTATGTCAGTTAGTTGGCAAGGCAACATTTCTTGGTTTTGAAGTACAAGTTTTTCATCTAATATTTACATTTTATTTCAGTTAGTGAAAAGGTTTTTAATAGTTTTAGTCAACATTAACTGCAAAATATTTAGGGTTTTGCACATCATTCGAATTGTTTAAAACATGTCCGCTCCCCTACTTTTCTCCAGGTTAAGCATCATTAACTTCAGCATCAAAAACCTTTCCCTGGAGCAGCAGCAAGCATTTGGTCGATGGTTCAGTCGGTCCATGAGCTTGCCCAACATGACAGCCGGCAGCTTATCCTTCATCAGAGACACTGGTAACCTGATCGCCTATCTGCCCTTCCAGAGCTTCCAGTACCTCTCACCTGCTCAGGTAACAGCCCGAACACCTCGCAAAGATACCTGAACCCATCTGGCTCCGGTTAACCCTCAGACAGCTCAGTTGGGTAAAATGCCAATGCTTGCCACTAGTTCATTCTAACAGACATGCCCTCGTAGTCTGTTTTCAATAAATAAACACAGAGATGCATAAATTAAGAATGGCTGTGTACTGGACATTGAATAAGACTGTGGTGCTAACACTTCCATAAATTCATTGCTAAAAGGATAAAAAGGACATAATTCACAAAATAGAATTAATATGAAATATACGTCATTATTTTTTAAAACGATCATTTAAGATCATATTTAAAATGATCATTTGACCGAATGACTTGTAAAAAATATAAAAGGTCTTGGGCGATTCCACAGTTTTGGTCTAACTGCAAGGACAACAGCCTGCAAAATCAATCTTCATGGAGAAAGCCATTGTCCTCAGGTTAACATCCTGAGAAAACCTGGGCTACAGCTGTGTGAAAGGCAGGATAAATCTGGCAATGGTAAACTAGTAAACTTTGATCAAAGTTGAGTTGATGTCAAATTTAACGTATGTAACATGGACGGAAAAACAGTGTAAGTTCAAGCAGAAAGTGTACTTAATCTAATTCAGTTTAATAAAATTCTGGTTGAATCCAAGTTCATGTTTTTCTTTGTTCCTAATTTGGTATAGTTATGAGTCATGTGTTGTGTATGGTTCACAAAACTGGTAATATGACTTCCATGAAGGCAGGGTGGCCATCTAATATTATCTGTTCTATAAACTTAAAGGTGCATTTTTGACTCTGTTCATAAACTTAAAGCCAGCAAAATTACTAACAAATACTATAGGTATATTTTTCAAATTTATTTGCCAAATGTAGAAGACAAAAGAACTCCTAAGTGTGCAAAGTTATAACGTGTGTAATGTGGACGGAAAAAATTCAACAATCCTGCAAGATTGCCTCTGTAACACAAAATAATAAAATTTCATGAAAACTGGCAAAGAATAGAACAAGTTCATAACACATTAAAATAACCTGTCATCATACTATCAAATTTAAAGATCATACATTGTGAATTAAAAAACATTTGTAACGTGGACAGATAAAATGAGTAATTCTGCTGAATAAAGCACCAATAACTCTTTATGCAAAGTATCCCTGAATAATTGTTTTTTGGAGTTGCGGTGAATTTTTTTTTTTTTTTTAAATAACCTATAAAAATCCCGCATACTGAATCTAGAGCTGCGCATGCGAGACAGAACAGAGCCGACTGTACGTGCGCCAAACCGTGTAGCGCGCGCGGGAGAGAGGGAGAGAGCGAGAGACCTTGCGTGTGAGAACAATCTGTCAAAATGTATACAACCACCATTCATGCATGATCTTTCACGATGAACACGACGCCGCTTTCGGTCCGAAACCACTCGCAATCATCCGACTTGCACACTCTTTTATCCTTTCTCACCACAATGATCCAATTTAACGTTTACTTAACCAAAGTTTACCACGTTCGTAACAATTTAACGTTCGTAAACTTTTGGACAGAATCCACAAACTTGCCCACATTCGTCGAAATCCGTGAAATCCTGTTGAACTCTTCCTCCCACGCAGAGCGTCCGTGACATAGACGATCTTATTTCTGACATGAGAACCGTTGAGACATTAGGAGATGAAATTCAGCGTCAGAATAAAATGTACGAGCGTTATGATTTTTGGACAGAAAATCTCGGCCCCTGTTTTATCCCGATTTATTAACAATTTATCATGTAGCAACGCATATGAGAATTTAACCCACACAAGATGTTTTTATCGTTTTGCTACTGATAGAATTACATGGAAAAATTATATCTCTGCTTCCTTTAGAATCATAGTTTAACGTGCGTAACTGTTTGGACAGAAAGTGTAACGAACGTTAGTAAATGTTTCCATTGCATCGTGGTAGATTAAGGGAATTATACTTTCAGTGTTAGTAGTAGTATTTTGTAGAAGACACACCAAAATAAATGTTATGCGCCAAAATTCTGGATTTTATTCAAGCAAATTAAAGAAATGACTTTGGAAAAATCCAGATGCACTGAATGTCCCACCCTGACATCTGCAATTTCTGGGGACGGAAATAAAATAAAGTCTCATTACACGATAATGCCAAGGCTTAGTGGGATAAAAATAACTTTATTATTTCTTACATCTATCTTTAACAAAATAGTGAACTAAAAATAAAAAAATGACAACAACTGGGTATTATTCAATCTATATTGTTCATTACACCCCTTGTGGACAGAAACTGTGGAATCGCCCTCTTACATTTTGACTTATGGCATACTCTTGTGTTTTTTGTTTTCTTAGCTACTGGATGGTTTGGATGTCTTAAAGAGTAACACCTTGGGTCTCCTCAAGCAGCAGTTCATCGCTCAGAGTCTCACTGGAGCCTTCAATAATCTCACAGTAGACCAGTTCAGGAGGTTAGATAAATATGATATTGTTTTACTCCATTAAAATCAAAACAAAATGATTTCTTGTATTTTTCAGATTTGGGTCATGGAAATTCAAAAAGATTAAGACATGAAGTATTATAGCACAACCATTTTTGTTTCCTCTCACACCCCTCCAGGTTAGGTAATCTGTCCTGTCTGGCTCACCCCAGCGAGCTGATGGCATATGCAGGAACAGAAGCCTTTTCAGTGATCCAGGACAACATTAGAACATGTGCTATCCAGGGATTTAGTGTTCCTAGCAATATGGTTAGTGAACATGGTCCAGATCAGTGGTCTCATAAGTTATTATTGTCTCTTATTTACCCTATTCTTTATGGGTATATAATAATTCCTCAGTGGTACATCTCAGATAGCCTCTGGTCTTTTTGGTAACTTTTCTTTTTGTGTCCAGATATCCAGCTTGGTCATGAAAGCATCTGAGCTGCAGTCTCCCTCCAGTCTCTCTCCTCAGAGAGTCTCTCAGCTTGCCCCTTTTCTGCCCCTGCTGGGATCCAGCGCCCTCCAGCAGCTCACCTCAGCCCAGCTCATGCCTGCCCTCAGCACCCTCGCCTCTGTGCCTTTCACCCCAGCACAGGTACACCACTTACAGTAGTAACATGCTGTCTTAAAAAAGTAAAACCAGTAACTTTATCTGAATACATATTTAGCATACGTTTTAATATATTATTGTAAGCCGTACAGCCTGTTTACACCAAGAACGATAACTATAACGATAAATATGTAGTTCTAAAAATATTTCTTAATAAAAGTTCAGACCACAACTATAACAATAACAACATAGAGAAATATGTTTGGAATCACTTTCAGAATGGTCTTTTCCAGCTGATGAACGATAAAAAGATTGACAGCCAATCAGAATCCACCCTGCTTTGAAGAGCTGTAGCATTTAAATGGTAGTTGACAAAACTGCAGCACTCGCATAGAATAAACAACGATATTGTGCGTTGGTGTGGATGCTAATATAGTTATCTTTATGGTTACCGTTCTTGGTGTGAACGGGTCTTTAATCTGTTTACTGTAAGTATAGCATATCCAGGGTCCAAAATGAAATTTTTTGCACCACCTGCCAATGGCGAATGAAAGTTTACAGGCTATAAATATTTCTCACCAGCTATGAAACTATATTTTGGATTTATTAAGAATATTTATTTGCCCCAATTACAATGGGAATATTGAGCTCTTTTTTTTTCTAGCATATTTATGCAAGGAGTAGGCAAGGCAGTTTATTTAGCACATTTCATACACAGTGGTAATGTAAAGTGTTTAACATAAAAATTATTTTGAAAAAGTGGTTATGACATGGTTATAAAATATGGCTTATGCTTATAAATGGTAATGGTTATAAAAAGGTTCAAAGAAATATAAAAATACAATAAAAAATTAAAATTGAAGAAAATAAATTAATTAATATGAAACAGTATCATACACAAAATGAATTGTGTCTGAGAAACTATCACAAAATCTTGTTTTTCTTCCTCATATTTTCATTTTGGTTGCGTAGTGTGAGAAATATTCAACATTGTCACACAGTCTAATTTGAATCTTTCATGTTATATTGGCAAGAGTCAGAATATCATTCTTAAATTTTCATCTATCCCATGTAATGTTGCAGTTCCTAGTGAAGCTGTATGAGCCAACTGGCCTGTAACTTAGTTTTATTTGCTTGCCTAATGCAATTTTTACTTGCATTTTTCATTAGTCGTGTTAATTTTGGACACTGAGTATACCCTAGTGCAGTGGTTCCCAAACCTGTCCTTGCGCACCCCCAACACTGCACATTTTCTTTGTCTCCCTAATCAAACACACCTGATTCAACTCATCAGCTCATTAACCCATGTGATAATGAGCTGATGAGTTAAATCAGGTGTGTTTGATTAAAGAGACAAAGAAAATGTGCAGTGTTGGGGGTGCGCCAGGACAGGTTTGGGAACCACTGCCCTAGTGGATGTTGAAATTAAGGAGAGGTCAAAGGTCACAAACAGACCAGTGGGTTTAAACTCGAGGGCTTTGCAACAGATGGAAGACTGCTGTCAGAGGAGCCATGGTATCTGATATAGGTAAAGGACTGTGTCAGTGCTCAACCGCTTTAATTATTTCTGCATGACCAAACGTGAATTCTGCATGTCCATCTCAATGTGCAGCCAAAACATAAGGAAGGCAGAGGATGAAAGCACAATGGAAAAACTGAAACCTTCAGATGTCCATAGGGAGTTTTTACTATAGGTTGAAAGGGAGAATGTCCCTGTCTAAATCAATACATGTGTTGTAATTAAATAAAAGTAACTACAAATTAACTTTAATTAGGCTTAGTCAGAATATTTGTTCTTCATCTTGTTGTTTCATTGCTTTATAATGCACTGCCTTATTCACTCCCTATAAATCATTGTATTGTTTATTTTTTCAAAAAGGCTGCTGTTATCATCGACAAGATCTCAGCCAATTTGAGTGTAAGTATATCTTTGCAGTGAGGTTGAGAAAAGCTGTGTTTGCTCTGATGTTTTTTGAGAAGATGTGAACATACATGTGTGTGCCTGCATTTGAGATGTCAGCACTTTTCCTCAGCCAGCTGGCCCACAACACAGCGTAATCAACTCTGGGGTGTTTCAAGGACAGTTGCATTGGCCTCACACACACTTACACTGTGTCAGTTACTCTTTATAATTTACTTTGCATGTTTAAAAGTGCATGTAACATTTACTCGTATGATCCATGTGATTTGGCAGTTCCACAAGGTAGGATTATACCAGGCACAAGGAAGTTATCAAGCGGCCCTTTGTATTTTGTGTCTAAGGTTTAAGGGAACATTGTGATGTGGGTCAGATAGGGTGTCACTATTGAGTGTCTTTCACATGTGTGACGTCACTGAGACACCGAAAGAAGCATCTGTTTTTGAAATGTTAATGAAATATGTTAATTCATTTAACATAAAGCTAGTGTTAAAGTGATGATCTCTTTCCGAGAGACCCCATTCCTATATAAAGGCTGCTATACATAAATATTGCCATTCTAAAGTTTGGGGTTGGCATATATTTTTTTAGGTTTTTGAAAAAAGTGTCTTATGCTTCCCAGGACTGCATACGAGTGAAAACCGTAATACATTTTTGAAAATAAAATACATTTTGTTAAAACTTTTTCTCCTTGGATTCACCGGATCCCAGTTTGTTATGTCAAATTCTCAACAATACTGAATATTGTGTAGAAATATTAAACGTGTGATATTGTGTGCTCCCTCTCAGCTGGCTCTGCCTGGCTCTGGCCATTTGTCTATGCTGGGGTCTCTTGTGAGTGGAGTAAAGGTGGAGACTCTATGGACTTTACCATCTGATATTCTGCTGGAAGCCTTACCTGGCATGAGCCTTCAGACACCTGGGCTCACCCCCCCTCAGGTCAACACTGTCATCTGCAAACTCTGGGTAAGAAACTCCCTCTAACAGATTTTTCCTTTAGGCTTCTGAACACAGACAAACATGCTTATACTAGAGCATTCAGTTAAGGGAAAACTAGAAATGTTAGCGTCTATCGTAGTAACACAAATGCTGTAAATTGTTCTGCCCCCATCTTTCAGGGTTCTAGTTCTGTGTCCCAGTGGATGGATAAAGTCAAACCTTTGCTCTCAAGCACTCCACTCCTCAGTGTTATTCCCCAAGTACCTCTACTGCTGGTCAGAGACGCTGCTGTAAACACTCGCCTCTGGAACACACAGCAGGTATGTTCTAGTCTAGTCATACACACATTTATCAACTACAATTACAGAACTTGCAAGGTTTTTATTTTAAATTAAGATGTATTTTATTAAGTTTGACAGTGTCCCATTGACTGTGGCAGAGATGACAGTGGTGATATCATTGAAATATTTGCCTACTTAATTATGATTGGTCTTTTTTTTAGCTTTTTTTTTACATCTATTTGCACAGTGAATTGTGATTTGTCTTTTCTTCCTTGTGTTCCTTGTAAGTTTTTATGTTTTTGAAATAAATTATCTTATGCTCACCAAGGCTGCATTTATTCGATAATTTATCTGATACAGTGAAAACAGTAAAACTGTGAAACATTTTTACAATTTAAAATAACTTTTTTCTATTTTAATAGCATAATTACTATAGTCTTCAGTGTCACATGATCCTTTAGAAACCATTTTAATATGCCGATTTGGAGCTCAAAAAACATTTCTTATTATTATCAATGGTGAAAACAGTTTTTTGTGGAAACCATGATGTATATTTTCCCAGGATTTTTGTGATGAAATGCAAAGTCAATGTAATGTTCTTGTTTTGGTTCTTGTGCTCAGCTGACTGCTCTAATACAGCATTTCATTTGCACAGTACCAAAACCTAAAACATAATCTTATGTAAAACGTTTAACATTATTCATTTGCTGCCTTTCAAGTATTGGTTAGTATTTCCTTCTGGAACTACAAATTTGGTTCGGATCTGAATGGCGAAGTATATTTTTCAGATATAGTGTGTCTGATTAAAGTTGTGTTTGAGCATAACAAGTGTGCTTTTCATCATTAAACTCCATTACCACAGAGATCAGTACAATACTACAGTGTCTAATTACTGGTTTAATTATTAATAATGGAGCATAGGCTTCTTTGTTGTGTCTGGTTTAGCACACACAGTATCTTATGTTGTTCAATATCTGAAAATAGGATGGAAATCAACCTGAGTTACTCTAGTTCTGTCAGTTCCTTTTTTCCAGGACATTAAGCATGAAAGTGTTTGTCATCCCCTTTCCTGTTAAAGATAAGCTTACAGAGCCAGGAAGTCACTGATTTCACTGTTAATGTATGTATAAATATTTACCAGGTTACAGTAATTGTGCCCCCTGACCTATTAGTAAATTCCTTAAGTCATTTTCCAACCACCAGAACAATTCAAGCAGTACCACCTAAATATGAAGCATTCAAAACAGCCTTAATATACAAAACATTTGCAATGATGCTTTGTCATTTGTGTCTACAATGAAGGCTATATTAAAATCTTCAGCCCATGATTGTTTTTTTTATTCAATAGGCTAAAGTTCTCTTTAAAGAGGCTATCTTCGCCCACCCAAGTCTCTCACAACACGAATATATGTAAGTTTGGCCTTTATGTATTTGTGAGTTAATTTTGTGATTATAAACTAGGTCTACAACATGAATCATGGCACTGCTCAGTGAAGTATTGAGTGATTGTTCAAGTTTAGGGTTAAGTTTAGTAATCATGTCTGTCTCTCTCTCTCTCTCTCTCTCTCTCTCTCACTCACTCACTCACTCACTCACTCACTCACTCACTCACTCACTCACCACGAAAGGTCTCTGGGGACAGTGGCTACGGGAGTGAATTGCACAGACCTTAGAAGATTGTTCCAAAACCTGGCATCTCTATCTCCTCTACGTGACATTCTGACGTTTCTGAGAGAGCAGCCTGTGCCACTCCATCCCTCATTGGTATGCTAGTAAACCTACATTCAAATTTAAGACCTAAATGTAATAGATTACCAGTTTAGGTTTCTTTTGTATTTTATTAAGTCCTCACTAAGGTCAATCTTATTTCATTGTTAATTTAATCTATAGAATTTAATGTAGGCCTGCCTGTAAATTGAGTAGAGATGTCTTGAACCCTGAATATTGAATCTAGCATTGCACAAAATGTGTAAATTAAGTAAAACACTCCTGCAATCTCTTTACAGAAGTTTATTTTTCATTTCTGTACTACAGATAAAGTGTGTAACTGAGGAACTGTATGAGTTTGACTTCTTCTCAGAGTTACTTGGAGATTTGGGATCTCAGATTGCGCTGTCACTTCCGTGAGTCAAGATTCGAACTCAGTTCAAATGAATTTACACTGTAAATGTGCATATAATTATGTCTTCATGTGTTAAATGTAATATTGTTATCTAAAGGTTGAGCACCATTAAGAAATTTCCACCAGATAAGATGGATTCCCTGAGGAAAATGATAGTGCAGGAGCCACATTTCTTCCTACTGCTTTCCAGCACCAAACAAGCTATACTGGTGGACAAGATGGTTCAAAGACTGGTAAAGGCCCTTATTTTACAGTCAAAAGGTCACGTATATATTTTGTTTAGGACCTTCCCAGTTAAGGATTCTGACAGGGTTAACAAACCTGATACTATTGTACATTGTTGTATAACAAGTTTAAGATATTGTGTGACCTATACTTTGATAAAGACCTTTAATGTTTGGTTTTCTCATCAGAATATGTACACTGGCCTGTACACTGAAGAGGAGTTTCGTTCGCTAGGTGTCATGGCTACGTTTGTGGCAGATGAAATGTTTTTTAATATGGATAGGAGCTTCTTTGTTGATGGTCTGGAGTTCCTACAAGGTTTCTGCTACAATGCCAATAAAAGAAACCTGGTGGCAGACATGCTAAAGGAACCGAGGACATTTGGGTAAGGACAGTTAAAACTTAAATCACTGGAACTTAAAACTACATCAAAACCAGAAATATTACATGCTTCATAACAATAAACTGTAACTGTTTTTTCCCCCACAAAGCCATGTACAAAACTGGACATCAGAGACACTAAACCAAGTGGACCGTTTCTTGTTTTTTCTTCCGAAGGAGATTATTCAACTCATCCCCTTAGTAAGTGACCAGATATTACTTTGTGTCTGACATCATCTAAATACATATACTGTACCTCATGACCAGCTGACCAAGTATTTTCGATCACTGCCTGTCTGTGTTTTGACCTGTCTACATGTGTCTTCAGGGTTTGATGAGCTTAGAGCGCATTGAGAGGCTGTTCCTGAGTCAGCAGAAGTGGGAGAGAGGAGAGCTTGGTTCTCTGTGTCAGAAACCCTCCGAGCTGTTTGACAAGCAGCAGTTTGTACTTCAGTTCTTCCTCGGCTTCCTCAGAGTGGGGCGCGCCACTTGTAAGTGCAATCTTCTGCCTTGACTGAATGTCATCTGTTTAAATGTGACTGGATATAATACAGCAGTATGGCATTTCATCTCACAATTTTGACCACTTAGCCCAGTTTATTTAATCTCTTCCTCTTTGTCTCTTAGTTACTGGGCTGATCCCCACTTGTGAGAGCCTGCATGTGACACAACCTGCTGCCTGGAGTATTGATAGCCTTAGAAACATGCCAATAGCCGCATTTCGAAGGTGCTTGGAGCTCATTGGCCAGGATCCCTTTTTCAGTGCATTCCAGCTGTCAGTGCTCCTTACAAAGACCAAGGAGGTGCCAGATTTTTTCCATCAGCTCATATGTTTCTAAATGACGCTCTCACTGGAGTTGTGAGACATTTGATGATTCGCATCATTAGACAAATCTCGTTTTGAATTTCTACTCCACTGATATGTTGGTGGTATTCAGTTAATGTTTGCATACCTGTAATAGTATTTTTTTTTATATATATTTTTTTTAGGTATATGGGATGCCTTCCTCTTTTAACTCTTCTGTGATCTCTCAGTTGGGTCGCATTGCCACTCAATTCTTACTTGACGAATTGGCCTCTCTTAGACTGTACGAAATTCAGTCAATTTCAGCTATGGGGGCTCTCAACACGTGGACCAGCAGACAGGTGAAATGTTAATGAAAACATTGCAAGTGAGCTGGGATGGCTGATACAGTTGCCATTTGTAAGACACAACATACCACTGATTAATATAAATATGCTGATTGACTTAGAGAATCATGTTGTTATTCATTCCTTCATCTATTCATGTACACTATACCATTCAAATGTTTAGGGTGGGTAAGATTTTTTTAAAGAAATCGCTTATGCTCACCAAGGCTAAATTTTTTTAATTAAAAAATACAGTAGTAAAAGAGTAATAATGTGAGATATTATTAAAAAAATCTGTTTAAATATATATATATATATATATATATATATATATATATATATATATATATATATAAAGAAAAATGTATTCCTCTGATGGCAAAGCTGAATTTTCAGCATCACTCTAGTCTTCAGTGTCACATGATCTTTCAGAAATGATTCCAGTATGTTTGTCTGGTGCACAAAAAAAACATTTCTTATTATTATTATCAATATTGAAAAGAGTTCTACTGCTTAGTATTTTTGTGGTAAACTGATTTTCTTTTAGAAATAAAAAGTTCAAAAGAACAACATTTATTTTGAAATAGTTTTTTTGTAACAATGCAAGTCTTTACTGTCTCTTTTGATAAATTTAATGTGTGTAGAAGTATTATAATAATAATATTATTATTATTATTATAAAAATTCTTACTGTTTCTGTTACTGACACCAAACTATTATAGTATAACTGATTGACCTTTGTTTTGCAATTGCAGTTGAAAACATTATTCTCCACGGTGCTGAACTCGACCAGAAAGACTCCTGGCCAGTTAGACTCCAGCACTTTTGTGGCTTTGGGGCACATTGTGTGTGGGATAGATGCACCAGTCATGCGCAGTTTGAATCCAGTGGAGTTCAGGTTGAATTACCTAACAAACTCTAATATGTTTTTTGTATGGTTCATACAATTAAATGTTTTACTCTTGTGCTGAATGTGAAATGTGTTTTTCTCTTTCCAGTAAGGCAGTTTTGTGGCTGGGCCGTTTGCGTTTGTCCTGTTCTGAGGAGCAGCTGCAGACATTGATAGGACTTCTCAGTCATAGCTTGACATTTGGACCGGTCAGCTCCTGGGGATCAGAGGTCTTTATTGAGATAGGAGCAATTGCAGGTACAGCTCAGAGCTTGTAATCAGAAAGTTGGTGGTTTGATTCCCACAGATATCACCATTGAGGCCTTGAGCACTTTATCCAAGTAGCTTTGGATGAATGTCTCTTATTAATAGATTAACAGATATAGTTAATATATGTGAATTATTAGCATTAATAGCATAAATAACATTGTGCCTTGTTTGCTCTTTTTGGTTCATAGTTGCTGTTTTTTGTCTATACATGGGGGTTTTTGTGCACTTTTCCCCTTTCTGTAGCGGGGCTGCCTGATATAGCCATGTCTGCTTTGGTGAGGGAACAAATTGAAGGAATCACCCCACTTGCCATCTCTCTCATCCCAGCGGGCAAATTTGCAGTTAGTATCTCTTTTCTCTTGCTTGACCCTAAAGCGTATGATGCATGCAGGCGACTATTTGCTTGTTTTCATAGCTGCTATTGGGACAGAGGCAGTGCAGCACAGACGAGGGGCATCTGAAATCATGAAAGGGCCGATGACATAATGCAAAGTATCCCAGGCTATACTTGAAGTGACACATTTACTTGCATATTTGGGGAGCCAAAAACCTTGTTACTACAACTATGAAACTTGCTACCAAGCCACATTCAGATGGCCGAGCAATAAATAATATTACCACATAAAACAAAAAGGAAAACAACATAATCGGAGAAATTTGACTCTATATCCATGATATAAACACGTTTAAGACCTTTTTTATATAAAAACGACTTAATACGTTAGATACACAATTTCAGCGGATTTACCATGTAGTTCATTGAGACTAACGTAACATACACTCATTTCGACCCGTTTAACAGATGCATTATTTTATAAACGGCTGTTAAAGCTACAATATGTAAAAATATGTATATGCGCTAGGGGTCGCTAACCTCTTACAATAACAACGGCGCAGGTTGATGACGCAGTGATAAGCTAAATGATGGGACTTGTTGTCATGCAGATGGATCTAATAATGTTTATGGATGAGTGAAAACATTCATGTTTTTTAATAAGAGACAGGTATTCTATATATATTAGACAGATATGTTAATAAGAGACAGATATCAACACCACACGCGAGTCCCGCGGATATAAAGGAATAAGGACATTTCATTCTACCGAACTACGAGAGTTACTACTCTCACAGGTCAGTTTATTTGACAAATGAAACTTGTGAGGTAATGCAGCGCTGTTTCATTTGGTTACACTATCACTACACCAAAACTTTCTTCAGTTAAACAAAGACAAAACTGAAGTCATTGCATTTGGAAACCAAGATGAAGTTCTCAAGGTGAATGCATACCTTGACGCTAGGGGTCTAACAACTAAAAATCAAGTCCAGAATCTTGGTGTGTCTCTAAAGTCAGACCTTATTTTCAGTAGTCATGTCAAAGCAATAACTAAATCAGCATACTATCATCTGAAAAATATTGCAAGAATTAGATGCTTTGTTTCCAGTCAAGACTTAGAGAAACTTGTGCATGCTTTCATCACCAGCAGGGTGGATTACTGTAATGGACTCCTCACTGGTCTTCCTAAAAATACCATAAGACAGTTGCATGGGCGTAGGTTTGGTCTTGTACTGTCGTCGTCCTGGCCGTTGGAATCGATCCAAATAGCAGCGCAAAGATCCAAATGCAGCGCAAATATCAAAATAGCAGTTCAAAGTAGCTTGCTAAATATTGGTGGGGACAAATTTGTCATCTCAAAATATTGATTGGGACTAGTACCCAGCGTCCCCCCCTAAACCTACGCCCTTGG
Source organism: Semotilus atromaculatus (assembly GCA_031834385.1). Lineage (NCBI taxonomy): Eukaryota > Metazoa > Chordata > Actinopteri > Cypriniformes > Leuciscidae > Semotilus > Semotilus atromaculatus. The sequence continues at coordinate 21,340,390 of JAULUF010000009.1, read as the reverse complement.
ACAGTTGCAGTTCATACAGAACGCTGCTGCCAGGATCCTGAGCAGAACCAGAAAATATGAACACATCACACCAGTCCTCAGGTCTTTACACTGGCTCTAAGTACAAGCGGAAACCAGGGATAACTGGTATAGGTTACTTATGAATAGTGCTGGGCAACGATAAAAAAAAAAAATTTAATCGCATGATTTTATGCTATTAATCTCAGTTAATCGCAAAATTCAATAATTAATTCAAAAGTACTGTATTCCGCACTTTTATTTTAAAAGTACTGCTATATAAACAAAATTGCTATAAAATTTGGTTTGCAAACACTTTATTCAAATAAGGTGATTTTTAACAGCAGTATTCCCTTTACACAGTAGCAGTTGAAATATTTATTGTAAATCTCAACTTAAACATGAATACATGAATTCAAATCAAATATAAAACCAAAGCCATTTGCCACTGCCAGGGCATTAATAGTTTATCTAGTTTGTAATAAAAAAAAAAACAAGTTACCCTCAGAGTCACAATCATAACATTATAACAGGCACCTTCTGAGCAACAGCAATTAGGTAACATTTATCAATCAGTTTTCTTTTCTTTCTTTTTTCTGAACAGGTACCAGCAGAAACATTTTTCTTTTATCATGGAGCAGCATTAACTATTTTTAGCGTATAAATGGCACGAGAAATTAAATTTGTGTTAGGCCTTTACATACGCAGTTGTAGAGTGAGGTGAAGGCACTTACATTTTTTTTTACATTTTTTTTATAGTCTATTCTATTCCATAATTAATATCTCCTACCACATGCATCTTGACTAAGGGGGCAGGGTAGTCTGGTTGAGGGGGCAAATACTCTTATGATGTCCTCTATTTTTAAGATTAAAAGTCATTTTAGAGTTGTTCTTACCTGGCGTTTCTGCTTTCTCTCTTCACAGGTAGTGTTTAACCAGGCACAGATTCGTATGTTCACCTATGATCAGGCCATTGCAGTAACTGACGCCCAGCGCTCCGCTCTATCTCCAGTTCAGGAGACGGCCCTGTACATGGTGCTCAACCCCTGGGAGGACAAACCTATTGATTTCAGAGGTACTTTCACTCCTTTTGTGAAAGAAGGAAAGTACTTTTATTCCACAACAAGTTCATTAAAATAATATTGTTTATATATATAATATACAGTTTCAAAGTTGTATGGTTGATATTTGGATATTTTGAGAATAGTCACTCTCAAATGTTAAATGTCTCACAGTATTTGTGTATCTTTTCAGGCAGGTCACTGGGAGTTGCAGTGCAGCCCTGTCCTTTTCTCTACCTCTCCAGCATCCTGATAATGTTGCTGTTGCTTTCTCCTGCTTATCCTCTGGAATGAGTTAGGTCTGTCGCTGCTCAATTGAACTCTCCTTCCCAAATATGTGCAATGTGATGTTACAGTTACACTTTATTTTAAGGTCTCTTTGTTACACTGTAATTATGTACTAATTAGTTATGTAATATTAACATTATGTAATATTTCAGTACTACGTAATATTAACTACTTAGTTATGTAATATTAACATTATGTAATATTTCAGTACTACGTAATATTAACTACATGTACTTTAGGATTGGACTTTGGTTTAGTTTAGGGTAAGTTGCATGTAATTAAGCATAATTTATAGTTATTGTATAGTAACTGCATGTAATGTGTAACAATGACACTGTAAAATAAAGTGTTACTGATGTAACTTTAATACTGTAAATGTGTATATTCAGCACTTTTAAAAAGCTGAATGTAGTTTAAAATGGGTTACAAACATGAAACATTACAAACTGAAACATTACAAACATTACAAACTTGAAAAAAAATACAAGAATAACTCATGGAAATACAACTTTCAGCACTTTATAATAGTTTGTCAGTCATGACAATGTGATTTTGTTTGATTGTTTTTGAATAATTGTTTGCTTGGAGATTAATGTATCATTCTAGATCTGTATTTAGTTTGACTTATACTTGTCTAGTTTTTATTAATAATATTTATTCACTTTTTTAACAGCTTTAGCAGACTTCATACAATAAAATGCAGGAAAAATTTCAATTTCAATTAAAGTAAAAACATGATTGTGACGTTTCCTTGTTCTTTGATTTATAAACTCACTCATGTATTTACTCTGACTAATGTAAATCTACCTATTTGTCATAATATTTCATGCCACCTAATGTCAGACTGTATTGACTGTGTTTTCATTTTGTATTGTTGTGCATAAATCAGTGCATGTATCCTTGGAAATAAAGTATTGCAGAGACATTATAAGGGGATTTATAATTATAAAACTATAATATATTTATACAACAACAATCATTATTATGACTACCACCAATATTAATAAACATAATACATTAACAATATATTATTAGTAATGAAATAATTATTATTGAAAATATGATGAAAACAAATAATAATAATTATGATTATTATTATGATCAGAGCCGCCTTATTACCCATGGACAGCGATGCTATAGAGAAATACAGAGCGACCGCAAAAACGGAAGCTCGTTCGGATCTTTACTGAGTTATTGAACGGGGGGAAAACACATCGGAAACAGAGCAGTTAAAAAATTGACGTAATGATAATAATATACCTTTATTAAAATGTAATAATAAATCTGTAATAATACCTTTATTACAGTGTAATAATACCTTTATTACAGTGTAATAATAAATGTGTAATTATACATTTATTACAGTGTAATAGTACCTTTATTACAGTGTAATAATATATTTATTACTGTGTGATTAATAAATGTGTAATTATATCTTTATTACAGTGTAATTATACCTTTATTACAGTGTAATAATAAATGCGTAATTATACCTTTATTACAGAGTAATTATAAATGTGTACTTATGTGTGTAATTATAAATGTGTACTTATAAATGTGAAAAGTATCGATTATTTTTTAAAAAGTAGCGATTCTTTTTTGAAAAGTAGCGATTCACTTTAAGTAGCGATTCTTGTTTTTAAAAGTAGCGATTCTCGTAGCGATTCTTTTTTTGAAAAGTAGCGATTCACTTTAAGAAAAGTAGCGATTCACTTTAAGAAAAGTAGCAATTCACTTTAAGAAAAGTAGTGATTCTTTTTTAAAAAGTATCGATTCTTTTTTGAAAAGTAGCGATTCTTTTTTGAAAAGTAGCGATTCACTTTAAGAAAAGTATCGATCCACTTTAAGAAAAGTAGCAATTCACTTTAAGAAAAGTAGTGATTCTTTTTTAAAAAGTATCGATTCTTTTTTTGAAAAGTAGCGATTCTTTTTTGAAAGTATCGATTCACTTTAAGTAGCTATTCTTTTTTGAAAGTGTCGAGTCTTTTTTGAAAAGTAGCGATTATTTTTTGAATAATAATAAATACCTTTATTACAGAGTAATAATACATGTGTAATTATACATTTATTACAAAGTATTAATAAATGTGTAATTATACATTTATTACAGTGTAATAATAATGTGTAGTTATACATTTATTACAAAGTATTAATAAATGTGTAATTATATATTATTACAGTGTAATTATATATTATTACAGTGTAATTATACATTTATTACAGTGTAATAAATAATGTGTAATTATACATTAGTGTAATCACAAATATGTAATTATACCTTTATTACAGTGTAATCACAAATATGTAATGATACCTTTATTACAGTGTAATAATAAATGTGTAGCCTAATTATACCTTTATTACAGTGTAATAATAAATGTGTAAAATACCTTTATTAAAATGTAATAATACTTTGTGTAATTATACATTTATTACAGTGTAATAATACATAATGATACATATTAATAATACAAAAGTATATTGAAATGGCTACTTAAAGTGAATCGCTACTTTTCCAAAAATAATCGCTACTTAAAGTGAATCGCTAGTTTTCAAAAAATAATCGCTACTTTAAAAAAAATAATCACTACTTTTCTTAAAGTGAATCGCTACTTTTCAAAAAAGAATTGCTACTTTCCAAAAAGATTCGCTACTTTTCAAAAAAGAATAGCTACTTTTCTTAAAGTGAATCGCTACTTTTCAAAAAAAGAATTGCTACTTTAAAAAAAAAATCGCTACTTAAAAACAAAAATCGCTACTTTTCTTAAAGTGAATTGCTACTTTTCAAAAAAGAAATTGCTACTTTTCAAAAAGAATCGCTACTTTTCAACAAAAAAAATCGCTACTTTCCAAAAAGAATCGCTACTTTTCAAAAAAGAATAGCTACTTAAAGTGAATCGCTACTTTTCAAAAAAGAATCGCTACTTTTCTGAAAGTGAATCGCTACTTTTCAAAAAAGAATTGCTACTTTTCAAAAAAGAATTGCTACTTTTCGAAAAAGAATTGCTACTTTTCAAAAAAGAATTGCTACTTTTCTTAAAGTGAATCGCTACTTTTCAAAAAAGAATCGCTACTTAAAAAAAAAACGATACTTTTAAAAAAGAGAATCGCTACTTTTCTTAAAGTACACATTTATAATTACTAATTGATCATTAATAATATAATGCACTAATATTTTGTTGGTTAACACTAAGTTGACACTAAGTTGTTACCAACAAAATATTAGTGCATTCCTGGAACTTGGCGTCGTTACGCTACATCCTTATGCATCGCTTTCTCGCATTGCCAAATCTCGCGAGAAACACAACTTGCTTTACGGCACGACGTCACATACATCAACAACATATGAAGCAGCCTCTATATGCATTTCAGACGTGAATCATGGCAGAGTCGATGAAGAAAACTAACAGGTACACAGCTGTGTGGTCATGGTGCAAAGAACCCTAGGTTAAAATTACTCTGCAGGATCCCTTTAATCGTTTCTGCTTCATTAGAGCCTATTGTAAGGAAAAAGCTTAACGTGGTTTAATGTACCTAAACAACGATCAGTGATCACCAAATTTCTCAACACATTAGGCCTAAGTAATTTTACAGCGCGATTTTGAATGATGACCATTCACCTTAAATAAGGGCTCCACCTCCCTACAAAAGCCAGTTTAACCACTGCTTGTGATGGTGTTTTGTATAGATGTGGCCAGACGAGCAGTCTACCAATAACATTAGAGCGACAGCACTACCAACGCCCACAAGCGACTTCACAGTAGAGACTAGGGACATACAGCGACAAAATCGCTGGTTGTGTGAACGGGGCTTATGGGGCCACGTGGGTCACTCAATCAGCAAACATGTAACGTGCGATTAGAGTGATTGACAGAAAACCTGACAAGTTACAAACCAATATGACCTTTTCAGCTCATCATGAAACTGAACATTAAAGCAACACCAAGTAACTTTTCCTCTGCGGTCGCCCTACAGGTTGGAAACGCAATTGTCCCATTGTATGTCTCATTAGAACTAGAAATCTGGCAATCTTACATAGCGTACAGGGGCGGACTGGCCATCGGGAGCACCGGGACTTTTCCCGGCGGGCCGCTGGCCAATGTGGGCCGGCCCACCCGGAAATCTTGACAAAAAAAAAAAAGACTGAAATTATTACATTTCTTCTCTACGCAAATGGATGAATGAGTCGATCTCGCGGGCGCGGCCGTCAAGTGTTTTGTGTTCATGTGAGTGTATTGCCCTCCCTGTTAATTAGTTTGGTCTACTCCATTGCGTATCTTGAAACACGCCCCCTTTCACGTCCTGGAACACACCAAGCCGACGCCAATGAACGAGCGCTGATGAAAGCCGACTGTGTTGTCGTATTTTGAACACGAGAGAACTACAGCCGACTGACAGCTAGAATGCGCGTTCTGCACCTGCGTGTAAAGGAGACAGCTGTCTATTTCTACAGATATATTCGTCATTCAAAAAGAGAAACCGACGCTGCCGGCTGCAGATAAACAAACCGTAAACAAAGCAGTGCGTGCTTACCGTTTTGAATATCAATCCTGCTAAACACTTTCTTTATTCCACTCCGCTCATGTTAATAGTGAAATATTTGCCAGGAACTCTGAGGTAAGATGACGTAACATTAGAACAGCCTTCTATCTGTGCCGTTTTAACTTTAGGCTTGTTTGAGATGCGCCTTGGCTCGCCTGAATTGTATGCGAGAGTAGGCGGCTGCAGTGAGGGGAGGAGTGAAAAAAGCGCAGACAAGACGGACAGTTCTCTCTTCTCGCAGTGGATCAGACACCTGTGAGATCAAAGGCGGATATCGCGGTATACACAGGATTCACGCTCGTGCAGGTGTTGCTAATTAACTGGATGCAATTTAAGTTCTGTTGCTTTTATATGAAAATAAATATAATGAACAAGACACCCAAAGTACTTGTTATTTAATTCCATTCCAAATACGCGTTTATCAATATTTTTTTCTTTAATACAGACATGTGTTTTTATTATTTTATTTTCTATAAAAATGACATCACATAACCCATATCGCACTGTCAGAGAGTTTATTCACACATAACGTACCTACGTATACACATAAAACATGATACCAGAGTTTTAAAATACATTATTTTAAAAGAGAACAATACATCACGGTTGTTTAAACCAATGAGCATTAAGCTGTGTCGTCAGCAAAGTCGCGTCCCATCATGCTTTTGATCAGCGCAGTCGGTGGAGAGCAACTGCGCTCGACTGCAGAATCCGACAGGCATGCCTTGCGCTCGCGAGAGTTTTTTGACACGTCTGCATGACATCAGAGCAAGGCGAACTGCCCTAGGCTCGGACACATTTCTAACCGGCATGCATCTCACGTTGATCACCGGTGATCGGTTCTGCGCAGATTTTGCTCATCTCAAACAAGCCTAATGCTATTATTATCGTGCACTGACTCAGCCAATCAGAGTTCCCTCTTTCACCGACGGCCCAACGCCAATTCAACATGGTGTTCCAGGTTTAAACAGAGAGAGAGAGATTGATCCTTTACATCGAATTTCTCTGAGCAGATAATTACAAACAATTGTCCATGGATGAAAAGGTGATGAAAAGAAAAGGTGGAGCTGAAAAGTTACGCGTTAAAAAACGCATTAGAGGTATAGATGCTGTGAAATGCTTCAAATTAACAGATTATACATTTGGCGCGAAGAGGAGCAGTTCAGCAGCTCTGACGGCTCTAGCTCCCCCTGACTCGCTGATATGCTGTCTTGATAGTTTTATATTAATAATGTTGTGTCTTAAGTTCTTCTGTTTGTTTCCCTTTGTTTTACAAATATGACCTAATATACACTCACCGGCCACTTTATTAGGTACACCTGTCCAACTGCTCTTTAACACTTAATTTCTAAGCAGCCAATCACATGGCGCCAACTCAGTGCATTTAGGCATGTAGACATGGTCAAGACAATCTCCTGCAGTTCAAACCGAGCATCAGTATGGGGAAGAAAGGTGATTTGAGTGACTTTGAACGTGGCATGATTGTTGGTGCCAGAAGGGCTGGTCTGAGTATTTCAGAAACTGCTAATCTACTGGGATTTTCACGCACAACCATCTCTAGGGTTTACAGAGAATGGTCCGAAAAAGAAAAAACATCCAGTGAGCGGCAGTTCTGTGGGCGGAAATGCCTTGTTGATGCCAGAGGTCAGAGGAGAATGGCCAGACTGGTTCGAGCTGATAGAAGGGCAACAGTGACTCAAATAACCACCCGTTACAACCAAGGTGGGCAGAAGAGCATCTCTGAACGCACAGTACGTCGAACTTTGAGGCAGATGGGCTACAGCAGCAGAAGACCACACCGGGTGCCACTCCTTTCAGCTAAGAACAGGAAACTGAGGCTACAATTTGCACAAGCTCATCGAAATTGGACAATAGAAGATTGGAAAAACGTTGCCTGGTCTGATGAGTCTCGATTTCTGCTGCGACATTCGGATGGTAGGGTCAGAATTTGGCGTCTACAACATGAAAGCATGGATCCATCCTGCCTTGTATCAACGGTTCAGGCTGGTGGTGGTGGTGTCATGGTGTGGGGAATATTTTCTTGGCACTCTTTGGGCTCCTTGGTACCAATTGAGCATCGTTGCAACGCCACAGCCTACCTGAGTATTGTTGCTGACCATGTCCATCCCTTTATGACCACAATGTACCCAACTTCTGATGGCTACTTTCAGCAGGATAATGCGCCATGTCATAAAGCTGGAATCATCTCAGACTGGTTTCTTGAACATGACAATGAGTTCGCTGTACTCAAATGGCCTCCACAGTCACCAGATCTCAATCCAATAGAGCATCTTTGGGATGTGGTGGAACGGGAGATTCGCATCATGGATGTGCAGCCGACAAATCTGCGGCAACTGTGTGATGCCATCATGTCAATATGGACCAAACTCCCTGAGGAATGCTTCCAGCACCTTGTTGAATCTATGCCACGAAGAATTGAGGCAGTTCTGAAGGCAAAAGGGGGTCCAACCCGTTACTAGCATGGGGTACCTAATAAAGTGGCCGGTGAGTGTATGTTGTTACTTAAAATAAATGTTTAAATAGCATTTAGTTTTGTATTGTGTTATATTTTTATGCTATAAGTGGTGTTAAAAATTACTCGGCACATTAATGTGCCAATGTGTTATGATATGGGATGTGGTGGGCTGCTGTGGGCCAGAAAATCCAGGGCCACTTTTTGGTCCCAGTCCGCCCCTGATAGCGTGGATATAGCCTACCAGAGAAAGGACCGCAAAACAAGTGCATTTCACCATGTCACGACTTGATGAACCACTGAAACGATTTTGGAAACATTATTTGAAGGTAAAAAATTAAATCCTACTTAGTGTTGCTTTAATGCGGCCTTGATTATGATGACCTGGCACATTGGGCTTGTATGAACAGTATCGACCACACGAGGGCGTTGTAGCGCAATGGTGCGCGCGCGGAATCCAGTCCTCCTATATCCCGTCAGCATGAAAGACAGAAGCGCGTAGATCAGAGCAGGTCTGTGCACATGCTTTCTCTCAGCTAGTACTTTAACTAACTCGCACTAAGCCAAGATGGCGGATGCCGACGACTGGGGTAAGGATTGCTTTCAATATTTTGAGGTTATGTGTACGAGAGAGGGTGTCGGTCACTGTCTTAACCACGACATTATTTTGTTTTTTCGGAAGACGCTGACAGCTTCGATCCAAGTGAGCCGATCATAGTTGCCCCCGCGCTGCTGGATAAGTGGGAAGGCGAGGACGAGGAGGAAGACGTGAAGGTAACGTGCGAATACCCATGTAATCAAAATTGTATCAATAATGGGCGTTTAAGTTCGTTTAATTCTGTCTTATCGAATGACTAAAGGTAGCAGCGCTATTATGGGCGATCATGGTGTATTTTTAGCCGTTTAGCTAACCTAGAATAGGCCCGTTTTATTTAGAGATTCACCAGCTGTATCAAGTTGCGTGTTCATGATATTTTAGTACTACTGTTACACTGACAGTTTCTGTGTGTTTACGTCAGCAAACGTGTCATCTTCCAGTTTTACAGATCTGTTATCTGACAAATTATCTTTTCATCAATAATAATCTGCCAGTCCATTACAGATTAATCAAACTAATAGCTAGCTTTGACAGCACGTTTATGTGAGTGGCTGTGGTTGAAATGTATTGTAAATCCAGTTTTAACAACGAACAAGTTACGGGCCATGTGGACCTTCGTTGGCTGCTTTTTATGTTTGGTTTCGGTCATTTTAACGTGTTGCTAACATAATCTTAGTTAATAAAATTGTTGTTGCTACTTTAACTTGTTAAATATACTATTTAGAAGAGAAGGTAGTACGCCGCAATTTACAGTTTCCCAAGGGAAGACATGCATCTCACGTTCTTGCTAGTCCCAAATCCTTTTTTAAATAGGTTTTCGTTTCTTTTTACTATGCGATTTAGTGTTCTACATCGCAACCATCGCTGTCATGTGGGTGCTGTAATTTTTGTGCCAGGCAGCAGCTGATTGAGTTCCTGTTGACGTCATTACGTGAGTCACGTTGCGTGTCGTGTTACGCGCAAATCTAGAATTCTCTCGCTGGCCATCGTCTGATCTATGCGCGCGCACGTGTTATCGTCATTTACTGCGTGTTGTTTTGTTTGAAGGCAGCTCTAGAAATGCCTCGCGAAATGAACCCGTTTACCGAGGCCTCGAGAGTTCAAATCGACTTTTCTCCAATGAAGAACCATGAAAACCTGGAAATGTCAGGAAACTGACATTTTATCATTTCTGTGCCTTAAAATAAAATCTTTAAAAAGCCAACATTCTGTAGTCCTAGTTGCTCAGCTCAAATATAAGATATCTTTAATCAGTTTTCTTTTAAATGACTACATAACCATTGCTACCAAATTAGTCAGTATTAACTGTTTATTAGCAGAAGATCATGTTTTTTTTAACTTGATGCCATGTAATATGGTCTTTAATATGGGGCTTAAATGTTGTTTTATAATCTTTGGTACTGTAATTATAATTGCAATATATTGTCCCAATTATCACACATCTGCTTAACAAACAAGTAAATAGGAACAAGAAAACATTTATTTTATTTTAAATGATTTTATTAGTTTGCATATGGTTGGTAACCAACTGTATCTTTCTGTCTGTAGGATAACTGGGATGATGAGGAGGAGGAGGAAGAGAAGAAAGTTGAACAGATAAAAGCTGGTATTGATCTCTGTTGAGCTGTCATTTTTCACAATATAAATGTTGTAGGCAGAACAATAGCATTTGTAAAACTGGGCATTAAGTAGATCTTTTGTTTTTGTTTTTTATTTGTTTGTGGTGTTTTAGTACTGTTTTTCTTTAACCCTTGTGGAAAGTACTCTTATGGTTTGATTTACATTTCCTTTAGAAGTGAAACCTCCTGAGAAGAAAAAATTAAGTGATAAAATAAAAGAAAAAGAAATTGCTGAAAAGAAAAAACAAGACGAGTTGAGGAAGGTAAGAACAATATTATTAGTAGTATATTTACTCATTAATGAATTAATCCCTTTCTCTCCGGATACTCATTTCTTTTGTGTATTTCAAACCGTTTATAACCTTTGTTTTTGAAACTTGTGAATAGAAACAAGAATCAGCGATAAGTGAGAATCTATCACCAGAAGAGCTTATAGCAGAGAAGCTTCGACTGAAAAAGTTGCAGGAGGAGGCAGACTTGGAATTGGCCCGTGAGGCTTTTGGTAAGAAACTTATTTGAAAATTTCCATAGTCCATATTGTAAATGTAACAGTTAATCATTGAATCATTGAATTTCTGATTTCAGGTGTTGATCCTGCTGCTGCAAATTCCTCTACTACTGTTATGACAACAAACAATGACTCTGGAATTGAAGCCATGTGCCCCTCATCGAAAGATGACTTTGTTGCATTTGAAAAATTACTGAAAGATAAGATAACACAGTTTGAAAAATCAGTGCATTATTCCAGCTTTTTGGAGTCACTGTTTCGAGAGCTTTGTATTTCATGTAAGTGCAGAATTATATTTTAAGTTGTATGTGGATAATTATCTTCTTTTTTATTCTAAAAAATTGGATGTTTGTGACAAGGAATTTCTGATATGTCTCCAGCTGTTTAGATTATATGGTGAGTTGCGTAACCTAGGCATGTGTATCAAATTTTTATGTTGCTGAAGCTTTTATCATGGTATACGGTATTATCACGATATTGAAATGAGGTGCAAAAAAAGGTGTTGTCATACTATTACCGGTAGTACAATAGGCAACACTTTACAGTAAAGGTCTCACTAATGTTAGTTCATTAACTAACATTAACAATGAGCAATAGCTACATTTGTTACTAAAGTTATTATTCTTTGTTAACGTTTTTTAACTGTTCATGTAAGCTCAGGTCCATTTAATAATACAGTTATTTATTTATTAATAACTTTCATGTTATTAAATGTTAAAATGAACTAAGATTAATAAATGCTTTAGGAGTATTGTCAGTTTAACTAATGGAGCCTTATTGTAAAGTGTGACTGAACAATAAAAATTATAAACATTTTCAAACAATATCTTGGGCATGTTGGAGTCTAGATTAAAGTTTGAAAATACATAGCCTATTATATGTTTAAATATTTAAGAATTCGGTGCTGCGATGAACACCATAGCGAATAAAAAAATCTGAATGTTGGTTAGAAACATTTAAATCCTGTTCAGAAACAGAAAGTAGTGCAGCTGCTTTGTTTACGGGGTTACCGGGGTAACGGCTGCATGTCTGATGCTCCATCACAGCCCATCTGCTGTCAGAGAGTGAATGTGCATTTTCATTCAGCGCGTCTCTTCACTCGTTCTGCCATGCGCTTCTCATGCGTTGGCCTTGTTTACATCAGAGTGCACGCATGCCTTTTTGACGCAGCATACAGCGGTGTTGTGCAGTTTAACCAGTTGATGGGAAAAGTATTCTTAAAATGCATTCCAAAAAGCGGAATAGTTTGTAATAAATAATTATTCACGTTATTTTGAAGTGCCCATGATTACAATATTGTGCATGTTCATTATTGTGATATATATCGTATTACCGTATATGGCATGTCTAGCGTAAACATAAGACCATGCACGTCTGAATGATAATCATTGTTTTCTCTCTCTCTCTCTCCGTAGTGGAAGTAGATGACCTGAAAAAAATAAATACTACTTTGTCTGTTCTGCTCAATGAAAAACAAAAGCAAGAAAAGGTTTGTTGAATGATTTTACTGTTTTTAATCTTGTGTACTTGGTTTTAGAGGACCTTCGATTGAGTATAAAATGTATAGCCTCACATTTCTTTTTAATAGTTCTATAAAAAAGTATTCATTATGGTCATATCAATAGAAAAATACTCTTAATGACAGTCTTAATTTGCTGCTGTTGCATTATTCTCAGGAAAAGAAGGCAAATAAGAAAAAGAAGAAAGGTGTACTTCCTACTGGTGGACTGAAAGCAAAAATGAAAGATGACATTGCTGATTATGGTGAATTTGATGGTGGTTACGGCAATGACTATGATGACTTCATGTGACGAAGGTTCATTGTCTCCTTCCCATTCCCTCTGTGCCCAGACGCCCCTGGAGACATTCAACATTTACCCGTTCTTGCTACTCAGTGCCATCTTGAACGCTGAACAATGTGTCAACCCTTTACTTCGTTCCAGTGGTGACAGACTCCTCAGAAAGCTGCTATCAGCCCATTGTACCCCAGCGGCAAATGGGGAAAGGCACATTTATTCAAATGGCCTTGAATTTTTTTTCAAAGACGTACTGTATGATGTGGGACATCTTTGATGGAGACATTTCCTCTGATTGGCCTAAATAAGAATTTCAATGCCTTATAGAAAACTTTGTAGAAAATATCTCTTGATTTCATTAAAAGTGTTTTTAAAGCTGTGCAATTTCAGTTACACAGAAGTAAAAAATTATGCTCTATGCAAATTGTTTTCTTACAAGAATGTCCTTATTGAAACTATGGTTATATTTTTCTTGCATATTTATACACAATTGGAAACAGTATCAGTTTCCAAATGTGAACTATAGTGTAATTCAGCATTTGAAATCAACGTTTGTCAGTGCTTGGAGTCGACACTGCATAAGCTGGGCCAGGTTGCATAAACTGCCAAGATTAGTCTTACAAGTTAGTCATCACATTATTATTATTTTTTCCCTTTAAGACTGTTCATAACTGTTTTAAATCAGTTACATAAAAACATAGATCGGTATCCAAAAAGTAAGACTGATTGTCCCTTGACTAATCGCTAGTTGGTCATGTTAGTACTTAAGTCAAGTCTTAACATAATGGTTTGTAGCATGTTTTTGCAACTGGTCCCAGAAGTGGCACACTGATTAAATGAAGGTAAAACATCATCATATGAATGCAGAAGTCTACCTGTTGAGCAGTTGTTCTCCACCAAAGTATATTTTAAATGAACTCAGTATTGATGCACGCTCGATCAGCTGATTAATAAACGGGTGTTATGTTTTTGTTTCACCCATTTTTACTATACAGTAGCTTCTACAGGTATGTATGACCTAAAATGAAATAAAAATGAAACTTATCAAAAATGTTTATAAGAAAACAGCTTAGAGGATTTTCAAGCAAATTTATAAATTGGGCAGTGACAATACAAAGACTCGAATGCATTGTTTTTTAAAAATAATCCAATAAAATCATTGGTCTAAAAGAATCATGTATTTTTCTAAAGGTTTTGGACATCTTAAAGAGTTTTTCTAATTAATGAATGATAAAGCGTATACATGATTGTTTAGCTGGAGATTCAACTGTATGCAATAAATATTTGACTATTTACAATTTCAAGTAGTAAAATATTTACCACAGTACAAGTGAATAGACAATATGTAAATGAAAAATTACATGATGCACACATTCCTTTGGAGTTACTTTGCTTTAAAAAAAATAGTGATTTTAGTTTTGTTATGCTTTTAATAGGTGAAATTATTAAAAATTAATTATTAAAATAAAAAAAATGTTTTATCCACTCTAATGTGAATTTGCTTTGCAATTCATACAATCTGTAAAATTGTTTGCCAGTTAATGTGATCAGCAAACCTAAATTACTGAAGAAATTTTAAATGACTTTGCCCCAGCCTTGTTCAAATACTGTACGTCTATCATTTTCTTATTGCTGTCAAGTTTGAAAATGGTTTAAATCCAGTAACTCTCATAAGAGCAGTCCCCATAGAGATTGGGTCTGTCTTGTCTCATGTAGAGTTTTTAAGTTCTTGGAACATCAACCAACGGTCTGGGCACGCGTGTATGAATTACGAGTACTCCTCCTCTTACTGCTGCGAGATGCTGCTGAGCTGCCTCTCTGCCTCCGGTTTCCTCTTCCCTGCCGTGCACTTCCAGCTGTGGCTTGACCCAGTGAGTTCTGCATCTGCTGGAACATACTCTGCCTAGTGACCTCTTTATCACCACAGGTGAATGTTAATGCCACACCCTCATTGCTCTTCATGACTCGAGAGGTGCCATCTGATGTGCCATCAAAGCAACGGCCAAGCGCAATTTCTTTGGCTGTCCTTGGGTCTTGGTCAGTCACTGTATAGATACCGTAGTTGTGGCCCAGAGGGTCCAGAGGTGCTAGCATGGTGAACTCATTTGTGTCATTGTTGACAGCCAGTGGAAGGTGATTCACCAAGTATTCCTGTAGCATGCTGTTTACACTGTCCCGCTTGCAGCTGCCCTGAGGCATTACCTTCACGAGGGTCCGATCTACTCTGTCTTGATCGTAGAGCATCCCACTGCACTTAAACTCCAGACACACAGCTGAAAGAGTTGACTGGTCCATGTCCCGGATGCTTCTGGTGTCACGGATGCCATACAGTTGGCCAACGGTTTTTGGATGGGTACCTCCCATATTGCGAGAACGAACATTGATCTCATGGGGACTGTTGAGTTTTACTTTAATGTAGCAGGCCCTGTATTCCATGGGCTTTGGCCACCAACTCAAGTAGTCTTCAGTCCAGCTCATAGGATCGTCCTCATTGAAAGGCACTGTGTTGTAATCATACCGATCTCCTTCAACTCTCGAGAAACGGAAGTGAGCTGCGCTGAATGGAGCTTCCTCACACTCTTTAAGCTTGTCAAATGGATAAACTGGACCATTGGCCTCCTCAGCCGCGTTTGACCGGGGTTTGGCCACATTGATGCTGAATGCTGTCTTTTTTATTCTGCGATCGTCGTGGTCCGTACGTCTATAGTTAAGTTTATTCAAATAGGGTTGTGGGACGCCAATTATGTTAGGATTCAACTTTGGAGAGGATGCTACTGCCTCTAGCTCTTCTCCTCCAAGGTTGGCCATGACGTAGGCCGAATATGCATCTGCTTTCTGTTCATCACAGAAGGCTGGAAGGCACGCACCATTTGGGCCAGTGATGACACTGTCAAATCTACCCCAAGCCCGAGGGTTGGTTGAAAACCCTGGTGTGGGCTCCATATTTATTAAAGTCATCACGACTCCTTCTACTTGCTCACTTGGCATGTACCGGTCACTACGGAAAGCCCGCACTTTCACATAGCATCTCCTGTTCTCAGGTACATCCAAGTTAAATAGCCGCCTCTCACGGATTTCCATGTTACCTATAAGAAAGGTCCTCTCCTCTCTTTTCCCCCTTTGCTTCTTCTCAGCATGGAACTGGCCCTCTTCCTCCCACAAACCTGTCTCAGGATTAAGAGACCATAATTTCATGGTCTTCAAGTGCTCGGGCATCTTCACTTGTGCTGCATCGAGACGCACTTTCACCTCTCCGGCATTGAGCGACTCGCCTCCTTCTTCGTCCCTAAAGTCCACTGAGAACATTCCATAGGTCCTCAAGGGCAGAGTGTCACCTTCATCACCAATGAAGTTGAGATCACTTTGGGCAGCCACTGCTGTTGATACATCCCTGGGGTCGAGGAAAGTCACACTGGCTTTGACATTTCCCATGAACACTTCTCCATTTTCTTTATAGAATGCATTGGGTGGGATCTCAATCTCAGCAATGGGATCCTGGCCTTCAACCTCACCAAGATCTAACTTATTAGTTTCTCTTGAGCTGATGGTCACAGCTGGCTTTTTCCTCAATAACTTGATCTCATAGAACACAGCTCCACCTTTAGGATTGAATGGTAAAACTTTTGTGGTGTTCACGAACTTCTGCATGTTGTCCACAAATGTGAGGACTAGACGCTCTGTGTTTGTTGGTACCTGGATTGAGAATGTGCCTTTGTATCCAGTTCGACTTACTCTTGTGCCATCCATGTAGATGTGTCCAAACCTCATGGGCTCATCAGTGTCTGCTGCAATAGCACGTCCACGAATTATAGCTTTTGTGTCCACACATGTTTTGCAACCACACTGAGTCACTACCATGATGGGCAACTGATATCCCTGACATTTAATCTCTTTCTCCTCCATATTTGAAATTCCACAGCAGTAGGTCTTTGAGTCTTTGCATCTGATACCGTTATCCAGCTTCCCTGTGCATGTGGATGTTGGGCATCTCCCCACATCGTAATACAAAGAGTTAGTCTCGTTTTGAAAGCAGTCATGTGGTAGGCGGATCAGGTGGGAATCAGGCTTAGGGTTGCATGATGGTGCTTTTTGATCTTAACACAGAGATAGATAGAAAACAAATAAATACAAAACTAAGATCACACTATATGTAAAGTATTTTGATAGATACCTTTTAGGTTATTATGAAATATGTATAGTTAAAGTAGGATATAAGGGCACACCAATAACCGTGAGGGTGGCTGGTTTGGATTTGATGGCTCCGTTCTCATTACTAGCTCTGCAGTAGTATTCTCCAGTATGGTCCAAACTGAGATTCCTCAAAACCAGTGTCTCGTCATACTGATATTGATTCCTGTCCAGCAGAGTGTTATTGTGGAACCTAAAGATTTACAACAGTGATTATGATTGTGTTTTCACATTCAGGATAACTGTTGTCATGGGCTGGGGACCAATTCTTAATTGCTAAGAAATAACTTCATGTTAACCTTTTAACATGTCTTCATTTACACCTGTCACATTCTTTTGAAGGAACATAAGACATGTGGGCTTTGACTTTAGATACTAGATGCTCTTTGTGATTCTCTACTTTTTCATTTAATGCCATTGAAAAGGCAATATGGTTTCCTTGTGTTTTGCTGAAATTCTATAGTGAACATCAATTCATTTCTGAAAGCATAATCTTACCATTCATACTGGTTTGGTTCAGGCGTCCCATCAACCTTACAACAGAAGGCAGCTGTCTGACCTTCCCTTCTGGCCTTGTTCTCAGGGTTTTTCAGCACATACAGTTTTTCTGAGGAACACAGCGATATTGTGTTACATGTATTGATCTTGCACACCCATTTTTCTGCTTTGATGAACTTTAATGATTGGTTTCTGTTATGTATTCTACATTGTAGCAAATTCTGCAGAATTTTCACCAAGATGTTATATAGCTAGCTAACATGGATGATGTTTTGTCTAAATAGCAAAAAGGAATTTGATCATCTCGAAAGCATCAGTACAAATGTGTTAAACTACAAACAAATCAGTAATGTTTTTCATTGTATGTTTTCCAGCAAAAGTGTGTTATTGAATTGATTGAGTGCTCTTCAGAGTCTCCAATTATAATAGCTGCATACTTATAGCTTGTTCTGGTTTTTTAGTTTGTATAAAGATAAATTATTTTAGTGGGGGAAAAAAATAAGTAAAATAAAACGTAACACTTAATAAAAATTCTAACACGCATCTTCAAAAGAAATTTCTAGAGGTAGTATTCTAATGCTAATACAGAATAGGTTAAATTAATTCAAGGTCATTAAAAAAATCATTACTTGCTCTCTCTAGCTTCAAAAGGAGGACGGATGTGCGTTCGGTGCTTGGTGGCACAGTGACTTGGTGTGGAGCATGATTATTCAGCTTGATCATCAGAGTACTGTTGCCATCAGGGCAGATTCCAGGGACCTGAAAGTGCCCATTGTGATCAGTAACGGTGAGGAGTTTAGGCCTGGAACCAGCACGGAGAATGGCAGCTCCAGGTGCAGGGAGACCCCCAGCACTACGGACTGATCCTAAAACTGTATGATCTTGGCACATGCAGCCATCACACTCATCGTTTACTTTGCCCATCATGCACTGCAGATCACAGCCTAAGGAAGAAAAGGGGAAAGAGATTTTTTTAACAACAAATGGAAGGATGACAGTAAAGATTTAAAGATTCAAAGATTTATTGTCTAAATGACAAGAAAATTATCATTTTTAATCTTTAGGAAACTGAGTAAATGCATTACGTGGGCAAGGTGGCCCTTGGCATGACCTGGCCTCGACTGTTTGACCATTACACTGTTTGGAATCAGATTTGCAGCTTCTAGACCGATGCTGTGTTGCCACCTGATTGCATTGGGCTGGACACACACTCCAGTCTGACCATGGACCCCATATCAGTTCTTCATTATTTGAAACAATGTCTGAATGGAGAGAAGGATAATATGAATTAATTTACAATGTATTTTCTACGGTGTCATCACCTTACAAAAACTGTGATGTTAACTCATGGTAAACTTAAAACAATAGATTTCTGAAAAATTATTTCTGCAGCAGCATCATCAAATCCACCTTTTCTATATTTAATCTGAATACATAATCTGCTCACCATTATTATCAGAGAAAATATGCACAATAAAAATGTGAACATTACAGTATATATTTATTATGATTGTTAGAAGCATTATTCCCTTTAAAGCAGGGATTAGTTGTAGTTTGAAACATAATTTGGCTTATAGAGCCGCATTTACTTACTTCTAGGACATAGGAAGCGTACAGCATAGTTTGAGCAGTTCCTCCCAACAGGCTGTTCATCATTGACACACCAGAAGCCTACAACAGGGTCAGCATGTACTCTTTCCCCAGTGCTGCGAGCTGGAATCCATTCGGTAGTGCGTGCCTCTAGAGCTCGAGGAACCTCACATACGCGCGCTCGATAATAAAAACGAATGGCATTCAGCTTCTCAAAGTCTCCTTTTCCTCCAGGGTGATCTACATTGAACCATGTGGTCCACTCGTAATTATCTGAGGAAAATTACATTTTATGGCTGACATCCATTTGGATGACCTTTTGAAATATTTCATTTTCAGAAACATATACACCTACCTTCATTATGGTACACAGCAGGGTTTGGTCTCCATGATGTCCCCAAGATGTTTCTCCATGTCCCTAATAAAGGAAACAAAAGCTTTATTTCTTGAAATCTTAGCACAGTATCTCAGTTTTACCTTGCTAATTCGAAGACAGCTAAAGTTTTGAGAAAAAAAAAATCTTTATCCTGACATGCAGAGTACAACAGAGATTTCCGCTCGTGGTTCACACACAGAGTAGAACCAATTGTTAGCAGGTGTCTTTCTGCCGCTGGCTTGCGAAACACCTCAGCTTCTGGATATACGGGGGCACCAGAACAATGTTGCCTTTCCTGCAGTAATGAGTTTGCTGAAGAGAGGTTTGGGGGTTGGGGTATTGGAAGAGTCATGTTTCTAAGAGCCAGCTGTCAATATTCTGTTGAAATCTTTCAGCTTCTGCTATAAGCAATGACGTGCCAGATGACTGCATTAACAATAACTTGCATTAGCAATTAAGTGTGAAATGTGCTGATTCAAATGACGTTCACAGGAGTTTTGCCAAAACAAACCTTGAGAAAAGGTGCCTGTAATTTCCAACAGAAATAGAAGAAAGGTCCATGCTGAGAGGCAGCCCATCCTGGCACCCTGTTAATGACCTCTGACCTCTGGTAAAGACCCTCTCACACACAGCTCCTTCAACGCAAGAATAGTCCAGACACAGATCCTATGCCAATCAGATATGAATTTAAAGACCATTAGTAAAATGCACAGAAGGAAATGGACCACAGTATTTTCACTTCAGTAAATCATACAGGAAACTCTCATGTGTCTTTTTATTTTTTTTAGCTGATTATGAACTCATTTCAACCTTTCCAGATTCAAACGGACCAAGAAAAATTATAAAATTAGTCTACTGAAAAACTTTCCATTTTACATAAACAACCAAAAGATTTTGGACAGGATGAAGTAATACAGTGGAGATCATGAATACTCCTGGTAAAACAAAGACAAGCTGCAGAAAAAGAGCTTAAAGTACTTTAGCTGCTCTCAAATATCACATCTGTGAGAGCCATCACTGTGTGTCAAGGGAATGCACAACTGTTTTTACATCCTGCCAGAACTCAGACCTAACTACACATTCCATATGCACATAGAACAATTTGTGTATGAAAAAACAAAATTCAGTCAATTTGAACAGTTTCTCTCCATATTAGAATTTGTTACGGCTTTAAAAGACAACACAGAAAAATACTACTTTAATAGTATACTTCAAAATGCAACATTTTGTTTTGATGTCAAAATCAGACACTCAAAAGCAAAAGCTATCACAGGGGCAGTACCATGTTTAGGTTACCCTTTTTTTAAGGTGACATTGTTACATTGTACTTACACAAACAAGTACTAAGTAATATGAATTAACTACATGTAGGCTACTTACTATAGGGTTAAGGTTTGGTACTTGTAATTATGCATAATTTGCTGTCATTACTATTAGTAAGTACATGTAAGTACGACACCTTAAAACAAAGTGTTATACCTTAAGTGTACTTATTAGTACATTTTGAAGGGTACCACCCTAGTGACAACCTTTGTAACTGATATGTAGATAATAATTTGTACATACAAAAAAAAAATTAGCAACAACATCCAAATTCATGACTGAACAGATCATTTTTTTCTAAACCTTCCATTTGACCAATAAAACAAAAAATCTACAACAGTAAGGAAATTACTTTTGACAGTAAACAATTTAGAAAGCATTAGTGTCTGAATCCAAATCCTCAAAATGTGGTTACAGAAAAGAAAGCTAAAAATCTGAGAAAATGATACCTTACCAAAGAAAATGTTTCTCTGTGAAATGGAAAGCTCTTGTACTCCTGCTTGTTTCTGTGATGTATTTACAGAGCAGTTGCTAAATAGTTGGAGTGAGAAGGAGAAGAGAGAGAGAGAGAGAGTGAATGTGAAGTCCAGGTCTGTGTTCAGTACTTATATAGCTCAGCCCTGAGCCATAGATTCGGCTCTCTGCCATGAAATAACATCATGGGTCCAGGCTAGCACTATCTACTGCTCCTGTACAGTCGAGGAAATGGCTGGATTTCACAGTCAGGGCTATCCTGGAACAATATTCTTAAAGAAATGAAAGAGTCTCTATTGATAGATGTCAGTTTTTTTGGGTCCAAGTAGCAAAAATATTATCCTGTGACAAAGTATTCAGATATGGTCTTGATATGGTCTCACACACACACACACACACACACACACACACACACAGTTTTTTCCCCATAATGATTTGCAGTTGTGTCAGCAGCACTGTGGTGAGATATTCGTTGCTGGGAGTAGGCCTATGTTTAATTATGCAACATTCACAAGAAAGCCATTCAAGAATGACATCCATGCATTTCAAACACATGAAAGCCATTATGTGACTCTTTCTCAAACACATTAGCATGTTCTTTCCCATCTGTCCCTCTGAATGTGTTGATAAACAATATGAGTGATTTGTAAAACGAAAGAGCCAACAACAATACACTGTGGCTTTTCAGTCATGATGTCAGATTCTGCAGAACTGTCTGAATGATAACTGTAAGAAATAACAGACCCTAGGGTCAATGGGAAGTCAGGGCAAAATATGCCTAAAATATAACAATATGGAAAATATCAGGTATTGCTTTAGGTAAAAGAAAGTGTTACATCTTGCATCAAGGTCTTTTAAGATCTCACATTCATATCTCACCTACTGAAATTAAATCTGACTTTATTATTAAATCAAACTTTAAACAGAGCAATGGACAAGTTTGAATGATTTAAAACAGATTAGTCTCAGTCCATTGGCCCTGTTGAAATTCAATATTTAATAACTGCCTCTTGAGGATGTGCTTTAAATGCCTAATTTACTCTCTACATACGCAAATACTCACATATGTACATGATACCAATTCAAAGCACTTATTGTATATTAACTTAAGATATATCAGAATGGACAGTCGTTTTAAGTCAGTCGCACAGTTTTCATGGGACTTTAGTCTCATAATATAAAGCCATTTTAACTATGTTTCAAAATCCAAAGGTAATTTTTATTTTTTTTAAATAACTTTCTTCATTATTTTTGTAGGGCATAATGGGACGCAGTGATGTTTGTGATGCCGTTGCCATGCTGGTTTAGCTGTTCGAATTAAGAAACACCAGATGTTCTGGGACATAGAGCATATTCTAAAAATATGTTCATCAACTTCATAATGAATGTCTCTGTATACTCGTATCTCTGGAATTCAAATGACCTTCATTACCTTGTCTCGTGTTAATAAGAAAGAGCAAGATACCCGAGCAATCACTAGTCCACAACCAGAAATAGCCACACTGATTTCTATGTCTGAAGAATTATTCCATTATTAGTATTTGTTTAAGACATTTCACTTGAGCAATAGTGTTAGTGCTGTTTTATGGTGATGGCTGTGATTCAGCTACAGATAATCACATGCAGGCTAATATTCAGGACAAGAGCACAGTTGTGAAACAGATCGGAACACAGAAATGGCTGAAATCCATTTTCAACTTCCTGATACATACTGTAATGGCTAAATGCAAACAGAGGCATGCGGTTGACAGTTCCTTTTTCACAGGCAATGTTTAGGCCCAGCATGCATGAATGGAAAAGTAGACAGCACCAATAAAATTTTTCTCATCCCAAGGCGTAATATAATGACGCTTTTGCCAAAGCGTCTATATCGAACGCGCATGGTACCCTTTAGCGTCAATATGAGACGCCGAAATATATGGGTCAGAAGGCGCCTCCTAGCGGTCTAACCCTAACCCTACACCATACCTAAACCTACCCATCTCTCTGCGTGTTATATTGACGCTAAAGGGTTCCATGCGCGTTCGATATAGACGCTTTGTCAAAGTGTCAGAATATTACGCCTTGGGATGAGAATGCGTTGCAGCGTCGCATGAACGTCCTGTGTTAAGGCAATTTGTTAGAGTGTGAGGTCATTAGAACAGTGTAAAAACAGGAAAAACAGTGTCTCCCAGCTGAGATACCAGTGTTCATAAAAGGTAAATTCAGTAACAATGAAGACACTATTATGAATATTAGAGTTAGAGGTTCCCTATGAAGAGTACAACTACAATCAACCCTCAAACGCACACACACATTATTTTTCTCAACTTTTATCACTTACTAAAATAACTATGGCACTACAGTGGTGGTGTGGTGCCAGATGTCAATACCATGGCACTGAAATATGACCATGTACTGCACTATAAGATACTGCAAAGAATATCATAGTACTACCATGTTTATGAAAAAAAATAAAAAAAATAATGGAATTTGTTTATTCAGAACATGCACTGTACAGTACAGTTCTTCTCATCAGCAGCAGTTTAATAACTGTACTGCAGTGTAATCTTCTTTGAGGTTTCTTTATGAGGCCATTTAGACTGCTGCTCTTCAAACAACTTGTTTCTCTCTAATTGAACAGGACAGGACCTGAAGGGTGGGCTCACAGAGACAAACTGGACAGACAAACAATAACAGACAAACACACAAGGTTTGCCAGTTGCCAAGCAACAGGCAAAGACTCAAGACAAGTAATGGCACACGTCAATACCTCAGTAAGGAACACGTTTGAAAAGTGAATGGACTCATTTCAGTTCAAACCAAGTTTCTGTAATTTGGGTAGATTATTTTATAATTGAAGTCATGGTAAAGTCGAGCATTTAAAGACCCCTTTTTTTAGACTGGACTTTATCAGAGCTTCCGTTGCGCTTCTTGCAGTAGTGCAATGTGTCTGGTCAAACAGTTTTCATTAGTGTTGTTTAAGGTCTCTGTTCCAGACGTTTTATTGTGGCTATCCAGGCAAAACTAATCGTGACCATCAGAGACAAGTGATGGCTAAACTCAGTGGGTCTGGACCCGAACTGAATCATATGGGACTGGGGTTCTTGAGGAAGCTTGACTTAATGACTACACCAGTGAAAGTATGCAGAGCAGCTTCTGGTAGGGTCATTAAGGGGCCTGGACCCCAGGAAGAACACGTTAACCTCTTTCCTCTTGCCATTCAGAATGATGCACACATTCCCTGAAGTGGCATGATTCACTGTGAGAGGGAAATCAGAATCGGTTGAGCCTGTGGATCATTAACATATGAAACAGATTTGTTGGACATTGTCTTTTGTCTTTTTTCTCTGTTTCAGATAAGTAAGGCATTTAAGTTTTGTTCCAGATTTGCTTGGGGGTGTATGTAATATTCCAAAGATCAGACACATAGCCATATAAACGTTTAAAAGACATGTTCAACATTTACACACAAGCACATGACCTGAGGCAAAAGCAATGAGCGCTTTTCAGCATGAACCTGCCCTGCAGCTGTAAAACACAAAGACATGCAGAATGGTCCATGAGATTGAAAACATGTGACAGACCTGCAAGATGGAAGAGACGTGCTTAGACCATACAGAGGAGATGCAATCTTCCAACTTTCTAACATCCATTTGTTCATTCAGACTCAGCCTCTCTTTCTCCCTAAAAAAAGTTGAAAAAGGATAAACTTCAAGGAAAATATGCTTCAAATCTTCCTGTCTTCATATAAGGGAATAAGTACACACTTGAATTGCTTTGAAGAGTCAAAGGGTGCCTTTTGAAGCACCTTTTTATTTGAGCTCCAAGAATATGTCATTTCTTCCTGAACATCAGTATGCACTAGTGTCCTCCCTCTTTCTGACGAATGAATGAATTTCCATGGCTTTTCAATAACCTTTCCAGTCATTTGTTATTACTGGATAAACGTTTGTAAAAAATCATGATGATTCAGTCCATTTCATTAATGAACCAGACTATTATTTTGCACAAAAAAAAAAAAAAATCCATAATGCATTAAACATTAATAGGGCTTGCAAGACGGTTTTACTCTACGCAATAGCAAACTATCTGGTGAAAAATGTTACGGCAAAACAACTAAAAACACAAACAAACATTTAAATTCACTATAGAAATTATGACTTTTCTATGACTGGTAAATACCATTTTAAAATTCCAAGTTATTTCCACGAGCATGGGTAACCTTATTAACCTTATAAAGAATGTGAAACCCTTATAAAGAAATTTATATTTCATTCACACAAGTTCCCTCTGTAGAGAACATTTAGTGAAGAAAATAATTTCAAAATAATTTAGCTGTTTGTCCCTTTTTAAAAACAGTGTTTCTCTTATGTGCTTTTCCTAAAGTCTAATACTATAAGAATGGAGGCAGTGTTCAGATACAGATCATTAGTGATAAATGTTTTGAAAAGAAATACCAATGTGAGAAATGTAAAACCTCTGTTGATAAACAGTCTGCATGAAAAATGTCAAAATGTGTGAACGAAAAATGTAGAGTTGTTGATAGGTCTCTGGTCCTTTCTCAGACCTATGATAATATTTTTTCTTTGTTAATCTATTTCATTGGTTTACAAAATGTATGTTGTGATGGGATTTAAAAGATGTGTTGACGTTTGAATTTGAAACACATTATTGAATTTTTGCACATTGTTAATGAGTCTGAAGTGAAATTCCAGCACTGATGATGGCTGTTTTAAGGCTATGAAAGGCTATTTTTATGCTGGACTGAAGAACATTTTTATGCTGGACTGTTTAGTCACAGCAGGGTTCTTTGCTAAAAGTGGCCACAAATCTGCTCACCTCCTGTGGATTTCTGCATGAGGATCTGGACATTCTGCACTTTCATATTTGTCTTGGGAATCAAAAGTAAGAAAAGCCAAAGAGCCAAATCTTTGGCTAGTAAAGCAGTGTGTGTGTGTGTGTGTGTGGAGAGAGAGAGAGAGAGAGAGAGAGAGAGAGAGAGAGAGAGCAGGATGGAGAGAGGGAGATGGGAGAAACACCAAACAAACAGTGTGAACAGGGTGGTGAGTCAGTCTGTCTGCTACCAAACTCAAAGTGACCCTTTTTAAGATGTGGCTATTACAATCACATTTTGAGACTGTTTTTCACAAACAGATTACATCATTGTCTGGGACCTCCAGGCCAGCCTCCTTCCTTCTTTCCCTGCGTTCACGATATCAAAAAACAAAAACCTGGAAAAAGAATACAGATGAAACGGTACTAAAAGCCTTTAGGTTCTAGGTAAACATCTGTTTCTCATTCTCGATTAATGTTTGGCCTTCTGAAATGAAATTAATGAAATTAAAAAATCTGATGGCTGAGCTAAAACAAATTCAGGTCTGCTTTTAAAACCCATTTCACCAGCCTGACTACAACACTGACATTCTCTTCTTAAGACATTATTAGTAAAATGAATGGTATCAATATTTAATCACATTCTAGGCCTTCTTAAATATATTAAAATGTAATAATCAAAGCATAGTGTATCTCTGTGTCATAGTCATGGAGATGTGCAGTGTGATCCCTGAAACCTTATGTTTTTACATTTTTTTTAATAGTAAGACAATCTAAAATCCATGCTCACCTTTCACATACTTACATAAGAAGCCAATTGCCTGCTCCTTTTAACTGGTTCTCCACAGCCTCTTAAAAAGGTATTGGACACTATTCGTCCTTGTGCTCTGTGCATAAAATTGATCAGCCTATTAAACACCATTGTTTCTGCATCGTTCATCATTCTGGTGACATTCTTAACTCAGTTCTGAGGACATATACTATTATACAAATATTTTAAGCTCCTAACTGCATTCCTATCCTTAAACCTAACCATTTCATAATAACAATATAAATGTAGGCAGATAAATATCTACTGCCACAATAATTTCTTAGACAAAAAGAAGAAAAGAAACAAGTCACTTCAAAAGTAAATTTAAAATACTCATGGGCTCTGAAAGCATGCAATATCTGAAGGAAGAGAGTGCTTGGAATTTAAAGGGGTCATTAATTGAGAAATCTAATTAGATCAAAAACATTATTTTGTTTTTTTCAAACTTATTGAAACCAAGCTGCCAAAATGACCTGTTCTCTACTTCTGTTTTTAATACATAATAGAGTGTTGGGCGATATGGCAAAAATATCATATCACAATTTTTTTTTAGGAAAATCACGATTCATGATTTTATCCCGATTCTTTTTCATGTAACTATTTTGCAAGTGACTGAGCGTTACAGCCAAACTAATGTCCCTAGTTTTAAAACAAAGCCTTACAAGGTAACAAAATATAAAATAAAAATGACATTTAGGCCAAAGGCGAAGATAAAAATCTTTGTTTTCTTTTTCTTTGTACTCTCTCAAGTTATTTTTTTAAAGGATTCTTTTATTAATGTAAAGAGCAATTTATTTGAACTTTATTTGTTAAATCGAAACGCCTTTACAGTCACTTTTGATCAAATTATTGCATTCTTGGTAAATAAAAGTATTAATGGCACAGACACGGACACTGAAATGGGCACCGGCACTGATACTGACAACGACACGGACACGGAGACCCTGACACGGACACGGACACGGACACCAGCACGGACACCGACACACAGACGTGGACAATGATACTGACAACGACACGGACACCGGTACAGACACTGGCCCTGACACGGGCATTAATACTGACAACAACACGGACACCGGCACAGACACTGGTACAGACACTGGCACCGACACGGACACCGGCACGAACACAGACACACTGACACGACATTGACACCGGCAGGGACACACCGACATCGGCATCAACACCAGCACGGAGACCGGCACGGACAGGGACACACCAACATCAGCATCAACACCAGCATGGACACACCGACACGGACGCACAGACACACCAGCACGGACACCAGCACTGATACTGACAACGACACGGACACGGACATGGACACCGGTAGAAACACTGGCACCGGCACCGACATGGACACCAACATGTACACCGGCACCGTTACGGACACAGACACCGGCACAGACACTGACAACAAGACGGGCACGGGCACTGACATGGACACCGGCACGGACACTGGCACTGACACCAACACGAACACCGGCACGGAGACTGGCACTGACACGGACACACAGACACCGGCACGGACACCACACGGACACTGGCACCGTCACGGACACTGACGAGACGGACACAGACACAGAGAATCACGAACACCAGTATGAACAGTGTATTAAGAACGTTTTTTCTTGGTTTTTGTGAACGTTAGAGGAACATTACATTCTATCATTTTAGAAAACGTTATTTATGTTTTTTTAAACAGTTTTTAAATGTTTTAAGAACGTTTTGTCCTAACATTTACATCACTTTTAAAGAACATTAGTGAACGTTCTTGGAAGTTCTCTTTAGGTTATAAAAAAGAACCTACAGAGAACGTTTCTTGGACGTTCTTATTTGGTTCCCAAAAAAGAATCAAATGGAAACCATATGGAAACATTAGGGGAAAATTCTGTTTGTTGAGTTCCTTGTTCGCTGGGATTGAACCTAATGCATTACACTAATCAATGCACTAATTGTGCATGCGCTCCATTCCATGCCATCTTTAAACCAAACATCCAGCATCTGCAGACAACCGTTACACTCTAGTCTAAGGACTCTCTTCAGTCTGAAGCATCACTGTAAAATTACCATTTTTGAAACTCCATATGAAACAATTCATATACACAAAACACAATTTAGTGGTGTTTTCTTTTCCATTGTGTTTTCCACATGTCTTGTCACTCAGACTTGTGTGCTGTCTAGTTGTATGTTTGAGTTTGTGTTTTTTTCCCCTTGATTCTTGATTGTGTTTTTGGTTTAGAAAATGTAATCTCTGCTCTTCATGATTCCATGTTTTGGATTGTGTACTTCTCTTACAAAAATGTAGTGTACTTCTACAGTAAAGTCTTATCTATTATTTTTGTAATTCAAATATTAAATGCATTTAGAAAATTTGTATACTCTGGAAAAATGTCAACACCAAAAGTTTGGTACCGTGCTTTCCACCCTCACATCCCCCTGAGACAAGAGATTTATGTATTTTTTGTCTGGAAAAAATCGTCCAATGACGCAAAAATCGTCATTTTGCATCATCAGAGGATTTTTTTGGCCTGGGGCTAAAGACTACAGCCAGTAATAGGGGCTGTCCCGCATGTTCTCAACCCGCCTATAGAGGGTGGGATCTCACCATAGACAGTAAATGAAATGGACACAGCGACCCCATTGATTTCAACGGAGAAAAGTGAAGCCAATAGAAGCACTCACTTCCTGATGGCTGAGCGTACTGTGCAGGCTCAAACTGAGCTTGACGACGTAGATGTGACGTGAGCAACCTGTCTGACAGTTGTAAGTCTTCTAGTAGCTGTGCTGAGAGAAATCTGAATAATTCCCTTCCGAATCTCACAAAGACGGAGAGCGTGAGTAGGAGCTGCCCATGAGCTAGGAGCAGGATCAACTTTATGACTCTCTATGGGCTTCTCCCTTTACTTTATCAGACTTTATGCCTCCACATCCCCTGATTGCCTGCAAGTTGTCAATATGGTAATTTCTTTACTGTGCGACAGAGAGTCGAGTGGTTATGACACAATGGTTAGCCTATTTTTTTTCCTACAAAAACTGCTTCTACGGGGCCATAATGTAAGATACAAGGTAATGGAGCATTTTTTACATTGTTTCTTTAGAAATAAATAATGGACAAATGGAGTCTTTAAACGCCTCAGATGTAAAGTTATTTACTGTCAAAGTGACGCCAAAAATGAATGGGAGTCAATGGAATGCTAACAGCAGGTGATGAGGATTGTCTGCTACAATGGCGGCCCCCAAGGGAAGCTTCAGTTTCCGGCTGATGGAATACCCCCTTGGATCTCACTCACAGAATATACACATAGTGTCAGCCATCTTTTTTTGGAAGCTAAGCTAGCAGGCTCTTGTTCTGTAGAGAAAGCTGAGTAGTAGGGGTTACCATTCTCTTTTTCTCGGACATGTCCGGCCGTCGAGATCGTCCAAAAAGTCAGAGATTCAGCTTTTGCTTTCTACAGTCGCCATTCATTGTTTACATGCACACCTTTTGTTTCAATCTAACTGAAGTCATTCCGATTGATGAATCTGAGTGTAGTGTTTACACGAACGCTAAACAAGTGATCGGTTGATGTGCGTTTTAAAGCAACACCAAGTAACTTTTCCTCTGCGGTCGCCCTACTGGTTGGAAGCGGAATTGTCCATTACCGCTGTCGTAAATAATTTAGCCTACCGCAGCCTACTGTCGCACGCACGCTCATTGTTTATCCAGCACTGGCTTTGGAATGAGCGATGTCCACCGACAAGGTAGAGTATGTTGCATGATTTCATGAAAGTATTATGTATTGCAACATCAGAAACGAAGAAAAACTAAATAATGACTATTGTAACGCTTGACGTAAAGCAGTCGAATTTTGTAGTTCTTTTTGTGCTCGGGTTACTACCCGAAACCCGAAGTTACATAGTGCCAGTAAAAGCGATACAGACCACGTCAGGCTATGGCAGACGTGTCATTTAACCTATTATAAGTCGATGTACCATCACAAGGGTCTTGGAAATATATTATGAAGGTTGAAAAGCTACATAGTGTTACTTTAACATTGCTAAGAAAACTCCCGCTCCTCCGTGAGAGATACGAGACCGGTGTGTCTCACAGGTGTCGCTCATCAGTAATCACGCCACCGGCCCCGCGCCGTTCTCCCGCGGCCCTCAGTCGTCCTGCTCGGCACAGTAAACATAATGAATGGCGTCAGTAGGACGCAAAAGCCGAATCCTGGGCAGACTCATCACGGAGACTAACTAGTAGCCTAGACTTGTTATTTAACTACTGCGCTCTCTGTTACAGGTAGGCGTGGCCTTCTAGGGCAGAGAAGCAAGTGCATTCTGGGAGTTGTTGTCTTTTATCCACATAAGCCAAAAATACATTTTGTGGCTTTTCTCAGTCTAGAAATCTCCAAATTCAAAACTAATTTTACATTTCTTCTGCATAAATGACACATTTTAAATACACATTCATCTTTCTAGAGGTGAAGTATCCCTTTAAGAAATAACGTTTTCATAACCTAATGGGAATGTTAGCAAAACATTCTAAGAACATAATTTTGTTAGCTGGGGCACACCCTAGATATTAATACATCTTTATGAGATTTTGATCTCAGGCAATGCATAACAAGCATGGGAGGGATTAAATACAATAATGGGTAGGGAAGGAAAAAAACTAAGTGTATACGTGGCAGATTGTGGCAAATTTGTTAATGATTTAAACATTTTTTATGGAAGATACGATGTGAGAGACCCACAAATAGGCTGTAGTATCATCTGTGATCAAATTGGTAGCTATGAGTATATACAACTTTCTGAAGAAGTAGTAGCCATGTGTCTCTCTAAAATCAGACCAAACAAAGCCCCTGGGCCTGATGGCTTACAAGGAAGGGTGCTAAAGGCATGCTCTCAACAGCTTAAAGGGGTTCTTACTCAGCTGTTTCAAATTTTGCTAAATTGTGGAGTTTTTCAAAATTCATGGAAGAAATCCACAATAATACCTGTGCCTAAGGTCTCTAAGGCTACAGCGCTTGGAGACTTTAGACCAGTGGCACTCACTCCACTCTTAGCTAAGTGTATGGAGGAGAGAGTGGTCAGCACCCATCTTATGTCTTTTGTTGGGAATCAACTTGACCCCCTTCAGTTTGCCTATAGGTCACACAGGGGCATAGAGGACGCAACTCTTACTCTGGTAAACCAAATAGCTAAACATCTGCAAAAACCAAAATCACTTTTTATTGATTTTACCTCAGCTTTTAATACTATGCAAATTGATATTCTCTAAGAACAACTTCACAGGATGAATGTGAATGGAGGGCTCATTTACTGGATTAGAAGTTTTTTAACTGACCGCCCTCAGAGAGTCTTAATGACTTAAAAACACTGGAGCACCACAAGGCTGTGTGTTGTCACCTCTGTTGTTTTCAATTTATATAAATGACATGACTGTGCACAACACCAATGTTAGTTTGCTTAAATATGCTGATGACATGGCCTTGGTAGGACTTCTTACAGAAAATAATGCAGCACATGAGGAAGCTTACTTTAGCCAAGTCATTTTACTGCAGGACTGGTGTCAGACTGTTAAACTGGAAATTAATGTGACTAAAACAAAAGAACTTATAATACAAACAAAACCAAGAAGGGCCAGTAACATCACCCCTGTTGTACTTAATAGCCGGCCTGTGGAAGTAGTGGACAATTTTAAGTACTTGGGCACAATCATTGATCACACTTTAAGTTTTAATGTTAACTCAGAGAGTATTTTTAAGAGAGCTAACCAGCGATTATTCTTAATTAGAAAGCTGAGGAGCTTCAGGGTTAGTCAACACATTCTGGAGATGGCATATATGGGTCTGGTAGAAAGCATTTTACAGTTTAATATAACAGCATGGTATGGCAACCTGAATGTGAAAGACAAAAATAAGCTTTCTAAAATTGTTAATATTGCAGGGAAGGTGATTGGCAAGTCACAAAGGCAGCTTGGAGATATATTTGATAGGGTGGTCCTCAGGAAGGCTAGACAGATATCAGCGGACACCCTACACCCACTAAACTCAGAGTTTGAGTTGCTCCCATCTGGCCGTAGATTCAGGGTCCCAAGGGCGAGCCGGAACATCTATAAGAGATCCTTTATTCCCCATGCTATACAGGAACTTAATTTAAACTGAAAGTGTTTTTTGAGTGTGTTCATTGTAGGTGAAATCTACCTTATTTCAATCGGCTCCGCGGCTTTCCATTTCCTGTTGTTGTATGTTGATGGTGGTTGTGTCGTACTCTTAACTGTGTGTATTTTTTATTGTATTTTAACTGTTGTTGATGTTCGGAGAAGTCGAAGACAAATTTCCACTAAGGTGGACAATAAAGTCTAAAATCAAATAAAAAAAATCAAATCTTTTCACAGTGGATTCTTTGGTGAACCAATTTGAAAGACTTGAACAGACTTTTTAGTGAAAGATACAATAATGCCACATGTAAGTAACTATTTTAATTCTAATGCTTATCTGTGATCAGTGCTTTTTGATATACACTCACCTTTACATTATCCTTAGCCAAGGCTGCAAAGCCGACTCCGTGTTATAAATATGTTAGACCTATCACTTCTGCCACTAAAGATGGCTTTATTAATAATCTTCCTAATCAGTTTCATCATCTCAGCATCCCGGATAGCTTAGAAGAACTTGATATTGCAACAGAAACGTTTGAATCTCTATTTTCCAGCACTTTAGACATAGTTGCTCCGTTGCGCTTAAAGAAGATTAAAGAAAATAGTCCAACGCCGTGGTACAACGAGCACACCCGGGCCCTTAAGAGAGCAGCCAGAAAAATGGAGCGAAACTGGAAGAAAACAAAACTAGAGGTATTTCGGATTTCATGGAAGGAGAGCTCGATTGTTTACAGAGAGGCATTAAAAGATGCTAGAACGGATTATTTTTCAACCCTATTAGAAGAAAATAAACATAATCCTAGGTATTTATTTGAACAAGTGGCTAAACTAACGAAAAAGAAAGCTTCAAGCCCAGAAGTTTCCAAGAAACACAGCAGTAATGACTTTATGAACTTCTTCACTTATAAGATCTATAATATCAGGGACAAAATTATAACTATGCAACCGTCTACTACAGTAGCGCATCAGGGAGTGCATTGTAGTCTCCGTGAGGAACATTTTGATTCATTTGTTGCTATAGGAGAGGAAGAATTTTGCAAACTTGTTAATTCATCTAAATCGACAACTTGTATGCTAGACCCTATACCGACTAAGCTACTGAAAGAGATGCTTCCAGAGGTCATAGATCCTCTTCTAAATATCATTAATTCATCTTTGTCTCTAGGATACGTACCAAAAACCTTTAAGTTGGCTATGATTAAACCGCTTGTTAAAAAACCGCAACTTGATCCGACAGAATTAGTCAATTATAGGCCAATCTCGAATCTGCCTTTTCTGTCAAAGATACTAGAAAAAGCAGTTTCATCACAACTTTGTTCCTTTTTAGAAAGAAATAATATCTGCGAGGATTTTCAGTCCGGATTTAGACCGTACCATAGTACTGAGACTGCTCTCATTAAAGTCACAAATGATTTGCTCTTATCATCCGATCGTGGTTGTATCTCTCTATTAGTGTTACTTGATCTTAGTGC
The DNA here is from genome assembly GCA_031834385.1 of Semotilus atromaculatus. Lineage (NCBI taxonomy): Eukaryota > Metazoa > Chordata > Actinopteri > Cypriniformes > Leuciscidae > Semotilus > Semotilus atromaculatus. The sequence continues at coordinate 21,305,813 of JAULUF010000009.1, read as the reverse complement.
TGCATTTGATACTATCGACCACAACATTCTTTTAAATAGACTAGAAAACTATGTTGGCATTAGTGGAATTGCACTAGCATGGTTTAAATCATACTTATCTGACCGTTTTCAGTTTGTAGCAGTAAATGAAGAGATTTCTTATCGATCACAAGTTCAGTATGGCGTACCACAAGGCTCAGTACTAGGACCGCTGCTGTTCACTCTGTACATGCTACCATTAGGATATATCATTAGGAAATATGGAATTAGCTTCCACTGTTATGCTGATGATACTCAGCTGTATATTTCTTCAAAACCTAACGAAACTTACCAATTCTCAAAATTAACGGAATGCATAGCTGATATAAAAAATTGGATGACCAGTAATTTCCTATTACTAAATTCTGAAAAAACAGAGATTCTAATCATTGGACAAAAAACTGCCACACGTAATAACCCAGAATACTGTCTAACAATCGATGGCTGCTCTGTTAAGTCTTCGTCGTCAGTTAGGAACCTGGGTGTGCTCTTTGATACCAATCTTTCATTTGAAAGTCACGTGTCTAGTATCTGTAAAACCGCATTTTTCCATCTTAAAAATATATCTAAATTACGTCATATGCTCTCACTGACAAATGCGGAACAATTAGTTCATGCATTCATGACATCAAGGCTAGATTATTGTAATGCTCTACTGGGTGGTTGCCCTGCACGCTTAATAAACAAACTACAGCTAGTTCAAAACGCAGCCGCTAGAGTTCTTACCAGAACCAGGAAGTATGACCATATTAGCCCGGTTCTGTCAACACTGCATTGGCTGCCTATTAAACATCGTATACATTTTAAAATATTGCTGATTACTTACAAAGCACTAAATGGTTTAGCTCCCCAGTACTTGAGCGAGCTCTTAACGCATTATAGTCCTTCACGTCTATTGCGATCTCAAAATTCTGGCCAGTTGATAATACCTAGAATATCAAAATCGACTGCTGGCGGTAGATCCTTTTCCTATTTAGCACCAAAACTTTGGAACAATCTTCCTAACACAGTCCGGGAAGCAGATACAGTCTGTCAGTTTAAATCTAGACTAAAAACACATCTCTTTGGCTTAGCATACACATAACACATTATAGATTTCTATAATTCAATGTTAGGCTGCATAGTTTAGATCAGCCGGAACCGGGAACACTTCCCATAATTCCTGATGTACTTTGTACATCATAAGAAGGATGGCGTCTACGCTAATATTAGTCTCTCTGCTTATCCCGAGGTTTACCGCGAACCGCCGGATCCAGGCCATATCCAGATCTGAGGAAGGACCATCACATGGACACGACGACAACGCATCCCTGATGAGCCAGCCCCATCAATACTGTGAAGGCCCATGGACACCTCAACACAGTCATCTCCTCACCGGCCGGATGACCCAACCCAACCAGATGAACTGGATAAATATCGTGAATGTTCTGATCACATCTGACTCCTGACATTATGCTGCCTAACTCATAATCATACACTGTTCGTTCATTGGCCAAAGGAGGACTGGCCCCCTGACTGAGCCTGGGTTCTCCCAAGGTTTTTTTCTCCATTCTGTCACCTGATGGAGTTTTGGTTCCTTGCCACTGTTGCCTTTTTCGCCTCTCTTCGCTTTTGTCGCCATTGGCTTTTGGCTTGCTTAGTTGGGGACATTTAACATTTAATTTTGAATTTAACAATACTATTACAACATTGTTTTCCTGTTATCTCTGTAAAGCTGCTTTGAAACAATTTGTATTGTAAAAAGCGCTATATAAATAAAGGTGACTTGACTTGACTTGACCTAAAGGATTATTAGGAACACCATACTAATACTGTGTTTGACCCCCTTTCGCCATCAGAACTGCCTTAATTCTACGTGGCATTGATTCAACAAGGTGCTGAAAGCATTCTTTAGAAATGTTGGCCCATATTGATAGGATAGCATCTTGCAGTTGATGGAGATTTGTGGGATGCACATCCAGGGCATGAAGCTCCCGTTCCACCACATCCCAAAGATGCTCTATTGGGTTGAGATCTGGTGACTGTGGGGGCCATTTTAGTACAGTGAACTCAATGTCATGTTCAAGGAACCAATTTGAAATGATTCGAGCTTTGTGATATGGTGCATTATCCTGCTGGAAGTAGCCATCAGAGGATGGGTACATGGTGGCCATAAAGGGATGGACATGGTCAGAAACAATGCTCAGGTAGGCCGTGGCATTTAAACGATGCCCAATTGGCACTAAGGGGCCTAAAGTGTGCCAAGCAAACATCCCCCACACCATTACACCACCACCACCAGCCTGCACAGTGGTAACAAGGCATGATGGATCCATGTTCTCATTCTGTTTAGGGCAAATTCTGACTCTACCATCTGAATGTCTCAACAGAAATCGAGACTCATCAGACCAGGCAACATTTTTCCAGTCTTCAACTGTCCAATTTTGGTGAGCTCTTGCAAATTGTAGCCTCTTTTTCCTATTTGTAGTGGAGATGAGTGGTACCCGGTGGGGTCTTCTGCTGTTGTAGCCCATCCGCCTCAAGGTTGTGCGTGTTGTGGCTTCACAAATGCTTTGCTGCATACCTTGGTTGTAACGAGTGGTTATTTCAGTCAAAGTTGCTCTTCTATCAGCTTGAATCAATCGGCCCATTCTCCTCTGACCTCTAGCATCAACAAGGCATTTTCGCCCACAGGACTGCCGCATACTGGATGTTTTTCCATTTTCACACCATTCTTTGTAAACCCTAGAAATGGTTGTGCATGAAAATCCCAGTAACTGAGCAGATTGTGAAATACTCAGAGCTGCCCGTCTGGCACCAACAACCATCCCACACTCAAAATGGCTTAAAACACCTTTCTTTCCCATTCTGACATTCAGTTTGGAGTTCAGGAAATTGTCTTGACCAGGACCACACCCCTAAATGCATTGAAGCAACTGCCATGTGATTGGTTGATTAGATAATTGCATTAATGAGAAATTGAACAAGTGTTCCTAATAATCCTTTAGGTGAGTGTACAAGGACTGTGAACATGAACTTACAAATTAGAGGGCTTAAATCAGGGGGAAAAAAAAGTCCTTTTATTTCTAAATCATGACTACTAACATCATCCACTTTATTTTTCACGTAAGAGCGGCCACGGCCATTTGTGGAATGCATGTGTCTGGCTTCCTGTGTCATCCGCTTCCAGTTATTTTTAGCTCTACAAAACAGCTTGTTTGCTGCTTGATATTGCAAGTTGGTATTTCTTATATTATTGTAATATATTGTGGTAATTATAAAGACACTGATTTGTAGCGCAAACAGTTTTACCATTTACTACTTTTTGCTATTCTTCTCATCAATTCCCTATAGCGGATATAATGAATCAGAAATCTTGCATATTCACAAAAAATAGCTCACTTCTGTGTTGCAAAATAAGGTGGATTGGTGCATCTCATAAAAATGTACTTCATTACCCCTGTAATCTTTTAAAAGCTGAAAATCTTCCCTGATCTCCTCTGTCAAAACTGTCACGTTTAGCTGAAAAAAGATACTAACAAACTCTGGCATGTCGCAATCCGTCGCAGGACACATGAGAGACAATTTCTTCATTGCCTCATTGCTTGCCTTCCCAATGAGGTCTGAGCATTCATCACTATCATTCATTCATGTCTAGCCTGTAGTCCAACAGCCCAAACACGAGCAAACCAATGTCAAAAGCCTCCTCAAACCAGGTTTCAACAAGCAATGCTATTAACCATATGGACACTACACATATAAAGTATAATCAGGAAACATGCGGTGCAAATAATCAAGATAAAGGGCAGGAAACAACAATGACAATGAGACAGGAGACATTCGACCTACAAGACTTGTCCTTTGAATTTGTGTCACAGCTGTCATTCTGAGCTATATTTATGTTTCTAATGTTGTGATTTTAATCTGACCTTGCTGTGCAGAACACAGGTCAACTTTTCTTGTTTTGATATGAATAAATGACTTTGAACATTTTTGACAATACTGAAAGTTGACGATACTGAAAGGATTCATCCAAAGACAAGACATGGAATTTTGATACCGTCATTTATTGCTTATAAAGATGTGTAATTGGGGTGAAAGGTGGGATTAGAGTGCTTTTATAAAGTACACAAAAGTACACATTTCTGCTTATATATAAATGAACCCCCAACACACACACACGCAAACAGACATGTATTCCCAGGCAGAACTTTGTAAAAGCCATCAGAGCCAGTGAAATCCCCATGATTTCCTCCTCCACAGAACAGAGACACACACACGCATTAACACATACTTCCTTGCTCTGGAGAGGATATCCAAGAACAAAGAAAACCACAAGTGTCAGCACCAAGCCAACTGTGTAACATGACTGCTCCAAACATTTCCCTTGTTTACTTGACTGTTTTGCTATTGGATTGACATATTGCATTTTATGCATGAACAGAGGATATGTGGAAAGTATTTTGTTCTTGTATCATGTGGCACTATAGAGAGTGTGCTGTCCAGCTGTGTTACTGTCTGGTATCGGAACTGTGGTTTCTGACTACAAGTTGTTGAAGATGATAGTTAAAACAGCTGAGAACATCACTGGGGCTTTTTTTTTTTACCTTCCATACATCTACAATGAAAGAAGCATCCGCAAGACTGTCATCAAAGTCCAAGACTTTTCTCACCCTTCATATGGACTCAATCGCTCATTTGCCATCTGGAAAAGAATACTGAGACATTTTTAGGCTATATGTGCCAGACTCTGTAACAGATGTAAGACATGCTGTAAGACTCATGAACCCCCAGAACTCAAAGTTTAAAAACAATAAGCTGTCAGAATCCTTTGTATGCATTAAGGCGTTGTGTTATTTTCATTTACGCATTTGGCTGACGGTTTCATAAACTGCATATGAACCATATTATTGGTTCATACATTCCCTGGGAATCAAACCCATGACCATCACTTGGTGGTTGGTTAATAGTTACTAAAATTATGTTCTGTCATGAATCATTCTGATAAAAGTTCTTTCAGCCAATAGAAAAACCGTGGGATCCAATGGGGGACAGGATTCTACGTTCTGGCGCAATATGGCTGCCGTCGCATCATCCAGGTGGATGCACATTGGTGATGGTTGAGGAGATTCCCCCTTCCATGTCAAGCGCTTTGAGTACCCATAAAAGCGCTATATAAATGTAACAGATTATTATTATTATTATTATTACAGGGGGATAAAATCTTTGGAGTAACAGAAATGTTACACTACTGAGAAATCACCTCTCAGTGTCATTGTAAACAGATGTTAACAGACATTGACATTGTAAACAGACATTTGCAGTGGGAAATGTCAAACGAATTTGTAAACGAAAACCAATCAACCAATCAAAACAAATTATGTTATAGCCCTCTATACACATAAAAATAATAGGCAGAATACAAAAATCTGAATTCACTTTATCAGGTGTGCAGTCTCCTTACAAACCACTGCTCTTAATTATCGGCATTACAACACACTGTGTATTACTGCCAAAGGTTAATATGAATTTGCATGTCAATGTAAAGCAAGTTCACTGTGTAATATTATTTAGTAAAATACAAATGTTATGTTATTTTTCTCTTTTGGATCCCACTCTGCCATTCATCTTAAATTAAGTCATCTCTTTATTACAGCATGGGTTAAATGGGAATTTGTTATTGTGATATAGACGTAATGTCAGCCATCTGGAGTTTCACATTGAGGACTGTATAAACAAAAACACATCATCATATGGAGATTGTCTGAAATTACACAGGAGAAGATCTATTGTGAACAGATGATAACAGTGTTCAGATTAATTAAATTCAGCAGCCTGAACGTTTTTGCCTTTCTGTTCCCTCACTACATTCAGATCCTTTTACATTCTCATCAGATCACTATGTGTGGTAATTCTTCTGACTTACCACTGGGTGGCAGTGTGAGGTGGTGCATGCATGGACGCTGTCCAAAGTGCCGGAGGCATCCTGCGCACCTGTGGAAAATGACAAATGTCTTAGATGAGAGCCATCAATCAAACAAAAATCATTTTCACCCACACCTCTCTATACGCTCTAAGAAAAAAGAAAAAAACACTGACAGAAACACTGTCAAAATCTCACATAGCCTACCATATACGAGCCCATCAACGGAGACAGCATGGCGTTAAAAAGTAATAAGGAAAAAGCTATTTGGGATTTAAAGGTCAAGATGAAAGCTGAGGAAGAAAAGCCAGTCATGCGTTTCAATAAATGAGATCATTAGACATTTGGTTTAAATATTACAACTAACTATCAGGGCCAGGCCATAATTAAAAAGCTGTGATTAATGTTCCTCCTTAAATAAGAACATTGTGTGTGAAGGAACATTGATTCCGCAAGCACTACTCAGTGATTTGTGTCATTGTTGTCTATGCGTGTTTCTACAGGTATGGAGTCCCATGTTTACAAGGAATAATGGATCTAATTTATGAATCTGAACTCCAGTATATGATGGTGTCGATGTAAATCCTAGCACTAAGCAGTAAGATAGAAAAGGACAATCACTGGATAATGAGCAATTTGCCTTCCATTTAAGCTTCTAAATGCCTCATTCCCACTTTGGGTAATTACCCAATTAAAGCTTATTCTGCAGATTTGTCTCTCTGGCACGCTCTCCTTCGTTCTCTGGACTATCAAATTGATACTCCTGCAGCACCCCTTTAATATGAATGTTTTTCACTGAGAACATTTATGCAGACACTTGGTTTTGGTACCTAATTAGCATGTCGTTAGCATGAACATGCTTATAATTGCATCTGGAATTAGATTGTGGAAAAATAAAAAGTCAGCTCTGGCTTAGGCTACATGGCTTTTGTGGTTTGAGCAAATTTGTCTAATCAACCTATGCTACAGTACGTGTTGGGGGAGGAACAGACGACCACAGACTTAAAACTATCATGTTACAAAATTAAAGTTATCTAATATTTTACATTATGCTATTGTATCTAATAGAATAACAGGGGTAAGATAACAAATTCTACATTTTACATTCTTTGACAGTTCAACTCAGCAGTCACAACTGACATCAGTGTATATATGAATTCATCACAATTTGGTATACAAGATGAGGATGGAATAAGCCAAATATGCATTATTGGTGGTTGCATTAACATGAGAAAGCAGGCTGTATGTCTGTATGCATGACAACATTCATGAATAAAACAGCCAAGGCTCATTTAGTCGAATGTGTCATTATCTTTGCTTTATGACTGTGAGCTTGTGTGGGAAGGGAAGTGTGGGATATTGTTGAAGTATGTGGGAGATGATGATTGTGTGTGCTGCTCAAGTTGCATTATTAGAAAATCAACTCTCATACCTGCAACTCACCAGCCAACACTGTTAAAAAAAATCCTGTTAACTAAATGTGAAAAAAAGAAAAAAAAAGGTAGCTGTGGTTTCTAGAAATCAGTTGAAAAAAAAATATGGGATGCCATTTCAGTGCCTATACTTTATTATGATATATTTACACTTAATATTCAACAATATTATTTATCTGACTGCATTGACACCATTGTATAAGAACTGAACTGAGCTAGAAATTGACATCACTGTTTTCTCTAGATCTGTTGTATAGATAAATTAACTAAATTAATAATGATTTTTACAACGGAAATGAATTCACATTGAACTTACTTAAGCTGGACAATGACACTATTTTCTTCTAGATCTGCTGTACAGCCGAAACAAACTTTGTTGCATTATTTTCCTGTTATCACTGTTAAGCAACAATCTGTTTTGTAAAAAGCGCAATTTAAATAAACGTGACGACTTGAATTGAATGATAATATATTTCATTAGCAGGTACATGTTATACCCTTAGGGCCCAGAGGGTTAAAAGTAAAAAGTATGTGAATGAACATAACATACAAATTTAAATTACACAATAATCAAGAAAATACGAATATACTTTAACAGTAAAGTATATTTAAAATATTTTTTATCTTTATTTTTAGTGAAACAGTAAAAGGTCCATGTGTGAAACATTACCAATGATAATATTTTATGTAAACAGTTTTATTTCTTGATTTTTTTCCCCTTATAATGTATAGGGTGTTTTGTGTTACATTTTATGATATTGTGTTCTTTTAATGTATATTAGTACTGGGATAGGCAACTCTGATTCAACTGTATTATGGTACACAGCAGTTTTTGGTAGTTCAAGAGTATATTAAAACTATACATTTCACAGTAAAATGACATAAGGAAACATCATTTACAGGTAACCTTTTTTTTTTTTGTGCAATATTTTTCCCTTTAAATATGTTGTTTTGACCAATTTAACACATAAGCAGAACACATAATTAATGATATTAACTAGCACACAAGATTACATCCCACTACAGTCATTGTCACTTTCCATTTCTAAACCAAAATATTACTCCAGAATTAACTTCCCTCTGAAAGCCACCTGATATCAGAGCTTGGCATCCATTCCGTGTGGAGCTCAGTGGCTTTACACACGACTGAATGAGGCTCGCCGTGTGCAATGAGCTGATTGCCTTTAGGTGGGTGGCTGATGTAGAGGGTTTGCTCTACCGTGCAGGATTTTCTAATGACGATCTAGTGAGGTCTGCAGCCTGTATGTGATAATGGAGGAAGCACAGAGCAGCTGGAAGTGGATTATCAGAAGCGAGTGGGAGATTGTATGTGTGTGTGCTTGAAAGAAATGAGAGCTAGCCTGTGTGTGATTACACGGTGAAGGGGGGGGCAACACTCTGGACCTTGAGACCTGCCTCACAGCTGCAGTGCCCAGGAGAGATCACGGAGGCACAGCAGGCAGGCAGAGATTTGGATGCCCGCTAGGGTTGCTAGCCGCTCAGTGAGCTCCAGAAGTGCTGTACAGACTGCAGGGAGAGAGGGCCATCTGTTGAGCGGAGCGGGGTCTGCCGTAGGGGCCTGATCCCAAGATCAAACATGTTACAACAACAGCAAGGATGAAAAATAAGAAAGAGATGCAAAATTGATATAAAAACTGAGGATGTGTAGGAGATATACGGTTTTCTATCCTCCAATTTCATTCTGTTTCCTCTCGCATGTGTCATATTCTTTCTTTTCTGCTTGTTTTGTTTTGATTACAGATTCATTTTTCTCTTCTTTTGCTTTTCCCGTGCCGTCAGCCTTGCCTTAAGAGAACTACGTGTTTAGAGAGAAGAGACAGGAGTCTTTTGTCATTAATTGAAAAAAAAGCAACAACCTGAAAACACACAACTGAAAACATGATTAAAGCGATAGTGATTCTGTTAAATACAAAAGACGAAATTTTAAAAGTCAATGGGCCCCAAACAACATTGAACCACTTTCAATGTATGGATGTTCTGAGTGACATGAGGGTGAGTAAATGATTGTAAATGATGAACTATCCTTTTAAATGGCTAACACCCTGATAGAGATTTACTTGTATTGTCAAATTGAAATGAACCTACACGCCTTTCCATCCCACACAGTTAGACAGAAATCATCAACAACCCCGATACGACTGTCTGGCAAACCCAGCTTCTCTCTTCAGCTATTTCCATAACACTGAAACAGTTGCCGGCACAATACTCCTTTCTCAACATTCCTTTCCCTATTCCTCCCCATTCTTTGCTAAAGTAAAAGAAAGTAGAGTCTGTTAGCACAAGCTGCTGGTGTATAGTGTATCCGATGCTCTTGACCTGTGTGGTTTCCATGCACTTTTGTCCCGTTGCCCCTCTCTACTAGAATAAACGCTTGATTCTCTTTCCATAGACTCCCATCTGGCCCCTGTCCCTCTATAGAGAACATGATTCCCTGGATCTCCTCAATCTATTGTTTAGTGGAAGAGATTCTGGGAATGAAGAGAGGGACTTTTTAAAGAGCAAGAAAAACTCTCAATTGAGTCTCATTTGTACATTCTCATTGGCCTCATTGATCCTGTCTTGGAGTCTGCTTTTTATACTAATATTGTGTAGGTATACTATTGTAACTTATTTACTATCTGTCTATTGTTTACATGCAAATAATACTTACAAAAGGAATTGCTTGTGTTCATCAGGAAAGGTAGGAGGAATTGCAATGGGAATTCAGTATTATGTTATACAGGTCCTTTGTAATTTACAGTAATGTGTGGGAAAATGTAAAGACTTTAACTGCAGTTAGATTTCACTAAACTGTGAACACAATGTTGAACCTCAATGTACAATGTGTGAGAAAGCTGTGACTCAGTTTACAATGTCCCCTGCCATGATCTCTAACAGAACAGCATAGATGCTGAGTTTCTCTCTCATTCTAAGAGCAAATAAGCCGATAAAGTAAAAAAAAATCACATATACCCAAATGTATTAATTGTGCTATATGTGTTTTCGTCAAAATTCTCCAGACGTGAAAATGTGTGCAGGTAACCATTTGCATGTGAGTGTGCAGACAAATGATTATGAATAACACTCTCTTTGCCATAATGTCTGGCAGAGGCAGATGAAGCGAGAAGAAATTACTCTTTTTCATTTAGCAAGGCCGGACCCAACATTGATTCCAGTCCAGTATCAACAAGAGTCCATTATCTATGAGATTACTTCTTCAGGTCTTTTATTCTGTCCTTCAGAGCAACACATAGGGCTGATTGAATAACTCATCTGACCTGTTCTGACTGTATTGTTTGCCCTCTAAGAGGAACAACTTATTAATACATTGGCGTTCACTCGCTTTTCCCACTGCTCATTTACTGTGTTCTTCTATATATTTTTACTACACAAACCTCTCTTCTTTTTTTACCTGCATCTTTGTCTTACTGCTTCTATCTATCTATCTTAGTAAGTGCAGTAAGATTTTATGAGATGTACGAACATTCAATAACTCCAGTGACAACCCCATTATTACACCATCACTAAAATGAGGACATAATTAATACATGCCAATTTCCTCCATTTACACTGTGCCTTTTCTATTTTTCTAATTGATCACAATGCCATTTCAATAACTACAGGTTCAGAGGCCAGAACTGGGATAGTCAATTTGCAGCTACTGCATGCTAATTGATCTCAAAACAGGGCTATTTTCCCTGAACAATTTGCAATCACTCAGTAATGATCTATTAATCATGATGGATTTTCTATGAGTGTAGAGACATGTCTTTACAGGTCTTCTGTCTTCTGCCATGGACACTAATGATATGACCTTTGACATGATATGGCCTCTGACAAGGTCTAATGCTATAAAGTGAGCACAGCAGATAAACAGTAAAACAGTCCTAAACAGCACTAAAGATAGTACTTATGCATCATGTTACTAAATGGCAGTGTTTAGCCCAATGGCACGATATAATAACAACATCAACATCATCAATTATAATAATATTATTTAATGAATGTTATTCTTTAATTACTATTCTCTTGTGAGATGTGTGTGTGTAGGATATAAATTTGTGATAAGACAAAATGCCAGAGTGTTTGTGTCTCTAAGGGTGTGCACTGCCCCAGATTTTGATTTATGTCAAAATCGTTCAGATAGAGGGCAGAAGGTGAATTGATTGGAGGAATGTCTTACTCTGTCTGGTATGTGATGAAAGGCACAGGGGAAGGCAGGCGATACAGAGTGCGCTGGGAAAAATTACATTGATTCTTCTTTCAGAAAGCAGGAAGTAAAGTAAGATGGGGAAGTCTGAAGCTGATTTGCCCTTGAGAAAAAATAATGACGATTTTGTCACACCACCCTCTGCTTCTGTAATATCCCCTTAATTATTCTCATCTCCCTCGCTCTGTACTTTCCAATCAAAGCGGCACATGCCTGTGAATCATACCAGGGTCATTTTATTAAGTCTACATGTCCTTTCTGAGAGCTTTCAGTTGAGTCTGGAACTATTGGGGAGGAAATTAGCTATTGACATCCCAAAAGCTTTTAATTTTACTGCCAATAAGTTACTTTGGAATGTTTAATTCATTGCTACAGACATTTAAGGACTTTCCTGGAAAAATCGTTATCCTAATAGTATTTTTATTGTCTTCACACATCCTTAAAAGCAAGAGATAAATTACTTTATAAGGAGAAGTGCATATTAGGACTCTTTCAAAGAATATGCGCCCTATTATACACCCGGCTCAATGCAGCGCCAAGCGCGACGCAAGTGTGTTTTGCTAGTTTTGCTAGTGTGATATGCATTTGCGCTTATTTGTGCGCCCATGGGCGTACTGGTCTGAAAACGAGGTGTGTTCAGGTCAGGCGCATTGTTGGCGCGTTTCTATTTTGAGGCAACTGAGGCAGGCATTTTTCCCGTTGTTAAACTAGCAAAAGTGTATTCGGACACGCCCTAACTGCACTTGCACCCTGCGCTTTAGACCATTCACTTACATCGTAAAATAGGGTCCTATATGTTACATTAAGTTAAATTCAAGTTTCATTTCCTAGCCCCAACAGCAGCTTGTTTTACACATAAATATAATATAATTCAGGGAGATTTTCACTTAAAATACAAACAAAAAATTCTTATCCTAAAATAATGATAATAAAAATAATATTTTTTTTAATCTAATTTTCCAGTACAAATATCCAAAGAATATCTACACATCCTTAAAAATAAATTTTCTTTACTTTAGCAGAAGTGCATAAGAAACTAGGACTTAGTTTTCACTGAACATCTTTTGAATTAAGTTTAGTCCTAGTCCCACTAGCAAATAGTATTTCTCAAAATCTCTTTTAGTTACAAATGCTCTGAAATTCATGTCTGCAAATATTAAGTTTACCTTCAATTTAGTATGGATACCTCATGGAGTGTCAGTTGTGCATCATGTGTGTTCATTTATTCTGCAGAAGTATCAATGCTGTGTTTATCAAGCCTGGTTTTCAGCCTATCACACTTGTTTACTGCATTATGCTTCAAGTCTGCAATAAAAAGAGTGATGGGGCATGTCAGACAAGCAGCATTTAACAGGACAGGAATGACAGTTATTTGACAAGAGTTGAAGAACAGGCAACTTCACTCCCCAAGAAATTATATCTCATTGCTATGCATTTATGCATTCATAAGCAGAAAAACATTTACTATATACAGTATATTAACATGCATATCTGTCCACAAACAATCACATCTGTGATTTCAAACATGAGCATAACACAGAGCAGAAGTGTCTTGCTAATTGAGGCAGTCATCCTTATTATGCAGACTGACACGGTGCAGATAATCCCACGGTTTTAGTGACTACTGTATTCTCCATTGAAGGGAAGATTCTGAAATGTATAGATGCTTTACTCACTTAGCTTTATGGGGAAGTTTCTGACAGACATTATCATTCTCCCAGCAACATGTAGTACTGTGCTCATTGAAATGCAAATAGAAAAATAATAAAGAGGTGGCAGACATCTGCAGTTTGTCAGAGGAAAAGATATCTTAGCAATGAGATTTTATTTGCAGAGCAATATTTTAAGTAAAATATACTGTTTCTCTCTGAGCTGAGATATACACTATAATGTATCTCATATGCCAGTTTCATTACACTACCTAAAGTATATTTTTGTTTTTGTCTGCATGTGCATGACTGCCAAGGGGTGAGTAAATGGTCTTATTAGATGTTCTTTGAAAAAGAGTTTGTCTTTTTGATGTGCTTCGTGAGAGCACTGAGACACTGAACACACAGCACATGTTTGCATCCTTTCTGGAAATTCATTTTTGCTTTTCATCCACTTTATGCCCGGGAGAATCACAGAGTAGAGTAATGATCAAGTGCGTTTTGATTTCGAACTGTTTCGTCAAATCACTTCCTGTTTTTTATTCCCGTTCCAAGCATGACCTCAAACACACATGCACACACACCTCCACATGTACAAATCACACCACCCTAATGCACAAGGACAAAGCAAAGACTTTTTCATTACATGTAAACACTGTGGCACAGACACAAATCAAGGCTTGCATACAACCACAAACACGGGATGGAAAAGTCTCCCTAGCCCTTTCATTAAAGCTTATGGGGAGACACAGTGCAAATCAGTCTAGGATGAGTTGTAAGAGTGTGCAATCCAGCACAAGGACATATAGCTACATCCTCATACACAAACACACATATTTCTCCCCAGGGTGACAGATTAGCAGCTTATTGATCTACAGGGAGTGCTGGGTATGAAGCACAAACATGCCTGAAATATTTTACACCATTATAACCGCACACAGGGGATGCTGATATGAACACAGCAGAATTTAGTGGCTTAAAGCTTTGTGTGTGTGTGTGTGTGTAAGTGAGACATATTACACAATATCAACACTTACAGTAGCCAGCAGCGGTTTGATATGTGTAACTCAAGTGTTCAGACAGACAGCATGACTGTGTCTGTGCCATTTGTTTTTCATAAAACAGGTCAATAAACATGTTAATACTGATTAAGTTTGTACATAATATTTCCAGTTACTTTATATAATTTCGCTACACCCTAACGAAAATAGACCCGCATAAAGTGACCGCAGACCGTCTTAGAGTAACTCGTAGACGTAGTGTTTGTTTACTTCCTGAATGAATCAGTTTTGAATGAATCGGTTGAGTAAATTATTCACTGACTGACTCATAAACACAGGCTGTATCCAAAATCGCATACTTCCCTACTAAATAGTAGGCAAAAAATAAATGTGTCCAAATTAATTATTCATGGCCATCTAGAAATCTACTATAATAGAGAAGAGAAGAGGAGAGGATACTATGGTGTTGTGCAGAAGAGAACCAGGCTGTGGCTCCCTGCAAAGTGGAGTGACTGCTGGCTTGAATGATGTTGACATGTTTCCAGTGCAGCCTGGAGCTCCTCTGCATGTCTAAATAAACCCAGCGCCCACTCAGGCTTAAACACACCTTGGGCACAATGGCCTGAATTTGATATTGAACAGAGAGGAGGTGAGATGAACGAGACAGTGGCAGACCAATGTTTGCATGACCTGAATATGACTTGAATGATTATGCATGACCTTTACATGGCCTGAATATGACTTACATTGAAAATATATAATGTACATAAAATTAAATGCAGTAGACAGACTACTGGAAACTTCGCTGTCTGTCCATCTGTGGTTGAAAAGGTTTCAACTCCTCCTGAAATATAACCATAATATCTATAACCAAAAGAAACTTCCTGTTTCCCAAAAAAAAAAAAAAACGTTTCACTCGTACTTCTCCACATTTACACTTTGCTCTATCTTCTGAACCTCTCAGTTTACAATTGAAATTGACAATACTGCTGATATTGTTGGCTTCTGTCCTGAGTGATAAATTGCTTTTGTTTTCACTAATTTGTAAGTTTAGCTTTGGATAAAAGTGTCTGCTGAATCTAACCCCCCAAAAGAGCAAGCCAAAAGAGACAATGACTCAAGGTTGTTAGGTAGGACGAGGAAGAAACCTGGAAAAACAATACTCAACATGGAGCGTCCATCCTCCTCTGGCTGGCACATATTCAAAATGATAAAAAAAGGCCTAATATTTACTGTTATTATTGGTCAGTCACAGAATATTTACTAATTTCAAATAGTTAAAAGAGCAAATATATGCAAATATAAATATGCAATAAGGAGTCCTTGTTGAGGCAAAAGGAGGGATGATGGTAGTGTATAACCGTGATAATTCCGTGATAATTGTGCAGTTAATGACGGGTCAGTTCATCTGATGTGAACTGTTGAACAACATCTAGTGAACCTCAGGATGGATGTCCCACAGTGTAAGTAGAGAACAATAATTACAATAATTTGTGTTCCTAAAAAAATGGCAACAACAGCAGCTGTTATTTTCAGCATACTGGACTATGAGGTAATTGTTATTTGTCTTGATAAAAGATCAGCCTTTGGTCGGTACTTAAACAGTTCAAGGAACTAAGCTTGAGGATTTTGCCTAAGACACAGTGCATTGGGACCTTAATTTGCACGAGGGATAATCAGGAAGCTGGAGATGCACACAGTATGTTTTTGCATTCGTACTGTACATGTGTTTGACTAGTGTGATGAGGAAGAGTCCTGACCTCATACTAACAGTACTGAGAGCTTTTATATTTCTTTGTCATTCTGTGCACACACTAATGATGGCAATTCAGTTCAGTGCAACAACAAAGACGGGAGCAAAAGGAGCAATTTTGAGATTTGACTCGTGTACAGTGAACAAATCATCTTCTTGATCTTATTAATAGATGTAAAATGATAGCGTTAGTAGTATCCATAACTTTTAAACAAAAATGGAACAAAAAAGAGAATTCCAATTGCACTGATAAAAATAGGCACCATACGAGCACTGAGATATTTAATAAATGCTCCATTGTAAAGATATAACACATAGAATTCATATAACTAAATAAATAAAATATTTCTTCCTGAGAAAACATATGTTAGCCTCATAATGTCACATAAAATGTGGAAAAGAACTGTTTGCAGACTACATGTTCCCGCTTTTCGCCAGCAGGTGGCAGTATGCTTTATCTCACTGATTTGTTTTGAATGGTTCGATTCCTTTCATTCAAACGAGTTACGAGTCTGATGTGACTGTACAGTGAAAGCTAAAAAAAATGCTTGACTGACTACTCATTGACCCGACAAATTAATACAAATAATAATCATATCAAATAAATGAAAAAATCTAAGCAAGCAACCCAGATTATGTGGGGCTTAACTTACTAACTATGAAATCAAAGCAGCGAACGCTTTATGCAATGAACAGTGTGTTTTTCTTTTGCCATGCTTTATAACGTGACTCATTGATCAAAGTAAAAAAGCAACACATCTTTGATTTCCTCTGTCAAGATCTGGTTATTTAAAGGCTTAATATTGATTCAGTGATAAACAGCCAAACACGATCGTCTTCCTCCAGCCTTTTACAGCCCCCTCCCAACCATGATGAGTCCTGTATAGTTAATCACCATTGACCTGCATGTTAAAGTCAGAACCACAGACAGATGGAACCAGGTCACAGATCTACTCTTAGTACACTCATGATCACATCTTGAACCTCAGTAGAGATGTTCATACAAGAGACCCTTCATGAGACATTTTACAGTATTTCAGCACAAAAGCAGCAGTCATAAAACCACCATAGAGGATGATGCAATGTGAAGCAATAAATCCTCCCTAGATTCATACAGAAATCCAGGGATTGACTGACCACAAGTCTCTTTGTGCTGGACTTATAACAATGGCAAAAGCATCCTCTGGTTCTCTGTCTCTCTATCCATGTGCCTTTTGTCTTTCTTTCTATTGGCAATATTTTTGCAACATCAAACTGTATCTACTTTAAGATATAGAATTTTGATTTAAAGGGATAGTTCAACCAAAATTGAAAATTATACCATGATTTACTCACCCTCAAGCCATTCAAGGTGTATATGATTATCTTTTTTCAGACGAACACAATCTAAGTTACATTTAAAAAAGCCTGGCTCTTTCAAGCTTTATAATGGTAATGAATGGGGGAGATATTTTGAAACCCAAAAAATGCATCCATCCATCCATCATAAAACATAATCCATACGGCTCCAGGAGGTTAATAATGGCCTTCTGAAGTGAAGCAATGTTTTTTTGTAAGAAAAATATCTATATTTTAAACTTCATTAGCTATAATTACTTGCTTCCAGCAGACCGCCGTACGCAGCGATTTGTGGCAGAAGACTGACCCCTAACCCGACGCATGACATATTGACGAACATGGAAGCGCAGAAGATAGAGAAATACAAAACACTAGTCACAAATTATAATTTTAAAGAGAAATGTCGGATGATTTCGATGTAAGATAGGAGGAGCTTGAGTTTGTTGCACAGCCCTATTTGTTTAAACCACAAAAGGTGTCCAAGCCTACGCTACTCCTACGTCATACACCGCATCAGGGGTTACTCTTGTGGCGCAAGTTGACTTGCACAGTATGCGTACAGTCATCTGCTGGAAATTAGTTATTATAGCTAATAATTTAAATATTTTTTTCTTACACAAACGCATCACTTTGCTTCAGAAGGACTTTATTAACACCCTGGAGACGTATGTGTCGTACTCCTGAAAAGAAGTATAATAAAGAAGATTAAAGAAGAATTAGAGAACAGTGCTGCCCCAATGGCTTCCTAGGTATACAGTTGTGGTCAGAATTAATGGCACTCCTGGTAAATATCAAAAATGATTGTAAAAAATAAATCTGCATTGTATATCCTTTTGATCTTTCATTCAAAAATTCACAACAATCTAATCTTTCATTGAAGTAAAATAATTGAAAGTGGGGGGTAAATCACATTATGAAATAAATGCTTTTCTCCAAAACACGTTGGCCATAATTATTGGCTCCCTGTAATTAAATACTTTTTGCAACCTCCTTTTGCCAAGATACCAGCTCTGAGTCTTCTCCTATAATGCCTGATGAGTTTGGAGAACACCTGACAAGAGATCAGAGACCATTCCTCCATACAGAATCTCTCCAGATCCTTCAGATTCCCAGTGCAGATGTTGGCACTTCTTCTCTTCAGTTCAGCTCATTTTCTATAGGGTACAGGTCAGGGGACTGGGACGGCCATGGCAGAAGCTTCCTTTTGTGCTCAGTTACACATTTGTGTGTTGATTTTGATGTTTGTTTTGGATGGTTGTCCTGATGGAAGATCCAACCAAAGCCCATTAATAAGATTTCTAGCAGAGGCTGTCAGGTTTAGATTTTTTATCTGTTGGTATTTGCTAGAATCCATAATGCCATGTATCTGACCAAGATGTCCAGGACCTCCAGCAAAAAAAAAATAGGCCCACAACATTAAAGATCCAACAGTATATTAAATTGTACAAATGGGGTACTTTTTATTCTTGTGTGCACCAAACCCATCTAGCGTGTTTGCTGCCAAAAAGCTCTTTTTTAGTTTCATCTGACCACAGAACCCAGTGCCGTTTGAAGTTCCAGTCGTGTCTGACAACTGACTTTGCTGGAGTTTGTTTTTGAAGGAGCGAGGAGGATTTTTCTTGAAACCCTCCCAAACAACATGTGTGGATGTAGGGGTTGTTTGATATATATTTTTTAGGGTTTCTGACACCTGAGACTCAAGTAATCTTTCTCCATCTGTGATCCTTGAAGAGTCTTTGGCCACTCAAACCTTCCTCCTCACCGTGCATTCAGACAATACAGACACACGTCCTCTTCCTGGCAGATTCGTAACATCTTTGGTTGATTGGATCTTCTTAATTTTTGCCCTGATGGTCAAAATGGGGATTTTCAATTCTTTAGCTATTTTCTTACAGTCATTTACTATTTTGTAAAGCTCAACACTCTTTTGCTGCACATCAAAACTATATTCTTTGGTTTTACTCATTGTGATGGATGATTAAGGGAATTTGGCCTTTGTGAATTTAAACTCCTGTGAAACAAGAAGACATAGCCTAGCTAGACAATTTCATGTTTAGTTACCCTACTGCGCAAAAAAAAAAAAAGAGAATATACTTCAGATATTTTACTCGTAAAAAATTCTAGGGGGGGCCAATAATTGTGCCCAACGTGTTTTGGAGAAAAATATTTATTTCATAATGTGATTTAGCCTATAGGATATAGGATTATAATTATAAAACCATATGCATATAACAAAAGATCAGCATATTACATTATCCACACGTGTATATTTTTTTCGTACAGTAATGACTGACCGTAAAACATGAGTGACTTAATACTTTCCATCAGGCTATCTAACGAACACTCTCTATACAGTTCACATGCAGCCCCAAAAAAGACATAATTATGATTCATTCATAACTGACACAGTGACACTCAAATCTCATGCTCTTTACAAACAGAATAGGATTTCCAGAATACACATAGGCTACATAGGTACAATTACTCAAATGCACACGTTTAAGATAACTCACAAATCATGAACTCTTATACACTCAAATAACATCGACATAATGACCATTTATCATCATGTATAGCACCCATGCTAACCATGTTCTCAGGCATGGTAAACTCATGACAAACTATTACTAAAGTAAAAAATAACTGCTTTCAACGCTTACAACTTATTCGTATTATGTTAAACAGCGTTTATACTCAACAGCAAGTGTGTTTTGTGCATTATGCTTCACAGTTACCTGAAAAGAAGTATAAGAAGATTAAAGAGGAATTAGAGAAGAGCGCTGCAGCGATGGAGTCCTTTGGTATACGAAGTACATGCGCGCACCCAACTGAAGCGTGCGATGACGTCGTGACGCAGGTATGCCAAATGAAAATAACTAAATGCACATAACACTCTTTTTTAGCATAAAGCACAAATAAGAAATTAAACAATATTTAGCAGTATTAGAAAAATAACATTTAACAATTTTATAATGAATTTGATAAGAGATTGTCCGAACATAAACATAACTTGTATTCAATATATCACATATAGATTACTTTTATGATGGATGGGTGCAATTTTTGGACTTCAAAATCTCGCCCCCCATTCACTAACATTATAAAGCTTGGAAGAGCCAGGATATTTTTTTTAAATATATCTCCGATTGTGTTAGTTTGCAATAAGATAGTCATACACCTATGGTTTGAAGGTGAGTAAACCATGGGATAATTTTCATTTTTGGGTGAACTATCCCTTTAAATACACACAGATCAAATGACAAGGCAAATGGAAAATTTTCCCATTCCCATACCAGAGGGCTGGATGAATTTTACTAGAAACATATAGGCCTAAGTCACTTTCTTTTAATATCAGCATTAAGTAAATTGAATTCATTACACATAAGTACTGAGCATGTGGATTGTATATAAATGCATTTCTGAGTGGCTGACAAAGTGATGTGTTGTATACGTGTAAGAAGACCTAAAGTGTTCAGTTGTTTATTCTGGAGGGAAATGCAAATAAAAAAGACAGGAGGGATTTACAGGCCAAGACAGGGAGGAATGGCATTCCTGTGGGATAGCCAGCTTTGAGAGGATTAGTTTGTCTCTGGATGAGGATGGCATTAGACGAGAGAGGACACGGACTGAGGACACAAACCAGAAGGGAGGATGAGAGGAGAGATGGAGACCCGCTGCTTGAGAAAACAATACCACCACCATCACTCCGCCCTGGCTCCTGTATGAAGGAGGCTGACAGTATTCCCTTCTCTTTTTGTCTCTCACACAAACCCCCTAATGTATGATGTACAAGGATCCTTTGTTCAATTTTCTTTTATCTTTATGGAGAAGGTCATAGCTACTCCTGTCGTTCTCAACTCCAGCAGACAGCTGGGCAAACAATCATATCCCTCTCTTCCTCACCATGACCTCTGGAATCTGAACCCGGGCCTCAGCTCTTAAAACTAGCGGCAGGCCCCTTAGAGTGATGCCCACCCAATTTTAGTGCTCAGTCTGCTTATGAGACAGGGTCACTGAAGATTAAATTGATTCATGAATCTGATAGTTTTGCAGATGTTTGAGTATCGACAAAAAGTCTAGATGGTTTGGGTCATAGCTGTAGAATTACCGCTTGTTGCAACTTTTCTTCTTCAAGATTTAAAGATCCCCTATTATACTATTTTAAAGGTTCCTACTTTTGTTTTGGAGGTCTCCTACAGGTTTACATGCATCAAAGGTAAAAAAAAAAAAAAAAAAAAAAAAAAAAAAAAAACACTCATAATGTACATTGCTCATCACATTTTTCAAATATTCTCAAACAACTCGTCTGAAGATTCAATCTCTCTAAACCCCTCCTTTCTGCGAGCCTGCTCTGCTCTGACTGGCCATATGGCCCAGTCTGTTGTGATTGGTCTACCACTTAAAGCTCATGTTGGAAACAAAACTAACTTAACATAAACTTCAGCTCCGGAGGCTTCCTCAGTCCAGGCTCAGTGATTGTACACACGGTAAAGACAGTAAAGATGGATTTTACCATGTATGAAATATTGGAAGAACTAGTTATTCAACCCAAACATCCATCACAAGGACAACTTGAGCAGGACGTTTCTCAATGATACGTTACTCAGTTTGTCATACATTATGAGATCTTTCAACTTTAATTCTTCACCATCAGCATTAACAAGTGTATGTTCATCAACAAACCGAGGTGTATATTCCTAATTTATTGCGGTGCACATGTGGGAACTGTATCATTAACTGTCTCTATAATGGAGCATACATTAGCCGAGCACTAATGTGAATCACTGATATGACAAAGTTTGTAAAACAAATATTGCGCCATCCTTTATCATTTCTCAAAGTAGTAAGAACGACAGACAATCTGCATTAATGGACACAGTTTTAGGTAGTAGTGGCCCAGCTGATTAGCAACTATTTCAGTAAGACAATAATAAGGTGAGTTAGCTGAAGACCTACACAATATAAAACACAAAACTATGTATTTTGAACACCCGGTAAATTAGAAAATATATACATCAATAATAGTCATACTTACAGGTTGTGATTCAGAGGAGCAGGTTGGTCCAAATAAAGTGGGTGCTGCCCCATCTTTCATGGATAAGTGTTTTGCAAATCAAATGCTTATTTTTCTAAAAATGTACATGTAAATTCCACACTCTGCACTGGAATTGAGGTGGCCACTGAGGCTGAATGTAGAAGGCAGAACCTTTCATTCTTAAACGGTGCGTGATGTACCTGTGGCAAAAGGCTATTTAATCAAAAACAGCAGATAAGTTGTTTTGAATCGGCTAATGAGATGTGATTAAACCAAATAAAACTATACAGTAATTTTATTTACTTAGCAGGTGACTAAGTGTCTCTTTCTGAATACCTTTCAAAGACTGGATGGCATGAGTCTCGCAAATATCGAATAGATATTCTTAAACTGGTCATTTTAACAGCATGGGGAACATGTAAACACAGCTTTGTTTCTGAAGGTATTGTATTTGCCAGCAAGCCAAGTTGGAGCCTGCCCGTTTGAAAACACAATATTGTTGAGTACAACAGGCATTAGTCTGTGTCCTAGTCTGAGGCAGGCACTAGATAAGAGATCCCTTAAAGCGATGAAGTAAGGGAGAAAATGAAGATTCAGTGAAATTAATTTGAAGACTAGAGAGTTCTTCTTTCTGCATTCAGTTGCTCTTCTCTATCTAACTGGTGTCTGAGGAGTTTGAAGACATTCCATCATCATACTCTCCTGCGATTCTCAACGCAGTCAAGCTTGTTTTTCAGGAAATGCTCTCTTCAGGTGACTCTTGACTCTTCAGGTGATTTATGTAACTTCGCATCCCAATGGAGGAAACAAGGGTCCAGCAACAAAATTAAAGAGAATATACATAAATTCTAAACACACATCTACAATCTTCTTGTTTATGCTCTCTCTTTCTTTTCTGTCACCAAGTTCATTTCAGTTCTGCTGAGCAAAGCATTGTTGGAAAGCTTTTGGTTTCTGTGGATCTGTGCTTCCTTTTCATGTACCCAGAAAAATCATTCTCTGCTATTACAAAAGGAAGTTCAGGTATGTAATTCATAATAATAATAATAGTTTTTTGAATTTGTAGACACATAAACATCGTTTTATAACTCCCTCAAACTTGCCTG
The DNA here is from genome assembly GCA_031834385.1 of Semotilus atromaculatus. NCBI lineage: Eukaryota > Metazoa > Chordata > Actinopteri > Cypriniformes > Leuciscidae > Semotilus > Semotilus atromaculatus. Next base: position 21,282,368 of record JAULUF010000009.1, on the reverse strand, counting down.
CAATGTTTTTATATTTAATTTAGAGGCAACATTTTGTTTGACATGGGGTACATTTGCTTCTTTACCTATTATGTAGAACAACACAGGAGACATGAATCTCTCTAACCTATTTTACCCTATCTAGGTCACAATGTTTACTGTGAACATTAGCATCATCTTCACTAAACATTTGCAAAGCCCTTGTTTCAAAATATATCCCTACATCTTTACATGAACTGTAGGCATATACAAACTGATGCATTATATTGTACATTCAGAAAACATGTTTTTATGAACAACATAAGTGGCACATATACCAGGGGACCTAATGGTGATTCTCAGTCACGTGTCATTTAAGTATCAACTTTCTTCAGATGATCCTCTTCAGATTCCTCAGGATAAATAGAAACAGACACAAACGAGACAGTTGTCGTGGATCTCTGTAGAATCAGCATATCCGTCAGCTGCAATAAAGGTCAGTAGATTTATTTCTGGCAAATATATACACTCACCGGCCACTTTATTAGGTACACCTGTCCAACTGCTCCTTAACACTTAATTTCTAAGCAGCCAATCACATGGCGGCAACTCAGTGCATTTAGGCATGTAGACATGGTCAAGACAATCTCCTGCAGTTCAAACCGAGCATCAGTATGGGGAAGAAAGGTGATTTGAGTGACTTTGAACGTGGCATGATTGTTGGTGCCAGAAGGGCTGGTCTGAGTATTTCAGAAACTGCTAATCTACTGGGATTTTCACGCACAACCATCTCTAGGGTTTACAGAGAATGGTCCGAAAAAGAAAAAACATCCAGTGAGCGGCAGTTCTGTGGGCGGAAATGCCTTGTTGATGCCAGAGGTCAGAGGAGAATGGCCAGACTGGTTCGAGCTGATAGAAGGGCAACAGTGACTCAAATAACCACCCGTTACAACCAAGGTGGGCAGAAGAGCATCTCTGAACGCACAGTACGTCGAACTTTGAGGCAGATGGGCTACAGCAGCAGAAGACCACACCGGGTGCCACTCCTTTCAGCTAAGAACAGGAAACTGAGGCTACAATTTGCACAAGCTCATCGAAATTGGACAATAGAAGATTGGAAAAACGTTGCCTGGTCTGATGAGTCTCGATTTCTGCTGCGACATTCGGATGGTAGGGTCAGAATTTGGCGTCTACAACATGAAAGCATGGATCCATCCTGCCTTGTATCAACGGTTCAGGCTGGTGGTGGTGGTGTCATGGTGTGGGGAATATTTTCTTGGCACTCTTTGGGCCCCTTGGTACCAATTGAGCATCGTTGCAACGCCACAGCCTACCTGAGTATTGTTGCTGACCATGTCCATCCCTTTATGACCACAATGTACCCAACTTCTGATGGCTACTTTCAGCAGGATAATGCGCCATGTCATAAAGCTGGAATCATCTCAGACTGGTTTCTTGAACATGACAATGAGTTCGCTGTACTCAAATGGCCTCCACAGTCACCAGATCTCAATCCAATAGAGCATCTTTGGGATGTGGTGGAACGGGAGATTCGCATCATGGATGTGCAGCCGACAAATCTGCGGCAACTGTGTGATGCCATCATGTCCATATGGACCAAACTCCCTGAGGAATGCTTCCAGCACCTTGTTGAATCTATGCCACGAAGAATTGAGGCAGTTCTGAAGGCAAAAGGGGGTCCAACCCGTTACTAGCATGGGGTACCTAATAAAGTGGCCGGTGAGTGTATATGTGGAGTGGCCCAAAGCGACACCCTGCACTCATTCTCCACCTCCTTTATATTCTCATCTTAAATTTTGTTCCTTTTTGTTAAAGTGTTACATCACAGTAAGCTGTGTAAATCTAATGTAGAGCAATATTTTAATACAGAAAAAACAAAAAAACACATACCCAAAACAAGCTCTGATGTCTCTGTCTTAGGGACTTAGGGAACAGCTGGCTGAATCAGGGGCACACGCCACATGACAATTTATATCCTGTACACAGTGCCCCCCAAACGGAGTACAAGTACAAACAAACACACAGATGCCCACACACATACAGACAGCACTCTCTATCAGAGCAAAGCAGCAGGAACCGCCTGGCTGATTCTGATTAGCAACTTTAGGAGGATGTTTTTCCTCCCTCTCCCTAGCAGTCTCCTGGGAACCATGTTGTGGCTTAGAAGTCTGGAACATATGATGAAATAAAGACAGAGAAACAGAACACAAAAAAAGACCAGAGAAAGAAACGACTGAAGAAAGAAATAAGGAAACAAAGAATGAAAGCAAGTAAGCAAGCAAGAAAGAAAGAAAAGGAATGGAAAAAAGTTTATACAAATTATGAAATGTGACAAAGAAAAGAAAGAAATGACAAAAGAAAGAAAGAAATCTTAAAAGAAATTAATATAAAGAAAGGTGACAAAAAGATAAAATGTGACGAAGAAAAGAAAGAAATTTAAAAATGAAATGTCGAAAGAAAAAAAGGTGACAAAAATGATGAAATGTGACAAAGAAAAGAAAGAAATGACATAAGAACTGATGAAAGGAAGGAAAGAAAAAAAATGACAGAAAGACAAAAATTATGAAAGTGATTAAGGAAAGAAACCTGATGGAAGAAATGAGGAAGAAAGAAATTATAAAAAAAAGAATGGAATGACATGAATAAAAGAAAGAAATGATGAAAGAAAAAGAAACAGGACAAAATGTTCACAGTAAAGAAGGACAGAAAGAAAAAGAAATAAAGAAAGATGAGGTGTGGATGGTTGTGTATCTGTTCAGTTGAAGCTCTTCTCCAGGAGTCGTGCAGTGGCTCGCTCTGCTGCTTTATATGGGCAGTCTGGCTGTCTTAGGAACACACATTCTAGCTGCAGAAAAAAGAAAGCAGCACAATCTCTCTCACACACAAAAACAAAGAGGGAAAAAGAGATTAAAGAGAAGAGAGAACAGTCACAGATTTATAGAGGACAAACGTATTCAGTGTGGAATATTCAATGGAACTGAAGTGACTTCTGTGTTCAGACAATGGAAGATTGGCAAAAGGATTCTTTGCTCCCTTTATCTGTTAGTTAAATGTACAATTTAACATGGCTGTGCATTAGGATCATCTGATTTTTTTATTTGGATTAAAAAACAGCTGGAGCACAACATTAATGAATCTGGTATTGATGAATTAGAGCCCAAATAAACCATCATTCTTATGCATAAGTGACCGGACATTTTAGATCTGGGATACTGCATGACAAAGTTGCAATTGCTGGGAAATATAGTCTGATAAATGTTTCTGTCTGTGCATCTGGGTTAATGATTCATGCATTTCTATATGCAATGTAATCAATCCGTGTGCAATATACTGAACACTGCAGCTAGTCAATTAGCAGAGATTGCAGAGCTGACGAGGGAAATTTAGATCCTCACACACAAAGGCACACGTAGCCCAAGACTGGTTGCCCACTGAAGCAGGGTTGAACCTGGTCAGTACCTGGATGAGAGACCTCCTGGGAAGACCAGGTTGCTGCTGGAGGAGGTGTTAGTGAGGCCAGCAGGGAGTGCTCACCCTGTGGTCTGTGTGGGTCCTAACGCCCCAGTGTAGCGACGGGGACACTATACTGTCAAAGAGCACCATCCTTCGGATGAGACGTTAAACCGAGGTCCTGACTCTGTGGTCATTAAAAATCCCATAGCACTTCTCATAAAGAGTAGGGGTGTAACCCCGGTGTCCTGGCCACATTCCCTCCAATGGCCCTTGCCAATCATGGCCTCCTAATAATCCCCTTCCATTGAATTGGCTCTGGTGTGTGGTGTGTGCACTGGCGCCGTTGTTCTTGTGTCGTCGCATCATCAAAGTGGATGCTGCACACTGGTTGTGTTTGAGGAGAGACCCCGACATGATTGTAAAGCACTTGTGTACAGTAGTAGACTAATATGAAAGCGCTATATAAATGCCTCATTCATTCACATTTGCAAACATACTGTATCCAAACATACACAATGATTTAAACTTTTGGGGCGAGTACGATTTTTTTTCCTGGAAAGAAATGAATTCTTTATTTCAACAAGGATGCATTACGTTGATCCAATTATTCTAAAGAAATCTATCCGTTTCCACAAAAATATTAACCAGCACATTGATGAGAAATGTAACTTAAGCACCAAATATGTTACATATTATTTTAAACTGCAATATTTCACAATATTACTGTTTATATAAATGACTTATCAAAATCTTACCAACCCCAAACTTTTGAACAGTAATGTGTACAGACACAGATTCACTGAAACACTCGGGGAAAGATGAGCTGTGAATAAATAAATAAATCCAGGTTAGGGTTAGGGTCCTGTGAATAAATCCAGGACAATTGAAGTCATTGACAAAGAAAGTAATCATTTTTTAAAACTAGAACTAGTTTATTGTCATCATTGTTATTGACTTTTAACATTGTTTCACAATGAACCCTAAACCAATACAAACCACTAAAAACGGTCTAGTATTCTTTCTTTATAAATATACATATACACATACCAATATATGCATATGTACATACACAACACTGGCCGTCTGTGGTCAGATGGGGTTACAGACATCAAATTTGGAGAAGACAAACTGATCAAAACAGTGTTTCCAATGCACTGGAAACAGTTGTTTTACCTGGACCTGAATTACAGAGAGTGACTTACATGGTAAAAACTGAACATCTCACACCTGCTCAGCTAAAATGATCTCTTGTGCTCTCTTCACTTCCTCTAAAATCACACCTTTTCGGTGAAGAGAAATGGCTGGATGACAAAACCGTTAGCTGAGGGGTCATACGCAGCACAAAAGCCATTGCTTGCTGGAGTTTGTCCCCAGGCACTGTTTTCCTGCTGAGCTCCAGAATTAAAGTTTGTATGGTGGATTACAGAGATACACATTTGAACAGTCTGTGCTAACCTTGCAAGTGCGTTACATTTCCATAATCATATGCAGCTCTGAGCGGGGTTTAATAGCTATACACAAATACAGTTTGCGCTGAGACATCAATGCATAACTTCCCTTAATGAAACACACAGGTCTTTTTACACAGAACTTTACAAAGCAGATCCAAATAATGCAAGGATACATTCACTGTTTTGTGGAAGACAGTGAGTATCACAGTAAATATCCAAACGAAAGAACAATTTGAACATGAAAATTCTACAAAATGACAAGAGCATCCAATGATTCGCAGCAGTGACAGAAATAGCACCATAGTAAGGAGATTTTCAGTGCTTCAGTCATGAACACAGTTTTACAGAAGTGACGGTCATCTTCACATTCACCGTATTATTACCAAAACTGAACGTACAGCCTAAATAACTGCTGTAAATTAGCTGAGATGTGTTAGGAACCTAAAAGTGTCAAATTAGACTTATTTGTTGTCAATTTGAACACAAGAAATGCAAGAACTGTTAGTGCCATCCATGTAACGCTCTTTAACATTTAACATTTGTGCTTGCTAACTAGCCTTAATCTAATCTGTAAAATATTAGTTTTTATCAATGTGAATTTTACATCAGTACAAACAATTCTCTGGAAACAGCACATGATTTATACTTTAGTACTTTACAATAACAACTATGAATATTCCAGGTCATTTAATTTCTATGGATTCCAATCTGTGTCATGCTGTCGATCAAACACCAATACAGTCATAAACTTACTATGGAAGCCTAGAAGTCAAGTGGGAGGCACAGCAAATAAACATTGAAAATATGGAATCGCCACACTGTGTCAAAAGCATAATCATAAATTGGATTAGCATGAGACTATTATAATGTGCAAAGTTATAAGTAACTGCAAAGCAGGTGAAGTCCAGTTTTCCAACCTCCACCTAAGGAATAACGTCCGTTCTACCAGAAAAGTAAAAAATAACTCAATCAACAAACAGTAATAAATAATTCATGCTTTAAAACATTCAAGTTTTAAACCCCACTTTTCTGCTTCCATTGTAAGAGTATCACAGTAAACACATTTGTCATTAATTTGTATGAGCGGTACAGTACTACAAGATTTAATTTTACTAACAGTAATAAACATCATCATAGCGCCAGCTTTTCACATGGTAACATCAGAAATCTCCAGTTGCTACTAGAGACCTCATGCTTTAATAAGTGAAATGATTTAGATAGCATTCAGACCTTTGTGATCAAGGTATGTTGCATCAAATACAAGTTTAAAGCCTCTGTGTGTGTAAAACTGTGAAAGCGAGCGTATAAATTCCTCTCAGTTGGGCTGCTATGGGTCCCCTCACTCAAAGCAAAAAGTGCACTCCTATGTAATCCTGGTTCTGAAAGGGGCTTAACAGACTGAAACTGGTACATATTATCCCATACAAAACGCTGTTTGTTTTACAGATTCAAAGTTTGAACGTCTTTCTGCTGCTGTGAATAGGTCGGGGTTGCCATAGTGCTGGCCGGAGCTGAAGCTGCTACATGCTAATGCCTCATCCATGAGTCTCCCTGGGGAAATCTGGGACACGGCACTAATGCTGACACAAACATGTCTTTCTTTTGACATGTGACCGCGTGTGTGTGTATATAACATGTGCGAAGTAGGTTCTAGAGGCAAGAGGCCATTTTGGTAACACTTTGTTCTTTCATGTAATTGAGCCAGAAACTATACTAAATATGGAATGGAAACGAAGCGAGACCAAGCACTATGAGGCTGAGCAGACCAGAAAAGTCTGTGGCTCTAATGCTTTATCACAATAACAGACTTTTCGGCATGATGATTATCATCACAGGTTCCATGCAGGCGAAACAGCTCAGATTACCCCTTTATTCAAAATGCAGACAAGGACAAAATACCCCCCGAAAAGGCTGAGAGGAGATGATCAAGATGAGTTTCATGTCATCAGTCTGAGGTTGACATGATCTGATAAACTGAAAAGAGCACCTCTCCGTTTGTGGTCTAAAATCCACCCTAATTCAACCAAATCAAGCCCTGCTTTCTATAAAACAGACTACCACACACTGGCATCTTATAAATATTATAACATGAAGCCTGATGATGTTCATTACGGTTTTAAAAATACTCAATTGAACTGATCTGCACACAATAAGTTTACAAACATCACAAGACCAAATCCATCAGGAAACAAGTAACAAAAGTGCACCTAACTGCAGATGGCTTTTGGAAATGTAAAAGTATTGAGAACTGCTTGTATCGCATTACACAACAGATGGAAACATTTTGTCTTTTTACAGGAAAGTCAAGAGTACCAAAACTGTACAAAAAAGATATTTCATAGAGACTTTCATTATTAGGGACAATGTTCTACAGCACAGAGTATCAACTACCCTCTGGTATTCAGATACTTTTCCATTAATTCTATTTAACACAGCCAATAAATTGAGCACTTATCTGTATATAGACAACACAAAAGCATCTACAGTCTCCAATGACAACACTACAGCGCATTTGGTACAATAAATATACAGCACATAGTCTGAGTCTTTTCTACACTGTAATATACTGTGCAATTCTGTTCCAGAACCAGTATTTGAGGCAATATACCTTATATGAATGGGATTATTTGATTATCTAGGCTTACTTTATCCATTTCTTAAAAAAAAATTATAACAGAATTTGTGGGCGTTATGAAAATATGCAATTTTGACTCTTATCTACACACACTGATGATGATTCTTATTAAATTAAGAACAAAGACGATGGTGGCAAAACCGATGGACGAGTCATCTAAACTAGCCAAAATAAAGCAAACATGAGTATTTGATACAGACAAACGTAACATGAAAAAATATCACTTTACATTCACAAAATCAAAGAGCATGAAAAGCTAATGCAACGCACTGATCCGATAAAGGGCCCAATGGAGATGTTCTCCATTGATGTGTAAATGTATGTGTACTATAAAAAAAATACAATCTCCCCATCAGAATAGGAGCAACCTGAGAGCATGACTGCTGTGTCGAGGTAGGTTATATATATATTTATTTATATATATATATGCACCACAGCATTATGGGACACAAGAGGAGTAAGAACATCTTGCTGGTACTTTCCTCCCCGCTAAAATAAACAGCTGGTCTTGGATTGGGTGGCTGAGCACACAGTGAAAAGCAATTCAATAGCTGGCCAGACATATGAAGAGATGACCAGTGGTAGCTCAAGCATCCTCTACTCATCATTCTTAGCATTCTAATGCCAACAGATGTTATGGATTCGAGTTATGTGCGTACATCTGATGCACTTTGTGCTCCCTGATCAAAGTGGCACTAAAAACATGGATGAGGGGCTTGGGATATTAAAAAAAAGAAAAGAAAGATGGAACCACATAGAAGCCATGAATATCTCCAGTGGCTTTGGCTCCAAATGGAATGTTCACTTCCTGGAGAATTCTAGAATGCCCAGTTAGCCTCAACAGTATCTAATGGGTGCTCGAAGGGAGTCCTGTAGTTACAACCCAGGCAAAGATTAAATGTTCAATTATTCACGAAATACCACAACACGTGATATACGCATCTAAACTACATCACCACTTACTTCTATCGGCACCCATAAAAACAGTGTATGTGCTTAATTCTGTAAAGAACGCTTTACATACTTGTTCATCCCCCACTTTCCATTGTCACATGACACGCAAAACACGAAGTCAAGCTATTCAAATATTTGATGTGTATATTCAGCTTTGTGTACGGTGGTCTCTCTTCCTTCAGCGGTTCATCTGAGAGCGGTATTTTTATCCTGAAGACATTAGTAACAGTGCAGTTTATCTTAAAGTTTTTTCCAATTTACTGCGTCGACTACGATTAAAATAAAAAATACTCTGATCAGGAAACATAGAACAAAAAAATTCTACACGAATACAAGGACACTATCAAAACATCTTTACAAGCAGAATTCATAGAACAATGTCATCTGTCACCTGGCATGAGGTACTGACATATCAAAACACAGCAATTAATCAACATAGTGAAGCCAGGATCTTACAAACAGAGGCTGTGTTGCAATATCAGAAAAGAACCACAACGACAATAACAACATTGTTATTTTGAGGTAGAACAATGACTTCAACATTTGGAAGTGCTATATGTTGGATTTTTTTTCTTGTTTTGCTTCAGCGAGCAGGAGAGCGGCAGTCCTTGAAATCTGAGGTAGAGAAGCACCTTTTTCTCTTTTGACTGAATGCATGATGTGTATAAAAACAGAACAGACAGCAAGATGCAGATCTCAAAGACTTCCTACAAGACATTCATTCCAGCTGAGGTAGGTTTTTTGTTGCAAATTCTAAGGTTCACATAGCTGAGTCTAAAGTCTTTATGAAGGTTGAAACCTAATTAAAAAAACAAAAAAAACAAAAACATTGATATCAGTGAAAAAAAATCCTGAGAATAATTTGAAATCCCTGGAAGATGGTCCTGGTCTCCACTGGATGGGCTTGTGAAATCATTGGTAGGTTAAGAGAAGGCAGCACGTTGAAAAACAGAACTAATATATGGTAGAAGGAAAAATACTTCTCTGTTGTGTAGAAGAAGCCGAATAATATCACTTATAGATTACTAGTGACTGGTGAATGTATGCTGCCAGTTGCAACTGCAAGAGTGAATTTGTTCACCTACCAATAAGAAATAATAGCTGTCCATCACAGAACCTCACCCACTATGAGGCCAGAGGGACCGGCGGCATTACAGTCCAGTGATTCCCACAAAGGGAACTTAACTTAAGAATAATATATTCTTTGCACGATAAAAACAGAACAAAAAAATATGAATACTTCAGTTGACCTGAGTTGGACAGGACTCTGAGTAGAGGATATTCTTGGCTTTTTTATTTCTTCATCAGTCTTCATCCTGTTGGCCCTCTGCTGGATGCCGCCGGAACTGCACCTCACACTCCTCCATCAGACTGAAGTCATCAAGGGGATGTGTGGAAATCTGAGTTTCATTCAATGGACAGGAGACCAAAGAGCTCTCAATCTGAAAATAAATATAATCAAACAGAAAGAGGTGAAAATATGATAAACATAACCAAACATGGCAATATTATAGTACTTTTCAGTGAGGTCAAGGAATATAATTAAGTCAAATAGTTAAGTTAATAGGTTTTGCTTTGATCCGTTCCAATATCTTTCCATCCCACTTCTTCATGCACTGATAAAGTTGTTCTCTGAAAAGAACCATAACCATGCAATCCTCATGTCTATAAATGTATGCATTGTTCCCCAAGGCTCACTGTGTGGGTGGTGTCAGGTGGATGGGAGAAGTGGGATGGTCCTGAGAAGAGTCTCTCCATCTCATTGGAGTCGGTGCAGCTCTTTGCAGTGTGGGTTCCTCCATTCCCATCTTGGCTGAACCTGTGGGGGCCGTTAAGGGCCAAAGCCCCCTGTGAGGAGGAGGACTCTAACGCGACACCTGCTGGGTTACGGCCCACTTGTCGGGTGGCATGCATGGTTTTACACATCTTCAACCTGCAAAGACAGAATGATTCAACTCTGCATCCAATGAAACATGTTGACTTGAAAAAGAAATTGATTTAAAATAAAGCACCTGACGCCCACTGCAACTGCATTCACTATAAAATGATACCAGTGGCATACGCACATAGACAGCATTGATTTCCTCACCTGCCCCTGTAGCTGAACATGAGGAAAAGGACACAGAAAACGATGCATGTGACTCCGATGTGGATGCCGATGATGATGCCTGTGGTGGAGCTTTTATTCTGTTCATCTTGTACACAGTCGCAAGGGGTCTTTAGCACTGCAGAAAGACAATGCGCATACACAGTCAATGTGAGTGAGTTAGTATGCTTGAATGTGTGGGAGTGAACAAGTGTGTTGCATCAGGCACCTGATTTCTCCACTGCCTCCTTGAGCGACATAAAGCGCAGGGTGGCATTGCCCTCTCCATGCTGGTTAAAAGCCAGGATCTTAATTTCATACACAAAAGAGGGATCTGACGAGAGAGAGAGAGAGAGAGAGAGAGAAAAACAGGTTTGGTACAATCAAACAAATCTCAATGGCAAAATGATTCATGATTTTTTTTAATTCAAAATGAATTCTGCTTGGTTGTGAAGAAAACTACAGGCTAAATGTTTGATAATAATAATAAAAACAGCAACAATTACTGACATGTTAAGTTATGCTTTTATTTAAATAAATGTATGCATTAGTTGAGCTTCGCTGACATGTTATATTTTTAAAACTATAGAAGTATGAATTGTGTTTGACTGTAAAGTAAACCACCGGCTTTTAACAGGCTAAATGTAAATAAATAAATAAATAAATAAATACGGCCTTGAAAAAACAAGCATACAAAAATCTATGTAAACGGTTCATAAATCCATTCATACATGAACTGTCCCATTCTTTACTCAACAAAAAGATTTATAACATAAGATTTACATTTACATTTAGTCATTTTGCAGACACTTTTATCCAAAGCGACTTTGGACTAAGGACTAAACCAAGCGAGTCATCGTGAAGAGGCAAAAACAACGCAAGAAGTGCTCAAAATACAAAGTTCAGGCATTGATCAGAGTAGGCTAAGCCAGACAAGGAAGGGTTTAAAGGAAGATTTTTTTGTATAAAAAAATAAAAAAATAATGTTAAGTGCTCACGGAAGAGATGATTATTTCTTTGTTTTTTTAAACATTATTTACAAAGAAATTCCTTCTGCTCATATTTCATGAATAAAGCCCCACCATGGCCAGACTCACCCAGCTGAGTGATGTTGTACTGGGTCACATTACGTGGGAAGGTGAGGGGTCCTGTGAAGAGGGGGACGGGGACCTTACGGTAGTAGAGATTGAACCCTTCCTGCTGGCCCATCTTTGTGGAAGGCTCCCACGTGGCCTGGACCACAGTCGAATTAATCACCCTCGTGAACAAGGCTGGTGGTGCAGGGACTGTAGGAATTGCAAACACAGGAATGTATTTTCACAGAAAATACAACAGGTGGGAACTTTACCCTGAACAACCTTGAATTAAAGCATACGCTGAATCAAAAACATCTCTGAGGGAAATGCTTTATTGTTTTTTTCCCCCCAGTTGACTACTGCCAGCACAATTAATACCTCAAAATAGCTGGGAATTATATAGCTGTATACAACCTAATTATATACAACTTTGTGTATGATTGTTTAAATATGTTTTTATACCTTCTCCCAGAGTGCTCTCCACAGCCGTCTCAGAGGCTTTACTGGCTCCGCGGGACGTGTAAGCCTTCACATAGAAGCTGTAGCTGGTGGAAGGCTCCAGATCTCCGATTACCTGCAGCAGGGTCATTTTACTCACAGCCTCCTGGTACTCCATTTCCACTGGGTCTGAATGTAAAGTGTGAAGGTTGAACGAAGGAAAAAGAGAGACCATGAAATACCATTATTAAACACTGAAATTGAAATTGTATGAGAAAAAAACAAAACAAATGAAGAAAGATGGAGCAAGAGAGTGAAACCATTGGCGTGAGAGTAAGGATTAACCTCGACAATTGCCCACCTCTTAATGTAGGCAGCTCTCTCAGTCACTTTTATGGTTGCAGTAAATGCTATATTTCTCTATTATTTATTCATGCCAAATTGCTCTAAGTGATTATATACATTATATGGCTCTTACTCCAAAACATATCCCACAGTGCTGTAAGGCAATGGAGCTGCAGTGGATGAAATATACTATAGACATATCTGAGCAGTGGCTAATAGTCATGGTAACACCACAGTGAGGAGAGAGAGTGAGAGAAAAAGAGAAAGCCCAGCAGAGGACATTTAAGAGCACATCAGCGTGGGTCTCAGATCAGCCGTTTAGCTGTATTTGCTCCAGCACAGAAAACATCAACATGCAACTTTAAAGATTCCCAGGAGAGAGGGATTGATATCTGAATACACACATCATGCTGAGCTTTAAGAAAAAGAGCTTTCTCTTATTCTTTACCACCAAGTACTTTTACGCGCGTTTTAGAATTTTGGTTTCAGTCAGACTAAAACATTAATTAGTTTTTTTTTTAAATGTCACATAAATGCTTTAGTCTGACTGTGAACTTCTACCAAACCACAGCTGATGGCAACAGGATAAAAGCAGCGATTTTCTATCGACTTTAAATCTCACTGATTTCCATAATGAGGGAGCCTAGAGTTAAGACTGAATAAAATATGTAACGTAAAATTCATAACGTTTGTTGAAATCTACATTTACACTTTAAATTAGTGTACGCACGCACGCACGCACGCACACAACCTGTAATGTTTTAATAAATATAGTATATTAATATTTATATACAGTATTTCATTTAAAAGTTCAACACTTTTTCATGCATTAGCTAATACTTTAAATTTTTGTAATAAAGTTCAGGACTATTTTACTTTGAGTGTTAGGTTTCGATTCAGAATCATTTCTTAAAAAAAAAAAACTAACAGTTAATCAATCAGTTATACTTAGTTATAGGTATCAGTCCACATCCAATTTCGGTCTACCTCTACTTTTAATAAAATACTGATTTACTGGGGAGCATTTTACATTCAATGTTGGAGAAGAGCTGAGTAAATTGGATTTGATTTATTTTGCGTGCTTGTGTGTGTGTTTAGGTTCATAAGCAGTTTTCCTACCAGCAGTCTTGCGGATATGGAGCACATATCCAATTATGTCCTGAGTGTTTTGGGTGGGCTCTTTCCAAGACACCTGAATGGAAGTTGGAGAAAGGGTTTCTGCACGTACACCCGTGGGCACACCCGGCAACCCATCAGCCCACAGGACGGTCAGACGAGCACTGGCCTGTGTAGAGCCCGCACTGTTCTCTGCAATACACTGATATATGGCCTCATCTTCCTGGGTTACTCCATAGATGGTCAGAGTACTAGCAGAAGAGAAGGGTGGAGTGAGTTTTAGAAAAAACTATATAACAAAAAATTTAATTGAATCATCTATACAAACAACTTCAAATTAATAACATCAAAAATTCATTCTAAAGCACCAAAGTATTTATATCATTCTGTCCATTAACTATAATCATTACATCATCAGCATAAGCTGATATCCGATGCTGCAAGTTGTTATGAGATAATAGTAAACCTTCTATTTTTGAAAGTAGCTTATTTAACAAATTGCTAAAGAGCATTCCAGAGAGTGCACATCCTTGTCTAACGCCTCTATTGACTTTAAAAGGGGCGCTCAAACCACCATTGATTGCAATATCTCTAGATAGCACTTCAATTACTCCAATAAAACTTGGGCCAAAACCAAAAGCATTAAGAGTATTCCAAAGGTACTGGTGCTCAACTCTATCAAATGCTTTCATTATACTGAAGAACCTCACAGCCCGCTTGTCTTAGTGAGTGAATATATCGACTCTGGCCATTTTTTCTTTTGCCTTCGTGCCTAGCTGGTCCGCAACACACAACTTTTAGAACTTAAGGGTATCAATACCACTCTTTTCTCCAGTGACCTGTATTAATGATTGTAACTCCACAATTTCAGCTTCAAGTGTTTCCATTTTTTGTGCTATATTTTTAGAGACACTAAAAGTATACTGTTGACATAATCTAATTTAAACTTTCCCATAGTCCTATCACTGGCGCAAGTTTACAAAACACTATTTTTTAAATTTAAATTATTTCCAAAAAAACAAACAAACAAAAAAACCTCTTTTAAACTTTAAATCACTTAACAGAGAGATATTAAAATGCCAATAGGCACTCTTTGACCTAATATTTGCTATAAAGGATTTACATGTAACAATAGCATGATCAGAGAAAACAGATGGACTAATTACACAACTTTTCATAATATTAAAATGGTGTTTAAAACAGTATAATCTATCTAATCGGGCCAAAGAAATTAAATTATCTAAAGTATGTGTCCACGTATACTGTTTATCCTTTTTGTTCAAACGCCTCCATATACCACACAATTTATGAGTCTCAATCAATGTATAGCACGGATTGAGGCTTGATGAGGTTCAGCATGATTCCGATCTAATACATAAATCTCTGTACAGTTGAAATCCACACATAAAAACAAATACTCATCTGAGGTACAGCTCTGCAAAATTCCATTGAGATCATTCAAAAAACAAACTCTCTCAGCGCTCTCTCTTAGAGATTAGTGGGAGCATATACATTAATAAACATTTAATTTTTCAAATTGTGCCCATATAGCAGTAAGTCTACCAGGAATTTCTTGCTTCACCTCAAAAGAGGCAGGAGTAAAATGTTTAGCAAATAATGCAGCCACCCCTCCTCTAGTAGAACTCATATGAGAGCACAGCACCACTCCTTCCCATTCTTTTCTCCAGTCAATTTCATTTAGACCATCACTGTGTGTCTCCTGAATGAACACATCTATTTGCTTTTGTTTTATTAATTCAAATAACAGTGCTCTTTAACATGCATCTCATGCCCCATTTATATTAAGAGTGCCTACCCTCACTACACTCATTGAAAAATATGAGAGAAGAATTAGAATCACGACAAGCTTCAGCATGTAGGTGCAAAATAGACTATATCGTTTCAAACCCATCCTCTGCTTGAAGTTCTGATCTCAATTTTGCAACAATTTTCATTAATCTATATATTTCCTGGGAAGTAAACTGTTCTTCACCCTCGCCTCGCATTAACATCCCCACAGAGTCAACAAACATTTTGCGGTTTGGAAAGAAATCTGTAACCTGGACATTTTTCATGTTTTTTGTAAAAATGAACTAACTTTTCCAAAAGAGTAAGCACTATGCCTACTCCTTTTGTAGTATCATTATATTTATAAGTATCATTATCAGAAGCAGAACTGCTTTCAACATCCTTAAGTGCATCAACTTGTATTTCTGGGAGTTGTTTTAACTTTGCACCCCTTTTTTCATTTTGTTCCTTTCCCTCTTAACAGAGGGCATTTAAAAAAAAAATGTTTTTAAAGATGACCTTTATGCGAGTGTTAGATGATAATAATTCTGTTAAACACTGTTAAATCTAATCTTTAGCAAATCTCAAAATTAATATCCATTTTATCATTAATATACAAAGCAAAAAAACAAACCATATGCACCCACCATCTCTGGGTGTTCATTAACATAAAGCAAACCCAACCATCTGTCAAACTCCTCCCTCCTGAATCATCCTCTTCACTTTCTATTCTTTCTCACTAGTCCTTATTTTTCTGCTCTCACTCTTTCAGTGTTTTTAACACCTCCTCCTTTGTGCTCCCCTTCATTGCTGGGGGTTACAGGGATGGTGGATGGGTGCATTATTAGTGCTGAATATATAATCAGGAGTTTGTCTCTACCTCAATCCTGAGGCCCTGGGAGAAAAAAAATTAATTTTTACCACTTAAAGGGCAAGGATATGAAAATGAGAGCTCTCAGCCTACTGCAAGCCTTTTGCTAAACCACACCTTCTTTTTGAGATATATTTGCACGCAGTTTGTGTTCTGAACAAATGGCAGGGGTGTTATGATATTGCTGCTTCAGAGTGAATGGGAAAACGGAAAGGCGTTCAGTGTTCGTGTACGTGAATGCATTCATCTATTTTAAATGCATGTAGCCTAAGAGGCAAGGGTTTTTCTACATGCTATTCAGTCCTAGAGATTATCATCCTTTCTTTAATACTCTTCATGTCTCACCACCAGCCTCCATCAATCTTTATCTCTCCTACATATACACTCCACACACATACAGATGCTCCAGCTCTCAACTCTTGCTACATCTACAGTACCAAGGTGTGGACAGGACCAGATGCTTTTTATTTTTATCTTGATAGTATGGGATCACTTTTGTCTTCAGGTTATTGTGGTCAGTGTTGCTCTGCGAGACGTGACTGAATCAATTTCTGTGCTCAATTCGATCGTCTGAATTGGCGATGTCTAGTGGTGCAAGGTCACTTTCTCTCCGTTTGATTGGATGAACAGTAAATCTAAACAGTAAAATCCATCGCAATCTTCAAGAAAACGACTGAAGAGACCTCTTCAAGCAGGCTTTTGCACTAAAATCAAGAACTTTCCTGTACTTACACTCCTGCTCTGGTACTTATGGAAATTTGACATGGTATAGCTTCTTATTAGCATATTGCGTTCTCCCTTTGATTAATCCCTTCTGCGTGTATCATGCTTTGGGTAAAAGAGTCTGCTAAATTAATAAATGTAAATGCTAATTTCAAAGTAAAAATATGTACTCTCCTCTGCCAAATTGCATCTCTAAGCCACATATTTATGGGTGCTTCTACATGAACCAGCTTGACATATTATGTGTGGAGTGTTTAATTCACCTGTAAAACATGCTAACAGATCTCTGTCGGAGGAATGTCGAGATGAATGGCTAGGCCTGGTTGGCAACTTCACACCGCTTCCACTTTTTCTGTACAGCCCACACACACTAATTAAGCTGACAATAAATCCAGCTGTTTTTGTAATTTCACACCAGCATGACATGCTTCCAAGTCATACCCCCAACCCTGTGCTCTATGGAGCAATCTATCAGCCATGATTCATAATGTCACCCCTGCTCTCCGAGGAACAGTGTGACAAACATTAGTCTCCCCACAAGCAGCACAGTCAGTGTCAGTTAAGGCCCAAACAGACCCCTCATTGTCCACAACAATGTTCAAAGGCCCCATGACTTTTACAGTTGTTTGTGAATTACTGGCTAAGTTTTAAGGATAACATTTTTTAAAAAAAATTTTTTTACTCACAATTTCTACCCAATAAAATAAAATATATACCTAATAAAATATTTAGAGCTGGGCATAACTAGAAAAATGCATATTTAGTATAAATATTCTCATGGAGATTTTATTTTCATGAGAATGGGAACCTTGGTCCTTCAAAGAAAAAAAAAGAAAGAAAAAAGTCTTTGAGGGGGCGAATTCATTTTTCTGCTTATTCTTCGATTAATCGCTTATTTTAATGTTTGTTTTGTCTAATTGTTCTTGTAACTTTCCATAGGCCCACACAAATATAAGCTACACAAACTTGAGTTTTTTTAAGTAAATAGGGTCAATTTGAATTCATGTTTACTAAATTGACTTAATTTAGAAATAAATGATTGTTTCTTCATCATTCTCTGAACCTTTTTAAAGAGCTACACATAACCTTTGCAACTAGAGAAGGGATGCAGCCAGCAATATTAAAATTGATATTAAAATCTGAAGTAATTACTTGTTATGCACACTAAAATTCTATACCATTTTGAAACATAAATAAAATAGTTGTTCAGAATACTGATGTTTGAAGAGGAACAGCACACATTGTGCTGGGACCATCTGCACCCTCTATCTGTCTATACATCCTGGCCTCTCCTAGGATTGACAGAGAGCATCCTGAGACAGGAGGGCTGCTATTCAGCACACTGAGAGCATGTTTGCACAGTCGTCACAGAGCACTGCCTCTTGAATGGGGTGGTCACCCTTATTCAGTCCTCTAAAAGTGAGAGAGAGAGGGGGAAAGATGAAAAAAGGGTGGGAAATGGGGAGGTAGAGGAGAGGCAAATGAGGAAGGGGTGCTTAGCTGTCTCTCCACTCAGTGAAAGCCAGGTGGAAATGACTGATTGCAGGAGAGGTCAGAGGTCAAGTCAAGTTGTTATAGGACAACTTAGTTTGAATAAACGAGCAGGCACTGATTAGCTACTTGCTCTACGTTTATTTAAAATTAACAGCAAGACAACTAGCAGTGAACGTGCTTTCCATTAAATTAAACACGCACACTAAACAAATCCTTAAAAAAAAATAAAAAAAAAATATTCTGGTGGATGCGTTGGTGACACGTTCATGTGGCGCTGCCAGTAAAGCACCTACAATCTGTCACAAAGAACCGGCAAAAATAATGATTATGAATATGTAAAATATAGCAAGGAGATATTGTAATTGGTTATTAATAAACAAGTGTTTTCTTTGTCAGTATCTGAAAAGATGAAGGTGACGACGATGCTGACTCGCGATCTTCGCAGTAGTGAACGCGCCAGAGAAAAATGCACATTTACATAAGCAGAGAGCAGTCTGTAGTCTGTTTTCTTTCGTTTTGAATTGTTCTGTTTAAAAGTAGACATGTCTGTGACTGTGAGGCGAGTAGGCTTCCTTATACGCCGAGTTTCGGTTCATTTACGAGATGAGCTCCAGTTCACGAGCCGGCGCCTCTGTTTCGTGATTATCTATTGTCTGCTATATTTATCTTTTATTACTTCTTATTTATTAAATCCAGGCAATTGGTTGATGAAACATTGATTAAAATTAAGATACAATTCATATAAAACGAAATTCGTTTTAAAGAAAGGTTTTGTGCTTTCTGTTTGATGCCTCTGTGAAAGTTTTAAAGCATCTTTTTAGTGCCGCTTTCAGAGCGCTCACGTCCATAACATTGTTTTTTCCTCATAAATGCGAACACGAAAAATTAAATAAAATGAATATTTTATGTTCTGTGGATACTACAGTTTATCATTATTTGTATTCTGAATACCTAACGCCGGTACAAGTATTCCGTTACTCCCCAACACTGAAAGTGTAACCTTATCTGTAATATATTTTAATAACACGGTTTTGGCGGTTATAGAGTTCTAATGACGGTGTTCAACTATAACCGTCGGTCTCACGGTTATATCATAACCGTCACACCCCTACATGATGGATCAAACTTGAGACCAAGGAAAAAGGCTCTCAGTGAAAAAAGCCCTATTCTTTGAAGAGTTACCAAACTACAAGACTAAAAATGATCAAACTCAGCAACAGTGCACATTCACACATGCATGAATGCGCAGTATGTTAAATGCAGACATAATATATAACCACCTTCAAAGTCGCTCTAAGAGCCGGCCGGTGCAGTGTGATTTGACTGCGGGTCACTGTGGCATTTTGATTACTGCTGTAATAGTGTTTTATGTTTATGGAGCAGTCAGTGACCCCACCCTCTGCTCCTGCAGCTACTGAACCGCATGACCTCCGCTCTGACTGCAGCACTAACACATGTCTGCAAATGCCTGCGCGGATACAGAGAGCACAGGCACGCTCACTAGTGTTTTAAATAATGCCATAATCAATCACTTGTCAAACATCAATAAAACGATGACACACTATTTGAAATTTAATTGCAATTTTTTTTTAACACCTGTGTCTTCAATGTAAAAATGCTCATATTTTTCATTTTTACATATCTCATCTGAGTATATGAATCTTCTTCTAGGCCTTTTCCGCGATTATTTGTCAAAAATCAGTGACAATGATGGCACTATTGGAAATTTAATCGTTTTCTAGTATTATTGTCACTTTCCTTAAATATTGCCTCTGTTTTTAAGGCAAAAAGGGTTATTTATTTATTTATTTAGTATACCTCATTTTAATAGCTCTGGAAATATAGGAGGATTTTAAACTTCTAGTTAAACTTCTCATTTGATCCTTTTGTACAATCTCAAATCTGTCTTGACCTCCGTTGCCTGTACTGTTGTAACTGCAAAAACTGAATCCCACTAAAGGAGATTTTTTGTTTTTGTGTGTGTTTGTTTTGTTTTTGGTCCAGTCACGTGATTGTTCATGTGTCTGTGTATCAAAATTTTAAATACTACAATAAATATAATATATATAAAAATAAAACAAGCCATAACGCCATCACACAATCAGAATCTCTTCAGTATTCTGGCCAATACTGATACTGTACAATAGTTGTTTTCATATTAAGGCCAATAACAGATCAATAGCTGATTTTAGGAAAACTAAAGTGCACTAAAACTCAAACATACTTATTCTTGAGCACAAATACACACAACTGTTACCATAGCTACATGTGCACCAACAGACCTCAACACACACTCTTAAAAGGAACAGTTTTCTTCAAAAGATTGTAAGGGTTAAATCTGTGTTATAATCTATTGCTCTCTAGTGCCCTTTGAATTAGTTCTATGGATGATGGAAAAAGTAATCTAAACCTTATTATATATATATATATATATATATATATATATATATATATATATATATATATATATATATATATATATATATATGTAACTGATAACTGGCTGATATTCAATTATTATTATTATTATTTAACTATTTTGTCTAAATAAACAAATACATCACTGAAAACTAACATCAATCATTTTAAATATTATAAGTGAATTTAGGTATGACAACATTATAATGTACACTATGTGTGTGACCAACAGCAGACAAATGCATAAATGTACACATACAGTACATAAAAAAGCAATGCTATAGAAATAAAAACAATCTGAACTACTGCTTCTAGATTCCAAATTCCAAAATCATGTAAAAGTCAATGTGCATCTCAGTGGAGACTCATGAGAGCATGAGCATGTACAAAAGAGAGGTGAGGGCAAAAAGACAAGCTAATGGGTTTGCACATGTCAAGTGTGTACGTTTACGTCTTATGGCAATAACATCATGACTGGTGCTGAATACAGCTGACAATATAACTACATAAAGGTGAACTGTGAAATTGTTTTCAATACTCACTCTTATCCCAGTTTAATGCACAAGGACAACTATAATCAATCCATTCATAGGCTGACCAAAGACTGGAAACATTGCGGCACTTTTAAAACATTGTTCTCTAAAGACAGGTGTGCTATTATTTTTCTAAGCAAGCATACTAATATTTTTTTGTCATACATTAGTTGAAATGGGTACAAAATGTATGCACAGATTTATTGAGGAGAGGTGTGTAATTACTTTTCTAAGTGATCAGAATTATGATTCTACTGGTGGACGTTGAAATGAGTAAAAGAATCCCATAGAGTTTGATTGAAGGAGTAGCTCAAACAGCAGATCACGGTGCCAGCAATGCCAAGCTCATGGGTTTGATTCCCAGGGAATGCAAGAACTTGGATAGTGCAAGTCGCTTGGATAAAAGTATCTGCCAATTGCATAAATGTATTGCACACTAAAAGTAGCTGCAGCTATAGGCTTTTTTGGACAATAAGCAATCAACTAATAATCACCCATTACACCCCAGGAACCACCAGAACACCCTAGTAACTCCATAGCAATACTCGGAAAACATTAGCAACCACATAGCAACTCTCTGCCCACTACTGCACTTTATGAGTCAATTAGCTAATGGTGTGAGACTCAGAGATTCCAACTGATCCATTCCTGCGCTCTCTCTCCGTCTACCTGCTTGATGTCTGTCTCAGCCTTCTTGTCTTTCCCAATTTATTTCTTTTAGCAATGAAATGTCTCTCTCCATCTTTGCTGTTATAAATTTTAACCGCAATGAAATAGATTTTCTCTCACACCATAAACATGCTCTTTAACCACAACAAAAATCCCCAGCAATAAAACATTTATAGTGATAGACAAGGAATCACGTTTCATTTCCATTTCCAAAGACATGATCGTAAACAAAACAGAAGAGAGAGAGAGAGAAAAAAAAGAATAGATAAACAGAAAGCTGAGTGTCTTTCATAGCTGACACGGCCCGTTCTAGATCAGAAGAATGCAGGACAATGTATCATGTTATGACCTCGACCGTCTTAACATGGTTGTCATAACACTATCTAGGAGAGGACAACCGGCAACATGAGAATGTCCTTCAATGACACAAACAGTGGGCGCCTTTACTAATGCCTTCTGTAAGGTGACTCCAAACATAATAAAGGACAAGGTTTAAGTTCAGGTACTAACATTACTAAAACTGAAATAAAAATACAGCTAAATAAAATAAACATGACAAAAAATTCAATAAAAATTACTATAAAATTAAATAACCTAAAAATATAATACATTTAATATTAATAAATAACATGATAGTATATAAATAACATTCAAATAACACTGGTCTCATAGGCGAATTTACAGGTGAGACATGTTCCCACCACTCTTTGAAACATCTCGCTGCACGGATGTACCCGAAACAAAAGAAACATCTCCATTTGATTAGCAATTCATTTGTTTGTGTTAAATAAGAGGTGATCTGGCACAGGAATGTGTTGTTTTTGAAATCATGCTGAGTGCTCGTTGCTGCTGTTATCAATGGCGGAAGACAACACTGTTCTCCAGGCGCTTGTGCAGTCTCCACACAGACGAGCGTTTCTACGAGCGCAATCTATTGCTAACTGGTGGGAGACTCACTATTTGTCCTGGTGAAATCACAAAACAAAATGCACATCCCTGCTCTTGCTATACAATCACTGATGAAAGTCTATGGTTTTAATGAGAAAACAAAAAATAAACGGGCGGATTAGAACCTAGAACCTCTGGCATGCTTAACAAAAATTCTACCACCAGTCCATTAGGACACACAAATCATTAATGCAGATCTATGTATTCATTCATTAATGTAAATACTCTCGTAGATATAAGCCTAGTAGATATAAGGATGAAACTTGCGAACAAATGTTTGATCTCAATCCAAGTTGCTAAGGGTGGTTGCTAGGGGTGTTGTGTAGTGATACATAGAATCGTTGGGTGAAGCGGTCATAGCCGTGTTTTATCGTGAATGTTATTTTTTGTGCATTAATTATTTATTACTGGACTTTTTCAGCTCACCTGTTGTTGTTCCTGAGTTTGACATGGCCATCGGGCTCTAAGATCTGTCCATTTTTCAGCCAGGTGAGCTGGGGGACTGGCTCACCCCGGGCCAGACAAGTGAAGATGGCAGTGGTGCCCACCGGGCGAGCAATGGACTGAGGAGGCTGCACAAACTCTGCTGGGGCTGTAGATCGATAGAGAGGAAAAGAAATGAGAGACAATGAGAAGTTAGTTTTTGCCAATACAAAACATGAGTTTATTAAATAAAAAAGGCTTGAAATTTAAATTGATTTAAAAATGAGCCCAGTTTGCTCCTTTGCACTAATGTTCCCAATTTCACCTGGTTCCATTTACCTATGTCACGTATATGATATCAACGGTATTTATAAATATATATTTGAAGATGAAAACCACAGTGCACACCACAATGCTGAGAGAGAGGGAAGGAGAGTGTTTACAGGGCTTTGGCTTCATCATATTTATAATGAATATATTGTGACAGCAGTGGGTGGTAACAGGAATGAACTTAGAGAAAGCATCAGTTTAACTCAATTAGAGAAGGGCAAAAACAGATTTCACAGGGCCAGAAGAGGAAACTGACAATCCATAAATGACACAGTGTGAAAATTAAAATAGATTAAGCGCTGCAGAACAGATATGGGGGCTAGGAAGGGATATTTGGACCACAAACATCTTCTAGCACCCCAGAGGCAGCCCCCAACCTCACCAGATACCCCCTCCTCCTCACTCGCTCACCGCATGTTAATACTGCCAAATGACACAGACTGCAGCTAATCCAATAGTCCTTTACTGCTTAATTAGGACACATT
This sequence comes from Semotilus atromaculatus, assembly GCA_031834385.1. Lineage (NCBI taxonomy): Eukaryota > Metazoa > Chordata > Actinopteri > Cypriniformes > Leuciscidae > Semotilus > Semotilus atromaculatus. The sequence goes on along the minus strand of JAULUF010000009.1, from coordinate 21,258,153 downwards.
TAATCTGGGAAAATTTGAAATTGCTGACTGATTAGCCACCGTTCGCTCATTTGTATCTGTTTTAATTACCATAACACCATTCATACTCGTTCAGGGTGCAATGGCTTTAATTATTAAAGTCCTTTAATCGCAAGTGTTGATCCTGCTCTCAGTCTCTCTCCTGTATTTTCAGTGTTTCAGTGTAATAAATAAATTATAAGAGAGGTTGCTAACTGCTCTCAGAGGTCCGTCCAGTTCATATCACAGCCCCGCAAATTAGTGCTCTCTTTTTTCTTTTCTTATCCCTGAGTGCACAAGAGAGAGAGAGTGGGGGATGGGTTGAGTATTGATGTATCACAGTGATACTGTATATCATCAGAGACACCTCTTTCTTCTTTTCTTATCTCTGTTTCTTTCACTTATTTCTCTCTTGGGATTTTATTTCCTCCCCCTCTTACTACCAATTTTTACATTTCATTTTTTAATACGCCGCTCTTACTCTCTTCTCCCTCTCTCTCTTTAATGTAAATTAAGTGTATTACAGTAATCCAAGGCTGCTTCACCATTTGGCCACTAAGATCATATCAATTCTCATCTACCCCTACAATGCTGCTCCCGCTATCATGGATACTTTACACCCTCTGAGATTCAGTCACTAACTTCTAAGGCAGTTAATAAAAGTACAAAAAAAAATTCTGTAGTGTACTGAATAATACAATACGAACAATAATTCAGTTGTTCGTGTAGTGTATAGCATCACAAGCTACTTTTTCTCCACATACAGCTAATGTGTTTATATATTTGGGAAGCTTTGAAGCTGAGACACTATCAATCACACACTCCTAAACTGTCCTAAACTCAATATTGTGAAATATCTGAAGGTTCCAAAACAAAATCACCTAGCAACCATACCCTAAAATCCCTGGTAGTACCACCAAAATTGGCACACACCAAGTCAAAACCCATATCTATAGGAAAAACATAATTCATTCACTTTCCCCAATGATACCACAACCGTTTGATTAACATTAACATTAATGAGACTGACAGACCTAATGCTCCCACACGGATCTAATATAATGTTACACATCAGATGTTTTTCCCCAAAAGTTAACCAAATGTTAATTTAAGACATAACAGATAATGTTTGCGTGAATACTTGCCAAGACAGATATTTTGAAATACTGTGTACTATATATTAGGATCGCACGCTGTCTGAGAGGTGTCTGTCAGTTAGCGTGAGAAAGATCGTTTTGTTTACATCAGCATGAGTTTGAAAATCACATTTCATCGGTTCAGACTATTGACATTGAGAATTTGCTATGAATATTCACAAAGTTGGAATGCTGCGCTTCAAAACGATACCAAAACTTGTGCTGAGGGAAACTGCCAGTCATCGAGAAGCGAGCAGAGAAAAACAGCAATTTTCATGGAAAAGGGACAGGTACTCCTTTTAGGCAAATAAAGATACTTTTAGATGTTAAATTGCATATTTGGAGCATTGGGGTCTCTAAATGAGGCCCTAATGAAATAATTTTTGTGAAAACCTCAAATTCTACAAAAATCTAAATTTGTCACTTGTTTTGCCTGTAGCTTGTAATTAGCCCATGCGCATTCCAACTCATTTTGTCAGCATGGGTCAGGTTATAGTTTTGTGAAGGTTTTTTCTTTTTAAGAAAAGCCTCACCTTGCACAACAAGCCGTCCCTGAGCAGTTCTGCGCACACGGGTTCCTGGTTTGTTGGCCGCACAGACGTAAATGCCAGAATGTTGAACTCTGACATCAGAGATCATCAGGTTTCCTGTTCCCAGTACTTGGATACCCTCAACTCCTATTGGGCGACCATCTGAAAGAGAGATGAAGGCAAGGACAAGGGAAAGATAATTTCAAAGAGAATTAAAGAGATCAGTAGAGAGAATAAAAAGCTGCATTGGAGAGAATATAGAATCACATGATTATCCAGCCATAAAATCATTTCCTGCCCCATAGGAACTCAAAATAAATTTAACAGGACAACAGAAGCATGTGATGAGCCTCCGGATTTAACAGCACTGGTTAAATGTGACTAATTATGGAGTATAAAGCCCTATCCCTTGTTCTGCCCTGGGGTAAAGAATATCTTAATAGACAGGAAAAATCTGAGAAAAAGAGAGAGAGAGAGAGAGAGAGAGAGAGAGAAAAAAACATACAACTCTTGTATAAAAACTTAAAGTGTACACAGAAAAAACAAGGTTCCAAGAAGGGATATATGAGATGACCTATGAATGCCAGTGATGCAGGATGTCCCATGTTACCATGGACAGGACATCTCCTATACAGAACTCACACATTTTCTATATGAGCAATGAATCTCATGAGCTACTGTAAACTCTATCAGTCTGGACCATCTCACTCACTAGAGCTATAATTGGACACTCAGTGAGGAAAGGTGCTAATAAAAATGAACAGTCCCGTCTAAATACACCCTCCATTCATTTCACTGGCCTCTCAGGTCTCTAATTCTGTTTTGTCAATGTGCCTGTCAAAATGACATTAGACACAGTGTTAGATACTGCGGCAGGCCGCAGTTCATAACACCAAATTTAACTGACTGGCATCAGTTGTGAGGTACACAAATATTTTCACTTATCATTCAGCAACTGATTGGAGCTTCTCAATCCAGTTCCACACAGTTAATGGTAACACTCATCTGTCTTTAGAGATATAGGCTTTTAGTATTTATGGGTTGATTAGCATGCTTACCGAAATATCACAGAGACTGACATACAAGAAAGTAGTTGGAGTTGACCCAAGTCAGGATATCCCCATACTTAAAGGGACAGTTCATATAAAAATTTAAATTCTGTCATCGCATGCATAAGTTCCCTTCTTTTTTATCTGCAGGACAGAATTTTTCTTTTTCTTTTTAGGGATGACGTCACTACGCACATCATTTTATCGCTAAAAGGCTTGGCTACTGTTGCAAAAAATAAACAGGTCAAATGAGTTTAAGGTGGTCAAGTTGGATTTTGGAACAAGCATGGTAGTTTTTGCAAGTCCAATGCAGTCTTCCAGGAAAAAACCAGGTCCTCCACCTAGTCAACAACTTGATGGCCGTAAATAACCAGCTTGAACCAGCTAGAAACCAGTGCTGTGAAAAGTTTTGCCCTCTTTCAAAATGCAGGCATATCAGTACTAAACCTTTATTTAGACAGTACTAATGGGTGAAAATTACATAATTAAAAAAAAAATATATAATAATAATAAAATCTTTTTTAACAAAAATACCTACAGAAAATTAACTGTATTCTGTAGAATTTTTGTTCACTTAGTCAAAAGTAACTTCTTGCTGGCATATAAATCAGTTACATGGACTATGAAAATATTCTGTATTTCATTCCTATATGTAGAATTATGAAAAGAAGAGGCAGCAGCAATTGTATTGAACCTAACAGCAAATCTGCACTCAGTGCACATTATTGTATTGTTGTTGCTTTGTGTGAATATCATTGGGTCTCATTCACTAAGCATGCATACGCACAAATTTGTGCATGCAATTTGCGTATGAACGTTTTCAACAAATTCACCAAAATCTTTTGTACTAAAATGTATTCTTAATTTATGAAAAAATATAGGAACAACTGAAACCACACATAAACAAAAAGCACGTAGTCTGTGCAGCCATATATTCTTGTTAAAAATATGTTTCACTATAATTATATTTATATTATATTATAGTAGCAAAATGGGATATATTTTAGGTTACAGGTGTCGATGCCCAGAATCTACTTCCCCTAGACAATATTTTTGTATTACATTTTACTGGCCAGACCTTTCGCCCCATAACAAATGTGTGCGCTTTCTGGTAGGTATGAATCAGCAAGCATGCATGCTTGGTTGTGTGTATTAGTGTGAACTAAACTCACTGGCTTCTAAATAAGATGAAATAAAACGCAGAATGGCATTAATCACTAACGTATCACATTCATTACCGAGCTTAGCCTTGATTTGCTCTCGCTGTAATCTAATCCAGCAAAATCCCATTGTTAGCAGTTAATTCCAGCAACATTGCAGAAGGTAATATCCACAATCTGATTAACAGCCGTTACAGGACGACACCATCATTTACATTCTTAATGGGAGAATCACATTAGATAATAGCTAGGAGAGCGAGAAAGAGTTCAGAAACGGATTATAATACAAGTGTGGGAGTCGCTGTGAAATCTTGCTTGAGAGAGAGCAGTTGGTGTGGGTCGAAGAATAATTCTAAGTAGGTTACATTCACCTCAAAATGTATAGATATAGTTTAAAATGCTTATTTAAATGCAAAGAGCAAATTGCACAGGGCTCAAAAATGAGATCCAGAAGACAAATCTGTAGATTTAAATGTATGCAAGAGGCGCACGCACACACACAATCGCATAAATAGACAAATTCCAAAATAAAACGACATTAATCACCCTACAACACCACTTTAGAAGTATAGATGAGACATTTATTCATTAATCCCAAGTAAGATAAGACAGACAGATGTGGCAAAGAGCGTTCAATGACCAAAAATGTCTGAAACCATTTCAAGTGTGTGGCTTCAGAACTCTGAGCACGCTTAAAACTAAATGAGCTATTTTTCACACAGAAACCAATCTCACTGTACAGTATCAGAATGTTCGATCTGTAATATCCATCTCTTAGCGAGAAGGATGAAAGAGTATTTCTTTCACCATTCCAAACCATTTGGCTCCAGTAGATTGGAGTGTAAATGGCTTTAATATAGCAGCCAGTTTTATTTTAATATGGCCATATCATCACAAATTGAATGTTCTGGATCTTTGGAACTAAAAGGGTTTGATGTTTAATATATTTTAAAATGCAATTTATTCCTGTGATGCCAAAGCTGAATTTTCAGCAGCCATTACTCCAGTCATCAGTGTCACATGATCCTTCAGAAATCATTCTAATATGATGATTTTGTGCTCAAGTAACATTTCAAAAATGAAAATTCTGTCATTATTCACTCCCCCTCATATTGTTCCACAACTGTATGAATTAAAATAATGAATTCTGAACATTTTTAACTATACCATGAAAGTCTATAAGGTCCAAAACAACATCAATGGACAAAAAAAAGATAATCAATGGAGCTTTTATGTTTCACAGAAAAATAAGTCATACAGGTTTGAAATGACATGATGGGGAGTGAACTACTCCTTTAATTCCAACTAAATGAAGACATTTTTGCTGCAAGACACCTTAACTAAGTGAACTTTATGGAGAAAAATAAGATGATAAATAATTTAGGATGACCCCTTTTAAAAGAAATCTTTCCATATACAGATCAACACATTTTCTCGGATCTTCGTCCTCCATTATGTTACATTAGCTTGGTGGAGGAGATTTTTCCCTTTTCTCTTTTTCAGTTGATTGGATAATGGGTATTTTATAGTCAGTGTGCAGTGGAGAGCATATTAAAGCTCTTTGCAGCATTCCGACAGGATCGGAGGTGGGCTTTGCTCTGATAACCACTCGAGGCAATTTAGAGAGCAACTTAAACGAGTCTTACCCAGTCTACTCCATGAAACAATTGGACGCGGGTAACCCGTGGCAACACACTCCAAGATGGCAGTCTGGTGAACTGTGAGGGTGAGGTTTTCAGGGCCCACTAGGATCATGGGTTCTTTGTAAACAGATGACTGGGAGCCTTCAGGAAAAGAAAGGTAAAGCAAATTACAGAAAGAAAATGATGTGGAAAGACTCAAGAAAGCAGAGAATACTTTCTGAGCAGACCTGAGACTGTGAGTTGCGCTCCTGCACTGTGTTTGACTCCAGCACTGTTGTGGGCAACACAGCAGTACACCCCACCATCCTCAGGGCGTACTCCTGTTATCTGCAGCACACCCGTGGGCAACAGAGTATATCTGCACAGAGACATACATAGACAGGCCCACAGTGAGAGGGAGACATGTATATGTTCTAACAACACTAGGCACATCCCTTCAAATGTCTTTGTGTGGAATTGTGTGTATTTACGACGCTACCTGTCATCAGAGGTATCCACAGGCCGCCCGTCTCTTTCCCAGCTGATGACCGGCTCAGGCAGGCCATGGATTTGGCACTGAAATCGTCCAACACCTCCCAGCTCTGCACGCACAGAACGTGGCTGCACATGAAAATCTGCCATTGCTGAGAACAAAAGAGACAGAGAGATTGCTTTAACCCTTGTACACAAAGAAGGTCATTCCCATACCTGCAATATAACACCATTTAAACAATGGAGACAGTGCAAGAACAATATGCAAGAATTCACAGTTTCTCAAAGTGATGAAGTAGGACAAAAACAAAGTGACAGGTTCTGAATCTGTAAAATGTCCCACCACATTATACTGGAACTTTTTTCTTCCTAAACTTCTCAAACTAGATTGATAGAATACAGGAAGTGCAGGTCCAGGAAATCAACAACTTAAGTGTGATCTGCTGTGCTCTGATCTACAGTCACAAATTCAGAACTACAATGATGAACTGAAGCTGCAGTAAGATTGACAACACTATGAAATACTTTGCATGTTCCTGTTTAGTGTGTGTTTAAGTATACAACAGAAATATGCAATACCAATTTCTTCAACAAGTTAAATTAATTGATTTGGTGAAACAGTTTGAGAATACACTAGCGTTCAGCAAAAGTTCAGCAAGGATGTTTAAAATGTATTAAAGTATTTTAAATTGTAATAATATTTCACTATATTACTCTTTTTTTCTGTACTTTTGATATTAATAAATGCAGAATTGCTGAGCAAAAAACATAAAAAAATCTTACCAACACCAAACTTTTGAATAATGGTGTATATACTCGGCATCCCATGTTTCAAATAAGATTTTGACATTCCTGTAAAATTCCTTGATTGAAGCCCTTTAATCTTTCCTTTGTTTACCAGTGTTTCCTGTATATACAGTATGTTTGTAATATATATTGATGCATGTTGAAGTCTAAAAACAAAACAACTAAAAGTCACTTCGATTCTCATTCACACTCTGAACACTCAATTCCTGCATCCACTTTAAGGTCATATTATACAGTCCCATTCACAGAAAACCTAGGAAAAGTACATTGATATGTCATTGATATTAAACAGCGTAGACAAATGCACATACAGAACACAATTCTACAGGATTTACTAGTTCCAAAACCAATCATTAACACTTTCAGTGTTTTTGCGTGTAAGAAACACAGCTTTGAGTTCTTACTTTCATAGCTCAAAGACATGAAATCAAACTAAAGAGGGCATCTGCATCTGTCCATGGCCACTGAGTACCAGAGAAAGTGTGTGAGTATTTTAGAGAGAGCATAAAGGTGTAAAGAGAATTGTTATTTCAGTAGTCAGACACCACTCAATAAAAGCCCATCCATCTGCAGGAGAAGAAAAGACCAAAGCAACCAGTTACAGTATGATGACCAGGATTTGGACGCTTACAGCTCCGTGTGAGGGGGCGATTATCCAAAGCCCCTCATTGGGCTGCAGCTCACATAGTGTGTCCCGCAGGAGCTCATACTGAGAGAGGGCTGGAGATGAGGGGAGGAGCTGGAAACACAAACACAATTAGCGCGAGGTCTGTCTCTCCCGCAGCCAACCACCGTCCTCAAGACAAGTGCTCTTATTTAAATGTTGGTCGTAATTAACTTGAACCAAGCGGGACCGTTCGGAACACTCTTGGCATAACAAGAGGGCCGGGCCCCTCCTGCGTCCTCTCCCGCTTACCCCTCTGTGTTCTTTTTGTGTCCCACTGATATACTCGTTCCAGCTAATCTAGCATCATCGAGCTCAGAAGGATCTCCGGGTGGTGTTTGGCGGCTTAAACTCACACAGTGGTGCTTCTGTAACTGGTTGTTTTGTTTCATGCGAGTCAAAGGCAGGCAGGCAGAAGCAAGGGGGGAGCATTCTCAGGGAAGGAAGGGCTCTCAGAAAGGCATCTTTTCAAGGCTTTCACACATTTCTCATTGATTGCCACTGCAGGAGATGTGAGACACGGAAAGGAAGGCATAAATCGAATAAATCTCTATCTATCTGTCTCTACGATTACTCTTTCTTGCTTTATCTCTCCACTGTAACTTCAATCAACTTTCCCACAAATGTGTCTAAAAGATTGAATTTTATTATTTATTGTCTATGACATCTCTCTTTTTTTAAAACATCATCAAGTCAATGTCAATGGCACATTTTTTTCAGAGAGGAAATTGTGTGCTTCACAAAAGCGAATCCTTTTATTGAACTACAAGAAAATAAAGCCAATTTAAAATGGTCAAACTTGTGTTTGAAATATGGTTTATTGCTGGCCAAAGGAGGTCTACCAAACCTAACCCCTTTCACCAGTTTGTGTATTACCTCAGTCAATCCCAGCCAGCTGGTCAACTATCTAAACCAGCTCGGAACACCTGGACCATGAAAAAGCAACTACCATAACAGATTAAACTCACGATGAAACAGAAGAAGCAACAGATCCTGTCTTCTGTACTGTGACGTACATCGGACTGAAATACATTATCAAAAGAGAAAATTATGAAGGGTGTGGACTTGGTTCTATTGGTCCATTGGTTGTTGATTGTATGAAAGCAGATCTAAATGAGAGCTTGTAGCTGATTTATAAGAAAGGGTTGGGCGTTTAAGCAGACTAAGTTATGAGAAAAGTCCAGAATGTCACCAGAGAGAATTATGGAGGATTGAATAATGAATTAAATAATGAATCTTGGTTCAAGCAAATTTGTAAAAATGAAACATATGAATGAATCATTCACAATCAGATAAATAACATACATTTAAAAATAGATGGGTAAGTTTTTATTTCTTGATAATTTTTTTTGAACAGAAATCAATAATTGAGAACATACAAGAAACCATGTTCTTGCCTAATCCTGATTCATTACTGTAAGCCTAGAATAGTGACTTGTATTTTAAGTGGTCAGAATGTATTTGGTAGCAATTTATTTACATCATGTCTGTAAAAAGAGAAAAGAAGGTTACTATGACAAAATATGCCACTTATCTACTTGGAAGAGTTATTTTTCGATCACAAAAACAGGTAACCAAAACTATCAGATTCTTCCATGCAGAGGAGCATAAAGGTAAAAACAACTTTGTGATTAACTTGAACATCAACCACGATAAAGGCCAAACTTGCCTAAACCACCTTTAAGTTGGTTTTAGCCGGATTTCTCAGAGTATATTATTAGTATGTTGCTCTTAGGAACAGGAACACTGCAGAACTGCAGATTCCCCAATACAAGCACAAATTCCTGAAGTGAGTTATGAGTATTCATTTTGGTTTTGTATTTGAGACATCATATTGTGTTGTTTCTATTGTGCAGTGTTTCCTCAGTTCGGTTTCATCAGGTCTTCTGCTTTGAGCTTTTAGCTTCTCATTAGCAAGCACCCCTGTGTTGCTTCAGACCCAGCACCCTTCCTCACTCTGGCTCTGGCACATCGCTCAATTTCACATGTAAACACAAACAGTCAGGGATGAGAGTATAGAGGCTGAACCAGTGGGGGTACTGGAGCATATTGTATCGCTCTGTGAACTCCTCCTCCCTCCCCGTCCTTCTGTTCTCCCAGAGACTGACTCTCTCTCTCTCTCTCTCGCTCTCTCCTTGTTTTCATCTCTTTGTGTATCAGTAGTGTTTCAGCATCACTGCTTCTGGGCTGTGCCCTAATGAGAAATGTGCCATTTCCTGACATGTTCCGACCTCTCTTCTCCACGGCTGCACAGCAAGCAGCAAGCCGATTAAATTTTAAACAAACATTCCTCAATGCCTCAGCCATCGAGGAGTTCTGGTGCTACAACAAAGCAAGCAAAGTATTACAATCTTTGCTTTTATTCATACTTGATTAGTTAATAACATTCTTCTATAAATATGGATTCTTTGATGGCTGACCTGTCCTCAGTCACACACATGTATACGGTACATCTGACAAAGAAACTGCAATATATGAGGCGGCACAAGCTGGACCCCCTCCAATGCTCTGTCCTTTACAACTGAAGATGAGCGCTGAGTTCCACAGAGGGTCCAGCTGTAGCCATGGAGCGTCTGTCATTAAAACACAACCGCTCTGAGCACCAGGGTTTGGTTTCTAATTAAAAAAAAGCCCTGTCCAGAGTAGGTTACTATCGCAGTTATATACTCATGAGACCATAAGAATAATAACCATTACCACTGGTGACCTGCAGGCTCCACCAAACATTCAGTGGTCAAACTGAGGCTGGCAGTCAACCCTGTGAAAACATACATACACCCTGTGATCAAGACAGAATACATTTTCAGACGCAATCTTCCCAATTTCAACTTTAACATATCGACAAGAGCAGTACATCTAAATGTGTATTTGACCACCAATATAACTGAAGTCTCATGAGTGTTTACACATCATTCAAAGTACCATTTAAACATATTTCTATGGAAATGGGTAAAATTACTGCATGCACCTGCAGTCAACATACTGTATTTTCATGTGAACTGGAGAAAACTATGCATGGTTATACTTATGTATCTAAAATTCACTGGATGTGAAAAGTGTGTTCTCTTAATATGAATGGACCAATAGGTCAAAATGTGCCTGGTCAGCATGGCCCAGTTAGCCAAACATATTTCATGTAGTAGCCTGACAGAATAAAATGTTTTGCAAGCAGCACACCAAAAATGTATATATATGTATATATTTTTTATTTTTATTTTATTTGCTTAATTAAATACATCTATTCTTTTTAAATATGTCTAACATGTATTGTACAGTATATTATCTTTTATATATAGATACTAGGGTATATCTGGATACTTCTGTATATAGATTCTATATCTTTTAGATGTAATCTTATTTTCCTGTTAACTGTTTTGCAACTGGCAGAGGTCTCTATATTTTATAGTCAATGAAAAAAGAACCAGATTTTTCCCCAGTCAACTGCTTTTGACATCACAGCTCTAGGGTAACTCGTTTGGAACTTAGAGTTTTCTTGTGCTGCTATTAGCCAATCATTGCTTTCATGATGTCACCAACTTGGAATGGAGCAGTGCAGCTAGATGGACGGGGTCTGGGACAGGTGCTTGATGATATCAACCAAAAAAGGAAACTGTTTCAGACGCAGAGCACATTATTATATTTTGATTATGAAGACCACATTTTTTTCTTAACTTGGACTGATGAATTGTTCAAAGTAAGACCAAAATGTGTAAAGGACAGAATTCAAGTAAAGCGACAAATCCCAGTGTTGGTGCCAAGTACAATCAATGTGTTCGCAGAAACCACACCCACCCACACAGAGAACCCCCTATAAGAGCCCCTGCCCTCTGCCCTCATACATAAAAATTGGAACTGGGAGAGGACCACCTCTTCTGCCACACACAGACAAATTTATTCACGAAAACACACAAATATAAACAGACTTGAGCTTATTATAGCATAAGATTAATCACTCTGATGCAGAGCACATGCATACAGGTAAAGAGTGTGTACACACACACACACACACAAAATGTGTCAGTATGAATCTCAATACTCAATCCGATATGCACAGACACACCCAAGCTGAGATGTAGCAGTTTGGAATCAGCAGTCCCAGCAGAGCAGTTTTATACCCCTCTCCAATCCGCGCACACACACACACACAAACACACACACACACAAACACACACAAACACTCTATTACAGCTTGCCTCTTTCCCAGCGCGCCACACAGTGTAAATTAACCAGATCTAATTATGGGGGTAGAGGAGGGAGAAATTGAGAAAAGGAGCGCAAGTGTGTGTGCGTGAGAAAAACAGAGAGATTAATTGAAAGGGCTAAGAGGAATATGAAAGAGAAAGAGAGTGAGAGAACTTTCCCTCCATCCACACATTAACAGCCTAACTGGATGGAAATCGCTACTTGGATGCAGTTGGTTTTACCATGACAATCACTGTGGAAATCAAAACTCTGACCCCCTGCTGATGGTGATTTAGTTGAACAGGTACCTACATACTGGTCACTTCATGGAAGTCATTTTACTGTTTATATTCTTGTGATCCTGGCTGGTGAGTCAATTTTGAAAGATGTTCATTTATTTAAAACTTTACATGGAATTTTGAACCCCTCAGTTGTTTTCACAAAGCATCGATGGAAAATATTTCGTTCTAATAGCCTGTTTCATTGCTATAATATGTACACTATCATTCAAAAGTTTGGGGTCAGTATGATTTTTTTAGAAAGAAATGTGTACTTATAATTAGCAAGGCATTACATTGCTCAGTCAAATAAATGTTGTTCTTTTGAGCTTTCTATTCATCAAAGAATCTTGAAAAATGCTATCTATACAGTACACATATAAACACACATAGATGTAGGCTGTTCCTAGAGTAACACACTCCTATAGACAGTAATGCTCTGCACCCTTCAGACAGGGTACTCAATTGAAGTGCTCTGCATGTCAGAGTGAGCGTGCCATAGTCGAATGGAATAACACTAGAGAAGGCAATGGAGGAAAAGTGGCACTAAAAGAAGACTGATGTGATTTCGAAGGCAGAACCAGATTCATGCGTCAAATATATGGACTATAAAAAAAAATCCAAGTATGTGATAAGGTGCTCCGTTCCACAGTGATGGATGTGAAAGACCTGCGATTGAGATGATGGATTCTCTCTCTTGACACGCAAGAACACACAAACCATGTATATATGCAAACATACATTTCCAATTTTTTTTTACCAAAACTGTTATAAAGTGTTATTGCACACCATCCTTTAATTTCAATACATACACACACAGCAAGCTCCACCCCCCCTGGCTGTGTGACATCACTATCATGTAGCGGTCCATTAGACTGCTTTCCCCTCCCCTCCGAGCGAAGCGCAATAATGAAGATAGCGACCATAAATAATGCATATGGTATATGATGCTATTTCAGCGCAAAGTGCCATCGCCTCAACAGGCTTTAAATAGTCACATTGAAATATTACATGCACAGAGCCCCCGGATGGCATTTAAATGTAGATGTGGAGCTTTACAGCCATGCCTGCAGGAGCGCGCGCACACACAAACAGAGACACACAAACAAACAGAGACAGAGAGAGACACACACACACACACACACACACACTAAACTATCTCTCACTGCACAATGAAGGAGCAACCTGTCCGTCCCACACGTTCGTTGTCTTTGAGTAACCCTTCTCTTTGTTAACATACATAAGTGCTATGACTTTAAAAGTCATCCTTCGTTTTCTTTTCCACGCTCAAGGGGACATGGTTGAATTTTTACCTCTCAGAAAATGGGGTCATCTTTTTTGAGCATCTCCAAGATTATATACTTATTTGTTGCATGTGTGCTGAAATAGTTTACCCTAAAGTGAGCCAAACCTGCCCAATTTTCCTTCCCTTTCATGGTACCATACAATTAGTTCATATGACTTTTGTACTATATTCCAGGTGCTCTGAATACATGTAACAGCTTTATATGAGGAACAGAACCAAAATTGTTCTTCACAAAAAAAAAACAAAAAAACAAAGCCATAAAATTACATATGACCTTTCAATATAATTTAAGATTGTAAAGAATAAAAGCCTGGTACCTCACAATACACACCAGAGGAATATAAAGCAAATATGTGTAGAAAGCACTTACACTGTTACTTTATGGTGCCAAAAATATTGTTCCAAAAATATTATGTTATGGTGAAGTGTGTAGAAAGAATCCTACTACAACTAAACTTGTAATAGACTGATGCTTATTTCTTTATATTTTCAAATCTTTTCATCCTGGGGTCCTCCTGTGTGTCATGTTGAGCTGCTCCACAGCGCTTCTGAAATCAATTTCTCCACTTAACATCATAAAAGCGTTCTCTTTCATTTGGGCCAGCAATCTCCTCTTTGTCTCCAGCAGAGCTCTCTGAGGTTCTCTACAGCTCCTGCTGCTGACCTAAACATACTTTTATTGATTCATCCCATGAAGTGGAAGAACTATGATAAATAGTGTTAGACGGATGGATGTCAGTTTATGCACACCATAGACACATGCGTGTAGTAGCCATTTTATGAAGCTGTTTTATGAAAAAGCTTATGAGGATCACGTAATATTAAACTTGTGTAATATACATTTAAGCATATTAAGATTATTATTGTTATGATGACGATTACTGTATGTTAATATTGTGCTTGCCTTCTAAAAAAATTTGATTTGTACGTGATTAGAAGAAGCCAAGTTGGTTTGGCAAATGCTAAAATGTGTAGAAGTGCTTTATGACGTTTTCTGACAACATTATTTAAATAAAGTAAATTTTCTTTGGAATTTAAATGGATAATCCAGCCAAATATGAAAATTCTCTCATCATTTACTCACCCTCATACTATAAACCATCGCTTCCAGCCAAATGGGGTATGCGAGTTCACGAAAGGGTTGAGTTTAAGCTTGTTGTAAAAGCAAGCGCATTGTGAAGCATGACGCAAGCACGCTGCAAACCTCACGGGGACCATCACTTCTAGCATGAGCCATGTGCTTATGTAAAGCTTCACAATTAGATCAAGAGAAAACTTGACCATCTTGTGAACATGCGTATAGCAGTTAGCTGGAAAAGTTTCACTTCAGAACATTGATTCATCCACTGGAGTTGTATGGGTCACGGTGGCTCTGTGTGCTTTGTGGAGCATCAACATTTGTAAAGCCTTTCACTTGCATTACAGTATCCCATACTCACAGAGATTGATCCTTTTCTACAAATCTGTTTTTTTTTTCTAAAGAAAGAAAGAAAGTCATACATCCTGGACAGCATGAGTGTGAGCAACTGATGACAGCATTTTCATTGTTGCAAGGAGTATTCATTTAAATCCAATAATCTTTATCCCACAGCCTTTATTTAGTCTGATACACAAAGCTAAATGCAGATTCACTCATTCTACACATTTTGAGGTGTCTTATCACACACAGGGCTCCTGTAAATTAGGCTGCCACCAGTGATCTACAGTATTTAACATCTTATAATGAGCACTAATATGCCGGTTTTCTTTAAAGTGCTCAATGGTGCGTGTGTGCTAATGTGTGTGTGTGTGTGTGTGAGTCAAAGTCACACAAATTGCGTTACCAGGACAAGAATTTGGAACTTTGAAACACTGTCTAAACGTTGAGCATATTTGTCTTGTTAGAACACGGACCCCAAACTAATTAACACATCAGTGTAGTGCCATGTCTTCAAAGGGGAGCTGTGGGGGCTTATTTTCCATTCCTTTAGGCCTGAAACATACTGTAAAATTAAACCCATCGACACATACATATCTGGACAAAAAAGGTCTACGTAGGGCAACTAATGGACAAATACAAAGGACTCTGGGTAAAATGCGCAGTGAGAGGGCTGATGGGAAAGCTCTGTCACTCATTATACCCCCTCACAATCTGCTGTCCACCTCTGCTCTTTCAAGTTTGGAAGACAAGAGATTCACTCTCTCCATCTTCAGCACCTGAATTTTTTTTTTCTCTTTCTCTCCATTTAGACATGCTGCTTTAATCACAAAAAGACCCATTAAAACAGCAGATGCTGAAAATTACGACATTATTTAAATGACTGTTGCAGTGAGGGAGAGGGAGGCGGAGGGAGAAGGAGAGAAAAATAAGAGAGATACCCAGACAGATAAAGAGGAGGGGTTTACGAAATTAATTAGCCAGGTTTTCTTCAGTGCGGCTGTGGTCGTCTTTGTTGATATTTTCTGTGTCATTTCTTTTCTTTTAGCTTATTTTAGGAATGTTCATTAGTGTCCGCTGGACGCGCTGTGCGTGAATGAGAGAGAGTTTGGGGAAGATCTTTTGTTTTTTTAATGATTGAGTGAGCCGAGATCTTCATGCTCATTACAGCACTTCAAACACTGTTACCCATAATCAGGAGAAAGGAAAGACAGAAAAACAGAAGAAAAAAATCTGATGATAAACTGCCCAGGGAGTCTGCTGCCCTACAGAGGGCCGTCCGGTACTCCCTCTCTCCCCATCTCTGTTCCCATGCTCTTGGCTATCACAGTTTAAATGGGTTGGACTGAAACTAGGCCGCTGCCTCTCAATTAACATCTCATTAGCTGTACATCACCCAAGCCTTCACCCTCCAGCCTGTGGGTCCTCCTTTCACAACAACAAATGTTTATCATGCTCAGGCAACATTTCTGACAGCAAATATTTCAATTATTGTTTATGAAGTGTTTGAACTCTGAGGTTGTGCAGTGTGGGTGTGTAATTAGAGAATGTGTAATGGTCAGATGTAATCATGACATTCTTTTGGTAAACATCACTTTCAATCATATTATACACAGGCTGTATCTGCAATACAGGTCACATAAACCCATATCGGACATAGAAATACATGGATTAATCTGCCGATATTTGGCCATTTAAAGGAATAGTCTGAAAACTCTGTTATGAAAAACCTGTATATAATGATGATTTTGTTTGGCCGAAAGACGGAAGTGGAAATACTGTAAAATACATTTCATTTAAAAATTTGCCATGTGCCATTTTACATAATTAAATTGGTAAATAAATACATTTATATGTATAAACATCTGTTCAAAAGTTGGGGGGCAGTAAGATATTTAATGTTATTTAATGTAATGTTAAAGGTGGGGTATGTGATTTGGAAAACGACCGGCAGATTTTGAAAATACACAACTCAAATGGTCCTACCTTCTTTCCTCCAACGCTGGCCCTGATTCGTGTGGGGGGGAGGGGGGTATGGTACGACCGTTTGATTGACGGACTTACTGTCCAATGATTCTAGGTGGTCTTGGAAATGATTGGCTGGAGTTTTTCGAGTCCTGCCCGTTCCACAGATGATTAAATTGTTGAATTTTTATTTCAGTGCTTCTAACTCAGTGCCTGTAAGTGGGTTATGAATAGGATTTCAAGTTATTTTGAAAAAATTGACAAAAAAGAGAATCACATACACCACCTTTAATTTGATATTTAAATATTTAATGTTTTTGAAAAAAAGTCTCTTATGCTCACGACACCAAGGCTGTATTTATTTGATAAAAAATACAGCAAAACACTAATATTGTAAGATACTAAAAATATTTAAAGTACCTGTTTTCAAATTCAATCTAAAATGCCATTTATTCCTTTGATGGCAAAGCTGAATTTTCAGCATCATTATTCCAGTGTCCAGTCAGTATCACATGATCCTTACGAAATCATTCTAATATGCTGATTTGGGTCTCAAGAAACATTTCTTATTATTAGCAATGTTGAAAACAGTTGTGCTGCTTAATATTTTTGTGGAAACTAGAAACTCATTTAATTGAATAACACGGTATAAGAGGATGGCTGACATAATGCTGAATGGTTCAACTGTTAAATCAATAATACTACTATATTGTTATATAACAATACAAAAAAATATATTGTTTTACAGTATTGAGAGAGCCAAATTAACAGGTTTATCTTGTACGGTAAATTACATTTGTACAACATGTGAGGGCGCTATAACACGAACACCACTGAGTTCTGATAAGAGATAAGGAAACAAAATTAAAAATGCTGTGTTTTGTGGGACCATTCAGTCCAATAAGACAAGGTCCGATGCAAATCATCCAATAGAGCGTTAAAGTTCAATAGCTACCTACATCACACAATGCACATGTAGCATAATCACAAAAGACATATGCCAAAACATATATTTTTTTGTCAACAAGGGCAATATGTAATGTCTATTGGATCACTTGCTTGATTTAGCTTGTCAAATAACAGTTAATAGTCAATTAAGAAATTGATCGGTTAAAACCCACGGAGAAACCTACAGGAGAAAAACCCTTTTCTCTCACTCTCTCTCAGTAAAAACTGTATATTATATCCCTTTACACTAGGCCTACCCCTAAACCTACCCATCACACAAAACTTTCAGTTCAGTTCAGTTCACTTTATTTATCCTTAGAAAGGAAATTTAGTGTGCAGCAGGATCTAAAAACAAACACAGAATAAAAGCACCACCAGATGCCAACAACATTGTAAAACAACACAAGACACACATCAACACATCAATCAATCAATGGAGACACTCCTTCCCCAGAACCAATGACAAAAACCAATACAATACACAGATCACTGTATTCCGTGTATTGTATTGTTTTTTGATTCAGTGTATCAGTGTAGCCCTTTCTGCATTTTTACATTTTCAAAAAACATGACTTAGTATGATTTATACTCTGTATAAAAACACCAACAAATGTCCCCACAAGGACAAGGATTTCAGATATTGCTATCTTTGTGAGGACATTTTGTCCCCATAATGTAGGGTTTACCAGATGCACACACACACACACACACACACGACTACGCTGCCTGAGCTCCTTTTCTATTGGTCGTAGGAATGCTACACTTGAAAGAATCTAATGTTGTGTCGCTCCTGCCCTCTCACAGCGAGGACCCCTGTGAAATTACCCCCTCATCAGAGGCTTTGCACCAGCCCTGCTCCTGATGTCGAGCAGCAATCAGCCCTTTCACGCTCTCATCAGACAGTAATTTCACATCATCTTCTTCACACTGCTGTACAGATTTAATAGGCTGTCCGCTGTCCAGAGAGAAATGGGGAGAAAGAGAGATCAGAGAAGGAGGCAGAAAGAAAAGGAAAGGGGGGAGGGAGGGAGGGAGGAAGGTGATAAAGAGACGCCCTCCCTCAACGTGCTCAAACACTACACAATCTCCCAAGAGGGGGAGCAACAGAGAGGGAAAGAAAGAAAAGAGAGGGAGAAATGGAGGGAGAATGAAGGATGAGAGGTTGGGGGGGGAAGGGAAGGAAGCAGGAAAATGGCAGATAAACTAGACAACCTCAACATGAAAAAAATAAATAATAATCCACATTATCTCCAAATACAATGCAATGAGACGAAGGTTCTGCAAATCTCAAAACATGCTCTCGACTGACTTAATCTCGCCCAAATGATCATAATTGTTACCCTCTCACCTCAGTGGCCAATCACACCGGTAATTTATTCCAACAGCCACGGAAAATCATAACTAATGTACCCTAAAATAGCCAGTTTAAATAGCCAACGGGAAATCGCTTAGAGTCCTGAGTGTTGTTGCAGATATCACATAAAGCACCATTGGCATGTAGCCCTTGCCCCGTATCCCAATTAATAGCATCATCACTATTCAGAGCAACTGAGCATTTTGTGACTTAAATGGCACCTTTCGAGGTTCAAAGAAGAGGTTACATGCTGTAGCAGGATAATCCCTCGATCAATCGGGTCAACTGTACTGACCTGACAAAACCACAACTGAGAAACTCTTAAAAAAAAGAGCAATGTCTTTGTGTCTTGAGTGGATTGTGAAATATTGAAAATGCAGTGACAGCTAGGAGCGAAATAGCATTTAAATTCAAATGGAATGGTCATTACTTTCTCTCTAGCTCGCTTGTCTTTTCTTTCTTTCTCTGTCCTTTTCATCCCGCTTTAGTTTGTCAGAGCAGAAATGAAAGGGCTGAATCTTGCCGGGGCTAAACAGGCTCAGTTTTGAATAACAAAGTGGACGGACATTTGGCATCACAATTCACTCCAGCAAAGACTCAATTACTTCCCCCTCATTAGCAGCAACTGTTGAGACCTCTTTCTCTCACTCTCTCGTTCTCACACATACACACTCACAAATTGGCTGTGATTCAGCTTGTTTTTGGTCTTACAACAAGGTGCTTTAAATCGTAGTACCGACAAACACGAA
The DNA here is from genome assembly GCA_031834385.1 of Semotilus atromaculatus. Classification (NCBI taxonomy): domain Eukaryota; kingdom Metazoa; phylum Chordata; class Actinopteri; order Cypriniformes; family Leuciscidae; genus Semotilus; species Semotilus atromaculatus. The sequence goes on along the minus strand of JAULUF010000009.1, from coordinate 21,238,497 downwards.
GCATTGGCCAAGAGTAATCAGTAAAAAGCCAGATGGCATTAATATGTACATCTGTAACCGAGTGCCTCACACAAATTTAAGAATTTAGACCTGAACAACCACAAACGGACAACATTCAGCATGCTGCGAGTCCCGAGAGTCTTTGAACAGGACTGTTGGGACAGGTCAAGGCCAAAACGAGAGCCATGCGTCTCTGTCAGCATAAGTGTGGATGGATAGGGGAGGTCATACTTCTCTCACTAGTCAGCATGTAGCTGTTTATTCACTAATATTCACACTCCTCACCATCTGTCAGCCAAACAACCCACTGAAAAGAGCCAAGAGTTGTGTAAGCCTAATGCAAAAAAAGAAGTGTATTACAATCTGTCCAAAGATAATCAAAAAAATATAAAAAAAATGCAATGCTTAGAGTGTTTAAAAAAAAAAAAGTTATATGTGATTTAATTGAGAAGGGTTACTTCAAAACTATAATCACTTAACCAATTTACTAAATTCTACAGGAAAAATTACAGTGACAGAGAACTGTATTTTTTTTCTTCAATCTGTGCTGATACTAGGCCTACATATTTTATTTATGTGACTTAACTAATAAATCAATCAATACATAAGAAATAATCAGACAGGAATTTTGCAATAATCAGCACTGTAGGTTATTGTAATTCTGCCTTTCTATACTTAGGCAAAACATAGCATGATAGCATGAGAACACAATAAAAAAATACTGCCATTTGTACTAAGCTACAGCAGCGAATTTGATTCAACTGCAAAGTTATAAAGGATCTGTATTGTGATAGCTCGTAATTCCCTATAAAGTAACATGCATACTGTATGTACAATATAGGATAGAAGTAAAGAGTGCATTACGAGAATTAAGGTGGAAAAACACACTTGAAAAGCACCTCCTTAAAATTATTGTTGAAAGTATGTTGACCACAGATAAAGGTGAGAGGAACAGAGCAGCTGAGTTGAAGAGGACCAGCTGACTATTTTCATGGTCGTTTGAACAAGGTGCTTCAGTCAGGTCATTTATTCTTCATCTTAGATTGTTCAAAGCCCACATCCATATTCATACCAGCCAATGGAACAAACAGTATACCTTGCAGCGTTATCATACAGAATGTCATAATAACAAGACAAGAATGTGCGAGGTGTTAGCAAAGAATATCACAATTCAAACACATGCTTTTGTTCTTTGAACATTGCCTTTTAAATATTTTGACCAAACTATTCTGCAGCTTTTGTTCACCCACCTGCCCACTTGAATCTCTATTCATTGTCACTGATTGTATTCCATTTCTTTGTCATCAATAACCCACTGATTAACAAAAAAAATTGTTCTCTGTGTCTGCCATCGGACAGCTTAGCGAATGCAAAATGCTGCTGCTTGACTTTAATTTGTTATAAATTGCCTGTGTGCAGCTCTCTCTTTCAGCTTTCTGTGGTTGAAAGAATCACATTCACTGCACTGTTTCCAGCCCATGATGCAGCCAACAGTCTGGCTGACCTATCAGCCATGATTCATGCAGTGTGGCTGCTGAGATCAGCCCTGTCTGGTTGTCTGGCTGTAGGACTGAAAAAACTGGAAGAACTGGAAGAGAGGGCAACTCTCTGAGAAAACAAAAGAAATTAACATTTGAGTGCTCTCTTGTGAAGTTAGCATCACCATTTGAGACGCAAGTCTCACCTCAGAATACATCTCTTTCCCTCTTCCCCCACTCCTTTCTCTCTCATGATGAGATCACCAAAATTCAACCAAAATTCTATATGGTTTAATGTGAATTTTTATCATACAGTATTATACATGTTTGGTATAATTTGAAATGTCTCAGTGCGACTGATACTAATGTCTCATCCCCAAAGAAGTAAACCAAAAGGTAATAAAGTTCTTAAGAGTTTAGAGATAACTGGCACACAGAGGAGGGTGTTTCTTCCAGGCAAATGGCATTCTGCTCCCAAAAGGTGTAAACTCTGAATGCAAATTCCCATTGTTAGCAAATGTTTCCATGTGAAATAAGTTTCTGTCTATAAAGAAATGCAACAAGAGGCTCGGCTCAATTTGTAACTCAAATTAGCCCGTGATGCTGAGTGTATGCAAAACACTTTGCAACATGTATTTTATAATGTCTGGTTCGCATCTTCTCTCTTTATTCCAGAGCATTTGATGTTTTGTATTTATTATCTTTGAACTGATTATGAAATTGGCATGCTACATTTACTTGACATAATAAATTGTAAACATTTGATTTTATTTGACTGTCTCTGAAATTGTTTTCCCAATTGTATGTTTCCGCAAATCGGCGTCAGATTAGTGACGACTAATATTTGGCATCAATTCAAGTGTACTTGGTGTTTGCAAAGACAAGAAGTGAATTTCCGTTTAGAACAGCAAATGCTGCTTGACCAATCTAAATATGGGTGGGTCTTACCTCTGTTTTAAAGTTAATGTTAATGTTACTTTAGATAAGTGTGCGTGGGAAACCACAGCTTGGCCAATCCAAAGCTATTATAAGAGAAGTAGTCAGCTTATATCTATAATAGTGGCAATACCTCTATTGAAGTAAACGTTAAGTTAAATTCAAGTGAATGCAATTCCATGGGGGCTATATCAAAGTATCTTTGATTGTGTAGATGTGAATGTGACCGATCTCAGGTATATAGTAATTACCTCTGTTTGAAGACCAAAACTGATTGAGCTTGTGTATGTGAGACCCGCGTTTAAACGTGAGGACCTCTGAGCGACATAGTTTCCTAATTTGAAAGAGTAAAATATAATTAAAGATTTAAAAAGACTAATCAAACATTCGCTCACTTTTAATGATGCTCAGATATCAATAAAACCTTTTTCATTTATGGAGTCCGATGAAATAACGAGGTAATACATATGAGAAAATGTATTTCATTTAATTAAGTCTGGCTATCCACATGAAGAGAACATGTCTAGACCCTCTAGATTTAAATACTTCTGCATTCTGGCTCCTTAACTGAGGAACGGCCAACCAAAACCCTTTAGATCTGCTCACTCATTTGTACCAATTATAGCCAAATCTTATATCTAAACAAGCCCTTTACCCTGTGCTCTATTTTCTGTGCTATTAGTGATAAAAGCAATTAATACATACAAGGACTTGAGTACAACTCGTCTATAATGAGAATGTTTTTATTATTTGTATAATTTTTTTTGTGGAGGCAAAAGTTAAAAAGAATGTTTAGATATAAAAACAACAACAATATGTTGTCCGTGTGTGTGTGTGTGTGTGTACAGCAAGAATTACATACATGTTCTTTTCTTTGCCTTGGACACTTTTATTGGACAATGAACCTAATATTTTTGTTCTACACCTCACCTGAGTGTCTCACCTGAATTTAAAAGAGCTAAATTGTCAGGTTCTGCACCAAATTTTTTTTGGTGTAGAAACAATTTTCACCAAAATTAGAAAAACTGAAAGAATTTTCTTGTAAACCGTACTCCAATAACTCCATGCGTGTCACCAAAAGGAAAAGCAAAAAGACTGGAATATAGCTGGAATATCGCAAACACCATCACAACAGCCAGCCTTGGATCAAAGAAATCAGAAAAGAAACTGACAAACAGGCATACGCATAAGGGTTCAAAGACAAGATGTATGCTGAGATCCTGGAAACTCATCGCTGCATACAGGTCCATTCGTTGTGTGTCTGGCTTCGCATTCATCCCTTTCTTTGAGTCTTTGTACGATTACTCCTCCTGTCTCGAAAGACACATTTGAGCAATTACAGTGTTATGATGAATAAAACAAAACGGATCAAACGCAGTCTAGCATGCACATCAAAAGTTGACTGGAGGTTTATACCTTAATGCCGTTGCCTAAATTGACCTAAATGCTGTTAAAAGGTCAAAACTCTTTAACAGTGCCTGCATTTTGGCAAAGCAACACAAACACAAATCCATCTGCTCTGGACATGAAATAAAACATCCCAGACTGGAACCTCAGAGAAACATGTGTACATGCATAGCTCCTAAAGCCATATGATCGATGTGGCCTAGTTAACCATGAAAAAGCTGGAATACGAAGCTGCCTCGTTTTTGTTTTCCTGGAGACAGCTACATCTTGGGTCTTGGGGTTCCCTTCACACTAGTAAACGCATCTAGGGACTCACGTGTGCACAAACCCAATGCCGTTCACAGTCAAACACACACATACACACTCGCCTGCTCTGTCAGCTGAACTGACAGCAGTAATGAGTTTCTTCTCCCCTCTTCTCTGCATAAGCCAACTGGCACCCACTCAAGGGAATTTTTCTGGCTGAATTGTGGCCATTAATCACAATCTAGGGCAAGGCGGTGGCATGAGAGTGTATGAGGCAAGCCCGGATACTTTTAACACTGACTAGAAACAGAGAGAATAGAGGAAGTGATGTACCTAAAAAATTCAGCCATTGGCTGTAGCTCAACAACAGGCGATGTCAGAGTTTGTCACTATGAGCGCAATTACCGCAGGAAGAACGGCGTCCCATCAATCACACTCAACAAGACGGACAGACATTCACCAGCTCCTCTGCGTCTCAATAAATGAAGGCAAACATAAATAAATAAATAAAACAAGTCACACTCTAGAATATAAAGCATTGATACACACACATACTGTATATACACACACCGTAAATCACATCCTCCACCTCCTCAAAAATTTTGATTTAGATTAATTAATCTGGCATAGTAATGAAAAAGATTGAATTTAGCAAAAAGATGTTATGATGGATTACAGAACCGTGTGGCGTGGAGTGGTACCCTGTCGTGTCTCTCACAAGCATACACCACTTTCTCAGTGATGGAACGGTGTGCGTCAGAGTGAGGAAAGTGAAAAGTTAAGGTGGCTGTGGAGACCATCCCACTATAGATCTTCCATCATCCGAAGACAGCTGGCCGTTGGATGCCCATTTTTCACTCTTTTCCTTTTATACTCCTCCTTATTTTTTTCTTCACAGGGGCCCCCAAACTGCCAGCTGACTAGAGTCACTAGGGAAATCACCTCAGGGTTGATGTGCAGGACCCTCTGATGCACAGGCCCCACCCCTACAGCACATGATCTAATCCATATGAATTCATGCAAATACACACACACAAACTCAGCGTGGAGCTAAGCCCTACCACGGTACTGTCCGCCTCGCTTCTGACAAATCACAAAGCAACCAGGGCTGAGAATGAGAATTATGACCCCAGACCCACAGCGATAATGCCTCCGCTCATAACATCAATCTATGGACCTTTCCACTGCCACAGATAAAGAATCAATCACACAACCTACAATCAATCACAGAAAACAATGAACTGCAAAGACAAAGAATCAGTCAAGCATAATAACACATCCTGTAAATTAATACATTAAAAATACAAAATATAAACCTTAATCTTAAAGTATATCTTTCTTATTTTACAGTAAAAATATCAAATGACCTTTAAAATAAGTGATATTTACCTGTAAAACATAATGGCATGACTTGTTTTCGAATGCATTTTGAATAACTGTATTTTGTTTTGTTTCAATGACAGATACATTTTTTTGGGGGTGTTTTTGTCCTGACCAGCCCAACAGGTGATGAGCATATTGCCATTTAGTCAGTTGCTTGCTTTCTATTTTTGTGGTGAGACACACTGCAGTGCATAGACAGAAAAGACTAACAGTTACATAGATAGAGCGAAAGACAGAGCGACAAATAAGAGCGACAGAAAGAAAGATAGGTAGAGAGAGATAGACAGACAGACAAAAATATAGGTAGAGCAAAATAGATAGACAGACAGCTAGAGCAATAGATAAAGACAGAAAGACAGATAGCTAGACAGACAGACCGAAAAAACAAACAGATAGCTAGAATGATAGAGACAGAAAGCTAGAGCAGAGAGACAGACATCTACAGAGTAGCTAGAACGACAGACAGACAGACAGAAAGATAGCTAGAGCGAGATGGATAGACAGAAAGACAGCTTTGAGCAATAGATACACAGACAGAAAGACAGATAGCTATAGTGATAGAGAGACAGACAGACAGAAAGACAAAGACCGCTAGTAAGAGTGATAAATAGATAGAAAGACAGCTAGAAAGACAAAGAGACAGACATATAGACAGATAGACCAATAGATAGTTGTTGTTTTTTTAATAGACAGATAGACCAATAGATGTTGTTTTTTTAACAGCATCGAAACTGCTGTTTTATATTTTTTTGCTGGTTTCTGATTATAGTGCTTTGGAATAACAGGTGTAATTGCACTCTCCAGGTCAGTTCAATTCTGAGGCAAATTTGCTCGTTATGTAGATGAAAATGTTAAGAGGCTCAGTGTGTACTTATCTAACGTCTTGTGTGAACATCTGTTAGTGAGAGCGACTCCCTTTGAGCTCATGATGTCATTCTGTATACCTACACTGTCACTGAAACCAAACAAAACCACATCCCACTTGAAGCACAGCGACACTAAAGACAGTGTTTCTGAGTGAGAGCTGCAGTGATGCTGTCTCTTCTTTAATTCCATGGATCTACTACACGAGCTAGTAACAAGCTTAGGTTTTTTCCTGCATTGCAGTTTTCCTGAAGAAAACAGAATATTATTTGATGCAGTTTTATTCCCCTTGTGACTGTGTCATCATCTCCTGTTCTGTGCTGTTGGAAACAAACAAGTAAGAGCAAGCAAGCCCATCACCCCTCCCTTATATGAAAATCTCACAAGTTATACATCTTCCTCTTGATGTTTCCAAACAAGTGACACCAGCTGTAAAAGGTTAGATGTGCAAAGATATTAATCTCTGACATAATGAGGAAACGTTCTCCCTATTGAGTTTCCGCTGTGTAAAAAATGTGCTATACAAATAACCTTGCTTTTGCCTAATTTTACATTTGCATAATGTTATTGAGCGAGGTGATACCATTAGACTGTAATTAAATAGTACAAAAATTATCAAACAATACCAATTTAAAGGAATAGTTCACTTTAAAATAAAAATTCTGTCTTACTCACCCTCAAGTTGTTTCAAACCTTTATGAGTTTTTCTTGCTTCTGCTGAACCCAAAAGAAGATATTTTGAAGAAAGTCGGTAACCAGACAATTGATTAACCCCATTGACTTCCATAGTAAAACAAATACTATGGAAGTCAATGGGGTCTATCAACTGTTTGGTTACTGACATTTTTCAAAATATCTTCTTTTGTGTTCAAACAGGTTTGAAACAACTTGATGGTGAGTAAATGATGACAGAATTTTCATTTCGAAGTGAACTAATCCTTTAAGAGGCGATGCAGAATCCCAACAAATCTCTTTTTTTCCAAAAAAGTTCTAAAGGGAGTTTTCAAATCACTCTAAAAAAAGACTGACGAGCATAATGTTGGGTAATATCTTCCCATAAACTTGTCCACTTACAAATACCCAACATACAGTACAACAATTGTTGTCATCTCTGCTGCAAATTCTAGCTTTCCTAAGGACACTTTTTGAAGGTCCTATGGAGAAATTGTACAATTACAGAGGAGGGAGGCAGCCGTACACAGCACTCACTGACCTCCATTTCTTGCTTTCGCTTTTTCTCTCTCTCTCTCAACACTCAGTGTAAAAGTACTCAATTGCATGCAACACTGAAGAAGAGAGGGACGGTAACAAGCCTTTGACATGGAGAACGCTGTCCGCCTTGTGATCCTACAGCAGTGAATACAGACACGGATGGTGTTCACATTAGCCTATTCGTTTAGATCCATATGAGTGTGCTGTTGATGATGCAGTTACAAACAGACTTTTAACACTCAAAAGATCTTTCAGAAGGGCATTTTTGACTGCATCTTGAAAAAATGCAGTATGTGTGTGTGTGAGAGAGTAGGCTATATGGGTGCCCTTGAAAGAGAGCTAATAGGTTCAGGGTTCTGGAATGAAACACTCCCTCCAGGTTCAAGGTTTAACCTTCACAGTGGCAGGTCGAGCAGAATCGGAGACTACCAACACATGTTAGTTCACTAATTCATTACTTGCTCAGCGCAGTTTTTTTTTTTTTGTAACTCCAGAAAGTAATAGCTACTTTTGAGGCTGTATATTTAAAATTCAACTAAGAAGTCAGTAATTTTTTTAAAAGAAATTAAATGCTTTGATTCAGCAAGGATGCATTTAATTGATCAAAAGTCATTTACAATGTCCTTCTGAACTTTATATTCATTAAATAATCCTGAAAAAAATCTTGGTTTCAACATAAATAATAAGCAGCAAAGCTGTTTTGAACTGTGATAATGATAAATGTTTCTTGAGCACCAAATTCTGTATATTAGAATGATTTCTGAAAACTGAAACTGACACTGAAAACTGGAGTAATGGCTGCTTAAAATTCAGCCGTCATAGGAATACATTTAACTGCCATTTTAAAACTGTAACAATATTTTACAATATTACTGGTTTTCCTGTCATTTTGAAAAAAACACCCGACCCCAAACATTTGAATGTCCACAACTTTTGAGCATTGAATATTTCAAATCAGTTCCCATTACTTACACTTTTTACTGAGTTTGTTGCAATATATTCTGGGATTACTTTACACGTGCAATGCCGTAGAATTTGGTCAATATAATTTGAAACACTCTGCAATGTCTTCAGTACAATAGTAAATGGCCAGGTCCCCTGCTATCTACAATTCATTCAGCACAGTGATCGGTCAGCTCATCCAGCTTACCCATCTCCCAACACAAAAGGGGGGCATATTGTGCTAGCCTTCTCATTGAGAGTTGAGACTTAGCCATAGTATTTAGGTAATTGTCATTTAGGCCTACACAATATGTACTCACTTTCCACAGGATTTACAAGCCACCACTATTGTGCCCTTAAGCAAGACACTTAACTCAAAATTGCTCCAGCAGTATTGTCCCTGTAATAGATGTACTGTAATTCGGTTTAGGAAAAAAACATTTGAAAGCGTTAGCTGAATGACTACTTAGTACTTATGAGCTGCTTTAGAAAGAAAGTACCAAGGATACAAATTCACTGGGTAAAAAGATTCACTGCAAGGACATCAATGATGTGTGAATCATAAGGACTCCTAAAAAGTTAACTGTCACCATCCTTTCAGATTCACACCCTTGCATTATTATTAAGTGTAATTTTAAACCAGAAAATTTAGATTTCTCAGAAAAACAGAAATGTATACAAAATGTATATACAAATTTTCCAGGATGTCATTACCCGCTGAAGTGTAATTCAGTTCCTGTTATTCCAAATGAACTTCCTGTGGGGTGTTTTTTTTTTTTTTTTCAATCCTGGCCCACACACGCATGCATGCACGCACACACAGTCCAGTTGAGACAGAAACCATGACACAGGGTAGCTTTTTCAGAATGCCTTGCCAGCATGCAATCCAGACTTCATCTAATTGATTCCTGTGGAATTCCATCTTGGCCCCAGATGGCCGCCCCAAAAACAGAAGGCTGACTACCTTTTAACCCCATTCCCTTCATGTGCACTGTCCCCGTATGACAAAGAATCAAAGAGAAAAACACCCCTCACCAACAACACTTCACCATTGTTTTCCTTTCCAAACAAAGGCTGGTGTTTGACTCTATAAATAATCTGTATACAGTAGTCCAACAGATGTGTGTAACATCATGTGCATAAAACACAGAGATAACGCAATTTACCATGGATTAACACTCTTAATAAAACTGTAAAACAAGGAGGGAAAACAATTCCAAGCGATTCAAAGAGGACAGTGATGTTATCTGACAGAGTCAGGGTGTTACGCCACCAGCGCTGCCGAGCAAGCAAATGCTTTGTGCGTGAAAAGGGATTTATTTGTGCCAGCCAAATGTTGAAGCGCCTTGGAAAAACATTAAACCACTGAAACAGATCTCTTATGACAGCATGACAAATCAAAGCCTTTCTCAGGGTGTGCGAGCGTGTTAGAATCGCTGTGGTCTTTCACTGATTGCAGAACGCCTATGCTGATGTTAGGGGGAAAAGCTCAGCACAATGTCAGTGTTCAACCACCTTATTCATTCAAAGCCAAGGTCAATGTCGCTGGCCCCGAGGGGAGAGGAGGGGATGGGCGGCACAGGGAATGAAAGAGTGAAGGCGAGGGTGGGGTGTGGTGGGGAGTTGAGAGGTGTTGGAGGAAAGGACGAAAACAGGGAGGGGTATTCTGCCCCAGTGCACACACAGAGGTCACCATTCCCCGGCTGACCCCTCCCCCTCGCCATCCTACTGTGACCTATAACCCTGGCATCACTGAGAAAATGCAGAAAAAGACAGGGGGCGGGGAGGAAATTGAAAAAAGAGAGATGAGGCAGAAAAAAATATGAACGCTATGTGGAGTGAGCGATGACAAAGGGAGGCCAGAGACAGGCAAGTCAGTCAGTCAGTCAGTTCAAAATAGAAACCTGGAAACTGGTGGCCTTTAAAGGGGTAGTTCACTCAAAAATGAATTGTCTATTATCATTTATTCACTCTCATGTTGTTCCAAACCTGTATAATAATAATAATTTGTTAAATTTATATAGCGCTTTTTCTGGGACCTCAAAGCGCTTTACATGGAAGGGGGAATCACCTCAACCACCAATGTGCAGCATCCACATTGTGCCAGTACACCCATCACACACCAGCTATGTGCAATGTGTGTATGTGCAAACCTGACTTTCTTTCTTCTGTGTAACACAATTTTGAAGAATGTTGGTAACCAAAGGGTTTCGGTTACCATTGACTTCCATTGTATAGACAAAAAAAAAAAAAAAAAAAAAAAAAAAAATTATGTTCTACAGAAGAAGAAGAAAATGGTGTGTGTGTGTGTGTGTGTGTGTGTGTGTGTGTGTGTGTGTGTGTCTGTGTGTTTTTTGTTGTTGTTTTCCACAGAAGTGAACCATCCCTTCAGCTTTGGGGCTTATCTAAGCTAGTTGACCAAATAGTTAAACCTGCCATATTTAAAATGTTCATTCTTTTTCTTTCATGAAGATGGAGCAAAAATACTGAGGACTCATTCTGCACTACACAGAATTTTGTCCAGTCAAATGCTCTATAATAACAATGTTACTACCTCAACCCACAACTGTTTAGAAAGTTGCGATTATTGCCTAATCATGACTGCTTGTCTTTTAAAATATAGACTACATTACAATTCTGATTGGTCAAATCATCATTCATGGCATCATTCACTTCCTTAATTGAAAATACATCAACAAAGCAATTTCAAGCTCCTCAGGCTATTTCATGAAATCTGCCCACCAAATAATTTGGGAGACATTGACGTTTAAATAAAATGTACTAAATTACTAATGAGAAAGATGGATGTTCTTTGAAGTTCAAAGCACCTCACAACAATCCCATCAAGAAACTCCAGAGAGAACAACAGCGAAGGCAAGAGTGATACAGGAGAAGATTAGTAAGATGTGACAGCGCCTCATGCCATTCTTCATCTGTTCCTCACCCTCATCTTCCTCTTGAGGTCCCATGATTTTCTGCCAATCTTCCAACAAGATCTGCCTTATGGGGGTGGACAGGAAGTTTTTTTTTTTATTGGTGGATGGCTCAGGGAGACTGGTTTTTATTGGTGGATGACTTGGGTCCTGTAAAGTGTGTTTAACAGGACTGGCTGGCTGTAAAGGTGCTGTTAAATGTAGTGAAGCGCGGTGACGGGGCAGTGGATATGAAGGGAAAGGGGACTTCTGGGAGGAGCTGGCACAGAGAGCTGGCACACACGCCACAGCACATGAACAAAAACGGGCAGACAAAAACATGGCCTCTGAGCAAACAGACAAGATGATAAGATATATTTCAGCATATAAATGCAGGAACAAATGTAGAGGCAAAAGACAGATATACAAATAAAGAAATACACTACTGTTCAAAAGTTTGGGGTCAGTAAGTTTTTTTTTAAAGAAATTAATACTTTTTATTCAGCAAGGACGCATTAAATTGATTGTAACAGTATAGTTTTACACTGTTACCAAAAAATTTAATTTCAAATGAATGCTGTTCTTTTGAACATTCTATTCATCAAAGAATTCTGAAAATTAAGCAACACAACTGTTTTCAACATTGATAAGAAATGTTTTAGAGCACAAAATCAGCATATTAGAAAGATTATCCACATATTATAATATAAAATAAGACAATATTATTTTAACAGCCATTAGCCTTTAAATAATAAACCTGAAAAACTCTTGTTCAGTCAAGTTTGAAAAGAGTCTCTCTCTTCCTTACAAATACACACACACACACACACACACACACACACAGTTAAAGAGGTGCCTCATCATGGAAAAGTTGTCCTGCCTCACAATGATCTCTGACCTCCTTTTTGACCTTCCAGGCCTTGCCTTTAACCTCCATTACTGAGGAATTCTCTCGAAGAGCCCTAAAGCCCACACTCTAAAACCAAGAAAAGAGTGATCACAGGACCTCTTTTCACTTGCTTGTTTGTGAAAAGCAGGGGTGGTCCTCCTAAGACATCCGGACAGAATTAATTTACAACCCCTGTCCCTTGACGTGCCTCCAAATGAAGCTCCCTTCTTAACCAAGTGGAAAAATCCTCTTAACAATAGCCTTGAATTTTAAAGAGGACCTGAAGCCAGATGAGTGGAGCCTATGGTCAAGGTTAAGGCCATTCCTAGTCCTACAAAAAATAGTTGTAGTTGTAGTTCTGATTCTAGAACAGCATATTATACAACTGACTTGCATGTCATCTTAGCAGATTTCTAATTCTGTGCGTAACATTATCATAATAGGGGTTGGAGAAAATATTAGCAGTGAATTGCAGAATAGCGACCACTGTGAAGAGAAAGTGTTTTTTCTTTCTTGCTTCAGACTGCCATTTATCATCAGTACGCAATCCAACTCACTGCTAGAATAACAGAATTGTTAAAAGGCTGAGAAGAAAGGGAGAGGGGAGGCAGAGTAAGAGAGACTTGAAAACAGGGCAAGAATGGGAAAGACTGTAAAAGAACAGAAACAGGAATGTGGCAACACTCTGAGGTAAGAGTCAAGAAACGGATATAAACCATGGGAGAAATGGAAATAGTGAGAAACAGAACATGAGAAGTAGAGAGTGACAGACAGACATGAATGATACATGTGAGGAAGGCTGCCACACTGACACACAGCAGTTTATGTTTATGGGACAGCTGCTGCTTCTCTCCCCTCTGCCAGTTTTAAGAGTGTGTGAATTTCAGATGTACCCATTTCCTTTTCTGGTTGAAAGCCAGCTCTCCACTCACCTCACAACCCATTCAAGTCGTGCCAACAAAAAGAGAGAGGCTCTTTGCAAGTGTAGGGGCTGGATTAGATTATGATGCTAACAGGCAAATGCATGTGGAATAGAGGAATCTAAAAATGGGACTCATTTCCTCTTACCTTTAGTTATTGACCTTGCTGGAAAGCTGCCCAATACATGAGGGAATAAATATGTTGACTTACTCAAGGAAAGCAACACATCCCTAAATGAGTATGATCTGCAAAGATGATCTGTATGAAACTGGAATGGCTTTCAAATAGGTTTAAAGTTTTTTTTAGGGAACAACAGTTTGTCAGTGGGGCAGTACACTCAAAGGAAAACTTTGTACCCCTAAAAGTTGCATATTAGTACTTCAGAGTAGTACAACTATGTATACAACCTTTTAGGAGTAAATAAGGTACAAAGTTGTCCCTGTAAAGGTATTGCCCCAGTGATAAGCTGTTGTTCTCCTAAAGGTAAACATTTTGTAATTTTTTTCCTGAGTGTGAAAAAGACAGAAGCTGGGTTTTCATTTAGCCATTTTTATGCAAATTTTGGATTTTGCATCAAAAATGTTGGATGGAAACCCCAAAGACGCAGATATAATTTCCAAAATGTGCCTAAAAAAAAAACCTATTTGCTCACTTGAGGTGGATTAATTTCTTTATGTCTGTACCAAATATATTCCAACATTTGCATCAAAAAAGGTGCAACAAATAAAGTTAATGTTAAAAAAGATATTTAATAATTTTTTTTAGTAAACAAATTTTTGGGCGATTTTTGCCTTTATTATGACAGGACAGTATAGAGTGGACAGGAAGTGAGGTGGGAGAGAGAGATGGGGACGGGATCGGGGAAGGTCCGTGAGCCGGGACTCGAACTCGGGTCACCCGAAGTGCAACGGCGGGACATGTTGGCACACCGCCCACGAGGCCATCGGCACTGACAATTTATTTTATTTTTGTTGACAGTCTTCTCCCATCTGTGGCCTGTGAAATCTGTACTCAAACATCAAAAGCAGTCAAGTTACAACTACTGCACTCCCCATAGTATTAATATCTTACTTGAGGTTCAAAGGGGCCAATACTGATAGAAAACCCTCAAGCGAGAGAAAACACTCGAGATCCCCTCGAGATTTAAGTGAGATACATGTGCTACAAGATTGCAAAATGATGGTCTATTTCCATGATCCCTTCTCGTGTGTCATTTTATTTAGAGTGGAGCATACAAATAACTGTTAAAACACTTTCTCCAGAGAAGGTGAGAAGAGCGAGGTGTTGAATTTCTTGATGGCTCATCTCTAGTGAATTACACTCTGAGGCATAATGGCAGATGCTACAGGGTCCCTGGACTGATCTCATTATATATTGACTCTAATTTTAGCCCTCTCTTATTCAATCACTCACTCTTCCATATTTCACCTTTCCTGCATACAAGTGTTTTTGGTCATCTCCCAAGGCAGTAACGTTAAAACTATTTATCTTGCACTAGGGACATAACCACCATTGTTATATAACCATAACCACCGCTTACATTCTGATCTGCAGAAATGCGTGGGGGCCCTTTTCAACCTATACCACTGTTCAGAAATTCTAAACAGTAAAAGTTTTCACAAAACTATTAAGCAGTAGCCTACAATTTTATTTGATCGCCAAATCAGCATATCAAAATTATTTATGAGGGATCATGTGACACTAAAGATTGGCATAATTGCTGCTGAAAATTTAGCTTTGCCATCACAAGAATAAATCATATTTAAAAAAATTAAATATATTAAATTAGAAAACAGTTATTTTAAATTGTTATGTTTCATAACAGCCTTGGTGAGCATTATATAATTCTTTTTAAAAAAAGAAGAAATGTTACCGACCCCACATTTTTTGAGCAGTAGTCTAAAAGGATGTTTTTATTTATCTTTCTCACTTTCTCACACACACACGATCTGTGGTATCATTTATGTCTGTATAACAAATGGTGTGGGATGGGTTTTATTCATGGTTTTGTTGGAATCCCCCACCATAAGTATGAGCTATACTTACTGTAGACAAAACCGCAAAAAAAAGTGAAAAGACAAATGCTGATTTAATAAATTCATCAGCACCTCACATACAGTATATCGGACGGACACCCAACCCCACCACACAAAAGAGCATTAAGTGTCCTCTAATTTAGGCCTGTGAATTACCCACCATCCTTCTCTCTCTCTTTCTCTCTTAATTAGGGCTCTCTTCCTCTCAAGCACTTTCCCTCTTTCTCCCTTCTTCTCCATGCCCCATTGTGAGGCAGTCCTGATCTGAAAGCATGTGTCATTGAGCTCCATGTCAGTGGGGTGCGGTTGGGCTTCTGTACAGGAGAGGGGGGCTTGTGGGATTGCGGGGTTAGGTGGGAGGAGCTTGGCTACTGGACAAAGGAGAGAGGTAGGACATGTATTGTTGAGTGATGGAGTGGAAAGCCAGTGGAGAGGGAGAACGTGGAAGGGGTGAAATCCAGAGAAAGCGCGGGCCCCTTCCCCCCCCATTACCCTGTACGACAGCCCTATAACCTCCTCTGCTTTGATGGTTATGTGTCAACACATCCTCCCCTCCGGTTTGACCAACAAAACAGCTCTCATTCAACACCCAGGATTAGTTGACACACGACGGCTCGCAAAAATGTCAAATCAGATTGAAAATGTCTGAAGGGAAGCTCATAAGAATGATTTTTTATAGGAGCTTCCTGCTTCTCGTTCATTCTCCCATGCTCTTTACAATCCACCTTTTTATCGCTTTCGCATTCATTCGTCGGGGTGACGGTACCCCGGGCGCACTTATCCTGTGTTAAATCATAAAGTGCGCTGAACTGCAGAGAGCTACATATATGTGAATATGTAGCTATCTGTTTATGTTTATTTGCAGTTCCCACTTCAGTCGTCCCTGACCTCATCTCTTCTTTCAGTTTAGCCTTTCCATCTTAATTCAAGCAAATCCCCTCTAGAGTCAACAGGGTCAATTACAGCCCAAGAAGGCTGAATGAGAGGGTGAGAAAGAATAAATTAATACTTAACAAAGCCTATACTCTTTATCAATTGACGCTTAAGAAAAGAACAAAAGTGCATGCATTCCGATTGATCCAGGAGAGCTGTTTGGTAATGGGTGGGGGCTTTTATGATCAGTTGCTTGGTGACAGGCTCAAGAGGAGGGCAGGAAGCAGGAATAAACTGTGAGTCGCAATCCACTGTACCGTTTCCATCATTCATTCAAACTATGAAAAGCTTCCTGAGGCCCAGCTAATGAGGATCCACTAGCGAAAGGAAGAAAGAAAGACAGAGAAAAGGGAGAAGATGGAGAAAAAGAGGCAACGAAGCCATCAAAGACGAAACATTTACAAAAATAAGTGTTTCCTGAAAGGGCCATGTGATTGAGAGCGGCGACGGGAGCTCAGCACCCGACTGTGTGCTCACAGAAACGGTCGACAAGCGAAAAGGGGAAGCGTAATTTATGGAAAGAGTGGCCGTTTTGGGGGCGGAAGGGGTCTTTTTCTGAGGGGGGTTGTAAAGAACCTCGCTAATCACACCCTCTTTTGCAATGGCAGAGTTCTCTCTTCACGGCAGTGGGCCGAAATTACCCCAAAGTGCAAATTGTGCCGGTGTCTCGAAAAATGTGCACAAAACCAGAAAAGACACAAAAACACAGGCCCTTTGATCAGTTTGAGGACTAAGGAGCAGATCTATGTCACCTCACTTAGCAGGAGAAAGGGCTCCCCTAACAGCCTATGCAACACTGGTGGCGTCTAAAAGCATGAAAGAGCGCGGTAATGGCTGGAAAGCCTCTTGTATGCTAAAGCAGCCCGACTGGTGGTTGGCCATTACACATCTCCCTCTTTTTATTAGACCCAATGTGCTTGCTATACAAACAGCCTGCCTGGGATGTCACAAAGCCCCTTGGCAGCAAACAACCAGGTACATTCATCTCATTTACAGTAAACGTCTCATTGAGAGGGGGGAGGTTAATATACTGCAACATTTTTGAAAAGACTATTGATAAGATAGTCTAGAAAAGGTTCTCTTAATATACACTGCACACAGTCACATTAAATCTCTTACTCTCCATCCTGTTATCACATTCCTCTCTCCAAGGTGTCTCTAATAATTCGCTATCTTTAACAGGGAAATGAGTTTGTGCCTATAACACACCACAATTATGAGGAGTGTTTCCTTCACCACTGTTTAATCTGTAGCGCAACAGTGAAAGATATCATATTTAAATGGAGCATGCAGTCTCAATTGAATGTGGTGAGATAAAAGACGGTGTACAGTGAATAAAAAAATACCAAGACATGCTGTTCTATAGCATCGTTTTCAATGCCAGCACTCAATAACAGACATACAGTGGAACAAATGAGTCATATGATATTTTATGAATTGCAACAAAAAAAAAAAAAAAAAAATTATTGATTTGAACCTGATGACCTGAATGAACTCACATGAGGGTAAGAAAATTAAAAATGTGTCTTTTTTTGAGTGAACCAGAGGCCATGTGCATAAACATAGACACTATGTTACTGTGTCTTAACAACTAATCTGACCAAGCACTTAGTTAGGGGTATAACCAGTCTTACTGTTCGGTTTCACATTAGAACAATCTAGCCTACACTTTTATGTAACTGACTTTTAAAAGTTATGAAGAAGAAAATTAGATGACTAACTTGCAAGACTAGTCTAAGCAGTTTATGCAACCTGACCGAGGGTGCACCGTACAGCTATAAAGCGCAATCCAACACTATAAAACCAAACACAATGTGATGAAGATGTCCTAAATGTCAGCATGAAACAAAATTTCCCTACTGTATGTTTATTAGTACCACACACAGACAGAGCAAGACAAAATAAGACGGAGAACAACATAAAACAAAATGCCAGAATGAAGAAAGACCCAACTTAATGACTTCAAAAACAACTATGGATTTTGCCTCATGTCATAATACGAAACCCAAGGCAGTCTGTAAAAAAACAAAAAAAACATGTAATGACTTGAAGATCAAACTCCATCTCCAGCAGGACATGTGTAGGAACTATTAGCGTCTCATTGATTAGAGCTGAAGGCCTAAGGGAAGTCTGCACACACACATGTACCAACGAGAAGAATGTCATTTCAGCTGTGTGAGAGTTGCCCTGCAGATAGAAGAGTGAGAATCCAGTTGGCTATTAAGCCTTTTCTTCCTTTATCCTGTACACTTCTAAAGATTCATGGATAAAGAGGCCATGCCCTGAGCACTACGTACCATGATACTCTAGACACTCATCATTCCTTTTGAAACCAAGCAAGCACACACACACACACACACACACTCTCACCTACATCACTTAAATATTTGTCACAGGTCAAACAATAAAAGGAAAATGTAGAAAGACTCAAAGAGCGGTCATATGCTTCATTAAAATGGAGCCCACTGTCAATGCTCAAGCTTTCAGTGCAGGGATCAAAATGTCACTGAGAGACCTTCGAATCAGTCGTGATCCTACAGCTCTAATCAATATGAACCAAAGCTGGGGCCATCCATTACACACAACCATTCACCCATTCACGTTTTAGCGATGTAATTTTTAATGATCTTTCAGTGAAACTACAGACTTCTCTATGGGAACGTATGGCTGACTTCTCCTACATCTCCTTTATCTCAAGCCCTGTTCCTTTTTTACAACCGACTACAAGCTCACAAACAGAAAACCCAAAGTTTTTTGATAATCTATTTCACTCGGAAGTACTTCACAATATATCAGAAAAAAAATATTGCACATAAATCTTTTGATCATCCATGTGCTCTATTATTTAAATTTTCTTTTACAAAATATCCCCATTTCCTTCACAAGTATCACCTTTGCTTAAAGTGAAAGTCAACATTGAGCTTCATCGTGAGAGACTTTATCAGCTTTAAATGTATTGCAGCACATTATTCCATATTTATTCCCACTATGTGCTCATTTTGTGTGTACCCAGACCTGGTAGTATATTGATGGTGCCTATAGCTAATGCATTACATCAATCTTTGTATGAAAAAAATAAAGAAAACATTCTGCCACATAACATTACGCTTTATCCGAGTGCTTTTCATTATGCTTGTCCACCCAGCTTTGCTTGCCAATCATTTAGTCCAACAATAGATCTTCATCTGCTATGCTATTAGATTTGCATCCCACTTTATCTCTCAGCTATTGTTCCCCATAATTTATGCAAAAAGCAGACATATTCCTTTCTGGTCCGGATGAGAAATCGAAAAAGTGCTAAAATGCTAAAAAGTAACTATGCGCTGACCTTTACCAATCAGCATCCCAGAGAGTGTGGGTTTAAAGGTTCCCCAGTCCAGCGAGCCGAGATGACTGTTCCCTGTGGCGTGGCAGAGGCGGTGTAACTTCAGAGGCCAGTCACTAACCACTGGCCCACTGGGAGCGGAGCCAGAGTATGTACCACAACACAGCAGTGCACCGTCTACACACAGTGTGTCAGTATCACTTCACCGTGTGAGTGCGCATGCACAAGTCAACGATCTTCACATCACACACACCTCACTGCAAGGCCAACAAATGGACTGCTGTGTTCAGATATGGCACAGCATGGGCTTCTCATGTGTGTGTGTGTGTGTGCGTATGTGTAACAAGACCACAGGCGGAAATGTCTTTCTGTGTCAAACAATACGGCCACAGAGCTAAATGTCTGCAGACACTGTTTTGCTTTACGGAGGCGGAATCAATTGCAAACGTATGATGCGGTCAATAAAAAGATGTTAAATTGGGCATGTCATCACTGACCACACTGCATTAAACACAGAGCTCAATATCTCTACAAACTGTCAATTCAGACCATGCATGTATGCTATGGATTCATGTGTATCTTTGTGTACACAAACTGGCAATAAAGCAGAATCAAGACCAATAAATGGAATGCAAACTTTTTAATATGACTCAATTACAATTTTATAATATAATATAATATATTTACCTAAGCAATTACTACTTTGTGTTATCATTAAATATACTATAAATTTATATCTACATTAATATAAATTATTTATGTAACGGTATACATATATTATATATTTATATTTAAATAAATAAATATTTTATGATAAAATAAAGTAGTGATGACTCTTAAGCTTAGAGAAACTATTCAAACATTTCCTGCTTCTCTCCAAAGTTAATCTTATGAGTGTAAGCTAACAGGTTACTGTGAACACATCATCACTAAAACACACTTTCACATTAGCACTGCAGTGCGCTTTCAAATTAACACTCGGCTGACATCCATTTAATGACCAACTCTGCTCTCCCCTCGGCTACTATTTACAACTATGCCATCACAACTACCTCCTGCTAACTGCTAAAGAGAGCATAAAGAACCCTCCATAAGGCCCTTCTGTTTTCTTTCTTCTTATGCCCTTTATATTTACCCAGCATCTATATGAAAAGATCAAACACATTTCGGACGACATGAGACCGGACAAATCATAATAAGTCATCTTTAGTTGACTTAAAATCCAATCATAAGCACAATACAGTAACAACGCTTCAGCATTGGACGGGAACAAGGCCCGATTCATACGGGGCCACGCTGGGTATGGGCGACTAGAAAAGCAAATTTAGCCTTGGTGCCTGTGACCAGCAAGAGGGCGAACAACAGCACTCCAGATTATTGTGACACCGACAAAAGCAGAGGGAAAGGAGCACAGCATGGCCGGGTTTAATAGTTAAGTTCAATACAAGAGCCAGAGATTTAGTAATATAAATCACAACACAAGCACGACTGGGAGCGCCACAGCAGCACACAAAAGGCAGACTGGATCCTACAAGCCAATTTATCTTCAGAAATAGAAGGAGCCCATTGTCCATATATCAAATGGTCTGTCCCAGCCCCCTGCGTCCCTCATGTTCAGTTCATCCAAAGTTAATGTAGCCTGAGTCTACACCACGCCGTGCTCTAACACTGTGTGCACTGTGAAAGACTCTGCAAATGAGCTGGCAGTGGCTTCTATCAAACTCACTTTAGCTTCTTGGGACAATATAGCAGCACCAATATCTGCTGGCAGTGGTGTATCTAGACATTTTTCACAGGGGTGGTCCATTTAGGCTGGAGACACTTTCAAGAGTGGCATGAAAAATAACCTGCCTTCCCTGATGATAAAAATAATAATACTTTAACTTATAATGTGTTTTTCTTACACCCAACAAATATAATATAATATAATATAATATAATATAATATATCATATAATATAATATAATATAATGGCAAGTAGGGTGGGACGAGTGCTAATGTGAGACCGGTCTCGAGTCTCACGGTGGAGCTCAGAAGGAAAAAAGCAGGAGTGACAAAAGTGCAAGATGAGAGCGGACCAGGCCTGGACTTTATGCCGTATTTTATTATGTTTATATGCGGCAGTCATCTGTGAGTGGCTGTCGCTTTACGGTTTAGTTTTTAGTTTATTTTATGATTAAAATTTATGTTGATCATTTGCCGGTTCCCACCTCCTTTTTGCATGAGCCTTGAACACTTTACAATAATATAATATAATATTATAAATAAAAAATAAAAAAAATTTTCATTGTCAATATCATCTTCATCATCATGGACGGCAAGCTAAGCAGAAACAGATGGGACGATATTAAGAGTATTATATTAATATAATTTTAACTAACAATTGCTAGCAATTTGACCATTGTATACCAATAAAACGTTTTTTTCTTTTTCTTTTTACCTTTTCAAGTATTTGCCATTAAAAAATCTTTGAAAAAAACAAACAGGTGAGATTAGCAGAGTGTGAACTGAATAAGGTCTTATCTCTCTATTACAACACACTGAAATGCTACTTACTAGCAGCCTGCACTCTGGCTTTGCGGCTCAAGACAAGCCCAAAAAAATTTTGGGCTATGCACTCATAGTCTCCCTCATCAGACGAGCCATCAGACTTGGTCTTCTGGAAGTGGCCAATCAGAAGTGAGCCATTAGCAAACATGACGTAGTTTTGGTCCTCCACAATCAGCGCTCCATTGCGTCTCCACTGTGTGGTGATGGGTGGGATCCCCTCCACCTGACAGTGCAGCATCAGAGGTTGTTCCTGAACAGCGATGATGTCACTGGGCTCCAGGGTGAATGACAGCTCGGCCCCAGATGACAAACCTAGTAGGCACAAACACACAAACATACACAAAGATTAAAAACTGAACTACAGACAATACAAATGAAAGGCTTTATTCAGAGGGCTTTGCTCAGAGTATTACAATTTAAACCAATGGAATCAGATTCTCAAGGTAACACTTATGGCCTATAATTAAGTAATATCGACTAAATGGACTCAAAATTCTCTATTAGAATTTAGCTCCATAAAGCTTCATTTATTTGATCTAAAATACAGTAAAAATGTCAAATGTTATTAAAAATGAAAATAACTTTGAATATATTTTAAAATGTAATTTATTCTTGTGATTGCAAAACTGGATTTTCTTTATTCAGGATTCTTTGATGAACAGAAATTCCAAAACAACAGCATTTCATTGAAATATTTTTTTTTTTGGTAACAACGTAAAAGTCTTTACTGTTATTTTGATTAATTTAATGCATCTGTAGCAATGTTTAAGATTCAGGAAAGGAGGAGGCGGGAACCGGCGAACATTTAAAAATTTTAATAATAAAATAAAATGAATACAAAAACAAAAGTATCCGCCAGCAGCCCCTCGCTGGCTACACAAAAGAGAAACGAAACACAACATAAAATCAGGCCTGTTCCTCTCTTGATCTTCTCTGTCGTCGCCCCTCTTTTTATGCTTCCGCTCCAACGGGAGAGATGCGAGACCGGTGCGTCTCACAGGTGTCATTCATTATCACTCACGCCACCGGCCTCGTCCACAGCATCCTTGCTGAATTAAAAGTACGGTATTCATTTCTTTTTGAAGGTTTTTCTTTTTTTTTTACTGAGCCGCAAACATATGAGTGGTAGTGTGTGTAACACTTGCATTATCTATTATGAAAGCTGCTATTTAGGAACAGATAGAGGAGGCAGGAACATTTCCGTTAATCACTCAAAGTTGGCATGATTATCTGCTGATGTCAATTTAAAAATGGCCAAGTAAAAGCCAATTAATCTGCCTGGCAGATATATATCAGTGTAGAGAATGGGAATAAATGGATCAGTGCCGTGAATGTGCAGTGAATTTGACTGATAGTAGTGTAGTGAAATTTAAAATGTCTCTTTGATTTAAACAATGCAATTCACAGGCAAATAGTTTGCACATTGGTGTGAAAAGCTAGTGTACTATTTGCAAGGGTCTGTCATTTTTTTCCTATAGGGTCGCCTATCCCAGCAGCTCATGCAACAGAGACACACTCTGAAAAAATGGCCTGTCCATCACAGCATAACATTTCTTATTATTTATTTCTTTATTTTTTATTATTACACCACCACTTTTCTTTTTCTTTTTTGATCTTTTGAAGCAAGTGAATTATTTCTGGGTTCAACTACACTTACAACCTCCTCCTGTAAGTTCTGTTTTGGATGCTGATGAGATGGTTCGCCCCTAACAGACTGGTAAATTAGCTTAAACACTACTGACCTTGGCAGCTAAGAAGAACCATGAAAGTAGAATAGTCTACATGAACTGGATAGACAAAGTTCACCAGCAAAGTTTTTCTAGCTCATCAGCCAGACCAGCACCAAATCAGCACTAAACATACATACAGTAAGATGGTGTTTTATGGATAGAAACCACAGCAGAAGAGATATAGGACATATTGGAGAGAAATAGAAAAGGAGATTTAAATGAACTTTCCTGTTATCTAACATCTTTAGATGTAGTTTGCATCTACACTTCCCCCCAAAAAATAAAAAACACATGTACCACACTAAAGGCCCATTCACACCAAGACCGATAACTATAATAACTGCATTAGCATCAACCAGCGCACAATTACATTCCGTTTATTTCAAGCATGCACTGCCGCTTTAAATGCTCAAACTCTCTTCTGATTGGCTGTCAATGTTTTTATCATTCATCAGCTGAAAAAAAAAACATTAAGAAAATGATTCCAATTTCCAATATAGTTCCTTATCGATAGTTGTAATGTGGTGTACTACACAGCTATTATATAAATTTTAGAACTCTTTTTAAAACTATATCTTTATCGTTATCATCCTTTGATGTGAAAGTGCCTCAAGTCTCTCTAAAAGTTCCCTTTTAATAATAATGTCCTCCAGCAGATCAGTGACACCCACAACAAATGAGGGACGAAGAATAAATAGCAGTCTGCCCTGACTTAGCGTGATAAAAAGGAGAGCTTAGCGGACTCTCTTGTGCTCAGAACTGGAGGTATCAGGTTTCAGTCACTGATGGGCTAAGCAGTAGCAGCCTCTGCCTGCGGCTCAGGAATCCATCTGAAGTTCGGCAGGCGGGGGGGCACAGCTAGACACCAACTCTGGCATCATCGCTCAAATTCCAACCCCAAAATATACCCCTATATGGTGCAACCATGGAATGCACTGACTCGCTCGTCCCTGCAGATCACATGACAAATAAATGAAGAGGGAAAGACAGAAAACGTTCTCATTATGTTCCTAAAGTGGGCTAAGGGGTTTGAGTTATCTCTCCAGGTCTTTCTTATCTCGCTGCTGTTCCTCTCCAAATCACTCTTTTTTGTTCCTGCTCCATTTGTGGAACAAGAATCATGCTCTTCTGTCAATTGCCAAGGTTTATTAATGGACACAGTTTTCTTCTCTGACTTCTAACAAGGTTTTATTGCAGCTCCAGCAGAACGTCATTCTCAGGGTTACACACACGTCCCCCTGAGCAACTAAAAACTTCTTACTTCTTTGCACTATAATTGTTCAAATCTTCTCTTCCCTTCATTGATAAAACACCAGCGTTGTACAGCATTATGTTTAGATCTTTTTGAGTTTTGATGTTGATTTCACTCATGCATAACTTACAACTTGATTTACCCAAACTACAATAATTCAAGTGTTGATATATTATAAAATACTGCAGTGTGTGATCCGATGCTGTGCTTGATTTGGCATTAATCTTTATAAACTCTTGAAACATATAGGCTACTTTTAGATAGCAACCTCACACTTGGTACATGGACACTTTGAAATAGTGCAAATGCTAAAAAAGTTTGAGGTCAGTAAGATTTTAAGAAATAATGACTTATTCAGCAAGAATGCATTGAATTAATCAACAAAATATATATATATATTTTCAAATAATTGATGCTCTTCTGAACTTTCTGTTTATCAAAAAATCCTGGAAAAAATTTACCCATTTCCACAAAAATAAGCAGCACAACTGTTTACACCATTGATAATAAGAATTGTTTCTTGAGCAGCAAATCAGCATATAATAATGATTTCTGAAGGATCATATGACACTGAAAACTGGAGAAATGATGCTGAAAATTCAGCTTTGGCATAACAGGAATAAATAACATTCTAAATATCAAAATAGAAATTGCCATAATAGGCTATTTCATATTTGTGTTTTTACCATTTTTGATCAAATAAATGTAACCTTGGTGAACTATGCAAGATACTTTAAAAACTAACTAAACAAACCTGTATATATATATATATATATACACTCACCGGCCACTTTATTAGGTACCCCATGCTAGTAACGGGTTGGACCCCCTTTTGCCTTCAGAACTGCCTCAATTCTTCGTGGCATAGATTCAACAAGGTGCTGGAAGCATTCCTCAGGGAGTTTGGTCCATATTGACATGATGGCATCACACAGTTGCCGCAGATTTGTCGGCTGCACATCCATGATGCGAATCTCCCGTTCCACCACATCCCAAAGATGCTCTATTGGATTGAGATCTGGTGACTGTGGAGGCCATTTGAGTACAGCGAACTCATTGTCATGTTCAAGAAACCAGTCTGAGATGATTCCAGCTTTATGACATGGCGCATTATCCTGCTGAAAGTAGCCATCAGAAGTTGGGTACATTGTGGTCATAAAGGGATGGACATGGTCAGCAACAATACTCAGGTAGGCTGTGGCGTTGCAACGATGCTCAATTGGTACCAAGGGGCCCAAAGAGTGCCAAGAAAATATTCCCCACACCATGACACCACCACCACCAGCCTGAACCGTTGATACAAGGCAGGATGGATCCATGCTTTCATGTTGTAGATGCCAAATTCTGACCCTACCATCCGAATGTCGCAGCAGAAATCGAGACTCATCAGACCAGGCAACGTTTTTCCAATCTTCTATTGTCCAATTTCGATGAGCTTGTGCAAATTGTAGCCTCAGTTTCCTGTTCTTAGCTGAAAGGAGTGGCACCCGGTGTGGTCTTCTGCTGCTGTAGCCCATCTGCCTCAAAGTTCGACGTACTGTGCGTTCAGAGATGCTCTTCTGCCCACCTTGGTTGTAACGGGTGGTTATTTGAGTCACTGTTGCCCTTCTATCAGCTCGAACCAGTCTGGCCATTCTCCTCTGACCTCTGGCATTAACAAGGCATTTCCGCCCACAGAACTGCCGCTCACTGGATGTTTTTTCTTTTTCGGACCATTTTCTGTAAACCCTAGAGATGGTTGTGCGTGAAAATCCCAGTAGATTAGCAGTTTCTGAAATACTCAGACCAGCCCTTCTGGCACCAACAATCATGCCACGTTCAAAGTCACTCAAATCACCTTTCTTCCCCATACTGATGCTCGGTTTGAACTGCAGGAGATCGTCTTGACCATGTCTACATGCCTAAATGCACTGAGTTGCCGCCATGTGATTGGCTGCTTAGAAATTAAGTGTTAAGGAGCAGTTGGACAGGTGTACCTAATAAAGTGGCCGGTGAGAGTGTATATATATATATATATATATATATATATATATATATATATATATATATATATATATATATATATTATATACACACCTTTTTAATGATCTTTCTTCATTTTAGATTGTTACATATCACACAATGAATTTTCACCAAACAAATAAGTGACTATATTATAATTGTCATGTATATTATAATGACTATATTAAAATATTATAATTATAAACTACATTATAATTCTCTAAATCTTGATCACTTTTGTTTGTTTTTCTCTATTTACACAAGTTCATTGCTGCCTGCAGCTATATTTTTCACTAAATGTTCGTGCTTCTGTTGTTCATGTTCATATGAGACAGAGAATGAGAGGCCACATACGCAGCAGTGAGCCCATGCAGTTATCTCTATAGAGATCTTTAAAGAAGGCTCCTTGAACTCAGATGATACATCAATCAGAAGAGAAAGAGTAACAGCAAATGTGAGGGGAAAAAAACAAGGTGTAGAAGTGAAGAGATAAAACGAGTAAAGGACGAGAAAATATTCATTTAAAAGAAAGATACAAATGCAAGAACAAGTATACAGCAGCAGACACACCGACACGACATAGGCTGATTGCAGTGACTCCTCTTTTGAGAAGGTGTTAGGGTTTAAGCACGACTAGAGCACCCTGGAGTTCAGGATTAGCCCAGCGTGAATCCTACAGCCTGCCAGGCAGACTCACACAGAGTGCCTTTGAGTGATGCTCACACATGGGTTTACCACTGACACTCAAAACAACATGCCACACCACATCAGACTCAATCACTGTTCTCTCCACCCTGCAGAAGCCTATTTATCAGCTAGAAGGAACAAAGAAATCCAAAGAAGAGACATTTTAAAAGGATAGTTCACGTCAAGATGACCGGATTTTCATCTACGCACCATCATGTTGCCAGAAACAACATTTATACCAAGTATAAATTTGATCAAATGAGTGTTTTTACAAATTTTTACATTTATTCCAAAATAATAACTTAAGGCAGTAACAATATATATTATCTGTGAACTAATGTTCAGCTTTCTTTTTAATAGTCAACTTATCTTCAGCAGTCGTCAAGCTTGTACACACTAGCCACAGACACGAAGATACCTTTCTTTTCCCAAACACCCCTGCAATGTCTTATGTTTGATTGTTCATATGTCTGATTGATCAGATGTCTTTAAGAGACTTAGAATAAAGAGTGCAAGTAGTGTGAATGACTTTCATGATATATTTTTTCCCAGTTTAATTTTTTATAGTTCACCCAAAAATTTCAATTAATTTAAACAAAAATACATCGTAAAAGTAATCTATTCACTGTAAAATGAATTTTGATGATTTGTTTTCACAACTTTTTATATTTTGTCAAATCAACTTAGATAATTATTGTAGTTCAGATAGCATAATATTTTGAGTTTCTATTTATTAAACCAATCTCCTTTGTTGTATTAACTCAAATTTTTTATTTCAATGAACTCAAAATTTTAAGGCAACCAGGTAACTTACTTTAAGTTAATCCAACTTTTTTTTTTTACAGTGTATGAATGAAGCGGTTTAATCCAACTCTCATGAACAGACATGAAAATTACTTTTAAAGCATCTTTTTGTACTTTTGATTAGGGCTGGGTATCGATTCAGATGATCCAATTCGATTCGATTTCGATTCACAAGCTCTCAAATCGATTCGATTTCGATTCTCGATTCGATTCTCGATTCAACTCAATGAAAATATATTTAATACAAATACTATATTAGTAAAAAAGAACAGTGAACATAAGTTTACAAGTGGATAATTAATAAAAAGAAATTAAGAGCCACAAACCTGTATATTAAGCTTTTTATTTTATTTTGATGCAAGATCAAACAGGATCAGGTTATTTTATTTTTAAGATAAAAGAATCATAAAATCGTATAATATTAGCTGTAAAATGGAGGCTGATGAGCAATGTAGGACAACTAATACTGGCTTATTTGTGATAGTTCACCCAAATATAAAAATAAATGATGTCATCATTTGTGTATGCATTTAATCACGTAGGCCTATAAAAAAAAAGTTTTCTGTTGAAAAAAAAAGAAGATATTTTAAAGAATAGGCTATGGGTTACCAAATACTATGGAAGTCAACTTTTGTGTTCAACAGAAGAAAGTAATTCATACATGATGAATACATTCATAAATGGCACTTTTACATAAAACTAACACTTACCAACTAACTAAAACAGTACAGTAACACTGCCTCATTGGAAACTGTAATTTACATAGGCTATTAATCCTGATTCCTTACCATTAAAGCGATATGTTGTTTTGACAACTAAATTAATGACAGACACATATGGCTGCGTTCACTTTAAGAACTAGTGCACGGATACATTACTGTTTCATCATACTGTCTGTCACACGCGTTTTATGCTTATTTAAGACATAACCGACTGTCTTTACGAGGTTACTCACCAAGACCAGAGTTTTGACATCAAGACATTGTGTTTTTGACCGTTTAACGATATAATCCGCGAAAAATAACTTTTGTTACTGGCGAGCTGTTTGTGAGGCGGATTTTGGCTTTACTGTGCAGTGTGCGCACACATGTGAAAAACATCTCAGAGCGCGTGGGCACTGGATAGTTTAAATCGCTTGAATGTTTAAACTGGTAAAACTTAAAAAGACGTAAAAATGATAAACGATGCAATGCTAGCCCGATTGTACAAGTGAATATTCCGTCATGACGTCCCGACTCCTAAACGCGAGTGTGTATCAACGCCTGCAGCGCTTGCCTTGAGCAGAGAGAGAAGACGCAGCACCGCTGAACACACACGCTGTTTGTGAAATTGCGTCTCAGAGAAAGTTTTAAAATTACTGATTTGATTGTATGAGTAAATTGTATCCACTCAAATTATACAAACAAAAAGTGAATAAATGTTTGCGTGAATTTCCCATGGGAGACCTGCGGGAATTAATACAATTGTGCGCCGAAATTCGAGCCCTGAATATGAAAAAAATCGATTCGTGGCCGTTGAGAATCGATTTTGAATCGACCACATTTTAAAAAACGATTAATCGAAAAATCGATTTTTTTGCCCAGCCCTACTTTTGATGCATGAAAATGTTGGTAGCATGGACTTTCAAAACTGATGAAAGAATTAAAAAAATATCTTCATATATGTTTCGAAGATGAACGAAAGTAATTTGGAACAGCATAAGGGTAGATCATATTAACATTTTTGAAAGAACAGCCTGGCTATTCTGCAAAAAAACAAAAATCTTCAAACAACATTAGAGTGAGTAGATGATGACAGATTATCCTTCTGGAGAACTATGCCTATAGTTCATGTAGATTATGTTGTTTCACTTTCAAACATAAATCTTTACCACAGATGGTTTAAAATGATGACCATTTTAGAAAAGCTTTAAATTTAAAGACATAGGCTAGTTCTAAACCAAGGCCAGGAAGAGCACTGAACTGGTCTTACTCCTGTGAAAAAGGACACAATCAAGCCTTATATATTTCAGCATCAATACTCCTCCAGCACAATGTGACACGGATAGATCATCAGCTGCAAAGGAAAATGTGACCCTCACTAGATCATGTAAATGTGATTATAACTAAATGCCAATTCTTAAGCCCTCTCTGACCTTGAGGCGGTGAAATATCACACCAATCACGCAGTGAATTAAAGCGTGCACAGACCATGATCAGCCCAGTTTCATTAGCAAAGGATAACTCCGCTCTAAATAGACATTCGCCTCTCACTCTAAATATCATTGGTTTAGGATGACCTATACTATAGCTGTGAAGGAAACAATGTCCAGGGGCCTGGTGCCACCTCCTTATCAGCACCCTCCATCATCTCTTTACAGAGCCTTCTGCTAGTAAACAGGGCATCTGTATAGCCTCACCTGCTCAATTCAAATACCAAACCCTTTTCCTCTCCTCATTTCGGCATCTCTTCCCAGGGTTTTGGTGTGACAGCCTTTTGCACACTGCAGGTCTTGTTTTGACTTCCTGTGACAAAGCACTGAAACATGCTGTCAGAGTGATGGGATGGCTGCTTTCAGCCCCTTTCTTTTGTCGAGATTTACAGAAAGAACTCTTAGATTGAGGCCACAGAAGGGGGGGGGGGGGGGGGGGGTCGTCATTCTTTGTAGGGTCTATCATCATCATCATCATCGCTCTGCAACTGGAGCGGGTTGTTTTAACAGTCACAGCTTTAATACTGGACCAACTGCTTAATATGTGAGGAATTTTTCAATTAAAGTTCTTATCGCACAATCAGAGCTCAATGAGAGTATTAAATCCTTCAGTGAGGGATGTTTATTTCTATACGTTATTTTTATGATGAATACACAAAAGTATATAATCACAAGCAAAAAATATATTATGCGTTCATTCACGCCTTCTGTTTGAACTTCATTTAGCCTGAGCTGCAATGTTGTTGCCTTCACCTTCCCATGAAACCGCAGCCATCATAAGAGTACTTCTCTTCCTCTCTCTGAGAAAGCACTTTCATTTGTGGACTGTATTCTCACACAACCTGGAGGTCTGTTCAACGTTATTGTAACATCCTGACCGTGCGTTGTTAGTATTTGCAGAGCGCTTCTGTATTTGGTTGTGTTGCGAGTATTTGCACTAAGTGTCGTCAAACTTTTTTTTTCAGTTGCAGTGAGGTCTTCAGTGAGGTCCTCAAAAGCAGTTGAGGTCTCTCGGCCACCGTACCCATCCAACGTAAAAGAACAACGTAAAAAAACCAAACATGTATTCCACCACCCCCCTGCGGAAATAACAAAAGACATTCAGTAATTTAACCCAATCCATGCTATTTCAACTCAATCTTTCCTCCTCTCTCAAAGTGCTTTGCTGATTGGCAGCTCTGCGATGGCACCCTGCGATGAAGACCTGAAGGTTTGTGATTTGTGATAAGCCAATGATTTAACACATGACAGCACGCATGTGGTTTGCTTGATGATCGAACTAGTTGGTAGTTAAATGAGCTTTGTGAATGCTAAGCAAGATCCTGATCCCCTAGATGTCATGCTCCATAAGCACATCCTGCACACTGCCCTCCAGCCCAGGAAAACAGGCCACACGTTCACATACTGACAATTACAGGGGAACAAAGGAGCCATGGAAACTTATAGGAGAAGGGAAAGACAGACAGCCCTGACACAATCTTCAAGACAACAGTTCTTCTCTCACTTTTCCATTACAATGGAAAAACAATAAAAGGAAACGAGCTCCTGCTGTCTATGACAGACGACAGATTCAAGCTGCTCACCTGTGGGCTGAGAGGGGAAAGCTACTATATTTTAGGAAATATTCCTGCACTTCAAATAGGCTATAGACTACATTTTCTGCATCTTCCCTTTTAAGTTATCACCTAAAGCCCAAACTACTAAAAATGAACAATACATGCTGGAAACCTGAACTGTTAACAGATCTATAGACATGCCTAGAGTGCTGAAGATGTCTGTATGTCAAATAACATAATGATTTAAAAAACAAAAATAAAAAAAAGCTATTCAAAGCTACAGTTGATCATAAATCAAATTTGAAACTGCACACCCTTCAGCTTCTGCTATGATCTCTATACACACTCATTCATTGTCTGTACAATGTCTGTTAATGTTTATTAATGTCTTGCAGAAAGTTCATTTATTTATTATTTTATTACAAATATTAGGTCTATTTTAACATTATTAACACTTTATTTTATTCACTTTGTGTGTGTGCATATTGATGCTTAGGCAATATTGCACGCAAAATAAGTCATTTAAACAGGAAGAAATTGCTGTTCTGATAAATAAAAACACGCACAGATATAGGCTACTATTAAATGAATCAAAGTGCACACATCACTTCTCAAAGATCAGGGACAATGTCTTGACTGACTATAGATTGTCATTGCAGATATTGGTTAATTAATAGCAGAAAAAATGGGAATATAACTCATATAATCTCAAACTCAAGGTTTCATATTGCGCTGACACATTGCTCAGGAAGTAATATGATTAGAATGACATTGGTATATTCCACATGCAACACACGTGACAAACTTCACATCATAACATTTTTCCTGAAAACAGTGCAAAGCCCTAATAAACCGTGTAAGCAAGCAAGCAAGCGCGTGGAACTCTCCATTCACAAATCACGTAACGTTAAAGCCTAACATCTATGTAGGCAAACACACCCACCCAGTCGCAACTACAGCAGTTAACACACACGTTACAACCGCTTCCGAAACACTTGAAGCCGACTGCAATGTGATTAAGTTCACAGTCAATTTCGCTGGCCAAGTGACCCAATACCGAGAGGTTCCCGGAGAGAAATCACACACTTACTTACCGACAAAAGCGAACAGGAGTATTCCGATTGAGCAAGGAGCCTGACGGCACCGTCCGGAAGCCATTTAATCACATTGAAAATTAGTCGAGATGCACAAAAAAAAGGAAAAAAAAGAAGGTGAGGCAAGAGCGAAGACAAGGATGGGAAAGCAGTAACCAGCTCCTCTAGATCCAAACTACAGCCGGTGGCTCCAACATACTTGCGCCATTTTACACATCTTTCTAGGAATGTGTCAGCAGCATCTCGCGCTCTCTCTCCTCCTCGCGACCAGAACACGCACGCGCGCGCGCACACGCACGCAAGCTCGCTCTCTCTCTCTTGAACAAAAGACTCTATCTCCAGAGAGCTAGACGAAGGGTATAGGCCTATATCTACCGTCGGGTTGTGTGCAGGACATAAAAATATATCTTATATAAAATATATGTTATAATAAAGAGGTCATAGACCAAAGACTTTCAGGCACGAACTAATACCAGAAAAAAGAAATAGGCTACTGATGGAATGAGGTGGTTATCCTAGGTTGAGGATGATGGTGATAATAATAGTAATAACAACAACAATAATAATAATAATAATAATAATTGAAGTTATAATTTTATATTAGGCTATAGCCTATTATCGGACATTTTTGAAAGAACAATTATCATCGTCATAATCGTTTAGCCTACTGAATCCGTTATCGTAAAGAAAGATAAATAAAATATTGTGATAAAATGATGATTACAAAATATTAGGCTATGTAGAAATTTTGTTATTAATAATATTTCGCTTTATTTAAAACTTGAAATTTCAGGCAAAGGGCAACGGCGATGAAAGAGTGCCATCTATTGGCAGTTCAACAATCAACATGGTTGCTTGATCTAAACAATATTGTCCAATCCTTTCTTATAGGCCTACCGCCTCAGGCCCACCAGTAGACTATGACTCAAACACCACTACATTGACACCAAACCAGAAATGTGTTGCTTTGTCTCGTATTATAGGTAGCCTATATTGTTTTGTGTTTTTGTTAATATTATTAAAGTAATTTTAAGCACAAAACAATTGATAGGGCCTGGCTGTGCATGGCTGGAAAAAAGACTTGACAAGTGCTAACAAGAGTCTCATTCACACAAATTTACCAAACTTGCTCATTTCTGTGGTTTCTGTGTGATTAGGCCAAATGTGTTACAGATCTCACAAAAGAATAACAATTTTAGAAAAATTGGTTTCACTTTATTTTGATGGTCCCTTTAACACATTTTGTTTACTAGTGTTAGTATTAATAGACTGGAAGGGTTAAAAATAACTGGACATGTAGTTGCAAAATTACTTACAGTCAGTATGTCTTTTGGGAGCCCATCACAATAAAGAGTTAGCAGATATTAAGCAGACAGTCTACTAATACTCTAATGAGATTTAGTAGAAGGTGTAAAGTTAGCCTACGTAAAAGGGACCATCAAAAGTGTTACAGATAAATTTCCTGGTAAAATGTGTATTTGGAAATAAGCCACTGCAATTCTTATGACTTTAGAAGTAAATATTATATTTTATAGGATCCTTGTGAAGATGCGTAATTTATAGCCTAACTGAAAATGTGGTATGTCTTACACTGCTTTGGAAAAAAAGAAAAATACAAAAAAATGGGACAAATTATTTTTAGTATTAAGATGTTTATTTACATATCACAAGTTTGCAGAGACTTAGATGCTGCAAACCTCTCAAACAGAGACAGTGACAGAGGAAGAACATAAACATTATAATATCATAATGTCCTCCACTGCATCCATCTATCTGGCACCAAACTCCATCCTTCACAGCTCATGTACATGATATAATTGAGTATTCATTTGATAATTCAATTATTCATAGGGCACATTTGTTCCAGTTAAAAAGATTAGATCCAATCTAGTGAGTAAATTGAAGTTTATATATATATATATATATATATATATATATATATATACTTACTATGTGTGACTATGAAAGTCTGATGTCACAGCAAAGGAAACAAGATCTACAGATCATAGTGCTTGTAGAGTATAACATTTCTGTGAGTTAAACAGTATAACCCATATCCCCAGAAACAGAAGCCAAATGGTCAATGAAAGCTTTTTCAATCTCTTCAAACTGTGCCTTAAACCCTTTACAATCTCTAGATTTGATTTTACAAAGAAGGCCATGAGAACAGACAAAAAGACAGCAGACATACACATGCTGTAATCTCACTGGGATAGTGTAGTTTTGTGTGTGCTGAGACTGATGTTTTGTCTCTCACATTTACCGACAGACGTCAGAGACCATAACGCTGCTGGTGTTACACAAATGTGTCCACAGTGTGCTGACAATCTCAGAAAAGCACAGGTCTGCTGGTTGGGGAGAAAAGTACAAAAAAAAAAAAGAAGGATGAAATCTCACATCACCAGAATAAAAAGGTCACCACGAAGCACCAAAGAGTAAACAGCCATTATAATACACGATTTCTTTAGAAAAATGTCTGTGCATCAGTGTTACTATTTGTTGTTGCTTTCCCCCTGTCATTAAAGCCTTTATTTTACAGGATGACAGGTGACGTTTTCATACTTCAATGCACTTTTGCCTTCCATCAGAGTAAGCCGTTGCATTCCCCTGGAGTTTTAATGCAAAGACAGGGCACCTGAGCAATAAGCACTGATTAAACGCAGTGCAAAAATGGCCCACATGCAACCTTGTGTCTGTTTTGAGAGGTATGGCTTGACAGGGGAACCCTCTGGTCATCTGATTTGACCCTTGAAAATGCATTTCAAGCATTTTGCTATGCATCGCTCTGCAAAATCCCAGACTTTTCCAGAAATGTCAACCATTCCTTTGCTTAATATAGTGGAGCAGAAAACAGCCTGAACCTTCAAAATGAGGTAAAATGGGACAATCAACTCATCCAGTTTAAGAAAACTGCTGCCAAACACATGTGATCCAAACGTCCGAATCCTTTTCACATGTAGCAATATGTGCGTGTAGAAGGTATATCCGTGATTAAATTAACAAGCAGCAAATGAGGTATCTGAATTATAACTTATCCTGAAGGGCTGCTGAAAAATAACATGCATATCTGAGAGTGACAAGACATCTGCTGACCCTGGCGAAACCACAATTTCCTTATTTTCAGACAAAACAAGAGATCAATTCATTTCCCCCACACATTCCTAATGCTGTTGGTGGGATTTGCTAACATTATAATCTGATGTATAAGACTCAGGAACAAAGCTAAGACTGTTTGACAACACTAACATATCAGAAAGAAAAAAAAAGCACAAGAATGATTTGTGTGGCAATGTAACCGTTTATGAAAATCAAAATGAACCTTTTTTGCAGTTTAAAGGAATCATTCACCCACAAATTCAAATTCTTCTACCATTTAGCACACAAAAGAAGATATTTTGCAAAATGTATGGGGATTTTTGTCCCTACAAAATAATCAAGTGGGTCCAATGTTGTTTTGGAAACATTCTTCAGAATATCTTCTTTTTGAAGAAAGAAGCAAGTTATACAGGGTTGGAACGACATGAGGGTGAGTAAATGACAGAATTGTAATTTTTGGGTGAACTATTCTTTTAGCACAGAACTGACAGGAAGCATATTTAACAAATACATTATAATCTCAGTAAAATCATCGACTAAAGCTACAGATCAAGTTGTTGAATGTTGACTGGCCACTGTACATCTAGAATTGAGACAACTGACGGTATGTGAGATGCTTACTGTATGTTGTTAAAAAAGCAGCCAGAGTAATTCAGACATTCATCATCATTTCCTATGATCAGCCCTGAGTTTGGCCTGCTGTACATACAAAAACTGGAATGTTTAAAATACCATCTTAAAAGGAACCTAGTCTTAATCTATAGCACCAAAGCACTATTCAGTGAAATTATTGAATTAGGAGTAAAATCAAATGACAGAGACTGACTAGACAGAGTTGTCGTTGACATTACGGGCAGTCCTGTCAATGACCTGAAGAAAGCAAGAGTTTGACGTTTCTCTTCCAATAAAACAGCTTTAAGGTGCCCTAGAATGGTTTTTATTTTTATTGTATAATGTTTTCTGGGTTGCGCTTATAATGTTAGTATGTTTTTTAGATAAAAAAATAGTCATAATTTAGAAATAAAAGGCATTTTTCCTAGCCTGATTTTAGCCTCTGATGTGAACGCTCTGTTTGAAGGGGCGTGTCTGCTGTGTGTATCCGGCCTCTGCTGTGATTGGCTGACATGCTTGCATATGAAATAGCTACGTATTACATGTGAAACTCTCTCGAATACTTTACTACAGATATTATACGGTTTTACTATTACAGCTATCGAGATTAACGAATCTTGAGATGTTTTTAAAGTATTTAGATCTATTCCCATCACATTGAGCATTGAGCAAACAGATGACAGTGTGTTGATCACGAGGATAAAGATCCTATCATTGCAACGCAGTTTCTGCACTCGCTCTAATGCTTCCACCAATGCAAACACGATGATGTAAATACAGTATTGAACGATTTTGAGAGAAAGATTACCTGTCTGAACTTGAACAATTACACATCAGAAGTGTTGCTTGGTAGCTCGATCGATATATTTTCAGACGTTCATCGAGGCCAGCTCTGTATTGGCCCAAGTTGAGGAAACAGTCTCGTCGGTGAAATGTTTGGAAATTTTCAGAGAAAATAAAATTAACCCATTGTTTCTTCAGAGGCTCGGATGAAGGAACTAAAAAATACTTTTGTGTTCATTTGTACATCCAAACACTGAGCAACTGCCTGCCATGCTTCGGCTGCGCAGTTCCGCCTGTCATTGAACATGGGCTGGCATATGAGTCGTACATATTAATGATCCCGACTGTTGCGTCACAGTCGGTGTTATGTGGGGAATTCGCCTGTTTTTCAGGGGTGTTTTTCAAAAACGAGATTTAAGTAAGAAGGAGAAAACAATGGTGTTTGAGACTCACTGTATGTCATGTCCATGTACTGAACTCTTGTTATTTACCTATGCCAAAATAAATTCAATTTCACATTCTAGGGCACCTTTAACATAAAATAAACTACTTTAAATAAGCATTCAAATGCATAAAAGGGAAGCGCAATCGATACAGATCCTGCTCTCAGCAGCCATGCATGATTTTGCATGGAGGACAAAGTTTATTTACAGTTCCCGATGAACCCTAAATGGTGACAGATGTGTGGCCAAAACACAAAGAAAAAGGTACGGGACAAGACCTGCCTGAGAGATGGAGGCTATTTCCTAGTTTGGCTGAAAATGTTCTTCTCAAGACTCCCTGTGTAGAAGTTCCTGAGAAAAAGAGATGACTGGCATGTCAACAGGTAGATCTTATGGACACAAACCTTGAGTTAAACCATGTGTTAAGCATTCTATTGTTTTTATATCCCTTACTTGAAGGGTATATTGAAAAACTGTTGTGATGATCAAATTATTTTTCTCCCATATCACAGGTCTACACAAGCGAATGATCACATGCTGGCACACAGGCTAATAACCAGAAACGAAAGTTTCAGTAACCGCTACACAAGAACACAGACACAGAGTGAGAAGGGCAGTAGATTCTGATATTATCCAAAGGCTATGAATCAGACGGCTTAACAACCGCACATAAGAAGTCACCTTCTTAATTACACTCATAAAATCACACCGAAAAATAATACAATCCTGTAAAGAAATGAGGTAGTGCTGTTGACTGAGAAAAACTTGGAGCATGAATCAGTGTGATGTGTCTTTACAAGTACACTCAAGAGTTGAAATGATACAAAATGTACATGAGTGTTCTTTTTGTATTGTTTTCCTTCATTTTTGTAATGTTTTTCTACATGTTTTTAATACAGCAATCATGTATATACAAATGCACCTTGAATTTGAGACTCCTGAGACGCTACTCTCCAGTCAGGGAATGTGGGTTTTTATTTGTATTGTATTCAGGTTTGTGTTTGCATGCATTTATGTGAAGATGTACCTTTGATCTGACCAAGTTAAAGGGACAGTCTACCCAAAAATGAAAATTCCAGACCTGTATGACCTTCTTCCCTCTGCAGAAAACAAAACAAGATATTTTAAAGACGCTTTTGTCCATGCACAGATTCGGAATGACATGAGAGTGAATAAATGACGAAATTTTCATTGATGGGTGCACAATCCCTTTCAACTCGAATAGACGTTTACGCAATATCCACATAGAACTGAAGAAGGTGCTATTTTTCTGTAATAACCATTTCGAAAGCACAGATCTGTGTTTGTGTGGCAACCCTGAGACAGCAGGAGGTGGTACTTTGTGGCAGGGTAATCTTCACTGACAAAATGGGTCTCCACCCACTGGCACTGATCTCGGATCGATCCGTGACATCGGTCCTGTGGATGAGTTCTGTTTCCATATGCAGGGCTGATTTCAGGATCCTTCGACTTCCCCTCAGAGTAAGAACACTCTGACCTCACGTGTGCATGTAAACATATAAACCAATTCAGCACATTCCATACATGCACACAAAGAGGAATTAAAGTGTGCCACTGATATGCCATAAAATGCATATCCATGGATACTAGTGCTAAAAAAATATTCTATATGTACATACATATAAAATAATGGAACCAAAAGGTTGCAATAAAACAGCCGAGAGAGGAGGCAAGCGTGGCTATGAGAAAATATAAATTTCTCCAGCAGGAAGGTGCCACTCGCTGGTCTCCACTGTTGTCCTTCTCTGTCCCAGAACTTTAGGAACACCATTTATTACACTTCTCTTCCTTCCAGCTTAGGGGTACACATAGTTATGCGCCCCTGAGGTAGAATGGACAAGGCCAGAACTGGCGAAGGATGAGGGGGAAGTGGGGAGACCTGGTGAGGACAGAACCTTTCCTGTGGGGCACAGTCTGTGGGTCCCATTCTCCAGGGTCTCTGCCTTTGACCGAAGGGGTTTGGACGAGTGGAAGCCATTAGTAAGCCCCACTCCTTGGTTTTTGGCACCACCCACTGTCGGCTGGCTAAGCTCACTCTCAAATGGTCCATTGTGATTGGACAGTACTTCAGAGATGTGAGTGCTGGGGGTTGGAGATGGAGATTGGGTCTCAATGTTGTCCTCGATGAGAGCACAAGGTGGATGAGGGGTTGATGGAGTTGCCTTGTCTCCAGGAGATGGGTGCTGGGAAGATGGAGACTCGAGACAGAGCTCCATGTCGCTTTGTGGACCCTGGTCAACGGTTGTGTTAGACAGCTGTGAATGCACGATGACTTCAGCCTCCACCTGGTTCTTGCTGAGGGAATACAGCCTCTCCACATGCCCGCTCTGCAAATACAGCAACAATGCTAAAACCGCTTGTGCTAATTAATACTTTTGTGAAAACCATTTTTTTTAAGGATTCTTTGATTAATAGAAAGTTCAAAAGAACAGCATTTATAGAAATCTTAAAAATGTCTGACACTTTAGATCAATTTAATGCATCCTTGCTGAATTAAAGTATTAATTTAATTTAAAAAAAATCATTTTAATGGTAGTGTATCTAAAATTGTTTATATAAAACTTGAGCTATTTTTAAATTGTCTATTTATCGTATACATTTTTATTTATTAATTTCCATAGTTTTTCCCAGGTTCTTACACCATGAATGCCACCTATTTGAGACACCATGACAATTTGAATGTAGTTCTAATTTTTTTCTTCAATAATTAATTGCACCAAATCGATGCGTCAAATTGACAGGGCTATAATAAACATTGAATTATGGGGTGGAGACTGCACATTGTGGGTATGCAAGGTGGAACATCACAAACTGAAATGTTAATGAGTTTGTACACTACACTTCTAAGACAGCGCTATTTCACAACATTTTTTTCATCATCACAACAGGGGAAAAAAAACATAATATGAGGAGGAAAGCTGGACAAAGGTGTAAATTCCTGCTGCCTATATCTGAGGATCTTTGAGAAGGACAGTAATTGGTAAAAAGGTATGCAGACTTAAGCTTTCCATTTCAGGTGTCACATACTAATTAGCTGTGTGTCTTCCCTACTGTCTGCTTAATGGTAATTACTTCTCTGTACATTTCCTTCTGCATGAGGCAAAATCTATCAGCCCCCTCCCCCATCTCACACATTCAAAAATGCACAAGCAGAAGGATAATGTGCATTTCATTATCATTTCAAGATAAAGATCTGTTATGCGACTTCTGTATTTCTATACTGCATGCCTTTAACACACACATACATCAGCATATATATATTCCTTTGGCTCACCTTACTGTTCTCTGACGGTGGTCCCTCTAGAGCTCCATTGATGAGAGCCGAAGAATCCTCAGTTATAGTATCTCTGTATCTAGTGATCCTATTGGCCCAATTCCGACTAACGGATCCGTTCCAGGCAGACTGAGTTTGGAGCAGAAAGAAGAAACTGAATAAGACTGAATATACTTGAAAGATGAAAATATTCTCCTGGATCAACACCTTATGTTGGATTTGGAAAATTCTTAATCAAAGACACAATCCTATCCCAACCATAAGCCAAACCTAATATCTCATTAGGCGACATTAAATTTCTTCCAAGACCAACAAGGATGTTGCTCCAGGAACATGTCCTACTTGGGAAAATGGTTCCATAGTACACTGTAATGTTGTACAGTAAGTGCTGGCACAGTTAACTATACTATATCACCATGTTGGCTATGCTCACCTTGGATTCTGAAAGGCCATCATCAGTCCCTGCTACACTACCCATTAGACTCTGTTCCTCACTGGGCTCTGTGAGGGGTCTGTTGGGGTCTTGTGCACTAGAGGGCATGAGGGTTTCCAGCTCATGGCAGTCACTGCAGTCAGGCGCAGAAGCAGGCACTGGACGGGCACCCTTCCTGTACTGAGGACTCAGAGAACTCGAGTCAAGTCCACCAGAGACATCCCTAACAATGGCAGAGAGAAAGATCATTAAAAATCACTTAACGTCTTAAATTATGAAGCTTAACTGAATGCAAGTGATTTACACTTCTATAAGACCTCAGCAAATTAATGCATGTCCTGAGGCATTTCTCTTACAGTGTAACAAGTGGTAACACTGAAGATATCCAAAAGTACATACAAAATTCTTTGACACAGGTCATAAAATTATATATAACATGTATAGATATGCATAATGCGAGCTGTTACATAATGCTTTCAAGGCTTCCAAACTTTTTATAACCTTTACAAACAATTAAAAAGCCTTTCCTCATTACTTTTTAAAAAGATCTACTCTGTAGCACCATAGACACAGAAATACATCACAATTTTACAAAGAGTACATTTCAGGGGGGGGAAACTTTGTATATAGAATACTGTTCAAAAATTGGTAGCACTTTACAATTAGGTTTCATTTGTTAAAATTAGTTAATGTATCAACTAACAAACTGACAATGAGCAATACATTTGTTACAGTACAGTATATCTCTGTTAATGTTAGTTAACAAAAATAGTTGTCCATTGTTTGTTCATGTTAATTTACAGTGCATTAACGAATACAACTTGTGCTTTTAATAATGTATTAGTAAATGTTGAAATTAACATTAACAAAGATTTATAAATGCTATATAAGCGCAGTTCATTATTAGTTTGTTAACTAATGTAGTTAACTAAAGTTATCTAACTAAACCTTATTGTAAAGTGTTACCCAAAGGTTTTATGGGCTCAGTACACTTGTTATAAAAAAATTCAGCAGGGATGCTGAATTTTTTTTACAAAAAAGATATGTGTGAAAACTTGTGAAAAACTGTTATCACGGTATCTACACAAATATTAAGTAGCACAAATGTTTTCAACATTGATAGTAATAAGATGTTTAATGAGCACCAAATCAGCACATTATGAGCGAAACATGCACAAATAATACCAGACGAATGAAGAGTGCACAAGGAGGAACTTAAAGGGGTCATGACATGAGAAACCAAATTTGCCTTGATCTTTTGGTATATAAGAGATCTATGTACTAGTAAAACTTCCTGCAAGTTTCATAGCTTAAGACGTCCTCCCCATTATAAACAAAGCATTTATTTAATCAAGCTCTAAATCCAGCTCGTTCTAGATCCTTTGAACTTAGTGACGTCACGGTACGAAGCGACGTACCAGTCGTTTGCATATGACCGCCTCCAGCGCAAGACAACTACGCCTCATTTCGCATCATCACATGCGTTGTCGTGCAGCGAGTGGGTCTGTTTACAAGATGACTGTGATGCCACGCAGATGTGCTGTTCCTGGCTGTGGACAAACAACATGTTTGAATACGCTGCCGAACGATCCAGACGTCAGGGAAAGCAGTTGGATGCAGTTTATTTGCAGCATATGTAGCGCGCCAAAGCTTTATTTGAACGGTGAGTGATCAGATGAGTGTGACACGGCATGTTACTGAAAGAACGAGCAGAGAGCGAGCGCGCGCCTTCAAACTGTCTTGCTCTCTCTCTCCCTCCCTCGCGCATATGAATCAAAATCAATTGAGAATTGACACGATGATAAAAGATCGGAAGACCGAAGTTTCACGTGATGGAGCATTGTGTAGTCTACATGTGATACAAAATGATTAACATTAATAATTTATGCATAAGCAGCACTGACGTTAGCCAATCATAACAGTGGGCGTTAACACTGACTTAAAGGGGAAACACCCCAAAACTGACTGTTTGAATCAGAGGTGAGAAACAGGGTGGGAAAATGTCAT
Source organism: Semotilus atromaculatus (assembly GCA_031834385.1). Lineage (NCBI taxonomy): Eukaryota > Metazoa > Chordata > Actinopteri > Cypriniformes > Leuciscidae > Semotilus > Semotilus atromaculatus. The sequence continues at coordinate 21,194,479 of JAULUF010000009.1, read as the reverse complement.
AAATCACTAATTTATATATTTTTTTTACAAAAAAACTATAGTAATACTATAATTGCACCTAAGGGAACATAATAAAACAAAACAAAAAACCATGTCATGACCCCTTTAAAAACATAATGGTGATACATAATGTGTTTATTAATGAGTGTCAATGGAAACCAACGAATGACGGGAAACTAGAACAAAGGCAACAGGAAACTGGAGATGAACTAAACTAAAAGTCCATGAAAGTGAAATGAACAGAACATAATTGTGACTGACATAAGATTTATAATATCATCAATAAAATAAATTAGCAAATACATCTTGATTGTTAATGTTTTGAATAGTTTTTACATTTGAATTCATCAAATGTGAAACTGCTTGGTTGGTTTATAACACTTATTGTGGAATGATAATAGTGTATGTTTATCAAACAAGGAACAGTGTATGACTAACTGCTGCTTTGAAATTGACTTTTAAAAAGAAATAAGAAATGTTTGATTTTTAAAGACTTACACAATGTTCCTTAATTTCAGAAATGTAACCTGCCCTTTTTCTCCTTCCTTTAATAAACACTTACAAGGTTTTATCGAAAGAGCTTGGTCTCAAATTCACAGCTGGATGTACCATTCAAAACCCCCGACCAAGAGTCTGATGAGTGCAAATGAACCCAGACTCACACAGCTTGTCAAATCTCCCACCATTAATGTCAGTGTATACTTATGTGAAAACTATACATTGAAATGTAAAGGTCACACGTGTATAATTGAGACACAGTGCCCTATTCAGACTCTGTTAACCAATAATAATGACCACAAATCTCAAAAGAAGGTGAAATGAGTTTGATTCTCTCATTCTTTAAATGCAAAGGCCCAGCAGACTCAATCTGCCTCTGTGACTGTTCATTAAACCAGCAGAGCTCTAATAGAGCAAGAGCAATCAGCCATGACTCTCTGTCATTCAGCTCTCAATACTCCACATCTGCCACATCTGCTTCAGACACACACACACTGTGTGATTGAGTGTTGTTATTCACCCATGTCTCATTCCAGTTTAAAGTAACATCCTAAAGGTCCTTGAAACTTTCTGAATTTTAATATAATTTGAGGAGGCTTTTCACTGCAGCTCGTTTGTCATTAAAATCGTTATGGGAAAACAGATTTCTGCCTAAGGTGTAATTGTTGCAGCATTGTTCTTTGTTTATGGGGTAGTTCACCTAAAAAATTAAATAAAGACACGGTTTCAGTGTTTTTCAGTCCATACAATGAAAGTAAGTGGGCCCTAATGATGTGAAGAACAGTGATATTTTATAACACTTTATTTATATACTATTACAGTATATATATATTTTTTTCTATTTTAATTTTAGTTCAAGTTTCAGTTATTTTGTTATGTGCTTTTTAGGGGTATATATCGCAATACAACAATACGTTTCGTGGATAGAGACAATATGTATTGTGTATAGTTCACCCAAAATGAAAATTACTGTGTGAGAAAATGTTTTAGGTTTACAGAGTTTTAGTGTCAGTATTACATTAAACTACTATATAAATGTTGAATATAATGTCTAATAATGCAATGGGGGAATATTTGTGGGTCCTGATAATGCCAAATGTCTGATGTTACAGTAAAAAGACGCCTACATTATTTGGAATACATCTAGTCAGTGACTGAGTGAAAACATATTCATCTAAAATAATTCTGTATTTTCAGCTTCAGAATCATGAATATTTTTATTCTGGTGTCACCATTGTCCTGTGCATTGGACTACCAGCACCAAGTCACCTTGTTAACGTTTTACCATGACTTGGAGTATCGCAATAATATTGTATTGTGAGCTCAGTATCGTGATATGTATCGAATCGTGACATGACTCGGGTATCGTTTTTTGTTGTTGTAATTTTATTACTTTAACTTATCCAAACTCATTTCAGTTATTTATCAAGGCGAACTTTCTAATTGTTTTTCTAAATAGGTTTTTCATTTAATACACTGTATATAATTTATTTTATTTCAGCTCTATTTCAATGGCCAAAACCTTTTTTAGTTAACACTGGCCCATTGTTGTTTCAAACACAACTGACTTTCAGTGTATGACAAAAGCAAAAGAAACATACAATATATTATTTTGTTTCCAGAAAAAAATATTTAGAATGACGTGGGTAAATTATATATTTTTTTAACTGTGGGTAAATTATATATATTTTTTAACTTTGGGTGAACAATTTATAATCAACAGAGCTATCTAAACTGATAGTGTTGTGGATCTTATAGAGTTTGGACAGGTGCGTACCGTGTTTTTCCGTTGCGGAAACTGACACACATGCAGAACAGGATGCAGAGCAGACCAAGACACACTCCAACTATGATACCAGTCACAGCATGGATATCCAGCTCTATAGGAACGTGACAGAGTAAAAGAGAGAGGGAGGGGGGATAGGAGGAAAAATCAGACAGAGAAAGAGAAAGGCAAAGGAGTTTAAAAAAAAGAGATTGCATGATAGAAGTGTAGAAATCATCAAGCAATTGTACAAAATAAAACCTCAAAGTAATCTAATACAAACCACACTTAAGAATAATAATGAAATATTAGTTATAACACACTGCATTATATTAATAATAAATCATTATAGGACTGGTGTATGCAAGTCTGTGTGAATTTCTGTGGCCAACTCCCCACAGACGGTGTGTGTATGAGGCTGGACTGAATCACTTCACACTCCCTGTGGGAGTGCTATTAATTGAGTGTCAGTGATGGGCAGAGGCAGATGGCAGTGTACACACACACACACACACACACACACACACACACACACACACACACACACACACACACACACACACACACACACACACACACACACACACACACACACACACACACACACACACAAGTTTTTACATTGCCAAAGCAATAGCAAATATTACATACACATAATGACACATAAGCACAAATCAGTGATATTTTCAGGTTCATGTCTTTGGGCCAAAAGCTTCCATTTTATGATAGCAAATGTTCACATAAAAGTGTTCAAAGCAATTCTGTAGCTCAAAGACTACTGCAAGGTCATGGGTTTGATCAGATAAAACGTATACTTTGAATCCAATGTAAGATAAATGTGTTTTATAAAAGCGTCTACCAAAGGCACAGGTGCAAATGTATAATGTAAACACTCAGAGGTTTCTGTTATTTTGTGTTTATTTTGATCATTCACTTGAGTACAATAATATATTTCAGGTTACATATAGTGCTCAATAAAATCACAAAGTGTCTTTACAAATACAGGTATGTACAATTACCTAATGTGTTTTAAATATAAATTGTACAGGTCGACTTTTTGTGACAAAGGTCAGAAACTCCTGATATGATGTAGATTTTTTGAGGTCCACTCTTGTAATAAATTCATTTATTACTGTTACTACATAATTTGTAATAAAAAACAGTGCTAAAATATCTATTTAGCAGTCTTAGACCTTTCCAACAATATAGTTTGTCATGATTAAATTAGGATTTTATAGTAATATAGTGAAGTAAAGTTAGGCGTCCCGCTAGAGGGACAGTGACAGTCAAGCAAGTCTCTCAGTGGATTCAAAAGTGTATAATCCTTAGTATTTGGATATAGGTCTCTCCATATATCAATTATGCCAATATCATTCATCAATGTGTTAATTTTCCAAAGAACGGGTTTAGAAAACTAAGTTGTTTTTGTTTGAGGAGTCAAGCTCAGGTTGTAAATGTACATTTAAATCGCCTCCACAAATCAATACACCTTGTGTTTCAGAGGACATAATCTCAAATACTTTTTGAAAAAAGGTAACATTACTACCAGGTGGGTCATAAATGTTAAATAAAGTAACATGTGTTCCATTCATCATTCCATGAACAAAAATAAATTGACATTCTTTATCAGCATACTCATATTTCTTTTCAAAAATAACCTTATGGGATATCAAAATAATAACTCCTCTCCTATGCTCCTATGCTGTATGATACGATGAGTAATAGATCTGAGTGAATCCCATTCTTTTCAATTTTTCATACTCAATGTTACTCAGATGTGTCTCTTGTAGATATACAATATGAGCATTTTCTTTTTTCACTTTGCTTAAGATTTTTTTCCTTTTGATTGGGTTAAGCAAACCATTCAAATTAAAAGAAATTACTTTTACTTAGTTATTTGCCATGTCAGTTCAGTATAACATTGAAATCTAAAGGATGGTAGAGGCACAGTCCCTGGAAAACCAATATACGAACAAGTAAAGAGAATATTAAAAACCTGACAAACAATGTGCTTCCAAGATAGGGGTCTCGAACAAACAACACTGTAACAGGTTGGTAGTGGCGTCTAGCATGGAGGGGGAACCTTCTCTTCCACAGTGGTGATCGGTGCCCTCCAGTTCACCGTCTTTACATGAGATATAAAAGAACATAACTCACGTGTCCGACGTGCTGTCATTCCATAATACGAAGAGAGAAATTAAATCAAAGTCTATCTGATTTAAGGCCCAAAAACATGGAAAACCTCCAGTATTTTTCTTCATTCATTTTTTTATTGTAGAGGGCATATACAGCCTCACATTATCTTCTGTATGCCTATCTTCGTTCCCTGATGTCTGTCGATCTCGGAGTCTTTTTACTAGGGCTGGGTAATAAATATCGATTTCTCGATATTAATCGATTCTCATTTTTACGAATCGATATCGATTCTTAAATCTCATTCGATTAGTCATCCTGTTTCATTTGAATGAATGGAACATTGTAGCGCACATCCAAAACATCGCAATAATCTTTGTCCTTTGTTACTATTGATATGAAACAGTCTAAATTTTCAAATTACGTCCATTTTCTTTCGAAATTCAAAAACATAAATAGCGTTTTGGCGCTGTGGCGTGAGATCGCTCTGGCACAGCTCAAGAGAAGCAGCAGCGCGGAGCGCTTTGATCTCTTCCGCCTTAATAATACCAAGGGGGTAATCTACCAGTCAGAAACTGAAGTCTCCCCGGGGGCTGCCATTGGCTAACAAGCCTTCACCTGCTGTTAGCATCCCATTGACTCCCATTCATTTTGGCGTCACTTTGACAGCGAATAACTTTACATCTGAGGCGTTTAAAGACTCCATTTGTCCATTATTTATTTCTAAAGAAACACGACAATGTATAAAAGGCTCCATTACCTTGTATCTTATGTTATGGCCCCGTAGAAGAAGCTTTTGTAAAAATAGGCTAACGTCATAACACGCGACTCAGTGTCGCACAGTAGAGAAATTACCGTATCGACAGAAGTAGAAGCTCACACGCAATCGGCGGGACGTAGAGGCATAAAGTCAAGGGAGAAGCCCATAGAGAGTTGTAAAGTCGCTCCTGCTGCTAGCTCATGGACAGCTAATACTCACGATCTCCGGCTCTGCAAGATTCGGAAGGGAATTATTCAGATTCCTCTTGGCACAGCCATAGATATCTATATAAAGGCTAGATGTCTTATGGCGGAGTCTCTATCGTCATCACCGGCGGCCATCTTGTCACAGGCAGGGTTTAATGTAAGGTGAGTTATCTGCACAAACACAAATACTCTTATCTCGCTGAAATCTGGACGGATTTATAAACGGTTTGGTTTCTTACTAACGTTATTAACGTGGCTATAATACTAGCATATAATGGATGTTTACATAATTAATACATAATTATCCATAAGTGTGCAGTATCATAACTACATCTCTGACGTTTATAACGAACCAACCCTTTTGAAAATCGGTAGAAGATTGTTATGGTTATTTAAAAATTACATGCACCATAAACACAATGTTACGAGTGGGCGAGCAGCCTGTGACAAGATGGCCGCTAGGGTGCTGACGTCGACTACCATTGGCCAGCAGCGCGGACGAGACATCTAGCCTTTATATAGATATCTATGGGCACAGCTACTAGAAGACGTACAACTGTCAGTCAGGTTTCTCACATGACATCTACGTCATCAAGCTCAGTGTGAGCTTGCGCAGTGCGCTTGGTAATAAGGAAGTGAGTGCTTCCTTATATTGACTTCACTTTGCTCCGTTGAAGTCTATGGGGTCGCTGTGTCCATTTCTTTTACTATGTATGAATAATACCAATACAGCGCGAAATAAACATGAATGAGCATCTGAAAGTGTGTTAAAAGATAGAGTACAACTTATCGAAATCCGTATCAGGTCACAATTCGCTCAATCAGTGTTTCAACCGTGGAAAGACGTCAGTAATCAATGTCATGGATCGTCATATTTACCTCAGAAAAGCCACATGTGACCATAAACTCGTTAGTCAGCAAGAAAAATTAACTCTAGAGAGGAGCATTTTGCTAAATACTGTTTATGCACCATATTACATATGCATTATAATCTTAATGTTCTTCAATATTTAATGCATATTTGAATAAATCTGGCAAGTTTTTATGACAGCTACCATTTAAATGTTCATATTTCATATAATCATCTTATTATAAAAATAAATAAAAGTGTAATTTAAAGTCCCTGTAAAGGCAATTAAAAAAAATTCTAAACACATTATAAATGTTAGAAATGTATTGCTAAAACATATTACAAAGACTGAACTGTGAAGTAGTGTTTGTATAGCTACAAAACAGTTAATTATTACCTTCATATTAGGCTAATGAAGCCTATAGGCTACAACAAGACTCCCATAGTTTACAGAATTAGTTAAGAGATTTGATTTCCTTGAGAAAATTTGCCATTTATTGTAACTGATATCCAAAATAATCAATATTGAATCGAATTGCAAGCTTGTGAATCGAAATCGAATCGAATTGTGAAATTTGTGTCAATACCTAGCCCTACTTTTTACCTCTTGCCTTTCGTTGTGAAACAGTCTCCCAAGACGTGCGCTCGAGTTGTTCAATGAGCGATTCAGTCAGCGATGTTTTCTCCACATTGAACAAGAGGTCCTCTTTTCTCTCCATATCCAGATACGCTTAGGTAGTAGTTGACCCACAAAGATAGGCTATCCTTTTTCATCCACGCCTTCCGGATCACTTCTTCTTTCATTTTTGTACCTGAGGAATTTCACTACAATCGACCGGTCTCTCGTGTTCACTCCCGTTTTGGGTGCAAGTGCCCGGTGTGCTCTCTCCACATGCAGCTCTGTCTCCTGAGAGAAATCCAAAGTGTCTTGCAGGAGTTGTTCGACGTAGTCAGTCATGGGATTTCTCTCTGCGTCCTATGGCACGTTAACTGGTATATCCATATATTATCTCTTCTTGATCTACCTTCTTGGTCAATCTGCTTCATTTCCAGATGCGACTGCATTTTTATAATATTTTTTGCATTGTCTCTTCCACGTTTTGCATTTGCATTTCAATTTCTTCAATGCAATCTTCGTTGATTCAGGCCGATTCTTTGATTTGTCTTGTTTAATTCTATCTTAATTTCATCCAGCTGACGATTATTCTCTTTGCGAAAGTTTTGAATCTCCTCCAAGATTCGTTCCAGATTGATTTGCATGTTATCCGGGTGAGTTTGCTGGCGATTTGCATTTTGCTTTTGTGCTAACGCATGTGTCGCGCCGGGGCCTCTTGTCTACCTTCGGTTTCTAGGACCTCTGTGTTAGTTTTCCTGCTTCCATTGTTGTCCCACTATTATATACTGCTTTAAAAGAAGATTTAAATTTGTCTGAAGATATAGTGGAGTTTTATTAAAGTTTTATTAAATCGTCGGAGAAGACGATGAACTATGCTGCCATTCACTCAGTAGCCGAAACCGGAAGCCTACAATCAGAGGTTTCAACACCAGTTCACCTGGTGATTTTTTTTTTTTTTTAATTGCACGGAGGAACTTCCTTTAATTGATTTTGCATGGCTTATCATTTTTAAAAGTGCAGCTCGTGAAAGGGTTTCATCGGATCAATAAATAAGATAAATTAAACTTAGTTGACAGTGTTACAATACTGGTTATTTATCTGTTGCTGCAAAGTATTTACTAAACTAAAACAAAATGGTAATCACAGAAACGTAATATAAACTTTGACAAAAAACCTTAACACTTATACACTCACTAAATATAGTGAAAACAGTTTTACAAAACATACACACCATATTTCTTTGGCGGAGTATAGACATCCTTCACAGGTGAATATGGTCCCACCCCCATTTCAGTGCAGGCCCCCATCTTAAAATAATAACGAGTCCCACTCATCAGGCCCTGGACTTCTGCATTGGTGACAGAACCTGAGGGAAGAAAGTGAGACAGAGAGAGATTTGAGAGGCAATAACAATTACCATATGAAGTACAACACCATGTGCTTGTTTTGTGTGTGTGTGTGTGTGTGTGTGTGTGTGTGAGAGTGTGTGTGTGTGTGTGTGTTTTTTTAGGTTCACCATCATGTGTGAGGTTTATCCACAGGTGATCTGGATGGCTGATGTTGCCAGTGTAGAAGATCCAGTAGGTCAAAATGACTCCATTTGGCTCCAGTGGAGGGTGCCAGCTAACCCGAACAGAGAATGAGTCCACTGCACGCAACTGCATATCCACAGGAGGAGAGGAGGGTCCTACGATGAAAACACACGTTTAAACCTGACTCACAAAACACCAAACAAATGAAAATAAAGAACCATACTAATTAGAAATGAACCAATCATTTTGAATTGAATTAGACACAATCTTCAACATGCACATGTATATGTATGTATATTATATAAAACCCATTTAACCATTATTTCAGACTACTCACTACGGTAAATACAATAGTAATTTAAGTATATTTACATGGTATGTCAAAGTACAGTACTTTTACATATCAAGGTGTTTTTAACACTTTTTTTGAAGTGTACTCTGAATGCACTAATTTAACAATAAGATACAAGATTTTCAGCAAATAACTGTTTCAGTTAATACAGCATCAGAAGACATACAGTATTGCACACAAGTCACATGGAGTACTTTAATGGTGCTTTTTGATCTTTTTTTTAGGCTGTAAAAATAACTATCCACTTTGATTATGGAAAAGAGCAGATTCCTTAGTTTGATCTCATTTTGCGTTCCACGTTAAAGGGACAATGTGTAGCTTTTTAAGTATTTTATTATCTAAAATCAATATTTTTATTCATAAATATGTCCTCAATGGTGTACAAATACCTCAGTCAATGATCTGACTTATCCTCGTAAATGAAGAATTTATTGTTTTCATATACATGGGACGGGTAGGTCCATGGAGGATTCCATGTCGTTCCGCCATCTTGAAAAACTATAATAGCAGAGAGGGTCAAAAAGTACTAGGCCAACGCGTTTCCACAACTCGTTTTCGTTCAGAGCCAGCGTCACGTGACAAAGCCGCTGAACCGGACAAGAAGATTTGAGAGATGCTTGTCACTGCCCCGGCAAGTTTAAAATGCTGCACTACACGACCATACTTATGTGGAGCCACAGAACCGGAGATTGCAAAAAAAAACAAGTTTAATGTTGGGATAGCTTTCTCCAGGTGGAAACAGTTGATGCAGGAGAAAGCTTTCAAAATAGACGCTGAACTTGCCTTCTTTCTTCTCAACAGGTAAGTCAATGTTACGGTTTAAATTACAAGCTTTTTTTCATTGCTTGGTCACTTCTCTGCCTTTGGAAACTTTCAATTCTATCAAACATCCATTTGTTCGTTGTGTCAAGTTGCAGTTTGTTTGAAATAACAAACCTGTTCACCCGGAGGAAAACTCGATGAAGTGCTATAGAAGACATCCTGTCATAGATTTTTGGTACATAATGGCTACCGTAGAAGCAACACACATTTGAAAAAGTGAGGCGCTGTAGAGCACTATTCGTTTGAATGCAAAATATAATTTCACCACTAGATGGGAGAAATTCCTACACAATGTCCCTTTAAAAAATAGGTTTTGAATGACATGAGTTTAAACAATGGTTTAAATCAATTTAAACAATGGTTTAAGTAAACATTTAAGTAAACAACATGCATTTTTTTTCCTCTGGTAGAAAAATTATTTTCTTAGAAGAGAACATTTAAATGTGTGAGATGTTATAACAGTCCTACATAGCATGTACAGTTTGAGTTTTAAGGAGATACTGTGAGTATAATTTCAGTTGTAGTTGTTTTTAGAGGGAAAGGTCTCTTTTGAAGTGCCCACTCATTATCCCCCCTCAAGGGTAGATAAAGCTTCTCTCAGTTAGTCTGACACTAAATCGCTCCTCCCGCCATCACTTGGCTAGACTGACTGACAAGCTGAAAGACTCTTGGCCAAAAAGAGGGGCAATTCCATCTGGGCTTTTAATTAAAGCCAATTATCTCCTTACGCCTCTCCCTATTAATCCCCTAACTGTTAACCTAACACAAACACACCGACTCACAATGACCCACACAATCACAGTATAGTAACAGATACGCATTCATTCATCACTTCCTACTCAAAAAAAAAAACAAAAAAAACACTACAGACACTCACACTTGTATACACACTATAATTAAAGCTCTCACTCACGCACAAACAGACACACGACAGTGTGAACTCTGCCAGATTCACTAGAAATGAAACTCAAGTGTGAAAAGCTTATTTTAAGGGAAAATTGGTGAAATATTCAATATATCTTCATATTCTAAAAAGGCTGTACTCACTGTCTGGAAGTGTGTATTCTTCCACTGTGCTGCTGAAGGGGCCACTCATATCAACTCCGTTAGACTGCACAGCGATTTCATAGCAAGTGAAGGGCTTCAGTGATCGTAGTAAAATCTCCTGAGAAGAGCTGAAAGACAGTGAAGAAAAATACAGAGGACTGGTTAACCAATAAAGTATTTTTTTAATAGTCAATGTTGCTATTTAGAGAGAAGTGTGGCTGATATAATGTCCCACACTGTCACACACAACCATTCAAAAGTTTGAGTTCAGTAAGATCGTTTTCTCACCACGGCTGCATTTATTTGATTAAAAACACATTAAAGACAGTAATTTTGTGAATTTAAAATGTAATTTCTTTCTGTGATGCAAAGGTGGATATATATACAGGTGAAACTCGAAAAAAGTGCAAAAGTTCATGTATTTCAGTAATTCAAATTAAAAGGTGAAACTAATATATTTAGTATAACTAGATACATATGCATGATTATACGTTTCAGAGGGCCAACATTTCTGTATTTAAAATACTTTTTTTTATTGATTTCATATTCTGAGATTTAGAATTTGGGGTTTTCCTAAACTGTAAGCCATAATCATCAAAATTTTGCAGGATATTCAAATTTTTCGAGTTTCACCTGTATATATGTGTCTATATATATATATATACACACACACACTGAATATCATATATATATATAGAGAGAGAGAGAGAGAGAGAGAGAGAGAGAGAAAATGATACAGTATTTACTTAAAATTCATAAAACAAGTAATCAAATTAATTAAAGAAAGACAGATTTTCCATTTATTTACTTTTGGTAGATTTTAAAACTGATGCCCGTCTCTAAATGGCCAAATATTAGCAAATAATTGCTGGATGAAAGAGTGTGTAAGAAAGAAGTAAGTAAGAAAAAAGTAAGGATATGATATGTGCCTCTTTTTTACAATGATTGTTTATAATCTGACTATACATAAATATTTTTGTGTATATGCATGGTACACCTGGTATAATATGACACCAGCGATGCATTGCGTATTCCTGCAGGGCTGCAGCGTATTGTGTAGTTGATGATTCGCACATTGCTAAAGTGCGGTTTCTCCCAGCGGAGCCAGATAGAGGTGGAACTGTTCGCACGGGCTCTGACGCTGATGGGCGGCAATGGTGGGTGAGAGATTGTTTTCCGCACTAAGAAAAAGATACACACACACAAATGTACTCAGATTTGAATCTACAGGACATGATATATTTTATCTATCATTGTCTTCTCATCATTACCAAACGCACCATCTGTGAGCTTCTCTGTTCTGCCCTTCCATACAGCAGGATAACCCTCAGTCTGTTTATTAAACGCCCAAACCTTCACCTCGTACAGCCGATCAGGAGCTGAATCACAATCACAAATGGTCATATTGTAAAGCGTTTTGCATACTTTGCATTAATGCAGGTTAGACCTGTGTTATTTTAGTATTATTGATATACTATTATAGTCTTTATTAATATTTTAAATTAGTTTTTACTTTAATATTTTTCATTTTCATTTTAGTTTAGTAATTTTGTTGTTTTGACATTTTCAGTTTTTTTTAAGTTTAGGATTTGTTTTGTCTATCGAGTTAAACTACAGAAATGCTGCCTTAGAAACCAGCTGAAATAAAATAAAAGTGTATGTTTTTTATATACATTATTATATTATAATATATTATGTATGTTATATATATACACACTACCGGTCAAAAGTTTTAGATCAGTAAGATGTTTTATGTTTTTAAATGAAGTCTCTTCTGCTCACCAAGGCTGCTTTATTTGATGAAAAAAAAAAAAAATGACAAACAGTAATATTGTGAAATATTATGACAATTTAAAATGACTGTTTTCTATTTTAATATATTTTTAAAATGTAATTTTAAAGCTGAATTTTCAACATCATTACTCCAGTTTTCAGTGTCACATGATCCTTCAGAAATCATTCTAATATGCTGATTTTATGCTCAAAAAACATAAATTATTATTTTCAATGTTGAAAACAGTCGTGTACCATTTTTCCCCCCAAAATTCTATGATGAATAGAAAGTTAAAAAGAACAGCATTTATTTAAAATATAATCTTTTCTAACATTATAAATGTCTTTACTGTAACTTTTGATCAATTTAACTCATCCTTGATGAATAAAAGTATTTTCTAATTTCTTTCCCCCAAAAATAAAAAATAAATTCTTACTGACCCCAAACTTTTGAATGGTAGTGATTAATGTTACAAAAGCTTTCCATTTCAGATCAATTCTGTTCTTTTGAACTTTCTATTCATCAAAGAATCCTGAAATAAAAATGTAAAAAACTGTTTTCAACATGGATAATAATCATAAATGTTTCTTGAGCATCATATTATAATAATTTCTGTAGGATCATGTGACATTGAAGACTGGAGTAATGATGCTGTAAATTCAGCTTTGATCACAGGAATAAATTACACTTCACTATATATTCACATAGAAAACCGCTGTTTTAAATTGTAATAATATTTCACAATATTACTGTTTTATTTTTATTTTTTATCAAATAATTGCAGCCTAGGTGAGCAGAAGATACTTCATTTAAAAACATAAAAAATCTTACTGATCTAAAACTTTTGACCGGTAGTGTATATATACACACACACACACACACACACACACACACACACACACGCACACACACGCACACACACACACACACACACACACACACACACACACACACACACACACACACACAATTAACTTAATAACTTTTATAACTGCAGATAGTGACAGAAAATCAGAACGAACACAGCCTTTGCATTTGGAAAATATGTGCAGCTTTGTAAAAGTGTCTATTATATAATATTCGATTATAATTTTATGTGAGAGTATAGAATATTTGTGAATAAAGTTACCGCTCAACTCTCACCAAGGCCTGTGACCTCATGGTGTTTAACTCTCTTCCTCAGTTTGATCTGCTGAATCCTCTCATTGATCACAGGCTTCTCCTCATTGGTCAGCTCCTCTCCATCCACCTCCCACCAGGAAAGCTTGTAGCCTGTGATCTGAGTGTGATTGGGTGGTGGCTGCCATGTGACATGGAGGGAACGCATTTTGGCTCTCACTTTGAGCTCAGTGGGAGCAAAGAGCACTGGGAAAACAACAGGGAGTTAGTGCGAACAGCGGTGTGTATTTTGTGTGCACACTAGCAGGGCTTGTACATAAGCAGTGGCACCTCCATGACATTCTTTATGGGGGACACTGCATTTGCAAACAAACTAAACTTGTATTTTAAACAACCAAAAAGAATCCTACAAGCTCATTTTAGCTTTAAGAAGGGCCAATAGGGGAACAAAACATAGGGAAAAGCAAATAATTCTGGTTAAATATAATTTACATGGTCTAATTTTGTGAGACAAAATGAAGACAATATTGGTTGATGACTTCAAAATGGCTATGGAGTGAACAGAAGATACACAGATTCATCACACCAGATTTCACCAATAGTTTATCATTACATCTGTCTGTCATTCAAAAGTTTGAAGTCAGGATGATTTAAAAAATATATATACAGTACTGTGCAAAAGTTTTAGATCGGTAAGATTTTTTATGTTTTTAAAAGAAGTCTCTTCTGCTCACCAAGGCTGCAATTATTTGATAAAAAATACAAAAAAAACAGTAATATTGTGAAATATATTATTACAATTTAAAACAGCTGTTTTCTATGTGAATATACAGTAAAGTGTAATTTATTCCTGTGATCAAAGCTGAATTTATCATCATCATTACTCCAGTCTTCAGTGTCACAAGATCCTTCAGAAATCATTCTAATATGATGATTTGATGCTCAAAAAACATTTATTATTATTTTCAATGTTGAAAACAGTTGTGTACAATTTTTTTTTTTAAATTCTTTGATGAAGAGAAAGTTCAAAAGAACAGCGTTTATTTAAAATTGAATATTTTCTAACATTATAAATGTCTTTACTGTAACTTTTGATCAGTTTAACTCATCCTTGATGAATAAAAGTATTGATTTATTATATTTTTTTCCCAAAAAAATTAAATTTAAATTCTTACTGACCCCAAACTTTTGAAGGGTAGAGTTTAATGTTACAAAAGCTTTAGATTTCAGATAAATGCTGTTCTTTTTTAGTTTCTATTCATCATAGCATCATGAAATAAAAATGTAAAAAACTGTTTTCAACACTGATAATAATCATAAATGTTTCTTGAGCATCAAATCATCATATTAGAATGATTTTTGAAGGATCATGTGACACTGAAGACTGGAGTAATGATGATGAAAATTCAGCTTTGATCACAGGAATAAATTACACTTCACTATATATTCACATAGAAAACCGCTGTTTTAAATTGTAATAATATTTCACAATATTACAGTTTTTTTGGTATTTTTTATCAAATAATTGCAGCCTTGGTGAGCAGAAGAGACTTCTTTTAAAAACATAAAAAATCTTACCGATCTAAAACTTTTGCACAGTACTGTATATATTCAGTAAAGACACATTAAAGTGATCAAAAGTGACAGTAAAGACATTTATAATGTTACAAACATTTATATCTTAAATAAATGCTGTTCTTTGGAACTTTCTATTAATCCTTAAAAATGTATCATGTTTTCACAAAAATATTAAGCAGCACAACTGTGATTATACAACACTGATGATAATAATAAGAAATGTTTTTGAGCACCAAATCATCATTAGAATGATTTATGAAGGACCGTGTGACAATGAAGACTTGAGTAATGATGTTGATAATTCAGCTTTGACATCACAGGAATAAATGACACTTTAAAATATAAAACAGTTATTTTAATTTGTAATCATATTTCACAAGTTTACTGTTTTTACTGTATTTCTGATCAGAATTACCAAATTATCCATTAGCCTTTGTGAGCATAAGCCGAACCAAAACCTGAACAGTAGTGTATGTAAAACCTTGTACTTGACTATAGATTTGAACATTTTACCAGGTCAGACAAGATCTAAACTGCACACAAAACAATTACTAGGGAAATAATGCATGTGGAGACATCAAGTTCAAAATATTCCAATCATGAACACTAATGAAAGTATTTGGCCCATGTCTGATAAGACATTAAATTCACTATTTAGTCTTAAGGTAACCAAAAATGAATACATCTTGGTGACTGTAAGACTAATGGAGTGGTCAATGTTGTTTTAGGGGGATTCATGGCCCCCCGGCCGCCCCTTGGAGGCACCACTGCATACAAGTTTAACCATGAGTTAGTTGAAACTGGTATCTATGTGCATATAGTGCATTTGCGTATGAGTGCATTTTTATGTTTACTCACCCTGAGTAAGGTTTGGTGTGTGATGCGAAGCCCACTCAGAAGCCTGACTGAACCCAGCTCGTGTTCCCGCCGCAATCCGGAGCTGGTACGTTTGATTTGGTTTCAGATCCCTTAGAGTCACCTGTGTCTCATTCCCACCCACTTCCACAGAGTATATGCGATCCACTGCAGGGCACACACACAAACATGTGCAAGAAAATAAGAATTCCAGTGGAAATCATTTCTGCAGCTGGCTGATAAAGAAGCATGAACAATGGATGTCTGAATTGACTTTGGTTCTGTCTCTCAATCTGTGTCACAGGCCATCAGACCGAATCTGTCTTTTGTTCCACCTTTATTACTGTTCATTAAGCATCCAGAGCTCTAATAGAGCAGAAGCAATCAGCTATGCCTTTGTCATTCCGCTCAAAATATCCCAGACATGCATGCTGCCCTCCTAGTGACTGCAGATAAATGCACAAAGCTACAGATTCAGCAGCCAACATGAATTTATCAACATGTGTCAAGGCAAAACCTCACACACACCCCTCATAGATCTTAACCCTAAGTAACCAACTGTATCATATTTGATACACAAATTTCTACTCACTCTACATGATTTCAACTGCTCGAAAATCATGCAGTACACAATCTACTAGTACATGCCTTCTGTAGTCTGACTGTAAACACAGGTAATCACTTTCATATTATTGGAAATATTTTTTGTTGTTGTTGAAAAATCATGTTAAAAATGTGAGTATAAAATGATAAATCAAGCTTTTGAGGAACATTTACTGTAATTGTACTGTGTCTCTCAAACATCATTGTTTTGCATTGCATTGCATAATATGTTCTGCCCCCCACAACTACAGAGCTTTGGTCATAAAACTAACCATTAATGAAAACTGATATTTATATGCATTTTATGCAAGTAGACTGCTATAAAGTTAAAAATATATAATTGATTTACATTACAAGCTATGAATATCATCTTACTTTTTAGCCATATAAATCAAATTGCATATTTTTGTTCAGTTTGGGCCTCTGAGGAGGGGAAAAAAACACCTCAGTTTTGTTCAGAATATGAGCCCTGTATTCTCCCATATCATACTATATGAGCCATAAAAGCCTGATGCATCAAATATGATATACAAAAAAACAACAAAAAAAACAAACTTTTTAGATAAAAAGAAAAAACATTTTGTCGAAAGGTTCAGTAAACCTTTCCAGGGTTAACGCCGCAGGGGTTAGTAGGTGGCGCTGTCTTACCCTGCTCCAGCGCTCTGTAGTCAATGCGGTAGCGTGTGATGGCTCCACGGCTCAGCTGTGAGGAGAGGGGCAGCCACATGAGTCTCATGTCAGTGGGAGATGTGCTCAGCAGGGACAGCTGTGGTGAAGCGCTGGGAACTGCAGAGAAAAAAAAAGCAAATAAAGATTTACAAAACAGTAGTTGTCTCAAATGACAAACTATACAGTATACACCATGCACGTATAATATGCACTATAGTGTCTAGTGTATACATTTTATACGGTTATTTTGTCATCCAGGATCGGACGGAGTCTAATAGCCCCTCCCCTCCTATTGTAACACTGAAAATATTCAACAAAGCATTTTCTGTAAAACTGCATTGAAACTATATGAGTTGTGAAAAGCACTATACAAAATACACTCAATGAAAATTCCACTATTTAAAGAAGGCTGCAACAGTGCATGAAGTTTCCATAATTCAACACTTTGCTTTTTCAGTTAAATAAGTACATCACCCGGGCATTTGAAGTGCATTTTTTCTTGTTGGAATTTTCAGTGTGAACACACTCACACTATTTATAAATAAATAAAAAAATGGCAAAGAATAGTGCATAAGTTGGCAAAAAAATCAATTATACTTCTTCTGGTTGATTAGTCACAATGTAAATGGTCAAGACTAGCACATTTCATACAGCATTATGCATAGTATGTAGAAGTTATATGTGGTAGTAAGTTGTAATTCCATGCATGCAGAAAACATGCATATTATGCACAATATAGACCTTATGTAGCCCCGCCCCTTTTCAACACTGCGCTTGTTGTCTTTTGTCTTCCGGTCTGTATTTTCCCAGTGATCTTGCATATTTATGATTATACGGCTCGTTTTAAAATCTTTCCGGGCTACTGTCATTTGTTAAGACATCTGCTTTAAACATTACAATCCTCATGATAACTTTCGTCAACTTTACATTAAATAAATCCACTTCACCAGCTAATTACTCCTAGACAGCGATGCCATAGAAATATACAGAGCGACTGCAAAAACGGAAGTTCAAAGACAATATTCTAAAGATGGCTGCACACTGTTTCTCTGGCACATAAGGTCTATACATATACATATTAATCAGTGCTCACCATCCTCTAGCATCTCCACAGTAACGGGCTGTGACGGGCGGCTGGCCCCCATGGGCGAGTAGGCCACTACATAGAAGGTGTAGGCTGTGTGAGGGAGCAGCTCCTTTACATGCAGCTCTGTGGTGTCGTCATTCACCGCAAACTGATACTCCATGTTGTCTGAGCCTGTAAACACACACCAAAATATTTGTTTTTTTCTTAGTCTTTTGGGTATGAGTTTCTAAATGAGGAGAAGAGTGACCCCATCAACAAAAGCCAGAGCTAACATTACTTATGGCAAGTGGTTCTGTACAGCAGCGATCTATGAAGTGGATTGGCTTCTGCAAAGTAATGAGACAGGATTTTTCTCTGTGGACTGATGCACTTAATCTGGCTACACTCTGTGTAATGAGAAACACGCCAGGGTCAAACAGGGACTCCAGTAACAAAATACTTTAGCAAAATTTGAGAACAAGATCATATTTTCCAAATTTTGTTCTAATGTGTTATTTTAGTATTATTTATATACTATTGTAGTATT
Source organism: Semotilus atromaculatus (assembly GCA_031834385.1). Lineage (NCBI taxonomy): Eukaryota > Metazoa > Chordata > Actinopteri > Cypriniformes > Leuciscidae > Semotilus > Semotilus atromaculatus. Next base: position 21,175,687 of record JAULUF010000009.1, on the reverse strand, counting down.
TATTCCTATTTTGAACCTTTTAATATTTTAATTTTTCATTTCAATTCTAATTTGGTTTAGTAGCCTAATTGTTATGTGCTTTATTTCAATTAAAGAGAATGATTGTTAATAGTTTTAGATAAGAATAATAACACTGACCGAGAACCAGTTTTCTGTTTTTTTTTATTTATTTTTTTAAAAACAGCGTTTATTTAAAATAGAATATTTTCTAACATTATAAATGTCTTTACTGTAACTTTTGATCAGTTTAACTCATCCTTGATGAATAAAAGTATTGATTTATTATATTTCTTTCCCCCAAAAATTAAATTTAAATTCTTACTGACCCCAAACTTTTGAAGGGTAGAGTTTAATGTTACAAAAGCTTTAGATTTCAGATAAATGCTGTTCTTTTTTAGTTTCTATTCATCATAGCATCATGAAATAAAAATGTAAAAAACTGTTTTCAACACTGATAATAATCATAAATGTTTCTTGAGCATCAAATCATCATATTACAATGATTTCTGAAGGATCATGTGACACTGAAGACTGGAGTAATGATGATGAAAATTCAGCTTTGATCACAGGAATAAATTACACTTCACTATATATTCACATATAAAACCGCTGTTTTAAATTGTAATAATATTTCACAATATTACTGTTTTTTTTATTATTTTTTATCAAATAATTGCAGCCTTGGTGAGCAGAAGAGACTTCTTTTAAAAAACATAAAAAAATCTTACCGATCTAAAACTTTTGCACAGTACTGTATATATATATATGAAGTATATATGAAGTTAATGAAGTTTTTCGGGTAAGCGGATCCACAGCAGCTTTGGAGCCTACGCTCTGTTATGTATCATTGACACACACTTTAGCAGGCTACTAATACTTATTATATTATACTTTTTTAAATTCTTAATTAAAAAAAACCCTCATACATTTAAATTGACACCTGCCATGATGTTTCTTATTTGTCATCTCTGATTTAGAAGATGTGTGTCCTAAGCCAAAGCACTGTACCATTTAAAGGTGAAGTTTGTAGTTTCAATTGTGACGGCATGTCACTCTCAACAGGTAAATACAGGCTACTTTTCCAATAAAAGGTTCAACATTTTAGGAATACTTTTAGCTGCAGTGTTATGTCATGAGAGTAAGCAACTGAGCAGCTATAACACTGTCTAGAGCGAATGTGAGCGTCTTGCTTATTATAAACGCTTCTACACTAGGTGCATTTTTGACATTACACTCCACCCAGCATACCCGGTTAAAGAATTCATCGCTCACCACTAATATATATAGTCAAGGCCAAATATTGTATGTACCTCTAAAAATATATTATTATTGTTGTAAATGTATTTATTTTATAAATGATTATGGAATTGCATTTCTTTTTTCCCATTCTGAATTATGAAACACACGCACGCTCTCTCTTTCTCTCACCTGCCGTGCGCTGGTAGTGTACTGAGAAGCCGATGATCTGGTCACTATTGTGTTCAGGTGGGTCCCAGGTGAGCAGCGCTGAAGTGCTAGAGTGGGGTGTGGCCGACACATGACGAGGAGGGCTTGGCAGCCCCTCCCTCACGATGACGGACAGCTTGGCAGTGGCACAGGCGGTGCCCAGGCTGTTGGCAGCAATACACTGGTAGTATCCCGCATCGTCCAGCCGCAGCTGGTTGATGAGAAGAACTCCAGGGTTCTGAGTCTTAACCCGGGCATTAGACTGGACCGGTTCTCCATTCTTGAGCCAGCGCAGAGCAGGGGGAGGGTCACCAGAACTATTACACACAAACCGAGCCGTATTCCCCCGGGACAGGGACACTGCCTCTGGGGGCTGGAGGATGACTGGTGGGGCTGGGAAGAATAAGAGTGGGGAAAAAATACAGTGAGAACAACACAGTTCATTTTCTTCACATTAAAGCATTAGGTAAAATCAACTAACATTTATTAATGTAGGTTAATTTTAATATAAATGCTATTGTTCATTGCATTATCTACAATCCCTCAGTACTGTATCCAGTATTCATTCAGAATATGCAGGATCTGTTAAAAGAAAACACACACACAATTACCCAGTACTCGAAGTTCAGCAGGAGATGAGATGAAATCTCTGGTCTTGGGTTTGTTGGCACGACACACATACACTCCAGCATGGTGACTGCGGGTGTCAGGAATCACTAGGTTGGTTGCCAGGACAACCACATCAGTAGCTATAGGCTTCCCATCTATGCATCCCAGAGGAATGGTTGTGTGAAAAGAATGCAACATTTTTTACAAAATTCTAAAGAAAATGGGAAATAAATCAATCAAGAAAGCATTGAGACATTGACAATTTCTTCAAGTATGTCCATAGAAGAAATGGCACCCTTGAAAAAGCTGTGCGTTGGTAGTGTACTGAGAAGCCGATAATCTGGTGTTCAAGTCTTTTGTACACTTTTAAGAAAATGACAAGTTGTTGAAGGAGTAGTTCAGCCAATAAATTAAAATTCTGTCATCTACTCACCCTCAAGTTGTTCCAAATACAACTACAATGAATGGGGGCCGAAGGTTTAGTTTCAATAAAGGACGCAAAAGCACCATAAAAGTATAAAAACCTGTCCATACTACATTTTCCTTTTGTGATCCATGGCAGAAAGAAAGCAGTGTCTGTGTGTCTGGAACAACATCCACTTCATTTTCAGTGACCTATCCCTTTAAGCTGTTAAGATGTGTTCATAATGTGCATCACAAACACTGCTTAGCATCCCATACTGGTCTGCAATGAGCAATGTGAACAGACAGAGGTCAGTACAGCACTGGATGAGGAACAGCATGCATTAATGATTCTTAGACACTGACCGTCTGCGGCTGCCATATTAGCACTCAAACAAAGAAAAAAAAAAGACACCACTTGCAATATCCAACATCTTGTTAATTTTTTATGAAACCTAATGAGAATAATGCTCTAAGTTATAAAGCCTTTGCATCACTGTTGAGGAAAGAGGACAAAACGAGGTCCGTAATGAACCTGGATGGAAGCAGTAACAGTGAGGGTGATGGGTGGGTGGGTAGTTGGGGTGTCTGCTGCAGCAGAGCCACGTGTCTATAAAGCTAACATATAAGCTCACTCTATAAATCACAGATATGTGGAGTTCATTTATATTGTGTAATGTAGGCACTCCAAGTTCACAGTGGACACAAAACTAATTACAATTTGGTCATTCAGCTGACACTTTTATATAAAACAACAATGCACTTATTATAAGCACAGTGTCTCCCAATCAGCCAGGGGTTTAAGGGCACAGCAAATGATTGTTTAAGGATTTTTCACCAGGTTTTGAACCTACCGGGCTCTCCTACTTCACACTGCGTGACCCGGTTAGTTTGGGTCCTCTAACCAAAACGAATTCATGAAAAAAATTAATTATATATTTTAAATCATTACACTTTATTTTAATAGTCCACTCTAGACATTATTCTAAGTTACTTTGCATCTACATGTAAATTACCAATCATTAGAGTATTAGTAGACAGTCTGCTTAATATCTGCTTACATTTTATTTTGATGCTCCCCCAACAGACATTCTACTGACTTTAAGTAACTTTGCAACTACATGTTAACTTATTCTACTGACTCTAACCCTAACCTAACAGTCTACTAACACTCTAATGAGAGTTAGTTGACATGTAGTTGCAAAGTATCTTACAGTTAGTAAAATGTTTAAAGTAGACAATTAAAATAAAATATAACCATTTTAATAAATAACAAAATGTATTATACATAAAATTGCACACATACGATATCGATATGGATGCATGCGTGTAATATATTTGTGTTTGCGTCTCACCCTGTCTGCTCCATGACACGAAGGGTTTGGGCTCACCCTGAGCCATGCACTCCATCACAGCAGGACGACCCATGACCACTGTAGAGTTCCGCGGTGGAGCCACAATCACCACATCACTCTCCTGAGACAGACCTACACATGTCAGACATAGACTATGAGTGTGTGTTTGAGTACATGATAAGAGCCTTCACCATCGTTTGCTTGAGTGAAAGTAGCACTAGGTGAAGCAAGAAACCCAACAGGGGATTCCGTTTCCTCTTCTGCTCACAACAAGTGAGAGAGGCAGAGATAGATAGAGAAACGTAGGAGAGGAGGAAAGAGTAATGAAACAGAGAAAGGCAAATTTTGAGGCCAAAGAAAATTGGTGTCATTTTTTCTGGGGTTGCAGCTCTCATATATAAATAAAATATAAATAATATATAAAACAAATTATACTTTTATTTAACAAGGATGCACTAAATCGATCAAATTTACTGTAAAGGGATTTATAATGTAACAAAAGTTCTTTAAATTAACGCTGTTCTTTTAAACATTTTATACATACAAGAATCATGAAAAAAAAAAAGTATGGTTTCCATACAAATTATTAAGCAGTTATCAACATTGATAATAATAAGAAACGTTTATTGAACACCAAATCAGCATATTAGAATGATTTCTGAAAAATCATGTGACTGAAGACTGGAGTAATGATGCTAAAAATTCAGCATTGCAATTACAGGAATATGTAATTGAATTTTTTTTTTGAAATATTGAAATAGAAACAGTTATTTTAAATTTTAATAATATTTCACCATTACACTGTTTTACTGTATTTTGATAATCAGCATTAAAAAAATCCTTACAGACACCAAACCATTGAATGGTAGTGTGCGTTTTCTGCTGTGTATGTATTTATATACATATATATTGGATATATAATGTATATATTTAGTCTTGTAAAGCACATTAGGTTAACTTTGTATTAAATATGCTCTATAAATAAAGTTAGACTTGACTATAAACTATACATTCAGTGGTAAAGGCCCTGTTCCTGTGGCCTAAGAAGAACCTGCATGAATTCAGTAGACACACCCACAGATCATAATGAAGTAAAACATAAGCGTGCAGCTATGGATACGGTATGACGGTCATAAATTAATCCCTCTGATTACATACAGCAGCAATCACATATGCATGAGAGCCCAGGGATTTAAAATGGGTCAGATTTCTGTCTGAGGCTACAGGGTGCACCGCGTAAAAGCAGTTTACAGTGGACATGCGCCTGTTTGTAAAACAACCAGATAATGAGAACAACAGGCCACTACAGACCATGAATGCCTGCTTTGAAAAACTGCAAAAGTTTGCTAAACAGCTCTTTCAAGATAAAGTGAGTGTGTAACAAAACATACAGTATCAAGCAGAATGCTGATGAGCCAAACTACTGCCTCACATCTCAACGTGTGAATCAAACACACTCTCACAATGACTGTTTCTGTGTACTTGAGCTGTCTGGTCTCAGGGGCAAAAAATGCATTGCATTCACAGAGCAAAACTATGATTACCTCAAGGTGAAGATTGCTCTCTTTCAATCTGTCTTTCTCTCGTTATTCAATTCAACATGGTTTTACTGGCAAGACATTAAATATTACTGGCAAAGCCGAGGAAATGTGCAAAAAAAGAACAACATATTAATAGATAAGTTAGTAGCTTAAAGGGTTAGTTTATCAAAAATATCTTAATTCCTGTTCCGAAGATGAACGAAGGTCTTACGGGTTTGCAAAAGACATGAGGGTGAGAAATTAATTACAGAAATTTATTTTTTTGGTTAACTAAACCAAAGTTAGTTAGTTAATGTAAGTTAAACAACACATAAGTTAGACATCACAAACAACAACGACTGAAGTGTTTATGTAACATTGAAGACCATTAGCATTACATAAGATGTCTATATACACAGACACACACAGGGTCACCATGGTGAAAAAAAGGTACAGATAACAGATACTACATATTTAGCCACAGTGTTGCTGTACGTCCATCTCTAAGAATTCGTTTTTGTCATGCTTTAAAAGCTGCTTATTGGGGTTCTTCAATTCTTTGCTCATTTTATTTCTTTCTCTTTCGCTCATTTGGCGTCAAATACATTTTTTGATTGGCATATTTACATACTTTAATGCATATTGCCAAAAGAAAAAAATGAAATAAATAATTGATGGATGGATTTTCCATCTATCTTATTTTATCTCTAAAAGGTCCATTGTTAGTAGTTTAGCAATGTATTAAGAACAGCTCACACAGAGGCCACTTTCAAACCAAGCAGCTTTCTGTTAGTCAACTGACTTGAACTCAGCTAAATTTGCACAGATGTGACCCTGGATTACAAAACCAGTCTTAAGTAGCATGTGTATATTTGTGGCAATAGCCAACAAAACACTGTATGGGTAAAAATTATCGATTTTTCTTTTATGCCAAAAATCATTAGGATATTAAGTAAAGATCATGATCCATGAAGATATTTAGTAAATTTCCTACCTTAAATGTATAAAAATGTTATTTTTGTAAGTGGATGCAGCACAATCGCCAATAGAAATGCAAACCTTTAAAGGCGATTTTCTCAATATTTAGATATTTTTTTACCCTCAGATTCCCGGTTTCAAATAGTTGTATCTCAGCCAAATATTGTCCTATCCTAACAAACCATACATCAATGAAAAGCTTATTTATCCAGCTTTCAAGTGACGTATAAATCTCAATTTTGAAAAATTGACACATAAGACTGCTTTTGTGGTCCAGGGTCACAGATAAAGCTTTGGTGCTCACACAAAGTTACAGATTTCAACAAAAACAATGATTTCAAACACATTAACTCTACCCCATCGTCTCTGTCATTCTATTTCTCTCATTCTATTACTCCTCCTTGTATTGTTCTCTTTCTTTCCCTCAATCTCTCCTCTTCTCTTTCTCTCATTCCATCTCTCAGACACATTCCACAAGACATTTAATTTTGTTCCAAAAAGAGAGAAGCTGAAGTAGTAAGATGAATGTGCAACAATTAGAAAGATGCCTTGAAAGATGAACGTGTGAGATGGAAACACACACACACACAGAGAGAAAATCATTAAGGTCTCTGCATGGCTGATAACACCGAAGCATAATGGAAATGAACAAAGGTCAGCATGGAGATATAAGTACTGACTTCATAGCATTACCAATCCGTCTCCCTCGTCTTCCCACACTCTCTTTTATTTCATTTAGTTCTTTATCTCTCTAGCCTTCTCTGTCTTTGTTCCTCATCTCATTTCTCTCTTCCATCCCTCCTTTTGCCCACTCCATTTCATCAGCCGAGGAGCCTTAAGGACAGCAGGAAATCAATTCTGCCTGCAACACAGACCACCTCTGCAGAGGGCACTTAAACACACACGCGCACACGCACACGCACACACACAAAATACTGAAAGGGCCACTGCAGATATTGAAACTTTACTTAAAATAAGACGACTCAAATAGAACCAAACAGATACGTTTCACAATTTAAGGGGTGATATCATGAGGAATCACATTTCCAAAGTTCTTATGATATAAAAAAATATATGAGTATTATGAAAATATACTTTAACTTTCATTAAAAACAGTCCAAAAATCTAAATTAAGCTGCAAAATAGCTAATTTAATTTTGTATGACATCTGGAAGGTGAATAAATTTGCACCAATGTCCACTCATTTTTACACATTAGGACCATAAGGTGTTTAGAAACCTGGCCTGTCCATCACGGTAAAATAATCCACTTGTTAAATTGTTCTTTCGGGGTACAAGCCTCCACTCCGATTAAAGTGAGAATACTATCTCAACAGACATATTTGAGCACTATTAAGCTAGGCTTTAAAAAAAAAAAGTCTCTGGGCTCATGGCATCCCGGACACCAACATTTTACCGATTCAGAAGAAATTAATCACTGTCTGGAGATATTTGTCATGGAGATGATCAGAAGATTAGGATAGAAATATTACAGCACAGTGTAAGTGTACATTAACACCATTTGTTTTTTTCTTTTGGGATCTGATAGAGCGTTTGGACCTGGAAACGGTGATGTGTGACATCAGACTTAAGCTGAATGGGAGAAAATAGGATAGATATTATCATGCCTAAATAGTAAAACGACAAGTAAAATATGAATAAAATGTCACTGCCATGCTTCTAAAGTTTTCATTTCAGTCTGATATTTTTTGCACATTTCGTCATAGATTGATGTGAAGCTGTCACAATGTAATCTAGCTTTTGCAGAGAGACTGTTAGTGAAGGACGAAGCAACCTGCAAAGTTAATTTCACATTTCCCAAATAAAAAGGCACTCCAAGAAAAGTGTTCAAAAATACGGCCCAATGTACCCTCATGCCCCTCTAAACCTGTATGACTTACTTTCTTCTGTGGAACACAAACGAAGATATCCCGAAGAACACTGTCGGTTCCCAAGGACTTCCATTGTATGGATAAATATGCAACTAAAGTCAACAAGAACAAAATTGTTTGGTTACCAACATTCTTCAAAACATCATCTTTTGTGTTCAGCAGAAGAATTAATTGTCATTTTTGGTTGAACTATCCCTTTAATATTCAGGATTTTTCCGTATCGATTTTTTTGCACAAGTGTTTTACCCGTATTCTGAATTACGCAGTGCATTGTGTTTTAAATGTCTGTAAACTTAATGGAAAACATACTGGTCATTTTGTGCAAGAACATCATCTGTTTTTCTGCAGATCTTTTTTCTTACAGAGTACCTACTTGGAGGGCAACGCAACAAAAACAAACTATTTAATTCCAAGGGTCAGAGAGAGGGCAGAAAAACTAAGTTTTTTAACTAGCACTATTAAGTGGAGCTCTATAATTCCAATGTTTAATGAATTCTCCCAGAGTTCTAAATCTCTAAAAGGCCATTACTGTGTGAGTCAGAGAGATGCGGTGAATGGAGCCTCAAGAGTCTGTGAGATGAACAGATCACGAATAATGAAAAGCCATGTATGATGGGGTAATTAGAAACAGGTTTTTGTATTATACCTGGGCTAACTGTGAGAGAAGCATCTAGGCTGAAGCGCTTGTGGGCAGAGTTGAAGGCCATGCAACGGTACAAGCCTTCATCTTCTTTAGAGACTCCTAAAATCTGCAGCACCCCATTAGGAAGAGATATGTACCTGTAAGAGAAAGAATGAGACTAGCGTTAGCATCTCTAAATCAACCGTATGCGTGTCAATATCTGTGGGTTTGTTTAATTCTAGATTTAAGCTTCTTTTAAGCTTTAGGAGGCTAGAAATCTGCTATTTATCCCAGCACTAAGTGCCAGTCAACTTAGATCAACATATAAAGCGACAATATACACAAACCATACTGAAGAAATAACATTGCGGGGGAGTGAAAAATGGAAAAATAAAGCGCAGAGACAAGAAGAAGAAACAGACTTTAGTCTACAGATGTATAGGAGAACAGTCCGAAATAGCAGCTTGTATCTACAAAAGTCAATTTCTCTCTTCCACTCACTCTTTCTCTTTGTTTGCAGTGGCGAGGTCAGGTTTCACCACTTATATTCATTCTATAGTCATCTTTCTCCCCAAGAGACCGCTTTCAAATCCTCTTTTCATTCAGGACCGATATTACACACCATTAATCTTGTAGACTTATCCCCAAGAGCAAGACACTCTGGCAGAAAGGCCACAAAGACCAAGGTTAGGTGAATTCGGGTTGAAACCGGGTGCATTTTAGAATCCAGAATTCATTGGGGCTGTGAGAGTTCAGCTGAGGACACGTCCACACCAGAGCTACACCTCCAGCGACACTGCACCGCCTCAGCTGCGCTCGGGATGTAAATGAGAGAGTGACTGCAGCAGCCGCCAGAACACGACAGCGTGTATTAATGCACGGCTAATGTGCAAGTGTGTTCTCATTAATGTGGAGAGGGGCTGTGAATACAAATGACACCTTTTTACGGGTACAAAAGGAAGAATCTGATGCAAATAGAATTATTTTAGAAGCACGTCTACAAATCTGTATCCTTTTTCAAGTGTGTTCTTATTTGTAATTCCAAACTGCTAGAGGAAAAATAAGCTGTAAGAGGTCAAAAACCTCATGTGAAATGCAGTGACAAACTTATCAAGACTACTAGAACTTCTACTTCTGTCCTGAACATTTACTGTGCGTACAACCTTAATTCACAATCTTACATCTAATGATTAAAAGTGTTAAACAGATGGCTAAGAGTAAACACATCTGTGTAATTTAGTGTCGAAAAGAGTCAAAGTCCCCAATGGAATGTAACATTATATTTAATTAAAAAGTTTATATACTGTACATACAAGGTAAGATTATGTTTTCTGAAAGAAGCTGCAATTATTTGATCAAAAATACAGATTAAAAAAAATAAAAAAATAAATAATATTGGGAAATATTATTACATTTTAAAATAACTGTTTCCATTTGAAAATATTGATTTCAAAACTGAATTTTCAGCAGCCATTAATTCAGTCTTCAGTATTGCACAATCCTTCAGGGAAGAAAATGCAATATGCTGATTTGGTGCTCAAGAAAGATGTCTAATTATTATAAATGTTTAAAACAGTTGTGCTGCTTAATATTTTTGTGGAAACAGTTATAGATTTTTTTCTTACGTTTCTTTGATGAATAGAAAGTTCAAAAGAACAGCAAACTTTTGGAATACTGAATCCATCCATACTGAAAAAATATATTAAAGTGCCCCTATTATGGTATTTTAAAGTTCCTAATTTAGTTTGGTAGGTCTCCCAAAGTAGGTTTACATGCATCCAAGGTCAAAAAACAATTCAGCTTTCTCATTATATACATTCCACATCAGCTAATTTCTCAAAGAGTCAGAAAACGGTTTGTTCGAAGATTCAGTCTCTCTAAACACCTCCTTTCTGTGAGCTACTCTGCTCTGATTGGTCAGACAGCCCAGTCTGTCGTGATTGGTCTACCACTTACAGTGCATGTCGGACACCAAATGCCTATTACCATATCTGAATTTCAGCTCCGGCTTCCTCAGCGCTTGATTCAGTGATACTAATGATGGCATCTGGTTTTCTGTATCAATTCCAGTGTGAGTTATCTTTCTTCTGAAGTGCAGGCGAAGTGTATTCCTGTTGTCGACATATCGACAACACAGCTACTGTCGTGACTTACTCCAGTTCTCCCTCTCTCTGCCTGTGCTTTCCTGTCTGTTTTCCAGTGTCCCATTCATGAAAAATAAAAAAGCAATAAACAAAATTTAAATAAAAATTTGATGGCATTTGATGTAAACCATGATGACACAGTTGCTATCATATGCAGAGAAACATTCTACAGTGAATTCCTCAACAGAAACTGACAGCAGATGATGAAATCTCAATGATGCAATCAGGAGACATTTTAATAAAATGCTGTGTCCTTATATGACATTTCAAAAGTCTTTCCTTTTCACTCTGCATGTTTTTCATAATCCTTAACTCTTGAAAATATCCATATTAAATGGATACATTATCTAATAGTCTTACCCAAACAATCAATTGGTAAACAGTAGGTATAAAAAACCTGATGCACAACAATATACCATCATGTTGTGGCTGGATATCTATATGTGGTGAATTGGTTTAGGCTACATACATGTGAAACAAAAGATATTAAAGATTGATTTAAAAAACTGAAATGCTTCCCTGGGATACCTGGATGGGCAATAACTCTGGACATGACTATGTTCTTATAGCACCTTATCATTCTCAGTCTGAAAGAGAGTGTGATTATAATTCAATTAGATGTACATTTATTTTTATAGTGATAATGTGTGCTTCAAGTGTATGCTGCACACCTACATCTCTATGTGCAAGTGTTTTTGTGTGCTTTCTTATACGTGTACGTGCGAGTGATAGAGAGCAAGAGACGCATGTTCTTAATATCAAATCTAATCTTATATAAAATTATAATCTTAATATAAAACAGAAAAGACACTCTTGCTCTCAAGTTCAAACATATGGCTGTGCAAAAAAGAAAGAAAAAGAGGATCAGGAAACAGCAGAGACTGAGAATACAAATTAAAAATAAATAGAGAAATCTCACCAGCTTTCTGAAACATTGCATGATTTGCTATTGAATTTTTACCAAAAATGAACAATCAGTAGCTAAATGCCCTTTATATTAATCCAATAAAATCAGGAGTTTGGCAAATTGACAATATCCTATTAAGATATAGCAGGCAGCAATCTGCAATAATAATTAATAAAAAGAGCAGAACACAAAATGATGTGCTATAATGCAAGGCCAGATTAATTATATTAATTATAAAAAAATACTAAAAAGGAATTAAATATTTGAACAGGGGTCAGCAACATATGGCACGCAGAGGGATAATCTGAAGCGCGCAACTCGTCTTGCGAATGGTTTGTCAGATCTGCTCACACGCAGGTTATAATCTCACGGTCATAACTTAATAAAACCGGCTGTGTGACTGAGGAATGATTTCAATGTAGATATGTAAGCAAGTTCGAAGGACTTTATTTAAATTAAATACACCTCTTTAGCTATTGTCATATGCTAGAGATTATCCCTGAGAGCCAGGTTGTCGACACCTACAAGTAGAAACACAACCGATTTGGTGATCCCAACCATATCAATACAGTGAGCCAAATTTAAATGCAAATGAAACATAATTAATCCTTTACATGATAACTGTGCAGCATAGCCAGTAAGAGATTTTCTTGACCAACAAATCTTTGCAGTTTCTTACATATTCTGTAGTTGACCTTTTCAGTTGGGGTGACTGAGAAATTTGGCAGCCTCTGCTATAGTAAGCCCTTCGTTCATCACATGACATGACATACTTTAAACCGATGACCCGGACTTCATTTGACGCAACAGTTCCTTTCCTTCTGCCTCCCTCCCTCTGATGCCCACCTCTTTGATGGGGCCCTTTCCCAACTCTTTGACCTCTGAGGGGCTTCTCATGTGCAGACTTTCCTGCTCTAACTTGACAAATTGCAAAAGCAACTGTAACATACACACACACACTTTCAAATGTTAACAACCGTGACTACCGTATGAGATGAACTGGCAATCACGATTAATCACATCCAAAATAAAAGTTTGTGTTTACATAATATATGTGTGTGTACTGTGTATAATTATTTTGTAGGCTATATATGAATACACACATGCATGTATATATTCAAGATGTATTTTCATGTATATACTGTATATATATTTATACATAATTTATATTATAAATATTTTCTTTATAAATAACACATTTTTCTTAAATATATACATGCATGTGTGTGTATTTATGTATACAAAATAATTATACACAGTACACACACATATATTATGTAAAAACAAACTTTTATTTTGGATGTGACTAATCATGATTAGGCTAATCGTTGCCCAGCACTAAAAAAAACAATAATTTTTAATAAAGAATGTCAAGGTGAAACATATTATTTGATATTTTGTACTCCTAGTCAATTAGCCTACATAAAAAAAGAAGAAACAAATCCTGAGCATAGTACTACTATGTGAATTAGTCAACCAAACCTACATTATGTCCTCATCAGACACACAGTCAATCCATGCAGACGTACACTACAAACACTATGGGTACACTTTGCCCACACTGTGGGTACATTGGGTTAAGCTTGGGCATACAGTGGGTTGCTCAAAATGGTCCCACATGGGCCCCTAAGCGGTTTGCTGTGGGCCCACAACTGGCCCCAATGGGGGCCCACTCTACTTAGTGTGGGCCAGCCCACAGTCAGCCCAAACTCTGGGCTGTCCCACTGGGGCCCCACCTGGGCCCCATAGTGGGCTGCCCGCAAAGGAGCATGTTTGCTGGGTATATTATTAGATTATTAGAATATATTTTGCTGAGTGTGTTTATTGTGTTGGTACTTTTGCAGGTTTAGGACTGTCGTGGACAGCCGACTCCTAAAGTTTTTGATATTCTTCATACTCTGTGGTGGTCAGTTCACAGCAGTGACAGAAATTATTTTTTCCAATATGTTTCAATTGATTTTTACCTTATATGGGCATTTTTACCTTTATAAAGACATTTTTTAAACCTTATATGCATGCATAATTGTGTCAATTTCATAAATTTAATCAAATTTAATTATAAAATAAGACACAATAGGGCTGTTACCAATCAACTGAAATCAGTATTTTAAAAATTCATCTTTGCAACATTGAATATTGATATGTAAAATGATTTAAAACAAGAAAAGATACTTTAAATGGGAAATTGAAACCACCAGGCAGCAAGTCACTGTTAATGAGTGAATCATTGAGATTCAACAGATTCATTCAAATGGCTGACTCATTCAAGAAAAGAAGCATTTGACGATCTTAAATCTATCCTAGTCCACTGATTTGTTCAAAAATCTGATTCACTCGGTAAGGAAACACCGCCTATTTTCGTTGGCGAACTAGAACAAAAACAGGCAATATGATGTCTAAAATGTAAGTCACTTAATATTAACTTCTTGTTTATTAAACTTGTATAAAATCAATATCACAATTTTGTTATGCTGATATTTGGAGAAAAACCGCACTCTTGTGATATTTATTACCAAATTATATAAACAAAGAATAATAATAATAATAATAATAATAATTTGTTACATTTATATAGCGCTTTTTCTGAGACCTCAAAACGCTTTACATGGAAGGGGGAATCTCCTCATCCACCACCAATGTGCAGCATCCACCTGGATGATGCGACGGCAGCCATATTGCGCCAGTACGCCCACCACACACCAGCTTACTGGTGGAGAGGAGACAGTGATGAAGCCAATCAGTATGGGGATGATTAGGAGGCCTTGATGGACAAAGGCCAAGGGGCAAATTTGGCCAAGATGCCGGGGTTACAGCCCAACTCTTTTTCGAAGGACATTCTGGGATTTTTAATGACCACAGAGAGTCAAGACCTCGGTTTAACGTCTCAACTGAAGGTCGGTGCTCTTTGACAGTATAGTGTCCCTGTCACTACACTGGGGTGTTAGGACCCACACAGACCACAGGCCCACACCCCCTTGCTGGCCTCACTAACACCTCTTCCAGCAGCAACCTGGTTTTCTCAGAAGGTCTCCTATCCAGGAACTAACCAGGCTCAGCCCTGCTTAGCTTCAGTGGGCAACCAGTCTTGGGCTACAGGGTGATATGGCTGCTGGCGCAGACTAAATAAAAGTGTGCACTCTAAATGCGCACCCACACTAGTCTAATCTACAAGACTACATCATGTAGAGTATGCATGTACTCTCTGGGTGTGTGTGAGGGATAAGCTATACTCGATAATGTCCAAATCACACTTCGTTAAAACAACAATTATGATATTATCGCAGATGATATATATATCGCACACTCCTACAGTAGTGTATTATTAGTCATTTCTACATTTCTTCCAATAGGCCTAATTGTGCTGCCTTATTTTTAACAAAAAATATAAGCTCCCATGTTGGACTAGTTTTGCGCTTGCCATGGGGTCCTTACTGCAAACAATGTCATACTTGAATAAAGTATGACAAAAAGGGAATTATACATTCCAAAACTTATGCCAAGATAACTTACCTGGATGGGTCTAGAGATTCTGCAGGTGCAGGTAGAGGTGTCTGGTCCTTCTCCCAGGTGATACTTGGTGTGGGCAAGCCATCAGCATAGCACTCAAACCTGGCAGTGCCACCTACAGGCACAACCTGAGGCTCAGGATCCTGAAGAAAACGGGACAAGCCTGAGGAAGACAGAGAGAGCAGAGTGTGGCCAAGAGAAAAGGAGCAGAGAGCAACAAGAAAAAAAAAGTGAATCAGTGAATGCATTACATTCACTTTTCATTGAATAAGCACAAGATGTAGCCACGTGGTGGGAGTAGAGAGAGCGGGGCCCCTGACCTCTGCTCCAGTGCCTCTGAGCTTTGAAAATACTCTCACTTTGATCTGCTACATCTGCCAGACTCACACTGCTCATAAGCCCACAGAACAACTTACACACTGAACAAGCCAGAGGAAACTTCATTATTCAAACTAATGGTTAATGTTCATTTCTTGGTTAATGTTCATTTCAACATACATTAATACATTTTTAACATTTCAAATTGTATAAATTATCAGTTTTTTTTATCAGATCTTAAAATTGTCTACCTAAAAAAATAAAAAATAAATAAGAAGATTACAGTGAACAATACAAATATAAAAAGCAGTAAAACAGATATAACTCTTCAAATCCTTTTAATAAATACAGTGTACAAGTTTGCTATAATACAGACATTAGGTTAAAATGATTATTATTTTTTAAAATAATATTATACACATTGACACAGCAGAGTCACAAGTGGCAGCACGGTTGATAAGGGATTATGCATTATTCTTATTAACGGTGACATGTCTGGTGTGTTATGAACCAGTTTTTTTAGATGCCTTTTGAACATGCTTCAAAAAGATGCTTTATGTGGCGAGTTCTCTGATGTTCTGAGGGACAGAGTTCCACTCCTGTGCTGCTGTGACTGAAAAGGCACTCTGACGAAATGCACTTCTCCGCAGAGGAACAAGTCTTCTTGGGCCGACCCTTGTGTTACTCTCTGTGTGGTGTTCCTGATTTTTACAAACTGACTGAGTGGCGAAGATGACAGATCATTGATGATTTTGTATAACAGACAGAGGTTTGAATATTTGATGACATTTTCCCAACTTAAAAGCCTGCTTTTGTAAAATGGCACAATGGTGATATCTTGATGTTTTTTTTTTATCCACAATTTTGATTGTCTGTTTGTAAAGTGACTAAAGATTTTAGTGTTGTTTTGTTTGCCTGTGACCAGGTTGTAAGACATCTCAAATGTACATGAACATTTTAGCTGCCTGAAGTGACAGGTGTGATCTTATGAACCCGAGGGGCGGTGAGTGGTATTCACTGATCCTGACTGACTGTGAGCGATTAGATATATGATTCTATCCATTTTATTGCATCTGAGGAGAAGTTAAATTTGCTTTGTTTGGTTAATAATATTTTATGGTTTACAGTGTCAAAGGCTTTTTTTAGATCGAGAAACACAGCTCCAACCACGCCACCTTTATCCAGTAAATGTTTGATATTTTCTATGAAAAAACAATTAGCAGTTTCCGTGGAGTGTTGAGTTCTGAAACCAAATTGCATTGAATGAAGGGAAAATGTAGTGGTATTTAAATGTGTTATTTGTTGGGAAATTAGTTTCTCTGCGACTTTTGACACTGTAGGTATGATGCTGATTGGTCTGTAATTGTCCACTGACAATGGATCTCCATTTTTGAAAATTGGAACAACAGCAACTGACTTCCACACACTTGAAAATACTGCCTCAATAAAGGAGAGATTGACAATTTTGGTTTCTGGTGTTAATAATGTGGAACTGAGTTCTTTCAGCATGCACATATCTATGCCAAATATGTCTCCAGTTCTGGAAGCTTTT
The DNA here is from genome assembly GCA_031834385.1 of Semotilus atromaculatus. NCBI lineage: Eukaryota > Metazoa > Chordata > Actinopteri > Cypriniformes > Leuciscidae > Semotilus > Semotilus atromaculatus. Next base: position 21,158,436 of record JAULUF010000009.1, on the reverse strand, counting down.
AGTGTTCTTATTGTCTGTGAGACTCTGTGATTCCGTGACTGTCCCTAGGTTGAAAATTGGCCCTGAGTTATTTATCGGACAAATATTTAGATTGTTCGATGGGAAGCTTTGGGAAATAGTGTATACAGATTCAATAAAAAAAATATTCAAGGCATCTGCAACTTTGTTTATGTTATTTGAAATTTGTCCATTTCTCTTCATTTCTAGAAGTTGTTTCTTTTTTGTGTCCTGTCCTACAAGTTTTTTCAGTTGGTTCCAAATTGTTTTAGAATCCCCTTTTGTATTTTCTATTATAGTAAAAAAAAATTAAAAACAATCTGCTTTGGCCTTGTATACACAAGCTTTAACAGTCTTATTCCTCAATGTTGTAAACAGATTTTCAGCACTAGCTGACTTAGTTTTAATTGCATTTTTAACGCAAGATCCCTCTCTTTCATTAGTTTGAGTAGTCAGAGTTCATCCAGGGAAGTATGTTTTTATTGTGTTTAATTTTACAGCTAAAATCAGGCGATATACCACAATGATTGTGAAAGACATTTGTGGTGATAGTATGATATTTAAAGGGGTCATGACATGGTTTTTGTTTTTTGTTTTATTATGTTCCCTTAGGTGCAATTATAATATTACTATAGTTTTTTGGACAAAAACCTTTAAAAATTTAGTGATTTATGACCTTTTCCCACCCTGTTTCTCATCCTCTGATACAAACAGTCTGTTTTGGGGGTGTTTCCCCTTTAAGAGTTCAGTGTTAACACCTACTGTTATGATTGGCTAACGTCAGTGCTTATGCATAAAAAGTAGTTTTAAGATGAAATACATTACTTACAGATTGCGGCATCGTTGTTGGTCCCAGAATAGTGGGCACGACCTGATCTTTAAGCAAAGGTTTTCTGGCAAAGCCAGCATTTTTGCGATTTGTTCTCAAAATAGTCATCCTTGAAATGTAGAGAACACACGCTTAAATTAACACTGCCGTGACTGGGACGTCCACAAAAAATAAACTGCATAAATTTTTCCCTGACGTCAGCGTATTCAAACATGTTGTTTGTCCACAGCCAGGAACAGCACATCTGCGTGGCATCACAATCTTCTTGTTAACAGACCCACTCGCTGCACGTCGACTGAACACCTGTGGGCGCGAGCCGCGCAACAACGATGCGATGATGCGAAATGAGGCGTATAGTTGTCCTGCGCTTGAGGCGGTCATATGCAAACGACTGGTACGTCACTTCGTACCGTGACATCACTTCATACCATGGATCCACAACGAGCTGTATTTAGAGCTTGATTAAATAAATTGTTCGTTTATAATGGGGAGGACGTCTTAAGCTATGAAACTTGCAGGAAGTTTTAATGGTACAAAGACCTCTTAAATACCAAAAGATCAAGGCAAATTTGGTTTCTCATGTCATGACCCCTTTAAGCCCAACATTCCAGTTCAAGATCATTTAGCCATTAAATTTCCTGACACTGAATATTGTTTTTTATGTATAGCATGACACCACCACCCTCTGCTCCTCCTCTGTCTCTCCTGAACATACAGTATTATAGCCAGGGATGTTAAGTGCTGCAGAGGGGGCATTGTTATAGAGCAAGGTCTCAGATAGACAAAGGTAATGAAACTTTGAGTTAAGTAACAGGTGATTAACTTGTTCTGTTTTTAACTTGATGCTTCTTATATTTAACATGATACTTCTTATATTTAAATGCCCACCCAGCAGACCTTTGGGTTTTGCTTTAGGGACCCAAACTATTTTCGAGTGATTGACAGTTTGAAAGAACTCCCATTTCCGGTGTTTGGCTACCCCTGGATTGAGCCACTTCCTGTTTACGGTCGTTACCATGGTGACGGAGCGGCCATTCAGGAAAGTTGTTTGTTGCTGTGTGTCTGGATCATGCCTCCCGCTCCCATGCGAGGCCAAGGCAGTACCACGCTGTTGTCCCACTGACTCGCTACTAAAGCTTCTGTCCGACGCACCCTCGGGCCCGGAGTTTCCCCATGCATCGCCCCGACAGACCGCCCCGGTACCACGCCATCCACACCATCGCCCTCGCCTCCCCGGACAGACAGCTCGGCCACAGCTGACCACGGGAACAGAGGAAGGAGAGGATCAGGATATTGTGCAGAGGAACACGGAGATGTACCTGAACATACCTGTAAGGTACGTATGAGTGACGCGTTTGTCCTCTGCGCGTGGGTTAGCCTCTCCTGGCGTCTTGAAGTGGTGCGGGCCTGAGCACAGGTGGATGTCTCTGGGTAACATCAAACATATGGCGATAATGCGTCCAGTTGTCAGCGATGATTGAGTCGGTGTTGTTGATTTAGTCTTCTTGGTAAACTTATTGTAAAGTGGTGGGTAGACCAAAGTCACAGCCAGTGTGTAGGTTCCATAGCCGGTGCTTGCCTTTGCCAAATCTTTGTTTGTTTGTATCCCAGACCTTCATATTTTGACAGGTTGTCATTTAAATGAAGCAGAGGAAAGATGTTACCAACCATCCGAGCTGGATCAACATGAATAGGCTTTGAAATCTTTGTGAGCAAACAACAGACTAGGAGCACTGTAACAGCCCCTCTCCCACCTGCAGCCATCTTGGATTCCTCCTACGATGGAGTAAGTTGTGTCACAACTGATAATTTATACAATTTGAAATGTTAAAAATGTATTAATTGTGTGTATTATGGACAATTGTGAATTAACAATGAACAATAGTATATTTAGAAATTCATATTAAAAGGTACTCCATGTAACTTTTAGTTCAAAATTAACAAAGTTTAAATAATGAGTCAATACATGTTTTTGTCTTACCCTGATTGACTTTGGTTTTTAGACCTAGCGCTATGGTTTTCGCAGTAAATATGCATTTTTCAAAAATATTGTATTCCAATATTTGGGATCATAAGAATTGAATATTCGTTTATTTAAATTACGTTTAAAGAATTCGCCGCTAGGGTCGGGTCACTAACCTCTTACAATAACAAAGGCGTAGGCTAGACATGAAAGGAATTATGGAATGTGTCGTCATGCTAATTGATCTAATAATGTTTATGGATGAGTGAAAACATTGATGTTTTTAACATGACAGTGATATGAAGCAGGTCGCGATTGCTAATGAGAGACAGATATCAGCGCCACACGCGAGTCCCGCAAGTGCTGAATTACTCACACAAGCCAGTTTATTAGACGAATGAAACTTGTGAGGTAACGCAGCGCTGTTTCACTTGTCTACTACACCATCACACTAAACAGTGTTGAAAGTAATAATGTTATTATATGTGTTAGTTTGTCTGTATGAGACTAGTATAAAGAAGCTCAAGCTCAAAGAGCAGCGCGAAAGGGAAAAAATGCTATAGGCTAGAGTGTGCCATCATACAGAACGCACACGAGTCAGCATCTATCGTGTTTATATTGTTTCATATTCATGTTAAGAAAAACTATAATATCCACATGCTCGAGCTGCGCTTACCTGCAGTAGTTTGCTTTTCTATTACGAAGAAAATTACTATTCTTTGACAGAATGACAGAAAAACAATTAAAGAAGAGTGGCAAACCATAGAATAGTCATCTACAGGAGTCATCCAATACATGGTGTTAATAAATAACTTTTTTTGTTAATAAATATTGTCTCTTTCTCTTTTAAATGGCCCTTGGAATTTTAGAAAAGGGTTCAATTGTGTTTGTCTTCAAAATGCTATGTAGGACACTGTTCTGTAGCTGGGTCATTCAAGATTTTTTTTCTAACATTTAAACTTACACCACATTATAAGATTACCCTTTGACTTTATGAATACGCATAAACGACAGCTTAATGATTTTTTATATTTTTGTGCATTTATTTAAAGACCGCATGTAAAAAAAATTGTCACTGGTGTTACCTTACTACTTTGGCAATATTAAATATTTTTATGAAATATTTCCAATTTTTTTCAGCACATGTAGTCAGAGTTACCAAAAAATTATAATAATACAACAAATAAGGAGATTATGTTTTATTTAATCAGGTTTGTTAAGTGTGCTTGAATGAGGTTAGTTCATCTGAGCTATACCATGTATTTGCTATAACGATTTTTGAAAACCAGTTAAAATCAAGTAATGATGCAATCCTTTAAATCTTAACTTTTAAGTGTAGCAGAATTAAATGGATGTAAAATTATCATCATTTCACATGTGACATTTGGTATTTAATGTGACAGAAAAAAAAGACAGTAACACCAGTGACACAATGAATCACCAATGACAAGCATAAGACCACTGGTGTTCCCCATAAGAAAGGTGACATCAGTGACAGTAATCAGTGACAGTAAATTACCCCAAGGGGGTAATCCATCTGCCGGAAACTGAAGCTTCCTCTGGGGGCCGCCATTGTAGCTGGCTATCACCTGCTGTTAGCATCCCATTGACTCCCATTCATTTTGGTGTCACTTTGACAGCGAATAACTTTACATCTGAGGCGTCCAAAGACTCGATTTGTCCATTATTTATTTCTAAAGAAACACGACAATGTATAAAAGACTCCATTACTTTGTATCTTACTTTATGGCCCCATAGAAGCCGTTTTTGTAAAAATAGGCTAATGATTGCGTCATAACCACGGGACTCTCTGTCGCACAGAAGAGAAGTTACCGTATAGACAGAAGGAGAAGCTCGAAGCAATCTTTTACTGTCTAAAGTCAGCACATACTTCGACCTTGGAAAATTTCTGATCATCATTCAAGACAAGTATTGTTTTATAGGTGGTTAAATTGCTCCAGGTCACGCTTCGCCATCTCTGCAAGATTAGGTGATTCAGATTTGTCTTGGCACAGCTACTAGAACATTTACAACTGTCAGTCAGGTTGCTCACGTCACATCTACGTCGTCCAGCTCAGTGTGAGTCTGCGCAGTACGCTTGGCTATCAGGAAGTGAGTGCTTCTATTGGGCTTCAATTCTCTCCGTTGAAATCAATGGGGTCGATGTGTCCATTTCTTTTACTGTCTATGATTACCCCCTTGGTTGTAGCGTTATCCTATAGGGAATGTGAAGGTACGTCACGCAGTGTTGCATTATGGGACGTGGGCGCCATCTTTACAGGCACAATCTCTGTTTACCTTTTCACCGGACGTTGCTGTGACATTTAATAGTGGGTGTGTTTGGCTAAAGCGAGGTAAAATTGAAGAAGAACGGAAGAAATGGAGATGTTGAAAGTAAAAGAGAAGGGACCCTACACTAAACTAAACTTAGAAACTAAACGCCACTGCCAAAAAACGTTATTTGAACAAACAGTGTTAATCCATATGATTTAGCATCCCAAGACTGGATTACGGATCCAGACACACTCCCTCCGTTCACATATCCGGACATCGTTAATTACTGCGTACACTTTGCAGGTGTTTAAGAGCTATAAATCCCTTGTTAAGTTTGTTAAGAACATTTTTTTTGTTGTACATTAGCCTACTTTATAATGCTACAATATGGGGTAACTTTTTTAATAAAACTGTGCCTTATTGTCATCAGTTAATGTTGACACATGAAAAAGAGGGTATTTGGTAGTCTATTTTAAAATAGTTTGATGTATCTTTGCCCATCCCAGTTTATGTGTAATTAAAGGGTCTTTATGAATGCAATCAGTACAAAAAAAGATAAGTCACTTAATGTATTTATTTAGCAGTTATATAAAAACTTGACTCATAAAACATTATAAAAAGGCATGTAAAAAGATGTACAGAATATCAAAGCAAATTGTTAATTGAAAACAAAATAAATATAATTTGATTCATGCAATGTGGCCTGGCTTTATCATCTGCTAACATGAACCACAACCGCGTCTTCTCGTCAGCTCCTCGACCGGCCAGCTTCCCTTGTTTTTTCCAAGAAGGAAAGCTGAAAAAACATTCCGTTGTTCAGTGTCGTCCCTGAACGATCGTGTGACATGCTATGGTCGAGCAGCACTGACCAACCATATGGACGTTTATTAAAATAACAATAACAAATTTTACTGAAAGTTGAATTTCAGCTGAAGTTACTCCCCTGTTCTGTGATTGGTACCTACTAGTATTCCAACACACATTCAAATACTCCGGTGTAGAGCGCGATCCTGTAAATATGGCGGCGGACTGATAATGCAACGCGGCGTTACGTCATCTTCAAATTCCATATTGCGTGCAGAGGGAATTTGAAAGACAACCGTTTATCCCGCCTCTCGTATTGAACCCTGTCAATGGTGAGTTCCCAGACCTAACATCCTGATGTAGGTCTGGCATTCCAGGCTACGACATTGTGTGATAAAATACAAACTTGTTAACATGCTCCACAGCGCCACCCAGTGCATTTAATTATAATTGTGAGTAAGTGCTTGGGATTTATCATAGATTCACTGCATTTACGGCCAACAAAACAACAAAGTAAAATTGTAATAGTATTTTATTTTTCGAATAGACTAATAATTACAGATCAAATATTCTAAAATTTTAATATTTGTGCACCCTTAAATATGAGAAAAGTTGCTCCGATGCGTGTATGGTGTAGGAATGGCGTAGGTTAGTTATCACAGTATAGCCCCTTTCACAGAGTGCGTTGATCTCGGGAAATTGCCAGAACGCATTCTGTGTGAACGCAAACACGACACTGGATTGATGCCATGTTGGGGACCTAGTAACATTGCCGTGTTCAGTCCCGGAACGCGCACTGTGTGAACAAAAGCCGTAATCAATGCTGTGTCGGCAAATCAAACGGTCACTTATTTATCCGTGTATTTTTCAGAATCTCTAAGTGAAAGGGGCTCAAGTGAGAAAGGGACATAGGCTAAAGCATTATAAATCTCAAACCTCTGGATAATCCCCATTTAAAACAAGCAAAAAACAAGGAAAAAGAGAGGAGTCTCTGCTCTAAAAAGAGAACGCGACAGAGCTCGTAAGCATCAACATTGGGTTTTCAGAGATTGGGAGTATAGGCTCCTGGGGTATTTGACATGTTGTACAAAGGACATGGATATGTTGTTTTTATTACTCAACAGGTGAGTAAGGTATTTTATTGAACAGATAATTGCCATATGTCAATTTGCATTACCTACTGGGTCATTTTATTAGGACCCGAGCACCGATGGTGAGAGGACCCTATTGTTTTTGCTTTGTTTATAATTATTCTTCCGCTTCTTTTTCTCCAAAGTGAATCGCTATTTAAAGGGCCTAAACATGCTCGAAAACTCATGAAACTTTAGAGGTGGTGAAAATTCCTCTTCAAAATACAAATACTTTGACATTGTCCTTCTATATTTATTATCATTACATACTGCCCACCGTTCTCTGTTTTCCTAAAACCGCCGGGTGGTGGCGGCACGGGTGCGATCGAGGGCCCTTTTCATCGCTGCTTGCAGCTTTAATTATGGTTTTGTAATGCTGTAGGCCTACTAGTATTTATTTTACAAGGAAGTACATCGATTTTACCATATTAATCCGAGTCGAGTCCGATAATGATACATAGGAAGATCTAGTTATTCAACCCGATACTTTTATTCATCAAGGATGAGTTAAATTGATCAAAAGTTACAGTAAAGACATTTATAATGTTAGAAAAGATTATATTTTAAATAAATGCTGTTCTTTTGAACTTTCTATTCATCATAGAATTTGGGGGGGAAAAAATGGTACACGACTGTTTTCAACATTGAAAATAATAATTTATTTTTTTTAGCATAAAATCAGCATATTAGAATGATTTCTGAAGGATCATGTGACACTGAAAAGTGATGTGTAATCAGCAACAGTAATGATGTTGAAAATTCAGCTTTGATCACAGGAATAAATTACACTTCAGTATATATTCACATAGAAAACCGCTGTTTTAAATTGTAATAATATTTCACAATATTACTGTTTTTTTGTATTTTTTATCAAATAATTGCAGCCTTGGTGAGCAGAAGAGACTTCATTTAAAAACATAAAAAATCTGACTGATCTAAAACTTTTGACCAGTAGTGTGTATATATAAAATGTTTTCAGTGTGAGCATAAGTTCTTTTTTAATGCTTTCATCTCGTTTGAACAAAACCGTGATAATATTGATAATCACAATAATTTTGGTCACTATAATCGTGATATGAAATTTTCATACTGTCCCATCCCTAGACTATTGAAGCTTATCTTAAGGTGATTTATGGTCACCCAGGGGAGAATTCATTTATATACATGAGCATTATTACACAAGTAGCAGTGTGACATGGCTGTATCAACACGGCTGTGATTCGGCCGCGGCCTCGTGCCTTAGGTAATCACAGTGTGCTGATATACACTCACCTAAAAGGATTATTAGGAACACCTGTTCAATTTCTCATTAATGCAATTATCTAATCAACCAATCACATGGCAGTTGCTTCAATGCATTTAGGGATGTGGTCCTGGTCAAGACAATCTCCTGAACTCCAAACTGAATGTCAGAATGGGAAAGAAAGGTGATTTAAGCAATTTTGAGCGTGGCATGGTTGTTGGTGCCAGACGGGTCGGTCTGAGTATTTCACAATCTGCTCAGTTACTGGGATTTTCACGCACAACCATTTCTAGGGTTTACAAAGAATGGTGTGAAAAGGGAAAAACATCCAGTATGCGGCAGTCCTGTGGGCGAAAATGCCTTGTTGATGCTAGAGGTCACAGGAGAATGGGCCGACTGATTCAAGCTGATAGAAGAGCAACTTGGACTGAAATAACCACTCGTTACAACCGAGGTATGCAGCAAAGCATTTGTGAAGCCACAACACGCACAACCTTGAGGCGGATGGGCTACAACAGCAGAAGACCCCACCGGGTACCACTCATCTCCACTACAAATAGGAAAAAGAGGCTACAATTTGCAAGAGCTCACCAAAATTGGACAGTTGAAGACTGGAAAAATGTTGCCTGGTCTGATGAGTCTCGATTTCTGTTGAGACATTCAGATGGTAGAGTCAGAATTTGGCGTAAACAGAATGAGAACATGGATCCATCATGCCTTGTTACCACTGTGCAGGCTGGTGGTGGTGGTGTAATGGTGTGGGGGATGTTTTCTTGGCACACTTTAGGCCCCTTAGTGCCAATTGGGCATCGTTTAAATGCCACGGCCTACCTGAGCATTGTTTCTGACCATGTCCATCCCTTTATGGCCACCATGTACCCATCCTCTGATGGCTACTTCCAGCAGGATAATGCACAATGTCACAAAGCTCGAATCATTTCAAATTGGTTTCTTGAACATGACAATGAGTTCACTGCACTAAAATGGCCCCCACAGTCATCAGATTTCAACCCAATAGAGCATCTTTGGGATGTGGTGGAACGGGAGCTTCGTGCCCTGGATGTGCATCCCACAAATCTCTATCAACTGCAAGATGCTATCCTATCAATATGGGCCAACATTTCTAAAGAATGCTTTCAGCACCTTGTTGAATCAATGCCACGTAGAATTAAGGCAGTTCTGAAGGCGAAAGGGGGTCAAACACAGTATTAGTATGGTGTTCCTAATAATCCTTTAGGTGAGTGTACAGCCATATTGCACGGCTACAAGTGTGATATTGCGTTTATACAACAGTTCGACGGTACACGTGAGTAAATAAATAAGAAACCACAACGAAGTGTCTTTAAAAACCCGATCTTTTGTGCAGAACTACTTCCTTCTGCCATGGATTCAATCTCAAGTTGACAGTTGAGCCAGAGCCTCCGTTACTACTTATAAAACATAATTTTAGAACTAGTAACGAAGGAACGTTGAGTCGCTTCATTGAAGCTTGTTGTATTATGTAGAGTAAAAGCGGAATGATACAAACGTTGAAAGGGTTTGAGTGCTGTTACTGCGCAAATATCACATGGCGGGAAAAGGCTCAAAGCCAATCAGATTCGAGAACCAGAAAAAAACCTGTTGTATAAAACCAGTTAAAATCTAAAAGTTCCTAAACAAGCTCACACATGAAGCATAGCAGCGTTCATAACAACTCCGCAGGCAGTCCAGCCTGCTTGGCTGAGACCCGTTAAACATTAACACTAGATATTTTTGACTTGTACACAGCATGCAGTCTAAAGCAAACACACTTTCCAAAAAAAAATTATTTACTGGAGCACACACCAGTAGCATGGTTATGTGTAGGTGTGAGCATCTGAACTTAAAGCTATTCAAAAATAATGAGAAATATTCAGCCACTGACAGAAAATGGCATTTCATAACCACAAAAAAAGTTGTAGGCCCTTTATGGAGACAACTATTTAAACGAGGACCCCTTAATTCTGCCACTGTCACTCCCAAGTGAGTAAGATAATTATCATGATAACTAAGTGAGATGACAGGTAATCGGTAGCCTGGCTAACGTGAATCACATGTTAATGGGAACCACATGTTAATTTTCTCGTATTTGAGGCGTGGTTTACGAATCCCCAGAGCCGTTTATTGTGGTCTGGGAACCACATGTTAATTTTCTCGCATTTGAGGCGTGGTTTACGAATGCCCAGGGCCATTTATTGGGTGCTACGAATGTCTATCAAATGCGCCTGTACGTAGGTCATAGCCAATTGTTTAAATTATACCAGATGATGTATGTAGAGCGACAGAAACGTTATTTTTTCAAAATAAACTTGCGTTCTTCCTACGTACCGACGAGGGCATGAAAAGTTCAGTAGATTATTCGTGCTAAATGAATGGTTATTGTCATGGTGCAATGAGCAGAAACTGCTCTTTGTAAATAATTGGAATCTGTTTTGGGAGCGACCGAGGCTCTTCCGCGCTGATGGCTTACACCCAAGTAGAATCGGGGCAGATCTTCTGTCGGATAACATCTCCAAGATGTTAAATACCGTTTGACTAGTAACCAAAAATCCAAATCACAGTCTCTACTGCACCAATTTAATTGATATTAATACTAGTGTAGAACATTGCATAGAAACTGTGTCTATTCCTCGTTTACTAAGATCAAATAATAAATCTAATGCGAGATCTAGAAAAAACCTAATTGTTATTAAAACAAAAAATCTCGCTATTAGTGAACAAAAACAATTTCTAAAGCTAGGTCTTCTAAACATTAGATCGCTCACACCTAAGGCGGTTATTGTAAATGAAATGGTCACAGATAATAATTTCGATGTTCTGTGCCTTACTGAAACCTGGCTTAAACCAAATGATTATTTCGGTCTAAACAAGTCTACTCTGCCAGGATACTGTTATAAGCATGAGCCCCGTCTGATCGGTCGTGGCGGCGGTGTTGCAACAATCTACAGAGATATCCTTAATGTTACTCAGAAAACTCGTCATACGTTTAATTCGTTTGAAGTACTTGTGCTAAATGTTACGCTCTTAGATGTAAGAAAAAAATCCCTATTATCTCTAGCATTGGCTACCGTATATAGACCTCCAGGGCCTTACGCCGATTTTCTAAAAGAGTTTGCTGACTTTCTATCAGATCTTTTGGTCAACGTCGATAAAGCATTAATTGTTGGAGATTTTAACATACACGTAGATAATTCAAATGATGCGTTAGGGGCTGCGTTTACAGATTTATTAAACTCCTTTGGGGTCAAGCAAAACGTCACCGGACCAACTCATCGTCTTAATCATACACTCGATTTAATTATATCATATGGAACTGATCCAACCGATATAGATATCATTCCACAAAGTGATGATGTCACTGACCATTACATGGTAACTTGCATATTACGTACTGCTGTAATATGTCATGCTGAGCCACGTTATCGACCAGGTAGAACAATTCTTCCATCCACCATAGATCATTTCTCAAATAGCTTATCTGATCTGTCTCAGCTGCTGCCTGAACCCAAACAAACAGATGAACTAGACGAACTAACTAGCACTATGAGCACCATTCTCTCTAGAACATTGGATATTGTTGCACCCATTAGATTAAAAAAAGGTCAGAGAAAAAAGTATAGCACCATGGTACAATAATACTACGTATGTTTTAAAGAGAGAAACCCGTAATTTAGAGCGTAAATGGAAAAAAACTAATTTAGAGGTCTTTAGAATCGTGTGGAAAGACAGTATGTCACGTTATAAAAAGGCCCTTAAAACGGCCAGGGCTGAGCACCTCAGCAACTTAATAGAAAACAACCAAAACAATCCAAGGTTTTTATTTAATACCGTGGCTAGACTAACAAATAAACAGACATCGTCTGAACAAAATACCTCGTTACAGTTTAGTAGTAATGATTTTATGAACTTCTTCACCGAGAAAATTGAAAGCATCAGAATCAAAATCATAAACGTTCAATCTTTGCTCGCGTCTTATAATTCAGCCGCAATTATCACCCAGCAAAAACAATTACAATGCTTTACAACCATAGAACAAAAAGAGTTAAATAAACTTATCACTTCATCTAAAACAACAACATGTTTATTAGATCCTATACCAACTAAACTACTGAAAGAAGTGTTACCTATAGTGGAAGAGCCTCTTCTCAATATTATTAACTCATCTTTATCTTTAGGTCATGTTCCAAGAACGTTCAAGCTGGCAGTTATAAAACCTCTTATTAAGAAACCACAATTAGATCCAAATAACCTAGCAAATTACAGACCCATTTCAAATCTTCCATTTATGTCAAAAATATTAGAAAAAGTTGTGTCCGCTCAACTCGGCTCTTTCTTGCAAGAAAACGACATCTATGAAAAGTTTCAGTCTGGATTCAGGCCACATCATAGCACTGAAACTGCGCTTGTTAGAATCACAAATGATTTACTTTTAGCTTCGGACCAAGGCTGTATCTCAGTACTAGTTTTACTTGATCTTAGTGCTGCGTTCGATACTATAGATCACACATTTTCTGTGAAAATGTAACCTTGATATCTTTAATATTGATTAAGGCTATGTCAAAGATTTGCTGAATTTCAGGCTCAGAAAATCATGTTTTTGAGAAATTCCAATGCAATAAAAAAAACACATTAGATCCACAATTATCCTGCATATGTGCCATATACCACATATAAGCTGAGATTCTCCCATTTTCAGTGATATATAACATTTATGGGAAAAAAGTTTTGTAAAACAGACCTATTTATTATGATGCACATGTGCAAAAAGCTAAAAGCATAAAAACATTGAAACGAATGGGGGTACCACAAGTGCTTGATTGTAGCAACAATTACCAAGTTAATTCAGTGGAATGATTTGTATAACTTTATTAGTAAAATTAAATATCAGTGAAAAATTTTTAAATAATACATAAATTATTTAACATTTCGGTATAAAATCTCATTCTCTTACCCACTGTGTAAAAAAAAAAAAAAATCATGGGATAGTTCACCCACAATTATGTCATCATTTACTCAACCTCATTTATTACAAACCTGTATAGTTTCTTTCTTCTTCTGAACACAAAATAAGATATTTTAAAGAACGTTAGTAACCAGACAGTTTACGGCACCCATTGACATCCATAGTAAAATACTATGGAGTCAATGGGTGCCACCAATTGTCTGGTTACTAACATTCTTTAAATATATATATTTTTTGTGTTAAACAGAAGAAAGAAACGTATACAAGTTTGGAATAAACATGAGGGCGAGTATAAGTAAGTATTTTTTGTGTGAAATATCCCTTATAATATTGAAATATTTGATAATCTCATGGATTATATTCACAAAAGTATTTAATTTTGGAATTTAAAAGTCAAGTCAAGTCCCCTTCATTTATATAACACTTTTAACAGTAGGCCTATAGATTGTTTCAAAGCAGCTTTACAGTGATAGGACGTTTCCATGAATCCTAGGGGTCACATCATTCTGCAAATAATGCTGGACCAATGCACACAGGTAATCCTTGAACACAGTATGCATACAAGTGTCAAAACAGATTTTCTGCCCCTCATTTAGTAGTAATCTAGGCAATGACGTTTACGCACAGTCTGTGATCCTTTGTTTGATTTAACGGTTTCTTCCCCACAGTGCAACTGACTTGACGTATTTGAGCTATAACTACCATGTCTAGTACAGTATTGTCCATCTCCAAATGACTCATCCTGAGTGACAGCAACTCTCAATCCTTGAAAAAATGAAGAACACGTTTCCCCATTGAAATACTTGCAGTTGCAAGAAAAAAACTATTTTCAGTTCCACATCTTGACTTCCAGCATTAGAAGCAAATTCTTCTGGTTGGTGTTCCCTCTTCAGATTCGCCAGACCAGCTTGGGGTTCAATCACCAAAACTGCCTCCTCCTCATCATCATGTTGGTCGCTGCTTGAAAAAGCAAGGAGAATTTTTTCAATTCAAAGCAAGAGACCTAAACACATGATGGTGTAACATGCAAGAATGGAGTGGGGGGCTCATTCCACATTTAAAGTGGATAATAAAGCATTTTATATGAAAATTGTTTTTCAGTTTAGTCAGACTGGATCTGATTAATTGAGGGGAAGGCTATGAGTGGTAAGAATTAAGTTCAGAGTAACCAAACAAATAAACATCATGTCATAAACGTAATTCATTTAACAAGTAATACAACAAGGCATATCAACAAGTAATACACATTTAAATCCACTATTTTTGAATCACAGGATGAATTCTGTGTTAGCATTACATTAGCTGAACACTGACAGTAGGCTACTTACAGTATCTATAAATTTAGCATAAAAAAAAAAATGACAAAAACTTACCGTCAGTTTCGTCCAAGAATGTGTCCTGTTCATCATCATCACCATCATCCTCCAGAAAATAATCCGCTATAAAACCGGTTATATCATAATTCTATCGAGACTAATATCAAACAAGCTATTTAAGCAATCAACTATTTTCAGTTCCTGCTCATGCTTCGGAGACACTATGTCAGATAGTTCATCAAAACGACACATCTCCATCAAGCAAAATAATTATATTGACAAGTAGCAGGCCTAAAATGTCCTTAAAATAAGATGATTATATTGGCAGAATATTGAGCTAAAAAACAAATAAGCTTTACTTAAAATATTGGCGAGGGCACGAAACAATCTCCACAGACATCTGAACTCGACTTAAATCACATTTTTTTTCTTTTTTTTTTCGTGATTGCTGCTCATGCGGATTGATATTAAGATATGTTTACTCTTTCTTATGGTAGAAAAGAAGTTCCTGAACCGAATAGTATAAGAATCATCAGGTGTGAAGTGAGAGACGATTGAAATCAATGTTTAGGAAGCCCACGTCCGTTTTTTTTGTTTTGTTTTTTTTTTCTTCCCGCAAAATTATAACGTACGTAGTGTCAATAAAATAATTAATTTAAGTATTTATCATGTTATAAATGAGAATTTGAGTATTGTATCTCAAAACCCTCTGTATAATCTATCATTTATACTTAGCAATAAACACACTACCTATTTTTGTCACTTTTACGGCTATGACTATACTTTGATGCTCTTTTACTCATAATTAGATTCTGCGACTTAAGCCGGGGGTTCACAGGCGGGGTCCTAGTGGGCTGCCTTAAACACAAAACGAAAGAAAGAAAGAAAGAAAGAAAGAAAGAAAGAAAGAAAGAAAGAAAGAAAGAAAGAAAGAAAGAAAGAAAGAAAGAAAGAAAGAAAGAAAGAAAGAAAGAAAGAAAGAAAGGAGGGAGGGAGGTAAAGAGATAAAGGGGCTGAAGTCTGATCTCTTTTCCCCTCGTCAGGCTCTTCAGTAAACACAATCGAGTCCTTGTGCTAACCAGGTGAGAACAACACTCAGCTCCAGCCGAGCAAAGACAACCACCAAGTGGAATGAGCAGCGAGAGAGAGAGAGAGAGAGAGAGAGAGAGAGAGAGAGAGAGAGAGAGAGAGAGAGAGGATGGTATCTAGGAGTTTTCTAAATGTTTTGAATGCATTTACTCTTTTTAAGGGCCGTGCCGTGACACACCAAGCCATTGCCAATGGTCAGACAACGTCGTGCCACTTTTTTCCACATGTTGTCTCTAGTCGGTGGGAGCTGTCGGTGAGAGATTGCTCTGACTGGCTGTTCAGTTTAGCGAACGAGTGGGTGCACGAGAATAAAAGAGAAAGTGATGAAAGCGAGCAAAGAAGTCAAGACGGCACAGACTGAAGGCTGTTCTAATTTTACATCTTATCATTCCAATACACTAATATTTTCATCACAACATGAGCCATCTGGAATGAGGAAAGTGATCAGGACGATTAATATTCAAAATGGTAAGCAAAACGCTGCTTTGTTTATGGTTTGTATATCTGCAGTCCTAGTTTCGGTTTCCCATTTTTGAATGATGAATATAGACTATTGATACATAGACAGCTATTTCCTTACAAACAGGCGCAGAGCACAAGATGATGATGTTTATGATGTTTTTCAGATATGTCATACGTGTACACGGTAATTGGAATGTAATGCTTTACGGATGATGCAGATTTAAATACAACCGAAAACCTAAACATTGGCTAGCCTCTAAAGTTTGAAATGATCTGGCTCTTTGATCTCTCTTTGACTCACAGCTGCTGTGAGTTGGAGATAAATCAGAGTAAAAAGTGTTCATACTCACTGGTGAGATGCAGGGTGAGAGCCCGGCTGGTCAGGGCTCCTGTCGAGCTGGTACTTAGACAGCTGTATCCACCCTCCACACCCACTGGAGCCTGGCCATCCGTGGAGGATGGCGAGATAAGCAGGGATCCGTTGGGCAAAGGCCGGATGGTCTGGCTCTCAGAGAGCACCGCTCCATCCCGCAGCCAGGTCACGTTGAGGGGGGGCTCACTGGCCCCCAGATGGCAGTCCAGCAGCAGAGGATGATCAGGCTCCAGAACCACATGGACCGGACCCGCACCACAGCTCAGCTCCACGGACACAGGCTTCTCTATTTAGTGAGTGAGAGGAGGAGAGAAATAGAGACAGAGCTGATGATACAACCCTAGGTTGGGAGGTCTGGGGGATAAATGAAAAAACAACAAACAAATCAAATGAAGAATATAAAGAGACAAAGAAACTAACCCAACAGAAAACGATCAGTGAAAAGGGTTGTTAACAGTGAATCGATTGAATTCACTTTTTTATTTTTCAAAGGCAATTTTTGGATCATTTAGAATGATTTGACTCAAAACAAAATTAAATTTACATTCTAAAAATACTTTTTAGATTCTTGAAGTTCTTCAAATTCTTCCCCTAATGTATCAATAAAAAAGACAATACAAATGACAAAAGAAGCTGAATATTTAATTTTAAAACAAGACATGTTGTAAGATTTCACAAACGATTATTTATACATGAACATAGAGAGCTCATTTTATATTTTAGGAAGAAATAATGACCAGAGAAAGACCATCACTCTTCAACATCATATTTGTCTCAATATTCTATAATAAATTACATTTACTTTCACCAAACAATGAAAACAGATCTTGTATCAGTGTACCGTAATCTGGAAAACACCATTTGCTTTACACCCAAAGGAACCTGGAGAACAGTTATTCACGTTGTCAGTCATGTCAAGCATGAGGCAATAATTTTATAACGACTATGCTAATCAGCCATCCATAACACTATGTCAGCACTCTGTACACACACACACACACACTACACGTTGAGCACACATTGGTCCTCTACATTTTCGTGCTGCAGTAAGCTCCCAATTAATTACGCTAATGGGAAATGGAATTATTTCCTAGATTAAAGTGGAAGCTGACCCTCTGGCATCCCTAGATGTGTATGCGTGTGTGTGACTGAGACAAGCTAGCAAGCAAGATCAGCTCACACAGCTAGCACAAAAAGAGAAAACAGTAATACTTGTTGGATGGCTGAAAGCCAGAGTGTGCAGACAAATATGTGAGTGACTTCTGAGGCAGAAAGAACACAGACTGACAGAGAGAGAGACTCGTAATAAGTTCAGCACAACCAGAGCTGCAGGGTCCCCGAGTGCAATCGCCTACCTCTGTTTATAGGTGAAAATAAGGCCACTAAGTCTCTGGCTCCAAAAAGGCCAGCGCCATTCCAAATGAGACCTTATTAGTAAGTGAGAGAACAAATGCACGTGTCTGCGTGCAGATTTGAGAAAAAAACACATGAAATGCTACCCACAATGAGTTGCCCTGCATCAAAGGCATGAGAGATCTGTGGGCCATAATAACAGCAACACTGGCCTACTTTCACCACAGCCATTAACAGATACACAGAGATTGAGGGATCGCTCTTATCCTCTTGCTGTCTTACTTCTATCCAGTCTCTAATTAAGGACATTTATGGCAATTTCTCTGAGAATATTTTTGACCTAGGTTTCTGAGATCCTTGACGACTATACCTCCCAACTTCTCTCTCACATGCAGAGTTTAGCATGAAGCACGTACAGAAAGAACAAATCCTTCTGAGCGCATGCTTGTAATGTGTCCAAACACACATTAAAATGAACTACTGTCCATTTTGTACTGCTCCTCCTGTGTGCGTGCAAAAGCACAGCAGCTTCCTGAGACCCTGCTGAGTTTGTGAAATGGCAATATTTGTGGGGTGATTTCTCACCCTTATGCACCTCTGCTGCTGTGGACCTCCTCTTGGATCAATCGAGTGGGGATTCTCGTGGCATGGCAGAGATCCAATCAAATCATCATTGTTACTCTGCCTTTGCAAATGAAGAGAGCGATAAACAGAGATGGAAGACAACAAGATAAGAGACAGTATTTTCCAATGAGACACTGCTATGTCAGATGTGGGCTACTACATAACTAAAGAACCAAAAACATAAAACACTCCACTGAAAAGAGATCATACAATATGTTTTGGATTCTGGTTTCCTTAGTCTCTCAACCAGAAAGATCAAGCAGATCGATCTACAACACTTAGTTCCGCTGGTGAACAGCACCAAATCAACACTAACTACCATAACAAGTCTGGAGTGGACTAGCATGGAAATGCTATAATCCCACGGTTGTCAAACTGGGGTATGCGTACCCCCAGGGTTACGTGGACTGATTTCAGGGGGTACGCGAAAAAAGATCTAAGGGACTGTTCGTTTTTTATTTAAGGGGCTACCGGAGGAGTTTTGAGATCTGTAGTCAAAAAAGACTTGACCCTCCCTTCGCCAGCAATAATTTTTTCTATGACCCTCCAAAATGATTGTGAAAAAAGGCATGACCCTCCCCGACAATTTATTGATTACTTCTCTGTAGCTACTGGACTGGTTTGCGCTTGGCAAAGATGTTCAGATAGCCATTGTTTTTTTTTTTACAACCATGACAAACGACTAAACTCCTGCTTTCTCATCTTACTAGGGCTGTAACGATAGACCAAACCTACAATTCGGTTCGTATCACGATTTTTGATTTTAGATTTGAAAAAAAATCATGTTTTCGGTGCTGATGTAGTGGTGACGCGTTCATGTAACATGCAAGGGTGGCGCTGCCAATAAAGTTTCTAAAAGCTGCCACAAAGAACCGGCATAATGATTATGAATGTCAAATATAGCAAGGAGACATTTTAATTGTTTATTGTATAAAACGTTTAAATAATAAATAAAATGACAGTCAAGTCAAATAAAACACGTTTTATCTCCCGTTTAGTTGGTAACACTACAATTGAGAATGAGGAGATGTCGTCACGACACAGCGCCCCGCCCCCAGAGACCGCGTCTCCTCCCCTTTCCGCCATTTTGGGAGGATACTCGCCAGCACCAAGGGGGTAATCTATCGACCGGAAGTTGAAGCCGGACGCGTGCCGCCATCTTGTAGCAGAACTTCACTTGCGTTAGCATTCCCATTGACTCCCATTCATTTTGGCGTCACTTTGACAGCTAATAACTTTACATCTGAGGCGTTTAAAGACTCCATTTGTCCATTATTTATTTCTAAAGACACACGACAATGTATAAAGGGCTCCATTACCTTATATGTTACATTATGGCCCCGTAGAAACAGTGTTTGTAAAAATAGGCTAACGATTGCGTCATAACCACTCGACGCTCTGTCGCACAGTAGAGAAATTACCGTACAGACAGGAGGAGAAGCTCTCAGGCAATCAATGCATTAACTTAATATGGCGTACTGGCGTTACATTTTAAAATAAATACTATACAAATTACTTACTCCTGCTCACTCACGCCAAAGAACTCTTTGCTCAAGCTCCCCAACGTTGGCAGTTTTCACGCACAGCTACTAGAATATTTACATCTGTCAGACAGGGTGCTCACGTCATCAAGCTTAGTTTGAGTCGGTTTGAGTCTGCGCGTCAGGAACGGAAGTGCTAAAAAAAAAATCGCTAAAAATGGGCTTCAACCAAAGAACATATATTTACAAGAAGTGAAAGCCAATAGAATGTTCCATTGCAACACCAGCGCCCAGCAGCAGCCCTGAGCTTCCGCCATTTTGGGGTGAAAGCGACTCGACTCGGCAGTCATATTTTATACATATATTTATTCCAGTGCAGAGGTCATTTTTAGGTTGAAATAATTAGGTAAAAAGAAAAAGAAGTAGCTAACCAGGCTTTTCCCCCCACATAGGCTAACTTGAGACAATGAAGTTCAAGGATTTAATTAATTATTAGGCTACTCTCTACATTAAGTTTTTAACGCAGGTTCTGAGGGGGTGCTAGATCATTGACAGGGGGAGCTGCGCAATTATATAGCCTATATTGTATAAATACTATTATTAAATAAGCAAAACTTCAATATTTAATATTCAATAATTTTAATTATCACAACTAAAGTTTTAATTTTACTAAATTGAATAAGCACAACATTCAGCCTCCATGTCATATTGTCTGCTATATTTGCTTATAAATCCAGGCAATTGGTTGATTAATAAAAAAAATAAAAATAATAAGATACAATTTATACAAAAACGAAATTCACTTTAAAGAAAGGCTTTCTACAAAACACAGCGTAGGCTAATGAGTCAAAAAAAATCATGTATGACCCACTTCATGTCTCCCGATATCATCCTACTCATGCCGTTCACTTTTCATAATCAACATGGGGAAAAAACAAATATGAAACTAAATGCGCTTATGTAATGGCTACAACACGTATACATACAGTATACTAAAATCAAAATAAAGTAGGTTAAAAAAAATCAGGTGAGCCCAGAATATAAACGCAACGTGTTTAATTAGCTTACACATTAGGCATTTTCCTCCCATAGAAAACCATTATAAGAACACTTGGCTTAATGCAGATTAGAATGTCCCAGCATATGTTGAAATAACGAGATATGTTCAAAAATAAGTTATCAATGAAATACATGAATTCAGCAAATAAATATAACTGTAGCCTACTAAAATGTAAATGTTGGGCAACAAATATATAACAGAAATAGAATAGCTTTGCAGTAAACTTCTTATATCGTATATTAATGACCGTTAAAGCAAGACTATGTAAACAAAAACACTGTACAAAAGTGGCAATTATCGGATAACGGACACAGCAATGCATCATGTTCTATCTATAAGATCATCGTGTTTGTAGCATGATCCAGGGGATTAAAACCTACAAAATATATTTCAGGCCTAGTGGAGTTGGTAACTAATAATAGTTAAAATGTGTAAAGTTGCATAAAATGGAAACACTCAATAATGCAAGAAAAAACTACCTCAAAAAACTGTTATCTGTGCTGTTGTCCATTAACTTCAGTTGGAATCTTCACTCCAAAATGGCGGCCGCGCTACCGAAGCGCCACCTAGTGGCTGTTACCAAAAAAGCATCAGAGTTTCGCCTCTTGTGCTTCTATACTCTTTGCTTCAACTGTCTCAACTGAGTTCCAATGAGATGGCTCTGTCCACTTCTTATACTGTCTATGGCCAGCACCGTTCATTGTTTGTATTGGTAGTAGAGGAGGTTGTCGCACTGACTAAATATATATAGTGTAATAACTGATGCCTAAAACCAAGTAATTAGCCTAACTATTTCCATATAAGTACAAGATGGTAAAGAGTCTAACGTTAGGTCTCTGTTCCATGATTCAGCTCAGGCCCGGTTCTACGGGGTGCTTAGGGTGCTAAGCACCCTCAAACAAAAGTGAAAGCACCCTCAGATTAAATTTTTATTAGCACACATGTAGCGCTAAACGAGATATTGCCGACAAAAGAAACAGACGGATTCACACTCATACATATAATACACTAAATAAATCCATTAACGCAAATTATTTTACAGAAATTATTTTATTATGCTTTCATGTTTAATGCATGGGATTGGTTGTGTCCTTTCGCGATCGTGATACGCATAGGTGAAACGGTCTCTTTAATTGCCCACTTTGTGTGTGCGTCCCGCTCAGGAAATTCGTTAGCTGACTTTCTGAGACGGGGCTGCCTTTAGGTAGCCTAAAAATATGAATTGTCCATTTTTAATCATAGACATACGAATTTGGCTCAAGTAAGTTCAAACCTCTACATCACAACAAGACGAAATGACACCGCCTGCCGATGACAGCAGCGAACTCCGCCCTACAACTTCACTCTCACCGCATGACACCCATTCAAACACCGGCGATAAATCCCAGCAAGTGCCGCGGCCGATGACGCCGCCGCCGCCGAGAGTGACCAGCATTTGACTGTCTTAAAGGAGAACTCAATTTTTAAGTTAATCTTGATCGTTAGACCTTTGTGAGTACTGTCTATAGAAAAAAAACTAACCGGATTGGTGCTTGCTACGCAGAGCTGCGACCGCGAATGCCCAGAGCTCCCACTCAGCTATAACGGCAGCTCTGGGGGCCATATACATAAAGAGCGTTTTTGTGCCTCTTAACAGACACAAATGCAATTAAAATGTCTGTCCAACATGAACAGGGGCCTTACCTGTGAACAAGATGCGTTTAGCAACTTAGCCATTTAATGAGTGAGTCATTTAATCTTTAAATAAGCTGTTTCGTTTAAAAGGACTGATTCATTGTCGTCAGAAACTAAATGTCTAAAATGTAGTCAGTTTCAGTTTCAATACTTCACACATTTGCAATACTGCTGATATTTGGGGGAAAAGGAATGTGTAACATTTCTTAACTATATCATATGATATAAATGCAAAGCACAAAAACTCGTACAGGGACATAGGCCTATTACTGCAGATCGCATATCGTTTAACATAACAGCAATTACAATATTGTCGTAGACGGGTATCGCTCAGCCCTATTTTGAGCACCCTCACTATTTTCAGAAGCCCCCGCAGTGATTTGGTTCCAGAACCGGGCTTGATTCAGCTGCAGGCAGCTCGTATGGGTCGACGTTTTTAATATCAGCCAATTTCTCTAAATAACTCTGTTTGGCATTGGTAGTAAGTTTCTCCCTGTAAGGAGCCTTTTCTTTTGCCGCATTCTTCTCCATTTCTTCTTATTATTTATATAATTTCTTGTTATTTCTATCCGTTGCCCCTGGTAACCGATAGCGTATCCTCCCAAAATGGTGGACGGGCTCAATTCGTCACGTGACAGCAAGCTACCGTGACGCTGACGCATGTCCTCATTCTCAATAGGGATCTTCGCCGTGACGTCACGACACGGTTACATGCGCTCTGGTTGGCAAAAAGAAAAGTAATGGCTTGCTGCGCAGCGCAAACACAGAAGACAAATGGTTGTATCGTGCTGTGTGATCGGCTGTGTTAACAGGTTCGATAAGAGTAACCTTCTACCGCGTACCTAAACAGCTTGAATCAAGAAGATAGCTGTGGATTTCTGCAATTATGCGTCTAGAATGGGTACACATTTAAACCCAGATATCACCATGATAAGTACCGAGTTGATTACATCAAGACAAACAAAAAATGTATTACAAGTTTTTTTTTTTATTGTTTGTTATTAACATTTGTTATTAACATTATTAACATTTGTTGTTAACAGAACTTAACATTATTAACATTTGTTGTTAACATAGACAAACGGTGCCTAATCTAATCACGTATGTACCAATTTGCATAAATACCCAAACAGATCTAAACATTGGGTATAGCCATGTGAAAATGTCTTGTTGAATCTTGTTGACACTTTACAGTAAAATACCTAATGTTAAGGTCTGAACGGAACCCATTTCAGGCTACCCATGAACATTAATAGGCCTACACGGAGGCTGGAAGAAGTACTTTAGAAACCAAACCAGCCTTTATTAATTTGTATTTGTATAAGACAAAAGGGTAAAATAAAAAGTGGCTGGATCAAAAAATCAAATTACGTACACAATGCACGACTAGAGAATTTCATCTTCATTCTCTTCACAGGCCTTCTGTATTGAGTTTGGTTCTTTCTGCCAACCAGTTCGCGGCCACGCCCATATCGTGACGTCACATTTGACTCCGGCGAACATCCCTATAAGCAGGGGTTAAATTGGGATTTATTAAGTGGGGGTGCTCTCCCTAGGGGGGTCCGGGGGCATGCCCCCCCGGGATTTTTTTTTTTGAAAAATAAACCATTAAATAGCACTTTCTGGAGAGTTTTGTGCAAAGAAATGGAGAAATTGAGTATTACATGATATGTGAAAAACTGCAAGGTTAAGAGCATTTACTTTGCAACAGGTATTAGGACATTTAGCATTTACATTACTGTTAATCAGTCATCACTTGATTACACGTTGTATTACCTTGTTATGATATAGTGACCCATACAATGTGCCAAACATAATGTGCCACATGGAGAGACAGTGCAGCATATGACAGTAGCAACAGCTGAGAAGATTTGGGTCTGTGGTGACCAGGTCCACCTCATACAAACTTCCTTCTCCCATTCTCTCTCTTTACTACGACAACACACACACACACACACACATAAAAAGGCAAAGTTTTGATTTCTGGCTCCAGTGGTTGCCTCATTACACAACCCACGTAAAGTTGATAATTCCGCGAATAACTGCAATTGCAGATTTCGAACAGAGATGGCGAAAACTGCGGACTGCAGCTTTAAGATATAAAAATGATGATAACACTGGTTAGTTTTACAATCAACATTTGAATTTATTTGTGTTTTACCTTTGTAATTTAATTTTGATTTTACATTTAATTTCATACACATTCTTAAAAACAGTACAGAGAACACACATCTATAACTCATCACTCATCTATAACTTCATTACTTCCCACAATGGCTGGTATGCAAACACCTCAATATTAGTCTGCCTTTTCTTACACGCCAGGTGCTCTGTAACTTTAACATTAATAGAATGTTGATATGATATCAATTAAATCATCTGGTAAGTCTGCTGAGTACATCACTGTAAAGTCTGCTGCCAACTAGGGATGAGATCATTGCC
The DNA here is from genome assembly GCA_031834385.1 of Semotilus atromaculatus. Lineage (NCBI taxonomy): Eukaryota > Metazoa > Chordata > Actinopteri > Cypriniformes > Leuciscidae > Semotilus > Semotilus atromaculatus. Next base: position 21,133,341 of record JAULUF010000009.1, on the reverse strand, counting down.
GGTGTAACGGTAAAAATTATGTTAATTATTACAGAGAAATTAATGTAATTCTTAGTATTGTTTCTTGTATGCTGGTGGCTATAATATTTAGTACTGGTAAATAATTTTCATAGTAAGTCAGATGCTTATTATTGTGCATTATTATTTGTTTATATTTTAGAACCACACCCAACTTCACATGTAACGTCAAATACAACTTCATAGTTGACTTCACGTTGGAGTTGTAAATAAATCTTCCTGGATCTCAGCCAGACATATCTGGTTCAAGTTCTTTCAGTGTTTCAGACCGTTTTCAATAGTTTTTACAAGCATATTGCCTATATTTTTGTAATATATTAAGCACTGTTACACTTTTTGAAACTATTTCAGCTTGTGTAGGCCTGTCACTGACAGGCTGTCAGTGCTTTCTGAACATATTGAACACACTTTTAAAAATACCGCAATAATACCGAACACTGTGATAATTTTGATCATTTTCATACTGTCCCATCTCTACTGCCAACATGTTACAGAGCTAGTCATGCTAAAAATGTCTGGAATATCACCCCACCTTTTGAAGAAGTAAGTCAGTTTCCTCTTCTTGGGTGGATATGCTCCACTCATTTCAATTTATCTCTGAAAGTTGGAGAATAAATGGTTGATTTAATTTTCATTAACCACAGAGCTTGGTAGCTAAAAGTAACTTAGGTCTAGCAAGTCTTATATTTCTGTAATTCACACAGATCAAATACAAATATGCTGACTGAATAGATTGCTAGTTTATTTTAAGTAACGTTAGCCAGCTAACGTTAAATTAGCAGTTCTCTTGGCAGTTTGCTGATAATCCGGTATCTGAAGTAAAATGCTCAAAACATCTCCTGAGAAAAATCACATGGTCAACCTAGTCCTGGTTATTTAATTTTGATTTAGTCTTATTTTCCTTACCTTGTCATTCAAGGCCAGGGCACTTTTTTTGACATTTCTGGAACATCCACATCCCGCGCAAGTTACCACGGTCTCCCAGGAACATTCATTATTGCTGCGTACATTTATCCGTGTCAGATGCGCATGCGCGAGCGGTGCGCGATCATGGTCGACTGACAACGAGATTAAGCAGCTGAACAAAATTACGGCCGTGTTCCGATTGTTCTCATCTCAGCTCCGCCGAGACAAAATAGACATGCCATTTCAAAAATCTTTCATATTGTCAGAAATATGTTTTCAAAAGCATCACTTTCATCAAATTGTATGTGACATAATTTCTAGTAGGCAACTGACTGCAAACGAGCAGGCTTATGTGCCGGGGCTGAGCCCCGGAGAGCCCCGGCCCAATTTAACCACTGCCTATAAGATACCATTCATTAAAGGAATTTTGAAAATTGCCCTTCATGTAGTGTGTAACATAGATCTAAGTGAACTAAAACATCCTGCATAGTTTTAAATATGAAAGTTCACCGTATACAAAGTTATTGTCTCTCAAAAGTAAGAGTCGACTCTGAGTCGTTGATATGAATCGATAGACGAACGATGCATTTTCTCTAACTTTCGTACGTCACTCGTACAAGTTATTTGAATAAGATACGCCCAATCATTGCGCTCGTACTCGTAGAAGCCAGGGAGACGTGAAAACATAATGGCGACGAGACGCTGTGTTTTGAAGTGCGACGCAAAAGCGAAATTTTTTCATCTGTCCAGAGACGAGCATTTGAAGAATCAGTGGCTACAGTTCATATATACAACTACCGGTATACCACAGATGTATAGCCCGACGTTATTGCTGTGTTCGCGTCATTTTGAAGATGATTGCTTCACAAACATAAATGCTTTCAAATATGGATTCGCGAGCAAGCTGGTATTGAAGGAAGGCTCAGTACCAAGTCTATTTGGATCAGCTTCCTCCTCCGAATCACAACCTGTAAGTATTATTAATATTAAAAATTGTTGGTTTTATGTTTTATGTAGCATGCTCAATAATTATTTTGTGTTGTGAACGCACAGCGCAGCTTCGGTCTTCAATGTCAATTGTATTGAAATATGTGAAGTGCAGGGCTCTCAAGTGTCACGCATTCAGCGTGACAGTCACTCATTTCGGTCTTTTGTCACGCTCTCCCGCCACACATTGTATTTCTCACGCTGAAAAACTATTTGTAATATATTTAATATGCCGCAGCGCCCAAAACTCTGGCCGCGCCGCTCTCACTGTGGAACCGGCAGGAATCAAGCGCGTCTCCTCTGGTGTTGTTCGTCTGGTGTTGTTAGCCAATCAGAAAATAGCACTATTGTATCTGGGTAAGATTTATCGCAACAACCAATGACACCCCGTCGGCTCGGTATCACTCCTTTGGGCTATGGTAGCTAACATATCACCGCAGATTAGCGTCACGCAAAGGCGGGGTTTGGAAAAATGACTCGCTAAACGATTCATATGGGAGTCGGTGAGCAAATCAGGTAAAAATAAATGCATATTATAAGACAACAAAAGTGTTTTTTGTCATTTCATACTTGTAAAACTGTTGTTGGGGACTCCCAGAACAATATTAGGAACATTTTAAATGCCATAATAGGTACCCTTTAACATTACTTAATGCCTTATCTAACATCAACACATTGAGTGAACAATATATTTTTACAACATTAATGTATGTTTGTGAATGTTATTTAATACAAACACTTGATTGTTCATGAACAGATAAAACTTTTGATTTTAAAAATGTATTAGTAGGCTACATTTTTAGATTACCCCAAGGAGAATAATTGCTTCAGTGTATATAACTATTGTTAGGTCATGTTATCAAACAAATGCATATACACTTTAATATATGCAAATATAATCTAAATTAGCTTTGGTACCGAAATTGGTACAGAGAACCGTGGATTTTCACAGGTATCGGTACCAAAAACGGAAATGTTGGTACCGTGACAACACTACTGCTGCTGTACAATAGCATACATATACCTGTAGCAGATCTACACATGTGGAGCTGTAGCCTGGATGCCAGCCGAACTTAGCCGCGCCCACAACATTTGAGGATGGGAAGTTCGTTCTGGACTTGATCCTTTGTCAGTGAGGCAAGTATGCTGAACCAGAGCTGTTCGGACCAATCAAAATGTCAGGGCGGGCTTTATACGATGATGGACAGATGATCAACAGTAACGTAATCATCCACTTCACCAAAGAGTGGGTTGAATTTGTTTACAACAAAGAATGGCTGCCGCTGGAGAATTTAGATGTGTAGATTCAGCCATCACGTCTGTTAAGGAAGACAACTTTTAATTTTAAAAGAGGAACAGAGAACCGCGATCAAGGTATTTGTCGATCGGAATGATGTTTTTGCCGTCCGTCTTTGAGTGCAGAGGCATTTTCTTTCCTGGTTCGGTTGAAACTATAAACCCCATAATCACAGCCCAAAGGAGCAGTATCAGACTCACATTCTGACTAGAATCTGAGTATGACGACGTCAGGCTAGTGGAGCTGGGGAAGGTGGAGGGTTTCTGAAAGTGCGCTGCAAACTGCTAAAGCAAATGCTGACCAAGTATTTGAAAGTTGAGAGTTGAGCATCGAGCTTATTGGCTACTGATACAGCATTACTTATTAAATAAATGGTATTCAAAATGTTTTTTACCCTTTGAATTAAAAGATATATATATATATATATATATATATATATATATATATATATATAGATATATACACTCACCGGCCACTTTATTAGGTACCCCATGCTAGTAACGGGTTGGACCCCCTTTTGCCTTCAGAACTGCCTCAATTCTTCGTGGCATAGATTCAACAAGGTGCTGGAAGCATTCCTCAGGGAGTTTGGTCCATATTGACATGATGGCATCACACAGTTGCCGCAGATTTGTCGGCTGCACATCCATGATGCGAATCTCCCGTTCCACCACATCCCAAAGATGCTCTATTGGATTGAGATCTGGTGACTGTGGAGGCCATTTGAGTACAGCGAACTCATGGTCATGTTCAAGAAACCAGTCTGAGATGATTCCAGCTTTATGACATGGCGCATTATCCTGCTGAAAGTAGCCATCAGAAGTTGGGTACATTGTGGTCATAAAGGGATGGACATGGTCAGCAACAATACTCAGGTAGGCTGTGGCGTTGCAACGATGCTCAATTGGTACCAAGGGGCCCAAAGAGTGCCAAGAAAATATTCCCCACACCATGACACCACCACCACCAGCCTGAACCGTTGATACAAGGCAGGATGGATCCATGCTTTCATGTTGTAGACGCCAAATTCTGACCCTACCATCCGAATGTCGCAGCAGAAATCGAGACTCATCAGACCAGGCAACGTTTTTCCAATCTTCTATTGTCCAATTTCGATGAGCTTGTGCAAATTGTAGCCTCAGTTTCCTGTTCTTAGCTGAAAGGAGTGGCACCCGGTGTGGTCTTCTGCTGCTGTAGCCCATCTGCCTCAAAGTTCGACGTACTGTGCGTTCAGAGATGCTCTTCTGCCCACCTTGGTTGTAACGGGTGGTTATTTGAGTCACTGTTGCCCTTCTATCAGCTCGAACCAGTCTGGCCATTCTCCTCTGACCTCTGGCATCAACAAGGCATTTCCGCCCACAGAACTGCCGCTCACTGGATGTTTTTTCTTTTTCGGACCATTCTCTGTAAACCCTAGAGATGGTTGTGCGTGAAAATCCCAGTAGATTAGCAGTTTCTGAAATACTCAGACCAGCCCTTCTGGCACCAACAATCATGCCACGTTCAAAGTCACTCAAATCACCTTTCTTCCCCATACTGATGCTCGGTTTGAACTGCAGGAGATTGTCTTGACCATGTCTACATGCCTAAATGCACTGAGTTGCCGCCATGTGATTGGCTGCTTAGAAATTAAGTGTTAAGGAGCAGTTGGACAGGTGTACCTAATAAAGTGGCCGGTGAGTGTATATATATATATATATCGATCTGTTTTTACTAAATGAATGTGTAATTATTAAATCACATCCTAATGACTCTTTTTTTACTTCAAAATATCTTCCAAAATGATGTTGAAGTTATACATATGTTCATTGTTGTGAACAACATCAGGGGCGTATAGCTAGTGGTGGCTAATATGCCTATAATAACTAGACATGCCAACACTGCAACTTTTATATTAATAATATTATTTATAAATATTAAGCAACAATTATATTGATTTGTCCTAAACTAAACGTTTACCCTTAAAAGAACTGTTGACAGCAGTTTGGCATTTTTAAGCCATGATCAAATGGGGAAAACAACACCCAAACACCCATATCTGAACAGATATGCTGATGATAACAACAAAAAGAATAGATACAACATCCTGTCTAATAATGGATTGCAGCAGTTCGCACACACTTTGTAAACACTAAATCAGGGTTCAGTTCACACTCACATGGAGCAATTCTGGTTGGCACTCCTGCCAGCTATTGGCTGAGAACTAAGCACTGCACGAGGTGGACAAAGGTGGAGCTGTGTGTGAACATGCGTTTGTGCCAGCTGGATGTGTGACATATGCACCGCACAACCACTAATGAAGGCTGGGAGGACAGGGACAGATGGTCTGATTGATAGCCCAGTGCAACAAACCATTTAAATTCAGATGGCAACATGTCTATGTGGGTGCATTTGTGTCAGTATGGGTACAGTGCCAGCTATTACTCAGCAGCATGGCACAATTAGAGAGAGAGAGAGATATGGAGAATACATGAAAACATGATTATATTATATTCTATAAATTTTTTATATAAAATGAGTTATAGATCACAAAGATGAATTACCTACGCAGAAACAGTTTACAAATTAGTTTATTTCTTACTTAATGTATTACTGTTCTAATACTTCAAATTTTCCAGGATTTATCATATTGATTTTACCATTACAAATTGACTAGATTTCACCTTGATTATTTTTATATTATGTTACATATTTTATATTTTTTTTTACATTTTTACATAATTATGTTGAGTTCATTCACACTGAGAATAAAACAGAACCATTGAACAAGAGAGACTGATCGGTGCCTGGTAACATGACATTGCTTTACAATTTTGTCACATATTTTCAGTAATTAGGCTTTAATTATTTGTAGTCAGCCATGAAGATGTTATGATCTGTAATATTATCATGTTGCTTGTGGGGTTATTTATCTTTACTTTGGAGACAAATTTGTTAATAAATAAAATGTTTTCCCCCCACAATATGTTTTCTTTTAGGGCTAGGGTTAAAAGTGTAAATGTATAAAAAGTACTATAAAGCTATATAAAAATAGCGTAAAGAATAAGTAGTGAGTAAATGTTCTTTTTATTTAAAGAATAATCATCATTCATAATTTATTTTGTCACTTTGTCCTTTTTTACAAGTCATACAAGGGTACTTTTTTTTTTTTTTTACAAACAAATACTAAACAAAACAAGCTAAATATAATAATGTTATATGATGTCTGGTTGTTTTAAACATCAAATGGCAGATGATCGAAACTCAAATATCTCTCAAATGTCTCTCTACATGCACTTTTCTCCACATTTACCACCACATGCTCCAACATTTCAACCTTTGGCATGGTGTAAGTCCATATTTGTAAGACATGCTTATTTGCAATACCTAGTCACATATTTTTGTCATATTTGTCCTTTTTGTTAATGAATCATTAGTTACACAAACCAACATAACTCTTCCTTTAAAAAAGTATTTCCATTATTTCTGTCCAGAATCTGACAGGTTACTTTCATATTGACAGAATTAGAATAAGATATTTACTTCCAACATATGGGTGAGAAGTAAAAATTAATTAACTACTTCCTAATAATAAGGGGGAAAATAACTGAAAAGATTTTTCTCAAAAGAAGCCAAGTCAATTGCATATTCCTTTGCAAATTTATTTGTTATACAATTATTCAATTCATACAATGAAAGTCAGTATAGAGACCAATGATATTTTTAACCACACCGAATTTCATTGAATGGACAACAACAGGTGAAACATTCATCACATTTTCTGTTCCACAGTAGAATTCATGGTCAATCATATTTACTAATATATACAGGAATTACATAAAGGTGAGTAAATTATGATGACACAACTAACCCTTTAAAAAGGGTAAAGGGAAAGGCTGCAAAATTTGTCTGTATGTTAAAAAAATACCTAAACCTAATGACAATCAACAACATCCATATGTCATACTGGTACAATTCCTACACTGTACAGATAGGAACAATAAACAGGCACTTGCTTCAGTTTATGGGAAATGAGTGGGAGGATTGCAAACTCTCCATCTTTGAGGACATGACAAGAGAGAGTGCAATGAGGAAACAATTTACCGCAGCATGGAAGTTACCATGGGATTGCAAGGTCGAAATACTGTGGCTCATCCAACTTCACTCTAGTTCTCTCAGAAAGGAAAAAGCAGAGTTTCACTGGTCATGCAGAAGCATAAGATATATAAAGGAACATATTCAACTGCAAAGAGGTGATGACTTTAGATACACTAAGTCGGAATCAGTCAACAAACAGTCATGGCATCTTCTCCTGTTATTGTCACTTGCACTGCCTGACACGTTTAGCATAGCCATCTCTGTCAGCAATGAGGCTTTTACATGTGGTAAATGCAAGGAAATAGTCAGGATTTCAGAATTAGAGAGACACACATCCAACATTTAATCGAGAATAGTAAGAATGCAAGGTCTCTAGATACTGCTTTGGATGCGACTAGCCTAGCGAGACATTGTACACAATGTACATTTTTCGGTTCCAGTTGTCGGTTCCCCCGCAATAGAGCAACTGGGTGACTGTGAGATGGCATAGTGGCGGCACAAAACACAGCTGTTCCATTACGATTAAAACAACAAACATGTCCTCCCCACTCAGTGATGCAACCAAGAATCATGTTGAAAGTGCCCTAGTTATTGGCAATTCTATTGTACAGAATGAGAAAATAGAGACACCAGCTACCATAGTCAAAAGTTAGCTGGGAGCCAGAGTGCCTGACATCAAAGCAAATTTTAAAGTGCTGGCTAATGCTAATCGTAAATACTCTTAAGATTGTTATTCATATTGGCACTAATGATGTCCGACTTCGTCAGCCGGAGATAATAATATTAAAGAGTTGTGTGAACTCTTAAGTAAAATGTCAGACACTTTAATATGCTCTGGCCCCCTCTCTGTATGCCGGGGTGACGTAATGGGTAACAGACTGTCGTCACTCAATGGCTGGCTGGCTTAGAGGTGTCTGCAGAATAATATAGGGTTCATTGACAAATGGAAAGGTACCCAAGACCTGACCTGTTAAAAAGAGATGGTCTTCATCCCTCCGGGGATCGTGCCATTCTTCTCTTTAGTAACATGGCACATAGACTTGAAACTTGACTGACTGGGGCCTAGGTGAGGAAGCAGACAGACTGGCTAAACTGACCGTCTGCTAGCCACCTCACGTCACAGAAGAAATCCCAACACATAGATACTCTTTCACCTAGATATCATCATATAGAGACTGTGTCTGTTGCCCGAACTAGGAAATACAAAAAACTCCCAAACCCATTTAAGGGAAAATTTTTTATTGATGTTCAACAAATAAAAAACAGATACAACACAGATGAGCAAATAATAAAAGCTTGGTTTGCCGAATATTAGATCGCTTTCTACAAAAGCACTTTTTGTAAATTATATGATCACAGATTATAACCTAGATGTGCTGTGTTTGACAGAAACCTGGCTGGCTAAAAGCAGACGATTACATTACTTTAAATGAGTCCACCCCCCAAGATTACGGTTATAAACATGAGCCTCGTCTGAAAGGCAAAGGGGGAGGTGTTGCTGTAATTTATATTTTATAATGTTTCCAGTATTACTCAGATGTCTAGTTTCAAGTACAATTATTTTGTGATGGTGCTTTATGTAATGTTATCTAGGTGGTGGTATGGCATACGGAACCGTTGCCACTGAAATTGCTTTAACGCACCAGTGGGGCTCGACAGCCTTAGTCAAACGGGGTTGGCGCGTATGTTTGGGTTGCGGAGAGATTGTGGTTAGGTCTCAGCAGCAGGAGGGAAGTAGAGGTCAGTAAGCTGGGCTGAGTTGAGTGGGGGACGGAGGGGGGTGACTCTGGGACGCCAGAGTCACTGTCGAGCCCTCTTGAGGTGTCGTGGGCTAGTCGACGAAACACTGAGGACGGAAGGTGCCCACTTGAAGACCCTAGAGATGTCCCCTACTCGGCTCAATCCAGACGGTTGTCGTGCTGGTCCACTAGGGAGACCACACTGTAGTTGCAGCCGTCGTGTGTGCTGACGCGCCAAGTACACTGCAGCAGTTAACGCCGGACAGAAGGGGAGTCACACCCTCATATGGAAAGAAGCGTAAATGGATGGAGAAGCATAGTTTACTGTAAAGCTACGTCTTAGTGTTGCTTATCTTGGCGAAAGCCGAGTACAAATCAGTATGAAGTTTTAACATCTACTCTCGTGTAATGGAAATCAAATTTTAGTGTAAGGAAATTTGCTGATTTTCTATCGGAATTAGTACTGGCTGCAGACAAAGTCTTAATTGTTGGTGATTTTAATATGATTTTAAAATGTAGATTAATATCTACATTAATATGTAGTTAGACCACAAGTGTCAGGACCCACTCATTGTTGTAATCATACTTTAGATCTAATATTGTCACATGGAATCGATGTTGATGGCGTTGAAATTCTGCAGCGGAGCAATGAAATCTCAGATCATTATCTAGTCTTGTGTATACTCCATTTAGCCAAGGTGGCAAAACAAACTCCTGGTTACAAATATGGTAGAACTATCACTTTTACCACTAAAGATTGCTTTATAAATAATATTCCTGATCAGTATTTACTCCTTGGCATACCAGATAGCTTAGAAGAACTTAGATTCCGCGGACCCAAATTGTCTACTGCTTCTTCCTACATATATATATTGGGAGATGTTTAAAGACTCTTGTGAGGACATTAATAAACTCACTGATGTAGTCTGCTCTTGAGTTACTTTTTGTAAGCGCATGATTATTGCTACTCAAAAGATTAAGGTTTACGCTAATAATAAACCTTGGATGTATAAAGTAGTTAAGTCTAGTTCACAGAAGAAGCAGTCTTACAATCAAGGAGGGACATTAGAAATAGAAGCAGCAAAAAAGGAGGTTAAAGTGGAAATTCTAATGGCTAAACAAAGGTATAAAAGTAAAGAAGAGTAAACTGGCTGAGAAGAATCTTGCTTCAGCTTGGTTCGGTATAAAAACTATAGCAGGTATACAGCAAAGTGTGAATAGAGCTAATATTGTCATGGATGGTTTCAGTTCAAATAGTGAGCTTGCCAATGCTTTTTTTAATCGCCAATTTTTATTTGAGATTTGATCAGTTTGAGTTTAAAGATGAAGCTGAGGAATTGAGATGTAAATTTAAAGATAATCATCATCTCGTTCTGGATCAGAGAGCAGTTGAAAAATATTTTCTTTCACAGGAGTTAAACAAGAGTCCTGGTCCAGACAATATTAGTGGCAAACTACTGAAATATTGTGCAGGACAATTAAGTTCTATCTTCTATGATATTTCCAGTTGCCCTCACTTCTCTTGTAATTAAATCTTTAGAAAAACTTGTGAAGACAGAGATTGTGAGGCAAACTGAGCAAGCTCTAGACCCTATGCAGTTTGCCTATAGGGTACATAGAGGAGTTGAGGATGCTACAATTACTCTACTTGCTTAAGCACTTAGAAGGGAGAAATACTCATGGTAGCTAGACTGTTGTTTATTGACTTTTCCTCAGCTTTCAAAACTATCCAACCTCACATCTTAGCCACAAGACTGCAAAAATTTGGTGGGTTGGATATTAGATTTTTTGACAAACAGATCTAAGAGGGTGAAACTAAATGGCATTTTATCCTAAATGGCATTTTATCCGATTTACTATGTACATCCACCAGCTCACCCCAGGGCTGTGTTCTCTCACCCTTATTTTATATTTTGTACAATAACATGTGCCAAAGCAGGAATGCAAATAAGACGATATTGAAATTTGCTGATGACACAGTTATTGTGACTGAGTCTGCTAAGTGACAATGAGTCTGGTCATGGTCCTGTTATTGAGGAGTTTGTCACCTGGTATGATGAATCTTATCTGGAGTTAAACACAACTAAAACAAAACACATGATTATAGATTTTAGAACTTGTGCTTCATGTTATGACACTACAATCATTAAAGACCAGGCGGTGGATTGTGTAGAAAGCTACAAATATCTTGGGACAGTCATAGACTCTAAATTGACTTTTTAAAAGAACTGTGAGTCTGTATGTAAAAAGGGACATCATCTGTTTTGCCTCAGAAAGCTGTCTAGATTTCTAGCTGTCCTAGGGGTGTAGAGGCACATTATCATGATCTTTTAGGTATTTTTTGAACATACAGGCAAATTTTGAAGACTTTCCCTTTACCCTTTTTAAAGGGTTAGTTATGTCATAATTTACTCACCTTTATGTTAATCCTGTATACAGTGAAGAAAATAAGTATTTGAACACCTTGCTATTTTGCAAGTTCTCCCACTTAGAGATCATGGAGGGGTCTGAAATTGTCAACGTAGGTGCATGTCCACTGTGAGAGACATAGTCTAAAAAAAAAAAATCCAGAAATCACAATGTATGATTTTTTAACTATTTATTTGTAAGATACAGCTGCAAAGAAGTATTTGAACACCTGTCTATCAGCTAGAATTCTGACCTCAAAGACCTGTTAGTCTGCCTTTAAAATGTCCACCTCCACTCCATTTATTATCCTAAATTAGATGCTCCTGTTTGAGGTCGTTAGCTGCAAAAAGACCCCTGTCCACCCCATACAATCAGTAAGAATCCAACTACTAACATGGCCAAGACCAAAGAGCTGTCCAAAGACACTAGAGACAAAATTGTACACCTCCACAAGGCTAGAAAGGGCTACGGGGAAATTGCCAAGCAGCTTGGTGAAAAAAGGTCCACTGTTGGAGCAATCATTAGAAAATGGAAGAAGCTAAACATGACAGTCAATCTCCCTCGGACTGGGGCTCCATGCAAGATCTCACCTCGTGGGGTCTCAATGATCCTAAGAAAGGTGAGAAATCAGCCCAGAACTACACGGGAGGAGCTGGTACCACCGTTTCCAAGGTTACTGCTGGTAATACACTAAGACGTCATGGTTTGTAATCATGCATGGCACGGAAGGTTCCCCTGCTTAAACCAGCACATGTCAAGGCCCGTCTTAAGTTTGCCAATGACCATTTGGATGATCCAGAGGAGTCATGGGAGAAAGTCATGTGGTCAAATGAGACCAAAATATAACTTTTTGGTCATAATTCCACTAACCGTGTTTGGAGGAAGAAGAATGATGAGTCCCATCCCAAGAACACCATCCCTACTGTGAAGCATGGGGGTGGCAGCATCATGCTTTGGGGGTGTTTTTCTGCTCATGGGACAGGGCGACTGCACTGTATTAAGGAGAGGATGACCGGGGCCATGTATTGCGAGATTTTGGGGAACAACCTCCTTCCCTCAGTTGGAGCATTGAAGATGGGTCGAGGCTGGGTCTTCCAACATGACAATGACCCGAAGCACACAGCCAGGATAACCAAGGAGTGGCTCTGTAAGAACCATATCAAGGTTCTGGCGTGGGCTAGCCAGTCTCCAGACCTAAACCCAATAGAGAATCTTCGGAGGGAGCTCAAACTCCGTGTTTCTCAGCGACAGCCCAGAAACCTGACTGATCTAGAGAAGATCTGTGTGGAGGAGTGGGCCAAAATCCCTCCTGCAATGTGTGTAAACCTGGTGAAAAACTACAGGAAACGTTTGACCTCTGTAATTGCAAACAAAGGCTACTGTACCAAATATTAACATTGATTTTCTCAGGTGGTCAAATACTTATTTGCAGCTGTATCTTACAAATAAATAGTTAAAAAGTCATACATTGTGATTTCTGGATTTTTTTTTTTGGATGTCTCTCACAGTGGACATGCACCTACGATGACAATTTTAGACCCCTCCATGATTTCTAAGTGGGAGAACTTGCAAAATAGCAGGGTGTTCAAATACTTATTTTCTTCACTGTATATTAGCAAATATAGTTTGTTTTGATGTTCTTTGGATTGTATGTATTGCTGAATCTCCTGTCTGCACAACAAATTTACCCTTGGGTACTAATAAAGACACCTTGACCTTGAACTCGATGTTGCAACAGAAACGATTGACTCTCTCTTTTACAGCACTTTAGGTTACTCCTTTGTGCTTAAAGATTAAAGAAAATAGTCCTATACCGTGGTACAACGAGCACACTCGTGCCCTTAAGAGAGCTGCCAGAAAAATGGACCGCAGCTGGAAGAAAACAAAATTAGAGGTATTTCACATTGCGTGGAAGGACTGTGTTATTGAATACAGAAAGTATTTTAAAATCTGTTATATCCGTTTACTTTTCGACTCTCTTAGAAGAGAAAAATCACAACCCTATGTATTTATTTGATACCGTGACTAAATTAACGAGAAATAAAGATTTTCCAAAGTTTCCAAACAGCACAGCAGAAATGACTTTATGTATGAATTAATTTATTCACTTCCATGATTGATACTATTAAAGAGAGAAAATTATAACCATGCAACCGTCTACTACAGGACATTGTACTATAGACAGGAACAATTCCATTCATTTTTTGCTATTGGAGAAGGATAGTCTAAACTTGATAAATCATCAAAATCAACAACATGTATGTTAGACCCTATATCAACTAAGCTACTCCTCTTAATATTATTAATTCATTATTGTCAATAGGATACGTACCAAAAACTTTAAAGCTGGCTGATATTAAACCTATATTAGACCGATCTTGAATCTACCTTTTCTGCTAAAAATACTCAAAATTCTGGCCAGTTTATAATACCTAGAATATCAAAATCAACTGCAGGTGAGATCATTTTCCTAATTAGCACCCCAACTCTGAATAGTCTTCCTAGCATTGTTCGGGAAGCAGACACACTCTTTTTGTTTAAGTCTAAACTAAAACACATCTCTTTAACCAGGCATATACATAACACATGATCAATTTCTATTCAAATCAGTTAAATGATTTGTTAGGCTGCATAAATGAGGTCAACTGAAACCGGGAACACTTCCTATAACACCCGATGTACTTGTTACATCGCAAAAAGAATGGTCTCTACGCTAATATTTGTCTGTCTGTCTCATTTTTATCCTGAGGTTACCGTAGTCAGCCAGATCCGGTCCATAGATCAGAAGGTGGACCTGCACAGACATGACCATAAACGCAGCCTGAGTGTCAGCAAAGACTGTGTCTACTAGACCATCCCCTGTGAAGGCCTCGTTGACATGACAGCCATTGGCACAGATCCTCAGCAAAGACCACAATAACCAGACAGGTCCTCCGCAAAGGAACTAGATGAATATTTGAATGCTACCGATTTAAATTTTGATTTGCGATGCAGGCTGAAATATAAATTACACCATCTTTGTTTGTTGGCCACAGGAGAACTGTCTGGATTCTCCCAAGGATTTTTTCTCCATTCTGTCACTTGATGGAGTTTGGGTTCCTTGCCACTGCAGGAACCTCTGGCATACTTAGTTGGAGACACTTAATATTCAACAATATTATTGATCTGACTGTACTGACGCTGTTGAATGAGAACTGAACTGAGCTGAGCTGGACGATGACATCATTTTTTGCAGAACTGCTTCATAGATAACAATAAGAATAAACTAATTTAATAATTGATGATCTTCACAACAGAACTGGATCAACACTGAACAGCCGAGATGCATCGTTTTCTGTTATCACTGTAAAGGTGCTTTGAAACAATCTGTATTATATAAAGCGATATATAAATAAAGGTAACTTGACTTGACTATACATCTAAAAAATATGTTAAGTTTAGTTCCAGGGAAGCTTTGGGGACTTAGTCAGTAAGTATGTGTTGAAATTTGTAGAGGGCATTTAATCAAGAGGGCATTTACTGTCCCTTCAGTGCAATGATTTGGACCTTAACATGCCACACACAATATTCGTTGCATGAAAAACAACAAGGGTGACAAGTAACTATTTCAAATAAAGAAATAGCACATTCTGACATCACAAGACAAGTTATTGAACATAAAAAAAGAGTTTTTACAAAATTAAGAAAAAGAAAAGAGCCAAACCATGCAATGCAACCATATTCAATTATTCATGAATCAGTGTATGCTGGAAAAAGGCCAAATGGGACTGTAGGTCTACTTGAACTAACAGGAAAGCTGCGTTGAGATGCATTACTTGTTTATGAAAGTAGAACGTTGTGAGAACCCCGGACTAGAAAGTCAACAAAACAAGTACAGCATAAGGAAGACAATGGACTTTCAGGGTTAGGAGAAAAAGAGTTTACATTCTTTTCAAACAGTTACAAAATCTTTTCAGACCACTGCATAAACACTGCATTTTTAACTTAACATTGGGGCAACTCAGAAATCAACAAATTTAAAATTTGGTATTTGGGCTGCCAAATACCAGAGGGAAATGTATTGCTTATGACAGCAGAAAAAAAGAAAAGCAAATGTTGATGTGAAAGAAAAACATTTGGAAAAACTAATCAGTTTATTAGAAGGAAATGCTACAGATAGGACAATTGTTTAGCAAATCTAAAAATGAATACACTTTTTTTTTTTTCATGTTGTATATCATAATATTGTGATGCCTATACTCACTTCGTCTAGAATTTTTATAATGACCATGTAATTAATTAAAAAAATTTTTTTAGATAAAATCTCATGGAATTTTAATATCATAAAAATCATTATATCGACTATCATGCATCTCAAATTTCAAATTTTAAACTGTTAGTTTTGAACTGGCAATTGTTTAGCAAATTAAAAAACGAATATCCATTTTTCATACTGTACATTACAATATTGTGATGCCTAAATTTACTTGATGAATTAAAAAAATTATTTTAGTTTAGTAATTTATTTAAAATGTGTTTAGATATTAATATTGACCATGTAATGCAAAATCAACTATCACGCATCTCTAATTTAAAATTTTCAAGATATAAAGTCATCTGTCACAAATAAGAGGCTGCATGTGTTTTTGTTCCTCAGACATTGTATTTAATTAAAAATGTATGCCTAAGGGATTGAAGTAGGAGGAATTCAGAGCAAACAGTGACAGATGTGTCATTTAGTAGTAGTGACAATAAATAAATCAGCAAATTGATAGGTGAGCAAGCAACAACACACTAACAAACTAATAGCAGGCCGTTAGTAGTGACAGGAACGTGACCAAGACTGCAGTGTAGAGTGCAGGGTGATTATTTTAGGAGCTTTTCTCAACATCAATGTTAAGTGTCCTATAAGGTCTGGATTGCAATGGTGTTGTTAATCTGTTTAGCTAGAAAGCAACCAAAAGGGGAACAAGGCATCTTGCCACTTAAAGCATTTGATTACTGAGGTCAGTGCAGAGTGAGTGTTACTAACACAACAGAGGGAATGACAGCAAATTTGACATTTTTCTTTCTTCTGACCAATCAATCTTTCATTATGTTTGTTTGCTCTTTTGGAAAGTCATAGAAACTTTGATTGTTGATCAAATGGGAATGCAATAAATTAATTTGTTGTTCCTGTTCACCACAGAAGTTTACCCAATTATGATGACTTCCACTTCTTAGAGAACTTTCCACTTTACTACTAGTTACAACACAAAATAAACATGAATGAATATCAGAAGGTATGTTGAAAGATACAATACAACTTCCTAAAATCCGTATCATGTCTCATATAATTGCTCAATCAGCATTTCAACTGTGGAAAGACATCAGTAAAACAGCTTGTAAACAACAATGCTACATTTACATCAGAAAAGCCATTAAATTACCATTAACTTGTTAGTCAGCTAGAAAGATTTTATTTGACATTTGTGTCAATACCCAGCCCTAATCCTTAGTGCACTTAAATGTAACTTGTGTGTTCATTGACGTCTCTATACAAGCAGGAGGGGTCTATCAACGAAACCCAGAGAACACTGAATCTATCTGCACATCCTATCAGCCGAGCTTTAGGATTTAGTATTCTGATCTCTTTACCAAACTATTGTGGCGTCTCGGTTCTAGGCCAAATGAAGGAAAGCCTCTCAGGAATATTACTGAGGAGATTACAATACACCAAAAAAATAACAACAGTGCTCTAGGGAGATGTGCAAACAATAACAGGATTTCAAAGCAAATCTCACTGGCTGCGTTCAAAATGAGGATGATGATAAGGCTGAAAGAGTGATAAGGATGAAAATTGCTTGTTGAGCGAGTCCTGATGAGCGGAATAAGCCGATGTTATTCAAGAGGTCACGGCTTCCCAAATTGACAGCCAATTCTCACAGCCTAACAATGTCTTAAATAAGGCTTCAAGAGCAGTTGTGCAAGTGTGCCGTCCCCTTCAGTGGTCTGAGCTGAAACAACTCGACATAAAGATAACTAATACACGTCTCAAGCATCAAATCTCTCGCAATATTTTTATGTACAAAAAAGTTAAACCGTCTTTTCTCTTTCTGGCTGTGGCAGTTCTGGCATCCATGGCCAAAACAAAGTTCCTTTGGAATGGACAAGTTATATCCTCAGAACATGAACGGAGAATGACTCACTCGCTAGACTTTGCACATCCTGCAGCTGTGCCCCTGCCATGTGAACCGTTGCAACTGGATTCAAAAGTACACCATGATGTCCATACCACTCATACATATTTACCATTTAAAAGATCACGGTCAGAAAGATGTTTTTGTGAAATTAATACTTTTAATTAGCAAGCAAGCATTAAATTGATCAAAAGTGACAGTGAAGACATCTATAATGTTAAAAATATCTTAATTTTCAAATAAATGCTGTTCTTTTGAGCTTTTTTAATCAAAGAAAATGTGGTTACTTCGAACCACCAAATCAGCGAATGCTTTCTGAGGCATTATGTAACACTGAAGACTGAAGGCTTCTGAAAATGCAGCTTTGTCATAATAAATTACATGCTAAAATAGAAAAGTTTTTAAATTGTAAAAATATTTCACAATATTACTGTTTTATTGTATTTTTTAATCAAATAAATGCCGCCTTAGTGAGCATAAGAGACTTCTTTCAAAAACATAAAAAAATCTTACTGACCACAAACTTTTTAACAGTAGTGTACACACAAACATATGTTCGTTTTTGAGGCCAAAAAAAACCCAAAACAAATTATTGCTTTAGTCTGTGTGAAATAGAACCTTTAAAGTGCAAGTAAACGCCCTTAGTCTGTCTAAAAAAGAAACGGCAAAGTGAAAACCCAGTTCCAAATCTATACTCAATGACAGAAGCATTTCCATTGTCATAGGTGCTATCTGTATGATAAGAGGTAACAGTCATGACAGTTACGGAAGCTTCAGCTCTACCTCTTTATCTGTAAACCACAGACACACACACACAAAAGTTCTAACATGATATGTATTGATGTTATCTGTCTCTGCATATAAAATTCTGGGAATTCTGCTTAGGGAAACTCGGTGCAGCTAGATCAAAAGCAAAGGAGCAGAGCATGAGACAGGTACAACTAGGCAATAGTATGAGATATATTATAACTAAAAGAAAAAGAATCTGACATCTGAGTCTCACGGAAAAGATGAGATGTTGCTGCAGATGCACTAAGAACATGGACATTTACACATATGGCATGTTACTTGGAAGACTTACATTACATTCAAGACTATTTATCAGTTCATGGTTTTAATTTTTAGGGAAATTAACCCTTGACATTGGCTTTGCTAGCCACATCCTTCACTGCGTGAGCCACAGGAATGCTTTACAAAAATATGTGAAACACTATATGAACACCTTTGGCCACTATAAATGTCATGCAAATAGAGAGAGAGAAAAAAACATTTACAAGAACAATTTAAGATTAATTAAACCAAGTCACATTTGCAAACACATGACAGACCTAGACCTGGCAAGGTCATTTTTAGTAGAGGATGTATGAAGTTGTTTCCTCTCACAGAATAATAACAGTAGTCCATCATATAAGCATGTTAAACTAACATTTGACAACCAGAAAATGTCAAAATAATTGTCTCTGTTTTGAATATCCCTCCATTGACAGTCCACGCAACTACAGTTTGACGCTTTAAAAAGTTAATGAAAAGATTGTAAAACTATTCCATATGAATTGAGTGGTTTTGTCCAAATTTTCTGAAAAGGCATACACTGAAGTGAACAGATGTAAATTTAGGTTTTTATACACATAGTTGGGCAGCTGTCAATGGAGAGTACAAAAACCTCTCAGATTTCGTTAAAAAGATCTTAATTTGCATACCGAAGATGAACAAAAGTGTTATGGGTTTGGGAAAAAATTAGGGTGAGTAAATTAGGACAGAATTTTCATTTTTAGATTGTTTTAGATGAACAATCCCTTTGACTTAAGTGTCCAAATACTTTTTGGGGCCACTGTATAGTATACAGAATTTATGTGAATAATTTTTATTCTTTGTAGATCTTGCAAATGCTTTGGCAAAACACTGTACCTTTTCATAACAATAAAGCACTTTTGAGTCAACTTGAAATGTCTACTGTCCTGTTGTATGCTCACTCCTATTTATCCTCAAGATAACAGAACTGTCTTTTTATAGACTTTCAAGAGGGTCTCCCAGTCCACAACACTATAATAGTGGGGTCCCCAGATGGCCCAATCCTGGCACAGGTCTGGTTTAAGACCACATTTATCCACACATGACAATCAATACTAAAAGCAGGAATTTAAATAGCTCAGTTGGAGTCTTTGACGGTATTTACAGTTAAGCTTTCTCCTCTGGGAATTATTTGCGATTTTATTTTGTCAAGGCAAATACTGCAGTCTTTTGACAACATTTTAAAAAGGAAATTCAGGACAAAGGCACAAGACAGACAGCCATTTGCCAAGCTGAAAGACATAAAATCATGCACCGAAAGCCAAACACCTGGTGAACCGGCAAGGTTATAAACCTTTTATGAATCTACTCTTGTTAATTATCTTCACAGCCTCTTTGTGTGTCGAGAATTTTATAACAGTCAGTATCTGACATGTTTAATAGTCTGCTTTGAAGAAAAAAAACACACCCTTGTAAATGTGGGAGCCTGCATCCACAATCGTCCTTAGTGATAAATGGCTCCCCTTCCTAAGTCATGCCTCCCCACACCAGTATGAGCCCTCCTGTGTGGTCATGTGACCAAATGGACAGCAGCACGGAATGGAAGGAATGCGATCGTATGACTGTTTACCCAACCAGCGTCATGAGGAATAGACCCCGCTTCACACACTCGCTCACACATGCACGCACCAACGCATACATTAACATGCCCCTATACATAAACACATTTTCTCAAATGATTATTCATTAAACGCACAACAGAATTTAACATTGTCCTTAACATAATATCCATAATATAAACTTACTGCAACATTTTGTCATTTATCTCACAGTCTGAGAATGATGACTGATAACACACCAATGTTTTAATTAATCAATAAAAATCATAATTTTGGTCCCAACTTTTCCTTTTCCAAGATTCATCCAGAGAACTAAATGTCAACCCATTGAAACTCTATAATTTACTGAACAATGATTTACTGAATCTTCTTTGTTTCAGCAAATGTATAGAGTATACACAAAACCCAATGGATCATGACCTCTTTTCAATGGCTACAAACACCAACGTTTACCAACTAGATAAACATTGTGAATCGCTGTAAATCACAGTACACATGGCCTTGAAGCTGTTTTGTGTGTGTGTGTGTGTGTGTGTGTGTGTGTGTGTGTGTGTGTGTGTGTGTGTGTGCGCGCTTATGTAACAAAAACAGATACTGGCACAGTATGTACAGATATCAGACAAAATTCTGCTGTGGTCATTCTGGTCGGTGTGATAGTAGTCTTAGTTTAAAAAGCTGCAATGCATAAGCTGCAGAAACTCAAGTGGAAGCTGGTGAGTTGCTGAAAAAACACTGGATGTTGATCACTGTGAGGGAAACATTTCTGGTTACGCTTAACAGCGAGCTGTCCAATAAAAGGAAGGGAATTGGATCAAATGTGATTACGAACAGTAGAAACCATTAATAAAACTTCAACTTTATTTTAAAAATATTCTCCGGGCTCTTGGCTAAGAGGCCCTTGGCAGGGCTTGAATGTTCTTGGCAGTTTGTATGTAAGCAAACAAGTCAATTATCAACTCATAGTGGAGGGAATGCAGTGATGCATTGAAGTTTAAGTTATAGTGTGGACTTGAAATAAATAAATTAAATAAAATCACTATACTGGCTCTGTCACTTGCTAGTATGAGAGAACTTTAAAGGGATAGTCACTTACCCTCATCTCGTCTCAAATCAGTAAAATGCTCTTTCTTCTGTGCAAAAAAACAAAAATGTCTTGAAAAATGTTGGTAACCGAGCAGTATTGGTGACCATTATTTTCCGTTTTATGGACACAAGAAAATATTCAATTTTGGTGACCATTAATTTCCATTTTATGGACAAAAGAAAATAAGAATATTTTCTTTTGTGTTCATGCAGAAAAAAAAGTCATGGGTTTGGAACAACATGAGGGTAAGTAATTGCTGAAAGAATTTAATTTATCTTTAAGACAGACAAGCAATCACTTTAATGATCATTTAAATGGGCAATACTAATTATTCCAGTTACTCATTAAACATGTCCATTCTCTCATCGACCCATCCAGTACCTCCCTTTGTCCTTCTTTTCATCTCCCTTTGACCCATCTGAGATTCTATCCCTGGTCAAGCCACATGCTGATAGATTTTGACAGCTGTTATCCAGGTCACAGTATCCCTGGAGTCCATGTGTACAAATGCTGAACTCAAATAGCCATTGCAACACAGAACACACTAAGCAATATCAGCTTCATATATATATGACCCATAGATCAGTTTGGGGATTCTTATTGGACTTAATGCAGGTGGTCAAATATCTAATACAATGATGTTATATTTTTTCTCCAACAACAACAACTGAATCATTTTCAGGTCTCACTACTTAAAACATTAAGTGCATTACAGAGATCATTGAAGAGATTTGTCAACCTTTCCTAGGGTTAACAACCTGTGGCAGAGCTTTGTAAAGACTGACAGGAAGTAGGATAATGAATAACTTCCTTGTACGACCCACATTTCATTCTCCTAAAAATGATTCACCTCACCATGAGCAACAAACCCAGCAAATGCAAAATACGAGGCAGCTTGAAACAACCACATACACCCAACCAAAAAAATAATAAAATAAATAAATAATATTAATCATCCTAAATCTTACCGTCAAAGTTAAGGTATAAAAGAACAAAGACATGCACAGTAAATCTAGAAAACAAACAGAAGCCAAACAGAAACATCTTAACTGAAAGGAGGGTTTCATGACTTCAAGTCACCATGAATTTTTTTTTAAACAATGTGCCCTCAATCTTTAATTAACTCTTTCCAGTTGCCAGCCACAGCCAGCATTTTTGACAATTTTCACAAAATGTTCATGGCCTCCAGAATATTTTGTTGTATGAATATATGAACATGTAATAAATCAAAAGAAGCAGCCTCTGCTTTTAAACAAACAAAAAAAAAACTGTTTTTATTCTAGCTTAATGCATTATTTTTTATCAATACTTGAGTGTGGGTAAGATTCCTTTAAAAAAGCAACATTTTAAGGAAAAAGCTGAGAAAAATGCTTTTTTGTCAAAGACTACGTCTAGATCGGATCAAACCATACAAAAAAAAAAATAGAGTAAATCAACACCCCAAAGCATCACAGTCCTGTACCTCGTGCTGGGTCGACATTTCATTCAGTAACATTAGGTAGGTTTGATTTATATGATCGCGATGATATTTTAAAATATGCTACTGCTTGTTTCTGCTTCTTCACACATCTTTTGATCAGGAGGTTCAGTACTCTTTCAGAAGATGTGTCATAGCACCCTCTACCATATAACAGTGAAAACACTGAAAGCAGGAAATTTCAGTCAATGGCGGGGAAGCGTTGTCTCATAAATGACGAAAAAGCTTCATCAATGGCGGGGA
Source organism: Semotilus atromaculatus (assembly GCA_031834385.1). Classification (NCBI taxonomy): domain Eukaryota; kingdom Metazoa; phylum Chordata; class Actinopteri; order Cypriniformes; family Leuciscidae; genus Semotilus; species Semotilus atromaculatus. Next base: position 21,110,316 of record JAULUF010000009.1, on the reverse strand, counting down.
AAGAGTTAAAAACGACATCTCTTTTCTGTTTCCGGCGCGAGAACCAGGCAATAAGGTTTTCCAACAGCAAGACCAGTTTCAACTTTCCCCACAGAAAATTGCCAATTAGCAAATGACAATGATCCAATCAATTCCCAGTGGACATTCAAAACCCACCCAACATTTCCTTCTCGGAAATGGGAGTGAAAGACAATAGCAATTTCATGCGGACTTTAAAGGGCATTCGCACTAACCCCAAGCTGCATCTACAAACAATGATATTTCATATGCTATTTATCAGTTGATATTGAATTTTCATCAGCTGATAATTTAATTATATCTGCACGTTTTAAGATTTAGATAATTTAAAAGGATAATGATGGCAAATATTTAAGAGCTTTTGACCCACACTTTCAGCACATAGTGAGGAGAGTTGCTATGCTTATAATATTAATCAATTATCAGCCATAATATCAAAACAATCAGGAAGCCACTACATCACTAGAAGTTAACCAGCAAGACATTTTGTTTTTGAACAATAACTTCAACTTAAAGGGGCCATGACATGGTTTTTGTTTTTTGTTTTATTATGTTCCCTTAGGTGCAATTAGAGTATTACTATAGTTTTTTGGACAAAAACCTTTAAAAATTGAGTTATTTATGACCTTTTCCCACCCTGTTTCTCATCCTCTGATTCAAACAGTCTGTTTTGGGGGTGTTTCCCCTTTAAGAGTTCAGTGTTAACGCCTACTGTTATGATTGGCTAACATCAGTGCTTATGCATAAAAAGTAGTTTTAAGATGAAATACATTACTTACAGTTTGCGGCATCGTTGTTGGGCCCAGAATAGTGGACACGACCTGATCTTTAAGCAAAGGTTTTCTGGCAAAGCCAGCATCATACTGCGATTTGTTCTCAAAATAGTCATCCTTGAAATGTAGAGAACACACACTTAAATTAACACTGCCGTAACTGGGACGTCCATTTCTCCCTGCCGTCAGCGTATTCAAACATGTTGTTTGTCTACAGCCAGGAACAGCACATCTGAGTGGCATCGCACTCTTCTTGTAAACAGACGTGCACTTGCTGCACGTCGACTGAACGACATGTCGATAGAGGACACACAACTGAACACACAACTATGCAATAGAGGCGGTCACATGCAAACGACTGGTACGTCACTTCGTACCGTGACGTCACTAAGTTCAAAGGATCTAGAACGAGCTGTATTTAGAGCTTGATTCAATAAATTGTTCGTTTATAATGGGGAGGACGTCTTAAGCTGTGAAACTTGCAGGAAGTGTTAATGGTACAAAGACCTCTTAAATACCAAAAGATCAAGGCAAATTTGGTTTCTCATGTCATGACCCCTTTAAGGATAACAGTCCAAACAGCGTAAGTATATGCATCTATGTACTGTTCGCTACTATAACTACCCTGACTTCAGAAGCATCTGCTTCCGTCTACAGTTTGTGCAATTATTGAAAATCCCTTCATCCCTCTCAGGGGCATTAAACAATATTAAGGCTTGATAAAGAAGAAGGAAAATTAGGTCATGAAGGGATACTTTACTGGTGGTAATGGCAGAAGTGCTGCAGCAGTACTAGAGAAAGATTACACAGCAGATCAAGTGATGAAGCTGAAAATAATGTGATTGAGCACAAAAGAGTAACTCTTTCTTATCTGCAGGACAGGCTATGTTGCACTGATGTTGTGATCAAAACATGGTGAGCCCCCCAGGACAGAGCACACATGGACTGCAGCTCTGAGTCACGGGTTTTGGAGCAGCATGCCTGTGAGACCATGTGACAGACCCTGTAAAACATCCCCTCTAGCTTCTACGCTGCTTCTATCTTTTATTTTTTTTGGGGGGGGGGCAGCTGTACATGGAATTCTAGGAGAACACTGGAATCTTAGACAACACAATATGAGAAAGCAAAACATAAGCTGGATTTTTAAAGTACAACCTCCTAAGTGCATCAGTGCACCACTCATCTAATCACCAAGAGAAAGAAGGGGGAAAAAGAGAGGAATAGATCACCTCAAATTACCTTCAAGATTCTCCAGCAAACATTTAACAACATTCCTCTTCCTCTTTGTAAACCCAGCACACAGCCTCAGGGAAACCCAGCCTGAAATTGTGGGCACAAATCTAGTGGAAAGGAGGGAATAGTTGCAGTGAAGAAATACTAGGGTGTTATGCTCATGACTTTCGAAGATCAACCTGAACCCTCAGACAAGGAGGTCTACTTACTCAAACACTCATTCTACCTTTTCAAAGTAATGTATTTGCTTACAGCATCTCTTGCGGTGACACCTGTCAAAATACTGTGCTCCTCTGCACAGCCTGTCCATAATAAAAGTCTCAAAACATCTCTGATTTCTATTGTTATGATAAACCACAGGTGCTCAAGTCAGCATTTCAGCCGATTTTCATTCCAACAACACAATAACAATCCTGTAACTTTCAAATGAACCATAACTCAGGTGTGTTTAGTAATAGTTAAGACTATAGGATTAGATTTAGGTCTTTCAGAAATGTCTTCACCCAATTTTTCTCAAACAACTTAGCAAGAGATAAGTAGTTGGATTTCATGAACTGGATTTACAATTTTCTGAAAATCTCAATGAATTTGACCTCATCTGGAAGGAGGAATGCAATTGCATTTGGTCCGAATGCAATGATGGGATGTTCTACCTGCCTGTCAACATATGTATTTCCAAACCTGCTTGTGCAGACATCACACGTCATCAGTGTGTTTCATGATGCTATATGCTGCAGAGTTGAACAGACAGACAGACAGACAAGACAGTCACCGAGCAGCAAACAAACATACAGAAGCCACCTTTTACAGTTCCTCCTGAACCAAAACAACAAGCTTATGCTGTGTTCACAGTAATTAAGCGATGGCAACCCATGACAATCTACTCTGAGCTGTTCAACAACTAAATAAATCTGCAGCAGTCACATGGTGCTTGCCAATTCAGAGAATGCATCCACATTTAATGCCACATTCAATGGTCGACTGCGCCACAGTGCCGCAACGAAGGCTGTCCCAATTTAAAGTCTCCTTCAAATATAGCCTCGAAATGCATCTTTTGTTTCCCGGGCAATGGAGGATACAATCGATGGATCCTTTAAAGGCTCTTTTAAAGGAGTATCCTAGCCTTCCCAAGAGTTCATTGCGTGCAGGTGACAACAGTGTTTTTTACACTTTTAAATGTAAGTATTAGGTTTCAACTTACTCGAATATCTAATGATACAAATGTAAAAATAAAAAAGTTAAAAACTTTGAAGCGGTTCAAATATTAACATCTTACGAAGATGTGATAAAATGTGATTTTATACAGTTCATACTTTTATGTACAGAAATGGACCACGGTGAACATATTTAGACTGGTTGAGATTGAGAACCCTGATTTTTTTTGAATATTTGAATATTTTTCATAAAAGTCAAGTACAAACGCTACTCCCGCTCATAGACTGCAGCTGTCACGGTTGCTAGGCAACAAGAACAATCCCCCGTAGGCTAGACCGTCCCACTTAACAAAGCTCGGTCTGATTTTCACTGCCTTCGAAGTCCGCATCCTGCAAAGGATGCAGCCTCTGAATTGGAACACGGCTACAGACATCCCACCTCTCCCGGAAGTTCTGGGAGTCTTCCGCATATTGATAGCGACTCCCTGATTCCCACAAATTATATTCAATATCCCGGAAATCAAGAGAGTGAGAGAGAGAAGCCCTGTTTCACCTGGTATTAAGATGCGTTTTCGGTGATCCAGTCACTAGTGGTCAGCCAAGACACATTACCGTTTACACGTAGTACTAACACGCTTTTCAAAAGCATTTCCTGTGATCTTGCGTTCAGATTTTGTCGAAACTTTCAGCCATAGACTTTTTAAAAAAAATGGACAGCGCGTCTCTGCTTCCACAGTAGAAGAATTAAACAAAAATATCCCAGTAACGGTCGTTGCCGATTACATTGTTCAGAGCCTGAGTTAGTGCAGTAGTTATCCTGAGGTGGAGCCATGGTATCAAGGTCCCGCCAGTACTCAATCGCAAGCACAGATGTCAATCGTGATGTTACACCCCGTTTTTAGAGCATCAAATAACTAACAAATAATAATTAAGTGTAAAGATAGGTATTACTGAAAATGTTTGGTGATTGGGGTGAGGATTGGGGTTGATTCATTCATAAAGCAGCTGTTTTTTCTGTTTCTTTTGATGTGCACAAAAAGCCACAGGTACTACAAGATTGTTTTCTTCTTCCTGTTCCTTTTTAGTTTAAATTAATAAACTAACTAAAACCAAACTCATTGGTAAAACAAACACTTGAACTTACATCTACGTGATAAGAACTACCAAAAATGACAGAAACCATCTTCAGAAAAAAAATGATTTGAAGTGTAATAGGATTTTTTTAGTTTGGCTGGTGTTGAGGGAGGGGATTAAGACCTATAGGCCTACTGCAACCAGCCACCAGGGGGCGATCGAAATGCTATGGCTTCACTTTAAAGGGGTCATATAATGCCATTTTCGTACAAGCTAATATAATTCTTTAGGGTCTAAATTAAAAGTTTGTAATATACTTTAATTTAAAATTCTCATTAGTATTGTAAGAAAACACTTATTTTACCTGGTCAAATACAGCTCTGTTTTCAGCACGCCGTTTCAGTGCATGTGCCTTTAAATGATAATGAGCTTCACTCACCCCACCCCTCTGTTCCACAGTCTATGCTCTGTTCTGTGCGTACATGCTTGTAACACAATAACCATAACGCGTTGTTCATTATAAACGTGGGATTATGAATTATATTCAGAACGTCGTACATAGAAAACATGCCATAATGTACCCTGTGTGTAAACATTAGCCGCATTCATTGTGAAGCTAGCGATTTGCAAAGATTACTATAAATATATAAAGGTTAATAAAACAATACACTCACTTCAGTTCTTCTCGAGGTGCAGGAACACGAATAGTTGGTATCGATTCCTTTTTTCAGGAGCAGCTTCTTAGCAAAACCAGCTTTATACCTCCTCGAAAGCAGTCTGGTGTGAAATGACTCGCGCAAACATGAAAGCATTGACGTTGATCGTGGGGAATATTCCCTTCGAAAACAAACTCAGCCACTGCGTCTTCAGCGGTTCGGATTTAGGAACATTAAAATGACTGTTGTGTTCCTTATTGCACCCAAGAACAGAACACCACAATCGCTTAGACTCCATTCTGCTCAGTGACAGTGCTCCAGTGTACATTTCGGCACAACACCGGTCCGCGCGTGCATGATTGACAGCTCACTCACGAGCGAGGGCGGGTCTGTGACACTGGGGTCTGTGACACTAACACTGCTGTCAATCAACAATCGTGGGAGGGGCGTGCGAGCTTGTGACGTCATAGGCTCGAACGGCTCGATTTGAGGCAGGGGAAAACATATAAGGAGATTAAAACAAAACCACTGGATGGATTTTTATCATTATATGATGGTTGTGTACAGACACTGCCAACACACATTTCAGTACAATCAACTTGTAAAAGTGCATGTACCATTATATGACCCCTTTAATGGACTTGTGCTGCACACTTGCTTTCAGCGCATACATACTACTGAATGAACGAACCTGTGTTACATGGCTTATGCAAATTAATATAATATACTATAATATTATCTTTTTATGCAAGCTACCTCTTGGAAATTAGTTCTTTGCCAAAGACCATATTCAAAGATGATATACTCCTATTACTTATAAATGGGAGAAACTGCAACACACAATATGGCAGAATCCTACCTTCTAAATAAAAGAAGGCGGGACTTATTTGAGACTTAAAAACTATTGCTAGCCTCTCCGAAATTGCCTATCCTACCTTTAATGGGTTTTTAAAAATCTGTCAAAACAATTCTGGAAGAAAATCACAAGTTGTAAAGAATGTTCTAATAACAAGCAAATAAATAATAGGCTACACTTAAAAAAAAAAAAAAACTAAATAAATAAGTTACTTTAACGAAAACAAAGCCACCATACAGAACAGCAGGTCTGCACAGCGGTCTAGCGAAAACATTTTTAATGCAATTGATCACTAGTAGGTCCTGACCCACTGTAAATAATATAGGCACTAAAATCGTTAACAGAGCTCAAAGATGACACAGTGTTTTGACCGCTGTGGTTGCCGTTTATACTTTCCAATGGACATTGAGACAAGGGCATCGCTGGATGCCAAGAGGTGCCCATGTGTTTCAGTGCTCTTCTTTGTTATGTAAATAAGATGTATAGTCTTTGGATAAGTCGCCCTGACCACTCCCCACCCCTTTTTCTTCCAGCGCCTGTGACTGAATTCAAGTCGCTGAATCCTGCCCGAAGCTCCTGCACTGAACAGCGCCATGCGCTACCCCTCTCAAGCCATAACAACACCGTCTTTGATCTCTCTAATTTCCTTACATGCCATTTAGTGAGATAAATATGCCATAAAATTGCACAAACGTATGGTATTCTACACAAAAAGCATCAAAGTCTTGTTTAAACTCATAAGTCAATTATTTGATTTAAATGTCAGAATAAGCTAGAAATATCAATACCACAACAAGCTCGTGCCAGTAATTTTCCGCTCACCCAAGTCACCATATCTCTACTTTAAAAAGGGTGCGAATTACACAATGCCTTTCAGGGGGGGTCAATTTTAGGGGGTGGGGGGTATTTCAGTCCTGTCCCCCTGGTGGGCGACAAAGGTAAAATAACAAGCTACAAAATATTTATTTTCATGTGTTGCTGTCTTGGCAATTTAGGGAATGTGGGCAAAAATTTTGCAGAATATGGGCACTTGCACTTAAGAGACACTAAAGCATAAGCAGACTGCCGTCTCTCGTACCTGACCTGTCCAACTCATGTCATCTCGTTCTGTGTGAAAGGCACTTTGGTCGTTAACCAAATATCAAAAAATAACAAACAAGACACCCTACTCGTTTCTTTTGTTAAAGCTGTAGTCTTTGAACTTTTACACGTAGGCTACTTTTACACGTAGGCTACATTTATTTACGTAAATGGATTTAACATTAGGCTACAATAAAGTCTATAGGTAGGCTATAGCCTATCACAATTTAGTCAAACAATTTGAGGAATTATGACAATTTAACTTCTGCAGTTTCGGCTATAGCCTATCACAATTTAGTCAAACAATTTGAGGAATTATGACAATTTAACTTCTGCAGTTTAAGTTATTTTTTCAGTGTCAAGACAAACATGCTGCTTCAACAAATGGCCATTTTAACAAATTAGTTTCATATATTCAACTCAAGGACACTAATATCTAAACATTAGTTAATTTAATATATTAACATGAGTTAATGGGTTGCAACGTTTAAGTAATTACGTGGACTGATAATATGCACTTTTTAAGACACCCCCTTGTCCATAAGGCATTCAATTAAACCCCTTTTAAAGTCCAACTTTTCTTTTACCAGGCTTACTTTGCTATATGATGATGAACTATGAACCTGTACATTCCAAAACTAGAGCCCCCTACTACATTATCCGCCCCTCTGAGCTCACATTGCCTTGCTTTATTTGTTTCTTCATCTAGGACTTGTTTTATTGTTAAAATTTCAATATGCTTTACTATCACGTTAAATTAACCAACCGTTATGAGTGCGTTTACAAAAGTGAAGTTTGGATGTGACAAAAAGTTGAATCCACAAATAAATATTGTAGGCTAACTTCAGTGTAAATATGCTGCCTGTTTGCGTAAAGGATATAAAAATAAATAAAAAAAGGAAAACGTGAAAAAGTAAAAGCTCCACAACGCTGCAACAAGCAAGGTGCACAATTTCTCTCTCCAGCCCATCTATACTCACACACTCTGACAGATACAAAGAAATACATTTAAATATATAGACAACCAGACACACACAACTTAAAAGACATAGCATGGGAAAACACCGGGGATTGGATTTAGCTTGTATTACCTTGCACGGATAATCCACAGTAACCCAGAGAAAGTAGACAGAAGAACCAGATATTCTCCACCGCCATGTACAGCGTTTGATTTCCAGCAGCGGGGTAAAGCAGTGTGCTTTATATGACCGCTACATGCATATAATGGAATTCGGGAAATAATCTCTTCAGGTTTAATTCGTTTCGCGTAATTTCACGTATTTCACTGTCGCGCGCTCCCCCTAACCTATAACATAACGTGGTCGTGTTAGTCGGGGAAGAGTCGTCCTGTCTCTCGGCGCCTCATCGCCATGTTGTGTCCAAATGTTAAGTGTGTGTGAGAGTGTGTTAGCTCTCTTTACACACACACACACACACACACACACCAGTGAGTCCCGCTTTAGGTGTCCACTCAGGAGCTGCATGAAACGCTGCCAGTATCCTCACACACCCCCTTTGCGTGTACACGGCTGCACGCTAGTTTCACCAAACGCGCTGCGCCAAACACACGACACAACAGTGTAAAATGAACATACATTGATTTATTTAGAGCTTCGTATGTCGCTAGTAGCAATGAGAAAATACACCCTTATATCTTATATGATGTGCTGATGTGTTGCTAGCTCTCCCCAATGTATTATAAAGTCAGATGTGTTATATATTTGCAATATAATTAATTGTAAATTCAATGTAACAAAGACAATTCCATGTGCCACTATAATCCACAAAGGAATTATATGTCAATAACATTCACTTGTTTATGCAAGTCATACATTCACTATAGTCTGCAACACACACACACACACAGTTGCAGGACCCCTCTCTGCCATGACCTTCAAATGGGCTGAGAGAGAATTCTTCTCTCCTGGTGTCTGAGGGGGCGAGAGATCACATGTGCATCCGTGTCATGTGCTCCTACAGGCTGAGGATCCCACTCCGCCACTGAGTCAGCCATGTGCACGGGACCCTATCCTACTACTGTCTCTGAACACAAATCGATCTATCTATCATCTATCTGTCTATCTAACTGAAAGAAGAAAATGTTTATACTCTTTATACATCACACAACTAAAAGATACCAGGTATAAATTATGTTATACACCACATGGCAACATTTTGAGGAGAGGCTAACCAGCCTTGAGTATCTAAACACATTAGAGAAAAGCATGGTAGATTATTATGTAAGCATTTATTCATTACCCATTAAAGTATGTTTTATGGTACAGACTTTAATATTATATATGTGTATGTGGATTCTGCCTTGGGCCAATCATGTTCAGAATGGGCTAAGATATTTTATCACTCTCAAGTCCCAACTGCAAACTGATGGGCTTCCTGGGGGTAACCGTATCCAAACCGCAGAGGGACTGAAACAGATCAAACAACGGGGATGTCCCTCCTGCAGCTGCTGTCTCTCCAAACAGCACTGCTCAAGCAGTGTGTTCACTCAGTAAATATCTCCTGCCTCTCTGTGCTGTTGTGACTCTAGTTTGCTGCGCTTCCACCACATCAAAGGCACTTTTGTCATGACATAATGGAGTGATTGTGTGCTTGTTGATTTTAGGGTGGGCTGCTTTTGCTTAAAAAAAACAACAACTAATGTTACAGACACAAAGAAACACCCCAAAACACAAATATGCTGTTTACACATTTCGAACATCCGCTCAAATCAGTTCATTTGGGGTGATAAAGCTCGTTTAGGGTTATTAACTTGCATGAATGAAGGCTCCCTCAGAGTCCCGAGGACATGCATTTTATCAGTTTGATCACATAAAAGTATGTTTTGTCAAACCATTATAGAATTATAGTACATTTTAGGTCTAGTCTCACTATAAAAGATGCAAAATAAAGTAAGCAATCAGATGCCTTTGAAAAAGTCAGAGGCACCCTTATTGCCCTAAGCTTGATCTGAATCTGAGTCACGCTGTTCATTGCACGATTCAGTGAATGAATGAGATGAACTTTGCATCCTTGAAATAATATATGTCTGTGAATTTAAAGCCAAAGCATTTTAGAAGTGTTTTATTCTGGTGTGTATTCATTATTGAACTGTTACACATCTGAATGAGAAAATCAATACAGTATTTTTTTCTGAGTGAAAGACTCTAAATAAGGGATGACCCATGAAATGAAAATGAAAGGTGTTCCGTTTAAAAAAATTATTACCCTTTTTGCAGTTCATATAGCACTCAAGTTTAATATAAAATGTACTGGGAAAGACTTTTCAGCTCTGGGACATTCAATGTAGCCAAGACAAAATGAGGACACGAATTGCGCTTTTAAATGAAAATAAATTAATAAATAAGACCTTAGATTTTTAAGATTTTAATATTATTCAAAGTATGAATGAATGCCTCACTTACAATTTTTCTCGTCTGGACAAAATGACCCATCATCTATTTAGAGTGAACCAGCAGATCCAATCCCCAAATATGAGGGTGTTGTAAATAACTGCCCTGCCCAGTTACTACCCCACTCTTCTGTCATTGAAAGGGCAACAAATGTATGCTTGGCACAGTCAGCATGTCACCATGGTTACTGAGACTCAGGAGTGGCACATAGGCATAGGACAAAAAGCTCAGTGGTACAATTGGTGGTCCAGTGCCACTTTGATACGCTGGCATGCGGCCCAGAGAGGGAGTAGAAAGGTATGTAGGCTACTACTGTACGAATGGGGTGGCACCCAAGAAGTAGCCTGAAACCTCACCACAATACATTGAAGGTCTGGTTTTGCTTGACTTATTTTCCCGGACTCCAAAAAAAGTATGAACTATAATTGTGGTGGCTAAAAATATGATTCCTGTTGGCATGATATGATATATAGCTCTCTCTCTATTTCCTATTTTCCCTGGGAACAAGCAATTGCTTATTATTATTTATACTAACATTTCCTCATTCAGAAGTTGTGGCATTTTTTAAGCAGGTGGGAAACACTGCAAGAAACAATGAGTATTGCATTTTATACAACAGTTAGTGTCAGTTCTTAAATCTGATTGGCTGAGCAGTCTTCCAAGACTGCTGATATTTAGTCCAAAAGCAATTGGACTTTTGTAGCACTCTGCTTGACTAGTGTTTGTATTGTCAGTGTGTGTTTTAGTGGTGGGGATTATCAGTAGGTTTCTCATTACACTAGAAGGTACATTACATGTAATTAATAAAAAAATACATTTACATTATATTTTATTATTATCTTAAAAGTATCTAACTAATCTAAATTAAAATGCTACAAAAACAAAACCATATTTCTGCCCCATTTTTCTTCTGGAATCATGATGTTTTAATGGATTGTGGTTAAGTAATTGAATGTATGGACACTCCTAGTTTCTGTTAATGCTTTTCATAATTGCAGTTGAAATACCGTAAAAATAGGCCTATAACTTATGAGAGGGCTTTTCGAGTTAAAAAGGTTGAGAACCACTGACCTAAATGATTCCTGAATCAGGAACGAAACACTGCTGCGTGTTGCCCTGAAAACACAAAAGGTTAATTCGGCTGTGGCTATACGTTTGGAACTATTATCTGAGCAAAAATAAACAAAGTAACTGACATTATTGTGTCTAAATGTAAAGGATGCTGTCACATTTAACGTGAGCATCGACTTTCAGTCTCTTCATTAGGAATCCACGCGATTGGGAATTTTGCATGTGAGCAAAAGATTTCCATATTCAGATTTCACAACAGGACTACATAAAGCTGCTTGTATAACAGTTTTTGCTCTGTTTTGTTCTGTTTTATTATCATGCTGTTTTGGTTTCCCTGTTTGCCTTTCTGTGTTCCCTTGTTAGTTTCCCTGGTTGTTAGTTCCCGCCTCTGTTCTGTTTGACATTGATTACGCTCCTCATGTATTTAAGACCTGTGTTTCCTTAGTTCCTTGGTCCAGTATCGTCAATTCGTCAATGTTAACGTGGTTGTGTTTGTGTTATCTCCTGCAAAGTGGTCTGTTATGGATTTATTAAAGACTGTTTTTGTTCCCTACTCCTCTCATCATGCACTTCACTACAACCAACCGTGACAGCTTGTTTTGAAAGTGAAAATTGTGTTTTATGCTATACTATTGGCAATAGACAATTAACCTTTTTGTCCAAGACTCTTTGCATACATTTTACTAATGTGACACACCCTAAATATTCCTATATTAACTCCTTGCATAAAAGCAATAACACTTGCTCAATTGTGCAAGGTCTGAAAATCATCTGAGGAAAGAGGTCTGTATTTGAAACAACAGAACTCTGGTCCCTCTGAACACATTGGCATAAAGACACAAATAAGAGGAAATGTGAGAATAAGAGAGAACGAGAGTGTGGAGATATATTTGGACAAAAGCAGAGTGGGAGTGGCTGACAGCAGTGGGACAGCGGCAGTTTGGTCTGCCCCTCAGGCAAACCACTCATTAGACACACAAAACCCGGCTGTGTCCAGCCCTTCCCATTAACAATGTACACAGTTCAGTGGAGATCCACCCTCAAAGGGATTCTACCTCCTCGATGGCCTGTCCATCAATACTAGACCCACTATATTCGCATAAATCTACATAGACTTAAACCTATCCGTTCTAAAATAGGTTTGCATAAAAGTGCAGCACAAAGATTCCATTGATGGAGCCATGAACATGACCCTATTTTCCTTTATAGTGAAGAAGAGGAGGACAGTGGTCAAAAAGAGAGGGAGCTCTCATCATAATGACCATAAAAGTGGATTTTAAATGCTCATAAAGCAGTGCATGCGAGACAGGAGGATTGCGTCCAGTGTGGCTGACCACCGTGCCATCATGAACATCCCAGAAATGGGAGTGTTGTTAGCCAACGGGAGGGAAACTCTTTCCCAGAGTACACTTGTCTACATTTGGACTCTCTGCTGAATGTCATTAACACTGCTCCAAACAAGAACTGTGAAGTGTTGAATATTCATATATAATGGGGTGGGGGATTAGATGGAAGAGAAAGACGACAGAATGGGAAAATGGAAGGACAGAGGAAGGGAGAAAAATAGAGAAGAGGGAAGGGACGAGATGGAGGTAAAGAAAGGTTAATGACTAGAGAAATAATAATAAAAAAAGAAAAAGATCTGGACACAAAATAGAGCCAAAGACATATCACAAAAGATAAAAATGTGACCAATCAAACAGAAATCAATCAAAGCAGAAGGGGACAATTAGCCGGAGGACAGATGAGTTAAGCAAGGACAGGACAGGAGTTTTAAAGGATGCTAAGAAGAAACATGTATAAGAGAAAGAAATAGAAATATATTGTAGAAGAAACATATTCAGTAAGAAAGCAACTAATACGGATTTTTGCTGGAAAAATAATTATATTTGACTTTGTGTGTGTGCGATATGTTTTCACTTTTCATCTCCATTTAATATACATAGAAGCATGTGATCACAAGTAGACTACTGTTGAAAAAGTTTGATTTTATTTATTCAGCAATGAAGCATTAAATTGATCAAACAAAATGTTACAAAAATGTCCAATTACAAATAAATGCTGTTCTTTTTTTGGTATTCTGGAAAAAATACATGTCATGGTTTCCACAAAAATATTAATCAGCACAACTGTTTTCAACAATGATAATAATAATAATAATAATAATAATACATGTTTCTTGAGCACCAAATCAGTATATTAGAATGATTTCTGAAGGATCATGTGACACTGAAGACTGGAGTAATGATGCTGAAAATTCAGCTTTCCCATCACAGGAATAAATTACATTTTAAAATATAATCAAATAGAAAAGAGTTATTTGAATTGGAATAATATTTCACAATATTACTGTTTTTTTAATCAAATTAAATGTAGCCATGGTGAGCATAAAAGACACGTGTCATGGCGATAAGGCCTTTTAAGATTTCAGGATGAGAGAGAATAAGAGAGTCCACTGACATCACAGTGACAGTATATCAAGGAGTGAAGACTCTTGTGTGTAAGTGCTTCACAATCAGCACATCAAATTTTTACAGACTCCCTGGTAACTAGACATTGGGAACCGATTGGCATGTCACTCATTCTCCTCTTTAGGATAAGCACTTTAGCCTGTCTTAGGGAGTCAAGCTGGCCTTTTGTCCTGGAGAAGATATGTTATCTGTGCTCTAAAAGTATGATAACAGGGATGTCAACACAGAGGATGGTACACATTTGAAAAGTGCTTATTAAAATGAATGACAGATATGTGACAGACATGTGAATGGGGGTTTCTCTTTGCTTAAATAAAAATGAAAAAGTGAGTCAGGTAGAAAGAGGATGCAGAGCCCCCTACAGATAATACTACCAAAATACACCCAATAACAACACCTCTGAAGAATTCTATTACAGCCTTGTCTTTACACTTGACCTTAGAAGACAGCAGACATTGCCTAGATGACTCCAAAACCGTTTAGCATCATAATATCGTAGTGTATTAGCCCCACTGTCCTGCAGAGTTTAGCTTCAGCTTTCCTCAAAAACACCTGACTGGGTGTAGGAATAGACAATGGCAATTTCCTTCCATGACCAAAACAGGAATGTGTGCTTTTTGAAGAAGTTGTGAATTTTGCATGCTACGATGTCATTCCCACCCTTCACAATAACACCACATACTGCCACAACAGATGGAAATCTTATAACTTTAGTATTTTTAATCATTTAAAAAATAATTAAGCTGTGATTTTCATTGAAGCATAATGGTACATAGTACATGGTTACATAGTAACAGTTAGTGTAGAATAAAAATTCAATATTATTCTTGTAACTTAATGTCTTGTACGTTTCAAGTGACCTATCATACATTCACTTCTTTCAGTCCGAGGTCTTCAGTATTTGCTCTTCATAAGCGAAAATTACTTATTCTTCATCGAGCAGAAACAATGGTGGACTGGAAACAATGAATCCCAAAGCATGGACCTTTCACATCAACACTGAAGAAAAGAAATGCAAAATCTTCATATTTCTTGCTGTTGAAAGCGAAAGTGAGGGATGAATCAGACTTATCTTTTGTTGTAACAAACATTATGCCACAAATGCTGTCGATTGAGCTTTACTTGAAACATTCCTTCAACATAACCTGCATTCTTTAGTATCATTATCCGTCAAATTATTTTAAATGAAATGCAGACCTGAAATGCTTTGACAAAGAAATGCTTGGCGTAAAGGGAAATCAGATCACTCTATTTGGCAATAAACATGTTTAATTGTTGTTGTTGTTGTTTTTTTTAGTAAGTGCTTGGGCAGTACAGCAAAATCATTTTTAAAATGCTAAAAGGGGCTATAATCAACTACAGTACATACATCAGCAAAACATATTCTCTCAGGGATCCACCAACAAACACAAGACCAACACAGAGAGTTCAAAACTATAAAAAGATGGAAAACAAGATAATTAACTCTGTAATAACTAAAAGATTTAGTTATTTTACAAGACAAAACAGAACATTAAGCAGGTTAGATATCAACAGTTTCACAATGCTGGATACTCGCACACTGTCACCATAGCATAAAAAACCCTGAGTAACCTATGAGATCAAGTCACAAAATAAATTATTCGTCAACTTTGGGATGTGATGATGCATCTCGAAAAATGGCCTTGAGGATGTGCTCACATAAAACATGTGACTTTCAGGACGTGTAATCATCTGCAGTTCACTAAGAATTCAGTGACCATTGGCAGTGGACTTTCGCCCTATTGTCTTTGATTACTATATATCTAAATTGAGCAATTCCAGCATTATGGATTTTATGTATATTTAAGTACATATAAACAAAATGACACTACATCAATTAAGCATATAGGTACTTAAAGTTGTGGAGTGCAGGGATTCATTTTTTTTTATTCTGATCTTCAAGTGAAAGATAAAAATGTTAGACATCCATATTGTAAAGTAGCCAGATATGATTACACAATTTCTTGATGCCTGCAAGGTATCATCGATACATTAGTTGGTAGCTACATGTAGCTAGCAACTGTCCACACACTTCCATAAATAAATATGTTCATAAACATGCTGTTTTGTTCAAAAAGTAAATAAATAGATATGCTGTGTTAAAACAAACAAACAAAGAAAACAAGGTTATGCCCATGACACAGAACACTTGAAAATTGAGTAAAGAATCTATTTGTTAAATACAAACAACCTTGACAAAGGTTACATGTGCACAGGAAGTAATAATACAACCCCATTTATTTCAATTCAGGCTTAAAATTTGATCTGTCTGAATGTGAAGACACAATGCTTGCAAGTTAAATAAAATTGCAAGATTGTTTCAAACCTGTGTAAGTCAACTATTTTTGGCTTTGCAACAGCATATCTGATGTCTTTTTGTTTCACATGTACATCTACACACACATACAACAGTTCTTTCTGGTTCTTTCTGAGAGCCTTTTCCAGCCATGCGATATTCCCCCAGTATCAGCACTGGAACAGTTTCACCATTTTAAATACATTCTCGCCTAAAAAAAAACTCTTAAAACTACATTCCATGACACAATAACCGTAGTATTTGAAAATGATGGTGTTTTGCTCGTCCGCCATGACTATCTGTGAAATTCTTTGCAAACAGAGTGATACAAATGGTGAAATGGTTCGAGTGCTGATACTGTGGAAAATCACACGGCTGGAATGCTCTCAGCCAATCAGATTCGAGAACCAGAAGGAACTGTTGTATAAATATATATATTATTCTGAGGCTGCCTGTAATGTGGAATTGCCCAATGTATCTATACTGTTTGTTGTATTATAGCAAGTGAATTTTAAAGAAATCAAATTCTGCTGGATAAAAAACCCCCAAAAAAACTAATTTTAATTTCCAATGTACTGCATCTTCATGTTGTTTTGTTAGACGGTGTGCTCAGCAGAGACTGGTTTGACAGAGGCAGGAGTGAGCGCTTCAAACTACTGTTGTTTGCACTCTGCAGGCTGAGGATCCACGGGCTGGAAAAGAGAAAAAAAAGATAGGGATGGAGAAGGAGAGAGAATTTTTTATTCAATAACTTAATACTTTATCTGCAACTTGAGGCAGGAAGAGTGCAGGAGAAAGAGAAAGGGAGATATATCTTCATCACAGAAGAGTGGCTAATGAAAGTACATTTACACTGACACATCTCTCTATGCATCTGTAGGATCAACAACGTGAATACACTCATTAATTAAGATAAAAGTGTGAGGGAATCTAAAGTGAATCACCACTCTTTTGTACTGCAGATACATCACTATCACTAAATGGGAGAAAGCGTGTTTCACCACAGCCTGATCCACCGAAAGAAAATGGTTGTTTAAAGCAGTTGTTTTGCATGAAGGGGTCATATTACAATTAATCAAATCTTCCTTCAACTTAAAAAAAAAAGGTTGATTTATTAAGAAAAAAATCCATAACTTCCCATAAACTGCTAAACCTCTTCATTCTGAAATCCTTTAGGTTCTGTTTACACAGTATTGAAAGTGTTACACCGCACTCACGATCATCAAGGTGCCAGACAAGACAAAAAATCTCAAAAAATAAATTGTCCGCACACTAAAATCCTTTAAGCAAATTTAATAACCAAGCTTTCGGTCAAATGACCATCCTCAGGGTATCACAGTGTTTACACAGTATTAAATTGGCCCATCCAGTCATGGTGAAGTGACTGAAATGCTCAAGAAAACAGTTTGAGGGAAAAATAAAACAAAAATAAAATTTGACTAACATTATTTACATATTATATACATTTACATATTTATATACTTAATATAAAAACCCTACAATTGTACTTTTGGTATACTATGTATAAAGTCTGCTAAATTGGAACAACTAATCTTGCACTTAATGCACTTTAGTTCCAACTAAAGATATATTTAAGTATATTTGATTGTGCTAAAGTGGAACTATTGCAAGTATACTTAAGGTAGACTTAAATATCTTGTATTTAAAGACTGATAAGAGATCATACTATCCTTACTAATAGTGATATTAAACTATTTTAATATTAAGAAATGTGCATTGTGCAATAAAGTAGTACTCCAAATAAAGTTTAATTATAACATTTATATCAGTAAGTCTCAAGCGATAAGTCAGTAAATATGTTAATGGATTAGTAGTATAGTTAATATGAAATTTATGTATTTTAAATACATTTTGGTAGTTTTTTTTCCACTAGGGGACCATTGCTTTGGACCACAGTGACCAAAGAATGTACACTACTGTTCAAGATAATGTTAAGCTAATGATTTTTAAAAAGTCTATTATGCTCACCAAGGCTGCATTTATTTGATCAAAAATACAGTAAAAACTGTAATATTGTGAAATACTCAGTCGAAGAATTGACACTGAAGACTGACACAGTCTTCAGTGTCAAAGTGATCAAAAGTCCCTTTCAGGCAAGTCATTTCACTCGGCGGCCATCTTTGAAACGGCCATCTTTGGCCATCACACCTGTGAGACACACCGATCTTGTATCTCTCACGGAGGAGCGGGAATTTTCTTAGCAATGTTAAAACGCACATTAACCGATCACTTGTTTAGCGTTCATGTAAACACTTACATTCAGATTCATCAATCGGAATGAGTTCAGTTAGATTGAAACAAAAGGTGTGCATGTAAACACTGAATGGCGACTGCAGAAAGCTGAATCCCGGACATTTTGGACGATCTCGACGCCCGGACATGTCAACCCCTACTACTAAGCTTTCTCCACAGAACAAGAGCCTGCTAGCTTAGCTTCCAAAAAAAAGATGTCTGACACTGTGTACATTCTGTGAGTGAGATCCCACCCTCTATGGGCGGGTTGAGAACATGCGGGACAGGCCCTACTACTGGCTGTAGTCTTTAGCCTCTGGGCAAAAAATGCGAAAGGACGATTTTTGCGTCATCGGAGGATTTTTTCCAGACAAAAAAATACATAAAATCTCTCGGGTGGAAAGCACGGTAATAAGAAAATACTACAGGTTTTCTACTAATACAAAGCTTAATGCTAAATCCTGAAGTATCCCTTTAAGAAAAACAATACTTAATCCTAATCTTTTGAACAGTAGTGTATGATATTATCCCTTTAATATAAGACATATATAGAAGAAACCCCAATACTGAAACACTCCATGATCAGGGTCTAAAATCAGTGCTTTTTGCTTGAATAAATAAGTTATAGCAAAATAATATGTATTCAAAAAAGAAAAGTTCTGGAAAAGTTTTTGACCTACTAAAAACCATCAATAATTATTCAGCAAGATTGTGGGGGAAAAAAAGACTACAGGGTATACATAGAGCAAAATGGATGGAAGGACATTGCCCCAAATTCTCTAATACAGCAGTCATGATTCTGTCCTCTTCTCTGTTCTTTTACAGTCATGTACTGAGATTTTGGGCAAGGCCTTAATCATATGAGATGAAATGAAAGGTTCAATACAATGTTACAGGATTGCTGTGGGCATGGGATAGCAGACGTACGGAAAGGGATGAGGCCGAGGGGGATGTGAAGGCAAAGGTTAGAATGGACTCATGACATTTCTTTCTTACCTAGAAATGTATGAGGTGAGAATGACTTATGCCTTTCACTAGGGCAGAACAGGAGGTAGAAAACAACCACAATCAGCATTAATCATCAAACATGCAAAATACACCACAAACATTCATCCAAAGAAAAAACAGAACAGAAAATTAAGTTAGAGTGAGAACTGCTAAACAAAGAGACAATGCAGTAATTCCTTTTCAAATTCAACTCATTCAGATCAAGTTATAATCAAAATCCAAACTCACCTTGGAATCTCCCTCCTCTTCATCGTCCTCATCCTCCTCATCTTGATCCTATTTCACACAAAACACACTTACCCTAAACAATTGCAACTTAATATCAAATAAAACGTCACTTATTACATTGTGAAGTTTTATAAAACACTGATTGCTCCATTTATCTTCAATACTATGTATATAGTAAACTCACCTCCTCTTCACCCTCATCCAGTTCCTCCTCCTCAAACTGACACAAACAAATAAATGATTGTATATTACAAATGAATGCACACTGGAACTATTCTGCAGAACCGTTGACATCGTAAGACAAGAAACAGTGAAAATACGTACACTTTCGTCATCCTCCATAGCTTCTCCTGTGAAGTACAAAACTGCTCTCGGAATGATTCTTTCCCTGAAGAAATGACCAATTTCAAAATCTGTGGCTAAGGTGAACTCTGAATCCTCATCCTGTTGAACACAAAAGGAATTATATCAACTTCTCTGATAATTTTGAAGATGAAAAATTAAGTCTATATCTAGATCTCTGAAATGATTCTCTAAACTTTTACAGGAAACGAATCCCTCGTGTCTATCAGAAGGCATGATGGTGGATAAGGCAGGCAAAACCATATTTTATTGGCAATAAAAATCCTCAAATTACATATATTTGGTCTCATACAAACTAAATGCCAAGATAAAACTAAACAGTATAAGCTGAAACCAAAAAGGATAAAGTAACAAAATACTTACCAACTCTTTATCTGGTGAAACTAAAACAGAAAAAAAAAAATTGGTGACTTCATGTGATAGCAAAAAGTAAACCTGCAGTATGTTAAACATCTGAATGACAGAATATAAATATTCATCTGATAATTACTTAATACAAAACTATGGCTCATTGGTACAACGTGTACAATCAAAATTTAAGAGAGCTTAAATGCAGTAGGTTATAAACAACACTATCGCTATAAATAATGTTAATTCAAAATAAAGTATTTTTGATAAAAAAGGGATATAACAAGAAACCTAAAGAAACAGAGACACCTAAACTAAACTCAGTTAAAGGTGGGGTATGTGATTCTCTTTTTTGTAAATTTTTTGAAAATCACTTGAAATCCTATTCATAACCCACTTACAGTTACTGAGTTAGAAGCACTGAAATGAAAATTAAGCAATTTAATAATTTGTGGAACGGGCAGGACTCGAAAAACTCCAGCCAATCATTTCCAAGACCACCTAGAATCATTGGACAGTAAATCCGTCAATCAAACGGTCGTACCATACCCCCCTCCCCCCCACACGAATCAGGGCCAGCGTTGGAGGAAAGAAGGTAGGACCATTTGAGTTGTGTATTTTCAAAATCTGCCGGCCGTTTTGCAAATCCCATACCCCACCTTTAAAGAACCATATTGAGATTTATTGTGACATGAGCCAGGCGAAAGTATAAACAAGAATGTGTTTACACAGTGCAGTACACCTTAATGATTTCCCAAAGTATTCAACCTACTAGTCTCATTTTCCTGTTATTAGCATTCATAAAAGTTCACATGCACAACTGTTATATTGTGTACCTTTAATAGGGTTGAAAAAGTTGAAAAAAGAGTCATTGGGCACTTGTTTGGTGATGACCCTCGCTGTCCCTCTGCCTTTGTGCTTCTGCTTCTTCTTGATTGTTTTAACCGTCACATCTTTGCCTTTGTGCCAATCAATTTCACACCTGCCAACAGGAGAGATGAATAATGAAAAAGTGTGAAAGTCTGTTGACGATCTGAGCAGGTCTTGCTGATTAACTGCTCACCCCTCACAGTCCATGATTTCTGGTCCCTCGAACGAAAAAGTATCCTCTGCGTCTGGCTCCGATTTCATTTTGTATACTTTTGTGAGGACTGTGTTGGTAAAGTATTCATTGGGTTCAAAATGGAACTCTAATGTGAAGCTCTGTAAAATACAGGATTAATAATAATAAAAAATACATATAGTATAATAAATTTAAAATGATCTGATTTGTCCTGCAGTTAGCAACACACACACACACACACCTAGAAGATCATGATCACAGGGTTCAATCTAAAATAATCATAAGCCTTTAAATGATTGTCCTTACCATAGGCTGATCAGGACCAGAAAATATCACTTTAATATCTTGAAGATGTTTAAGTATCGGTTCGTCATGCTCCTGTTGAGAAAGAGCACAGGCTTTCTTTTAATTTCAAATGTGCTGGGAAAAAATGTGGTGTTTGATTATTACCATGTCTTTTTCATGAAACTGTATTCATAATTATTTTAATAATTATGTAATATAACTGTATTCACATTCATCATATGAAGTTGTATATCATCTGTACAATGTTACAGGGTGAAAGCAAACATTAAATAATCATCAATAAGAATAGAATAGAGACTTCAGAGGGAAAGGTTTCTGCTGATGGTTCACCTGCAGCATATCGCTCAACATGTCCACACTCCGGAATATGGTGAGCCAGAACTCTGGAATTCCCTTGGGCTTTTCCTCATTAGCATCTTCTGTCTTTTCCCCTATAGCAGCTTTCTTCTTCAAATCTTCCTGAAAAAGAAAAGTTTGCATTGGAGTAGTGCTCTTCTGTCAGCAGCATCAGAGATGATCAGACCTGATTTCAATGTGAGTGGTCAGATTATACTCACTGCTAATGCGGCTTCATCCTCATGGTCACTCTGCCATTCACACTCCTCATCAGTGGGTTCCACTTCTCCAGACACAAATTTTCTTCTCTAGGAATATAGAAAAGCTCACTAGAGAGAGAATATCATACCAATACCATGCAGACATGAGTATCAGCTCAAAAGATTTTCGGTGCTTTAGAGCCATTCTGAAACCTACAGTACATTGAGGAAGAATGTTCTGCAATAGCAGGCCAACAATCAGAGATATTTATTCTATAATTGTTTTTCTGTCGTACACAGAAAAATATTTAAATATATTATAATGCATAACAATGTATTACAATTAAAGAATAATACATATATATACACATATGTACAATGTGTGTGTATATCATTTATATATACAGTTATGTAAAAAAGAAAAAGAAAAGATAGGACACCCTTTTGAATTCTATGGTTTTATGCAACAGGGCATAATAAAATAAAAATAAATAAATAAAAAAGTATTTACCTTAAAATGAGGTAAATACAACCTCAGATGAACAACAACACACGGTATATTACACCATGTCATTTATTTAACAAAAATAAAGCCAAAATCGAGAAGCCATGTGTGACAAACTAAGTGCACCCTATGATTGAATTACTTGTAGAGCCACCTTTAGCAGCAATAACTTGGAAGTAATAATTTTCTATATGTCTTTATCAGTCTCTCATATCGTTCTGGAGGAATTTTTGTTTACTCTTCTTTACAACGTTCCTTCATTTCTTTGAGGTTTGTTGGCATTTGTTATTGCACAGCTCTCTTATGGTCATGCCACAGCATTTCAATCGGGTTAAGATCTGGACATTGACTGGGCCAGTGCAACACCTGAACTCCTCCTTTCCAATCATTCTGTAGATTTGCTGGTGTGCTTGTCGATCATTGTCCTGTTGCATGGCCCAATTTCAGCCAAGCTTTAGCGGTCAGACAGATGGCCTGACATTTGACTCAAGAATACTTGGTATACAAAGGAGTTAATGGTCGACTTAATGAAGTGGACTGTGCATTATGGCCAAACATCTCCACTTTGGTCTCGTCTGTCCAAACGACACTGTTCCAGAAGTCTTGTGGTTTGTTCAGATAAAACTTTGCAAACCTAAGCCATGCTGCCATGTTCTTTTTTATAAAGAAGCTTTCTCCTGGCAACCCTTCCAAACATGACATACTTGTTCAGTCTTTTTCTTCTACTGTCATGAACTTTAACATTTAACATGTTAACTGAGGCCTGTAGAGTCTGAGGTTTAGTTCTTGAGTGTTTTGCGATTTCTCGGAGCATTGCACAGTCTGACCTTGGGGTGAATTTGCTGGGATGCCTACTCCTGGGAAGATTAGCAACTGTCAAGAATGTTTTCCACTTGTGAATAATCTTCCTCGCTGTAGAATGATGGACTCAGGAAATGGCCTTGTAACACTTCCTAGATTGATGGGCAGCAACAATTGCTTCTCTAAGATCATTGCTAATATCTTTCCTACTTGACTGTGTTAACACACACCTGAATGCTCCAGATCAGCAAACTGCCAAAACTTCTGCTTTTATAAAGGTGGTCACGCTTGTTGATGATCAATTAATCAAAGGCATTTGATTAGCAGTGCCTGACTGTTACTTACCCCTTTTAATTCCCATGGAAGCAGTAAGGGGGTACTTAGTTTGTCACCCATGGCTTCTCCATTTTGGCCTACTTTTTGGTTAAATAAACAATGACACGGTATAATATGTCATTGTTTTTGATCATCTGTTGGTTGTATTTACCTGATTTTAAGACCTGCCAAGGACCAATTTTTTATTATGTTCAGATACGTAAAACCATAAAATTCAAAAGGGTGTACTCTCTTTTTCACATGACTGAGATATATATGGTATGTATATTCACTATCGTTCCCTTATGCTCACCAAGGCGGCACTAATTTGAATAAAATAGTTTTTAAAACATTATTATTATTGTGAAATATACAACAAAAAAAGAGAAAAAGTGTACACACACAAACTCACTTTGTCAAATAACGGCTGATAAAGAGAGCTATACTTTCTCTCCAGCTCATGCACCTCCTTGTAAAACTTGGCTTCGATGTGTGTGCTGTTAACCTGAAGATTCTTTAAGGCATTGACTCTTCTTTTCACAGACTTTGGTAAGCTGGACAGAAGTTGATAGAGGAAGAGAAGACAGACATTATGTGAGCAGATGGGTGTCCGATAATGCACAGCTGGACTGGTGCATTTCGCTGCTCTCTGGGGTCAACAGATTGGTTTTAAGTAAGAGCATCAGATACAAGATCCCTGTTCAAATCACATCGCAAACTTCTGAGAACTCAAGTCATTTACATTACATTTACATTCATGTAAACAGCAAAGATAAGGTTTGTGCTGCAATTGCTGAATCTGTTTTAGTCTAAGTTGACTGCTTGACCCAACAGCACCTTATGTTTGGTCTTGCAGTGTTCACGCACAAATTAATTATTGCGGTTTTGTGCAAATACTGTTGTCTGTGTCATTGTTTTCATGACCACTACAACTACAGCCAAATTCAGGGAGTGAAATTAGCATTCATGGGTGTGAGACCTATCTCTGGGCATCCTCAATCTGACACAAATACACATACATGTATACACACACACACACACACACACACACCATTAGGACTGACTTCTGTGTGATAACTATACAAGCAGAGACAGATTTTAGGTTGCAGGCAGATGGCCTGACTAGTTTTCCCCCTTAGACAGTCGGTTATATTACACTAGCAGGGTTGTCTCTCTATGTAACATTAGAAACAATGAAAATGCAATGTGCCGTTTTAAAATTCCACGCAGGAAATATGAGACACATCCAGTCGGGGAAATAGTTTTCTTAAGATAGGAAACAATAAAAACATGATGCCATGACAAGGAATAAAGTCCTGTTTAGTCTCTCTTTGGTTCCAAGTTATTCGTTTGGTTTGTATGAAACATCCTTAGTGTTTCACCTTCCGTGTCTTGCTTACCTGTCCATGATGGAAGCACTATGTGAGACACTGTCTATTTTGTCCTGAAGAGCTGCCAATGCCTGTGGGTTCTGCATCGCCTGGTCGCTCACCTTACCTGAAAATAACATGCCATCACCAGCATTAAAAATTAATGCACTAAATCATTATTCATCAGACAAATCTCTCAAAGTCAAAGGATGTTTATACTGCAAACAGTCCTTCCCAGAAACATCGACTTTGAAGGAAGCATAAAATCATGTTCAGCACAGTGAAAGTAGGTTTGCAAGACTTCTTAAGAGATCCTACAAAATCTTTTCCATTAAATCATTGACAACAGTGATGTGCAGAAGCTTCATGAAACTTTTACACTGAAACATTATACTGGCTTTTGTCTGAGCAGCACCATGAATCAGTAAAAAAAATTTCTCTGCCAGCTCATAAATGTATCAGTATTAAAACACTAAAAAATAATTAAAATAAAAAAAACCTAAACAGAATATACAAGGTATATCTCATCTAAAAAAAACATTTTTGTGAGCCTGATAATAATCAAAGACAATACCAGGAATTCCTAGTTCCTTTACCTTTGGCTTCCTTGTCAGCATCCATCTTGCTACCACAGCTCAAATATTCTATGAAAAACACAAAACACAAAACGTACAACTTCAGTTTGTCTAAAAGTACATTTTTGGCTATTAGTTAAGACAAAAGTACATATTTTAATTAACTAGACTTTTAACTAGACTACCTAATATATATACATACACTCACCTAAAGGATTATTAGGAACACCTGTTCAATTTCTCATTAATGCAATTATCTAATCAACCAATGGCAGTTGCTTCAATGCATTTAGGGGTGTGGTCCTGGTCAAGACAATCTCCTGAACTCCAAACTGAATGTCAGAATGGGAAAGAAAGGTGATTTAAGCCATGTCCACACTAATACGTTTTCGTTTGAAAACTTGTATTTTTCTCTCTGTTTTGGCCTTCCGTCCACACTGAGACAGTTTTAAGTGAACAAAAACGTAGCTTTTGGAAAACGCTCTCCAAAGCGGATACATTTGAAAACGCCGTTTTCGCGTTGTAGTGTGGACCGTGAATCCAGAGGTATTTGAAAACGATGACATACGTTTAGTCATGTGATCCATGTTGTACCAATAGATATTCATGTTTACCGGTATTGTGCCTGTTAATTATGTGCGATTCACTTTTACACTGTTGCTCAAATATGTTAGTTTGCACACTCTTCATATCACAGTAGCCTACTGCAAAGATGACAGAAAATGTACTCACATTTGCTGTTCTGCGGCAATACAGGAGAGCAGTCGCGTTTTAGACAAAACATATGGTGACTGAGTGCGACCTGGACGCATCAGTGAATGGTGAGATATGTTGCTAAATAAAATTATCCTGTTAGAAGAATTGCGCGATAACTTTATTATTTATTTTTCCATCTGTATCATCTGTAGTAAGCTTTTGTGAGGTAGTATCACGCATGCGCAGTAAGGTGAATTTAGAAGTTTCTCATCCACACTGAAACGTCGGAAAACGCTAGTGTGGATGGAGAGCGTTTTTAAACGAAAACTCAGTTTTCAAATGTATCCGGATTAATGTAGACGTAGCCTTAAGCAATTTTGAGCGTGGCATGGTTGTTGGTGCCAGACGGGTCTGAGTATTTCACAATCTGCTCAGTTACTGGGATTTTCACGCACAACCATTTCTAGGGTTTACAAAGAATGGTGTGAAAAGGGAAAAACATCCAGTATGCGGCAGTCCTGTGGGCGAAAATGCCTTGTTGATGCTAGAGGTCAGAGGAGAATGGGCCGACTGATTCAAGCTGATAGAAAAGCAACTTTGACTGAAATAACCACTCGTTACAACCGAGGTATGCAGCAAAGCATTTGTGAAGCCACAACACGCACAACCTTGAGGCGGATGGGCTACAACAGCAGAAGACCCCACCGGGTACCACTCATCTCCACTACAATTAGGAAAAAGAAGCTACAATTTGCAAGAGCTCACCAAAATTGGACAGTTGAAGACTGGAAAAATGTTGCCTGGTCTGATGAGTCTCGATTTCTGTTGAGACATTCAGATGGTAGAGTCAGAATTTGGGTAAACACTCAGAATGAGAACATGGATCCATCATGCCTTGTTACCACTGTGCAGGCTGCTGGTGGTGGTGTAATGGTGTGGGGGATGTTTTCTTGGCACACTTTAGGCCCCTTAGTGCCAATTGGGCATCGTTTAAATGCCACGGCCTACCTGAGCATTGTTTCTGACCATGTCCATCCCTTTATGGCCACCATGTACCCATCCTCTGGTGGCTACTTCCAGCAGGATAATGCACAATGTCACAAAGCTCGAATCATTTCAAATTGGTTTCTTGAACATGACAATGAGTTCACTGTACTAAAATGGCCCCCACAGTCACCAGATTTCAACCCAATAGAGCATCTTTGGGATGTGGTGGAATGGGAGCTTCGTGCCCTGGATGTGTGCATCCCACAAATCTCCATCAACCGCAAGATGCTATTCTATCAATATGGGCCAACATTTCTAAAGAATGCTTTCAGCACCTTGTTGAATCAATGCCACATAGAATTAAGGCAGTTCTGAAGTCAAACACAGTATTAGTATGGTGTTCCTAATAATCCTTTAGGTGAGTGTATATAATGTATTAAAAACAGATGATGCTGGGAAATGCACAACCAAAACATCAGTGTAATGAACCTAAATGACCCTCAATACAGAGTCAGAAGAAAATTATTTTTTAACCATGAAAACCAATTCGGTATCCATTTGGGTCAAATATTTTAGTGCTTTCATCATGGACAGTGACTCGATTATTTAAAAATAAA
The DNA here is from genome assembly GCA_031834385.1 of Semotilus atromaculatus. NCBI lineage: Eukaryota > Metazoa > Chordata > Actinopteri > Cypriniformes > Leuciscidae > Semotilus > Semotilus atromaculatus. Next base: position 21,082,232 of record JAULUF010000009.1, on the reverse strand, counting down.
ATCCTCAAGCTACACATTTAATAACCCCAAATGTGCCATGGTAATTCCATAGTTAGTGTGGTATCATTATTATATGATAAAGATATTTTAACTAAAATAAAACCGATAACTTGGTATTAGAAGCCAATTTTTATTATTATTATGACTACTAGTAAAATAATAACATACTCTTGATAACAATTTAATAAAGTATTATAATTTATTATAATTAACTAAAGATTTTGGAAACGTCCTAGCTTGAAAAATACAATTTATTCTGTTTTTTATATATATATATATATTTTTTTTTTATTTTTTTTATTACAATTGTATTAATTTGGTGGAAAGTTTTCTTAGCATAGAATATTCTGGTAAGAGAAAGCTAAATATTCCTTGTTGCAAATAAACGTTTAAATTGCTTATGTTAGCATACCATGTAGCAAAACTGCAAATATCAAAATCAACATCTCAAAGTAAAGGTAACGTTACAAGCAGATGTGTCATGTTGACGCCCATCATAGATACACACTCACGCTAGCAGCTAACACGCTAAACTAGCCACATCCAGACCATAACAAATCAGATCACATAATCTCCACAACCACAGAGTTTAGGACATGTGAATGGAGGGGGTCATAACAGTGGCAGAGTGCAGACACTGGACGGTCACCAAACGAACACTGTAGACGGGTCACGGCTGAAGTGTAAATATCACAGGTTAGCAGGCTAACAGACCCACACAAAAACACATTCCGGGTCTGAGCTTAGACTATCTCTGCCGCGTTTAACAGGTTTACAGGATCATTGTTTGCTAACTGACTTAACGTTATATTGAAGCTGTAACAATTCATAATAGTCGCTCGCAACTTTATCAAAACAAAGATGGCATGCAGAGAGCACAAGCAGCACATTAATACAAGACATTTACAACCCCGAAAATATCACCCATTCTGCTTTACATAAACTGGACATGCATAATATATCATGTATTTTAAAAGTAAAATGTCTAATTTTGTTGAAATATTTATTTGTTTTAGGGAGATTGCTGTTCTTACCTGAATCAGCGGGTGTTGTTCGGCTCATGGACTCGGCACTCGGCAGTAAAGCTGAAGCGCATTGGCTGGCCAGTAGTACTCCGCTCCAGCGACAGTGATGTGTTGGACCATAGACTTGAACCGGTTCTTTGAAATGTATTGTTCGATAGAACCGATTCTCTGAAATAACAGATTTCGTTTCGGCGATTTTCAGGGAAGCATATTACATGCTCTAAAAACATTAAAATAAAGCGGTTTATTGTCATTTAACGTATCTTAGTTTAATTTGTTGCAGCCATGAATAAGATACACAAAATAAAGTAATTTAGAACATAAATATAATTTGCATTTACAATAAACAATACCAACATTCATTTTCATCTAATTTTTTGTTGTTGTTGCTGCATGTTTTAATAATTTTCTAGCATGTTTCATATGTAAGTAACATTTTTTATATGGGTTTTCAAGTTCCCATTAAGAATCGGACATAACAATTATTTCAGAATCAGTCAGTAGCCCATTGACTCGGTTCACTCTACAATTCATGAAATAATAATTCAGTTCAAATTGTGAATGCTTCAATCTATTCATTAAAAATATTATGAAGGTAAAATGATGACATAAAGAATCGCGTGCGCAGGGTAAGATTTGTGAAAGAGTAGGCCTACTTGCATGTGCAAGAGAACATTTGTAAAGGTGTAAATCGTCTTCAAGGCTTCAAGTGTAAGAAAAAAATATTTGCAGCATTTAACTGTTATTCGTAGCCTAAGTGTAATTCATGTATTTTGAAGCTGCAGGTTCATGCTAACGCAAAGTAAATAGGATCTGTATTCTTCAGACTGTCATTTTTCATTTTTGAAGCTGCAGCTTCTATGTACTCTTTCACAAATCTTGATTCTTTATGTCATCATTTTACCTTCATAAAATATCCCACTAAAAATTCGTTGACAAATTCGATTTCACTAATCACAGGCTTCTTTTGCATTGACATCATTTGATGTTTTATACCAATTTACCCTTATTCTGATTACATTTTATATTATTGCATGCATGTTTTAAATGGCTTTTGAGCTGCCTACAACGTTGTCTAGGTAAGAAATTCACTAGGTTTGGTATATGCAGCTCTGTGCATATGTTTTATGACAGTACTAACTAAACTAAATAAAAAAAAGTCTTTATGGAAAAAATATTATAGAAATAAGTTATTGGCGACAAATAAGCATATCCTTTTTTTATTTTGGCATTTCATGTTCCTATAAAGACTATGTAAATACTAACAATAACTGGTGCTCCTATGTATGTCTCTGTTTTTTTCATTTGTGGTAGACCTACAACCTGAAGTCCCTTCATTCCTGTATTATCAGAGATATTTTGATTCTGGATGAATCATTTTTATCACTAGCTGATTTGTAAACCATGTTTCAGAGAAAACACTTACTTGATCAGTCAGATTTTAAAAATCCATAATGAAAACATTAAATGTTTGATCCATTTCCACATTAACAAGCTAAATAGTTATTGCATACTTCATATAAACCACCAAACCAACATTAGAAAAATTCTGCTATACTTGCATCTTTGTTCTACATGTGCAAAAAGCACACAATTTTAAGTATACACCCTTAATATCATAGTCATAAAATACCTCTCAAAGTCATGTTTGCAGAGCATCAGGAAAACAAAAATCCTCCAACCATGACCAGAAGGATTTGACAAACCTTGCCAAAGTTTAGAGCCAAAACTCACAGATGAAGTCTTTGAGTTTTGCTGCCTTTTCACAAACAAAAGACATGTTCACAACAGACACTATGGGCGGATCGCAGGTTGCATCAGACTCAATGCCTCATGTTCTCAGCTCCCATTCTGAGTCAACTGAAGGTATTCATTATACAGCTTCTCCTGAGCCTCGTAAAGCTTGTGAAGCTTTTTGGTCAGTCCCTTACTGAGCTCCTTCCCCTCAGCATCATGTGTTGGGAAACCCTGTTTATACAAAGAACAGACGTTCTATTAGCATTCCTGAATAGATGTAACCAAATTTTTAAAAATTCATAAGGAGTCATCTATCCCCTATAGATTAATAGTCACCTTGAAATAGATCCAACATACAGCAGTGTGACATAAAAGAGTGTATCTTAAGACAAAAGAAGACTGAATGGTTTGCATTACCGTTTCATCAAAGCTGGAGTACTTGTCAGTCTCTGAACGGAACATTTCATTGGGTTTAACCTTCATTTTTGCCAACTTTGCCATCTATCACAAAAATATACAAATAATTAAAATCAATGGAAGACTAACGGTAACATACTTTCTTAAATATAAAAATATTTAACAATAAACATGAGAGAATTTCTACAAGATGGGTGACTAAATTATGGAGTGTTTCAGGTGGTTTCTGTAATCGCTCTAATCACCTCTTGTTCTTGTTTTTTCCTGGCAGCCTCCTCTTTTTTCATTTTTTTTTCATCTTCCATCTTGAAACATAATACAATATAAGTATTATGCAGGACAGTAATATTAACATGTCAAATAAATGAACCATATGAACAAAATAAGCAATATCATCTTTTAATATAACTTTTAAAAACGGACACACACACACATCACACACTGAAAAGAAAGCATCACGGTTTCTACAAAAGTGTAAAGCAGCAAAACTGTTTTCAACATAATAATAATAAGAAATGTTTCTTGACCACCAAATCAGCATATTATAATGATTGCAGAAGGATCATGTGACACTGAAAACGGCTGAAGAATTATCTTCGACACCACAGAAATAAATTATAGATTTCCATTACACGAGAGTAGATGTTAAAACTTCATGCTGATTTGTACTCGGCTTTCGCCAAGATAAGCAACACTAAGACGTAGCTTTACAGTAAACTATGCTTCTCCATCCATTTACGCTTCTTTCCATATGAGGGTGTGACTCCCCTTCTGTCCGGCGTTAACGGCTGCAGTGTACTTGGTGCGTCAGCACACACGACGGCTGCAACTACAGTGTGGTCTCCCTAGTGGACCAGCACGACAACCGTCTGGATTGAGCCGAGTAGGGGACATCTCTAGGGTCTTCAAGTGGGCACCTTCCGTCCTCAGTGTTTCGTCGACTAGCCCACGACACCTCAAGAGGGCTCGACAGTGACTCTGGCGTCTCAGAGTCACCCCCCTCCGTCCCCCACTCAACTCAGCCCAGCTTACTGACCTCTACATCCCTCCTGCTGCTGAGACCTAACCACAATCTCACAATCTCTCCGCAACCCAACCATACGCGCCAACCCGAATATAAATAGAAATATATATAAAACAGTTATACACACACGTATCTATACACACACCAATAAACAGTGTTTCGAAAAAAAGTGTGTGTGTGTATATTTATATATATATATATTTATTGTGGCAAGCTCCCGGAGCACTCATCAGCGTTGTCATGGAGACGGAGTGGATCCAATTGCCAGGAGGCGGAGTCAGGGAATAAGAGCCACCTGAGAGCCATCAGGAGAAGAGGATATAAGCGCAAAAGAAAGAAGCTTATGGGAGACGAGATATCCCAAGACGAGACTAACGTTTTCTCTGGATCTTTTCTCCTGTGGGCTCCAGTGATCTTTAAGGAACCCAGGCTGCAGTTCACCAGCAAGCTGTCATGCTTTCACTTCCTCACTGAAGACCCGGCTTTCCTGCACCTTGGAGCTCTTGCACTAACTCCAACCTTTTTGTCACTCAATAAAGGCCCCTCATGCGTAATTTCATCACGCATTGAGTCTGATCCTCTTTTCTCCCGCCACAACTGGTGGAGAATGCGGGCAAAAGAGAATGGGCTCTATGCACACCTGCACTACTTCCTGAACTTCAGGCAGGTCCTTTGTTTCCTGTCTGCCCTTATTGGACAAACTGAGTAGTTCAGGTGTGCCTGACTAATGGCCATTAGTCAGGCACACCTGAACTAATCAGTTTTTCCAATAAGGGCTGACAGGAAACAAAGGAGCTGCCTGAAGTTCAGGAAGTAGTTCAGCTGTGCATAGAGCCTATTGAGGACAGATTCAGACCTAGATGTTTTTTTTTTTCTTCATTTTCCCTCTCTCATCATCCTACAGGTCCGACTCTCTCTCTCATTCTGTATCTGATACAATATGGAGGACATCTTGCGCCAGCCGGCAGAAGTCTCACTTCGCCAGCAAAGGTTTACAGAGGAGCTGGCTACACGTCAGGAAAGGTCGGAAAATGCGGTTGATTGGCTCCACCTCGAGGTCGCCCAGCGAACACCACTCCCCAATACCCGAGCCACAGCTAACCAACTGCTCACCAAATTAACAGATCTTGATGACGTAGAGGCCTACCTCCACACATTCGAAATAGTGGCTGATCGGGAGGGATGGGATGAGAGAGTGGGCAGGAATTATTGCGCCCTTTCTAACAGGGGAAGCGCAACGTGCCTACTATTCGTTATCCCCCGCTTCGACTACAGATTATGCAGCGCTAAAGCAGGAGATATTGGCTCGGGAGGGCACCCCTAGGCCAGTAGGCAGACCAGTCATGACAGGGCCCTGCGATGAGCCAATGCCCACTGATCCAAACCCACCAGAAGTGCGAGCGTGACTGGCAGGTTGTATTGTGCACCGTGCTATACCCTCTGGGGCACCAGAAAGGAGAGTGAGGATTGATGGGCGCCCAGTGAAGGCGTTATTGGATTCTGGCAGTTCAGTAAGCCTGGCCCGTTCAGATGTTGTACCAACGAAAGGCAGAGGCAGAACTGTGATGCCCATCACCTGTGTGCATGGGGACACCCGGTATGTCCCAGCCTGTATGGTTACCATTGATGCAGACCCCGGAAGCTGGAGGATGGATGCTGAAGCGGGTGGTAGCCGAAGATGGGCGCGATTGGGACCTCATGATTCCGTATGTGCTGTTTGGGGTCCGGGAGGTTCCCCAGGCCTCTACTGGATTCACCCCCTTTGAGTTACTGTTCGGGCGGCAACCACGAGGGCTGTTAGATGTAGCCAAGAATGCCCACACCAAACTCTAATTGAGCATATACAGGAGATGAAGGAGAGGATAGACAGAGTGATGCCCCTAGTAAAAGAGCATCTTACTGAGGCCCAACGCACCCAACAACGAACATACAACCGCCCCACTCAAGCACGTGAGTTCCATCCAGGTGACAAAGTATTGCTGCTAATCCCGAATGCTGCTTGTAAATTTCTTGCATCCTGGCAGGGACCGTATACGGTGACAGAGAGTGGGGCCGGTAAATTATCGAGTCCGCCAGCCTCGAGTGTTTGTTTTCCATGGGCAAAAGTCCGCCAGTCCGAACAGGTCTACCACGTTAACTTGCTGAAGAGGTGGGTCGAGCCACCCAACCAGATGGCAGCGCTTGTCGTAAAGGAACCGATTGTGGTGGATCTGGGGACACAACTCTCAGCAGTCCAGAAGAACGAACTGGAGGCCCTGGTAAGCAACTATTCAGACGCGTTTTCAGAGACCCCCGGCCGGACCAACATCCTATCCCATGAGATTCGCACCCCTCCTGGAACCATCATTAGGCAGCGGCCCTACCGGGTACCAGAAGCTTACCGGCAGGCTATAGAGGTGGAAGTGCAACGAATACTTCATATGGGGGTAATTAAGGAATCTCAAAGTCCATGGTCCAGCCCTATAGTTATGGTGCCCAAGAAAGACGGGACTCACTGGTTCTGTAATGACTTTCGGAAGCTGAACAAGGTGTCCCAATTTGATAGCTACCCCATGCCCCGAGTAGATGAGGTGATTGAACGCCTCGGCAGGGCCCGCTATGTTTCAACACTCAACCTCACTAAGGGTTAGGGGGGGAATGAGAGCCACCTGAGATCCATCAGGAGAAGAGGATATAAGCGCAACAGAAAGAAGCTTATGGGAGACGAGATATCCCAAGACGAGACGTTTTCTCTGGATCTTTTCACCTGTAGGCTCAAGTGATCTTTAAGGAACCCAGGCTGCAGTTCACCAGCAAGCTGTCACGCTTTCACTTCCTCACTGAAGACCCGGCTTTCCTGCACCTTGGAGCTCTTGCACTAACTCCAACCTTTTTGTCACTCAATAAAGGCCCCTCAGGCGTAATTTCATCACGCATTGAGTCTGATCCTCTTTTCTCCTGCCACAATATATATATAGTGTTTAAAAAAAAGTGTGTATGTATATATATATATATATATGTGTGTTTAAAAAAAGTGTATATATGTGTGTGTGTGTGTGTATATACACTCACCGGCCACTTTATTAGGTACACCTGTCCAACTGCTCGTTAACACTTAATTTCTAAGCAGCCAATCACATGGCGGCAACTCAGTGCATTTAGGCATGTAGACATGGTCAAGACAATCTCATGCAGTTCAAACCGAGCATCAGTATGGGGAAGAAAGGTGATTTGAGTGACTTTGAACGTGGCATGATTGTTGGTGCCAGAAGGGCTGGTCTGAGTATTTCAGAAACTGCTAATCTACTGGGATTTTCACGCACAACCATCTCTAGGGTTTACAGAGAATGGTCCGAAAAAAGAAAAAACATCCAGTGAGCGGCAGTTCTGTGGGCGGAAATGCCTTGTTGATGCCAGAGGTCAGAGGAGAATGGCCAGACTGGTTCGAGCTGATAGAAGGGCAACAGTGACTCAAATAACCACCCGTTACAACCAAGGTGGGCAGAAGAGCATCTCTGAACGCACAGTACGTCGAACTTTGAGGCAGATGGGCTACAGCAGCAGAAGACCACACCGGGTGCCACTCCTTTCAGCTAAGAACAGGAAACTGAGGCTACAATTTGCACAAGCTCATCGAAATTGGACAATAGAAGATTGGAAAAACGTTGCCTGGTCTGATGAGTCTCGATTTCTGCTGCGACATTCGGATGGTAGGGTCAGAATTTGGCGTCTACAACATGAAAGCATGGATCCATCCTGCCTTGTATCAACGGTTCAGGCTGGTGGTGGTGGTGTCATGGTGTGGGGAATATTTTCTTGGCACTCTTTGGGCCCCTTGGTACCAATTGAGCATCGTTGCAACGCCACAGCCTACCTGAGTATTGTTGCTGACCATGTCCATCCCTTTATGACCACAATGTACCCAACTTCTGATGGCTACTTTCAGCAGGATAATGCGCCATGTCATAAAGCTGGAATCATCTCAGACTGGTTTCTTGAACATGACAATGAGTTCGCTGTACTCAAATGGCCTCCACAGTCACCAGATCTCAATCCAATAGAGCATCTTTGGGATGTGGTGGAACGGGAGATTCGCATCATGGATGTGCAGCCGACAAATCTGCGGCAACTGTGTGATGCCATCATGTCAATATGGACCAAACTCCCTGAGGAATGCTTCCAGCACCTTGTTGAATCTATGCCACGAAGAATTGAGGCAGTTCTGAAGGCAAAAGGGGGTCCAACCCGTTACTAGCATGGGGTACCTAATAAAGTGGCCGGTGAGTGTATATTAGGGCTGGGCAACGATTAATCGCATTTATATATGTGTGTATATATAAATACACACATATGCATGTATATATTTAAGAAATATTTGCATGTAGATCCTGTATATATTTATACATTTATATTATATATAAATATTTGATATATTAATACAATATTTTTCTTAAATATATACATGCATGTGTGTGAATTTTTATATACAAAATAATTATACACGCTAGACACACATATTATGTGTAAACAAACTTTTATTTTGGATGCGATTAATCGTTGCCCAGCCCTAATATATATTTATTTATATTTATATATATATATATATATATATATATATATATATATAAATACATACATTTTATTTTAGAAACACTGTTAATTGTTTATCAATGACCATCTCAGGTGGTTCATGATGGATAAGCAGAACGTGTCCAGAGCTGTAAGCATGCATACAAGGTTCAAAGGAGTAATTCAAAGAAGGAACTATAATTAACCTGTGCAACTTGAGTCCTGGTAATACATTCAGAAGGCCAGCATTTACACTCACAAGCTCGAAAGACCTAAATACATTTTTCATGACCTGGTTTGCATCTGATGAATTTTTTTTTGTGATGCTTGAGATGGAAAGAAACTTTATTCTATTAACAGGAAAAACGCACCACCTTACCTTGGTGGTGAGATAACTTTGATCTGATTAATGGCTATTTTTTAACGTAATATGGTGTACTACAAACAGTACATCACTGGCAATACTGTATGTAAAATGGGATACAAAATCTACACTAATGAAACAAAAAATATCCAGTAGAGAGATCATAGTACATGGCCATATAGACGGATTCTGTCATTACCTTTTTCTTCTCTTCTCTTTCCTTCAGAAGAGTTTCTTTGTCCACCAACTTCACCGATGTGGGGAGTCCTTTGAGGAGAAAAAACAACAACAAAAAAACATGTAATTTTCCATGACATTCAGTTTAGGCTAATCTATATTTCTTTACTTTACCATCACGATCCTCCAGTCGGACACCCAGCTCAGGTAAAGTGTCATCACGCAGTTCGTCACAGAGCTTCAGCAATTCTGTCACTGGAACACAAACAAATTTTCCAAATGAATTCTCTTTTCTGCATAAAAAGTACAATCTGTATTGTAGGCAAATGTCTGCTGGAGGTATAGCTACAACAACCATAAAAAAAAACATATATATATATATATATTTTTATACAGAAAAAATTTATAACAAACCAAATGACTTTGTACTGTAGCAGATATTCACACTAAAATATAAATAAATAAATAAACAGCAATAGAGTTTTACCTTTCTTCTCTCTAGAGATTTTTCTGATGTCTTCCCTGAAATTCGACAGCACTGACAAATAGGGCATGACTGTGCTCTCCAACTGAAACAGAAACCAAAAGATTGTAAAGATAATGACTAATCTGTCATTAAACTCTACTTAATCCACAAGAAAGCATTATTAGATTGAATCTTTAATAACATGTCTTAACAAGTCTAGCTTTGTAAAATTAATTAAAAAGAAAACCTTTGATGAATCAAACATGATCTGAGTGGTGTTGCTTACATCAGCACTCTGACCGTTTCCTCCAACAGGGAAGCCAATGGGTTCAGTTCCCTCAATTGCTCCAAATGTCTGTCAAAGCAGAAAACAGCTTTAGCAAGCACTTACTGTGCATCCACAGTTTCAGTTCTGCCCCGAAATCTCAGCTCATGCAGATTTCAAGAAAGGACTAGACATTAAGGTTTAATGTAGCAATTAGGGTAAAGGATTACAGAAAATACAGAAACAGTTGTTCCTTTGTTGCATCCAGGTTTCAAGTATGTCATATCAAAAGTCAAGCTCGGTTTTACTAAAAGAAAAAAATTGGTTGACATGTTACCTTAAGCATGTCGGTCAAGTACAGGGCAATGCTCTCCAGCAGCATGCGGTTAGGCGGCAGTTTTGCACTCCTTCTGGCAGCCATGTAGGTGTTACTCTGACCGACAAGAGCCCGCATCTCTTCCAGAGCCGAACGAGTGTCTATGTTGTCACACAACGCCTCATGAACAGAGGTTTTCTTCTCATAGAAGCTACACAAACACACAAACAACTATAGTGATGAGTGATGACACTTTACTTTCAAGACAAAGTTAAAAAGTAAGGAACGTATTCATCACCTTTTGTTCAGTTCAATCTCCTCAACTTCCCATTTTTCAAATTGGCCAGTTATGTCTGTCGGGCTCCTCAGAATATCTTTAACATTTAAAAAGAACTCCTGTGAAAACATAAAATAAGAACTGAATGAACTGTGAGATGAGTTTAAATTACACCATACTGTTCTTATATTTGATAATTCACATGATAAAACAATTTATTGTATCCTTTCTGAACAAAAGTATTTAAAATATATATTTTACAATACTAAAAGTTAACAAAATCTTACTGAGCTCCAACTTTTGAATAATAGTGCAGTTTCTGTGGTAATAAACAACAAGCCACAGATTCTGTTGATAGAGCTTGTTTAATCCATCATATTCCTTTAATTTGTTTAAGTGTTTTAAAAATATTGTACCATTCTAAGAGTTACATATTGAGACAATCCACAGTCCTTAAAAAAAACTAAAAACACCAGGTCATATTATTTCAAGGGCAGCAAAGAACTTGCATGGATAAATACATTTTTTGTAAAAAAAAAATTTGCTTTGCTACAGTGCTTTGTTTACAAAGTATGTAACATTCCTCTCTGTACAGACACTAACAACACCCTCAGCTTTTTAATTTACTTTGTTTGAATATTTACAGCTTATAATTTATTATATTCTGGGACCTCAGAATATCTATTCATCTTCAGTTTTATTTAAGCCAAACTCTGTTGAGGGAATTGCACTCTTATTGCATCACCCTCTAATAAGCCATCTTAATGTTCACTCAAGTACAGCCTATGGAGGCGCACTGGGGTAGAGGAAAAACATGGTGTGTCTCATTAAGATCCAAACTTAAAGTTCGGGTGAGGCTGGTCTAAGAAAATATAGCATGTAGGTCAGTCATAAGTAACCTTCGCATATTTCTCATGCTATTAGCTGCCTGTGTGAGTATCAGGCAAATTTGGAGCTCTGCCCATGTTATATTCCTTGGTGACAGAGTAATTGATAGAAAGAAAGAAACGCAAGACAGAATTAATGCGCCCTGAAGGACACCTGCTATTCTCCGACCTTCTGGGTTCGTGAAGGAATCTAGATGAGCCTATTGTGCACTCATGAGGATTCTGTATGCGGATAAGTGGCAGATATTAAATTTGGATAGACTATGAATTTTTGGGTGTTCCCCCATACTTTATCTTCCTTCTTGGTTTCTCACTTACATTTATGAATCTCTCATATTGGATGGCTGACTCCATTGTGTTGTTGGAGTAATCCAACGTGTCTTTCCACGAATGCATCAGAAAGGCCAAACGAAGCTGCCTTGCTAAAAGGAAACAGAGCACAAATGCACAATGTCAAAACTTTGACATCCTATCGTAATTTGCAGATAATTACTGGGAAAAATGTATAAGGGAGGAAGGTGCCAAGGTCTTAGTAATCTTTGCAATAATGTTGGTTTAATACATCTTTGAAAAATAGTTTTTCTGCAAAAAACATTTTTTAAAAGGGTCATGAAACCGCAAACTAAATTTTCTGAGATTTTAACTGAGGTATGTGTGCTGAACACCATTGAAGACAATGTTAGCATCTGTTAGATTTAATAGTATGATTAAAATGGTTAAATTTGAGTTTTTTTTCGATTTTTTCGTCTTCCGGGTTTAAAATCTACATCTCTGGCTGTGACGTGGCAGTGCACTGTGAGTGCGTTGATGACTCATCGGTGTCTCATAATTATTAATGAGACTGAGTTTTCATTTCCTATGAGAAGACACTGTCTCTTAATTATTCATGACACCACTTTCCAAGTTGCGTGACATGTCAAACTGTGATATCGCGAAGTTGATGAGAGAGACATGGGACGCAACAAGTGTTTGTTTTCCATGGGCAAAAGTCTAAGTGGGTTGAATATGTTTCCCCGCGATGCTGCCAGGGCTAGACTCTGGCTCTGGGCGGTTGGTTGGCCATCAACCACGGACACATCTAAACTATAGTGTGTGCCGCAAACATTTTCTTGTTGACAACCAATGCAGTTTGCGTCTTGGGAGTGATGCGGTCCCGAGGACTTTTCTATCCCTTCAGAGGTATGTGTGTGTGTGTCTAAAATGAGAAGTCTTCCACCTCCAAAGAGCGATCTTTATTATGGGGGTTCAGGGGGTGCGTAGATCTAGGCTATGCATGGAACGTTAAGCGGAAAATAAATTATTTTAAAATATATGCATTTATAGTATCTATATAAACTATATATTTTATAATGACATTATAATTATACATGTTGCCTACATTATTATGTTTTAAATATAATTACGATTGCTTTAGGCTAATAGGCCTATATGTAGCAGGGCATTCAGTTACTTTTGAAAGGACAATAATAAAGTGTCAGTGTATTTCATTAGACTTTAACTTTGACAGCTATAAAAAAAAAATCTAGCATTTCCTCACGTTTTACCACTGCTTTTTAGTGACAGTCGATATGCATCGGCCACTGGCAATGACAGTGATGGCCAGACACACCCACTCCCTCCCTTCTTCTCACAGCCATCCACGCCCATTAAAGTTGCATTTTTCAAAAAGATTGTGAGCTAGACTTGAGCTGAAAGAGGGGGGTTTCATGACCCTTTAAAGGGTAACTAAACCCTAAACCAACTTTTTTTAGTTAATGATCTGTAAGAATGGGGCTTTATTAATGCTGTTCATTGATTCGAGTAACTTTTTTGACATTTTAATAAAGTGTTTTAAATTCTACTACAATATATGGTGTAAAAACGTCTGAGCTGCCCTCTTCAGGTTGAACGGTGGCTACTGCAGTTGGATTTTCCTATTGGATGTCCTTTTAGGCAAGTCATGCCACTCGGCCGCCATCTTGGCAACGCCTCCGGGCAACTATTTTGGACTAACAAGACCAGGCTCCTATCTAAATGAATGGGCAGAGAGTCAGAACTGCACATTCACTGGTCACCGGGACATAAAAAAGTAATGTATAGAAACAGCAGTAAAATATGATAAAAATCGCTGAAAAAGTTTGATGACTTTGCCCCAAAATAAGGTTTAAAACACCTTTTTCCCCACAGGTTATACTTTACTACGCATGCGCAAGGGTTCTCGTCTCCGCTGTCGCAAACGTCAACTGTGCGCATGAATCAGTGGGACCAGACGATAGGCTTAAATGTTTCCCGGCTGTACTGTTAAAAAGCAGACGATTGGCTTTCCAGAAGGAGGGGCGGGGCATGTGCATACAACCGTCATCTTTGCCGTTACGGGTTTTCCCTATATAGTTGTATTGAGGATTGAGGAAGTGGCATGTCTCTGTATAAATAGTCTCTGGCTCTGCCCACTTTTCCAGCATTTTTCAAATATTGCCAGTGGGTGGAGTCAGGCTTTAAATAACCCTTAAAATGAAAAGAGTAAAATCTCAGAGTAAAACTGGGAGTTGTGAAAAATATGATACACCGGTGTTTTGCCAGATGAGAAGTTTATCTATGTATCATCTTTTTACTCTTTTAATTCAATTTATAACTGTATCATATATCTCTTTTCATTTCTTTTATAACTGTTTCAATTTTCCTTGCTTTTATATTGTGATTATTTTAATTCCTTTCTGTAAAGCACTTTGAATTTCCATTGTGTCTAGAATTGCCATAGTGCCTTTCCTTTCCTTTCATTTAAGACGATGAAATGTGTGATATATACAAAGAGGCTTGTATTCAAATAAAAAATATTTCAATCACATTTTTGAAACCATAAATTCAGACCAAAACAGAGCATCACATTTTTTACCCATATGCAGATGTCTAAATATATAACACAGTGATTCTAATAAATCTTTAATTTTAACATAATTACCCGTATGTTTGGCCAGGGCATCTTTGATAGTAATGAAGTTCTTCAGAGATTTGGACATCTTGCATCCGGCGATGGTCAGGTGACCCGTGTGCAAGAAATACCGTACCCAGTGATCATTCTCAAAGTAAGCCTAGCAAAAATATACAATGTTAAAACTTTAATCCACACACTGTTTGCAACTTTAAAGGTGTGACAAACAGAAATCCAGGACCAGGATCAAGTTCTTTACCATCGGTCTTTAGATTTACTTTTTACTAGAAAAAATTAGTTTACATAGCAGTGCTCAAAAAAAAGTATGCAGCTTTGTAGTTGATGACAGCAAAATATTTAATCACCCCCTTATTATTTCCTCTCTATATGCTTTTGTAAAATAATTTTTAAAAAGCACCTGTTAACAATGACTATAATCAAAGCACAAAGCACATCAAAAACAAAAAATAAGTCCCCCTATAGTGAAAACAAAGCTTTTGAATGTTATTTATATGTCTATGTGGTGTTTTTAATATGCTTTAAGACAAACCATGTGCAAATTCATAAGTCAACACCATTGTTGAGTATTTTCTCCTTAAAACTGCAGTGAACAAAATGGTGTGGAGTGAACCAAATGGAGCTGGTGTGAGTGAGTGGAGGTGGGGCTATTTGCATATTCATAGAACCGCGCATACTAAATGAGGCAAGGGTGTAGAGTTACAATCAAGCTATTTTAAGGCAAAAACTTTTAAATATATCATTTTGGTGAACAAAGATGAGTTTTAAGGGATAAAACTATTGACTACAGGGGGACTTTAATTAAAAGTCTAACAAAGACATGAATGGTTTTAACTAGTCAGAAGCAATTTTGGTCATTCCAATGTGACGTGAATGAAGCATTAATCTGTATGGAAAAAATTAACTGGATTCTAATACTAGCTTTTCAACAATTGCTACTGGACATATTTTTTATATGAGCACCTTGTAATTTTCTCACCTCAGATTGTGCCAACTCATTGTCATGATGAGGAAAACGCAAGTCAAAACCTCCTCCGTGGATATCCATAGACTCTCCCAATATGGATCCAGCCATGGCGGAACACTCAATGTGCCATCCAGGTCTCCCCTGTAACAACCCCAGCAGAATTGTGAATGTTCAGCCCAACGTCATTCTCATCTATTCATTTTCTGAACTTAACAAAGGTAACACGCATGTTTGCCTGACGTGTACTTGCTCACCTTTCCCCAAGGGGAATCCCAAGATGGTTCTCCAGGCTTGGAGGCCTTCCACAGGGCAAAGTCATTCTGTGACCTCTTTTCACTGAGTCTGTCTGCTGAGATACTCAAGTCTCCTGCAAAAGAAAAGGAAAAAAAATAATTCAAGGTCCAGGTGAACACTGAAGCCAACACTCTTTATGAAAAGAGTTCAGAGTAAAAGCAACTGCATTAGGTCCTAATGCTCTGTTATACAAAAGATGATTCTAGCTCATTGTATCCACTGCTCAGATTATGATTCGAGCTATAAGCATTATCTGATAACTTTGCCCTTTTGGTGAGCATGAAGGCAGTTGCTTTATAGCAATATTGCATTGCCATTCCACATCAAGTTGCCATGGAAACGACAGCTGAACTGAATACATTTATTGTACTTTTCAAAGACCCATTTGCAAAAAGAAAAATAAAGAGTAAATCAGGTTAAAAGATGTATTGCAATTTATTCCTGTACCTTCTCCCTCTTGAAGAGCCTTCTGATCTCCAACAGCCTCTGGTACCAGTTTGGCATAAGAATGAGCAGGGCAGGCATCAAACTTTGCAGTGTCAAAATATACTGACCCATTTGACTCATATCTTGTGAGAAAAGAAATAAAATTAATTCATAGACATTCTAAGAAAGTACGGTTTTTTTTTAAAGGGGCAAATCATGAAATATCAAAATAATCAAACAATCTAGAAAGAAGACATCTCTAGTCTTACCCATAACCATTGTCCACAATCTTTTTTACAAATGCCACAATCTCCGGAACGTACTCACTGACCCGTGTGAGAACATCAGCAGGGAGGACCTGTCAATCAAAAACACCACAGGCTTTTGTCACTGCTCAGAGTTAACACGTTTTAACTAGGGATGCACCGATATAAAAATTTTGGCCGATAACGATAACCGATAATTATTTATATTTAAAGGGGTCGTGACATGTTTTTATTTTTTATTTTTATTATGTTCCCTTAGGTGCAATTATAGTATTACTATAGTTTTTTGTACAAAAAAATAAAAAAAATTATTTCTCAATGGATATTTCATGGATATTTCCTATTTCTCACCTCTGATTCAAACAGTCTGTTTTGGAGGTGTTTCCCCTTTAAGAGTTCAGTGTTAACGCCCACTGTTATGATTGGCTAACGTCAGTGCTGCTTATGCATAAATTATTAACGTTAATCATTTTTCATCACATGTAGGCTACACAATGCTCCACCATGTGAAACTTAAAATCTTCTAAAGTCTTCCGATCTTTTACCATTGTGTCAATTCTCAATTGATTTTGATTCATATGCAAGAGAGAGAGAGAGAGAGAGAGAGAGAGAGAGAGAGAGAGAGAGAGAGAGAGAGAGAGAGAGAGAGAGAGAGAGAGAGAGAGAGAGAGAGAGAGAGAGAGAGAGAGAGAGAGAGAGAGAGAGAGAGAGAGAGAGAGAGATTGAACGCGTGCGCGCTCTCTCTCTCTCTGCTTGTTCTTTCAGTAACATGCGCCCTGTCACACTCATCTACTTCACTCAAATAAAGCTTTGGCGCGCTGCATATGCTGCAATTAAACTGCATCCAACTGCTTTCCCTGACGTCTGGATCGTTCGGCAGCGTATTCAAACATGTTGTTTGTCCACAGCAGGAACAGCACATCTGTGTGGCACCACAGTCATCTTGTAAACAGACCCACTCGCTGCACGACAACGCATGCGATGATGCGAAATGAGGCGTAGTTGTCTTGCGCTGGAGGCGGTCATATGCAAACGACTGGTACGTCACTTCGTACCGTGACGTCACTAAGTACAAAGGATCTAGAACGAGCTGTATTTAGAGCTTGATTAAATAAATGCTTCGTTTATAATGGGGAGGACGTCTTAAGCTATGAAACTTGCAGTACGTTTTAATGGTACAAAGATCTCTTATATACCAAAAGATCAAGGCAAATTTGGTTTCTCATGTCATGGCCCCTTTAAAAGACAATATATATATATTGGCCAATAAATCTAAATCCACATTTTTATATAATTTTTGAGAGCCTGATTACAAAAATCTCACCATAAGCACCCAAGCACACAATTATAATGTTCTCATTATAATTTTATGTAGCCAATATGACAGACTTGCGTTGCACTTAACCGTATTTTCTTTTTTGAAGTGATTTCAATCAATTCAAAACCATCATGGCGAACAGTGCGCATCTGAAGTGTCTCGGCTGAAGGAAATAATCCATTATTTATCGGCTTTAATATATCAGCCAAATTTTCTTATCAGGCCGATAACATTAAAAATTAACCGGGAATCATGCTAGTTTTAACACATCAGTATGAACATCACAATATATTTTTTCTTGGTTTCCATAAAAATATTAAGCAGCACAACTGTCAGCGTTGATAATAATACAAAATATTTCTTGAGCAGCAAATCAGCATATGACACTGAAGACTGGAGTAATGATGCTGAAAATTCATCTGTGCATCACAGGAATAAATTACATTTTAATATATATTAAAACAGAAAACAGTTATTTTAAACTTTAATAATATTACTGTAGATACTCTATTTTTAGCTAAAAAAATACAGCATTGGTGAGCATAAGACACTGCTTTCAAAAACATTGAAAACTCAGTTACACTTTATTTTTAGGTGACAGTTACATTGTACATACTGAAATAAGTCAAATTAATTAATTACATATACTTAATTACATACTATAAAGTTCCGATTAGGGTTTGGTTTAGGGTTAGTTACTTGTAATTATGCATAATTTACTGTTATTATTATATATTAATTACATGTAGTAAGGTGTAACTATATCACCTTAAAATAAAGTGTCACCAAAAAAATCGTACTGACCCCAAACATTTGAACTATATAAATGTAAGTCATAGTTCATTTTAAAACTATTGAATTTCCCATCAGTACTAGTTCACTCACATTGAGGGCTTCCATGTCTTTATGGTACTCTCCCTCCCAGTACTTTGGCAACAAAGAGAAGATTGAGTTTTCTGTCACTTGGCTCCCAAATTGGTAGTCTAACCATTCAGACAAAAGATCCTTGGCCTCCTCCAATAAGACCTAAAAATGAGAACCATTAAAAGAAGAAGAAGAAGAGAAGTCTGTTTAAGAATCACACTACAAATACAAGTTTGATAGATGCGGCACAGAATATTATCAGCCAAATGATATGGAACAGAATGCCTCAGACATGGCCCTGATCAAACTAGGTCACATATGTGTTTTTAAAACGCAGTGTGAATCATCTACCTGTGCGTGATTCTGGAGTGAATGGCCTGCAGCGTTGCTCTGCACTGCCATCTGCAGGGGACCCAGGGCAGCGTCCACAGCTGCATCCAGCCTCTCCAGCATCTGCTTCTTATCTGGGTCAGTAGTCTCAGCAAGCTTGGCTTTAAAAGGCTAAACACAATAAAAACCAAATTACATTAAAGCACATTGATGGAGAACAAGATGAAAGCTATGAAAACATTTGTGAGAAGGCCAGTCACTAACTGTCTAGAGGGTTTGAGGTAGTCATACTTTTATTTTGTCTTCAGAGCTGCTTAAACCTCTTAAGCAAAATCATTTATTTTCATTAGTTAATAGCAGCTCTGCCAGTACTTCAGCAGTACGTATAAATCTTTATTACCTTGTTAATGTTCACTTGGAAGGTTTGTGCCACCATAAGGCAGAGCACACTGATAATAATGACTGATAATGAGTTTAGTGATAACGTGAGACAGACCTGAACTATTAGAAGAAAAGTGTATTCATAATAGTGTAATTTAGAGCACAGGTTTTCAACCTTTTTGACTTGAAGGCCACCCATTGTTCAACACAATTTTCTAAATATATTGGCTAATATATTTCCTTTGGTATTTCTGATGTAATTATAACAATGCTGCTTGTTCTCAAACTTTATATTAACAGAAACAAGGAAGGTTGATATATCAAAAATAACTAACCACAATTCATCTTGTGATTAAAGAAGAACCTGATTTTGTTGTGTTTTTCAATAAAAAAACAACCCATCTTGATTTATTTGTGATTTTAGCATTTTAATCAAGTTAGATTTACAAAATAATTATTTTAAGTCATCATGTGGCACCCTTGGAAGTTTGCTAAACCCTTCTGGTTAAAAACTACCAATTTACAGAAAATAATTCAAATTTAACTGTATTCTTAAATTCGGCATGAAATGATCAGTGTAACAGTCTTCTCTATTGCGACTTATATATCGAGTGAAACGTATTCTTGAACAAGGGGAAAAAAGTGTAGGGCAGGACTTGATTTTGTGTCATGGGAACTGATTGATGAATCGTTGTTTTTTTACTATGACCTTTTCACGTGAGAAGATCATAGTAAAAATGCTTTGAAACAATCTATATTGTTAAAAGCGCTATATAAATGAAGGTGACTTGACTTGACTTATTTTGTCCAAACTACCCCTTGCGTTCACTTCACTGTTTGAGTGATGTAGTTTTCCCCTCACCGTTCGGGCCGCTAACACATCCTGCAGTATCTGAGACGCACTGGGCTTCTTCTCTCTGTACTGCTCCAGCAAGTAGTTCTGTCGGGCTCTTTTGATGATCTGAAACAAAGAAGTCACACTGATGATCGTATATTGAGAAAATTGTATCACATGTGACCTTTAGATTCATTTTAAATGACCAAAAGAGTTAAAGAGGTTATAAAGAATACAAAAATGTACATTCAGACTCTGTAAGCACTGCTCTTACTTTGTCATCAATATCGGTGATGTTCATACAGTAGAAGACATCATATTTGAAATAATTCTTCAGTATTCTCCTGAGTATGTCAAAAGATATGTAGGACCTGAAAGAACAAGGACACTGAATCTTCATGAAATACAGAGAACTGATACTCTACATCAAACAAGCTGCAAGGGCCTTGGATGGAAAACTTTCTGTTTTCTCTCTGTCTTTCACCAAACCATATTCAAACACAATAGTTCAAAGTGCTTTCTGATTTGGTTTACAGCCTCACATGCACACACTAAAAAATCCTTAGCTCAGATTGAATGGCTGAATGTCTGTTTCAGCCTTTTCATTGACCGTTGTTCTGTCTATTGGGCTGTTTTGAACAGCTGGGGGACACTGAAAACAAAGAAACATCTATGAATGGATGGGGAATAGGTCACCTGGCATGGCCCATGTGTGAAGCGTCATACACCGTGGGGCCGCAGCAGTACCACAAAACCCTGTTGCCCTTCTGTGGTACAAACACCTCCTATAAGACATAAAACAGAACAGGTATGAATGATGCTGGCAGTTTATTGTCATTATCCAATATACACCTCTGACAATAACAATAAAGAACAGAACGGACAAGAATTTGTATCCGTTCAATTTCAACCAGCAAAGACGCCAATTTGCCAACCAGGAACTTTACTGATTACTATGGAAGCCTGTTTCCGCCATGTTGAGAAAAAATATATAATTCTGTAAGTCATAAAAATGAGAAAGTTTCTCATAATAATGACTTAATATCTCATTATATTGAGAAACTTTCTCATAATAATTACTTAAGTATCTCATAATAATGAGAAACTTCCTCGTAATAATGACTTAACATCTCATAATAATGAGAAACTTTCTCGTAATAATGAGATACTTTCTCATAATAATGACTTAACATCTCGTAATAATGAGAAACTTTCTCGTAATAATGCCTTATTTCTCGCACTTCTACGCATGCGCAAAGCAGTGGAGCAGAAGGGAGTGCCACACTAGCGACATCCGCTGGTCAAAGCCCTGTAATCACAGCAAACATGGCACGCTCTGCGAAACAGATGTTTTCATTAAAGTCAGTGGGATCTACGAAGTGCAATCTGTAGTATCATTAAATAACATCAATTGAATTGTGAAAGATGCAGAAGCAGGGCGGTTACCATGGTAACAAAGCACGCCTGCTTGTGCACACCGATGGAAATTGGGTTACTTTAACTTACAAAACTATCAGATTAAAATTGGAATAATGCATTTATTCGTTAAGTTTAAGTGTGACATCTTCATAAAATATATGGGTATATGTGTTAACACGTAGGCTATTATTTGCGGATGAGTGTAGGATGTGCAGGTTCACCAGGAAGATATCAATACTTTTATGACTTTTGGGACATTTACACATAAGTGGGCAGTGGAATGGGGGGAAAACGCAAGGTCTTGAGAGACGTGTTTTTAAAAGCTAAACCTCTTTTCAATTGAGCTCCGCGTTTTTAGAACGCCGTGTCATGCGCGAGACGCGATCGAGCGCGACGTCCGTCTAGTCCGCGTTTGCCTAGAAACGCAATGAAAAAGCACGTTCTGTATGAACGGACCCTTATGGAAAAACAAAACTGCTTGAAAATATGATGAACACAGATTTCCAGATAAAGCGTTCTTTAACAGATTTGGAAAGGTGTGCTGTCTTATCATTCTTCCATCTATTTGAAATCCACGGATCACCCTGTGTTGCTGCTTATTCATACACAAAAATACAAATGAATAATATAAATGAATAAAAGACTATCTAGTATGGAAGCCCATCTCATATACTGATAATTTATCATTATTGTTATTCACTGCAGAGCGTGCCATGTTTGCTGTGATGCATTTACAGGGCTTTGACCAGCGGATGTCGCTAGCGTGGCACTCCCTTCTGCTCCACTGCTTTGCGCATGCGTAGAAGTGCGAAAATAAGTCATTATTACGAGAAAGTTTCTCATTATTACGAGATGTTAAGCCATTATTACGAGAAAGTTTCTCATTATTATGAGATGTTAAGTCATTATTACGAGAAAGTTTCTCATTATTACGAGAAAGTTTCTCATTATTATGAGATGTTAAGTCATTATTACGAGAAAGTTTCTCATTATTACGAGATGTTAAGTCATTATTACGAGAAAGTTTCTCATTATTACGAGAAAGTTTCTCATTATTATGAGATGTTAAGTCATTATTACGAGAAAGTTTCTCATTATTTCGAGATGCTAAGTCATAATTACAAGAAAGTTTCTCATTATTATGAGATACCTAAGTCATTATTGTGAGAAAGTTTCTCAATATAATGAGATACTAAGTCATTATTATGAGAAACTTTCTCAATATAATGAGATATTAAGTCATTATTATGAGAAACTTTCTCATTATTATGACTTACAGAATTATATTTTTTTACTCAACATGGCGGAAACGGGCTTCCATAGATTACTCATTACTGGCAATGCAAACAACAATCAATTCTCTAGATTTTCATAAAATTGGAACAAAATTCAAATGCTCCCAACCATTAGTGTTACCAAAATCACGATACCAAAATTATTGTTTCGATACCGATACCAAGTCAAGAATTGCGATTTCAATACTTTTTCGATACTTTTCCTGAAAAGGGAGAAACACTCTCAAATATCATTGCTGTGCTTTATTTTAAAACTGGGACAACATTCTAATCATATAATACACTAATAAATGAACATATGAACAGCAGATATGAAACATTTGAACAAAATATTAAATATCAAAAAATAAAAAACAAATTAGAGCAATGACATTCAAGGTACATTTTTTAAAATAAATTTAGCAGCATTATCTCAGCTTGCAAATTATTAACGTTATCTATGAAAGTTGAGTTTTCAGAGATGTTGAATTAGCCGTAGGCTATTGGTTAGCCATGATGAGGATAATGCCCTGGCAGAGCTGCCAACTCTCACGCATTGACCGTGAGTCAGACACATGCATTTGATTGGTTTACACGCTCACACGTCACACCCCCGATTTCTCACGCTAAAGTGTCAACCCAGTCGGTCAAATGCCTGAAAGATGAGTTTATCTACAGATCTACCTGGTGAGCAACTCGTGATCGACTAGATATACCGCAAATTAGTTAAAATCTCCCGGAATCTAGAGCGAGTGTGCATGCGAGACAGAGATTGCTCCAAACCGCGTAGCGCGCACACGGCAGAGACGGAAAAAGAATGTCATCCTTTTGTAAAGGTTTTTAAAACACAGACGTCCATAGGGAGGCACTGGAAGCCTGCAATAAGCAATATGAAATATGTCTCTTACAAATCTGGAACGCGGGCATTCTTAGTAAGTATCGATACTAATAAATTTAGGAATCGTGACGTCTTTCATTTCCGAGAATCGCAATACTTTTGAAGCATCGGTGCATCGTGCAACACTACCAACCATGCACACTACCATTCAAAAGTTTGGGGTAAAATCTTTGTAATGTTTTTTAAACAAGTCTCTTATGCTCACCAAGGCTTCCTGGTGAGATGGCGAAGCTTGACTTTCAGCATAATTTCTCCAATCTTCAGTGTCACAGAAATGATTGATTCTAATATGCTGATTTCATGTTCAAGAAACATTTCTTATTATTATTAATGTTTTTGTGGAAACGTTACACATATTTTCAGGATTCTTTGATGAACAAAGTTCAACAGAACAGCATTTATTTAAAACAGAAGTGTTTTGTAACATTGTAAATGCAGGGCTTAAAGTATTCCGGAACCGTGCCGGATCTCTGGCGTGCGGTCGTGAGAAGAAAAAAAAATTGGGAACTTGCGTGTGGTTTAATATTTTCGAGTCAATTGATTTCACCTACCAATCATATGAGAGGAACACAGCTCTAACTAACGTTACAAGCCTATCAAATGTAGAGCAGGGCGGATCATCAAAGTACCGCGAGAGTGATTAGAGAGCAGACGCTCCTATTTTTTTACAGTCTATGTGCTCCTTATGCTTTTGAAACGCTCTCGCGGTACTTTGATGTCATAAACCAATCGGTCTGTGCAGCGCCGGTTAAAGGAGCCGTATGTAAGATTGTGGCCAAAACTGGTACTGCAATCACTTTCAAATTACTGACTCGAGGTTGCCAGATAGGCTGCAGGATCCGATTACGACACGTTTGTAGCTGCAGCTGTGGGAACTAGAGCAGAGCTGGCAACCAGAGCAGAGCTGGCAACCCCAATGCCGCAACACTACTGACTTCATGATTGGTAGATCGGTGGAGGGTGGAGCATCAGACCAAAACACAACATGACAACATCAACATCAGTTGAGGGCTGCAACTTCACTTTTTAAATGACAATATCCTGGCCGGACTACTGTTGTTAGTGATATAAGTATTTGAAATGAACATGATTTCTTAATGTCTAGTGACATATCAGGGACAATTTATGATTAATTGAAATAAATTTCTTACATACAGCTCCTTTAAAGTCGAACAAGCCTAGTGTGATTGAGATCCATATGTCACGTTAGCGTCATCGGTGAAAGCATGGAGCGCAAGTTCATGAAGCCTGGGAATGATGTCCCACGGGCGTAATTTCCTGGACAGCCACTTTTCTAAATCCCGTTTGTGTCAATTTTCTGTCAGACTCAGCAATGTATGACAAGTAGTGCTGTCAACGTTAACGCATGCGATTCATTTTTGTCCAGCTTTAACGTGTTAAAATAATGCAATTAACGCAGCATCCGTCTGTCATCCTTTAGCTAGAATTATATGATCACGCTCTTATTCACGCAAATACTTTTAAACCGTTCATGCACGACAAGACAAAAGAGAACGCGCTGTCAGTGAATGTCCTCCTGACACACACACACACACACACGACGCACAGAAAGACGCTCGCCAGTATCACACAGACAGCGCTCCAGTATTGAGTTCTCTTTCGTGCTTGAACGAACAATAACACACACATTTATGCCAAAATGTCCGTTTTGTCGAGTATCCTCACAAGAACAGTCTTAAATGAGTTAAATAAAATCTTGAATGAAAGTAAATAGTAGTGAGAGAATGAGATGCGTGAGATCCTTGCTGTCAGCAGCGGCAGATCTTAAAGTGACAGTAGCCACTGTTCTCTTTGATCTTTGGTTAACTTTACTAACAGAGAGAATTAAATATTCAATTTCTGTATATTTCATACCTGTTAGACAGGAAATGAACAGGTAAATATGACATTTATTATGGGTTTAAGTGAGTATTGGTTTAAGTTTTTATATATTTTTAAGCCTAATGTTTAAAATTTGAAGAAAAATAATTTTCATCGACACATCAGTAGCTATATAAATATCAGTGATACTGGTCTTCATTCATAAAAATATGCCATTAACATACAGCCGTAACACTTAAAAATAAATGGTGCCATTAAAGAGAAGTCCGTCTATGCCCTCCCAAAAAAGTTCAGGCACAGGATTTTTTTTCACTTTAACCCCTGTAAGTGTCTTTACTGTCACTTTTGATCACTTTAGTGCATCCTTGCTGAATAAATTAATTTCTTAAATAATTTTTTTATATTGACCCCAAACTTTTGAAAAATGTATTGAATCATGGTAATGTTGGATGGATGGATGAATGGATGGATACCTTTATTCATATTATACTGTAGTAAGGAAAAATTATAGTATAAAGTTGAAGCCATGTTGTTTTATCTTTCATACCTTGGTCCGTGTGAGGCTGTTGTAAAGACGCAACTTTGAAATGTCTGTTCCTTGTGGGGGAGACCATAGTGGCTGCACCCGCTTTCCCTTTGCTGAAAAACAAGAGACACTTTTTTTTTAACCAAAATGACTTTGTTTAGTACAAGAATGAGTCAGAGCTATAGATTAATTTATAGTAATCAATCCCAAAACTATTCAGCATTTGTGTCGAGATAACAGGTGCACTATGGGAAATAACTGTTGTTGCACACCTGCTGCAAAAGTATATGATGAGGTTTTCTTGTCATAGAAAACACAAAACATGTATAGATAAAGGTGACGCATACACAAAGTGAAAATTAAACAAACAATGTGCAAACTGAACATTGCACATAGAGAAAGAACTGTTTAAAACCACACACACCTCAATGTGGGCACCTATAATAACAACTCATTCCGGTCCTGTTCAGAAAAAACTTGTCTCGTTTTGACTACACTCCTTGTCAGGTTCCTTTCAACACCACAGCTTATGTATACTAACACACCAAACACCCTCAGACTCATGCAACACATTCTGCAGATGTCCTCAGCACAGAAACCACTAACTTGAAGTACCACAATTCAGCTACAACCTACGTTCATGCACCCTGACTAGGACAGGGGGAGTTCTGTCTACTCACTGCTGCATTCTGAGGTCTGGTCATTCGTTTGGGGCTTCAGGGCGGCTATGTGTTTGTACCAGCGCAGGGCGTGGACATGCCGCTCAGGTGGAGGCCCACATAGAAGCGCAAAGGCTTCTGCATCCGCCTGCGAAGGCCCGTAGCCAGCCAGGTAACTGCGACTGCTCAAGTACTCATTCAGAGCCTCAACCCTGCGAGCATCCTCACTTATGCGCAGTAAGAAGCCATAATCAAAGGCTGGGAAAACAAAAGGGCATAGACACACATAAACACATAGAGGAGCAGACATTAGAAATGAGCAAGGGGCCCATAGAGAATGCCTGTGATGACACCTGTAATCCTTCAAAACTCACTCCTCTGAAACATAAAACTGTAATAATCTGATCACACACTTTTGGACAGCAACACTCACAACTATGTCAAATAATTTTGAGGGTAACTTCAATGACATTGTTTTGAAATTAACTGAAATGAAAATGTTTTTTGTTATTGCTAAAAGTAGTGTAAACTATTATAAATCTTTTTTTTAAATTGAAATAAAGCTAAAATCAGATCAAAATAAAATGAGGTGAAAAACATAAATGAAAATGAGAAATGTTGCCGTGGCAACTAACTGAAATTAATAACTAAGTGTCATACTAAAATTACAAAAATGTAACTGAAATAAAAAATAGATACTAAAATAATAATAAAAAACTAATATATATATAATCATAATAATAAAAATGACAAAAGACCATAACTAAATCAATAAAACTTAAACTAAAAATAAATTGTGAAAATATAAGAAATAAAAACTAACTCAAAATAATACAAATAGAATAGTATATAAATAATGACACAATACAACTGATTAATGTACTGTTGTAAAAAGAAATACATGACAAAATTCTGCGGAATGAGTGCAACATGGGAAAGAGCAAACAAGGATATAGATTATTATGAATCTTTTCTTTATTAAATTAAAAACACTTATGAAACAGACGAGGATGAATAAATAAATCTGACTTAGTTGTATGTGTGTCTGTGTATGCTCCGAAAAAGATTCTGATCTGATGAAATATGATAATGATCTCATTATTTTGTAACACAAAAATACCCACGATAACAGAATAATTAATGTAAACGTCAAGGAACCGGAAGAGGTACATTCAATTCGATTCCCACCTCTAGTTAAATATTTAATTATTTCACTCCTTGTGTGTCATATATGTGTTTCACTATTTCGGCTGTCTGATTATTTAATCGTATCTTTCAAAGCAATATTCAGACACGGCGCTAATAAAACAATATGACAGACAGTGAAACAGCAATAGGAGAGACTCTGGGATGTTGCCACATATAGCTTAACATTACATGTTAATGTTAAGAGCAGTAAAATAGAATAAATTGTGTTGAAAATCTTGTAACAGCTGCAGGTTTGAATAGAACCAGCATTAAATAATCACTTTAAACACGCCTAACAGAACGAACCCGCATTAATGTTCAGTAACATACGTATCATGCATGTTACATCGCAAGAAAAGTAAAATAAATAAATAGAGAAACATTACCTATATCTCCCGTGCTTGACATTTTTCTCTATCTGATGCAACAATAACGTGTCCGGAAAACACAATGAAACACAGGACATGCACGAAATCAATGCTGGTTTATGGATCTCTAGATTATTTACACGGCTTTCGTTGCGTGTTTTATTATATACAGATCTGATGCTCTTCTACGGCGATTATGCGATTACAGCATACTATTTCCGGCCAAATATTAAAGCTCCTTTCGTTCCAAAATAAAAGTCTCATGTCGAAAATAATTACTTAAAATATATATTTAACAGTATTACCAATTAAAGTAATGTAAAATAAGTGCTTCCATAAAACAAAAATAAAATTTTAAATATTAAGTGTAAGCATTAATCTAATCATATTCGATTTATTTTTTATTACATGGGGTGAATACGATATCTTACACGTTTAAAGACCGTGCAGTTTTCAGTTTATTTACATATTCGATTAGATTGTTGTCACCTCCTTTTCTTTCTTTCTCATTCTTTTTTTCCTCCCGGAAATTTGTATACACAGACCGCTAGGGGGAATCCAAGTAACGTTAACCTCGGTAGGGTGAGTCAATTATGACTGCAGTTTCATTTCGGGTGAACAATCCTTTTAAAACGGGAAAGTTTTATAAAATCATAAATAAATTAATAGAATAAGCATTCTTATAACTTCTGCATGACATTACTAGAAAATAAATATTATCCTATCTGACCAGATTAATAAATAGCAGCTTTTAAAGTTTGTGAATTTGTATGGAAGAGAATAGGCCGAGGGCTAACCTTACTTGTTTGTGTTTTCCCCCTTTTTAAAATATTAGTTTTTTCATTCTTTGTTTTTGTACGAAATACTACAGTAGCCTACTAAAAACTAACTACTAAAAAGTTGCTACAACGCGGGATTTCACAGTATTCGTTATAGGTCAAGGACCCTGTCAGACAGCTCTTATCTTTGGTTTGTGACTCCAGACAGAATACAGATCTTAACCGCGACCTAGACTTCCCACCCCTCACAGAATGTCAATGGAATGTGCCATTGAGAGAGTGACAGTGCACACGTAGCCTAGTCCACTGTCCACGCATTTATATTTGCGTTGGCCATGTTCAGAGGTCAATATCCTGCTGTGAAACACGTCATAGCCTATACATAGCCTACATAAAATGCATTTTCTGTGTTGACTATCCAAATAGTCCAAGTGGTAATTCGATTTACAAGGAAACACTTAAATCACACAACACAGCATCACAGTGGTTGATAATTCCAGTTCATTGTGATTCAGCTGTGGCAGATCCTCCTGGATTCACACTTAGATTAGAAGAAAGCCAACTGCGGTACCCGATGTAGTATATAGTCATTACAAGAACTGCAAATAACTTTCGTTCATGTCGTATCTCCAGCTGATGTGATGCCTTTCATGCAGTTGTCAGCATGCGACCGCAAGTGTGACTGTCTGGAATGACGAGGTGCTGACAGGCCTGTGCGGCGGTGGTCAAAAGACCATATAACTCATCACAGTGACGGACAGTAATACATGCAATGGTAATATGTTATTTAAAACAACATGACTTTCAAAAGATACAAAAGGACATCAGGACACTGCAATTTCGGTTAAAGCAATACATGATCAGCATGTTAGAAGGTCGTCTTTACAGCAATGTATCTAAAAGTAGTAGCTGAATAGGCTACTAGATTGATGTCAAGATGCAATATTAATCTACACAGCAAAATCCCCAGTGTTAATCGAACTCTCCTGGGGTACATATAGGTCCAGGGGCGCCTAAATGGGGTATGCAGGGGCTCTGCACAAGGGCCATTTTGCCGAAATTGTTCTGTGAAAATCTTTTTTAATGACACGTAAATAACCTAAAGCTTATTTGTTTAAAAATAAATAAAAAATAAATAAATATATATACACATATATATATATATATATATATATATATATATATATATATATATATATATATATATATATTGAAAGGAAATTTATATCAAACGTTGGTTTAGCATTTTAAATTAGTTAAAAATGTAAGTGAGTATCAACCTCTCACCCTTCGACATTACACAGTCACATGACCAAAATGAACAGGGAAACGTTCGGGGTGCAGAACAGAAAAACTGCAATGGGAAATTAAAAAACAATGCATTAAAATGAGAACAGCAATGTCCAAGTGAACAAACAGAGATTGGTAAGTTTAAAGCAGCATTATGTAACTTTTGAAATTTTGCTCTCGGGGTCCCCCTACAGTTGGGAAACATTATTGTCTTCTACTACTGTTGTAAAATCTGTCATGGTTACACCATGCACGCAACACGCGTGCATTTGTTGACAAGCCGATACCCCCGAACTCTACAGAGGGAGTTCTCATGTCTTGGGCAGACTGCCAGCGTTGCTTGTGAAATGTCTTCATCCCAGGTACATTGGCATATATTTCAGCATGTCATATTATGAATATAGTTTCATGGGCTTTATTTTTTTCAAACGCCAAAAGATCGCGTAGCTCACGTTTACAAGCCAGTGTCTTTATAGTAGCCTATTGTCTACTGTTTTACATAATGGATATGCTAATTCAATTCAATGTTTGTGTGGTAGGTAATAGCCATGTCGTCAATATTATAATATCAAGCTACCATAGATGAATCTGCAAATTTGAAAAATAAATAAACAAACATGACTATCAGCCTGTAGACATTAGGATAGTTATCCTGAACGATTATTTTGTCCGTCTAATCATGTATTATTTACTTGCAAGAATGTAGCCGCTAGCAAACTTGTACACACCGTTTAGACATAGGCTACTGATTTATTTATTTTTTGACGGCCAGCATCGGTCAGGCCCTCCTCGTCCTTTAGCTCACGCCAGCGAGAGAACGCTGGACCAATATTGATCCTCATCCAGCCTTTTATTTTGTCACTCTCCCTTTTTCTCTTTCTAAAACCTTTGGCTTCTTGGTTTTACTTGCTGCTTGGTCATGACAACATACAGAGGTAAAAAAAAAAAAAAAACCTTGTTGGGCTCTCAGGTCAGAATTTGAGGAAGTGAGGTATGCCGTAAAGCAGTCGAATTTTGTAGTTCTTTTTGTACTCGGGTTCCTACCCGAAACCCGAAGTTACATAGTGCCAGTAAAAGCGATACAGACACCGTCAGGCTATGGCAGACCTCAATCAACCTATTGTAAGTCAATGTACCATCTCAAGGGTTTTGGAAAAATATTATAAAGGTTATTATAAAAAGGTATTATAAAAACTTACATAGTGCTGCTTTAACCTATATATTTTTTTATTGCAAGTCATTAAGGCTGAGAGGGCAAAGTGATTCACGTTAATATCAGTTAATTTCCAAATATCTCTTATCGCTCAACAAATAAAGTCGTGGTTTGTTTGTAAATGGCAGTCGATTTACATTCGATAGGAAATTAGGAGATTGTTAAAGGGGTCATGACATGAGAAACCAAATTTGCCTTGATCTTTTGGTATATAAGAGATCTATGTACTATTAAAACTTCCTGCAAGTTTCATAGCTTAAGACGTCCTCCCCATTATAAACGAAGCATTTATTTAATCAAGCTCTAAATACAGCTCGTTCTAGATCCTTTGTACTTAGTGACGTCACGGTACGAAGTGACGTACCAGTCGTTTGCATATGACCGCCTCCAGTGAAAGACAACTACGCCTCATTTCGCATCATCGCATCGTTGTCGTGCAGCGAGTGGGTCTGTTTACAAGATGACTGCGATGCCACGCAGATGTGCTGTTCCTGACTGTGGACAAACAACATGTTTGAATACGCTGCCGAACGATCCAGACGTCAGGGAAAGCAGTTGGATGCAGTTTATTTGCAGCATATGCAGCCCGCCAAAGCTTTATTTGATCAGTGAGTGATGTAGATGAGTGTGACAGGGCGCATGTTACTGAAAGAACGAGCAGAGAGAGAGAGAGAGAGAGAGAGCGCGCCCCGGCTGCGCGCGCACCTTCAACCTGTCTTGCTCTCTCTCTCTCTCTCTCTCTCTCTCCCTCCCTCGCGCATATGAATCAAAATCAATTGAGAATTGACACGATGGTAAAAGATCGGAAGACCGAAGTTTCACGTGGTGGTGCATTGTGTAGCCTATTTGTGATACTAAATGATTAACATTAATAATTGATGCATAAGCAGCACTGACCTTAGCCAATCATAACAGTGGGCGTTAACACTGAACTCTTAAAGGGGAAACACCTCCAAAACAGACTGTTTGAATCAGAGGTGAGAAACAGGGTGGGAAAAGGTAATAAATCACTACATTTGTAAAGTTTTTTTTTTGTACAAAAAACTATAGTAATACTATAATTGCACCTAAGGGAACATAATAAAACAAAACAAAAAACCATGTCATGACCCCTTTAACAGGGATGAAATGCCACCTTTTGCCAAAAATCGCTGTTTGGAATTCAAAATAGGCTATTTGTGTGATTCATGTAGATCTGATGAGTTTTTAAAAACTCTTGTTACTTCATACTTCAGTACAAAACAGTGCTGAACTTTGACAAAAAAAAGTGATTTTTAAGTGCTTAAATATAAATCAAAAAGCAAAACATGAAAAAAAAAAAACTATTTTAGGGAGTGGAAATGGCAAATGTGACTGAATGATCCTCTGCTGCCATCTACTGGTTATAGTGGTAAAATGTCATTTTCATTTTAAAAGTGTTTGTTTTCCACCAGGTGGCCAATCTTCCACTTAACCATGGCACATTTCCCATGAATTATCTCCATGAAAAAAATTTGGAAAAAAAAAGATCGTCTTTAAAGTGAATTGTAAATGTAATGTTCCCATATTATATAAAAATATACAAAAAATCTGAATATTTTTTAGACAAATACATAATAAATAATTACTATAGAATCTTTTTCAGAGCATACACAGACACACAAGTTTCATCTTAGTCACTTTTCTAACCCATGATGAGTTTGCATCACTCCAAGCACAAGCTAGTTATTGGACTTTTGGCCTCATCTTCTGTTAATCGTCTGTGTGCAGTCAAACATGATATCAGAAACAATTGGATGTGTGAGTAAATTACCTCATTCAGGTATAAATTAATAATTACAGTGGCTGTCATTGACTTGCAGAACATTTTCTGTAAGGGTTAGTGTAGGGGATAGAATATGCTGGGGAATATACTCTGAATATACACTAATTTTGCCCTCAGGAAAAGTGCAGTTGCGCCCCATGATTGACAGTATGCGAGAATGTGAAAGCAGACACAAAGTTAAAGGTGCCATATGTAAAAATTGAGGTAAAAATATCCAAAAAATGAGCTACACGTATCAAAAGAATGAGAAGAAATAAGTGCAATGATGTATTAAAAAAAGTACAAGTTATAGTGCTGCCGATATATAAACCTGAATTAGCATGCTAAATTACTAGCCCCGGCCCAGCCGGTGTCATAATACCAGTTTCGGCCATGGGAGGCGGTATGCGGGCAACATACATAACCACCAGCCAAACTGCAACACACGAATAACTCGCACGGCTTGTGGGCGTACTTGAACCTGATGTCAATCGTGTAAAGGACAAAAAAGGACTTTGGTACGCCCACTACTACATTTCAGTTCAGGGAAGAGTTCAAAAAAAATTATTGGTCGATATTATGTATGAGGAATACATTTTGGTAAGTTGCAGCATACTGTATCTTTCAACAATGTTCGTGTTTTTTTACTATTAGCTAGTAGAGATGATCGGTTCACGTGCGCTAGGCGTGCGTTACATCTCTAATCTCTAAAAATCTCCAAATGCTCCACGTGAAACTGCGGTCTTACTATCGTGTCCATTGATTTGATTAATATGCGCGAGAGAGAGAGAGCAGGACCGCGCTCGTGTTGTTTGAAGACGTGAGAGTGCGCGCGCGCGGCCGGGGCTCGCTCTCTCTCTCTCTGCTCGTAACGCGTCAAGCGCAGCGGCAGCAGTCATTCTATTCTACATCCCTCACCGATCAAAATAGGCTTTGGCGGGACAAAGCGGACTATTTGACGGTTTTAGAAGATTAACAACCTGAAACTAAAAAACAGACTAGAGTAGGCCAACTTTCTGGAGGTATACTGCCCCCATCTGGTATGGAATATGTGGAGTATGAATTGATTTTTTGACATAAGGCACCTTTAAGTAAATTAATCCTGCATAAAATAACGTTCAGGAGATAAAAAAAAAAGAGTATACACTCAGCAACTCAGGATATTGTATTTTAAAGGTCATTTAGTAAAATTCAAAAATTTTCAGATGTTTATTTGTGTGTTCAATGACCCATAAAAAATATTCCATGTGGAAGACCAGAACTAAGAACTTAAGATATAACAGTTTACAAGCAGTATACAATTAAACAATACTAGCTTAGGACACTAGGACCTTTCTGACTCCAGAACACCAAAAGAAAGATGCGTGTCCCCCAGACGTGTTTGAGAACTTGCAAGTGCCTTGGTGGAAGAGTAATATCTCACAGCAAGAACTGGCAAATCTGGTGCAGTCCATGAGGATGAGATGCACTGTTTACTCATAAACAGCTGCCGGCCAAACCATGGCACATACTGACTGCTTTTGAAACATCTGAAGATGCTTTGCTACAGTCAGACTCTAAATTTACCCCATCCGATCTGTGCTCCCTTATCCTCCATCCACCTTTAGCTTCTTTGTTCTGTCATCCAATGGGGGTGATGGAAGGGGGGCTCAATGGTCATGGTGGTAGATGTGTGAAGGGGTGGGCAGGATGATTTGGGGCATGTACCGTGCGACATTTAAGGGGTGTGTGGGCGGGGGGTAGGCTATCTATTAAAAGAGAAGTGTTGGTGTTGGTGTCCACAATGCCTGTTTGGGACACTCAACCAGGATGCCAGAACCAACTAAAAAAACAGGTATGCTAGTGTTTTTGTTCTTAATTCTATTTGACAAATGGGTGTTTAACCAATTTTTTAGCAGAGATATTTAACCAGAGTTGTTGGTTGAGGAAATGTTAACCTTTCTGTTCTGAACTTTGACCCTATATGTACTGGGTTGATCACAGTACAACTTCAAAACCTCAGCGATTTATAATATATATATGGTGCTTTCCATTAATTGAACTCCTGCACCTCTGTTTTTTTGGTGTATTCTGTAGTAATTTGAACAATTATGAACATTTGCAATTGAACACATGGGCAAAATGGGCTGAATCTGTTGATTTGATGAACATTTTCTTAATATACTGTCAAGACATTCTTTTAAACTTTACTGCATACTGTATGAAAACAGCATTCAAAGTATGTGACTGT
Organism: Semotilus atromaculatus; assembly: GCA_031834385.1. Lineage (NCBI taxonomy): Eukaryota > Metazoa > Chordata > Actinopteri > Cypriniformes > Leuciscidae > Semotilus > Semotilus atromaculatus. Next base: position 21,046,653 of record JAULUF010000009.1, on the reverse strand, counting down.
ATTATGCACTGCTCTAGAATTTCTTCTTGGCATTTTTTTTTATTATATATATTTTTTTAATCCAAAATACCATTTAATGCCTTATCTAAGCAAAAGAGATAGAATAATAGAGATGGAATAATGGCGGTGGACTAAAGGGCCTTTTTCCAAAAGTGCACAGAATAACCTTGCCAAAGCAGGATTCAAAGGATTGCCATAATGTGATACCACCTGTTTGACAGCCCACTCATATACTCATAGGCGATATTCGCTAAGACCTACAGCTTGCTAACAATGCTGTTGCATCACTTTTCAGCATTAAGCAATGGAGTTCAGTGGTAATCCATCTGTAGACGCTTTCTCTTCCCTTTTTCAATATCTTCAGTGTACTTCAATGGCTCTAGACTAGTGGTTCTCAATCAGGGGCAGTGGACAAAGGGGTACTCGGCAAACTTACAGTGGAGCCCCAAAAAGTCTTACAATTATTTAGATGTGGTTATATTAACAATCTTAATTAAAATAAAGATGCACAATATTAAACTGACATAATAGTTTTGAGTTTATTTATTTTTATTACACCAGAAATACCAGAGGTACATCAGCTTAGATTAAAGGTCCTTCGAATATTATCTTGGACAAAGGGCAGCCTTAAATTATCCCATGAACTGCCTCTTTTACTCTAGAGTCTAGACAAGTACCTTGTATGTATCAGTCCTCTATTAGACATTCAACCCAACATTTTGAATGAACATGCATCCTCGCACAGGTCCTGACATTGTGCTTACCTCACATGCATTATAGTTCAAAACACATTTACCACATAGAGATCAATAGTTTACTACCACTGCTTCCATCAATCCATGGAACAAAGACAATGTGGATACCAGCAGTTTTGAAATGACAAGAGAGGGACCAGTACTTGATATACAACAGAAATAGATCTCAGTTAATCCATCTAGCAGCTACCTGCGGCTGTGTCAAAATGGACTGCAGTTCTCAATGGAGAGCACATGCACTATTTTTAAACCCTAAACTCAAAAGGGTTTGACTTGCTTTATGTTTGAATGATGCGATTGAAGATGTGTGACTCAAAGTGAAAGAAAGAATGACGAATAAGCGGTTAATAATTCATGGTATGTGAATAACAATAGCCACGAAGATCAAGTTCCAGCAACACCTTCAAGTGTCAAAAGTGTAAAGTAGTTTTCTAAATATTGCCTAAACTATTCCTAAGCAAATTACTGTGTGTAAACATTTACATTTTACTCTATGTTTACTCATTAGTATTTTTACAGAATTCCCTCTGGAGAATGACTTCACTTAATGAGCTAAATGCACACCAAAAACTAACTTTAAAAGCAAACTAAATACATCAGGGCCTGGTTTCACAGACAGGGCTTAGATCAGGGGTAGGGAACGTTGGTCCTGGAGAGCCACTGTCCTGCAGAGTTTAGTTCCAACCCTAATCAAACACACCTGAACCAGCTAATCAATGTCTTTAGGATCATTAAAGGAGAACTCCGGGCAATTTTTAAGTTAATCTTGATCGTTAGATCTTTGTGAGTACTGTCTATAGAAAAAAAAACGAACCGGATTGGTGCTTGCGACGCGGAGCTGCGACCGCGAATGCCCAGAGCTCCCACTCAGCTATAATGGCAGCTCTGGGGGCATCTACATAAAGAGCGTTTTTGTGCCTCTTAACAGACACAAAATGCAATTAAAATGTCTGTGCAACATGAACAGGGGCCTTACCTGTGAACAAGATGCGTTTAGCAACTTAGCCATGGTTTAAATTCACCTAAATAGTGTTTTAGACAGCAAGCTGTAGTCTCGCGCTGAAGTCTCGCTCCTCCCACCTGGACACTATTGACCTTTCCCGGCTACAACTGAGATCACGGGACTTCAGCGCGAGTCCAGGTGGGAGGAGCGAGACTTCAGCGCGAGACTACAGCTTGCTGTCTAAAACACTATTTAAACCATGGCTAAGTTGCTAAACGCATCTTGTTCACAGGTAAGGCCCCTGTTCATGTTGGACAGACATTTTAATTGCATTTTGTGTCTGTTAAGAGGCACAAAAACGCTCTTTATGTTATGCCCCCAGAGCTGCCGTTTTAGCTGGGTGGGAGCTCTGGGCATTCGCGGTCGCAGCTCCGCATCGCAAGCACCAATCCGGTTCGTTTTTTTTCCTATAAACAGTACTCATAAAGATATAACGATCAAGATTAACTTAAAAATTGCCCGGAGTTCTCCTTTAAGGCAACAATCAGGTGAGTTTTTTTCAGGGTTGGAGCTAAACTCTGCAGGACAGTGGCTCTCCAGGACCAACGTTCCCTACCCCTGGCTTAGATTAAAGGGGTCCTATTATGCCTTTTTACGAAGTCTTGATTTTATTTTTGGGGTGTACTAGAATATGCTTTCATGCTGGGTTGTTAAAAAAAAACAGATTAATTTTTCACGTTTTACATTATTACAGCACCTCTCTCCCCAGTCTGCTTCAAACATGCCATTTAGTTCCTGTTTAGATTCAACCCCTCCTTCCGAAATACAAAATGTACTGTGATTGGTTAGCTGGCCTAGGGTGTTGTGATTGGCACCACTCAGCACATGTTCGGGAAATGTCACGCCCCTTACCTTACATTTTACTGTGAAAAAATTCTTCATGCCTTAAAAATAGCTTGAATGTAACTCTACACCCTTGCTTCATTTAGTACATGAAGATCTATGAATATGCTAATTAGCCCCGCCTCCACTCATGCCAGCTCACAGGTCAACTTATTGAGGTATAAGCTGCAAATGGTATTGCTCTTTACAACGATGGACACATAATGGTAATTAATATGATAAGCCTTTTGCTTGACTATTATTTTACAGGCAGCTAATACCGGTTTCTAATGTTACATGAACTATGTTCCCGTTCGCTATCTCAGAGTCTGACTGCTGCCTCAGTATCCTTAGAAACGCTTTGAACAACTCAGAAAGTCAGTAGAGAAAGGTTTATATAGATCATCATAACATCGTAATTACATCATACACCAACTATATTGCTAAATCTATCCGAATTTTCATATCAACAGAAAAATATACTAACCTGGCTTGGTTTGAGACTTCACTTTTTCATCATATATGCACTGGCACAGAAACACCAGCGATCTCAGACCGCGTTTTTGAGACTGTTTTGGGTTCACTGCAGTTTTATAGGGAAAATACTCAGCAATGGTGTTGACTTATGAATTTGGACAAGGTTTGTCTTAAAGCATATTAAAAACATCAGGCAAACAACATTAAAAACTTGATTTTCACCACAGAGGGACTTTAATAGAAAACACTACTACAAATAATATGACATACTGTATATGTGATCCACAAAGAATAGATTGTCCCGACAAACTGCTCCATTTCAGGAGAAGCTTTTATGTGTAGTCTGCATTGTACTCTTAGTTTCTTGAAACTTTTCAATGTAAAATGAGCAGCACACAGATAAACATCGGGATTATAATGTTCAGGAACAGTGTTTAAAATAAATCAAGTTCGTCATCCTTAGAAAGGTCAAACAAATGAGTTTTGGAAAAGGGGTGGAAAAAACAGCATCTCTTTGACATATCAACAGCTCAACTAGGCCTTGTCTCTTTTTTTCAAAGGAGTGGACTTTGAGCATTGTGACCTTGCAGATCTTTATGCTCAAACAGCAACTTTATTCATTAACTAAAGTAAAAAAAAGGCATAATAAGATAGGATTCCTTTAAGATAGGATTAATCCTTAGTTCAATTAGCACATTAAAGTAGCTTTTATAAACATGCTTTAGAAAGAAACATTACTGGTGTGCGTCTTGAGACAAAACAAGTGGACTGACTTTTTTTTTTTTAAAGATATGTCAGTGTAAGTTGCTTTCAGTTAAGAGAGGTCAAACATGTATTTTCGTCTGGGACTAGGCTTAAGCCTTGTCTGAAACCGGAGGCAGGTGTTTTAGATTTTTTTTTTCACTGGAAATAAAAATAAGGACACTACAAATCTACTAAGTGTAAAAACTTTAGTTTTGTCACAAACTGCTCTGAGACACAAAGGTTAAGGATCCAAACGCAGTTTTATTGAAAGGGTAATCCAAACAAAGTACAGGCAGGGTCAAACACTGGCAGGCAGACCATACAAACAAAACACAACAAGGCAGGGAACATGGGCAAAAGAGTAATCCAAGGAACAGGCAAGAAATCCAGAAAACCAAGAGACATGAAACCAGGGAGAATGCTCGGAATTGCAGTGTAACACTAAACAAGACTTCGCAGGGAATGAATGAGTGTACATGTTTTAAATAGGTTGAGACTAACAAGGTAATGAGACCGGTGGATGCAATCAGGGATGATGAGTCCGGGCAGTGAGTTATGGAAAATGTAGTTTGTGAGGAAATGACAATAGTCTGCATGATGTGGAGTGCCTTCTGGTGGCTCTCAAGGGCACTCCAGCTGGTGACCGTTACAAGTTTGCCTTTGTATAGCTTTGAATGTGGATGCCACAGTGTTATAGGTCAAAAACAAAACACCATTACTTTGTTATAAAGTCTGACTTGCATTTTTGACCCTGACCAGCTAATAAATTTAGTTGTCAATTTCAAATAAAAATAAAATATAAATATATTGTAAATATAAATTAGATTAGTCTTAATCTTCTTCTAAACACATTTTCTTATATTGCTAAATCTAGAGACATCTAGAGATCTAAGCATTAGACCACAAAGTCTTAAGGACCATCAAAGTCATGAGAGACAGAGACTGTATGGTCTCTGTATGGAAGCCATACAGCCTCTCCAATATCGGAGAGGCTAGAGAGGAAACAGGGTCAGGGCAAGCCGTTTCCAGAGATTAGAGCTTGAGGTGAAGATTTTGGACATGTATCCTTTCCTTCTGACCCTCCCTCCCTCCTTCAGTCTCAGCTTTCATCAAGAAGCCAAAGTCTCAGACTGCTGAGATTGGGGCAACAGTCATATTTGAAGCCGAGACTGAGAAGCCTGATGCAAAAGTGAGATGGCAGCGAGACTCCAAGGACATCTCATCCAGTGACAAATATACCATCTCAGCGGAGGGCATTAAGCACTCTCTCACAATAAACAATGCAGTCCACGAGGATGCAGTGGGATATGCTGTTATTGCTGGGGTGTCAAAATTCAAATTTGAATTAAAGATAAAAGAATCAGAAGGTGGGTGATTTTTGGATGGTGACTCATGTCTTTCCTGTATTTACCTCACTTTTACCCCACCTTTGGTTTGTTTGTAAAGCAGTCACAGAGCACCATAAACATTCTCCTTTCTGATTCACATTTCCCCGGCGTTACAACCAGATGTTTTTTCAAAGCACATTTTCTGAGCATGTAATCACTATTTGTAAGGATTTCTCAGACTGCTGTGGAATCTGGGAAACTCACCAGACCTCATATAGCTGTTCCTCTCTTTAAACTTTAAGGCCTGGTTTCACTGACAGGGTTTAGATTAAATTAGGATTAGTCCTTAGGTCAATTATGACATTTAAGTAGCTTTTTTAAACGTGCCTTAGAAAAAAAAAAAATTACTTGTGCATCTTGAGACAAAACAATGGCACTGATATATTTAAAGATTTGTCAGAGCAAGTTGCTTTCAGTTAAGACAACTCAAACATGCATTTTAGTCTGGGACTAGGCTCAAACCTTGTCTGTGAAACCAGGGATTAAACTTCAGTGTCCGTTCATAGAGCTTGATCCTGTAAGGCATTATAAAGATAAGTGTGGGTTCAATTAAATACTGGATGAATAGCCTAATAAAGTCAGTGTCTAAGGGCAAAGTAAAGTTTAGTTGTCTTTTAGTGCATTTCTTCCTGTTAAATTGATTCTCAGAAAAAAGAAACAGAAATTCAACAGAATTATCCTTGTACGAACTCTGTTGAAGAGCTTTTTTTTTTTCATGGCCAAAGCACACTTGTGTATAAATGGCCAACATTTCATGAGCTTTATCTGGACATATTGCAACTTTAAGTCTCTACCGTTGTTACATAGGTCTATGGTTATACATCAGGTATTTAGAGCCATTTATCCAGCCACACACGAAGATGAAAGCAAGTGCTAATTTGTGTGGCCAGTAGAATCCTGAAGAGAGTGATATCAAAGCTAAAAAGGAGATGCAGACAGAGAGTGTGTTTTAAGAGTAATATTTGAAATGTTTTTACGTTTAAAAAGCTATACTCAAGAGCCATGTGCTATAAATAGCATCTTGCTTTGCAGTGAAGAAACCACAAAAAGCCATATCTCCAGATCCTGCAGCTGTGGATCCTAAGCCTGAAGAACCTAAAGAAGCTCCACCAGCACCTTCTGAAAGCTCAGCTCCAGACACCAGTGGACCCCCGTCAGATGGTGTAGTACCTGAAGGTGAAAAACACACAGACATATTTAATTATGCTTTGTCATCTAATTACACATTTCAAATGATGAAATTGACTGAATAACAAACCCTATTTTTCTGTTTGTTTTTAAGCTCTGCCTGAGAGTCATCATCCTGACACAAGGCAGGACCTTACAGGTCTCTTCACAGAGAAGCCCCAAAGTGGGGAGGTGAATGTAGGTGAGTAACACTGCCTCTAGTCAAAAAGAAACTGATATTGCATATGAAATGAAAACATTCTTCCAATCTGTTCCTCCCATGTAGGTGAGAACATTACAATTGTTGCTCGGGTGTGTGGTGAATCTCTGCTGAAGAAGCCCACGGTAAAATGGTTCAAAGGAAAGTGGATGGATCTGGCCAGCAAGTCAGGAAAGCACCTGCAACTCAAAGAGCACTATGACCGCAACAATAAGGTCTGTGTTCAAACAGTTACGTAATACACAATACATTTAGAATCGTTTGAAAGTCAAATATAAGTCAAATGAACCCAATCGGTTTTTTTATTTTTATTCAGGTGTACACATTCGAGATGCATATCATTGCAGCTAAAGCCAACTTTGCTGGAGCCTATCGATGTGAGGTGTCGTCTAGAGACAAGTTTGACAGCTGTAATTTTGAATTAGGAGTACATGGTAAGACCCAAACTTTTATTTTGGGCCTGACAAAAAAAAGTTTGAATAAGTAGAACCATTTGCATGCTTGATAAACAACAACAAGGAATAAATAAATGTTAATAATTATAATTGTGCTAAATTCATTTCTAATGTGTGCTTTTCACTGTGTGCATTCTACTCCAGAGGCTCGTGCAACAGAAGGGTTTGATATTCGCTCTGCATTTAGACGCACGTGAGTATTTATGTCATTTATTATTTTTCTTTATTCAATAAAGTATAAATGAAAGTATTTCAACAATTCTTCCTTGAAATTAAAAAAGGTCATGCTGGCCAACAGTATCATGCCATTTCAGCAACATACTGAAATGCTAACCTGCTTCTTTTTTCTTTTCTTTTCTTTTTGCTTGCTTGGTTTGAGGTTTGATAGATCCTAGCACTACTTATCGTGGTTTGTTTGTACATTAAGATAGCATTTGAGTCCATATTTGGGATTAAAAATTTTGCGTTTATACTGCATTAACCCTTTTTGGAACTGCTGATTACCCAGGAGCCTCAGTGCAGGTGGTAAGAAGAAGATGGGAGAACCTGGCAGGTAGCTACGTGTAGGGGTTTGCTGCAGCAGCAGGGGATATATTCACAACACTGTCATTGTCTTTACTCAACCAAACCCTCTGATTTGTCATCAAAGAGTTCATTAGGTCCTTCAGTGTCCATCCGTGTCCCTCTGTCAGTCATTTGTTATAGCTTGCCCTTTTCTTTCTGTCCTTTTCAATCTTCCCTTTGTCTGGCAACATCTAAGGAGAGTGATATTAGTCATCGCTGACGCTTTATGACTCATTCTCCAAGGATCTTTGCAAACTCTCATCCTGACTCTCATTTCCTGTTCTCTTCTTCTGACCATTTTCTCTGTTTTTGTGAGAAGGGCAATTTCCCCAACACTCATTACTGGTGTATCAGAGGCAGACGGCTTTAAAGTGAATATGATTTCCCTGTCCACTGATCTTTTCAAGTGCAGACACTGATTAAGAGTAAGCAAATTAGAGAATCACACTAATAACGTTGCCACCAGTTTAATCAGAAACCGCACTATGTTCGTGACTGTTTTGTAATACTTTAATTCTGGTTATTTGAAACATAATAACAGAAATCTCTGCATGCACCTCAACTTCTTAACTGTGGCCTGATACCTTGTCAAAATCAGTGGAACCAGCTGCCCAAACTTTGAGTGATGTGTCTCTTTTGTTGCTCCTCTTCATTCCATGGTGATTTGCTAGATGTTGTCAAACCATAAGAGAAGTTCCTCACTTGTTGCCTTATAATAACTAAACAGCCTATGGGGTCTTTGATATGTACAATGATCCTAGAAGGAGTCTGCCATGGATTTCTTCTGTGCATGACTCAACAAAAACTTGTTTTTTTAATCATTTCTGTGTTTTTACCCTCATCTTCGACATCCTCCAACAAAGTGCCCCTATTATTCTTTTTTTTTCTTTTTTGATATTACCTTTTCATGTAGTCTGTTATATAGCTGCAAAAGGTCCACAAAGTTTCAAAGGTCAGAGTACAATAAATGCAGTTATTGTCTCCCAAAAGAAAGAGCCCATTATGAACTGCCTGAAATGAGTCGTCAGTGATTCCCTTCATACTTCCTGCACAAACATACGCAAGTTTCGTGCCAGCCTATGATCGTCACTGGTTGCCCGTAAACAATGTCTAATTTGACCCAACCTCAAACACAGTAGTTGTAGCGGAGGCCTGGAAGAGTTTGTTTTGTGTTGTCGACACGTTGCTTTCTGCGCTGCCACTTTGAAGGCATTTCCAAAGGCTCGAATTGATCCTGGGCTCGAATTGATATGGTAAAACCAATGCTATCGTTACTGTTCGAATCACTGTGTATCAAGGACTGAGGAAGCCTCTGGAGCTGAAATTCAGATATGGTAACGAGCATTTTGTTTCCGAAATGCACAGTGAGCAGGAGAACAATCACAATAGATTGTGCCATCTGACCGATCAGATCAGGCCCTCGGAACAGACATGGTTTAGAAAGGCCGAATCCTTTATCAAACCGTTTCAGACACTTAGCATGTGAACCTATTATAGGATACCTACAAAACCTAATGAGGAACTTTTAAAATAACATAATTGGGGCACTTTAAAAACAGTGCAGATCTGTTCCAGTTTCTATTGCCTCAGAAAATAATTTGCGTGTTGTTTGTGCATCTGTCCTAAATCAGCATCTACACAATACACATCTGTCCCAGATGTGCTCTGTATGTGTCAGTATACACTACTGTTCACTACTGTTTGGGGGTCAGTAAGATATTTTGTTAGAAAGAAATGAACTTTTATTCAGCAAGGATGCATTAAATTGATCAAAAGTGACAATAAAAGACACATTTAATCAAAAACATTAAAAAAAAATCTATTTCAAATAAATGCTGTTCTTTTGAATTTTCTATGCATCAAAGAATATGTGGAAAAATTATAAAGCTTCAAAAATATTACGCAGCACAAGTGTTTTCAACACTGATAATAATAATAAATGTTTCTTGTGCACCAAATCAGCAAATTAGAATGATTTCCGAAGGATCATGTGACACTGGAGTAATGTCTGCTGTAAATTCAGTTTTGCCGTCATAGGAATAATTTACATTATAAAATAGAAAACAGATTATTAAAGGTGGGGTATGGGATTTGCAAAACGGCCGGCAGATTTTGAAAATACACAACTCAAATGGTCCTACCTTTCCTCCAACGCTGGCCCTGATGGCGAGGGGGATGGGGGGAGGGGGTATGGTACAGCCGTTTGATTGACGGACTGATTCTAGGTGGTCTTGGAAATGATTGACTGGAGTTTTTCGAGTCCTGCCCGTTCCACTGATGATTAAATTGCTTAATTTTCATTTCAGTGCTTCTAACTCAGTGGCTGTAAGTGGGTTATGAATAGGATTTCAAGTGATTTTGAAAAAATGGACAAAAAACAAAATCACATACTTTAAATGAACTAAATCAGTTTTTTTTTTACTGTAATTTCTCAAATAAATGCAGCTTTGGTGAGTATAAGTGACTTCTTTCAAAAATATTTTAAAGAATCTTACCGAACCATTCCATATTTTATGCATAATAATACAGCTTGAACATGACATATGCATCAACATACTTGATATTCTGTTATTTTACATAATCATTCATTACATTTTAGTTTTTAAAATGACTGCATTTTAACATTATGGAAGCTATTAAAAGATTTCCCGTATTTTGAAAATGTGCTTACCTTATAATGAGGTTAGAATGTAACAGTTTTGTATGCTCATGTTTTGTGGCTCTCGATTCCTTCTTCTCCTACAGTAGCATAGATGCAGGTGATGACTCGGGTGAACTGGACTTCAGTGCTTTACTGAAAAAGAGGTGAGTCTTGAGGCATCTAAAACATACATTCAGATACATTCATTGTCTACACATGTCCAAATCTTTCACAATGAATGCAGTGGGGGTCCAGAAGTGCAATAAATAAATGCAATCATTTTATGAATTTTTGAACCAATGACTATTATTAACAATTTAAGTTGTCCTGAAGAATTTAACTGTTTCCTTTGTTCCTATTTTCCGCTTATGGCTAGTTGCATGGTTATTCATTAGTTCATTGATTTAGTCACACTTGTCCTTTTTTTACCCCTGATTAGTTTGTGTATATTTAGCTCTTAGTTTGTGCTTTAGTTTTTCCGTTATTATCATTGTGGATGTGGTTGTTCTGTTCCAATTCTTTTGATGTCATAGTATTTTATTTTGATTAAGTGGCCGTTTATACAACACTGGTTTCAACAAAAAACTGAAAACTTTTTCTGTTTTGGCCATTTATTTAGCTACATGAAAAGGGGCCAGAAAATGCTATCTTTTGAAAACGGGTTTCAAACTGCAAGATTTTTGAAAACGATACTGTTATCGTCTCTGTGTAAACTACAAAAACAGTGACGTTACGTACATTCGTATTAGGTGTTTAGTTTATAGGTGCGTAGCTTTTCTTTACAAAGTGCACATCGCCAACTACTGAACTGGCATGCATAATACAGCGTTTTAAAAGGTTTGTGCGGATCCGTGTGAACGGGGATCGGTTTGACAACATTGCCATCTTGTTGTCATGTAAATATACCCTTAGTTATTATTAAAAACTGTTGCGCATAGATCCTGCTCCTTTTTCATGATTTTTGTTGCAACCAAGTCTAAAATTTATTTTAAATCCAAGATTTTTCAAAGTGTTGTCTGATGTTTTAACTCCACTGTATGTTTAGAGCTACATATGGTGTGTGAATTATTTAAATTAAATACAGGTACCTTACTGTATAAATTATGATTTAATATATTGACGTATAAGCTTTATTTATTCCAATTTCCCTATATCATTTTTCTAATTTACCTGCACAATTTGTAGGCTCATCTATGTATAATTGTTTTTTTTTTCTCCCCTCTGTGGCTCTACTACCATATTCAGAGAGTAAGTGAGTCACACTGAACTGACTGCTTGTGCATGAAAGAATGTTGAGTGTTGTACTGCCAAGTGTGTGTGTGTGTGTGTGTGTGTGTGTGTGTGTGTGTGTGTGTGTGTGTGTGTGTGTGTGTGTGTGTGTGTGTGTGTGATACGTTGATTGTTCTCTCTCCTAATCAGCCACTGATTGCCAACTTTAGTCCTTCAATGTTTTTCCACTCCGCAGACTGCACACCCACTTGGAACTAGATAGACAGAGTTACGTTTGACTTATTTTTAGCAAACTCCTTTATCATACTCATTTACTCCTAATTAATCACATTAATAAACCTAGAACTCTCACGATTCCCACATCATTCTACTTCCCATGCCATTCATCCCACATTCACTGACTCTGCCACTGCATAGCAAATTGCTTATGTCAGTAAACACTGTACGTTTATGCAAAACATTTTTTTATATGTTTAATAGACACAAGAGACACAGGAAGATAAGCTATAAATACATAGAAACTTTTCTGTATTAGGCTACAATGTAGATTCTGCATGTTTTTTTGTTTAATGCATGTATAAAAATGATTTGTAAAATTGTCTTGATGGTCTAGCAGTTTGTTGCTGTGATCTAAAAGGTTGATAATGTGAAATTAATCAGCTGTGGTTTGTCTTTGCTTGACGCTTGGGTTCTACCTCTACATAAGTACAGCAGTTTCTTAAAAACTGGCCTACGGTAAGATTTCTTTAAAAAATGCAGAATAAAAATCTATTAATAATATTGATTTCATTTATTATATTTATTACATAATATTTATTTGCTGTTGTAAATTGCATTTCTATACTTTAATAAAGAATTTGAATGAATAATGTACCGAACACTCTTAATGCTTATATTTTCATTAGTTTTGAGTCTTAAATGTATACTGTAATTCACCCGAAAATTCTGTCATCATTTACTCACCCTCATGTCATTCTAAACCAGTATGACTTTTTTTCTTCTGCAAAACAACACATTTTGAAAAATGTTTCAACTGCTTTTATGTTCCAGACAATGAAAGTCATTGGGGTCCATTGCAGTTTTGGTCTTTTATTGTATGGACTGAAAAAAAAGAAAGAAACAGAGACATTTTTCAAAATATAATCTTTTGTAGCATTACGCAAAAGAAAGTCATAGAGGTTTGGCACAACATGAGGGTGAGCAAATAATGACAAAATTATAGTTTTTTTTTATGAACTATCCCTAAACTCTTAAAAGAGCTATATTAAATCATTGTGAAGACTTGATTTACCTGTCCTGATCAACATCCATCTTCTGTTGTGGGATTGCAGAGCTGTTCATGTAAGCACAGAGCCTGACGTAGACATATGGGATATCCTCCAGAAGGCTCCACCGTCAGAGTATGAAAAGATCGCCTTCCAGCATGGAATCACTGACTTACGAGGGATGCTTAAGAGACTCAAAAAAATGAAAAAAGAAGAGAAGAAAAGTGCAGGTTTGTAGTCTTTTGTTAATCATAAAGACCACAAAAAATTTGACTATTAGCGGTAGCTCAAGTTGGAAGGATGATGGAGAAATATACTGTGTGGATTAGTACATGAAAGACCATGCTTTCCAGTTTTATAGCTCGAAATGGATCTGTTCAATAAAAAAACATCAAAGGTTTATTTGTTACATGCATATTTGATGCATTAGAAGTGAAATGTTTTTTTCCTACAAACTTTTATCACTATACAAGAGTACAAAGCCAAAAAAAGACAGCAAACAAACAAACAACGTAACATTAAAGAAGTATTTTTTCTGATAGTGCGACTGAGCTTTTCATTATTTTATTCACAGCTTTTCTTAGGAAGCTGGACCCAGCCTACCAAGTCGAAAAGGGACACAAGATCAAAATGCAAATTGAAGTGGCCAATCCAGATGCAGAAGTAAAATGGTTAAAAAATGGACAAGAGATACACCCAACTGGAAGGTATCTATAGGTCCTTTCACTTTAATTAAAGGGGGAAAACACATTCTGAGTTATAATTATTATGCATTGTCTTAAAGTTTTAAAGTGCATGGAAAGGGCACGATCACAGATAACTGTCTATTTCTTTGACTTTTGAAAACGCTGTGTGCTTGCTGATGGATGGACTGTTCTTCCTGCTCTCTGCTGTCAACCCTAGCAAGTGAGTGGCACTCAACAGTATGCCTATGACAGTACACAGCCTACACTTGATAAGCAACCCCGGGGCTCGTCTGTGGAGTTAGATGTCTCAAACAGCCTGTTGACCATGAATATGCAGGGACAGTTTTCCAAGAATGCACAACAGCACTGTAGACTCATATGTCAGCTGTGGCAATGGATGGAGGCTGTCAGATGTTTAAGGACAGACTGAAATAACAATGGAAAAAAACTAAACCATTCTCAGTGGCTCATAATAGCTTTCAGTGACCTTAGTTAAGTGAAACCTCTTGTAAAAATACATCTCGTGAATTAAAGTCTTGTCATATGTTTAACAATTGTATATTATTTGTTTGCCACAAAACTTCGGACATGATAATGTTTTCATTGATAAAAAATAAAATGAAAAAAAACTTTCATAAAAGTGTTTTGTTCATTTGTGATGTAGCCTATGTTTGAAAGAGCCTCTCCAACAGTGATGCTTTGTCCCCATCTAGAGAACAAAACTGGAAATGCTACTGGATAATTTCTTGTTTTTCCACAGGTACATCTTCGAGAGTGTTGGCAACAAACGTTTCCTCACCATCAACAACTGTTCTCTGTCAGATGATGCTGCCTATATGTGCGTAGTTGGAGATGAGAAGACCGTCACTGAGCTCTTTGTTAAAGGTAAATAACTTTCACAGACAAAGATCTTTGAGAAGACATTTTGTAAATATTTTATATATATATTTTATAAATATTAATTTCATTTTTTTTTATCTCTCTCTCTGTGCCTTGTAGAGCCTCCTGTTCTTATCGTACGTAACCTGGAGGATCAGATGGTTATGAAAGGAGAAAGAGTGGAGTTTGAGTGTGAAGTGTCTGAAGAGGGGGCTCAGGTGAAATGGTAGGTCTATCAACATGCGCACACTTCCTATTATTTTCCTTTTCGTTATTAATAACACATTTACAGGACAGGTTAAAAAAAAGGCCTTTCTGGTTAGATGTGCATCTGTAGTAAACATGAATACTCAACAAAAAGTTGATATCAAACGACGTCAGAGAGGAGTCCTTGAGTCCTGGCATTCTTCAGATGTCCAGTAGATGGCATATGTGTCTGTTTCAGAGTGGCTGGCTGGTTGGGTGAGTCACACTGACTGACAGATGGTGGTGCATGAGTGAGTGCTGGTTCTGCCATACCTGTAGCCAAGGCTCTATATCACCCTGGGCTGGAAATGATCAGTGCCTGGAAAAGGTCATAGCAGCCTTTTAGCACCTCACAAGTGTCCTAGAATGGAATGAGAAAGTCACCGGTGGTTAATGGCACCTCTCTTGAATAGTGGATGACTTTCAGGAACCAACATGATTAGGGAAAGGCAGAAGTAGATACTGTTCCTGGTACTGAGACTCCGCAGTGTATGACTATATTACAAGTAAAACCGTGGTAGTAATGTGTTTTTGTGTCTTTAGTCTAAACAGATTAGAACATTGTACAGTATAAGATGTAGAATTGCATGGCTTGGGGATAGGCATATAAGCTTATGTATGCACGAACTACGAACTTAATATAAATCGTTAGTCTTTTACTATGTCAGCCATTTGATTTATCACATTTGCTCCCACTACTACCCTGAAGTAATGCTCATAAATCAAGATTTACTTTTCATACGTTGTTATTTATGGGTATACACCACGGCAATAACTCTTTTAGCCATTGCTACACCTAAAATCAAAAATGTTCAGATGCAAACCTTCTTGGAATTTCCCTTTTATATTTAAACATCTTTTCTGTCATTGATTTCTTTCTAACTGGCTCATTTTCAAGATAATAGTGGCTTGATATGTATGAACTAGGCACTAGAGAAGCATGCCAGTTTCACAAAAGTCATTTCAGGGACGTTACTTCTGTAGTACTTCCAAGGATTTTTAACTTAATTAAATTGAAGTTTTAGAGATTTTAAAGTCAGCTTGAAATGCATCTATTTTCATGCTACAGAGCTTATTGTGAACCATTCATGATAAAATATCATAATGATCTTCTGGTCAAAACGACAGACTTTTCCAATTATTTAGTCCCCTTAAACCCCACGTCTTCTTACAATCTACTGCAAGCTCGTATTCATTTTTTACATCTCAAAATCCAATCAAGTACCGATGGACAGAACCATTTCACTCGAATATATGTCAAAATACAAACAAAAGATCGGTTGCTACTTTTGTTTCATTATGACTTTAAGATTATAATTCAAATGAACCCTAACACAAATCTCTATAGAGTTTAAATATATAAATGAATATGTATATGAGTTTAAATAGTGAATTGCAATTCAATGAGATGCTGACTGAAGTTTTAATGAATATTAACAAATAGCAAACCTCTGACCTGTACAGGGAGAAAGATGGTGTGGAACTCACCCGAGATGAGTCCTTCAAGTACCGCTTCAAGAAAGATGGATGTAAGCATGTCCTTATCATTAATGATGTGACTAAAGAGGACTGTGGACACTACCGGGTGAAAACCAATGGAGGACAATCATTAGCAGAGCTCATGGTTCAGGGTAAATACCTGACTTTGGATATAGTTTCAAGGCCTTTGATATTTTTTGTAGATGTCTGTCCCCACACATGTGTCCAGATTTGTAATGTAACTTGTGTTTGATACTGGAATGGATAAAAAAATTTACACACTCATCTATTACATATGGCGGTCGTTAAGGTTTCTATTTTGTAGGATGTGTAACTAGTCCTAAGTCTGCATGTCATGATTTAAGTTCAAGACATCTAAGAGTTCTTCATTCTTCACTCCTCACTTAAACCTCACCCCCTCATGGCCATGTCATTCAAACTTCACCTCTTGTCAGTTCAGAAAACATGGCCACCGACACTTCTGTACAAGGTTACCACTCACAGCGCCCACATGGCAGCTATTGTTAGACCGCCTGACCCATATATTTTAACAAGGCAGATGACTCTTTCCCTCCCTCACTCTCTCTTTCTGTCATTGTCACATACTACTCCATCCATCTCTTTTAATAGCATCTTAGAAAGTTGACTCATTCCCTTTCTCTCCCATTTCGTTTTATTGTTTGTTTCTGTCTCTTTCACACTCTCTCTTCTCCTTCCTTCCTTCTGTCTCTGAGTCTTCTAGCATGTATTGCACTTAACAAGCAAACTGATACCCAGGTGTGTCAGCTACCAGGTTGTCTGGGCTTTGATCAAGTGCAAGAGGTGCCAAGAAAAAAAAAAGAAAAAAAACAGCTGCCCAGCAATACTGTAACTCTACCAGGCTGCGGTGGGATTGTTACCTTTTTTTTTACCCCACCTCTCTTTATTATAATCTTAAAGGGATAGTTCACCCAAAAATAACAAAACACCATATGAAAACATAAATATTTCATATTATACATCTAAAACCTGAATTTCCACATTACATTTGATAATACATACTGTATACTAGAATGGCATTTTTGGTGTAATGCGGTAGTGATGACATAGTTATCTCTTTGACCCCTGACCTTTAGAGAAACAGCTAGAGGTCTATCAAAGCATTGCTGACCTGACCGTGAAGGCCAAAGACCAGGCTGTGTTCAAATGTGAGGTTTCTGATGAGAATGTGAAAGGCATCTGGTTCAAAAATGGAGTGGAGGTGAAACCTGATGCCAGAACTCATATCACACACATTGGCAGGTAAGTGCATGCGTGTGTTA
This sequence comes from Semotilus atromaculatus, assembly GCA_031834385.1. Taxonomy (NCBI): domain Eukaryota; kingdom Metazoa; phylum Chordata; class Actinopteri; order Cypriniformes; family Leuciscidae; genus Semotilus; species Semotilus atromaculatus. Next base: position 21,029,331 of record JAULUF010000009.1, on the reverse strand, counting down.
CTTTAATGGTGAGTTTGAAACGTAAATGTAATGTCTATGCACTTATTTATTAGGACTAGTTTTAGTCCGTATAAATGTTTAGTATATACCATTTCATCACACACCCACAATCTGATTCATGACAGCATTTAGTTGTGTAACTAAACCTATAACTAAAAACAGCTCTACTGAAAAAATACAAAGATTAATCTAAACTGAATGGTGGCCAACCTACAAAAACACTGTTTTATACAATTAGAGCTGTTTTGTTTTTGTCAGTATGCAGTGTATGACTGTACGCAGTCATTCCTACTAGTCACTTTGGCGGGTTTAATATTATAAATATAAATGTATACATTTTAAAACTGTAGTCTTTTAAAAAGGCATCTGAAATAATAAACTAAGTGCAATGTAGTATTGTCAAAAATATTGATTTTTCGATATATATATATATATATATATATATATATATATATTTATATATAGACTGAAATATCTGAAACGCCTCTTAACAGACACAAAATGCAATTAAAATGTCTGTCCAACATGAACAGGGGCCTTACCTGTGAACAAGATGCGTTTAGCAACTTAGCCATGGTTTAAATTCACCTAAATAGTGTTTTAGACGGAAAGCTGTAGTCTCGTGCTGAAGTCTCGCTCCGAGGCACAAAAACGCTCTTTATGTTATGCCCCCATAGCTGCCGTTTTAGCTGAGTGGGAGCTCTGGGCAAAAGCTGTCGCAGCTCCGCGTCGCAAGCACCAATCCGGTTCGTTTTTTTTCTATAGACAGTACTCACAAAGGTCTAACGATCAAGATTAACTTAAAAATTGCCCGGAGTTCTCCTTTAACCCATTAAAATCCAACACATTTGATCTAAAGGTATTTAACTGTAAAAAAAAACACAAAACAAAGGTCTAGTCGGTCTAGTCTCATGGAACAAATACTGTATTAAAACTTAATTTTGGAAAAATACTTTGTATTCAAAATCTTTGTATTTTCTGGCTTTTTATTTAATACAATACAGTGAATGACAGCCGTCTGTGGTCTCCCAGTGGCTTACATTATTGGCAGTTTAGTGTTGATTAATTTACACCAAAATAAAGATAACATGTATGCCTTCATCTCCAAAAACATTATTTTTGTCTTATACATTTCATAATGTACTCAGACAAGCTCAGTGCCGACTCTTTTTTGTGATTTGGAATGTGGAATACACTTAGTGCATCCTTCAAAATGAGCTGAATGAAGGATGCGAAACAAAGGCAGCCTTTCAAGGATCCTTCAAATTGAGATGGCCTTCAGCTGCGCTTGATGACATGGCAGCCGAAATATGCAGCCTTCCGTTTGAGAAGCAGCCAGAGATTCACATTTTCTGAATCAAAACCGACGAACAAAACAGAAACTACACAAAACTGTCATTGCCAGAGAAAAGCATTGTAATGATTGCCAAAGCTAGGGCCCTTTTTAATCAACAAAAAAGCTACAGGATTAAAAAAAATATATTACAACCTCATTTCACTGTTGCACAACACTGCTTAGATGTTTATATTGTAAAGGTCATTTATATATTTATATTTAGGATTCATAAGCTCACCATTGATGACGTGAAACCAGAGGATGAGGGTGACTACACCTTCGTACCTGAAGGTTATGCCTTCAATCTCTCTGCCAAGCTCAACTTTTTAGGTAGCCTACTTCCTCTTGATTAATTATTGCTGCCGAATGTATGTTTAAACTTTCTTTTAATTTCAATTGCATTGTTTAATATTGTGTTTTGTCTTTACAGAGGTCAAGATTGACTTTGTTCCCCGTCAAGGTAAAAAAAAAAGAACAACGTCAATAATAATTGATCAGTTGTGTATTTCTAGGAACGACATTAAATAATAAATCCTCTGTTTGACTTGTGTCATACATTCTTAAGGTAATTTATGTGTCAAAATACTTCTATTTTGTTTTAGATAAAAAAAAAAAAAAAAGACGTCTCTTTTGTTTACTTTAAGATCCTCCCAAGATTCACCTGGACTGCATGGGCCGCACCGCTGAATCAACAATCTTGGTGGTGGCTGGAAACAAACTGCGACTAGATGTACCAATTACTGGAGATCCTGCCCCCACTGTGGTTTGGACAAAAGGAGAAAAGGTAAGAGCGATTCATTAAATTTAGTCTAGTATCGATTTTTATCCTATCCCTCTCTGAGGGCATTGTAAGTCTAAGTAGATCTTAGAAACATTTGGCAACAATAGTTTGTATGATCTACTTGCTTTTGTGAAGTGTAGCCCTGGTCAGTTATGGCAGAAGAGCCAAACCTAAACATTTCCTTTAGAATGTTATTTAGTTATTTAGAGGACAAATTGTTTGAATTCATCTGCAGTTTGTGGTGTACTGTAATTCTTTACGATTTGCCATGTTGTTGCAAATGTAACAGGAGATCCAGCATGTGGGCTTCAGAAGCCTTGACAGGTAGGTACTGTAACATCTCCCAACCATAACCAGAAAGTCTTGTCGAGGCTCACTGGGACTGGGAGGTTTGTGCTGAGATGAGAGGTTGACACTTTAGTTTCTCACACTTAACTAAACCCCTGACCTGGTTGCCATGGCTTCACAGCTTCTGCTCTGCTCATGTAGGATAGCTCTAAGGAGGGAGAGTCGCGTCCTGAACCGATGCACACATGGACAGTGAAGAACGGTGATGTGAGTTCGGGCCTTAACAATCCCGACTGCTTGTACAATGTACATTATTCTGTGCCTTATATGCTTCCTTGCTTTGGCTATGATGTTGGATGTCTTGTTATTGACTCACTCATGCTGCATGATGATGATGATGCAGTCTTGATTGATTTAATCCAGGGAGACACTCCATGGGAACTCATGTTCATATATATAGTCAATATTAAATAATACTTCATTTTTAAGCGTTTCATTTTTTATTGTTTAGTGAAGTGTAGTGCAGTTTAGTTCTTTCTTCTCTTCTTTAACTGTGGTTTGTCTTTCCCTGGGTACAAAGGAAACAAGCTGCTCTAACATTAACACAAGCATCACTTTGAAACAAAATTCATCATACTTGTGAAATCCCTACACTGCTACAAAGCATCAAGTGTTTCACACACCGCACACTACTCTGTAGAATACTGTGTCTACAAGGTGAGTGCGTCTTTCATGATTTAATGTTCATAAAGTATAAAGTTTGAAAATAATAGGTAAGCACCTTCCATTCATAGGAACTAGAGGGAGGTATTAACCAGGTAATGTATAATATCTGAGATTTCAGATATCTGTAGTATCTATGAGTGTTTTGGCAAGTATTATATTAGATCTTTCTTCATGATCTATTCCTAATTGCCTGGTTTTGAAAATTCAGAGTTGAATGTGAGGGCCTGTGACTGATCCAGATTGAAACCCCCTGACCGTTTTTTAAGAAGTGGTTTTGATTGGTCGATCAGGTGCTGACAGACTCAGATGGGCGTCTCCATGTGGAGAGTACCAAAGGCCATTGCATCTTTACCATTGAGGGCGCGGAGCGTCAGGACGAGGGCATGTACTCTGTCATTGTACGCAATCCTGCTGGAGAGGATACAGCTGACATTAACGTCAAAGTTGTTGGTAAGCTTAACCTCATTAGTGTTGGCACGCTTCTCAGCTGTTCTCCTGGAGCCCTAATTTCATTATGGGCCATGTTGCAACACCCTGTTGAACATTAACTCAGAAAGCGCTTTAGATTTCTTAAAACAGTTCTAGGGTTTTTTCATGGCTTCTGGCACACAGCAGAACTGCACTTTCTTGTTTTTAGATAATAAAATAAAATGCATAAAAAGGCCACAAACTGAATGTCCAGTTCTCTTTTTAGGATCTGGACATTTATTATCACTTCAGAAATAGATTACTTCATGTATTGCCATTATGAGGTTTGCAGTACATTCAAATTAATAGCAGAGTGCTGTCATTTGAGAGCAAATGCCTTTGATGTAACTGTGTATTAGCTGTACCACACTTTGACCCTTATAAAGAAATGGTCTGACTGCAATTTTAATGTTTTACAGATGTGCCAGATCCACCTGAAGCTCCCAGAATCCTTAGCGTTGGTGAAGATTCTTGTATTGTCCAATGGGATCCCCCACTCTTTGATGGTGGTCAGCCAGTCATAGGTGACTTACCTTACAGTACATGTTACGATACATAGTTAATATTGTATCAACAGTAACTCTTGTTGACATCATTACAAGTTCATGAGAACTATAAATGAGTTTCTCTCAACCACTAACTTAACACAAACCCCATCTAACTTGAAGTTAAGTGAAGTTATGTAAACCTATAGACCTTATGCGCCAGAGAAATGAGGGTGCCGCCATCTTTACAATATTGTCTTTGAACTTCCGTTTTTTGCGGTCGCTCTCTATATCTCTATGGCAACGCTGTCGAGGAGTAATTCGCTGGTGAAGTGGATTTACTTATTGTAGAGTTAACGAAAGTTATCATGAGCGTTGTAATGTTTATAATAAGCATTGTAAAGCAGATGTCAACAAATCTCAACCGGGACATTTTTTAAACGAGCCGATCATTCATAACTACGCAAGATCTCTGTGAAAATACAGACCGGAAGTCAACGAGCGCAGCGCTGAAAAGGGGTGGGGCTACATAAGGTCTATACAACCTAGATATTCAGAAAAATGGCTGAAAAGTCTAAAAATCTCCTTTTAAATGTGCACATTAGCAAAATGCATGATGACAACAGTGTGTTCTTAATGTCTTCTAAGGTTATGTCCTGGAAAGGAAGAAGAAAAAGAGCTATAGATGGATGAGACTCAATTTTGATCCTTATAAAGAGACAACATATGAGGCCAAAAAAATGATTGAGGGTGTAGCCTACGAGATGCGCGTTTATGCAGTAAACGCCATCGGCATGTCACGCCCCAGTGCCGCCTCTCAGCCGTTTGTGCCAGTTGGTGAGTTCCACTGCTTTGATTTATAACTTTACTTATGTTTGAGGGACACGTTTGTTTCCCCTGCTGACAGATCTTGCCATTCATCTAATTGGTCCAACAGGTTGTGTGCTGTTAAACTGGTCAGATAAAGGTCCTTTCAGTTTAAATTTTGCGTCCTTTTTTCCCTAATCTTTCACATAATCTTCTAGTGATCTGCGTTAAAAGGATTGCTATCTGTGTAGACTGTTGTCTGTTACAAGACAGCTGATTAGGAAACTATCCTTGGCATCCTCCTCTATAAATAATGCCATGTTAAAACTCTGCAAAGCTGTATCTATGGCATTGTCTAAAGAGAGGAGGGGGCAGGACAGTGCACTTCCTTTGTTGCTTGCCCTGTCGCGTCACTGTGGCCAGAGGAGAAGACCACAGCAGGTGTTACAGAGTGGACAGACACTTTTCAGGAGACTCTCCTTGGAAAACGTACCAGAGTGTAGTGATTCAGAGGCAGAATGACCAAACCGATGCTCCCCAAGACTGCGGAGAAGAAGCCAGCCGAGGCAACACCAGCTGAGACACCACCAGCTGAGACACCACCGGCCGATCCGGTGCCCAATGTTCCAGAAGAAACCAAAGAGCCGGAGCCAGAAGCACCTCCTCCAGACGAACCTGAACAAGAGGGCAGTGCTGAAGCTCCTGTACCTCTAGCTGAGGAGAAGGCAGCTCCTGCTCCTCCTGAAGATGGAGCGTCTCCAGCAGAAGCAGCACGAACAGTACAGGAGGCGGTGCCATCTGCAGAAGCAGCCCCCCCACCAGAGCCTGAACCAGTTGGCAGTAGGCGTCCATTTCTAACAATGTTTTGGGGAGCTTATTAATGCAGGGATTATATCAGTCTCCGTGACATCTTCATATCTCTTTTTATGGGTGTTTTGAACCATCATTGTCATTAACTTATGTCAAGAACCATTCACTGATGAAAATGCCATAGAGAGGAATTTAAAACCTAAAATGTTTGATAATGCCTGTCCGCATGTAATCACATTCACTGGCTATTGTATTTGGCTAGGGCAATCATGTGCTTTAAAACTTTTGTTTTGTTGAATTGAGCATGTCGAATTTCAATATGTGAGTGGATTTTGCTTGAATGGTTGCATGCAAACGTTAGCGAAATTACGTGAGTAAAGAAGGTCCATTGTCAATAGAGTAGTGATGAAGCACAGACCACTTCCAAAGTCACTTCCAAACCAAGCAGTTTTCTTTTGGTCAACAGTCAACACATCAAAATTGTGTACCTGACCTTGAACTCAATGCGAAATCTACATCCGGAAATCTTTCACCTTCAAGCGGAATTCTCGATTGTGCAAATGACTGAAAATTTGCTAAACAATAGTAAATGTAACCACACCTTGAGGCCTGACTAAGTGTACCAAACTGAAGCCTCATCATTTAACTCTATATAATTCAGTTGAAATTCAATTGCCGTCCTATTTACAGTGATAAACGGATGTTTGCATTTCAAGGAAAAGTAACTGTACTCTAGATAACTTGGCTAGATAAGAATAGATGTACTTGGATTTGCTGCAAGTTCATAGTCTTCATAAATAAAGTTTGACCTGGTCATGTCATTGCCGCTTAAATATGGCACAAACATTTTAGACTGAAGCTTGCTTGCAAATCAGAGTAGAGAGCATGAATCTTCAAGAGGCCCTCATCACCACTGACCTCAACCTCAGACTCATTCAAGCTATGTTGGTTATTCTTGTCTGTAAGGAAAGCCTTACTGTGAAGTAGAGATGATGAAACTTGCTTCTATTTCTATGGCTGCTTGGCTTGTGACAATGCTATGCTCTTCTCACATTATTCAGTGAGATTTTTTTGGAGACCAGGGTGATAAGTCTAGGTAAATCCAGCCATGTAGTAAAAAGTCTTCAGTACTATCTCTGTATTTGATGGCTTAGTAACAGTGCATAAATGTAATCCAGAAAATGTGTGTACTCAAAATACATCATACAGGGATTTCCTTGCAATCAGTTGACAAAGCTAACATTTTGTACAATATCATTTCAGAATGACTAGGTGCAAAAATGCAAACCAGTTTATTGGCTAAAGTGATAATGTAAAGAAAAATTATTGTGTCTTTTCCTACAGGTCCACTATGCATTTACTCCAGCTGCTGATATAAAGCACTTGAAGCACTTTACAAAACTTTATACAAGAACATCTTTTCTTTTTAGTGAAACACCATCTCATTCTTAAAACTTCCTGTCTACAGCTCCTACCAGCGAGCCCACTGGCCTGTGTGTTGATGACATCAGTGATACCTCTATTTCGCTGAAATGGAGGGCTCCAGAGAGGATAGGCTCAGTTGAGCTTGAAGGCTATGGGGTTGAGTACTGCAAGGAAGGCTGTAAGTCAAAGTTAAAAGCTCACAGATTCCACAGAATTGCTTTAAATGCGTTTATCAAGAGAGTACAGTTGTGGTCAGAATTATTGGCATCTTTGATAAATATGATCAAAGATGTCTGTACAAATAAATCTGCATTGTTTATCCTTTTGATCTTTCATTCCAAAAATTGAAAGTGGGGGGAAACTCACATTATGAAATAAAATATGTTAGCAATTGTTGGCACCCCTAGATTTATGAGTAAAATAGATCTATGAAGTATATTACCATTAATATGACTTCTTGTTTCAAAGGAGTATAAATATGAGGAAACACAAAGGCCAAATCCCGTTAATCATAAAATCAAAGAATATTCTGACGTGCAGCAAAAGAATGTTGAGCTTCACGAGATAGAAAGTGGCTGTAAGAAAATAGCTAAAGAATTGAAAATCTTCCTGACCTCAAACATGTTGAATGGTAGTGTAGCTTCAGCCTAGTGATGTGTATGAAATGGATCTATATCAAACCTATCTCCTCATGTTACAATACTCTAGTATTTATTTCTTTTTTTTAGCAATCCTGGTGTAAAAACATTATTTTCAACGGCATCAAAATGCTTTTTAGAATAAATCCTCAATATTCTGTCTGAAAACTTTATTTCATCTCTATAGCTGATGAATGGATCCCTGCATTTTCGGGTCTCACAGATAGGACCTCTGTGATCATCCGTGACCTGCCAACTGGAGAGAAGATGCAGTTCCGTGTGAGGGCGTATAACATGGCAGGCCCAAGCCCTCCAGCCACACTGCAACAAGCAGTCACCATCCGTGAAATCATGCGTGAGTTAAGACAGAGAATAATCTTAAAATGTTAGGCTTGCCCATTTAAGGGCAACTTTTTGGATCATTACCCAAGGACCATTTTTTAGAAATCATAAAGAAATAAAACAGTGAAGGAAATTATAGGTCTAATTCTAGTTGGGAAATAATAATTTCGAGAGACTTGTTTTTTAAATTGTTTTTGATGAAATCTGAGAGCTGTCTCACACCTTCATAGGCTGCAAGGTAATTTCATCTGCCGGCCCATAAAAGTTAGTGACTAAAGTGACTACAGTGGCTCAACCTTAAGTTTATCAAGCAACGAGAATACTTTTTGTGCGCAAAAAAACAAACAAAAAGAACTACTTTATTCAACTATTAATTTTCTTCCGTGTGGGCCTCTGACGGAAGTTAATAGATGCAAAAATATCTTAATTTGTGTTCCGAAGATGAACGAAAGTCTTACGGGGTTGGAACAACACGAGGGTGAGTAATTACTGACAGAATTTTCATTTTTGGGTTAACTAACCCTTTAAGGTGTTTTTCCCTGGGATACAAAACACAATGATTACTTTTTTGCACAGAGTGGACTGCTAGAGTTCAATGTTGATTTAATTCAGTTCAGTAACAGTGTCGATGGGGGAGGGTGCAGTTCTTCTCTGACCTACATATTGGCCTGTTCTCCCTTTATAGATTGTGTTTACAGACATGATATGTGAGGCCCCTTGCTACAGATGAGTCTACTTGATAATAGACTGAAGCTAAGTTTATACATGGTAATGTTCAGACAAATAAGCTTTATTTTTAAGTGAAGATCCATCTATTACATCGCATCATAGTCTAGTGTTGGGAAGGAAATTAGATGGAAAAGGATAAGATAGGCTATTATCTTCATGAATCACTTACATTCTCTTATTGCAGAGCGGCCCAAAATCTGGCTTCCCCGTAACCTTCGTCAAACACTCATCAAGAAAGTAGGAGAAACGATTAACCTGGTAATCCCCTTCCAGGTGAGAAAAGTCATCCTTCAGACTGTTTTGTAACATGCAAATACCTAACAAAATTATGCTGCAGAACATGTGAATAATTCATTTGAAGCTCTTTTCAAATGCAAACAATTTAGATTCATTTCTTGGCAGGCATCCTCTGAGTGCTATGAAATGATCTAGCAAAGTTCTCTATTGCTGTATCCAGCTCTATTATTTGTCACAGAATGAAGCCATTGGCTGTCCTCTTTTGATGCAGACTTTGACCTCCAACAGTTTCCATCAGCCAGAGCTTCAGTGATCGGCTAGACTGTAACTTGCCCACTTGTTTGTTCAGAGAACCCAGTTTGTGAAACATAGATCTTCATCATCTCACTCTATAATTACACTGTACTCTATGGCTGAAATACAATGAAGCAGGCTGCATACAGATGGCAGTCAATGACACGAGGCTGAACAGCAGCTGTAGGAAACTCTAGTGTCTAAAACATATCCATCCATCCATTTTTGTCATAACATACGTACTTTTTACGTTTCTTGTCAGTAATATAGTTAGTGAGATGTCTTGACACACTCTTTACCCACTTTTAAGGGTAAACCACGGCCTCAAGTAACCTGGACAAAAAACAATGAGCCTCTGGACCCTAAGCTGGTCAGCATCCGGAACAGTGACACTGACACCATCCTCTTCATCAGGAGATCTGAGAGAAAAGATTCTGGGAAGTATGATGTTCAAGTGCAAATTGAGAATGTGGAGGACAAAGCCAACGTGAATATACAGATTGTTGGTAAGTTACTAGGACCTGTTTGTTAACATACACTGTCAGTTTAACCTGTACTTTTTCAGGTTTATTCAGATTTGACAGAATTGCCCAAGAATAACATGTAGTAATTACATACAGTACAATGTTTCTGTTCACAGTGCCAGGATGTGTTTTCTTCTATATAGGACTTGTGTCTTTGTTTGCATCAGTAAACATCAGAACTCATTTCGTTCTCTTCTAATGTCAGACCTGCCAGGGCCACCCCAGAGTTTAAAGGTGATGGATATTTGGGGCTTCAACGTTGCCCTGGAGTGGAAACCACCCAAGGATGATGGCAACTGTGACATCACAGGCTACACCATCCAGAAGGCTGACAAGAAAACCATGGTAAACCCAAACCTGCAAACTAGGGATTTTGCTGAAATGGATTTTTTTCTTTTTTTTTTGAAAATTACTGCCCAACCTGTTCTCTTTGATATTAAGTATGTACTCTTAGAGAGCTCTGTTCCCCTGCTGAGCACTGTTAGTAGTAAAACTCAGACTCAGAGCAAGAATTTGAGAAAGAGAGAGAGAGTTAGTTGGTTCGTAAGCCTCCCCACACCGACAGCCTGCCATTGTCTATCTTAAGCAGCTAAGCTTGTGATCACTGTAATTGAGTAATGTATGTACACTATTCATCAGTGGCACAGCGTTGCAGGGACACTCTAAGTTTATGGCCTCTCTTGTGATATACAGTTGGCCAGTGGCACTGAATTGAGGGCCAGAGGAATAGCATCCAGAACATCCAGTACCCAAAGCTCCAAAATGACCCCTACCGCTCACCACTCCATGGCACCTGTGCCCCCTTCGGTGCAGGCATGCTGTAATCTTAGCCCATGGCCTTGCCCTGATTTAAGTGCTGTCATTATAGTGCTCTCTTTACCCCTTTGTACTCTTGAGCCACTTAAGTTAGCAGCTAAATAAAAAGCACCCGGTTTGGGTTTCACCTCACATTGTTACTAGAGCCAGACTATTCCTCTCGCTGTGTTCAGAGCAGCAGGCAGGAAGACAACGAATTATCAGGTTTCACAGGACAATCTCAATCAGAAATTGGAGATGCTCTGCTGCTAAATATAAAAGCTCTTTAGGCTGCAGGCCTTGGGGCACATTCATAGGCAGGCCATTTACCTGCTGCTACATCTACTGCTCCCGCGGACATAGTAATGACACTTCGGCTTAATACATGTGCTAAGCAAATCCTACAACGTTTTCCCCATTGTCTACTTCTATAACAATGGACGGAATGATTTTACAGTGGTATATTCAGACATCTGAGAGCCACGTGACAATGTTTTAGATTAGCACGGATAATTGGTGCCATAATATAGCCACATACATACTGTTTGCAGGTGACCATATGACAAAGTGGTTCACAATGAACATGAACATGCAGTGTTTTAATTCCCATTTTTATAGTTAAGCTGAAAAAACTAAGAATAAATAAAATGATTAATTTACAGAGGTTTCAGCTTTAAAATAAATTGTTCCTAGTACATTTCTGAATGAACAAACACATAGGCTACAACCATCACAAAGCAAGCATGAAACATGTACAAACAGTTAAATCCAATGCAACCCCCACCCTGCAATAAATAAATAAATATAATTAAAACAAAGCCAAAACAAAATAATACATTTTAAATACACTACTTTTTAAAAGTTTGGGCTCGGTGATTGGTCAGATGACCAGTCAGTTGGTTAACACGGAGTACAGTGTACAATGCTTTTATCAATTACATTGTGTTGTAATAATGATTATAGTGCACCGCTTTGTAGTAAAAATTTCAAAATAAGAGAAGGAATTTAAGTTGAGTTATGTTAGTTAGCGAATACAATAGCGACCATAGCCCAAAGTTCAGTGGTAAAAGCACATTCAGTCTTTGTTTGCGTTAGCCCAACGCATAAACATATTGATAATGCAGTACTACGAGGTATTGCTCTATTCTTTATGACAACTCCAATAACAATGACAAACACTTCACATATGACATTGAAGACTATAGAAGCTGCGCTGTGCGTACACAACACACAAAATAATTATTGAGCATGCTACATAAAACATAAAAGCAACAATTATTAATATTAATAATACTTACATGTTGTGATTCGTAGGAGGAAGCTGATCCAAATAAACTTGGTACTGAACCTTCCTTCAATATCAGCCGGCTCGCGAATCCACATTTTACGTTTGTGAAGCAATCATCTTCAAAATGACGCGAACAAAGCACAAGGTCCGGGTTAACGTATACTTCTGTGGTATAGTTGTATATATGAACTGTAGCCACTTAAGTCTTCAAATGCTCCTCCCTGGGCAGATGAAAAATGTTCGCTTTTGCGTTGCACTTTAGAACACAGCGTCTCGTCGCCATGATGTTTTCAAGTTTTCCCTGGCGTCTACGAGCACAATAAGTGGCCTTATCTTATTCAAATAACTTGTCAAGTTGACGTCATCTAGATAGAGAAAAAGCATCGTTCGTCTATCGATTCATATCAGCGACTCAGAGTCGACTCTTACTTTTGAGAGACAATAACTTTGTATATACGGTGAACTTTCATATTTAAAACTTTGCAGGATTTTCGTTCACTATGTTCACATCTATGTTACACACTACATGAAAGGTCATTTTCAAAATTCCATAATAGGTGCCCTTTAAAGCTACAATAAGTAATTTTTTTCGCCGCTAGGGGTCGCTAACCTCTTACAATAACAAAGGCGTAGGTTGATGACGCATAAGCGGAATTATGGAACTTGTCGCCATGTTGATGGATCTGATAATGTTTATGAAATGTGAATAGATTGATGTTTTTAACATGACTGTGGTATGAAGCATGGCACACTTGCTAATGAGAGACATATCAGCGCCACACGCGAGTCCCGCGGATATAAAGGAATAAGGACATTTCATTCTACCGAACTATACCCGGGCCCGCAAGTGGTGAATTACTCACACAGGTCAGTTTATTAGACGAATTAAACTTGAGGTAACGTAGCGCTGTTTCACTTGGTCTAACCAACGTTACACTATCATGTATCCCATGGTCCATCATGTTTGAATGAAACAACAACAGCTTGAGCGTGCAGCTAGACATTACAGTTGTCCACGTCTGTCGCCATGTTTTCTATGGCAGTAAGAGCGGAAACCAGGCATAACGTGAATATTACGTCATTGACAGGCGACAATGACCAGGGACAAGCCATTATTTAAAACTGTAATTTCTCTGAAATTAAAAATCTTTGGGAACTTTTGGGATATTGTAAGTACACAACTGCAGGAAATATATCACAATGTGCAAGTGATTTTTGGATATTTTATTACAAAAATCTTATTGTACCTTTAAGAATACAGTAAAAACCTAATATTGTGAACTATTATTACAATTTAAAAGTTTTCTATTTTTCTATTTTAAAATGTAATTTAGCCATGTGATGGCAAAGCTGAATTTTCAGCATTATTACTCCAGTCTTCAGTGTCACACAATCCTTCAGAAATCATTTAAATTCTTTCTCTGCCATTTCCGTGTTTTTACTGGACTGTGATTCTTTGAAGGTGTTGATTGACTCGATGTACTCCATCTGTGTTTTGACCATCGTTGTGAATCCGATCTGGATGTAGTCTTTGACAAATACGCTTTTCTTTTTTCTTTTTTCTTTACTTACCTACATTCAAGTGTTGATTAAAACAAATTCATAAAGTTTTATTCTAGCTCTGCTTTTTTTTTATTATTATTATTATTATGCTTTTTCTTTTGATATATTGCATGTTCAGATATTCATACAACAAAATATTCATGAACATTTTGTGAAAATTATCAAAAATGCTGCCAATATGCTGATTTGGTGCTCAAGAAACATTTCTCATTAATATCAGTTGAATTTGTGCTGCTTACTATATTTTTGTGGAAATTTTGATGCATCCTTTGATTAATAAAAATCTTCATCCTTGCTTGATAAAAGTTTTTTTTTTTTTTACTTTTGAACTGTAGTTTAAGTATCTATAATAATAAATTATTTATGGATATTTTAATTATTTCCATGAAACAGATATTTTTGTCATAATGTTAAGGTCTAGTCCAGTGAATCAGGAATCAGGTGTGTTTGATTAGGGAGACAAAGAAAGCGTGCAGTGTTTGGGGTACTCCAGGTTTGGGAACCACTAGTCTAGTCAGTTTCAGAGAAGAACAGATAGGCTAAAGCTTTTAAACACAGTAAAGGGTGTCTCAAAATGTGTTTTTTCTTTTCTTCGCAGGAATGGTACACTGTGTATGAGCAGTATCGTCGCACTAATTGTGTGGTATCAGACCTGATCATGGGGAATGAGTATGTGTTTCGTGTGTACGCCATAAACATGGTGGGTCTGAGTCCAGAGCCTTGCCTTTCCAAAGACAGTGCCTACATCCAGAAAACAGGTGACCATTTGTGCCCAGATACACTAGACTATCATGTCTTCTCTCTAGTATGCAGTGTAGATAGCAAGAATACTTCTGCTAGAATTTGGTGGTTAAGCTGTTTTAAATTTTAAATCTTTCTAATTCCCATGTAGCTCACCCGGATCTCCTCATAAAATGTTTTGGTTCTCTTTACAGGCATTGTGTATAAGCATCCTTCCTACAAAGAGCATGATTTCTCTGAGGCCCCCAAGTTTACACATCCTCTCATGAGTCGCTCAGTTATATCCGGATACAATGCTACACTCAGCTGCTCCGTAAGAGGCATCCCTAAGGTGAGCATGTATGACCTTACTATCAATGGTTATGCACTATATATCCAAAATATGAGCACAAAATATCACACTCATTTGGGCTGGTTTAGCATTTCATTTCTAACTGAAAGGAATGTACCTGGGCTTTTGCTCTCATTCAGACACAAGACACTAATGGGTTCTGGCTCACAGTCGGCATAACAAAAGTCCTCACTTTGTTCACAAGAATATTGTCATGTAGAGGTGGAAAATGCCCAACCTGTTAAGAGTTCAAATTAGTCTATTTATTTTAACCATGTAGCAGAAATTACAAACACAGAATCATGTTACCCTGCTATTGAAATGTTGAGAAAGATATTTGGATAGCTATCTTATCTATCATTATGTTTATGTAAGAAATTTGGAAAGATAATCTGTTTCTACTTACATCTCATTGTTTTGTGCAGCCTAAAATCACATGGTACAAAAACAAGATGGACATTACAAACGAGGCCAAGTATCGTATGTTCAGCAATCAGGGTGTGCTGACTCTGGAGATCCGTAAGCCGTGTCCGTTTGATGGAGGTGTGTACATGTGTAAAGCGGTCAACGCAAGCGGAGAAGACTTAGTAGAATGCAAACTGGAAGTTCGCTGTAAGTACTTGCCTCTTGCTCAAGAGCTACTGAGAGATTTTGTCATTGTTACATACGGTATATTTTATATCTGACTTAATTTCACTACTATTTAAAAGTTTGTGGTCAGTAAAAATTTTTTTTTTAAAGAAGTATCTAATGCTGAATCTATTTATGATAAAAAATACAGTGATACAGAAATATTGTGACATTATTACAATTTTAAAGTGACTGTTTTCTTTAATACATTAAAAAAATGTATTCTCTCTCTCTCTCTATTTATAAATATATATATCTTTCTGTCTATATCTCTCTCTATCGTTTTAAAGGAAGTCTCTTCTGCTCACCAAGGCTGCATTTATGTGATCCAAAATACAGCAAAAACAATAATATTGTGAAATATTTTTACATTTTATTTGAACATATTTTAAAATGTAATTTATTCCTGTCATGTCAAAGCTTAATTTTCAGCAGTGTCACATGATCCTTCAGAAATCATATGCTTATTTGCTGCTCAAGAAAAATTTATTTTGTAACATTATACAGGTCTTTTGATCAATTTAATGCATCCTTGCTGATTTTATTTTCAAAAAAAACAAATCCAGAACTGTTTTCAACATTGATAATAATAATACATGTTTATTGAGCAGCAAATCAGCATATTAGAATGATTTCTGAAGGATCATGTGACACTGAAGACTGGAGTAATGATGCTATAAATATTTCACAATATGACTTTTTGCTGTATTTTGGATTAAAAAAAAGCAGTCTTGATGAGCTGAAGTGGTTTCTTTAAAAAAAAACAAAAAAACATTCAAATTATTACCGATCTAAAACGTTTAAATGCTAGTGTATGTATACGTGAATGAATGAAACTCACCTGAATGACCGCTGAACATAAGAGCACAATCTTATGATCAAATGAAAGATATATGCTGAGACATGTACAGTAGATCAAAATCCATCCATATTGTATTAACATTTTTATTTTATAAAATGTTAATATGGGGTCTGCTGTGAGTTAGAAAAAAAATCCTAGAACGCAGTTTTACTCAAACAAAATAAAGAAACATGGATGGCATGTCCTGGCATAAATCCAAATGTTTCATTGTGGTTAATGACTGTTGGATTGGACCTAGAGGTGTATCTGAAGGTCCAGAATGGATCTCTTTCTAGTGATCCATGATTCCTGACGTGTGTCACACTTTAATACTCCTTACTTCCTGTTTCCCTTCACATTCCCTATACCGCCCTCACTCCCTCAGTGCGTGAGTAAACAGTAAGCTCAGGTTTGCTCTGTGTGAAATGTGTCCAAGGTAAGCATGATGGTGCCCCACGTGTTGCAGTCACACCCACACTGCATGCACTTACTCTAACAAACACTGTCTCAAATCCAGCCTGTCTGGGTGCTTCTCATTACTGACATCGATCGATCTCTGCCATCACGAAGGACATCTCTATTCTCTAAGCTCTGCGAGGAGAGGTAAAGCTTGCATCTTAAGAAGACGTTTGCTGAAACACATGATTCTCCTCCTATGATTTCAATCCAAACTTTTCTGTAAAGTTGTTTAGAAAAAAGAAAAGAAAAAAGAAAAAATATATATACCGTATATATATATATATATATATATATATATATATATATATATATATCACCACATATAAGTATTCAACGTACATACACATACTGTGTGTTGCTATGATACCTGTGTCCTTGTGTCCTTTTTTATTATTTTATTTATTTGAACATGTAAATAAAAAATTAAAATAAAAAAAATCTAAGAAACTAATAATATAAAAACAAAACAAATGAACAACAAAGTAAAACTCCATACTTTCAAGAACTTAAAGACTTCTATTTACATGCACAAGAGGAGGTAGGAAGAAGTAAAACTTATATACTCCTACCCCTTGAATCCTTGAATCCTTCCCTTGTATCTTGAGATGGAGGAGATTATGAAGAAAAGGACACTGGGAAGTACAATTAAAGAAATGAGAAGCACCCTTGGTCTCTGAGCCACCAGATACTGACAGAACTAACATTAGTGTTGAACATACAGTTGTACACCTCCACTTGTTCAAAAGTTTGGTTTCTGTAAGATTTTTTTTTTTTAATGTTTTTGAAAGAAACTGTTCATGCTCACAACGGCTGAATTTTTTTGATCAAAAATACGGTAAACAATAATATTTTCAAATATTATTACAATCTTCAATAACTGTAATGGAAAAGCTGAATTTTCAGCATCATTACTCCAGTCTTCAGTTTCAAATGATCCTTCAGAAATAATTATAATATGCTGATTTAGTGTTAAAGAAACTATTCTTATTATTATCAGCGTTGTAAACAGTTGTGCTGTTTAATTTTGTGAAAACAAAATCTTTTCTTTTTTTTTTTTTTTACAATTTTAACATCTTTACTGTCACTTTTAAACAATGTATTGTGCCATTACTGAATGAAGTATAGGCCTATATCTTTTTTTTATCTTAAAAAAATTCAATCTTACTGACCCCAAACTATTTCAACAGGTGCACTTATCCATGTTTTTCGACCTGTAAAATATAACTTATTGGACATTGAACATTTCCACGGGTTATCTATACATTTTTAAAGAGTAACTCATTTCAAATGAACATTAAACTTCTTAACTCACAATGTCCAGTACAGTTGTCTATGATCAAAATGAACAAAAATGGGTTCATCCACTTTGAAGATGGAGCTCTGAAATGCATGCAGGTTTGTTGTAGATGACTCAGATGTATAATGAATTATTTTAAACCTAATTTAATGTAACTTTAGGTAATTCTACAGTGCTAGGCTTTTTTTCTTGTAAATGCAGGATGTAATCTAATAATGGTTATTTCACGTCTTTGCAGCTCCAGTCATAAAAGAAGACGTCAAGAAATGAGAGCAACGTAATAGGTTGGAGAAACTGTGTCACTATCCTTTTTCTGTCTCCTGAAACTGATCCCTATGACGTGTCCGTGATCAAATGACAGAGCAAAGAAATATTTCAGTGGTTTTCTTCTTTTGCTTGTGCTCCCTGTTTCTCACTGACATCCCATGTTTTGTGCTTAGGTGTGGTTTTCCTTTCTTTATTGCTTGGGTTCATTTTATTTCACTTCATTTTAATGTAGGCTTTAAGATCTCTGCTGTAGGGTATTGTACACTTTGATGTTATATAACGTGCTAAATAAAGCTGAGTTTTCTTGAAGCTTATTGTTATCGTCTGGTTTTCTTTTGAACACTTCTTAATATAAATCAATTACTCATTTGCAATTTTCATTTTTCTTTGAACTACGACATAAATGTGTCACCTTGACACGATCAATTAGCTACCTGAGAAACCACCAGTCACCCGGGAGCGGAAGACTGTGTCTACTGGAAGTTTCCATACATCATGATGACGCACTCTCCAGTCTATGAGTGATGGCGCAGCTATCAAATGCATTCTTTATGCACACGGTCAGTATGTCCCACTGTCCATCTGGAAGTGTCAACTCAGTGGTATTATCCTGAGAGCAGATAGATACCATGGCTGGCCTGCATGGCTTCGTTCTGGAATTTTCTCCAGTGGCGATTTGAGAGGATGAAATGTTTGAAATGAGTCCCAGACATTCCATGATGGCTGAGGTGTCAAAATGACTGTGGATGGCCTGTTCCATATTGAAGTTAAGCACTCTGTCCTTGTGCACACACTACACATGTATTTCTTTCATTGTTCACAACTGGTTTTTATTACTGGCCGAAATATTACAACCGTATTTGCATGTTAAAACAATATTATTTGTTGTTATATTTAGATTTAATGACAATTAGATTTAACGTACAATATAAATTAATTGGTTATGTGAACATTAATTAAACATTTTTTAATCAACATCAAAAAATTAAACATTAGGTTTTTATCATTTTCAAACATTATGGACATTTTACTGTAACGAGTAGGCCTAACATAAAAAAATGACGAACGTTGAACTAAAACGGTTCGGAGAAAACGCTCAATGCAAAAACGTTTTTGTACTAATGTTGAGAACAGTAAGACTATACAGTTGTGGTCAGAAGTAATGGCACCCCTGGTAAATGTGATAAAAAATGGCTGCAAAAAATAAATCTGCATTGTTTTATCCTTTTGATCTTTCATTACATTTTTTTTTTTTTTTTTATCTAACCTTTCATTGAAAAATCACATTATGAAATGTTTTTTTCTCAAACACGTTGGCCACAATTATTGGCTCCCTGTAATTAAATACTTTTTGCAATCTCCTTTTGCCAAGATACCAGCTCTGAGTCTTCTCCTATAATGCCTGATGAGTTTGGAGAACACCTGACCTGAGATCAGAGACCATTCCTCCATACAGAATCTCTCCAGATCCTTCAGATTCCCAGTGCAGATGTTGGCACTTCTTCTCTTCAGTTCAGCTCATTTTCTATAGGGTACAGGTCAGGGGACTGGGACGGCCATGGCAGAAGCTTCCTTTTGTGCTCAGTTACACATTTGTGTGTTGATTTTGATGTTTGTTTTGGATGGTTGTCCTGATGGAAGATCCAACCAAAGCCCATTAATAAGATTTCTAGCAGAGGCTGTCAGGTTTAGATTTTTTATCTGTTGGTATTTGCTAGAATCCATAATGCCATGTATCTGACCAAGATGTCCAGGACCTCCAGCAAAAAAAAAATAGGCCCACAACATTAAAGATCCAACAGTATATTAAATTGTACAAATGGGGTACTTTTTATTCTTGTGTGCACCAAACCCATCTAGCGTGTTTGCTGCCAAAAAGCTCTTTTTTAGTTTCATCTGACCACAGAACCCAGTGCCGTTTGAAGTTCCAGTCGTGTCTGACAACTGACTTTGCTGGAGTTTGTTTTTGAAGGAGCGAGGAGGATTTTTCTTGAAACCCTCCCAAACAACATGTGTGGATGTAGGGGTTGTTTGATATATTTTTTTAGGGTTTCTGACACCCGAGACTCAAGTAATCTTTCTCCATCTGTGATCCTTGGAGAGTCTTTGGCCACTCAAACTCTCCTCCTCACCGTGCATTAAGGCAATATAGACACACGTCCTCTTCCTGGCAGATTCGTAACATCTTTGGTTGATTGGACCTTCATAATTTTTTTGCTATTTTCTTACAGCCACTTTCTATTTCGTTAAGCTCAGGAATCTTTTGATGCACATCAGAACTATATTCTTTGGTTTTACTCATTGTGATGGATGATTAAGGGAATTTGGCCTTTGTGTTTCCTCATATTTAAACTCCTGTGAAACAAGAAGACATAGCTAGACAATTTAATGTTCCATCACCCTGGTGTGCTAAAATTTTTTACATATTAATGGAAATATACTTCAGAGATATTTGGGAATATACTTAAAAAAATTCTAGGGGTGCCAATAGTTATAGCCAACGTGTTTTGGAGGAAAAACATTTATTTCATAATGTGATAAATGATCACATATTATGTGATAATTATATTATATATATATACATTACATTACCAGTCAAAAGTTTTGGACCGGTAATATGTTTCATGTTTGTGCAAAGGCATTATTTGATTATTTGATAAAAAATACAAAAAAAGTAATATTGTTAAATATTATTACAATTTAAAATAACTGTATTATATAAATCTATTATAATATATTTAAAATTTTAATTTATTCCTGTGATCAATGCTGAATTTTCAGCATCATTACTCCAGTCTTTAGTGTCACATGATCCTACAGAAATTACTGAGTATTGATGCTGAAAATTCAGATTTGATCACAGGGAAAAATTACACTTTACTATATATTCCCAATAGGTGGTTTTCAGTCACGTGATTGTGATGACGCGCGAAATTCAGATGGAGGGCACTCAGGGCAGAAAGTGAAGAGCGCAATGGACGAGATGGAGGAAAGTCCGTACTGTAGGCTACTACTTTAGACGCTATTACAAGAGAAATATATACTTAAAAAATCTAAACATATGTTGGACATGATCCTTATGTTATAAAGACGAGCGATTTTTCAACTGAATTGAAAGATTTGCCATGTTTGTCTTCAGTTACTTAAAGAAAAGAAGAAACAATTACTTTGACTTTACAAAGTTCAGAAACTGGTACGTTACACAAACATAGCCACATAAGGTGTATTAACTCACCTTTGATGAAGTGATCACTGCACATCACGGGCATTTTCCGATTCTGCTCCTCTCGACCGCAGACGTAGGTTAGCAAGCCATTGTTTCCGGCGTTTTTCGGTCAATTTCTTGTATTTTTCCCCCTTATGAACAACAACTTTTGGTACACGATAAAAACTCTTCGTGTTTCTCGGTTTGATCGATTTGAGCAACCATAAACGACGCAAAACATAGGCGTTTTGAGTTTGTATAGACCAATTTTCAGTTGGTAAACATAGTGATGTTTTTTTGTGGGCGGAGCTTAGGTGGAGGCAGAACGATCCCTCTGGCCGCTTCACTAATGTTAGTTTGCAAGTTTTGTTAGTTTGTTTTTTAACAATGACGGGAGAAAATCCGATTTTATCTTAATGTGCAAAGCCACTCACTGTCCAGGACCGCGATTGTTATTTGCAAAAGTTAATTTTAACGGACGGACCCAGATGAGATTGGCTGACCCGTACACACTCACTCAATGGATGGACGATCTGACAGGATTAACGTTAACGCTACCGCCGGTTGAGTGCCTGACTCCTACACCTCTGATAGAGAAACCGAGTGGAAAAAGAGGGCATATAAATCTTTAGATGCCTATAACTATGTGCTGAATGGTCATGTACAAGACTTGTGTTGGACGATCCGCAGTTCTGCCTAGCCAGCGCCAAGAAGACTGACATTACGGTATCATTTTAATGATGTGAATATTTTCTAGAAATAAAAATTCCAGATACACCATATTCATTTTTCATCGATTCTTTCACCCAACAACACAACAAGATGACATTTAATAACAAGAATAATCATTTAAACTCCTTATTGTGTAGCCGAATCTGTGCTGGTTTGTATTGGCCGCCTCCAGTTTTCCGTTCGTTTTGCCACCAGCTAACGCTGTGACGTAACTGTGACGTAGGCTCGAAATTGGTCTAATGTGCTTCCTAAATGTTGCAAATCACTTCCTGCCCTCCATCTGCATTTCGCACCATGGCAACGCATTGACGTGATATGGAAACAAGCTATTCCCAAAATCTCTGCTTTAAATTGTTATATTGCTGTTTTTAATCAAATAAATGCAGCCTTGGTGAGCAGACGATTTTTTTTTTTTTTTTTTTACATTAAAAATATTACCGATCCAAAACTTTTGAGTGGTAGTTTGTGTGTATATATATATAGAATGCATGTAGGATATAGGCTAGCCTATATATAATGTAGGGGTGTTTTACTACCCTTGGCTTCAGTGGAACCACGTGACTAAAGCTCGGAATTATTTATTTTTTTCAGCACGGATGTTCGCGACTGGAAAACAGTCCGATGTAATGACAGATGATACATACATTAATATAGTCAGCAACAGGCCTATTTTTTCTTCATTACCACAGTTCAAACTCTCTACACCTTGTCAGGAGGATTGCTTTTATAGTACGTGTTATTAATCAGTAAGGCTTTCGTGACGTGCAGGCCCAGTCTTAACGATGCAACCTGAGACAGACGGAACACTGTCGATGACAATGTTGACAAGAAACTAAATTGGGCTGACTAATCCCTCGAGAGTGTTCATCGGTGTGTGACCGTGTGACATCACTTTACGACATAAGACTCATGTAGGCTATGAGAATGTTGTGATGGAGGTCTTGAATACATGATTAATTTATTTATGCTCCTGGCAAAATTGTATATAAAAGTATGTAAACTCATACCCAGTCTTTAAGGTGTTTATAGTAAAATGTGATTGTTTTATGTCTTCTCTAAAATTGTATTAAAAAAATAAATAAAAAAAATGTACATGTTTAAAATATTATGATGTAATTTTGGGATCCCCTATTACCAATCAATGCCACACTTGGTTTTGTACTATATCGTATGCTATGTTTGTTACTTAGGTCTTCACTCTTCATTAATACAATAATAAAAAATTTGGATATTGTGATTCCATGTTGTTTGCTCTTTTCAACCTTTGTTCTCTATTACTGAGGGATTATATAACATTACAATAATTTATCAATGTTTTAAAACAATCAATTGCAATTATCGATTTTCAGTGCAAAAAGAGCCCGAGACCAGAGAAGAGTAACAACTATGTTGTCCTGCAGCGCCCTCTAGTGTTTAGCTAAATGCGTACTATTCTGGCTAAACGATGTAACTGTACTGTTGCCTAGATTAAATTACACTTATTTTATTTTTTCATAAAGAAAACTATCTTTCTCTTTCACACATACACACACGCAAAGTAAAAAAAAGCAAGCACACAAAAGATTTAAACCCACAGTATATTTAAACTCTATCCTCAAAATTCACTTTTTGATCAGTCTTTATACATCCACATGAATGTAACACAATAAGACAGAAATGTCAAATAATACATTAAAACAACAGATAATTAAAAACAGTCTAAAAACTATCTGACCAGACACTGAAAGAGCTCCCAAAAAGGATGCAAGTTTGGTCTTGTTACTTGAAGCACATGGGAGAATGTGGCCAAGATAAATCAATACAAAACATTCCTGGAAAAAAAACTAGAGAGAAAAATCACTTTATCAAAATGGGAAAAATATAAAAAGAAAATAGTTATAAAAATAGTTAGTCAGCCCCCTGTGGAAAAACCCAAGTATAATGGGGAGTGAGTAACCTGTTAGGAATGGTGACAGGAATATGATGTCTTATTATTGCTCGTGTGATACATGATGCTTTAAAATTCATGATATTGTAGAAAGAACCAACCTGAGCACATAATACACCAAAGAAAGAAAGGGATCGCTTGATTCTTGATGCTTCTTTTTTTTCAATAACAAATGATTCCTTCATGCAAGACATCAGACCTCCCTTTTATCTCTCACCCCCAAAACACCTACGTATATCACAGCTCAGGGTGAGTCATGGGCCTCTATAATTAGACACGTTAAATATTTTATGAGAGACTGAGAAAAATAGATTGTTTTTTTTCCAAGCTTGTCAGACACTGAAAATACCTGCATTTGAGGTTAAAAATACATCAAGAGTGTTGCATTTCTTAAACGTGAAAACAAGTACAAAGAGAAAGTGCAGTGTGAAACTACTTTTAAAACATGAATCTTGACAAATCAGGATTTAACAAAAAACATGTCAATTAAATCCTTAAAATTTGGCTGCAACATGAACAAGTAGTGCTGAAGCTTAAGTAGTGAATGTACCGGGACTGCTTCTTCAGCCACTGAGGTATCTGGAGAAGACCTGAGAAAACTTAAACATCTCAGCTCCAGATCTGCATCTCTTTCCCCATAAAGTCTGACATTAAAATGGGTGATTGAATTACTGTCTTTTCAGAAAAACGACCGATCAGGTAAAAAAAAAAAAAAAGACAGCACCAATTGGTTGAATCAATTTCACTTGAGCTTCATTTAGACATGCCTCCATTGTGAATAAGGTTGACATTCTTTAACATTCATTTATGTATTCATTGCTGTTTTGCTACCTCATGATATGCTAATATAACCATTTAAGTGAATTAATTCTGAAACATGATGCAGGTGTTTGTAATAATCAGCACGTACTGGGCGTAACATATGGACCCACAGCCGACTGAAAGGCAAGTGCCACATTAACGTTCAGAAAGCGTTATGAAACAACAGACGATAAAACAAACCATAAAACAACAATCTCCAACTACAGGTTTAAACTTAGTGTGTCTGCTTTTAAATTAAAATCTTACATTCTACAAATAAAAACTGGAATGAGAGCTGGAATAAGAGCTAGTGACTGCTTCATTGTGTTTCTGCATATGCTACGAATTTTTTTTATTTTTAATCAATTTTCTTGTTATCCAACACCCAAACAGTGCCACGAGCATCCCTTCTGAACTGTTGTTTGCTTGAACAATTTGTAAACACTCCACACTTTCAATCAAAAGCAGACTGTTTAAATAGCATGATCATGACCGTATGTAACGCTTTGCGTCTCTAAATGAGTCTAAACAGACCCATTTATTATGGGTTATTTTTTCTCTATTTTTGTTGATAAAAATGGATTTCCTTATTCAATAGAGCTGATATATTAATAACTATTTTTCACAGCATTTTTTCCTTCATTAAAAAAAAAAGAAAAAAAAAAGTGTCAGCTCGACATGTACTGTAAACATGAAGAGCCCATCAGTTTGGGTCAGCAAGCGGGATTGGCTTGGCATTTTTTGTACTGGAGTTTTACAAAAAAATGGGGCTTGGCATTTTTTGTACAATTCTGATAGGATGCTCATGTCACCACTCTGCCATTTAACTCTCCAGAGATTCAAAATAAAATTAACATATTCCTGGTGAACTTTTCCTTCTTCTGTGGCAAACAATACACCATAAACCCTTTAAAAAATTAAAAACAAAACAAAAAAAAACCCTGCTCTTTCGAGATCATGAAACTTTTACACTCATTTAGCATTTTAAGAAGGTGGTAGTGTTGCGCTTGGACCATAAAACAACCTACGTTGGGACATACAGAGGGCTGCAGACATTTTTTTTTTTTAAATCTCTTGAGGCACTTTTTTGACATTTTCATTCAGATGACCTCAGGATTTTGAACATTGCAATGGTCCCCTTGCATATCTGACTAATCAACATCCCAAATGACAGTACATTCTTAGTTATGCACCGATAGTGCATGTATGTGATGTCTACGTGACAACATCCAGAGCCCATGTAGTAGTGTTCATGCTATGAGAAAGAAGTGTGTGAAAAGACTGTTAAAAAACTGTTCAGGAGGTGAGGAATTAGAAAATTTCACAAAAAGGAGTGCCAAACATGTGGCTAATCCCTGGCTGCAGAAAGGGGGGGTGAGTGAGTGTGAAAGAGGAAGACAGATGGCAGAGGAATTAAAGACAATGACAGAGAGAGAGAGATGGGAGGGGAGGGTTGGGGGACATAGGCGAGACGCCCTACTGGGGGAAATTGTTCTGTTGCCGGCGTTTGGCAGATCTCAACTTTTCAAAGCGCGACTCCATCTCTTCCAGGACCTTAGGGGTGTACCGTACCACGAGCTTCACTGTCCCCTGAGCAGCTTTTAACAGCTCCACAGCTTTCTCATGGTGCTCTCCTTCTACACTCTGAAAGACATACACTTTAAAAGTTCAATCCCAGTCAGACAAAAGAAACAATTCATCTTTATGAAATATCATGTAAATGCTCAAAATAGCACCCGTCCGTTTTCTTTGTTGTTTTCTCAAGATAATGCGATTACAGCTCGACTTCATCCAGAAAGTATTTGGATAAATCAGACTTCAATTTGGCAAAGCTCGATCATTTCCATGCATGTAAACATACTTTGTGAAGCATTTCAAATAATATAAGCCATCACAAATTATCACAAGTTGTTAAAGCCACACAATGTACCTTTTCGCCGGTAGAGGTCGCTTATTCAAAACAAAGGCGTAAGTTGATGACTTCGCGGCGATAGGTTCGCGGAATCATGGGAGTTGTTGTCTTCACCACTACAGCCGGTGAAGAATACGATGGACTCGGGCAGAAATCATATTCATTGATGACCGCTAATGTATTAAAGATTTATTAACGTTACAAAAACCGTTGGAGAAGAACGCGGCCTCTGGAGCGATTGGTAAGCTTGAGTCGAGAGCAGTGGAGCTTTTATCATGCCGCAGACGCCCCTTCTTCATGGGGTAACAGCGCTGTTTTATCATATACATTTGAGTGTGTTGAAAGTTGTTATAATGCTACTCTGTGCGTTCGCTCAGCAGCTACTATATGAGACACTTGTTGCACACTGCAGTGAGCTAGATCGATAATAGGCATGGTAAAATTGGTACTCGCGGTAAATCAAGAAAATGAGATTTAAACAAAAAGACTGTGTTGAGCTGTATAACAATGATTCGTTTTCTGTCAATGAACGTATCCAACCAGTTGCTCGATTGCCTAATAAAACACATAATATATTTAATAAGGGTGTCACGATTTCGATTTAAAATCGAAATCGATCGAAATTAATTCACAATCTCGAATATCGAATTCAAAAATGGAATCGTCGATACTGCCACGCCCCCATGTCACGTCCAGTCGGTTTGCAAAGCGGGAAAAAACACGCGTGTTGAAGTGCTGCGAGTCCGAGTCCTCTACTAGCTATAGCTACAGCCTATGTATACAACCAGTCAAAAGATAGCATGGCAACTGCAGACGCAGGAGACCCATCGACAGGACTTGAACCCGCTCCTCTTTCACTGAAGTCGCCGGTGTGGGACAGTTGGAGTATTTGTGATTTTCAGTGAGTTATGTTGACAACTTTAACATTCGCGTTCAAAGTTTGCGCTTCAAAAAAGCCACAGTTTGCAAGCTCTGCTACTGTGCGTGTACCATATTCTTACACTTTTTGAATTAAAACTTTAAATTGACAAAAACAGCAGACTCAGACCAGTATGAATCTTTATACAATAAATCTTGCATGGCACAAATAACTAGATTTTCCACCTCCACGAATGAGTCGAGTGTCGTTCATTTCCGCACCGAGTCTATTTCTGCTGCCACGCGCTGTTAAAGTGACAGCGCACAGTTCGTGCTCAAAATGAACATAATTTGACATGAAAATGTTATTCATCATAAATGCATTTAATTAAATACTACATTAAATAATATTTTTCACAGTCATGTTTTTACTTTAAGACCGAGGTAAAGCAAGGGAAACAGATGTATCTGTTAAACCGTGTTTGTTTTGTTGTGAACTTGAATGTCATCTTCTGTGAATAAGACTGCAGTTACAAAAGAGAAACTACATGGCAGGTTATTTTGCTTAAGTTTCTAATTGACTGAAGATATAAGTTATTGTGACATTATTATTTTGTTAATAAATGTTTAAATTTGACAATGTAGTGTGGTACATTGCGAACAAAGGTCATATATTATATTTCATAAAAGTCTAAAAATGGCATAGTAAACTGTGCTTTAAAAAAAAATGAAAAAAATCGAGAATCGAATCGAACCGTGACCTTAGAATCGAAAATGTAATCGAATCGAGGATTTGGAGAATCGTGACACCCCTAATATTTAAGCGTCTTTGGTGTTCCATGGTTTCTACAAAATAAAACCGGAAATCGAGGGTAACGCGGGTATGATGTCATTGATAGTCGACGCACGGATCCGGTCTGTGTCCTGGTTAAAACTGCTTATTCCTCTGGATTTAAACATTCAGGATAATATAAGTACACAAATCAAAAAAAATATATAACATTGTTCTAGTGGTGTTTGGATATTTTAACAGACTTATTAAAAACGACAACATATAAAGCGTTATTGTGGATCATGTGGGTGTGCAAGGCATTAGCTATGTACATACCACTCCATTAACGGAAAGCAGCTGGTCTCCTCTCTTTAGGCCGCCGTGCCGATCAGCGATGCCTCCAGGAATGATACGGGAGATGTAGATGGGTGAGTTTTGTTCCTTCCCACCCATGATGTTAAACCCCAGACCCTCCTCTGTTTTTGGGAGCTCCACCACACGGGGGTGAGAATGACCCTCACTGGCTGCAAATGCAGCAACTGTAGCCTGGGAACGAAACGAAGATGGAGGTAAATCAACCACTTATGAGTACCATTCATTTAATGTCTTGTGCAATTAATTTATATATATATATATATATATATATATATATATATATATATATATATATATATATATATAAAAATAATTAAAAAAAGACATAGAAAACACATTAAATTGTAATAATAGTTCACAATATTACTGTTTTTTTTTTTCTGCATTTTTGTTCAAAGGCTGGCTTGGTGAACAGGGTTGTTTCAAAAACATTTTTCAAAAGTTCCCCAAATTTATTCCCATGTCTGTCAATGTGTGGATTTAATGTGAGTTACAGAAATACCGTAAACGGAAGTATTCAGCGTCTTACCTTTGCGGTTGCATTTGCCCTCACCTCTGGGCTGCTATTTATGTCCACGGTCTCATACACATGCTCATATACCTGAAAATAAAAGGAAAAATGCTGGAATTTCACCAATACAGTATTGACTAGAACCTCTACGGTCGTCCTCTGATAACCTATCTAGGTAAACAAACACAGATGTATAATTTGAGCCAGATTTCCAGAACCTGAGGCAGTTTCCCAGATCCTTCTCAGTTTAGTTACAAACTAAATTACTTGTGAATCGTAACTCACCCTTAAAAGGCAGTTTAAATGAATCACATTAGTCTGTTATCAGATCTTCAGTGGACAGCCACCATTAACAGAGCAACTGTGTATTAGACCGTGTGTAATCGGTGACTGGAAAGCCACACCATTAAGAGGCTACAGTATCAAATCAATCTCTTTACATGGCTTGCCTCTTGATGCTTTAGCACATGTTAAACCTCTATTCCATCTTCCATTCAGAGCCGCTGTTATAAGTCCACCCACATGCCTCAGCATTCAACTGCGAGTCATGCGTCATTATCTGAGAATCAAGCAAGCATTCAGAGGTTCAGTGCAAAGCGTAAATGTTTAAGAGACGAAGCTGTTAAGTTACTAATCAACCACTTTACACAATCAATCACAAATTGAACAGCACATAACTCAAGCACATAACTCAAGCACCATCACATGCAACAACCTAAATAAGCATTTCTGGAGAAAACTAAACATGCAAAACAGACCGTTAAGTCCATCCAGAGAATGGGTTTATTAAAACTGTGTAGGCACTGTGTAGATAAGTGAAGGCCCGGGAGCAAGTTAAACTTTCCTAGACTTTCAGTTAACTAATGATGCATTTTCAAGACTTATACACTCAACAGGGGGGAGAAAAAAAAACAACTGTTGAGACTATAAAATGTGCTAGAACTCATTTTATAAAACTACATTTAGGTGCTTGAACTATAATACAGAGTCAGACTATAATAATTTACAACGATTTTTTCTAGTAATAAAAATTTGTCATCCACATTATATCAGTAATTGGCCGATATTAGTTTTTTGCATTAAATAGTGATGCACCGATATGAACATTTTGGCTGATACCGATAACCGATATATTGTTTATATATATTATTTTTGAGAGCCTGATTACACACAAAAAAAAAGTAAAAAAATGTCAACATTAAAAGCCATGTCCCAAGCACACAATTATAATAATGTTCTCATTATAAATTTATATAGCCTATATGACAGACTTATTGACCTATAGACCCATTTTGCACTTCACCAACTATCATGGTGAACAGTGCACATCTGAAGCGTCTCAGCTGAAGGAAATAATACATTATCAGCTTTGATATATCTGCCAAATTTGCTGGGGCCGATAACGATAACATTGAAAATGAACATATTGGCCGATACCAATATGGTGGTCGATATATATATATATATAAATTGTGCATCCCTAGCATTAAATTGATCAAAAGTGATAATGATACAAAAGATTTGCATTTTAAATATAAAGCGTTAAAAAAAAACAGTACTTTACATTTCATGTTTAGCAAATCTCAAAATGAGTATCCATTTTTCATACTGTCCATTATAATATTAAGCCTAAAATTCACAAATTTACAACAAATATTTTTACTTGATTTAGACATCATTAGAAGAATAGAATTTTTATATTTGACATTCATCAGTTACCAGGCATAACATGAAAATAATTATTGTCTTATCTGTGCATCACTACAAATAAATAAGCAGTTGCTTTATGACAATGATATTACTGTGTTGTAACTGAACATACCCATACTAAAATCACTCTTAGATTGCTGCTGAAAACTGAAAATACAGTTTATAAATGGGCAAAATCATTTAAGATGTGTGCCTGCCTTGACTTGTAGACAGCATTAGGAGAATGATGATCCTTATTAACTGATTTTTACAGAGCCTCTTCGAATCTTTCCAACAAATCTTTGCTTCAGAAACCCCTGCTTTATTCTAGGCTCTCACGCAAGGCGTGAACAGTATCTCTGCTGCGAGCATCACTTGTGCTGAGACTTCAGAGTCTTCAGTGAGCACGACAGATGACCAAGCAGCAGGGAGGAGGACCAGTCAAGTGCCAACGGTCTTAGATTCACTACATGGGCAACAGAACACTAGTTTTATGCCCAGTCTGAAACAGACAAATGGATGTTATTTGTGGACATCAGAATTCAGAATCAATATCCAGTCCTTCTGCACAACAATAACTAACTATACCCAGGGGGCAAGGGGGGTTTAGCAGACATGGGCTGCTGTAAAAAGTTGTCATATAAAAATGAAATCTATGATGTCTGAGGATCACAACCTGGGTGGACAACCCGGTCAACAAGCTGCTGGAAACTTGTAATTAGGGTCAAAACAATGATGCCTCAAATTCTGCTTTAACTCCCCGGAATCACCCAATGAATGAATAGGGTAAAATTTTTATCTAGCAGATATCACCATGAAACTTTCCCTGTTGATTAACTAGATTAAGATGAGAAAGAAAATGTATAACAAGTTTTCTGTAATTTAATGTTTAAATATGCAAAATAGGCATTATATGACTCCAAAGTTATACAATGGTAATTCAAAGTGCTTTACATAGAAGAAATTAAAATAATCAAAAGAAATAAGAATAATTCAAACAGTTTAGAATAAAGAAATTAAAATAATCAACAGAAATAAGCTATAAGCAACAGAAATACAGTAAGCTAGCTTACGCAACATGAGAGTACTCTCATAAGAGAACTCCTCTTCAGTAGCACCTATATACACCAAACTTTCCAGTCTTGTACCTAGTTATATTATGAAGACATTTGCAGAGGGATTTGTAAATATATTATTCCTAGCCTGATTTATATGACATTTTATCCAAAAAAACATGGCGAAAATCCATTTTTCAAGGCTATTGACAGTATATTCTGATTTACAGGATAACAAAAGTAGATATCCATAAATCAATCTGTAATTTTTTCCCCCCATCTAATATGTGAACACAATGAAACAATTTTGAACCTGGCTTTATCCAATACTCAGATTTCGTCTTTTAAAATATATGCAAATTAGAGCATATTTAATTAGATAATGCCTATTTTGTAGCCTGGGTTTCCCCCATCCTGCCTTGTGCAGTGCGATTTTATTCCCGCTGCTAGGCAGTATGGAAACTATGGACCAAATGTTCCCCTCAGATAGGGAACCAATCACAGAACGGGGAGGGAGCAGTAAGGCGATGACGAAGTCTATGCGACACACCGAAGCAGTTTGTTTATCTATGGATCCAACACGGCAGCAGGCGCGAAGTTACCTTTCAAGTTTATTTAGAAAAATAGCAACTTTTGGCGTTAAACCATTTCATAACCAAGGAGGATGTTTTTTCCCTGCTACCAACAGGCTTTGGCAAAAGCCTCATATATCAACGTTAGCCCCGTTAGTGGCTATGGCAATGGGGAGGCTAGCGAGACCTCAGTCGTTAAGGTTGTTACGCCGTAAATCTCTGCGTTTACACTTGGCATTAACATGCGATCACCATGATCCGATCAAGCAGATCAGGACACGGTGTGTTTACATTTGTTCACAATAAGTAGCCCCTGTATCTGGATAACCGATCAGATTTCTGTTTCTGCATAATATTTAAATTAGGTCTATAGCACGACACCAGATTAAGAGTAGCCTAAAGATGATACAAATTAAGCAGTCCCAATTGCTTTCACTCACTCACTTTACTTTCCTGTGCAATCTCCAGTCTTAGTTCAAATTACGTTTTTTGAATGAAGGAGCTGATCATACAAAAATAACTGGGTTGATCATTAAAGGTATTGTAGGTAGAATTTTTCTAACAAAATATGTATGAACTTTCTATATATACCAACACATAATTAAAATGTAAGTACTCTGAAAAAGAAAGTATAAAAATCGAGTGTCTGTAGTCCTCTCAGTGCTGTAATAAACAGCTACTTATCTCCATTCGGGACGAATGAAATGATTGGCTGGATGAAATGATTGGCTGGAGTGACTGTCCCTCTCCCTCGCTACCATGGCAATCACCCTTGCAGCTACAGGAGCTGCCCACACGTGCGCGCTCGTTTGAATCGAGGAGGGGAAGAACCACGGACGCTAAAGAATCACAATTATGGCCGCGAATTTAGCAGTCAAAATTCCCAGTACCTGCATATACAGTCAGCGAAGGCAAACCAGGCAAGAAAAGGAAGACAGTATTTGAAAAGGCTATTGGAAAAAGTCTTTGGATAAAGCAATGTTATGAATCTTACACGAAATTCCCCTTCATCACAGTGTAACTGATGGTAACAGGAAAAACGTGTATCAATGCAACCTGTTTTTAGCTTTGAGTTTGCCTTATGTTACTAGCTTGTTACCGAATCAAACTTAATATATTTTAAACTTTACCAGTATCGATATGCTGGATTGATAGTGAGTACTAACAGCCATGTTAGTTGTTTATATTCATAATGATAAAGTTAGGTATTTTATTACATGTGATTCTGACATGATGTGATATTACTGTATACACTGCTCCTCTCCGCTCGGCGCTGAGAAAACGCGTCCTCCAGCTGAGCGCGGGCGGCATCGTGCGGTCATGTGTTTTGGGGGCGTGGCTTTGGAAAGAGCCGAGAAGGGAGGGGGTGTGTGTCAAATGGAATAATGAGCTCTGTTTATTGCAGCCCTGAGAGGACTACAGACACTCGATTTTTAAAATCTCTTTTTCAGAGTACTTACATTTTAATTATGTATCGGTATATAAAGACAGTTTAAACAATTTTGGGAATTGTTATTTTTTTGAAAATTCTGCCTACAATACCTTTAAGTCACATCATCGATCATCGGCCATCGGGTTTAAGGTTATAGCGTGCAATGGCTATATTAACAGAAATGGGAGATTAATAAACATGCTGAAACAAAAACATTTAGAACATTAAAAAAATAAAAAGTGTATTCCCATTATTCCTCTGGCAAAGCAGCGCACGCTCTTCATCTCATGACTGATCACAGCTGTGATATAGAGGGGTTTCACGACAATCCGGAAGTCGGCCATTTTGGAGGCACAGAACGTAAACAGTGCCACTGACCTGAATGGACTCGCAAATTTGGCTGATTATTTCTGCTGAAAAATGGTCGAGTTTTGGTCTGTACTAATCGGTCGCATCGGGGAAAAACATTTCGAGTTCTATAGAATGTCAAAAGTTAAAGAGAAGAGTGCAAAAAACTTTTGAAAGAAGGCGTTTGTGGTTGAGAGATGTAACTTACAGCATCAGCCACACTGTGTATCACAACTGTTCAGATCCGATTTGTGTGTCCATGCAGCTCTTTGGTAATATGGCAATGCCGTTGCGTTGATTGAGGGGGTTGCATTCACAATATAGCGTTAGATGTTACAACATGGAAATGTGTATCCGCCGCGCTGGACTACTGCGTCGTGAGCCCGCGGCAGAACTGCAGGAGGCTGGTATGCACAGCTTTTTTCCGCGCTCTTGTCTGCGCCGGTTTCAGAAATAATCGTTTTCTGCTCTGCAGTGCTGTGTTGTTGCACTTTGCAACAACACAGCACTGTTTCGGCAGCGACTTTCAGCATGTTTCCTATAAATTACGTTTACATTTTACGTGGCGTGAGGGTCACATACCACACGAAATCCGATCGTTCAGGCTGAAGCTGATGTCCTGATATGTGATTTGAATAGGATTTCAAACCACATATGGATGTAGTTTGAAACGGGTTTCATGTGCTTTTTGGACTGGCAATCTGAACGTAGCATATGTCGGGATAAGAAATAGAAGGAAGAATCGCAGTAAGGGCTAGAGAAGCTAGCTCGTTCGGATCTTTACCACATATTAACTTGTTTGTCAAAATTTTGCGCTCTCTCCTGCTTACTAAGCCTTCTCTATATGATTTTGCACCTACCACGTGTTTTTTCCGCGGTTTATTAGTGTAACAATGTGTTCATTAGTACATAAACAGTGCAATCCCATGTGCAATCCATGCTGTTGTTTACATCCGAGTGCCTCCATAATGGCCGCGCATCCGGGTTACCGCCCAGAATGTGACGTTGGTGAAACCTCTCTATTGTACAGGCGATCGCCTCATATAATGTTGCACAATTAAAATGAAAAATGACACAGTATCATGTCAGTCTAAATAAACTGTTTTAAATATTTACCTTTTTTTGTAAGGTTCAAATAAGTTTAATTTCTTGTCTAAACTGCGTTTTTACATACGTCATCTATAATTGAAACCATTGGCTATGATCTACGTACAGGCGCATTTGATAGACATTCGTAGCACCCAATAAAACGGCTCTGGGCATTCGTAAACCACGCATTCTCAATGATACGTGGTCTGGAAACCACATGTTCATTTTCTCATATTTGAGGCATTTTCTTGTATTTCAGGTAGCCTGGTTAAAGGGCAACTATTATGGATTTTTGAAAATTGCCCTTCATGTAGTGTGTAACATAGATCTAAGTGAACGAAAACATCCTGCAAAGTTTTAAACCTGAAAGTTCACCGTATACAAAGTTATTGTCTCTCAAAAGTAAGAGTCGACTCGAGTCGCTGATATGAATCGTTCGACGAACGATGCTTTTTCTCTAAATTTATGACGTCACCTGTACAAGTTATTTGAATAAGATACGCCCACTTATTGCGTTCGGAGACGCCAGGGAAAACTAACATCATGTCGACGAGACGCTGTGTTTTGAAGTGCGACGCAAAAGCAAACTTTTTTCATCTGCCCAGTGAGGAGCATTTGAAGACTAAGTGGCTACAGTTCATACAACTATACCACAGAAATATAGCCCATCCTTGTGCTGTGATCGCGTCATTTTGAAGATGATTGCTTCACAAACCTAAATGCTATAAAGTATGGATTTGCGAGCCGGCTGATACTGAAGGAAGGGTCAGTACCGACTTTATTTGGATCAGTTTCCTTCTCCGAATCACAACCTGTAAGTATTATTAATATTAATTGTTGCTTTTATGTTTTATGTATCATGCTCCATAATTATTTTGTGTGTTGTGTACGCACAGCGCAGCTTCGGTCTTCAATGTCAATTGTATTGAAATATGTGAAGTGCAGGGCTCTCAAGTGTCACGAATTGAGCGTGACAGTCACTCATTTCGGTCTTTTGTCACGCTCTCCCACCACACATTGTATTTCTCACGCTGAAAAACTATTTGTAATATATTTAATATGCCGCAGCGCCCAAAACTCTGGCCGCGCCGCTCTCACTGTGGAACCGGTAGGAATCAAGCGCGTCTCCTCTGGTGTTGTCGGTCTGGTGTTGTTAGCCAATCAGAAAATAGCACTATTGTATCTGGGTAAGATTTAACGCAACAACCAATGACACCCCGTCGGCTCGGTGTCACTCCTTTGGGCTATGGTAGCTAACATATCACCGCAGATTAGCGTCACGCAAAGGCGGGGTTTGGAAAAATGACTCGCTAAACGATTCATATGGGAGTCGGTGAGCAAAATCATTTTAAATGCCATAATAGGTACCCTTTAACGCCAGACCACGCATCATTCTCAATGATACGTGGTCTGGCGTTAGCCAGGCTACCTATTTTGCATATTTAAACATTAAATTACAGAAAACTTGTAATTAATTTTTTTCTCATCTTATTCTAATTAATCAACAGGGAAAGTTTCATGGTGATATCTGCTAGATAAAATGTTTACCCTATTCATTCATTGGGTGATTCCGGGGAGTTAAAGCAGAATTTGAGGCATCATTGTTTTGACCCTAATTACAAGTTTCCAGCAGCTTGTTGACCGGGTTGTCCACCCAGGTTGTGATCCTCAGACATCATAGATTTCATTTTTATATGACAACTTTTTACAGCAGCCCATGTCTGATTTCCTAAAAAAAACGGTGTTTTGCCCCCTAAGTAACTACCATGAACTACACCAATGAGCACTTTATCATAAGTGATGAGAGCATTTTCAGTCATAAGCCGTGTACTTGGCCAGGAAAAAAGGGGTTGGTGATGAGGATGAAACAACTTCCGTCTGCTCTTTTTATTTATTTGCTGGTCTATGTCATTATTTGGCACCTGGCTCCTTTGGCATCTATTTTTCCTGCGTCATGCACCAAGTTAATCACATTTCTAACACAGTGGCTCTCATTCATTAATAATTGTGTTGATATTTTTGTATTTGTGCGCACAAGATAAATTCTCAAAAAAAAAAAAAAATCATCCTAATTCATAACATTCATACACACATGAATTTCGTCACTCTCAGCTAATGACTCTTTCTAAAGTCGCGCTCTCCTCAAAACTATTTCAAACACAATAAAGACCCAGATTACAGACCTCATTAGTCAGCTGTACATGTATGCATATCGGAGTTGTTACAGAGAAACCTTATAGCTCAAGCTTTCCTTACTCGTATTATGAAATCCATTAAATTTAATCTAACATGATTAGAAGGCCACC
This sequence comes from Semotilus atromaculatus, assembly GCA_031834385.1. Classification (NCBI taxonomy): domain Eukaryota; kingdom Metazoa; phylum Chordata; class Actinopteri; order Cypriniformes; family Leuciscidae; genus Semotilus; species Semotilus atromaculatus. The sequence goes on along the minus strand of JAULUF010000009.1, from coordinate 20,991,645 downwards.
CAAAGTATGTGATTTTGGGTACGTGTTGTTTCAGTTGCTCCAACGTGTTTTCATAAATTTAAACTAAATCTCAGTAGAAAAGGTGAAACAGGATTTGTTATTTGTTATGATTGTTATGTTTGTACGCAGATTTCACAGACAAACTTGTGTGTACAGACATGAGTGGCATTAGTGTGACAAGTTAAAAGGGAAAGTCTTGCTGTCTCAACTCTAAATAAAGGAAAATCCCAGAGTATATAAAAATTAACTGTTTTGTAAGTAAAAAAAAAAGTGAAGACACCACGTTATTGTGTCTTCGTGAGAAATCACTGCATCACTTCTGAATATCACTATTCAAATCTCTAAGAAAACATCATGGGAAACCAACTGTCGATAATTTAATCGATAAAACTTAACCATGGTCGACAAAGCAAGGTCCATCATTAGAGTGGATAGTTTTAAGGTGCGTGCGGCTCATGTACAAAACACATGGAGCAGACACACAAGTAAAAATGAAGACAGTGCGCCGTAGTTACACATTCTACAAGACATGCAATGGATTCAGTAGGCTAGCCGTTTATTTCGAAACATAAAGAGTCCAAAAAACCCTCCAAACAAGTGATTTTACTTAACACAAGACCTACTTGTGTAAATGCCCCAATAAAAGTTAAACTTCCAGCGCTGTTTTAGCTGTGTGCTCCCATGGCGCAAAGCAGCATGTCGTGTCACTCCGTGATCTACGCATTATTGTCTTTTGTTGTGTTTGGGCTTGTTCAAGACCACCTGCTCTAAATAAAGATATGTAATTTACTATGGTTTATTAAGGTTTGTGAAGTAACAAATAAAAAAGTGGCACAAAAGCATCACTGTTTACACATGTGTCGGCAATGCTTTTTCATAAAAATATTTGGTATAGTTTGGTCTCAAATACGGTTGTTGCATTCTGCTAGCTGAGACCTTTTCAACGATATATGACAAGTCAATCTGTAATGGTCGATGATTTTACAGATCACGTTTTCATTTAAAGCAGTTATTTTTTCACGCTATGAAAATAGAGCACTTCTAATATGTCAGCAAATTTAAAAGCACTTGTTAAGTGATGGTCATATTCCCTATACATCCAAGATACTAAGCTTTAAAACAACACCTATTTTGTATTGGTTAAAAAAGTTGTTGGTAAGTAACACAATAATCTACCCGCTTTGGATTTAAGAGGTTAAGGGTAACATTTAATTTATCAATTGATCGTTAATTTAGACATATCCATTATTGGAATTTATGTAAATTGACATCCCTAGTTTGATTATGCGCCAGATTTGCTAGGGTCAGAAACAAAACTTCTATACAGATGAATGAAGCAAAACAGTTCCTACGTTTTACAGTCATGGGCTACAAGATTACATAAGGACCTGAATTTCATTTGAATGCATGAATGTGATGCTGGGCACACTTACCTCCCGTACGGCATTGCAGAACTCGCTCTGCAAAACCCTCTGCAGTGCCTGCAGCTTCTGGGGAGGCACTTCCCCTGTTCTCTGGAGCTTGTCCAGCAGCTCAATAGCACGAGATATGTCTGTAGAAGAACATATGCAAAACAGTGAGGGCAAGACCAAGACCACGGATAATCATATGCATCACGCCATCTGGAGATGTTGTGTTTGGCTAAACAACTATGCCTAATAAATAACATTAAACGCTTTAAAAGTTAATATTTCAGGACTGGAGTATTTCAAAAGGTTACACTGAAATGTTCTTTCCATAAAATCAAATAACAACTGTTCGCCCTGATGTGTTTATTTTTATTATATGCGTGTTTTGCATGGGCTGCTATTACATTTCTCTACAGCTAAAAAGGAATATCTTTTGTTAATCAATCTGAAAAATAATATAACTTCTGGATGGAAGAGATCTTTCAGTACTCTGCATAGTTCTCAGATTCAGCCACAGAACTAACCTAACAAGTCAACTAATGCACCAACTAACTTTGTAGGGACATATACGAATATCAAAATAACAATAGACACTCTGATTATCATCATAAATCAGCGCTTCTGCTAATCTACTAGCCAACGTATATAAACAATATAAACTCCTCACAATATAAAGATTGAACTGCCAGTTTGACAACAAATAAGATGATGTATATAACTATCTCCCTGAAAGACTGTACTAAACCACCAGAAACAATCAAATACTGTACACTGATGTCTAATACTATTACTAAAGACCTGGCGTGACCATGCTAACAGTGCTGCTCACAAAAGATTACCGCCTCTGACAGCTAAATTGGCCTCGTGTTTTGCTTTCATTGAACGTAAACACGCGCTTTACAGAAAGAAAAAAATGCATACTTCACATTTAATACGTTTTCGTATACGTCGCGGTGTTTATTGAATATTATGAATGATTTGATACAATGAATGGGAGCTAACGTTAGCTCGCTGTCGTCCACTGCACTAACGTTAATCCATTTCATGAAGTGACAGCGGGATGTTTAGAGCAAAAAGCGTGTTACACAACCTCCTGAGCATACATTCAACAGAAAGTGTTTCAGCGAGCGGCTTACCTCTTTCCAGACGCACAGGTTCTCCTAAAGAGGCCATTTTAGCCCTGGATTATTGAATTTGCGTTTGGCGAAAGCTCTAAACTCACGTCTCCGCTGCTGTGTTTGTTGCTGTTAGCTAGCTAGCTGCCCAGCTTAAGCGCTGTGGCTAATGCAAAGAGATTAGAGGACGAGTCAAGAGCATCATACCTGCGCTGCTTCGGTGCAGACACTTTGCATACCACAACAAACAATATTTCATTATGAGCAGCTCAAGAAATTATGCTTATTATATTATATATTAGGAATATGTAATATATTTAACTAATAAAAATATATAATTTTAGCTAAAGAATACTATTTGGCAAGCTTCTATACAGAGTTGCAAATACAGCAGGGAATCGGGCTTGGTTTATGTTATTAATGTTAGCCTAGGCTACAATATAAACACACATTTTCATGCAAATACTATTTTATTTAGCACATTCATTTGGTCACATAATTTAAGTAGAAGATAGCTATAGCCCCTGGGGCCGGTTGTAACGGCTAAGACTAGTCTTGGGTACCTTTTTTTCTTTCTTTAAGACGGTTCATAACTTTTTTTAAATCAGTTAGGTAGCCTACATACAAACTTAGATTGGTCTAATTTGATACCAGTAGCCTTCTGGGTAGATTACTTACTAATTGAAATCATTTACTGATTAGGCCTACATAACAAAAATGGTACTGTCACAATAGGCTTGTTCGACTTCATGCAGCTCTGCGCAGAACGATCGGCGGCTGACTTGAAGCAGTGCATGCCGGTTAGAAATTTTGTCCGACTTGATACAGCGCCGACGCCACGTGACTGTGACGTATGCCATCAAAGTACCGCGAGAGCGATTCGAGAGTAGCCGGAGAACTCAGCCAGCGCAGCTTCTGAAGAGCGGCTGCTCGGGGCTGCACGAGCGCTGATGACGACACGGCAGTTCCACGATTGGCCGGATTCACCGCATGACAACGATCACGTGTGTTTCGTGTTTATTCGACCACCTTTAGTTCCTCTACAGCTCACAAATAATTTTTTATAACAGTAAGCACTCTTTTCATGTAGTCGCAATGTTATTTTGTGTCATGTTTATCCAAATAAAACTGATTAAAAAACGTGGATTCCACTTCATTGATAGTAGGCTAGCTGTGCACAGCTAGCCTACTATCAATGAAGTGGAATCCACGTTTTATAAAAACTTACTGTTATAAAAAATTATTTGTGAGCTGTAGAGGAACTAAAGGTGGTAGGCTTATGGTGAACTTTATTCTTGTTCAAACAGACGCTGTATGAAGCAGTACATAAAGTATTGAATGAAAATGCCTCTAAACATCTGTGTATTTAGCAAATATTGCATTTATTTCACTTCAGCTGTGATAAAGTATGCAAACACCACGTGAGCGGTCACTACGGGAACCAGAAGTGTCCGACTTCACGTCTCCGTTTGCAGCTCCTCCCCGGCTGCACGCGGCTACTCTCGCCGATCGCTTACATCCAGCCGCAGCCGATGTCGAACACACCTACTGTTAGTCTGCACCAGTCTGTCTTTGTCATCACTACACTTCCCAGGATCCCGCTTGTCTCCTCACCTGAACTCACTTCCTCATTAGCCACCTGTTTCTCGTCATGATCATCTGTGTCACCTGTTTTCACCTCGTCAGTGTTCATCTGTATTTAGTTTCCTTCTGTCCAATGAGTGTTTGGCTGCGTTTACACTTGGCATTAACATGCGATCACTGTGATCCGATCAAGCAGATCGGATCATTAGCCAATCAGGACACGGTGCGTTTACATTTGTTAATATTTAGCCTCTGTATCTGGATAACCAATCGGATTTCTGTTTTTGCATAATATTTAACTTAGGTCAGTAGCCAAATTAAGAGTAAAGATGATACAAATTAAGCAATGTCCCAATGTACTTTGCTATGCAATCTCCAGTCTTATAGCAAATTACGTTTTTTGAATGAAGGAATATTTCAGAGCTGATTATACAAAAATATCTGGGTTGATCATGTTAAACAAGTCACATCATTGATCATCGCGGGGTTTAAGGTTATCGCGTAACAGAAATGGGAGATTATAAACATGCTGAAACAACAAAAACATTCAACATTTAAAACATTACAAAAAAAGTGTATTCCCATTATTCCTCTGGCAAAGCAGCGCATCTTCATTAAGATCTCATGACTCACAGACAGCTGTGATTGTACAGGCGATCGCCTCATTCAGATAATGTTGCACAATTAAAATGAAAAAATTACACACACAGTGTTTTAAATATTGACGTTTATTTGTAAGGTTCAAATGTGTTTAATTTATTGTCTAAACTGCGTCTGGTCATTATTTTCTGACAGCACGAGGAGAGACTGGGCGGGGATTTAAATGACGTGCACCTGTGAATGCAGACACGATGGCTGGATTGCGTTTACATTACACTGAGATCCGATCACAATGCGTCCTCGACTACCTCTGAACCAGGACACGCTGATCGGATAACATTCCGATCAGAAACGCGTTTACACTTGTCTTTTCAATGTGTATGTGGACAACATCCAGATACAGGTCGCATGTTAATGCCAAGTGTAAACGCAGCCGGTTCTCGTTAATTAATGTTTGCGTGGTTTCTTTGACTCCTGTGTTTTGAAGATTAAAATTCCTGTTGCCTGGTAATCCTCGTCTCTTCGTGATTCCTACTACCACGATACGTGACAATAACGTAGCCTAGGCTAGCTGCATGTAGGCCTATTCATGTATTCTTCTGACTTTGAGGCTACTTTTTACCTAACTCATTTATCACATTGACTTGAATATCTTGTACCATATTGATATAACAATAGGCTACAAAGAGAAAGGTTCAGCTGACAAAAAAGTTAAGGAATCCCTGCACTAATATGAAATATTAATTTGTAAATTTTTATGTATTTGAAAGACAAAAGCCTTTCAAAGACAGTCATACTTGGTTTAATGAGTCACTGAATGATAATTCAAATAATAATTGTGTTCGTCAGAAGTTGATTAGATAGCCTAAGCAATGTTTTTTTGTCAAAAGTGAAAAAAATTCTGTAAATCTAGTGATCAAAGGAGAGATAGGCTAGTGTTTTTTTTTTTTTTTGCTCAGTTTTCAGTGATTGGCTCATAGTGTCCGGTTCGTCAGTGCAATTATACAAACCTGGAAGTCCTTTTGAATGTAGAATAGGCCTAGATAGCAGTAGATTTTTATAAAAAGTACAATTTAGATATAACAAAGACGTAGAATCAATTAATTGAATAATCTACAGCCATTAATTATGTAATCAATAGAAAAGTGTAACTGTATAGTCTGATTACAAGTATTTTAAAAAGTAATATAATCTAATTACAAGAACTTAATTTTTGGACTTTGATTACGTAATCCAGATTACATGTAATCAGTTATCCAGCACTGTTTGATATCGCAAAGTAAGACTGATTACCCCTAACTGCTAGATGGTCATCTGTCTTAAAGGGGTCATGACATGGGTTTTTGTTTTGTTTTATTATGTTCCCTTAGGTGCAATTATAGTATTACTATAGTTTTTTGTACAAAAAAAACTTTTAAAATGTAGTGATTTATGACATTTTCCCATCCTGTTTCTCACCTCTGATTCAAACAGTCTGTTTTGGGGTGTTTTCCCCTATAAGAGTTCAGTGTTAACGCCCACTGTTATGATTGGCTAACCTCAGTGCTGCTTATGCATAAATTATTAACATTAATCATTTTGTATCACATGTAGACTACACAATGCTCCACCACGTGAAACTTCGGTCTTCCAATCTTTTACCATCGTGTCAATTCTCAATTGATTTTGATTCATATGCGCGAGGGAGGGAGGGAGAGAGAGCAAGACAGTTTGAAGGTGCGCGCGCGGCCGGGGCTCTCTCTCTCTCTCTGCTCGTTCTTTCAGTAACATTCCGTCACACTCATCTGATCACTCACCGTTCAAATAAGGCTTTGGCGCGCTGCATATGCTGCAAATAAACTGCATCCAACTGCTTTCCCTGAAGTCTGGATCGTTCGGCAGCGTATTCAAAGATATGTTGTATCTTGTAAACAGACCCACTCGCTGCACGACAACGCATGCCATGATGCGAAATGAGGCGTAGTTGTCTTGCGCTGGAGGCGGTCATATGCAAACGACTGGTACGTCACTTCGCACCGTGACGTCACTTAAAACCATGGATCCAGAACGAGCTGTATTTAGAGCTTGATTAAATAAATGCTTCGTTTATAATGGGGAGGACGTCTTAAGCTATGAAACTTGCAGACACAGACACAGTCTAAATATAATGGCTATGTTTATGCAACTGGCTCCTGGTTACCAGAACTGTGCCATATATTTTTTTTTATGGCCAACCACCGTTTTTGTAATTTGTGTCAGGACATCTGCATAACCAGGATAATTTGCTTTACATATTAAATCCACAGGGTTTCTTATGTAACAAATGTACAGATAAATCAGAGAAAACATTTTATTTGAATTTCTTTTATTTAAAAATAATAAAAAAGTTTAATTAAAGAACACCATTAAAAGAAGACTATAGGCTATATGTGCCTTGAAATATACAATCCTGAGAACACACTTTTATAACCAGACTGCACACTGAAAATAGTATTTTAACTGTAATTATTTTACTTACTTAATTTTGCAATTATTTTATATTTTCATAGATTAATTTAGCTGTATTAGTTTTTTACTCCTTCCATATTCTCATATTTTATCTCCTTCCATATTCTCATATTTTATCAAAGCCACAAAGCAAACTGGACTGGCTTGTTAAAATAGTGATTCTAGGGGTTTAGTTGCTGGAATTGTAGAAAGTGGAAAAAGAGAATAGAGTGGCCTACTTCTGTAGCAAATGGGACAGGGCCCTGCTGGGTCTTACCAAGGACTACTTTGAACTGGGGAAAATCTGAACCTCACAAAAATAACTCAGTCATGCAAGTTGTTTCTCTGGTAAAATGCACCAGGATAATCTATATTGTCTATTTCATTATCTAGTCCATTCGCCATTGCTGTATATGTTACATTTAGCAGTAACAGAACTCATACTATATTTTTGTTCTAATAATGCAATGCTGAGAGCTATTATTTATTTCAATACCAAAATCCTTTTTGACTGTGGGAGAAAATGGTTTCTTTACTGAGAAAGGATTAGGCATTTTGACTTTCTGCATGAGCATCATTTTCTTTATTGCCCTGTGCACATACTTATGATGCAGAGAGATACTTACCATAAACAGATACATAAACTCAGTGTCCTCCCTTATCTGTGGCAGTGTATCGGTGTCACAGTTTCTGTTTAGTTGTCTGATAACAGGCTTTGAAGGAAAGCAGGTTTGTGTATAGGTCTGTGTCTGTGTTCAGGTGTATCAGATATCTCATAGAGTGCATTGGAGTGTTGACTCTATTGATCTATCTTTCAGACAAAAGAAAATCCTAATCTCTTAGTGCTAGCGATGAAGGCCTGCACTCACTGACTGGACAACATTACATGAGGGACTGGTTTCCATAGAATTTACATGGCAAGTTTAGAATACGTCTTACCTGAGAACTCTCTGGACTATTTGTTCTTCCGTGGAAGAGAGTCAAAACTACATTGCATATGTGTTCATCTGCATTTGAAAAATTCTTCAATGCAAAATTTCAAACTAGTATTTGATCTGCTCAATTATACTGATATATATGATGAGAGGATGGAAATAATTTTTTTATCCCTTCTGAAATCATTTGAATGTAGGATCCAATGTATGTTCGTTGCGAGAGAATATGTTCTCTCCAAACTTGTGCCAAATTTAGACCTGCAAAGCGAGAGCTCAAACTTTATTGACATTGCTTTTGTTTTTCAGTTGCCTATAGTAATTTTATTTCTTCAAATATTTCAATTTAATATTGCAAACAACTTCACAACATACAAAATGAATTATATTAATCCAGAACACATGTCAATGAATAAATTTTTATATATATTTTATATATACTTTTTTCATCTTGTGGGGATAAAAAAATAAACAGCAAAGCTTTGACAACAGCACCTTGACATAGTATGTATTTCCAACATTACCTTGAGAAGTTGAGGATAGTAAACAGACAGAGTACTGAGAGGAGGAAATCCTGTTACGGTTGAGAATGTAAACGGAATGTTTTGGTCGGAAATCATTTCCTTGTTTTCCCAAAGTGGACAGTTTCTGAATTCACAATTGAAGCAGCATGCAAGTTTTTTTTTCTTTTCTTTTTTTTTTTTCTTTTCTTGAATGTAATTCTTCCTCACCCCCTCCTCTCCTCATCTCTCAAAATCTTGGCAACGTAAAAAACACAATGTCTCGAGGAATGTGATATAGTAATTTGAACTGGGCGCAAATGACTGATCAGATCTTTTTTTAATTGTTTACAAGGTCATGAATATGTTCAATAAATAGACTGTAGTATCACTTTTACTGTATAAACTTCATCTTTTTTACATGCAGTCCATAAAATTTTCATCTGACGGAATAATTTACCCTGTTATGTATATATACAAATAGATATTTTCTCTTTTCTCTCTCTTTTTTAGAACTCTCAATAAAATCTATACATTGTGTACACTATCTGCCCCTTTTAATGGTCAATGTGCATACACACGAAGTGTCTATCCGTATAAACCGCCAGCCGATCTTCCTTTTGCTATCCATGGTAAGGGCTCGCACGTAAGACTGGGTTGTCCGGCATTGCGAGTTATAGTGCCGCTTGTCTATTCCTCGGCAGCCCTCCTTTGTGTACCCCAAGGGGTTGCATTTGGTCTCGTAAAAGTATTGCTTCAGCTGACCGTTAGTCACAGGGACTTTCTCCAGGACGGTGACTGTCTGGCCCGACATGTCTATGGCCGTCTTTTTGTCCACAGCCGTCACCCACTGGCTAATACTGTCACAAACGCTGAGCTCCCCTCGCCGTGCGGGGTCCGAGTGCCGCCGCACGCGCATCGACATGTTGGCGGCGTCCAGGTAGTTTTTGTATTCCTCCAAGAGAAAGAGTAACGGCGGCTCCAAAGGCACTTGGTTGCTGATCATCACCCGCGAGGCATACAGGTCAACGTCCTTCGAGTCTGCCGTGGCTGCGGGACCGCCCCCTCCTTGGCCCTGGTCGGCCCCGAGCCCCAGTTGCTGCGTCGCCTCCCCTTCCCCCTCAAGCAACTCCTCAATCACCTGCTCGAAAGTGTCCGTGAGCGAGGGCAGCCCGCCCCCACTCTGTGGAGTCCCGTGGCCTCGGCTGCCTGAGGTGACGGCAGCAGCGGAGGCGGCAGCGGCGTCCAGGTAGCTCTCGGCCCAGTGGCCCCCCTGCAGGCCCGGGATCTCTCTCACGGGCGCAGCTCTCATGCAACTGATGTATGAAATAACCATAGTAACAAACAGGATGGTCATCACTCTTCTAACCTGTTGGAACTGGAGACAGCAAAAGGGGAAAGACAAGAGGGATGGGGGAGTGAAAAAGGGGAGGGAGGAAGAGAAAACACAACGTAAAGAAACCATTTTTATTCAAGATACTGCATATAACATTACGTTAAACACTTCTCCCCTAATCAAAGAAAGATGAATAGTCTTGTGTGGTTATTGTGGCCAATGAAACTGAGATCGCAAATCATTTCCGTAACGCATGTACAAAGTGTGACACAAACACAACATGCCAACTTGTTATTTCTTTGATTCATTTTTAGTTACTGGCCCACAGGAGTGCAACTAACACTGCACACGTTCTCCATCCCCACTCACACACCTGCACTTTCACGCCCCCCTTCCCCCTTAGCAGCAAATGCAGCAGGCTAAATTCAGAGACCCTGGAGTATCATTAGCAGGACACCAGAGAACTGGTCCCACTCTCCTCTGTCTCTCTCTTCCCCTTCCCTTCCTCCTCCTCCATTCTCTCCTGCTCCCTTGCCTCCTCCACTCTTCCCTTAGAGGTGTGTGAACTGCTTGTGTGACTTTCAGACGGACCAGATATAGGTGACATGTCAAAGCCCATCAAAAAATGATCATCAAAGTTTGAATGAGTAATCCAATGCTGAAATAATTGTATTTTAACATGTGATATTATTAAAAATTCTTCTTTTTTAAATAATGTAATTGTCTTATTATTATCATTACTTATTATATTTATTATTATAAATTTCAAGTTAAGGATGAAATTTACATACTGCTTTAATCATGTAAAACAAACATCTAAACTTCTCTGGAATGAACTGAGCAGGACTAATTTGGAAGAACAAGCCTGCACACTACGATGCCACACAGATGATTATCTTTCCAACTAAGAGAGTTAAAAACTGAAACAGAGAGACAAATGAACAGAGAGAAAAAAAATCAGAGAGAGATTTGAAATCAAGTGATCAAAGAGAGAGATCGAGATAAGGAGAAAAGATGCCAGTCATTCATTCATCCTTTCAAACCTACACACAAACTGCCATGTTTTAGTCAATGGAATTTTTCCTGGCAACAAAATCAATGCAAATAAATGACAATACTAGGAAACCTATTTGATTCCTCATCTCTCTCATTTCCTCTCTGCGAACCCCTCTGCAGCTTTCTCTTACCTCTCTGAAGTCCCTCTATGAGTCGCTGTGATTCATTGCATCCAACGGCATCCCGACACATACAACAAGAGGGGAACATGCATACACAACAACAAAAAAGATGCCCATTACTCGCACTTTCCTAAGGAGAAGGAGAAGAGGAGAGGTAGGGCTGGGGTAAGGGGGGTGGAGGGGGGTGCATTTAAAAATATCCAGCACCGCAGCAAGGCTTCGCCAGTTCTCTGTGTGCTGTCCTCCCGATGCCCCACGCAGCCTCAGGAAGAGGCAGAGGGAGGATCCGCTCCCAGAGCAGAAGGCAGTACGGGCCAGCAGGAGACAAGGAGGGACACGCCCTGTCTAAAAGGCATTTGTTTCATTCTTAATTGGTGTCTGGGGCCACGGCTGCGATTTGCTAGCGCAGAGATGACTGCCATGGAGATGTGCTTTCTATAAATAGGCCGGTTGGGAGTCCCACAGTCTCGATTCAGAATATCACAGCCCTCTACTTAATGAGCTCAAAGTCCCATTGCTCAGTGACGTTGCAGTCCACGAGGGGCGTGTGTGAGCATGTGTGCGTCAATGTGTGTGTGTGTTTAGCTAGGGAGATGAGATGGGAGCATCTTTAATCTCTCCTCTCAAATGGTCAAAAACACGCATGGAAAAACCCAGAGCAGAGGATACAGCTGTGGAGGACAGATCAATCTTAATCAAATCAGGCAGCTCGCAAAATGTGTGTACAAGCTGCTTCTGCAGGCATGAAAAGATACTTCAGTCTGTCAGCTTTCCCCGTAATGGAAAAAGCTTCTTACATTGTCAGCAATTACCTCTGCTGAATATAGCGAAGAATTTAAAGTGCCTGCCTGAGGATTATTCAATGATTCTGTCTTATTTCATTCCTCCAGATGTGGCGTGCCTGTGAGGACGGATGGATTATTGTCAGCGTTCCAACTCTCAGGACAACCTTAATGCTGGTTTACGCACATACAGAGAAGCGTAGCCCAGTAACCGCCCCAGTTTCAGGATGATCCCAATTAGCAAACATCTGTCGTCTCCCTAATGAGCGAAGTATTTATATATATATTGCGGAGGCTTCTGAATGAAATACCAGCATCAGTCATGCTGACACCCAAATCCCTTCTGTCGCCTACCTGACAGCAGGTGGAGTACCAATGTCATCTCTCATCCAAATCCTACTGGTAATACATCACCTTAATAAATATATTACAGAGCTACTTGGCTTGCAGTATCATGTAAAAGGTCAGTTATTGTTGATTACTGAACTTCGAAAAGCTGACTAAATTGTATATGTCCCTCCTAATTAGACCAGAGCACCGGTGTGTAGTTGTGTGGCAGGGGGTGGAGGCCAAGAACACAACAACCCTGATGACGTCTCTCTCTGGTCTCAAAGGGGGATGAGAGGAAAAGGGCGGTGGGGCTAGAAGGAGTGGTGCTAGGGGGCAGTGCCACTCATCAGCTCACAATTGCTTTCCATTTCCCTCTGGGGTCCCTTCTCACCAGGAACAACACACGATTTTATTTCTAACTCTGCTATTTCCTGTTTCCATCAAGAGAATCAATATGGATTACAATCAACTTCCTGTTAAAACGTAATCTAGACGATGAATCACTTTATTGCTCTGGGATTGAGTTGGCAATAACTGAGACCTTCTGTCTCATTCAAAGCAGCGAGGGAAGACAAGATTACCTTGACAGACATGTTTGTTCTGCTTTAATATGCGTGTGTTTAAACTGCGTATGATAATGTAATATCAATATCCTGTCATCGTATGGTACGATGTGCAAACATGAAGTGTGTTTGTGTATAGAGAGAGTACAGGTGGTTTTGATGGGTCACAGAGAGTGAGTGGTTATGAGGAAAAAAGAAAAAGAAAGGAATCTAGTCACGGTTTCAGGTGTTTAAATGTCTAAAATGACGGAGATGACTTTCATGGTTGATGCTGAGATAATCTGTTAGACTGTCATGTAAACAAAGCTGCTAATTCATGTTTTTCGAGTCCCATTTGTTGGACCTTTGAAGCCAGATTCATAATGAGGCATTGAAAATATTCCAAACAAGGTTCCATCAATCAAAGCTCTTATGAGAAACCATCCAGCCTGCAGTGATCTTTCAAGCTCTCTATCTACAAAGTAATATTGATGAAATACTTCATCCACACAGCTGTATTTGATCCTTGTGGTCAGGGCTTATAGGAGCACGTTCAAACACCTTTCACTGTAAAACATGATTGTACTTTAATTGAGCATGAGTGGCAGCTCTATAGTTTTGGCAAAAGTCTACATGCACCTGCTCAATTGTTTGGAGAGGGGCAGGTAGGACAGGATAGATTGGTCTACATGATCCTGATTCCCCCACAACTGTATTTGCTTAAATCTCCATGCCATAGAAGGATTAGGAGAGAAAAGCTCTCATGACAGATGTATAAGAATCTTCCAACTTAAAAGTATTGTGGTAACAGACACTTTTCTGTTGGTCTTTGCACTCTAAAGGAAAATAGAAAAAAAGAAGCATTCACTCCTTAGGGCAAGATACTTAACAATGCATGATTAAATAGTTGAAAAGAACAAAGGTTGGGGGAAAATGCTTGTAGCATAAAGAAAATATTTTAGATTGCTTTGGTGTACTTGTTTCAATGAACTGTAGCGTGCATCACCTAAGCTCACACAGGTGTCTCAGCTGTTAATTATTATTCTGACTTTGAGAACACATTAAAATGTGAAATGTGGAACAGTTACAATCAGACATTAGTGGTAACACTACAAGGGACAACTGTAAAATATCTCTCTATTCATCTGTGGTGAAAACTTTGTCTTCAAATGCAAGGTTTTTCAAAGAGTTTGAGTTGTAGCTGATTTAAGGATATCAAGGCTCTATCTTGTCTATCCCAAAGCACTAGTGTAGCCAGAAAAGCATCTCTGGGTGTGCATAAGAAAAACTGGGTGTGCCACATTTATTGTCAGATTAATGTGCAAAAAAAACCCCGACCCGACGTATCACTAACTTTACAGAATAGACTGACTAGGCCTATATAAAACATAACATAAAACATAACCTATATAAAACAAGGGCTCAACATTAATGCTTTTCATGTGCTTGTCCTTCGAAAAAGTAAATCGGTCATTCACTTGTCCAAGTAAAAAAAATTCTTGTCCAGAAAAAAATAGGATTTTGTTTTGTGTTAGCAATTCTGAAGCAATATTCTCATCAGTGTTCAGTCAGCTTTTACATATTTAAATCTGCATATTTATATTTTAACCTTTATAAAGTATGCTTCATCTTTCATTTTAAATTCTTAAATTTGATCAATAAATTCAATTGAAATAATAAGACTGTTACCAATTAAATTAATTAATTTACACTGAAAAATTACAACTGCATTAAATAATGTTATGAGATTGTTTAAAATATTTTTTGAATATACAACATTGGGCCCTATTTTAACGATCTGAAACGCAAGTGTCAAAGCGCAAAGCGCAAGTAACTTTGTGGGCGGATCCCGGCGCTGTTGCTATTTTCCCGACGGGATAAATGCCTCTTGCGCCTGGCGCAAATCTAAAAGGGGTTGGTCTGAAGCAGCTTCATTATTCATAGGTGTGGTTTGGGCGTAACGTGAAATAAACCAATCAGAGCGTCATATCACATTCCCTTTAAGAGCATGATGAACGAGGTGCGCTTGTTCCATGGCGCAATACTTTTATAACGGCGCATTTACCAGGCGCGCTTCAGAATCGGCTCACAGCCGAGGAGATCGATGTTCTCGTCAGGGCCGTAAAAGAAAGAGAAGTGACATTGGGGATGGGACAAACCCACCCAAGTTAGCTTCGGTTATACATGCATATAATGATTTGGGTAAATATGTAAGCTTTATGCCTATTTTTTCGATCGTCATGGACACAACATATTGATACTGTGAAGCTGCTTTGATATCTCCATGTGAAAAGCACTAGGCCTATATAAATTGACTTGACTGGACAACAATGATTTCCCTCGTGTTTTAATATTTTTCCTTATAATAATGTATCATTTGCAAAAAGGAAAATGCATCTGTGTAGATGAGAGAATCATCTACAGTGTATGCGCGTTGTTCACACTCTGTATTATGACCAAGCATGCGCGCTTAAAATAGCATCTGAATGTACGCGCAACGCGCCACTGACTTTAGACTAGTTTTTTAGGAACTAGGAACTGCAAAATAGCACCAGGGATTGTTTGCGCCGGAACACGCCTCCTTTTTTGCGCTGTACCGCCCAGGGAGCGCAAGTTCATTCTCTAGTTTGCCGACGTGCGTCTGTGGAGGGAAAAGTCCGCTTTGCGCGGGTGCAAAATAGGAATGATACATGCGTCAGTGTACAAAGTCATTTGCGCCGGGTGCAAGATAGGGCCCAAAGACACATTGGAAAGAATGATAGTCTACTTTTAAACACCAAACCAAACCACCAGTAGGAGGCGGCAGGTGACCGTCTTAATGAGTGAGTTATTGAGTCATTTATTCATATGATTGGTTCAAACGGCTGAATCGTTCAGGAATTAGGCAGTTGTTTAATGGGTCATTGAATTTTTGACTCAACCGATTCATTCAAAGCGCTGAATCATTCAGGAATGCGGTTATGTGTTCCGGTGAGATGCGCTGTGGAGGTTCTGTTGTGATGTTTGTTTGGAACTATTTTCGCTGCTCAAATAGAACAAAAACAGTCAATATTGTGTCTAAAATGACTTGGATATTAAATACTTTATTGAACTGTCATATGAAATCAGTGTCAGTTTTTCAATTGCGATGGTATTCAGCACTCGCGGTGTTTTAAACTGTAGCCTATTAACCGTATCATATCACATGTTATAAATATAAAAACTCCACATGCAATTTTTAACCGCACTATGTTCATTAAGTTTCTTTGTGTGATCTGCGCTCATTTGTTTCCATCTCTCCTCATGAGGCTGTGAGAGCCTCAATAGCACACCTTGTTCCCGTCAGACAGTGAGCGGTGTTTTGCGGATTGGTAAGCAGTCCGAATGTAGGCAGATATTTTTTAACGATAATAATAACAAAATTAAAATACATTTTAAATGTACTAATATTGTAAGTAAACAACAATAGTACAAGTTTAGAAACCTTAAAGGTAAGAAAAAGATTTTTATTAAGACTTTAAAAAATAATTCTGCATCTATTTTTAGGTGTGCCAGCTGCCACTGTGCCACCCTGACACCCGTGCCTACGCCTATGTCCCAAACTATAGCCTACAAATAACGATAAAATACAGTATTTTATATTAGCATGGGTAGCCTACTGCTGAAAACAAAATTTTGTAAAAATAAATAAAATAAAAATAAAAGATATATATTTTTAATATCTAAATAAATAAATAAATACTAGAAGGGCAACTAAGACGCGGTGTAGTTCATATCAATAATGTGATATGCTGGGGGTCTTAGTAAAATATATATTTCCATTACACGATACAGCTTTAAACAGTGTTTTATCATCACGTCAGTTTCATCCGCACTTTCACCGGAAGTCGCTTTCGCTAGAAAAGGTAACCATAACAACAAAAAGTTGCGTAAGCGCAATACGATCAGTTTTGGGCGGTAAGTAGAAAAGCAAGTCACTATTTATCACTTCTTTAGTCTATAGATTACACATTCACAGATATATCATAATAAATGTTTTGTTTAAAAGTTTTTATTGACGTTTAGTTAACTGTAGCCTAAGTGGCACGTTTACTTGCGTAAAACGAACCTCAACAAATTAAAACACCCATTGGCTAACTTATTATAAACATAACAGTTGAAATTCCTTTAGTTTAAAAGCCCTCTAAAATACACGACCCCGCTGAAACCCAATGTAATTCGCTCGATTGTAAATGTGTCTCTAAACCTGAAAGGCAGAAGACAAAGACAAATTAAACATTAGTGCTGTAATAATTTATGTATAAGTTTCGTCTTTTCTCGTAACAGGAGAAAGGGCAACGCATTGGCGAACAGGATCCGCGAGGGAAATATCATCTAAGATTTGCCAGCCATTCTATAGTAGAGATTGAGTTTTTTCCGGGAACTTTCGAGGGAATTGAAAACATATCCAAGCAAGTAGGCCTACACCCTTCTCAAGCCGCGATGATGCTGGACGTATACACTTTATGCCACATTACCGTTTCTAAAATTGAAAAGTGGTGTCAGAGAGAGGATTCTCTTAAAACAGCGGTCTCCACACAATCCATCCTTTAGGCCTACTCGTTAATAGGCTTTACAACACTTCTGCACTAGATGGCGCATTCGTCTACACAAAGCTCATTTGAAGTGAAGGCAAGCAGAATAGCATAGCATGAGAAACATCTTTTTCTCTTTATGTCACATAAACATACGCTCACACAAAGAGAACGCAGATGAATGAGGCTATACCAGAAAGATATACGAATAAATATGCCTGCTTTCTATGCTGCATCTATTGTCTATATGCTTTTCATCTAAAACAAATTACAAACAGAATATGGTGTGTATATAAGCATCATAAATTACAACACCCATTAGAGTCAATTAGGATTTGGAGAAAATGTTTGGAAATCAACTTAAGTGTAATTTTGTTTAAGCAGTGTTGTCAGTTAGCATCCAAAAAGCAGCCTAGAACTATCATTTATTTGTTAGTTTTTAATTCAAAAACTTGATGTTTGCTTTGGGAGTTCATCTGTTCCTACACGGGAAACCTAAACGATGATCTCAAGTTTCATGTTCTTCCAAGTCTCATTGAATTCACCTAACGCATTTATTCTCTAAACGTTCTTATAGCCTACATAGCCTAGTTTTCGCTTAAACTGTCTAAACAATATGTCCTTGTGAATAATAGCCTATGTTATGCCGTTTGGTGAAACTTTAATACGCAAAACAGGCTATATCAGTAAAACTAAATAAACAGCTCAACAGATAAAAGCTACAAGGATAAACAGCTAATAGCCCTGGATAATTCCCCTATCAGACATTCAATCAACACAATAACGCCGTATCGTATTAATGAACGCGAGGATACCGTTTCATGTTGCCGCTGCATGATCCAACACTTGATTACTTTTTCCTAACTCCCCTTCTCTTGTCATTTCAGACGCAGTCAGTACAAAACCTGAAGTAATCACTCTTTTCCGCACAAAATAAACCTACCTTTACTGTCCAGTCGTAAAGGAGACCATTCAGGAGGACAGTGTCATCAGGGATAATT
This sequence comes from Semotilus atromaculatus, assembly GCA_031834385.1. NCBI lineage: Eukaryota > Metazoa > Chordata > Actinopteri > Cypriniformes > Leuciscidae > Semotilus > Semotilus atromaculatus. Next base: position 20,973,317 of record JAULUF010000009.1, on the reverse strand, counting down.
TGGATATATATAAGCCCTCCGCGTAACTAGTTTACGATATTCGCCCGTTCTTCGCCAAGCAGCAGCTGCAAGTAGTCTCTTCAGCTTTTGAGAAAATACATTAAATTATTGATAGTGGAAATTGCATGGTTGAGGTAATGGACTCCCATGACTGAGCGGATCCTTTGGAGTTGGGTTGAAGCAGTTGGATGGCATGGTGAGCGCTCGCGGTGTAGTGCGCATTGAGAGAGCTCTCCAGCTTGAAATGACGGCTTCATTCCTCGCGACTACAGTAACTAACTACTGCCGTGACGTTGCAACATGTGACTCCAGCGAGAGCGCGACCGAGACACTTATGCTTAACGAATAAGCGGAAAGAATGTTATTTTGGCGTTTAGCCAAAGAGCAACATATGAGAGAAACCTTTATAATTCCTGAACATCTTTTTTTTTTTTTATATATCCGTCGTTTTTGAAGTCATCGCTTTCTTCTCTTAAATGCTCCTTCAACTTATTACCAATCAATCAACAATCAATGTGGGGTTTTGATATGTGTCCCTTCTCTTCGTCTTTTATAATGAAGGTAGGCTATGTATATAGCCTAGAAATGATTCATGTTTTGTTTAATTTTCGTTGACAATGCTATTTGTAGGCTATCTTGACAGAAATTGGCCACAGGTGAACAACTGAAATCTGTTTAGTTTTAGCTTAATTCGTAAAACCTGTAAAATAACAATTTATGGTTTTAAGTTATTACATTTGCCGTTCTCAATCAATGTAATAGATGATTTTAAGTTATTACGTTTGCCATCTAAATCTCATAAGTTCATTGCACTTTCAATTCATTAGCTTTGCTGCCACCAAATGCGGCAACAGCTTCCTAATGGACAGCCGTTAGGTTAATATGAAACACCTTTTTGTGACTATAGATCATCTGCTGAAATTGATATTTGCAATTGTGACTCCACAAAGGTAGCTTCAAAGTAAAGAGCTCATTCCTTGTCCCCACCACATCAAGGATCTATTATTCCCTGGCCATCTTTGTATGTGATATTTTAAACTACTGTCAGTTTGAGCCCTTCTGTCTGCCAAATGAGCTTATGTGCCAGATGTTGGTTCATTGCTTTTAAAACTATTCATTGTTCTTCCAGTGTCAGTTATATTCCTCCAATAATGGGAGCGCTTTGTTTGATATTTGTAAGGTAAATGGTCAAAGATGTTCAGACCAATAGCAGGGTGATATAATTTTGTTCTTCAACTGCAACTTTGCCATTTATTCTATAGTATTTAAAATGACCTTCCAGGGAGAGTTTAGGGAAAGCATTCTTTGTTCTTTCACCCCATGCTGTACTACATCATTAGCCCCATACTTTCACCAAGACTCTGAGCTCCAAGTTTTGGATCTCATCCAATGCAAGATTTATATTGATGAGTTTCATGTATAGTGATGATGATTTTTCTCTGCATAAGGGAATGAGGTGGAGCGGTTTCAAACCTAGCTGTTCCCAGCATGAGAGTGGATGCTAACACCTGCCTCCTCTCACACACATACACACAAACTCCCTCGTTCTCTTTCTTTCTCTCCTTCTCATCTTCCATGTTTTTGCGCTGCTAAACTTACATACTTTCAAAAATATACCTTCTCCTTCACTCTTTTTGACATATTAATGCTTACAGCTCCCTTCCTCTCTCCTATAGGGACAAGCCAAGATGAATATAACTCATCCCATAGGTTCACAGGAGGAGAGGGCAAACCCTGGATGACAAAGAGTTGCATCAGCAATTACTGAGCGACATGACTCCAAGAGAGGTAAAACGCACACACACACACACACACACACACACACACACACACACACACACACACACACACACACACACACACACACACTCATGTACACTCTCACACTGCGCATTAGGGCTGTTCCAGCTAGGTAATCCATAAATAAATCACTCTGCTTCTCATTAGGAGCACAAAAACAACATGGATCTCGATCAGAACTGCACATACAGCACAAAGTTGACACCACCACCATCACCACCACAGAAAGAACTATGATAACCACAAAGTGGACATATGGACTAATGAGAATACAGCAAGAGATGAACTGTGGGAAGACCTTGACTTTCATTCGCTGCAACTTTGTGAAAACTTCAGGATCCATAAAAATGTTGACAAAACACATTGTGGGCATTATAGCTGAAACGTTGGTTGAAACTTGATGATCAGGATCGACATGTTCAAAGTGTTGAATGTTGAGAGAGTCGGAGCGGCGTCAGAAGCGATGGCCGTGTCTCTATCCAATAGGTCGGGTCGCTAATGACGTCACCTCAGCTTTCTCAAAATCTCTCCCTCTGTTGTCTTGTGTGCTGTCTTGACCCATCGTAGCATATTCCATCCTGGAACCATCAGAACAGGTCTTCCACATAATGGCAAAATAGGATTCTGAAGTCGCATTGTGAGACCTAATGAAGGCGATCAGTGTCTTATACAAACCTGAAAAGGTGAAATAGTTTATGCTAATTCTGGGCAAGATACTTTTAGAGTATCAAAAATAGTTGTAAAAACAGAGGTAATGGCTTCTTAATAAGTCACTTTGAGGGGAATTTTTTTTTTTGAGCCACTACTAGAAAATTAGAAAACTAGACCAAATATTAGCATGACAGACCAATAAAGTTAGTTTATAACATTCATCAAACACATCACAGTAGTGTCACAAAGCATGAGAGTGAAAAATGCCCTTTTTGACCATCAACGCTGCAATGAAAAACAAAAATCACAAAATGTTTGTCAGCATGGCACCAGGTTCCAAACTGAAATACACTCTTAAAAATAAAAGTTCTTTACATTGTTGAATTAAGAACCTTTAACATTCATCTTTTCATTGCACAAAAAGTGGTTGATTTTGCATTTTCTATGGCATCGCTGCGAAACCATCCTTTTGGAATCTTTATTTTTTAAGAGCGTAGCCAAGTGTTCACAAACATTTCCCACACTAAAATATGAATGTCAACAAAAATATGAATGTGAGAAACGTGTAGATCATGCAGAGTACATCTTATAAAACTCAGCCCATGTCAATGATTTAGTGTTGTTTAGACTGTAGTGTGGCGTGTACATTTAAGTATGTACACTTGTTCAAGTGGGTTCTGTCTTTCCATTTTGTCATTGCATTGAAATGAGTGAGTCACTTTTTGGAATTTAAGTTTGCCCATTCCTGGGTGCCTGCCTCTGTTTCTTCGGCTTGCTGTCTTTAGTGAAGGGAGTCTGGGCAGTGCTTTGTTTGACTCACATCACCGTCTCTCATACTAGACCCACTCTGTACAGTGAAGAATTGCGCAGTGCTCATCTCTCCAATAGCTAGATGCAACAGGTCCCTGTTATCAATAAACGGCTGAAGGTGGTCAACAGCGGCCAGCCGTGTAAGATAAAGATCTCAAAGTCTTGACTTATAGCAGCTACATTATAGGACTACACACTTAGATATCCACTTTAGCACATAGACACAATGAGCTATACAATCCACGTAACTGTAATCTATCCCTTGCAGCATACACCAGCTACACTGGTAATGTATCCGTGGGGTATAAGCCCTCTGCTGCACTTTATCCTTTTGTACACACATCCTCTGGTAATCTAGCCTTTTGCTTGCCCAACAAACCCTTATGTGTCAAGGGTGAGTATATTTACATAATTAGGCAGACATTTCTTGTCTTTTACACATTTAGTGGTTACTAGATTCATAGTTTGGATATCCATTTAAAATATGGATATATTAATATTATTAATATACGAACAAATGCAACACTATAAACTTAAAGTATACTTTGAGAAATAGCGCAGATGAGAATAAGGATGAGAAATAAAGAAGTCTATGAAGTATGAAAATCACTGTTCTCCAAAGCAATAGCAGAGAAAGTGCAATCTAAATGACCTCAAAGACATGTAAAACTTTGCTTTGTTAAACACCCTTGTTTTAGATCTAAGAAATAGCATTAAGCAATTATATCAAAGTCAGGCTCAGACACAAACACAGTCGGGATGCCATTCTTAACCAACATGCGCAGAGGCAAATTGCAAACATGTTAGAGAAGTCCTGCATACATACCCAAGCATTGATGTTGGCGAATAGTTAGAGGATTTCTTGGCGAAGCCTTAGTTGCCAGGCACCAGCACTAATGCTGCTCTGTAGCTATTCACTCCATTTTATATCAGTGAGTAAAGCACACAGGTGGGGGGCAAAAAACTAGCAAAGCACATCATACAGACCCCATCAAAGAAACTTGGATGCAGATACATGCTAGAGGTCAAGACTATAAATATTGTATATACCATACACACACAGCACCCTAAATTGTGGTGTTCCATTTAGTTCTTTTCAAAAGTATTACAGAAAAATATACATATCTAGCAAGCAGATTATTGAGGAATTACACCATAAGTGACATACACGACCTTTTTCTGAATAAGCGCTTTGCGCTAGAGCACAGCAAGTCACGCTCTTGCTTAGTATTGAGCGCGCGCGCAATTCCTCAAGCCTCTTGAGGTTTTCTTGCGCAGGAAACCTGCGATCGGAGGTGCTAATTGAATAATGACTTTAGACTTGTCCAAATAGCCCCATAAACACAGAATAATTACACTAAATGCATCGGAAGTATCACTCAAATTATTTTGGCACCACGTAGTTAATTAGCCTGCTTATATTTGCAATTTATATAAATTGTGATTAATCTTAATATGAAAATGATGATTATTATTTTTATAGTTATTGCTATTGTTGTTAGCAAAATTGTGAGACTATTGTTGTTCGCAAAAAAATAATCTTTTCAGGGAGTAAATGGAAAAAAAACCCGGACCTTTTTCTTTTTCGCAATTGTGACGAGCACACGCTTTTATTTCCCAGAGGAACTCTGCATATTCAGTAGGCCTATAATAAATTCCTCCCGCGAGTGAAGCAGGGCGCAATAAGTCGGTACATCTCTATAAAAGTTAATTAGGAAAGCCGCTCTCCGTAAACAAAACAATTTTCATATTTAGTTTATAAATATCCCCTGATCATCCGCGGCGGTCACTCAAACGAGGACGAAGTACAACTGATTTACAGTTTTACAGCTACAGCCGATTAAACTGTAGAAATATAATGCCACAATACAATAGCATTATGATGTCTGAATTGAAATCTACCAAGCTCAGATTTGTTATTTGACGCCCACCCTTAACTCTGCAGCGATCGGAGAGCGGAGGGGAGGGGGGCGGAGAGGGAGATTCTCAGCTAGATAACACAACCCCATTTATGGACTGATCCGATGACGTACATTGCAGAAAGTTCTATAAAAAACCTTCCGTACATACAAAGTGTGTCGTGCCATCCCCCAGCACCCCCCACCCCCCCGCATCCGCCTCCAGCCCCCCTCCCCCCACATGCCCACACCCACACCACCAACATCTCTATCCCTCTGTCTCATGAACTAAAATTATAAATTCATTTTATAAATAATAAAACATATGCATTCAATAAATGAAAACACGACTCTGAGCCGTTTGGTGTGCAATAAATGACAAAAATGAACAATTTAATAATAACATTTCACTCTAGTCAAAGCTTTTAAAAATACATTTAATATTTTATGCAGAAGTATTTAGTCATTCACCACTGGATTATTTGTATAAACAAAAACAGGCATTCTTTCGTTGATAAAAATGAAATTATTAAAAATGAGCGCTCATAAAAACGACGCTCGTGACGGTCAATAATGATGCTTATAAAAAATGCCCATAAATGACAATAGTATTACGAAGATCACAATGATAAAAACAGCGATAATAAAATCGAGTTATAATATCAGCTGCTATTATTTTCGGACCAGTCCAAAAAAACATCTGCTGCTTGTCCCGCTTGATTTGTCACTTTAAAGTCAGATGTTCGATACATTGTTTTTGTAACAACAGTTATTTTCTCGATAACATGTTTCGTACGATTATGACAAGGAAATAAATGTTTAATTGAGAATTTACCGATTTAGCAGTGATGAAAGAAGCTAATGCATCCGAACAAAGAGAAACAGTCATAAGGATCATTTAAAAGCAGCTAAATGACACTGAATGTCTTCCGCCTGATAGACTCTTGATTAACGCAGTGCTGAGGCGCCCGTGGGCTTTCATATCTGTCTGTTTGTCATTCAATCGCTTCACCCTTTAATCAGATTCTTGGATACAAAGAAAAAATCGACCGTAGCCAATATCCTCCGCTCACCCCTCTCAGAAACTGAGACGAATTCCTAAACTTAGTCGGCATAAAGTCAGAAAATCATCAGCGAAAAGCTCCTTTAAAACGCTGACTGTCCTAATTTCATCTCAGTGTTGCACAGCTTTCTCCACAATACGCGTGACACCCTCTCAGCCATTTCCTTATCAGGCAATCTTATCGGTGGCTCCATCTAACCCAGTCTGAACAAAATCTGACCACGCCTATCCAAATTCTTATTCACTTTAACTGGAAATATATAGATGAACACACAAACACACTCACACACACACATCATGTTTTGACCATCGGGCTATTTTTGGCGAGTCAATTCAAAATATTTTAACATGATATGTTATCTGTGGCGAAAGCTTTTAGCTCTAAGTGGTTCCCAACAGTTCGGCGTGTGCACAGACAGACCTGTGCGCTTGGGAGCGAGATGAGCAGGTGATGCTGGAGGAGAGGAGTGGAAATCTCGGGATGAATGAAAAGGAGAAGCGGTCCGTAGTAAAAACACTAGCAATCTGTCCACGATGACGAAGTGCGGAGATGCTACAGACGCGATTACATTGATAGGGCTGGTTGCACCACTTTATGATCGATTCAACGAATAAATTATCCCTCCATGCTAACGAAAACAACATTTAGCTGATAAGAAAGGATGATGAGAATGAATGCCACGGACAGACATATAAGATAGACAGATGGATGGATAGATAGATAGATAGATAGATAGATAGATAGATCATGATCTTTTCGTTTTCAGCAAGACAATGTAGTGGTAGATGGCAGCTCGCGCTGAGTCGTATATTTTATTAAAGACATACCCCATTATTCAGCAAGCAAAGAAAAGCGTGTGCTAGACAATTGCGCATTTAAAGACAACAAGAATTCCGCAAGCATTTGATTGTGATGAGGATGGAAAGTCCGCTGGTTTTCGCACTTACATGCACGATTTACTTTCTACATTTTGTGTTACGCTATAAATAGCAACTCATTTAAAATAACTGCTAATTGTGAACATCTCTATATGGGTGAATTGTGAGATATAGAAATACATGCATTATTCAGTTTCTATGATTTCGTGACAGAGCTGTGGCTGTTAATTGAAACAACTTTGTCACCGCTACGTTTTCTGCTCTTGTCAGAGTAAAATCATACGAGTAATAGGGGACATTTAAAATGATAACGGAAGTTTAACATTTCCCTCTACCATCACTACCCAAAGCTGTTCCTCACAGCGTAACAGTTTATCTAGCTGTAACCACTAATCAAACTTAAAATAGGCGACGTAAAGTGGTGTCATTTTTCATGTGCAAGTAAAACATCTGCCCCAAAACGACTGCTAGTAAAGGGGTGAATAAAACAAACAAACAGGTCTTACCTTTTTAAGAGCTGACAACCACTATCAGTGGTTAGATCGCCAAGACCAATACTTGCATTTCCCAAAGTTAACACTGTGCACCAAGTGGAGCTTGAAAAGTACGCGTACACTACAGCAGCTCTACCATTTCAACTTTCACATGCTCTAAGTGGCGACAAAACTCCAAGCGCAAAGCAGCCCCACTATCGACTGGTTCGTTTCCTCGCGTTTGCTTTTTTTGTTTTTGTTTTTTTTTTCTCACCGGTCTCCCTCCGAAAGCGAAAAAAAGAAGGAAAAAGTGGAACAATTCCCTAGCTTTGGCAAAAAACTGCAAAACAAAAAAAAAAACTGCAAAACTGCAAAACACAAAAGGCGATGTCCACTCACTCCGTGTTAGTCCTCAGCGTTCAACGACTCCGGTGCCTCTGTCCAAAGTGCTGAAATCATAGCACAGCTAAGGTTACTTAGAGGCAAAAATCTATACTTTCGTTAAGTGCCACTTGATATTGCTTTACTCTATTGCTTCCCCACGCCTTGTCACGTGAATATATCCTTGGCAAGCCCGTCCTGTTAATATTTGATCACATGTTGGTCGGTGGTTTTCTTATCAAAAGAATCACTTATCTGAAAAGTCGCTCATAACCCTCTAAAAAGGAGTCCCCTCAAAAGGCTTGAAACCCATGTCCCCAAATCACACAGTAATAGCGTCTTGGTGCTCTGCTTTTGTCCTGCAGGGCAGATGGACATGTCTACACATGTTGCTTTTTCATTGACAGAGAGCACTTGTAAAAAAAAATATATATTCAGAATAAAGGCTAAAAGCTCAATAGGCATCAAAGCGCAGATTCGCACACAGCGCAACAAAGGCAAAACCCCAATTAGAATGTATATTCTCTACGGCTGTGTATGTGTCTGCGTTTGCCTCGCTCAGATGTTTTTCTCTACCTACGAATCACAGAAAACAGCAGCATTACAAAGTTTTACATTCATGTTAGCAATCCTCAACCCTTGTTTAAGTAGCCTTCAGCGTTAGGGTCCATAAGCACGAGAACACTCGTAAATGTCGTACATCAAAATCTGTTCTTTTGATTACTAACACTACAGTGTAAACACAAGCCATGCCTTTTGGAGTAATTATTCCTTTAAGTGTAGTATTTCCATGCTACTTACCATTTTCCCCTATGCTGTCCTGGAGATAGAAGTGTCTTAATATCCACACACTCCAACAGATGCTGGTAGGTAATGTGTCTTGTTTGAAGTCATCATATGAGAACTTCTGCCGTGCTCAGAAGATCGCCCACCACTTGGGTGACTTATGAATCTAATAACCCTTTGCAATATCCGCGTGCTTAAACTCTCTAACACCTTGGTGACTGTGCCGACAGGACAAATAGCAACCAGTCGCGATTTACCCAAAACCCCTGTACAGATTTACGCAGTGCACTGGCTCAGAGAAACGTGAATCTTACGTGATTGAAATAAGCGAAGGCAGTCAAGTTTATGTGAGAATTAAACTGACCAGCAACTACAACCCCGAGATGCTGAGTGAAAATGAATGACCATAAGAAAAGTTGCGCATCCAAGACAGCAATGTGCACTTTTTTTCGCTTGTCTGTGCGTGCATTGCGCGTGATATGTCAACATTACGCAAAGCCGGTACAGTTCACGACATTTTAAATCTGGCTGCTTTCCCAGCTGAGGGAGAAGTCAGGTAAGATCACATTTCACAATCTTATTTTCTGCCAAGTAGCACTAAGTTCTCGGGAGACTTGTTGCTGCTGCTGCAAAGCTGTGGTATTGAAAGCCAAACAGAGGAAAAACATGGTTTTAAGTACCATACTTACATCTGTGCAATACAGTTTTGAGCTTCGTTTTGTGTGTACTATAGGAAAAGAAAAAAGCTGAATCCTCGTGAGTCTTGAAGCACGCTGTCAACTTAAAGAAATGACAACGTTATTATCCCCGAGTACGCCTTTATCTTAACATTAAGAATGAAAAGAAGTCACGAAATCCAAGTACGACCGTTGTCTGTTATCAGTAAAATTCCATCAGAGCGCGAACACTCAGACATCTAATTGTTATGCAGTGACGAGGCGCTATGCTTGGATGTGTCCTACAAATGTGCTGGAAAGTAACATGAGTAATAGGTGGTATTTACCCGCGTATGATCCAAGATTCGTTTGAGCCGGAGAGTTGTAAAAGACACGAAACCCTATTGTATTTATAACTCAGAGCAACAGTAAACAGTAAGCCGAGGCAACACAGACATACACAGTAAACGAGCTGGAGGGAAAGAAAGGGAGAAAAAGTTCAAAAGATCAGTGGACAGACCCCTCTCTCACATAAACTTTTTTTCTGGTTAGCATTAACAGAAATTGTTTCCTCTAAAAGTCCAAGTTGCTGCTTTGATTCAAAAAGTTCCTTCCCTCCTTCCTTCATTTAACCATTCATATATGGGGCCATGGATTACTATATATTATAGAATATGGCAATTGATCCCTTCATATCAGACAGGAAATTAATGCGAACAGGCTGGCTTTGTGTTTCTCATCTTGGGTGTGCTTTAGTTCAAGAAAAAGCTGATTACACACAACTGCAACTTCCATCCCTGCCAGTCTGCTTAAGATATAATGCAATTTGCAATATAATGCAATTTTTTCAAGAGTTTTTAGATGCACTTTTAATGTATTTTTCATGTATTTTTTTGTATGAAATAAGTTATGATGATATTGACATCTGCTTATTTACTAAAGCAGAAACAAAACAATTGAATACAATACCATACAATGTTTGGGTTGTGGCATTACATACCTTAAGCAAAGTATGAGTGTTTATTTATTTAGTACATTTTGTGGAGTATATAGATATTTCAAATGAAGACCCTCGAGATGGAGGAAGGAGGTGCTATGTTGCTTAGGGACATGGCCCTTGAAATGTTAAAACAGAATAAAACGCCGCCTCAAAAAAGCATAATTCTTGTGGAGGGTTCAGGGCCAGGACTGAGGACACCACACTAATTTTCTTCTAAATGTCTAAACAAATCCAGAACCTCCCTCGTAACCCGTCATCACTTCCTCTTCTTTCTCAAAGCCGCATCACTTCATCACTCCAGTCTTCCTTTCCTCTCCTCCGTTCTTTCCACGCTTCCACAGTTTTCACAGGCACCCTGGATGACTCACATGCGGCCCTCTGCACCACCTCTGCCCTCCCCCGTAACTCCTAAAGAGATACCCGGAACCTCAAACTACAGGTCAGTTAGACCACCAGCACAGTCTCCTACCTAAGACTGCACCCACTCTCATCCGACACCTTACATTTTTAAACAGTAATATAGTTAAGCATCTGAACCACTGTCATTTATATTCCATATTACACACACACACACACACACACACACACACACACACACACACTCATGTACACTCTCACACTGCGCATTAGGGCTGTTCCAGCTAGGTAATCCATAAATAATCCCAAAATGTTGGTGCTACTACATTATGAGGACTCTCCATAGGCGTAATGGTTTTTATATACTGTACAAACTGTATATTCTGTCCCCTTACACTGCCCCTGTCCCTAAACCTACCCATCACAGGAAACATTCTGCATTTTTAAATTTTTTATAAATGTAATGTAATAAATGTAATCATTTTTTAAAATGTTTTTTAAGCTATTTGAATTATGAGGACTGAAATGAAATGAAATGTCCTCATAAACCACGTTTAAGTTGTAATACCAGTGTAATACGCATGTCATTATACAAATTTGTGTCCTCATAAATCACATAAACAAGCACACACACACACACACACACACACACACACACACACACACACACACACACACACACACACACACACACACACACACACACACACACACACACACACACACACACACACAGATAGAGTTTACTTCAACGCAAGATGTGTTCTCTTCAATTTATTTTTAATTATGACAGTAAAATAATTTTAGTTAGACATTTTGGGGCATGGTGACAATAGTGCACTGAAAAAAAATTGTGTAGAAATAATTAGTAGATTTTACAAACAATTAAAATGAAATGAAATATTCTGAAATATACAAAAATATTAACGCGGCATGGGAGATCTTCACCGGAAGTGAGAAATAGCTACTTTGAATCTTTGTAGAAACCACAAAACTTAGGTTTAACAAGAAAAAAAGTCCCTTATTAAAAGAAACTTTGAGAGGAGAGGGTAAAAAGGTCTATCCTATAACTATACTGTCACAAAATGTAAATTCATTTCTCTGGTTAGTTTTATTTGAACCCAATGTTGTCTTTATCCAGGTCACCTGAGCTCGCTTGTTTGTCATGCCTAATTACATTTGGGCTTCGCTCAGTCTCCAAAATCATTATGAGAACTGAAGTGTATGGCAACCAAAAGAATTGCACCGTCAGCATTTCTGAGCCCCCTTCTTCACTCCATTTACCGACCACTATTAAGAGTGGATGGGTCCGTGGGGAATGCCGTATCATTTCTCTGTTTTAATTTGTGTTCCATAAATATCAGTAATGGGGCTTGCACGTCACAACTTACACAGTACCTGGCAGTAAAAATAACCCTCAGCAGTGGGTGTGTGCACGTATCGGTGGAAGGATGCATCTCGTCTTCTATAGGGCTGAAGGGACATCTATTGTTTCTTCACCTAATTTATCTCATTCTCATCTTCTGTTGCCGTGCTCTACTGTTTAAGCTATGAGTTCAACTCGGACACAGGACACCTTTAGAATGTATAACATTCATATTCAGTGTTCATAAATATAAATTGTTACATAAACAGGGGAAAATGAAAGATTCAACAAGATGGGTTTGAATTCAGACTAATTTGGGGGGGCTGATTTTGTTCATTTACTATTGCTTATATCTTATATTCACTATTGCTTATATCTTATATTCACTTTATGTACAGGCCTATAACAAATCTGCACGCACAGAACTTTTCTGAAGATTTCAGCAGAATTGGAATGCCTGTGAAGTTCTACATATCCCAGGTGATTCCTATTATTCTTTAAACCCATTGCTTAAAAATCTAAGCAGCAAAATGTGAAAAGACTTACATATTGTTTCCCAGTGCTTAGATCTGGGATTTGATACTCACACTGGAATTCTTCAGTGGCCGATCTTACCTCAAGAATCCTCATGATTTAAATAGTAAAGCATCTAGTGAAGAAGTGCCAGTGACTGAATCACATGGGGAGGTGGATCTTTATATTATAACGAGTCATAATGCAGAGTTAAAACTTATGATGATGTCAAACTTCTTGTGACTAGACTGATGACAAAAAGTCCATCACAGTCACTCCTCTAACATATATCTTTTTTTAGATAAAGTTTCTTGTCATTATGCTTAGTGAACTTTTGATATACATGCTTTCAGATATGGGCATATTCTATTCTATTCTATTCCATTCTATTCTATTCTATTCTATATTTTCTAAGATCATACTTAAAGCGTATCTGAAAAGCAGTCATCAATCAAATCAGCATTTTACTATTAATTCTCTCTACCAGGCAACAGTTTCCAGCTAGTAGCACATCAACACAATTTACATATCAACACGACATGGCTAACAGCCGGCTGTGAAGCTGCTTGGCAATTGTAAGAAACACACACACACACACACACACACACACACACACACACACACACACACACACACACACACACACACACACACACACACACACACACACACACACGGTGGTGTAAATTGAGAAACTACTAGTACTGAAGCTTAGGGTAGGGTGTAGAGCTCTTTACCTTTACAATATGCTTCCTAAATAGATACACTCACTCTGTGGCCATTATAATAGGCTTTTAAGTTATTTACAAGCTCTGATCTATAAAATTCATATGATTTCACAGATGCACACAAAGACAATTTTAGCATAAATCTAAGTACACAGAATTAGATACACATATATTTAAAATGTGAAATATCTAGGAGTCACCATACATGTACTAAGAGAGACATCTCTAAATGCAGATGCAAATATGCACAAACACATATTCATTTGCACACTGTATATGATAACAGTTAATGTAGGCTACTAGGTTATGTAAGTTGATGTAGCAAATTAGCTTAAGGGAAATATGAATAATTAATTATAACTCATTATAATTAATTATAAATATTGGGATCAGTTAATAGAATTAACTGGATGTAGCAGAACTAATACCACTATCAACTCACCTGTTCGTCCAGCGAACGGTTAGTATGAATTATTTATTAATTCTAAGAAATGTTAATTTCCGGGGTATGGAAAATAACTTTCATACTGTACAGTACTGCTCAGAGTATGTAGCCAAAATTTGCATGATTAGGGACTCCAGTATATGAGCTTGAACCACAAACATCTTTAAATGTGACACGAACAAGACTCTATTAACTAGACTAAACACGTAGACTAATCTAACATACACACACATACATACATACATACATACATGCATACAGTTTAGCAATGGAAAGAGAGCTGAAGCAGAATACAAGAAAACAAGAAGTTGTAGCATTGTTTGAAATTCAGCAGATCAACAGCCTTGAGCAAACCATCAGTTTAGTTCTAATACACCCTTCTTTGAAAGGGGGTAAGGATACTTAATGTATCAAATAATGAGACTATGTTTGTCTCACCCATTTGAATAAAAGTAAAACTGTCCTGATGCAATTTGTTGAGGCTCTAGTTGATATTTGCTGATGTTGTCTTGATGAGCGAGAACAAGTTGGAGACAGAGGACCTTTGGTGCATGTAAAGACAAAGCCGCAGCCTGGCATAAACTCAGGGCTCCTTAGAAGATTTCTAGCTCAGCATCATCTTCACATTAGAATTTCTCAGAATCCACCCTGATCTTGTGATCTTTAAGTTGTCTCACCCTCTGGAGGTAATAGGTAATAGGGAATACAAATTAGAGTTCATACCAAAAATGCTACATATGTGATTTTAGTTAACCATAGAATTGAATTCTGAAACATTAGAAACATATATCCAAAAGAGTTTGAATTAATATATAGGCCAAACCCTATACAATGAGAATCATGAGATGGGAAAATTGGATACATGTTTATTACTTTCACAAGTGGCTATATATAGAATATATAGGTTTAAAAGGGTTTATTTGTCCTTTTCAATGCGAATTAAGTAAGTCAAAACTCTCTCTAAATTCATTTGTGTCATAAAAAGTCTTAAAGAAAAGTAAAAAGTAAAAAATCTGTCTTAATGTGTCCTGTCACCTGGTTCTGCCTGTGTGTTGGAGTTAACTCTAGTCCATGGTTTGCTTGGGTGAGGGATAGTATGGATTAATTGTTAAATATAACAAATATTTGTGTCTGATCTTTCTCTCGCTACATTGATGCCTGCATTCATATCATCATAAAGTAATTTACTTGCACAATATTGTTTATGCCATTTATTTATTATAAAAAGTGATTCCATTCACTGCCTAACAAGCATGAATCATCACAGAAATGTCAATTTTATACATTGCTAAAATTAACTAAAAAGCACATTCATTCTCATGAATTTGGCATACAATTGTATCCATCCATTATTTCTTTATATAATTTATAATTTAAATTATAATCCATATGATTGAAATCAAAATATATTTTTAACTACAACCAATGTTCCCTCACCCATAGGTGCTGCAGTTTATTTGACTAGTCTTATTTGCATGCTTTTCAATAGTTGAGGTTTGTAAGGGCCAACAACAGTGAGGTTTTGTTTATTTGCATCTCAGAGTACATGGACATCTAATATTGATCTGTTCATCATACAGCCATATGCATCACTGTTCATAGTTATATCAGTAAAACCCTTTGCTAAATGGACAAAATAGGACAAACACAAAATGAGACAATCTGTGGACATCGTTAGGTACCAATACATCAAAGACCGTTGTTCTTTTTATAAGGTCTGAGACATGAAAGCTGCAAGTCTCAAGAGCATATGCGCTTGCACTGTTTTTATTCATCTGGTGAGTCAGTGGCCATTTTCGTTGGCCATTTTAGTTCGAATTTGGTCTCTTGTGGTACTATTGGCAGTTGTAAAAAGTTTCTTAATAGAGTTCATTTTTTTAAATTAAGACTTGACAGTGTGAATGAGTCAAATAAAATAAATGACTATTCTTTTATTGTACTGATAACCTCACCTATAGAAAATAATGATTTATCATTCCTTTAAAGAAAAGTTCATCCAAAATGTACAATTCTGCT
Organism: Semotilus atromaculatus; assembly: GCA_031834385.1. Taxonomy (NCBI): domain Eukaryota; kingdom Metazoa; phylum Chordata; class Actinopteri; order Cypriniformes; family Leuciscidae; genus Semotilus; species Semotilus atromaculatus. Next base: position 20,957,495 of record JAULUF010000009.1, on the reverse strand, counting down.
GTTGATTCAAGCCTGCATGGCTTACTTTCTTTGGTGGAACAAAAAGTACATTTCAAATAATGCACTGGTCACTCTTTCTATGCACAAAAAACAGAAACTGGAACATTCAAAACTTTAAAAATCAAGAGTATTATTTTTTTTTAAAGAAGAATTCGACAAACCGTTATTCGCTAAAAAGGTTAACACCTGTTTTAGCTCTCATTGGCACATTGACAGTTCATTAGAGAAGTTGTTGCCGGAATCTTTTTTTTTTTTTTTTTTTGAGTCAAATCTGTTTAATGAATCACTTTATTTGATTCACAAAACTAGTCTGAATGATTCATCAAACTGTTCAAGATTCAAAGATCTTGAGAGATATTATCAGTCATTTTCATCACAAATGTCCTTTTTGGTGAATGGTCCTTTTAAACCAAAACTGAGGACAAGAGCTTCCTCTTCACATTCATTAACCACTAAACTATTGTTTTTGTTCAAGTGGAGTCACAACAACATAATTTGCAATGTATTATAATGCAAATTGTCTGACAGTTTTGTTGCATTATCATTTGCAACTTACCATTAAGACTAGATCTTGCTAATGGCATATTAGTTACTTCCTTGACTAGCTTTGTTATTTTAGCCTTGTCTTAAGGACCAGGTGCAAACTAAATGTTGTAATTGGGCCTGTAATTCTGTTTTGACACTGAGCGAACGTGTGCACTTGGCGTGATGCCACTTGTTTCTGTTACACTGTATGGCAATTTCCAACATGTCCATTCCCTTACGTTTGGCATGCATACAATTAAACATGCAGACACAAATGCCGCCCTCCCCATAACGCTATAATAATAAACAGCTCGCTCAATGGTCTAAAGTAAGGCCATTAAAGTGAATAAAGGCAGGAGTTGCTGAAAGGCTGGGAATTGTTAAAGACAATACTAAAAGAGTGGGATTTCTTCCCTGTTGGTCTGTTAGGGATATCCTACTCCAAATGCTTCTCTCTATACATCAAAGGGCTGCCGCAAATAAAAGCATGCTTGTCGAGGGTGAACAAACTGCCTTCTTTGTGCCGCCTCCCAGCCAAACTCAACCAACACAAAGCAGTTGGATGTAATAAACTGCAAAAAGAAGCCCAGCACTATTTAGATGACATGCTCTGCTCTGGTGCTTGGCTGCGCACCTTTGTCTCCCTTTAGCTCGGACCGACATATAATATTACTGCATCAAAATCCTCTTAGACAGGGTCCGATTACAACCAGCAAACCCCCCCCCCCCCCCCCCCCCCCCACACACACTCTGTACCTCCCTTTGGTTCTTTTCTTCCTTTAAACTAAGCAAAGCTGATATCTGTCTGATAAGACAGAGACTGTTAACACTTTAGTTTTAAGCCTGAGGCTATATATTAGGGAATGGTCAGACAGATTCAAGATGGTTTCAATACAATGCAAACGATTTTATGTCAGTGATCTGACATATAATAAAACAATGCGTGTTTAACCATATATAGTATGCTGCGGCACGATGAATGAAAAGATAAGACAAATACAGTATACAGTCCTCAGTCAACAGTTTGCATGTAGACAAGGTTTTTTCCCACTTAAGTCCTGTGGAATGTTACTGAATTTACAGTACTTCATAAGCATTTTTAGGTCAAAATAAATCTCATAAGAATGTATAGGTCAAATCCACCAAATTAATAATGCAAAACCTCACACTTCATTTAAAATGCTCAGTAATATCAAGTCCAACTTAAAGGATAATCCACTCAACAATGTAAATTAAAATCATTTAATCATTCCAAATCTGTATGACTTTTTTCATTAATTGGAACACAGGTTGATAGTTGATAGCCATTGCATAAAAAAAAAAAAAAAAACTTTCCAAAGTGTATTATTTTGTGTCCCACAGAAGAAAGTAAGTCATACAGGTTTGGATCGACATGAGGGTAATTAAACGATGACAGAATATATATTATTTCACAATGTGACCATATCATCACATCACACTATCTGATGCTTCATATATGGCAGGTCTAATCAGCTAGAAGAGATGCGCACGTCTCTCATTAGCACTTCATCTCACTCCCCATGGGTAAAGTGCTGCCTTTCAATGGAAATGTTCAAAGAGAGACTAGATTTCGAAGCGCATCGAGGGGAAGGACTGTGAGGCTCGGGCCCTGCTGAGTAACAGAGCTCTCTGGCCACTTATATTTGGTAAGGAAACCTGGGCGCATGCTGGATTTCGCCATGTTTGTGTGGAGAGAATATAACAGCCTTAAAGTGATGTTATGACTCATCTCCAGGGTCACTTGCTCTCGACGCAAATGAGAGTGGGTGTCTCACTAACTTGCAGATATAAACTGGATATTGTTTTCATTATTCTACTGCTATATTTGGTAAAGGAGGAGAAATCAGCAGAGAGAGACAAAATAAAGCCTATAAGAACGTTTGCATCAAGACACTCCCTCGCTTTCTCGCACGTTCCTCCTTCCCTCCTCGTGAGAGACCAGATAATGTTTATCGTCAAACCTTTGCAAATGTCAACTTGTCATGACGGGATGGACGTTTGCCCTTGGATTCTGACGCCAGGAATTACCTAATCAACACCAGTCCTTTGTGACTCAGTCAACTGAAGTAAAAAAAAAAAGGGCAGAAACCAAATGACCCTTATTGGTGCAAAACACCACAACAAAACATCAAATTCTCAGAGAGGATCTCCACTCTAATAATCAAATGCAGTGTCCACATTATGTGCCATTTTTCATTTCACTGTCAAACCTCAAGACATTTTCACCCTTAGGATAAGGCAATAGACGGCCTTTAGGTGTTCTCACAATAAGAGCGAGGTCGTCAGGGACTGACTCAACACTAATGCCCATACATACGTCCTATTTATTGACCCACTGAATGGTAACGTAGCGACAACAATTTAATTTGGAGGGAAATTGAGTATATGTAGGACTATGGTGGGAAGAAATAATAGAAATAGGCAAAGAATGTGATACCTAATTTTGTTTCATCACGCATTTCTGCCTGCAATTTACTACAAATTATTCTGCAAAGACAATCTTAGGTTCATCAAGTCTGTATATGTAACCATAACTACACACAGTACCTTTACCCTTCACATGATCCATACTCAAAATGCAATCACCTGCTGTCATGCGATGGGATATTGTGGTGTTCCTGCATTTTGGTTTGAATATATTTGAATGGAAGCTGCATTGTTTTCACTCTGCGCTTGGCCTCTTGCTGCCCTGTGACGTAACGACACACCTTTTGTTTGCAAGGTTCGTACTCGTTACAGTCGAACAATGCGCTCAGCATTTAAAACAAGAACATTCTTATTATTCTTCATCTGTAATCACTGCTCACCTAAATACTTCAGGTTGGGCCATCTTTTTCCTGTATCTGTCGTGCTGTGTTTCTGTGTGACCTCTTAAGGAACTAATATTGCAGAATGCTAATTGCCATCAGGCTTACCTTAATGCTGTGGTGTGCTGCTAGGTAGTGTCGGACCGGTGGTCCCATTTGACTGGGTCTGATTTCAGAAAACGCGCCAGATCCACGGATTCTCTCCCTGCTCCAGGAATTTTGATATTCGTCTGAGTGGCGGAGCTTGCAGGCAGCATTAGGGAGCGGGTCGATCTCCCACGTACCCTGCTTTACATTTCAAATCTTAGCTTATCCAAGGATTTCCATACCATCTATTTGAATATTTTCCACTCTGAAAGCTGGGAATTAGTGTGCTGAAACAGTCCTGTTTTATAATCCTTCGTATGAAAGTCGCAAACTTTGTGATAATAGATGCCCGTCATCCCCGCGACAAAGGAAAATCATACATGAGATCTTAATGTCTCAACTGTTTCTCCTAGAGAGCAATGAGAATAAATGGAGAGTAAACAGAAACTTTTAAGTTCTCATCTTCTCAGATTTGTCTCCCTCTCACAATGTGACTCTTTCAAAAAGATCTCAACAAAGTGAGACAAAACTCATATTTGTCAAGGTTTCTGCACGATTTCAGTATAAATACAAACATATTTTTTTTAAATAAAATTTGTCTATGAACAATCTACCTGGGCTGTTATCCACAATTTAATTTATTAAAGAAGTTAAATTGTTTGTATTGTTGTTACAAAAGGAAATAAAATGTGATTAATCTTTTAGTCTTAAAATCTGTTTGCATCCAGCTTTTCCAATATAGCCATAGATTCTCTTTATATAGAAAGCCATTGATTTTTGTGTTTGGAACAATTTCATAATTATATGATTATCCATTACTCACCCAGTTTCTAAAAGATAAAGCATCAAAGACTTGTTACAGGCACACCTGCTTGTGGTTTGCATAATAATCAATCCTTCCCTGCAGGAGCTACACGCAGACAAAGGCCAACATTTAAGTTGATGACCTTTAACCTAATGCATATTCTTTACGCTCAGTTTTGAGGCAGTACTGACACTTTAAAATGATTGAATAATAGTAGTTAAATGGGATAAATATATATAAATCCCATAACAACATTGACTAGTTGAGCAGTAAGGATAGACATGAAACTGCTCTTTTAATTCTTTCAGATAAATAATTTAAAATTGCAGCTTATTATCGAACTGACCAAAGTATTTAAATGAAGGTTACATTAAAACATGCATTGAAATTTGATGTTAAATCCATTATTGTTTTATATGAATTGTTCTAAAGTCTACTTTATTTAATGTAATTACATCAGAAGTAACTCATTAAAATACAGAAAAATAAAGATAAATCCTTTAATTTACTTTTTCAAGTGAAAAGTAATTAATTACTTAGTAATTGTTGTTGTACAACTCTCTCTCTCTATATATATATGTGTGTGTGTGTGTGTGTGAACATTTTACAGTTAATGTAAGGAAAGTTTTTTTTTATATCATAAATAAATCTATATCTTTATTTTTCTCATTTCTTACTTGTTCTCTAACGACTTGTGGCTATCAGTGGCATTTTCTGCAACTCATTTTGAGGCCATCATTGAGTCAGCATCTATTTCTGGGTTCGTCTCAGGTGTTCCTGCTAATCAAATCACACTTATTCATTATCTTCATCCTTTCAGGCATTCGACTATACCATCCTGCTATTTCGTTTCCCCTCCCTGTCGCTCTCACCCTCAGCTTTTAGATTCAGCCTATTTGTCTTTTTAATTCTAAAACACTGTGTTCCTTTCGAGCCAATCGTTGTCCCTGCACTGCTTCACCCCAACATGCAGTATCTTCTGATAAGGCCTTTTAAATGATTGCTTTTTCTGTTAAAAATACATGGACGTCAAAGAAGATTAGAAGTTGAGGATTAGTTTAAAAGATAATGTTACAACAAGAGATAAAGGAATATAGGAAGGATAACGGGCACAAATAAGACAATAAACCATTTCATGAACTTCAATACTTTCCTGTTAATCTTACTTCAAATTGTGTTTTTTCATCTGCTAGTACGCCACACATTTAGTCAATATGATGCATATTACACTGCACACCCACACGTAAATCTGTGCAATATAACTTCAGGTCAGATGTGATACGCACAACCACAGAATTGTTCAAGAAGTTATCAAGGCTGCATCATCTCTGAAGTGTTAGCTGGCAAACTCCACTTTCTCTCTCACATGTTGGAAGTACAGTGTCGCTGAAGTGTGTAATTATCCTGGTACCAAAAGCATGGCATCTGTGATGTGAGCCGGCCGGCTACGTTGCACCGTAGGAGGAACTGCGTGTGTTTGTTTACATTGCGGCGGGGGCATGTTAGCCTGTGTTACGCCACTCACCTGTCACAAAAACAGCCAGGAGAAATCTGCTTTGAAATTCTGGAGAACGCCCACCCAAAACTCTATGCTTTTTCCTTGCTGATTCTGTCGTGGCCACGCACACTCATGTCCTCCTTTTCTTCTTCTTATAACTTCATACATGACAATATTAAGATGATTTAAAAAAAAAAGAGAAGTGCATGTAAACCTAAAGCTGAGCAATATCTGGTGATAATACACAGTTCCCCCCACACTACTTCCATTTATGATGTAACTTTATCAACTATCTCCATGAAATAATTTCTTTATCAATTAAACTAAACTAATTTTTTTTTTTTTTTTTATGTTTGTTTGTAATCCCATCAAAGTCAAACTTTAGGGCTTTTTGACGCACTTTACACGTGCATCTTTTTCAACCATTTATATCACAAAACAATGCATGTGAAGTCTCTTGAGGCCCTCTGATAAGACAATGACTTCAACGTGATCTCATTCTACCTGCAGTTGCTAAGCAACATCCACCTCCAACCTCTCACTTCGTCTTATTGGACAATCTTGGAAACACAGCTGTCAGCTCATTGGCTCAGAGGAAGTTAATGAACTTTAGTCACAGCCTTCCCCTTTCAAAAAAAAAAAAAAGGGGAAAAAAGCTCAGTGGACAATTTTTGTGAATGAGAGAGGAGGAACATAAGCAGGTGCTTGAGCGAACTCTTAAAAATAAAGCAGACAATGAAAGCATGCTGCAAACTGACAGTTATGAGACTGATATCAAAGTTAAAGAAGAGACGTTTCCAGTATTTTAGCTGGCATTGTGTTTCACCCGAGAGATCGGTCCTTAAGAGTCACTAAAAGAAGGAGGCAGGTGTCCGATTGCATGTTCAATATCAGTCTTTTGTGATGTTTGGCTGTGGGAATATGAAAACAGCAACCAAAGGGGTATTATGTAGTATCTCATTACTGTTTAGTCTGCAATTCAAAATTCTCAACAATAGTCCCACCAGTGATCAATAGATGGTTCATGGTAGTTTCCCAAATCACTGGAGCAATTATGGCGTTCACCTTCTTTAAAGAAAAATCAAAATGAGATTAGAGAGATTTATGAATCAATTTATATTTATTCATATTTTTATGCAAATAAATCCTCTCAAAATGTTATATTTGTGACATATAAAAATGTTTGTTTTCAGTGTTGTAAATGTTAAACAGCTTCATTCTGAGTGGAGTTTTGAGAAGACTCAGCCTCTTCAGATACAAATATTGGACAGTAAAATTCCTGATGACAACAAAGACGATAACTATAATGATAAAGATATAGTTTAAATGTAAAAGAATATCAGAGACCACACCAGAACTATAACGATAACCAGTGCTGGGTAGTAACTGTAATCTGGATTACATTCCTAAAATTAAATACTTGTAATTAGATTACATTTTAAAATAGCCTATAATCAGTTACTTTTTTATTGATTATGATTACTTAATATTCTCCTAATTTTATCTTTTAAGTTAAATTATTAAGTTACGCAGCTATAATTACATGGAAAATTGAGAGGGTGCCAAGCATAAATAAGTGAACAAATGCTCCATTATCATAAAAATTAGTTTTTATTTAAATATATTTTTCTTTTAATTGAACATTAAGATTAAATTAATTACTAGCTTTTCGTCAATTTACAAATCCCCTGTAGTTCCTACACAAACCCCAGTTTGAGAAAGACTGATACATAATTCACTTCACTCTACAATATTATTCTATTCAAATGAATATGAGTTAGGTCAAAAGTAATCAGATTACATTACCTAAAATGTGTCATGTAATAGATTGCGTTACTAACTACAATTTTCATCATGTAATTTGTGTTCAGTAATGGATTACAGTTTGTAAGTAATCTACTCTGCCCTGATGATAACGGCACAGAGGAATGATATCGTTGGTATCGATTGTTTTTTTCCAGATGATGAACGATAAAAACATTGACAGCCAATCAGAATCCATCCTACTTTAAAGAGCTCTAGCATTTAAAGCGACAGAAGACAAGACTGCAACTTGTTTATAATGACCAGAACATTATTCTGCGTTGGTGTGTGGACACTAATATAGTTATCGTTCTTGGTGTCAACTTTTGATCGGAAGAGAAATTTAAATGTAAATGTGATAATTCTGTTAAATACTGAATAAGACTAATATACCTGATAAATGCATTTTAATAATTTAATAATTATTTAGTAATTTAAATAATTGCGATAAAGATAACCTTTTTTTTTATTATTTTTCAGTGACTTCAGTACAGAAGGTAGTGGAACACCTTAGCTGAGTACGTAGTGAGTCCCTCCCAAATCCTGTTGAAGACTTGTGGAGGTCCACAGATCAACCAGATTAACCAGCCAATCAATTCCCCATGGACAAAATCAAGTCCCGTCCTACATTTTTCGAGGAGCTTTCATTAGGATATACATCACAATAGGGAAGAAAAGACTATAGCAATTTTCGTTTCATGCCAACTTCAATCTAAAAAAGTTTCATACTATCATGCATGGAAGAGAGAGAGATTGGGAGTAGTATAGTTTGTGTGGTTTTGGCTGTGTTTGACATTGCTTCACAGCTGTCAGGTGGTCCACCATTTACACCACTAGATATTTTAACAAACAATGCATTGTAAATAATTCAAATCCAAAATGCATGAAAGCAGTCCAGAGCCTAACTGTACTAACATGCCAGGTGTTGAGAAGGGTGATGCCAGGAACAGCCCATTAAGTTTCCATTCAGACGACTTTTTCATGTGTTTGGGTGCTCCTGGTGTCACTTCTTTTTTGCTGTTATTTTATTGTTAAGTTTCCTTCTCCATTGCAGAGCAACCACACACTGTGAGACAATTCAGCAAATACCATGAACATGAATTGTTTTATTCTAAATTACGTTTAAGGAAAAGGTCCCACATTTCCTCTTGTAGTGTCAAAAGTGATCAGTCTTTCACAATTAATTCTTCAATTATGTAAGCATATTAAAAGGTGAATATATTCCTGTACTCTATACAGAAGGATGCAGTTTCTCAATGCATTTTAATGTCCAATTTAATAAAAACAAAACGGACATATTTAAACATTTAAGTTTCTACCCCACTGGAAGGCCAAACAGGTGAAACTTTATGGATGTGCTGCTCTATATGCCATGAGCCCAGCACTTCGTATCTTCCTGTAGGCGTATTACATAATTATCTGTTAATAATAGCCTCATTACCAGAATTGATTACTGTTAATTCCTTAGGCATGATGTTAGAACCAGGGCAGCTATTCACTGCACAACTGACTGTCTCTCACACATACAAAAATATTAAAAAACACTAATTTATATAGACAGATAAAGTGACATTTATAACACTGCTTTCTTCTCTTACCTGCAGCAAGGATTGACAACTCCAAACATTAGGCTAAACCAAAACATTGGCACAGAATCCTGTTCTGGTTGAAGAAGAATAGAAGTACTTCTATGGAACCTCATTGTATTATTGGATAAGTTAAAGAGTTTGAAAATTAAAATGGGCCACATTCCTGACGGGAGGCTCAATTTTCTTTTGGTTCAGACAGATGGTATGCAGGAAATGGACCCCAAACCACCATACTCCCTTTATGTCTTATGTGGGCTGAACCCAATCTCTGAACACACGGAAAAGCATATAAATCAGCAAGAAACAAGATGACCGGACAGCATTGTAAGACAGTTGGAGATGAAGATGAATGAAAAACTGTGGTTAATTGGACTGAACTAATTATAGATTTTGCTGTGCAGCTGAATTAAAAATGTTACAATGCAAAATCTTAATTTGAGTTGTTACCAGTCAGAGCAACAGCTACATTACTGTTACAAAGTAAGTTTAAAACTATTACAAAGCAAATATTGTAACCTGGGCCCGGTTTTTCAAAAGTAATCCACTAGGATTTTGGATAACGGATTGGATTTTCAAAAGAAAAAACGGATTACATAATCGGATTAGATCACGTAATCCAATCTTGGTTTTGATCCGGATCAAACCTTTAGTTTGGGTTTTTCAGAACTTTTTTGTAGGATTTGGATCACTTTGATCCAAAAAATCTGGATTAAACTGATCCCATCAGAAGGGTGGATTCAGCGTGGATTTCATGCCCAAAATGTAATGAAAACTTTAAAAATGCATCAAATAATACTATATTCGAATCATGCAGTATCTTACAAGATATCCTATTTATTCACAAGTTTTTAATTTTATTTGTTCATCCATCAGGCTACAGTGATTAGGTAGGCTTTAACGTATTCAGCCTTTCAGTATAGGCCTACAGCAAAGTAGAAAGTCAAAATTGACCAAAAACAATACATTTTATTCTGTCACTAACTGATATTCGTCACAATCGAAAATATTTTTGTTTTTAGAATATTTATTAGTGATGCATGCAATTACAGAATAACAAAAAAAATGCAAAGAATGGCAATCACTGATTTTTGAAATCCAAAACAGAAATAGTGTCTAACTATTGCGTCCCTTGTTGCACGTCCTGTTTGCTCGTTCTGGCAGAATGCAGGAGGTTGGTTAGGGTCTCCAAGGGGCTCAGGTGCATCATTGTCAGCACAGAGAGGGACATTGCACTTAGTAGCGATGTTGTGCTGGACAATACAGGCAAGGGTTGTGTAGTTTTTTTTTTAAATGTGTGTGTTTTCATTTCAAATAAAAATAAACTTATATTGACCCCACACTGGCTATTCTACTTGTTGCTCTTTACATATCTTTAGTTCTACATTGTGATTTCCTATCCTGTTTGAGCACTGGTTATCCAGATTTGGTGATCCTGAAAAGTTCCTATCCGGATCAGATTGATCCAATCCGATGTTGCTTTGAAAAACTGGCTCAAAAGTAAGCTGGATTACGTGATCACGGATCGCAAAAAAAAAAGATTACTAAATCCGGATCAATTTTATCCGGATTAAACCTTTTGAAAAACCGGGCCCAGGTGGCCAAAAAATTGGCTAGCTTAGAGAATTTCCAAATATTGTCCATTATTCCTAAATTTTCTGGCTTTGTGGGGATAAGGACAATGAATTAAAAAAATTAAAGTTTAGTTCAATAAAATACACTGTCAATATTTCTCAATTTTTTTTTTTTTTAATCAGTCATGAAATAGAAACACAGTTGACCTCTAAATGGAGCAATGTTTTTTCATTTAAAAAATTTAAAAAGGGGAGGAAAAAAGTCATTCTGTGGCAATAATAAAACCAGGTTTCTTTACAAGACCGAACATCAATTAATACTTTAATGTGTGCTTCATATTAGGCTGGACAAGTTTTCTACACACAGACATACTTTAAAACATACTTTTATTAACAAAAAAATCCAGTTTCCTAGAAATAATTAAGTCTAAACACCTGCTCCTCCAACTCCAACAACTTTAAAACCTACATTCCCTTTTTACATATTTTGTACATCAACTCTAAAGAGAAGGAAGTCTGTGAGGCCTGTGTAAGAGAAAGCGGTGCCTTTAATAGCAAGTGGAAACCTCTCACATCCTCTTGGCGACTTTTTTAAAGAGTGCAGCGGGCCCCATTGAGCTCAACTTGGACTTCCGCTGGTCAAGCTGATGGAGGTTTCCCTCAGATACACTCCGTACTACTCTTCGGCTTGGCTCATTCTCCGAAGATACTAGATGTAGAGAAAGAGAACAGAGAGGGTTAAAAAACTATTTTAAGTTGTAATATTTCACAATATTATGCTTTACTGTATTTTTGATAAAATAAATGCAGCCTTGGTGAGCATAAAATACTTTAAAAAAAATCATAACGTCTCCAAACTTATAAACAGTGGTTTAACAAAAAAGGCCACTGTTTACTCTCTTAATTTGCTTAATCAGCATATGTAATTAATTTAATTCATTTTTAATCGAATGAGAGGCTTAGTATTTTTTAACATTGGTGCCTTATTTTCTTTTGTCATTTAATTTAATACAGGGTTCCCACACCTTGGTTAACTTCAAATTCAAGGACTTTCCAGGTCCAATACCCTCAAATTCAAGGACTTAATGTGGGGACATATTTGTTGTGTCCAACAACAAATGTTGAGGTACCATCGTAGTAGTTGTGTGCGCTTGAACGTCATGGCAACGTACAACAAAGTACCTCACATGGGAAACACTTAACATAACGCGTAAATGAGCGTAACTAACGTAAATCAAGCAAGATAGTAAGCATAGGCCAAGAAGTGTTGGCAAAATAACACATTAGTGGACCGGATAGAATAATACGGAATTTTTTCCAGAAAACTTATTGCACAAAATAAATTCAAGCACTTTCAAGGACCTGTATCTGTGTATGTTTATTTTCAAAACCTTTCCAGGGCCTTGAATTCTTTTTTTTTTCAGATTCACAAACTTTCAAGGACCCGTGGGACCCCTGTTAATAGGAGCAGCTCCCCACAAATGTGGCAAAAATCACTAATGCACGGCCTCTAATGGCTTATTACTTTATGAAACTGGGGTAAATTCAGCCAAATCATGGCATTATATTACTAAGGAGAAAGAAAGCGCAAGAGCCATTGGGAGTGGGAGGAGGAGATTGTGCGCTTCTGGCTGTGCGCCTGACATTCTTTCACAGCTGTCAGCCGGCCCACCCATTACACTATTACAATACTTTACCAAACATAATGGATTATGTGAGGACTTCATAAATGGAATATAATAAGAGACACTTATGTTCCACTTCCAAGATACAAATGGAGAGCCCATAGAGGTTAACTTAACTTTTAACTATTTTTCTGCATTTAGAATAGCATACTAACCTCCAAAACGTCGAATTCGCAGTGGTTTAGACGGCTTGCAGGGATCTCTCTTTATGCGCTTGGGTTCTGCGGGCTGAGAACTTTCTTCTTTTCCAAGGTTGGAACTGGTACAAACAGACACGAAGTGAGATTTTGGAAAACACCAAGAGTGCAAAATGTCAACAAGGCAAGATTTTAAACGGCTGTAGTGAACAGATCCCACAATAAACGCACCAGTTGAACTTGCGCTTGACCTGAGCAGCTGAGGTCATGGCCATGTAGGACGGTTTGGATCTTCGAAGGTCTAATAACGATGGGATCTGCAACCTAGGATCCAATTGGAGAGAAACGTATTTACGGCAGCCAAAACAGAACTGCCTAGTTCACTTTAACATCCGCATTATTAAACCATGCAAATGACGTATGTGAATGAAGTATGTGGTACCTTTTAGCTGGGTCATTCCCGTTGTTAGCACGTAGTGCCTGGAGTGTTGTGTGGCCAGGGGGCTCGGGTGATAGGATGACTGTGGCATTACTGCCTGATGGGTCCTCGTTGTGACCAATGTCGATAGTGGAGTTTGGATCAAAGATGTTGGAGGCATGTGGTTGCCCCTCAGGAGTGTACTGCAGCAGGAACATGCCCTCCTGCCTTAAGACCTCCTGAAGGGCAGGAGGGTAATGGGACAGCACAGGAATGGGCCCAGCCTCATCTAAGTTCTCAGAAGACACAGAAAGCTTCCTCCTGATTGTTTTTTTAGGAGGACATTCAGCCTCTGCCTCCTGAGGGCCTGAAAGTGAAAGGAAGCACAAAATTCCCCAGCATTATCGGAAGAAATCACCAAATGGAAAAGACCATGTGATATACTGATTATTTCCATGTCAAAGCTGAATTGTCAACAACATTATCATAAATGTTTAAAACAGTTGCTATTTTAAAAACAGGTAAAGATTGTTCTTATCGAACACATCAAGTGCTCAAACTTGTTTGATTTGACACATTAACTTCACTACAACATTTGCCAATGTAGACTTTAGACAAAAAAAAGTGTAAAGAAACTGAAAGAGGGAACAGACAGACATACTGTAGTTGGATAGAGAGACACAGAGGTTAGACAGATAGTTATACAGTTGGATGGATAGATTGATATCAAGAGAAACATACGGATATAGATAAACTGAAGGATAGACAGAAAGATATGCAGTTGGATAAAGATAGATAGGCAGACCTGTTGTCACTTACCACAAATTATAACAAATGCAAAATTGTAATAAACGTGAAAGTTTAAAGGAGAATAAATTATAGCACTAGCAAACAGTAGTGAAACCAAAGTCGTAATCTAAATCGGAGCGGTTTCCTTTTTTGTATTAAATACACCCCGTCACCAATTTGTTCATAAAGTGTGGGGACTGGGGACAAAATTGGTCATAGTAAAAAGTGTTGGGGCCAATAATGTTTGAATGAATCCTGACCAACACAAGTAACTGGGTATGTTATAATATTACTCAGTTATAGTAATCTGATTTATAAGACGCATTCCTGGACACAAAGCTCACGCACACAATAATTTTACATGACTGATACAAATACACAAACATTATTTCCTCAAAAAAAAAAAAACAGTGATAATTTAATCCAGGCTTGTCAAGCAAGCATTTGTGTGTTTGTAACACATCAAGAGCGGTATGTTAAAGAGCAGGTTCTTTTACTCAGTCAAGACAGACAGTATGTGTATGTGTGTGCCGGTGGGTGTATGTGGGTAGCGAAGGCAAGGGAGGCTCCAGGAAGCTGTTGGAGGGGTCTGACGTTGGATATTGAGTGGTGGAGTATGCCGGAGCACGTCGCAGTCTGGCCGCACACTGACTCACACGATGCAGAAAAGCGAGGGAGAGAAAGACACTGCGGCTGCATCTTAAGCGTTCTTGACCAATCGCAATGCTTCAGAGCTCCTGCTGGTTAAACTGTTGACACACAGCCACCTCTCCTCTCTGAGTCAGTGCTGATTCTCAGAAATCTGGATTGCATGGGAGAGGACCTGACATCCTGTTAATGACTAACTATACTCACTTTTTTAGCAAAAGAAAGTTTGAAAACTAAAAAAACGCCTCTTCTGAAACTCTTACTGAATGCGCTTTGCTTTGACTGCCTCTCGAAGCCAGCAGCTTTAGCGCACAGGCGATATAACTTCATTTGAGAGGCACGGGATGATCAGGTGACAAAGCATAGAAGAGAAAAAAAAAAAAAAAAAGGATGGGAGAGAGGATGGGCGGCAGACAGTGATGTATGGCCCAGAGCGGAGGCAGAGGAATAGGTGCGATCAGTAATTGGTGGCAGAGTGCTCTGGGTGGTGTATTTTTGGCTGGTGGGATTAAAACATGCATGAAGCGCTATTTCTGGAGGAAGCCACTGCGGATTAGGGTCGCCTGGCTCTCGCTCTCTCATTGCTTGCTCTCTTTTTATTGCAGAATTGTCCTCGCCCAATCCAGGCGCGTTTCATACTATATGTAATAGCTCCCCCCTCCCTGCACCGAGCAATGATTTTATGAATGAAATTCAGAAGGGCGGAGGGTCGGCGCTACTGAAAGAGGCTAGACGTAGATGGCTAGGTGAGGAGAAGACAGACAATGGCGATGGAAAGACTGATTGATTAAAAAAAATGAGCACACAGATAAAACATACAGAAACATGAAAGAAAAGAGTGAAGAGAGGAAGGAGAAGGAGAACGTAAAGAAACAGACTGCAGACTTAAGTCTGAGAGGCAGGGGCGGCAGTCGCGTTGACACGTGACCCCTCCAGCTTCTGTCCTCTATTCCATCACTATTTTCCACCCTTTCACGCTCTCGCTCCCTCTCTCCACCGAGCACTTGAGCACGAGTGCAGAGACAGTATCGTCATGAAGCACGTCGATGGTGGGGGTGGGGCGGAGGTTCATTCATAACCCTCTCTTTGAATCTCTGTATCTCTTTCAGCTCCTGCAGACAGGGCTCCATCTCTATTGTCTTTAAGCAAGGAACGCAGAGCAGGACTAACTGAACACAGCTTTTATTTGCTGCTGCATGAATGCCAGCAGAACTTGTTCAACAGTGTGAACCTTGAAAAGAAGCATCTCTTTTTAAAACAGCAGCAAATTTATTTGGATGCCAATCTGAAAACGTTGCATCACATTCACAAAAATAGGATAGAACAGTTGAATGGAAAACCTGTGTAGGACACGTAGTCTAAAATCCGTCTAAAATAAATAAATGCTTTATTTCATGTTTAGAACAATAAAGAGAACGCAGAGGTCATGAATATTGCATTTATTTGCTAAGTGCCGAAAATGAAACCTTGCAGAGCCAGTGACTAGTTCGTCCTTGGAATAGCTCAGTGGAGCAGACTGGGAACTTGTAAACGAGTTTTTTCCCCAGTGGACTGATAAAAACCTGCACACCATTTTTTTCTTGAAATATGCATCATATTTTACGTTTCTTTTGAGGCAGCAAACAAATCATTATTCATAATTTTCAAAAAGCTCCATTTCCTTCCACTGAAAATGAACTTTTTATACTGTCCTGACCTGGTCAAATCCCATATGGTGTTTGAAATGAATCATTCAAATTTAAACAACCATTGGACGGGGAGGGGGAGGGGGGTTGCGGGTAAAAAATAAACACCCCAATCTCCTTGTCAAAAATGAAGAATTATAGACATAGGAAATTTGTTTCTAATAAATTTGATGTTCGACAATGCAAAATATTACCAATACTATCAATGTAGAAGTTTACAATATTTTTTTCTAAAATATAATTCTTAACAGTATCCGTCTGTTTTCCCCCACTTCCCTCTTTTTCTTTCTCGCAGGTCTCTGTATTTTCCTGAAATGTGTGTATTTCCCACAGCGTGTCTCAATCAAATGAGGAACACCTGTTCTGCAGCAAATATCATTACTCTCCATTTACTGAGCAATAACTCACCACTCCTATTTCCCAAAGCTTTCCTATATTCCTTTTCCCCTTTCTCCCACCCCTAAAAGCTTGTTTTTGTATTTCATTGTGTCAGTATGGAGAATGTCTAAAGCAACTTTAGCTTTAACCGAAGCTAAAATAAAATAATTTGCATAATTGTCATTGTAAAACGGTCAATTGTAAAACTGACACTGATATGATTTGGCTTTAGTAAAGCACTATTTTATTTTAATGCTTACATGGAAAATGATAAAGAATCGACATAATAAAAGGGGACTATTTTAAACAAAGCTAGCTTACAAAACCTTAAAGCCTTAATTGTTGCAACACACATATGGGCTGTCAGTATGAGCAATGTGAAAGATTGGGGCAGCTGGATTGATGTCTTAAGCAGAGTATATTGAAGCAGACCATGGAGAAAAATGGGGGAGACAGAGAGGAGTTTACCTTTAGATGAGCGTGTTGGTCTGAGACGCTGTGAGGTTCGGCGTGCGTGTTTCTCTGAGCCTGAGTGAAGAGAATGCATTGTTATTCATTTAGGCTGGTCCTTTCTATTCAATCCAGCATATACATCACACAGGAACTAAACACATCTTAAATCAAGACGCATACATCTGTCAGCGTTCACACAATGCAGATCACATTACACCGACACGGAAAACAGTAAATCACAAGGCAGACATAAAATGAGATCACTATGAGGTGGCTGTGTGACACAAAAGAGAAGGCTCATCTTGGAAACAGGAAGTTTGCTGACATTATCCTTTTGGATTATTTCCTTACATCCTTAACGGAGGACATTAGCACAAAACAGGAGAGATACATGGCATTTTAAACACGATCGTATTTTTGTCACAGAGGTTCTTGTTTTGTAAAAAAAATAAAAAATAAAAAAATATATATATATACAATAATAATAATAATAATAATAATAATAATAATAAATAAATATATATATATATATTTTTTTTTTTGTTGTTGTTGTAAAAACTGTAGTTTGGCCTGATGGTTTTAGTTCTGGTGTTTATCTGCTAAAACTAATGCTAATGCTCATTATGATTATCTGCATCAACAAAATGTTATTGAATTCATTTCTGAACAGAAGTGTACTTTAAGTCAGACATTGTGGGTTAGCTTACTCCGCTTGGTGAAACGCTTTATAACACCAGTGTGAAGTATGATGATGAGAGATTTCACTCACTGCATGGCGTGTTCTGGTGAGACACGAGGTGTGAGAAAGACAGGATGGGCTGTAGATGAGTGCTTTCTGTACCACCATCATCCCTCTCCTCTGCTTTCTCCTGGTCTGCCCAGACCACACCTCTCTCCCTATGGACCAGGCGCTCTAGCTCCTCCCACTCAGCGTCATCTGTGGCAATGCTAGCGGCCTTCAACGCCAGGTGCTGTCGACGGCAGGTGGACAGCAGGGCGTTCACCAACCTGACAGGACAGGTGGAGAGCAAGTGTGATATAGTTGAATGATACAGATGGAGGCATTTACATTGCAAATTTCAAATTAATCTGAACAAAGAACTTTCTACAAAGAACATTCCCACAAACACACTCAGATTCAGGATGACTTAGTTCAAAATCATGAAACCTGGTGGATAACCTCTATGAGTGTTGACTCATACTTGTGCGTGTGCGTGTTTTCCTGGTCTTGAACACTGATGAGGTGGCCCGTGTGCTTGATGTGTTGCTGAAGGTCAGAGATCTGCAGCTGCAGCTGATGGCACTCCACTTCTTTTTTCAGCTCCTGTATGCAAAAACAATCTTAAAAAATCTTAAAGAAGAAAAATGCAACAATCTTTACAGCAACCTCAGAAGCTCCTTTCTAGTCCCTTGAAATAAATTGGGCATGAGCATATCAAAATCATTTAACATCGTGATTTCAATACCACAAACTGGTGGGCTACCATACTAACATTAAGGCTGGGTAAGAGAGAGAGAGAGGTGTGTGTGTGTGTGTATACACACACACACATATACATATTATATATCTGATTGACGGATGAATATTTCTGCAAGCTTTTTCAAAAAACTGTTACAGAACAAAACTTTTCAGAATTCACAGTGTAGTATGTATACTATGTATAGTATGTATACAGTGCAACAGCAAAGAGCTTGTTTGCAAAACAACAACAACAACCCTAAACCAAACGCATTTACCTACTACTGTGCACAGATCCAACAATTGCTCAACACAGCAACATACACGACAAATAAAAAAAACATTATGCTGAAAGTGTGTGGAAACAATGTGATTGTAATGATATGAATCTGTGCATAAATACAATGTGTGATCGGAGCACCGAGAGCGCACATAGCCACAGACACATCATTCTGACCAAAATACAATTTTAGCCAAGCAGATAAAAAAGAACATAAAAATGCAATCTACTTAAAAACAATGAAAATCATATTTGATCATTTTGATTTATATACACCAATATAACAGTACACAGCAATAATCAGCAATATTTGTATTCATATTTTTACTGAACATTTTAATAAGGTGTGTAAAATTAACATGTAAAAATATGCAATTAAAGGAAAAATATAGGCTTATGTTCAACAAAAATAAATATATATAATAAAAATCAATGACAAGCTATTTAAGAAATGGCCAAAAACAATTAATTAAATTCATGATCTTCACAATGTTGCTTACTTTTACATTGTCAATGTAAATTTATATTATATATATATATAAAAAAACAAACAAATCAGGACACAGGGATGTGCAATCTCCCATTTATTAGATGACAAATCTTAATAGAATGTCAAGCTCAGGAGTGGGACTCTCGTGGCTTTCTGGGTGAAGAGAACGACAAGATTAAACCATCTCATCTATGCGCTATAATGAGAAAGACAACAAAGGCAAGACACTACAAAAATGATGAAACGGCTTAGATGTTGTTTTTAGTCTAGCTCCTTGTTTTCTTTCTGTCTCACTGAAAATGCACCTTCTGAGGAGTCTTCTAGTCCCTCTGACGCAAGAAAACGCAAAACAGCAGAGCACAGAACATTTGATGGGCGGGTGCGTCACTACTCCGTTCTACTTCCAGGAAAAAAAAAAAAAACAGGAGAGCAAAAAGAGAGCAAGAAAAGAGATGTGGTTTAGGTAAGCAGCTGTAGGGAGTGATAAAGGAAAAGCATTGATTTTTCTTTTATTAAGACATCCTCTGGTGGGGAAACAGAGAGAAGAGCTAAAAGAGGGGTGAAAGAGACAGCGATGGTCACAGTGTCTATCAAAGGGCCACAAATGAGGGAGAAAAAGATTACACAATATTCTACGCTTGTCCAATAAAACCAAAGTTTGTTGATGAATGTCTGCCTTCTACATGCAGACTGATTAACAGTGTGCATTGCCGCAAAATATTTCAATTGTTTCAGAAGAATGTCACTGCTCACTCAGGTACATGAAGATATAGAGATACAATTTATGCCAGGTCTTCTAAACCTCTTTAAGTGCAGTTGGATGTCTGATGAGCTCAGAGAAGTGCTTCAGAAGAGCACCGCTATACAGGGCCTCAGAGGAGTATGTCTGCCTCAGACATCACAACACTGCAGACTGGCACCCTAGAGCTTCACTGCTCAGATAGAAAACATGAAAACATTCAATAATGGCATTTCGAAATGGATAACAGACCAAGGCTGTCCACTCTGAGGCTGAAATGAGCCCTCAAAGAAATATCACGGTAAGCTGAAGGACAAAAAAACAACATATCTGTTGCAGGAGTAGGCGGTATGACAAATTCTTATATCACAATATATGATACAGCTATTTTTGCTGCAAATTCAAACCCAAAATGGTTTTAATATTACATAAACATGAAGTAAATGTCTATTTTTCTAGAGAATTTGATAAAGATTAAAAAGAGACTTAACTCATTTGACTGACTTTTTTTTTAAACTGGAAACAAACCTTCTGAAGGTAAGATAATTCATAACAAATCTCTCCATTAATGCACAAGCAGATTCATATTATGAAAATAAGCTAAAAACATAAATCAACCTACAGTCAGGGGTCATTCCCACAGAAGGCCTTTTGACAATCCACTGAGCCGCTTTTCCATTATGTTTCTATGTAAACTCGGGCAAGACGCTAGACGTAGTGTTTGATGGTTGTTCGTGTATTTTGCAGCAGTTTGTGCATGACATTGTATTATAAAAAAAAACACATCACTCATGTTTGAAATGTATGCTATAGTTTTCTGTTTGGCCAATATAGCAGAAGCTCTACTGGTTGACATTTCTACAACAGCATGTATATCACCCATGCAGCCATAATCTGAAGTAAAAGTGACCCAGCCCTGACCTCTGGAGTGTGACCTTCATTTCCGAGCAGCTTCATCTCGTTTTCGATGCGGTGAAGCCATCCCTCGTTCTCCTGGAAGTGCTTTTCACTCTCCAACAAGCGTTTCTGCAAGTGCTCCTGGCAAGACTTCATGGAGGCCAGTTTACGCTCATATTTACAGGTGGCCTAAAACAAACAAACAAACGACTAAAACAGGGTTCACACTCATACTGAACAAAGAATGTCTACGAATTTTCATGATTACTAGATAAGGATTTATAAAAAGCATTTTATTTATTTATTTTTATTTTCATTTCTTGCTATTTTAAACAATTATATTTCCACTACAAACATTTCTGACTTGAAATTAATAAATAAAGAACATTTTTAGATTTAGAATTTTTTTAATGACTTTTCCAGGGCTAAATGTTTTTGAAACTGAGTATCAAGGTCATTTTAAAGTTTTCATTACTTTAAAAAAGAATATTCAAAATGTTAAGGGTCAGTAAGATTTTTCTTAGAGAGTCTCTTATGCTCACAAAGGCTGCATTTATTTAATAAAATATAAATCAAAACAGTAATATTGTGAAAATTTTACTATGACTTAAAATATCTGTTTGTAAATTATTCCTGTGATTCCAAAAATTTTAATTTCTCATGATCCTTCAGAAACCATTCTAACATACTGGTTTGGGGTTAAAGAAGCCTTTCTTCTTATTATCAATGAAAGGTAGTGTATCTAGTCATTCCGCTGCTTGAGTTTTAAACAACCGTTTATGTGTATGAATCAGTGTTGTTACCCTTTCGGCCCTGTTTTCAGGAAAGAAGATCAGGCTCTGCTGATGCCACAACTCCCTGTGTCTCATAGTCAACCTGCTTTCATTCAGCTGCTTTTCGATGTCCAGATGCTCTTTACGGACCTGCAGACGTGCTGCAAACACACTTCGCAGGGACTCAGACATCCTGCGCAAACACAAAAAGCACCCAGACATGAGACACAGTCACCTATGCTGGCTGTATACGGTCTGTGTAGGAAAAGTTGCCTGGTGGTTAATGCATATGTTCCGACACACAAAAGTGTCATTTCACCACGATTTCCAATCCTCTGTACAGTACATGTATAAATTATAATAATGATAAAAAATTTCAGAACTGTGGCAGAGTGATAAACGCCAATAAAGAGCCACAAAATAAACAAATACAAGAAGCAGCTTAAAATAAAATTAATGGAATATTGTGGTTTAAATAAACTAGTGCAAATCAGCATCTGCTGCTGGTTATCAGAAAATACTGTTGACTAAATATGAGACGAATGTGTGCATAGTAATACATTTACAATAAAAGCTCAGCAGTTGACATAATAGCCTGTGGAAAAGTCAACAACATGGTTAAAAACAAACAAAACAGCAGGCCACAATAAAACAATGATGGCACTAATTATTTTCTGATTTAGAAGCTTGGGGTCAGTAGGATTACATATGTTTTTTTAAATTAATACTTTTATTCAGTGCTATAAATTGATCAAATGTAACAATAAGGATTGATACAAAGAGAATTATATATATTTTTTTAAATCTGCTCAAAAATTTTTAAAAATATTAAGCAGTACATACATTTTCAACATTGATAAAAAAAAACAAAAATGACTGAGCACTAAATCAGCATATTAGAATCTCTGAAGGATCATATGATACTGAAGACTGGCAGAATGACTGCTGAAAATAGAAAACAGCTATTTTAAATGATAATATTTCGCAATAATACTGTTTTCCTGTATTTTTAATCAAATAAATGCAGCTTTGGTGAACATACCACCTCTGACAAAAATGGCCAGAAATGATGGAATCAACACACTAAGGATGTTGTTCACCCAGCTTTTTTATTTTATAGCAAACAAACAAAATCACATATGACTTTTTTTATTTTTATTTCTTGCTTCGTGAAACGTACCTCAAACAAATGAATATACATTAATTATTAATGGCGAGCCTTTTTCCAGATCAAATAGAGGGAAAAGGTATGGAATCATCAGTTCTTTGAGGCATGGACTTCACCATTAAGCTGGTTCCAACTTTTTCAAATAACGGTTGACAAATCAGCTTTGCAGGATTGAGCCTTATCTTGGACCATTTCTTGTTTAATTTTCAAAATTTCAATTAGATTGAGATTTGGAGTGTTTGCTGGCCATGTCATTGAGTTGATATGACTTTCATGAAGAAAAGCTTTAACACTCTTTGCTCTGTGGCAAGATGCATTATCCTGAAAAATGACTTCATCATCACCAAACCTATTTCTGATCAATGGAATGAGAAGTGTCAAAAATGTCAATGTACACCTGTGCATTGACTGTTAAAGCTGCCGTCGGCAACTCTGGCTGATTGAGTGGACTTAGGCAAAATTTTGAATGTTTACAACTCTCATGCCCCTCCCCCACTATCAACGAATACCCTCCCACCGAGTTCGTGCTCGTCAGTGCACCATCACTCTTCGCTACTACGCGAACTTCAGGCGTGTGCATGTGATTGACGTGTGCATGCACGACTTGTGATTGACAGTCATATCTCACACCCCCCTGCGCTGATTGGACACAATGAACCGGGAGCGGTGGATTTTTGCAAAACAAATAACACGCTCCAGGTGGAGTTAGAAGCTCGGGTTTTTTTTCTAAAACCACTTTATTTATGTTGTTCTGTCGGAATATAGTGTCAAATTCGCTGAATATGATCAAAAAAAAGTTGCCGACGGCAGCTTTAAGGTAATGATTGCCATTTACCCTGGTCCTTTACCTGACATGCAAACTCGTATCATAAATGCATTGGGAAATTTGTGTTTTCTTGAGGCAGTCATCTGTTTCAGTAGAGCACCACCAGACAAAAGTTAGAGTATTCTCCTTGGCCAATGAAGATTTGTTATTCATCAATGATTATCACTTTCATCCAACTGCATCATTGATTCTCTTTACCAAACCTTGTTTTCTTCTGCTTTGTGCTTTTCTTTGTGTAAATCCCATTTCATTAATTCATTCAGCTGGTTTCTTACAGTTCTGTCACAAATATTGACTCCTGTTTCCACCCTTTCTTCTTTGTTTTGTGCATTTTCTATTTTCAAGGCATATTGCTTTGAGATTTCTATTCTGGCACTTTGACGGCTTCCTTGGTCTGCCCGTATATTTTCCTTATATAACTTTATACAAGTTTATACACAGCTGACACTAGAAGGTGGGAACAACTGACTTCTTCAACAAGGAATTTCGACTTTGGCAAAGGAGTCATGAAAACATTATGGCTTCATGAAACGTACCTCAAACAAATTCACTTAATTTATTTCAATTAAACAAGTCCAACAGCTCATTAAGGGGAGTAAGCACTTGAACAAGCTATTGGAACAAAACCTTTTTTGCGTCATATCTGTGATTTGTTTATTTGCTATAAAGTATACAATGCTATCCACCAAGTGTGGTGATTCCATAATTTTTTACCAGGGGTTGGAAGAGAAAAACATTTAAAAATCTTACTGACCCCAAACTTTTGATCAGTAGAAAAATATGAAACACACCCAACAGTTGGCCATGAGTGCATCCAATAATAACTGAAAAGATATCTCACCTTAATGCATCCTTTACTCTTCTATTTAATACAGGCTAACGCTAAAGGCCATCATGCTCTCATTCAAACACATTCTCCACTGAGAGCCTTCAATACTCCACACAGCCTTTTGCAACACAGCATACGGCACCTCAATGAAAGCGTTGAGATATCACCTGAACTGTGTGTGGGCGGTATTAGTTTTGATTAAAAATAAATAAATAAAAAATTGCGAGAGAGTGCAGAGGCTGTATTTGGGGCCATAATGTTGGTGCAGCGCCGACACTGCCAGACTCCTGCATTATTAAAGCAGGCAGGAGCACACCGCCCCTCCTTGCCTCTAAGCACCTCTCTCCCTCACTCGCTCGGCAAGTTGTGAATTCTGATGCCGGTGAATGAAACACATAGGAGTGAGACTCATTCAGCTTTTCCCCCCTCCTCCTCCCCCTCTCCATCCCTCCCACCCTTGCTATTTTCTCTCTGCCTCTCCTTCATTTTCTCCCTCCCATCTACGGATGCTGCGGCGGTTTTTGCTGATGAGAACACCACACACACACACACACACACACACACACACACACACACACACACGCTGAGGGGGTGGGATCTATCGCAAAACCGTGATACATTTTCTAAGCTTAAAAAAGAAGAAAACAAAAACAAAACAAATGTGACAAATTAAAGAAAGAGGAAAACACAAAGCACAAGTCTCTACTCTCTGCTGGGCCTGATGAAAAATGCAGATGTAAGAAGACCTCCACCTGCGATGGTGTCTGGCTTTGTCCTGTGTACTCTTACTTATGAATTATTGAGACGTATTCAAAGTTTCAAAGGACAGCGTTAAAGAGCTGCACATCACACATGGCATAAAATAAACAACATCTAAACAAACAAAAACACAGGTCTCAAGCTGCATGCTGATGCCTGCAAATAGAGTTTGCTGTGTCGCATGAGTGCACACTCATGGACTGAACGCAACCATCCTCATACAACACGTGCACACACACACAGTGCTTACTTCTCAAATTCTGCTCTCCTCTGGATGGGGATAGGATTAAAGGCAGAAACCTCCACCTTCCGCTCTTCATACTCTTTGAGTTTCTGTTTCAGCATGACAATCTGGAAGCGCACACACACACTCTCATTAGGCAAGCTAGTCTCATGTGGCTAATCCACATTTCACCTAAAAAGAAAAGCAAACCAGATTTACAAAGTAAATAATTCCACATTAAGATGTGATTAAGGATGAGATTCATCAAGTCTTATTTTTTTACCTCTGCTTTCTGCTTTTCACATATGATGGCATACTGTCCAATGTGACTGTCCAAGCTCATCACGTTACTCCTCAGCTGAAAAACAGTGAGAGAGAATCAGAAATACAATTTATATTATCACAGTTTGATCCAATCTTTGTTGGTGGTGAACTTGTGGGTTGTGGGTTGAGGGACTGCTGAAGCTGTGCGTGTATGTATAGGACTTACAGTGGATTTGATCTCCTTGGCGCGGTTGGCATATTTGAGAGTGTTGTGTGTATCTTCATAGGAGAGCGAGGATGGGCTGACGTTCGCGATCATCACAGTTCTGCAGTTTCCACCCAGAGAGTCTTTGAGGAGCCGTGTCAGCTTGCTATCTCTGTAAGGAATGTGCGTCTTCTTACACTGAGAATAAAAAACAAACGAAACAGAAAAATAGAAATAGAAAAATCAAATTCAAGAATATCACAAAAGGATGTCAATAACACATAAGACACAATGACTTAAAAAGAAACCAGATAGAGCTTTCTAAAACTAGGCTGAGATTGCATGAATAGGCCTAATTTCATTATTCTGAGTAGAGTTTACATTTAATTTACAACAGATTCTTTGCTAAACATTGCCTTAAAAAATGTTACTGACAAGACAAGCTTTTGCTCTTTTCTAATATAAGTCTATGGAGTATCCTTGTGTCTGGATAGTTCTAAAAGCATTTTAAACGGAAAACATCCAAAAATAACTAAATGGCTAAAACATTGTTTTAGGGTCACATATAATAGTGACACAACGTACCCAGAGAGGATATAAGAGACAAATAAATCTTGAGAAATTCACACTGTGGTTTGAAGTCAGTATGAAATAATTCACAAAATGTTCTAAATTCATGTTATTAATCTTATTATAAACTATTACTTTGTGCATGCTTGATTTTTAATTGTTTTTGACCTTGTAATTTTGAATCAATATGTCATAATTTGATTTTACGTGAAATTAAAGACTTCTCTCTGGTGTATACAGGAAGTCTTCAATCATTTAGTCCACTTAACTAGAGATGCACTGATTGCAATTTTTCTTGGCTGATTCCGGAACCGTTCAATTGCCGATCAAAGAACTGTAATTGACCACATACAAACAAAAATATACTTTTCTTCAATCCAAAATCTCCAGTTCATTCATATGGGATGTTCTGTGAAGCTTGTCTGAGTTAGCACCAATAATCGGGGAGGAAGTTTATCTTAAATTAACAGCAATCCAAGCATTGCAAAGTATAAAAAAAATTGGTTTCAAAACTTGATTTGGTTTTAGATTTTTGTTTCAAAATTTGCTCTCCACAAGACTAAAGCCCATTGCTTGCAAAGCCACATATTCATTTCCTTCAGTTTAAAGGGATAGTTCACCTAAAAATGAAAATTCTGTCATCATTGCCCTCAAGTTGTTCTAAACATGTATTTGACATGTTTTTTTTTTGTTCTGTAGAACCTAAAAGAAGATATTTTAAACAATATGGATAACCAAACAGTTCCTGGTCCCCAAAATTCCTCAAAATATCTTATTTTGTGTTCAACAGAACAAAGAAACTGATACATGTTTAGAACGACATGAGGGTGAAGAATTTTAATTTGTGGGTGAATTAACCCTTTAAGCCAAAAAACAAACAAAAAAAAAAACACTGATGCTGACTGACCTTCTCAACACATCCTAACAATAACTTCAAATGTATCTAATCTCAACAGCTTCATGCTGTTACAAGTGTTGAAAGAGCCAGTTAGCACTCTGGCTTTCATCTTGCTGGCCTGTCTGACCCGAAAGGAAAGCATTCACAAACTGATGGTCTAATTAATCTCAGGATCCAGCGATTGATATAGTCCATATACCGGCATCCACAAAAAACTTCAAAGCCAAGTTTCCACTTAGCTGATGTGAAAACATACATGGAGAATGACATATGCACAATTTTCCAACAAACACACAAGAAAAAAACACAGCAGTCAGGGATGGAAATGTGGAAACGTTGTATATCTGATCTCGTCCAGCTTATGTATCAAACTATAGCCTACATCTGGACTGTGTATGTGCTCATGTTTTCATTATAGCTTTGAATCAAGTGGTGGCCTGCTGGGAACTTCACAAATCCCTTTGCAAAGGGGCAAAATAAAGACCTAGGCACACTTTTCAGCCATTTTCTCGTTCTCTGGTAGGAACTGCTGCACTAAGAAGAAAAATCATTTTTAGTGATAAAACACCAGATTATGTAACCGAAAAACATACAAGCTGCACCATCATGATAGCAAGTTTGTGAAAAATCACATTTCTGAAGGCAGCATGTTCCCTCTGTTGGCACGACAACGTTAGCAGTGTGTGTGAGAGTGCGAGTGGCCTGTTTCGGGCCCTCCCAGGAGAACGTGGGTAAGGAGAGCCGTCTGTGTGACAGGTTAATTTATGCGGATGGCATGAAAACAATACCTATGAAGCTGCACTGCGGAGGGGCCCAGAGACAGGGACAAGCCTCCTCACCTTACACACACACCAGCCAAAACACTCTGGCATCAAACGGCAAATACAAAAAAAACAGAAGACACAACACAAACATAAAAAGTACATCAACAAATCAAACAATCCCTTGACAATATTTAAACAGTGCCAGAACAACAACATATGGGGACATGACGACAAGTACAATCAATTTACAAGAAAAATGAAAAGAACATGGATGCTGCTTTGACAGACAATTAACAGAAAGAGGGCCTGCACTTATCCAGCACCAAAATAACTCAAGTGAACTCACTCAGTTTTTTGACCATTCCCATATTTATGGGTCACAGGCTTGTTCGAGTCGGTTGTTCTACAGGCGAAAAAAAGATGTACTGCATGCTGAAAAACTCCAGACAAAGCAAACGAGTACAAAATTAGAACAGCCTTAACGTTTAAATAATGCCTCTCTCCATTTTGCTCTTCAGTAAAATAAACACAAACAAAGCCAGCAATTTAGATACTTGGACATGAGCTAGAACAAGTAAACTTCTACAGTACTTCATCACTTAAAACAAACGTTTGAGAAACAACAGTTACAATGCGGTTACGCACGCACATGGTTGTGACAGCAGTCAACCCATGCAAGCAAAGTTTGGAGTCTGTAAGAAATGAACACATTCAGCAAGGACACATCAAATTGAGCAAAAGTGACAGCAAAGGCATTCGTAAAGATAAAAAACATTATTATTTCAAATAAATACTTTTCAAATTTCTGTTCAACAAAGAATCCTAGAAAAAAATTATCAGTTCCAACTTCCAACAAAAATGGCAGCACAACAGTCTTCAACATTGATAATATTAAGAAGTATTTTTTGATCACTTAAGCATATTAGAATGATTTCTGAAGGATCATGTGACCCTGAAGACTGGAGTAATGATGCTGAAAATTCAGCTTTGACATCACAGGAATAAATTAAATTTTTTAATTTTATTAAAATAGAAAACAGCCATTTTAAAATTACATTTATTATTTCACAATATATATATATATATATAGAAAATTAATCCCAGCCAGAGACACAGTTGACCTTAGTCACCACAATCATATTTTTAGAACCCGTTCAGATGATGTGCTCTGCATAGACAGAAATGCAGTCGACAACTAGTTGTCTGTAGCGTCGCTGACATGCGTACGGAATAAGACATGCACTTCGTTACACTGTCATCAGTGTCTGTCAATCTCTCCAATCTCCAAAATTGCCAAATATTATTATTACTATCTACAATAACTGTCTGTGGGTCTCTTTCAGCTTACTAGTTTATGAATCAGTAAATCGTGAGCACGAATTCAGGCAAGGACAGTAAGGACCCTGGCTCACTACACTGGGACACTGACATTTTTCTGACATTCTTTTGAATGTTATTTAAAGTACATTATGATAAATATTTCGATTGTAACAAATACCTGAAATATTTCAGTAAAAATTTAATTCTAAATGTTAGCTAGATTATGTTCAGTATCTGTATATTAGGTCATGAAATGAGAATTCAAATTTTCCTTGAACTTTTGACACGTAAGGGGTAATTGTACTATAACAACATCCTTTAAGTCTCAGAATTCAAAACTTCCTTGTTAGTCCAAAAACAGCTGTTATTGAAACCAAGCTCTAAAAACAACTTGTTTAGGATTTTGTCACATTATGATGTATTAGCACAACGAAAGACCACCAATCAGGTGTCAGTAAATAAAGCCAGTGACTAAATGGTCAACTTCATATTGTTTCTCTTAGTAGCACGAAAATTAAGCAGTGTTTCCCACACATAGACTAATTTGTGGCGGTGCGCCACAGAATCAACACCGGCCGCCACATATTGCGTTACATATTGCATATCAGTACACAAAAACTTCTCGGTTAACATAATGTTGTCTTCAATTAGGCCTAAGTGTCAAACCTCTAAAATCATACCATTTCATATTTATTGATTATAACTTATTCAATAAACCAAACTCCAGTGTTACTTGTCTTACAAATTATTAACAAAGGAATTATGTTTCCCCCATAGTTAGACAGATATCGTGATGCATCATTATAGGATTGTCTAGCGTTATATAGATTATAGCAGAATTGCTGTATCGTGAAATTATCGGAATCCAGAGCCATGTCATATCGTGAAATACCCTGTGATTCCCACCCCTATTCGTGAAAGTGCATCGAGTTGCAATGATGAGATCACTGCATTTATGCGCTCAACAGACATGTCTGTCATCAGCTACGTACTCATCGCTGCAACCTTTCATGTGACGGAGTAGATCTAAATATAATGTATAATCAACACTTTTCACGATTGGATCTATTACACAGCTGTAATAGTTCGAGTTTGAGAGAGTTACACATGTAATGCTCATTTCATATGCAAGATGTTAGCCAATCATAGCAGGGGCGTTTACACTGAAGTATCACAGCAGACACGCCCCTTTCAACAAAGCGTTCAAATAAGAGGGATAGAATAGAAAATGGAAAATTATTTCTAAAAGTGACTATTTTTATGCAAAAATCATACTTGCATAAGTGCACTTCAGGAAACGGAAAAAAAATGCAGTTCATGACCCCTTTAACGTATGTTTTTTTTGCAAAAATATATTTAAACAACGGTTTTTTTTTTTGCAAAACACCTATTGCATATAATTATGTGCGGTGAACCGACTCACACGATTTAGGTTTTCGAGCTTCAGAATTTCTTTTAAAGTGCTCCATCATGGTATTTTAAAATGTCCTAATGTTGTTGTCGAGTCCCCTACAACATGTTTACACGCATCAAAAGTAAAAAAAAAATTTTTTAAAATGACTTTTTTTAAAAATTTCCTCACAATATACAGGTGCTGGTCAACGAATTAGAATTATTTTAAATAGTGCAATCATGAAATTCTTTGAATGCATTTTTTGTGCAGAAAGCAAATCAGGTGTTCACCGCACCTGTCCTACTCGTTAGACTAATCACAGAACTCGTTATCTGGAAAAAAATTTGCTCAGCTGAGCTTTCCAAAAGGCCCATTTAGGCCATTTAACTGTGACACTGTTGTTTTATTGAATTAGAATAATGGTGAAAGCGTTTCATTGAATTAGAATAAATGCTCAAATTTTTGTTTTCTGTGAAGAGTGTTCACTGTGCAGTATAAAGTCAGGGTTGAGTAGAATTTCTAAGTTGTAAAATCAATCATGGGTAAGCAGCGCGACCTCTCAACCGGAATAGTGGCTCAAATTCAAGCCCTTCGCCAACAAGGCTTGACCCAAACTAAAATTGCTGAGCAGCTCGGCATCAGCCAGTCTTCCGTCTGCAAAGCTCTCAAGAAAAACTGCAGCAAGCGCACCAACTGTTCCGGCGTCCGAAAAACTTCTGCTCGCGACAACAAGCAGCTGAGAAAGATCGCAGTCAGCAACCGGTTCAAGTCCACTTCCGAGTTCACCGACTTGTGGAACAAGCAGACCGGCGCTGACGTCTCCAGATCAACCACTTACCGTCGTCTGCGCGAACTCGGCTTCAAATCTCGCGTTCCAGCAGTAAAACCGATGCTGAACAAGAAACAAATGGTGAAACGGCTGAAGTGGGCCAAAGAACACGGCGAGTGGACTGCTGAAGACTGGCAGAAAGTGGTCTTCAGTGACGAATCACGCTTCTGCATCTCCTTCGGTGACCAAGGTCCTCGTGTCTGGCGTCGTGGTGGCGAAACCTACAACCACGAGTGCGTGAAAAGATCCGTCAAGTTTCCCCAGAGCGTTATGGTCTGGGGATGCATGTCCGCTCGAGGTGTAGGGAAACTCTGCTTCCTCAAGAAGACTGTCAATGCTGCCGTATATCAAGATGTTCTGGAAACGTTCCTGATTCCGACTGTTGAGGAACAGTTCGGCGAAGAAGACTTCATATTTCAACAGGATCTTGCACCGGCTCATGCGGCAAAGTCGACCAAAGATTGGTTCACTAAAAAACAGCTTGAAGTTTTGGCATGGCCGGCCAACTCGCCTGACCTCAATGTCATTGAAAGCCTTTGGGCCATCGTCAAGCGGAAAATTCGCGACAGAAAGCCTACTACGCTGGACCAACTGAAGCAGAACATCGCCACTGCCTGGGAAGCTGTGAGTGCAGAAACTTGCGACAAGCTGGTCAAATCGATGCCGCGGAGACTTCAGGCAGTCATACAAGCCAAAGGGGCAGCCACAAAATACTGAGAAAGTGATGATCGTAATTATAATAAAAATTATTGCAATTCAATGAAACGCTTTCACCATTATTCTAATTCAATAAAACAACAGTGTCACAGTTAAATGGCCTAAATGGGCCTTTTGGAAAGCTCAGCTGAGCAAATTTTTTTCCAGATAACGAGTTCTGTGATTAGTCTAACGAGTAGGACAGGTGCGGTGAACACCTGATTTGCTTTCTGCACAAAAAATGCATTCAAAGAATTTCATGATTGCACTATTTAAAATAATTCTAATTCGTTGACCAGCACCTGTACATTTGCACATCATCACATTTTCTATGATTCTCAAACCGGCTCGTCAAATGAATCAATCTCTTTAAATCCCTCCTTTCCGCGAGTTTATCTGCTCTGATTGGCCAGACAGCTCAGTCTGTTTTGATTG
The DNA here is from genome assembly GCA_031834385.1 of Semotilus atromaculatus. NCBI lineage: Eukaryota > Metazoa > Chordata > Actinopteri > Cypriniformes > Leuciscidae > Semotilus > Semotilus atromaculatus. The sequence goes on along the minus strand of JAULUF010000009.1, from coordinate 20,924,779 downwards.
GCCTACCCATGTACAGCGCGTCTCCAGAGCCTGAGCGCGTTGAGAACAAAAACGCCCATTGCATAACACCGACAGCTCTGCGTGTCCTGAGGCTTCCTACACCGTAAACTAAACACAGTAACGAACAATGACGTCGATTTTACCATATTAATGCGAGCGCGAGTCCGGTGATGAAATATTAGAAGAACTAGTTATTCAACCTCCATCGCAACTAAGGACGACTCGATAATAGTGTCCCACAGCTGATCAGCAGAAGTATTTCAGTTAGACAGTGATAATGAGAATTAGCCAGTTAGCAGGAGATCTACACAATATAAAACTCAAAACTAAGTATTTTGAACACCATCTTTCAAGAGCAAGCGGTTTTTTTAATCCTGCATTGAACTCCCGAGATTTGAAAAGCAGTCGTCTATACTATAAAATAAAGGAAACAGAAATAGTTTAGGATTATACTGCTGTGATATATTGGTAAAGACGTTTTACGTCTAAAGGCGTTGCGACGTTTGTCTGTTATGGGACAACTTAGTTTTTGGGACAACTGATTGCTCTACGTTTATTTAAAATGAACAGCAAGACAACTAGCAGTGAATGTGCTTTCCATTAAATGAATCACACACACATTAAACAAATCCTTAAAAAAATTAAAATAAAATAAAAGAGCCTATTCTGGTGGGTGCGGTGGAGACGTGTTCATGTAACAAAGCGCTGCCAATAAAGCACCTAAAATCTGTCACAAAGAACCAGCAAAACTAATGATTATGAATATGTAAAATATCGCAAGGAGAAGTGTTTTCTTTCTTCAGTGTCGGCTGCAAAGATGAAGTTGACGGCGCTGACTCGCGATCTTAGCAGTAGTGAACGCGCAGAGAGAAATGCACATTTCATATGAAGTACATAAGCAGAGAGCAGTCTGTAGTCGGTTTTCTTTCATTGTGAATTGTTCTGTTTAAAAGTAGACATGTCTGTGAGGAGAGTAGGCTTCCTTATACGCTGAGTTTCAGTTCATTTATGAGACGAGCTCCAGTTCACGCGCCGGCGCCTTCGTTTCGTGATTATCTTTCGTCTGCTATATTTACTTCTTATAGATTAAATCCAGGCAATTGGTTGACGAAACATTGATTAAAATTAAGATGCAATTAATACAAAACGAAATTCACTTTAAAGAAAGGTTTTGTGCTTTCTGTTTAATGTCTCTGTGAAAGTTTTCAAGCATCTTCTAGTGCCTCTTTTCAGAGCGGTCACGTCCGTAACATTGTTTTTTCCTCAAGTGCGAACACGAAAAATAAAATAAAATTAATATTTTATGTTCTGTGGAGACTACAGTTTATCATAATTTGTATTCTGAATACGTAACATGTATTCTGTTACTCCTCAACACTGATATTATATAACCTTATCTGCAAGATATTTAATAACACGGTTTTGGCGGTTATAGAGTTCTAATGACAGTGTTCAACTATAACCGTCGGTCTCACGGTTATATAGTAACCGTCACACCCCTATTGACTTGTTTCAAAAACAATTAATTTCATAGACTCAGAGTCGACTCTCACTTTTGAAAGACATTAACTTTATATACGGTGCACTTTCAGATATAAAACTTTGCAGGATGTTTTCATTCACTTAGAGCTTTATTACACACTACACGAACAGTCATTTTCAAAAATCCATGATAGGGGCCCTTTAAGGTATCAGTGCCCTGAGTACTGAACTAGGGAGATGATTGAGACACCCTGTGATGCCAAAGCAGCATTGTCACATGATCCTTCAGAAATCATTCTAATGCTGCTGATTTGGTGCTGAAGAAACATTTCTTATTATCAATGTTGAAAACAGTGACTTTTAATATTTCTGTGGAACTGATAAATTTTTTCAGGATACTTTGATAAGCAGAAAGTTCAAAAGAAATCTTGAGTAAGATTCAGGGGCTGTTTACACCTGGCCACCATGCGTTTTCTCAGATCGGATAGCTATCTGATTTATCAAAACGATTCTATTTACACCTGGTCACATAAATGTGTTTTTGCAAAACGGATATAAATCCGATCTTCAATTCCCGCGCTATATGCAGATTTAACAGAGTGCACGTCACCGAAAGCAACAGATATTAACTCCATTTCATTGATCATCATCAGCTAAAATTTCCAAATCAAAGACCGCAATAAGAGATAGCAGCAACAGCGCTGGTAAGATCATTTCGTTTCTTTACTTTTAATGAAGATGATTGTGTGTTTAGCGTCTGCGACTTACTTTCACTTTGATTTGCGATAGTTTGCGCGTTGGCTTGATGAATAGATGCTCATCTGCGGTGATGCGTGGTGCAGTAGCGTCGTCATATCTAGCTATAACATGACATATAGCCTATAACACGCTCTCACACGTTTATTTTTTAGCATTTTTGGGAGGAGTACAATTTACATATGTGGTTTCAACAACCAGATGCATTTACACTCCCAGACCACCTCCTGAAGTGGTTTGAGCGATCGGATTCAAGTCCGTCTCGAATGCGTTTCGGAGGGCATTTACACCTGGTCGTTTTACGATCGGATAGCTATCCACGCATGAAGTGGCCAGGTGTAAAAAGCCCCTCAGAAAAGCTTCACTGTCACTTTTGATCAATTGAATGCCTCCTTGGTAAATAGTATTAATTAAAAAATAAAATAATTATATATCTTATTGAACCCAATCCTTACAGGTGACTCAAATTGATTTGTACGCTATAATAAAATTTAGTCAAACCTGTAAATATGATAGTCAATCACAAAATTTACTGTTCCTCCTTTCAAATCACCTAAACCCATGCAATTAATTTATAGTGCAGTAATTTGAAGAAATCAATTTCAAAAAGCAGACATGAAGCACATTCAGCTTCCATTCAGTGATTTTTCATAACCAACGCAAGTTAAATTTGAAAAATCTGAATACACTGCAGCAAATTCCCACTTAACACACAATAATAATAATTAAAGGATGGTTTATAATAGCTTATGGCATGAAACAAACACTGCAAGGCAGATTTAACAGCCATTTTCTAAGACTACATTCTATATCTGTCACGGGCTAATGGGATTGGGTGGTAAATTACCCTCAAACAGCCTCTGAGACGGAAAATCTGGATACAGTTCCACACAGCGTCTCTGGTGGAGGCCTACTGGAATCAGCACTAGTGCATGAGTCCCACACACACACACACACACACACACACACGAAAGAGATAAGTGTACAAAACAGAGTCTGAGTTGTAGGTTTCCTAACTCTGATAGCATCAGTTCCTGAACCACTGTACCAGTGAAAATTTTGTGTTTGTCCCAAAAGCAAAGAAGAGAGGGGAAGACTAATACCATCAGAGCAGATGTGCCACAGCACATTATGAACCAAGCTGACCCAGACTGGATAAAGACCAACAAAGGTTAAAGTGAAGATAAGTAATAGTAGTGTGATACAGTAAATACATTTGTTTACATCACAGCAAGGTGCAGGTAATTGCTTTTGTGGTAGGCCCACACATAATTTGCATGCGTATTGTACGCATTTAAGTTTGTGTTAAATTAAGCTAAAAGTAAGACATTCTTTGATAAACTCTTTCATACACTAATTGACAGTGATAGTGAACAACAAATTTTGCTATCAATTAGTTAGACGTATGCACTCAATGCCACAATTTCTTTAGGTGTTCGACTAGAAGAGGCCCTGCTCAAACCGAACTGAGACATTTATTTGAAGTCTTTTCGCTAAACATTTCATTTTAGCTGAATACTGTAAACAAATGTAAAAAAGCCAAAGAACAAAAACAAAAAGGAAATTGTCTGTGGTTTAAAAATACCATAGCAAAAACAACTAGAATGTACATTTCCTGAAGAAAATGTGAAGTGGTGCTTGCAGTGGCAAAACTCGCCGCTCGGTTGCTAGAGTGTGGTACATCATTGCATATGAGCCAACAAACATGTCCGTACGATGTTCTGGTGCTGAGATATGGCTTATTCATGTTGTTCAGGTGGTTGCTAGGGTGTTTTGGGTGGTTGCTATGGTGTTGCTAGGGTGTTCTGGGTGGTTGCTATGGTGTTTCTAGGGTGTTCTGGGTGGTTGCTAAGGTGTTGCTAGGCGGTTGCTGGGTGTTCTGGGTGGTTGCTAGGGTGTTATGGGTGGTTGCTATGGTGTTACCAGGTGGTTGGTAGTTGTCACAGATGGGTTCTATAAAGTTTTTATAGAGTTCTTAGCATGTTCTAGGCATGATTTAACACGTTACTAATCGCTATTAGCATGTAGCTATTCACTGCTAGCATGTGTAGCATGTTGGAAGTGCTGTTTGCTAGCATGAGTCAAAAGAGCCAAACCCCATGTCTCTACAGTGTTCTGATGCAGAGATATAGGTCTTGCTAAATGGTTGCTAGGGTACTCTGTTTAGTTGCTAGGGAGTGGCTTACTAGCTGCCAATGATGAAACTCCAAAGGCTGCTTGTCAGTGTGAGTGATATAAACCAACCCCCATGTCTCTACAATGTTCTGATGCAGAGATATAGGTCTTGCTAAACGGTTGCTAGGGTACTCTGTTTGGTTGATAGGGAGTGGCTTGGCAGCTGCCAATGAGGAACATCCAAAGGCTGTTTGTCAGTATGAATGATATAAACCAACTCCCACGCCTCTGTGACATTCAGAATGGAAGATATCCCTCTATGGATTTTGGTTGCTAAGGTGCTTGACAATTGTTGCTAGGACGGGCCTAGGAAGTGTTGGGGTGATTCATGATGAGTCAAACGAGAGTACCCTTGTGTTTCTATGACAATTCATTCCGGATACCCCTTTGATCTCTTTAAATGGAAGTCTATGGAACTTGTTGCTAAGGTGCTCTAAATGGTTGCTAGGGCGTGGCTTGATAGCTTCACAATGATCCTGAGAGACTGATTGGTCATCTGAGTAAAATGAGCCCGCCCCCTTGTCTCTATGACACTGTGATCCAGATTTATGTTCAATACAAAATTCCAACGCAATTTACTATAGTAGGAGAAACATGCGTTTCATGGGCCGACCTTCACCATAGTAAGTCAATGGGAAACTTTGGGGGCCTCTTGCCCCCCAGGGGTGCAACTTTTACCCCATTGTGAGGTATGTTCTTACAGAGCCTGCCAGCCTCTTCAAATGTGGTAAATTAAACATTTCTGCAAAATCCTCGCTCAGTGCTATGAGTTGTCAAAGTTCGTGGCAATGTTAAGTCTATGGGATTTTTTTACCCAATTTTTTGTCCCTGGGGCAAACACCATACCCCCGATCACATAGAAAAGTCATAGCACACCTCTCCTCAATGAGCCGCACGATTTGACGCCTCACTCAGGGTTCTGTGATGTCAGCATGTATTTATTTACATAATTTATTACCTATTTATTCTTAAAATCTTTAGTAATGAGTGCATTTAGTATGGCACGAGGCCGTGGTCTGTGGTTGTGTAACCAGGTTGAAATTAGATTTTTATTTTTTTGTTGAAACTTCACCAAATCCTGATAAATATTGAAGAATATGTGTTTTATTAAGTTCATAACATGTTTTGTAAGTTTTAGAATGTATTCAAACTGAAGTGTTAATACCTGTACTGTAACTTTAAGAGGTCTCAGTATTACGACGTCAACTCTGCGCCTCTCTCAGTTCGCGCTTTGCTCACTGAGAGGAGGTAAGGATTTTTCTGCTGGTTATCAATTGGAGTTTATTTCGTTTTGTAGATAATATAATACAACCAAATGCAGTTATAAAGTGAATGCTAGTCTTAAGAGTGTAAACATGCAGCCGTGTCGTTAAAATGTAAGCCTTGTAAATACACTTTTGCAAGTTATACGGAAGACACATGTTTTTCAGTGCTACGGGGTTTCCTGTGTGTTTATTTGCTAATAGGAGACTGACGAACAACGTGTGTGGAAGAGACTGCATGTTACAAAGCATTTTTTGTTTCTTATTGATTTGTACAGGTATGTGTATTCAGTTAGTTCATTATTTACACAAATATTTTACTGGTTGTGTTTAACATTTTGAAAACCATATGCAATCAAATGTATTGGAAATGTATTTTATTCCATTTATTTTTGAATCATCTAAAAACACTCTTGTTGTTAAACAGAGGAGCTATGTTAGTTATGTGCTGCAGTATGTAAGTGTAAATTAGCTCAGTTCGCGCTTTGCTCACTGAGAGGAGGAGACTGACGAACAACGTGTGTGGAAGAGACTGCATGTTACAAAGCATTTTTTGTTTCTTATTGATTTGTACAGATACCACCGCTATACAGCTTGCATTAAAGGAGCAACCAGTAGCTGTTTGTAGTCCGGGTCCTTCCTTCAATCAGCACAGTCACAATCACAGAACACAACGCAGATCACATGGACGTTAACGAATGTGCATTTAGCCAGATATACGGCAGACCACGCACACCCGTTACAATGGTGCCGTGACCTTTCAAGGATTGGTCTGAAGATCGACGTCAGCTCGTTCGCCGTGGGAAGCTACATTCAATCGCCTTTTACCGTCAGGTATTCCCTTGGACTGCAACCTGATTTTTGTTTTTGTTTTGTTTTGTTTTTGTCTTCAATATAACAGCATTTAAAAGAGTGCTTTACTGATGTGCAATTGATTGCTGATTGATGTGATTATCTAGATTTTTTTATTAATTTTTTTTTGGGTGCTCTTCTGGGTTAACCATTAAGATTTGATTTTATTGGCTATTTTTATTTAATTTTTTTACTCTCATATTTCTTTTCTGTGTATGGAGTGACTGGAATATGGCAGAGGGTTACACATATTTTGCAGAGGGTGAAGTTGACATTGATGAGCGTGACTTTATCGAAGACCAGTTTGGTGTGGGGAGGGGTTTGTTCTTTAGACCCTTAGAGGCCAGAACACCAGGGCCTAGTGTCACAGCATTACACACCCCACAGCTTACCTCTACACGTTATGTAGATCGTGCCATGCCAAGCCAAGTTGAGCAAAATCCAGACTTAGGCTCACTCATTACACAGTTAGCTGAGAAGCTAGGTGAGTCCATAACAGCTAAGCTACGATCTGACAGGGACTCACAGAGCACCACAACAACCACCCCTAAACGGCCTACAGATATGACGCTACCTAATGTTAGTGTTGTCATGCGGTCAGATGCAAGGGAGCCACCTATATTCAGGGGTGATGGCTCAGACAAATTTACAGTTCACGAATGGGAAAATCTCATGTCTTTGTACTTAATGAAGCGATCAGTCCCAGTCTCTGAGCATTCACAAGAAATTCTGGCAAGACTTATGGGCAAAGCAGGGGATGTGGTAAGGATAAAGCTGCGGAACGACAGATCTATTGACCACACTGCCAATCCTCACGTAATCTTTGACATTCTGAAACAACACTTTAGCGAATTAACATACTCAAGCATGCCTCTAGCAGATTTCTATAATACACTGCCCATGCCAGGTGAAGACGCTATGGAGTATTGGATCAGGCTGAATAAGACAGTGGATGTAGCAGTTGAGTGCCTAAAGAGACAGGGCCGTAGCATCGATGACCCAGGCCATGAAGTCAGCATGATGTTTATTAAACACTGCCCTGATCAGTCTCTCGCAGGTGTTTTCAAGTTTAAGTCGGCAGAGAAATGGTCGGCCTGTGAAATCCAAGAGAGGCTCGATGAACACATGCAGGGTAAGAAGGCTCGAGCTGCTGCTGTCAAGCCACCTGAGTCGAGCACAGCAGTGCACAAAGTTCATTCCCAGTGTCAGGTGCCTATGACTGACTCACCTGCTCCACACACCGCTGTTCCTGTAACTTCCCAGAATATTGCTGGGGTCGACAATGACTGCATGAAGAGTCTGGTAAGCTTGCTAGACCGACTGGTCACACAACAGACACAAGTGCCAGCTAAATCCGGCATTCAAGCGGCTGTGCCACACTTCTCCCAGAGGGCATGTAGGGTCTGTGGGACTTCTGATCATTCAACACTGTCTCACTGTAGACGGGAAAACCGATGTCTAAAGTGTTTATCCCCTGGTCACTGGAAAAGGGACTGCCAGCAGATCAACCAGCGCAACCGCTTTCAGCCTGGCGACGGTGCTGGTGGGCAAAATCAGCAGTTAAACTAGGAGACCCACACCTGGGGAGGGGCGGTGTGGGTAACATGGATGAATCCCTCTTTGAGACCTGCGACCTGGCAAATCTATATGAGGATAGTTGCGCTGCTGCACCTAAGGGGTCCCGCATAGTCATCCAAGCTGCTCAGAAGATCCAAGCCTTCGGCGAGCTGTTCTACACACCTGTTCTTGTCAATCACGATGTACAACTTAGAGGCATGTTAGACTCTGGCTCGATGGCATGTAGCATCAGTGAACACGCAGTAGAGAGACTCAGTTATGCTGGTGTCTTGCCTGAGAAACAGCACCCTGAAGAAAACATTGTCCTGATTGGCTGTGGTGGCTTGCAGGCTCGACCTGAGGGCTTTTATGACTTGGAGATGCAGATTTACGGTGTTCGCTTTGTTGTACCCACCTTAGTTGTGCCCGGTCAGCATGACGATCTCATCTTGGGCTCCAATGTCATTAAACATCTGATACGGGTCCTGAAAAGTGATGACGGTTACTGGGATATTGCATCCAGACATGACCATCAGTCTGAGCCTGAAGTTGAGCGCTTCTTGTCGATGTTCACCAATGTCGAACGCTGGAGAGGAATTGCAGTCCCGGAAAAAATAGGCACTGTCAAGCTCACCCAGGCGGTGACACTTCTCCCCAGACACGAACACTTGGTTTGGGGCAGACTCCCTGCTAATGTGCCTATGTCACCTGGCAGCACAGTTGTTGTGGAGCCGACCAGTTCTAAGGCCTTGCCACGAGGTGTGCTCGTAGGTCGTCTGGTCACACCTCTCTGGGGTGATGGGTGGGTGCCAATGACAGTTGTGAACCCTTCTGACAAAGCGATCACTCTGAAGAGGAATTGCAAACTGGCTGATGTGTCTCCATGCTTGGCAATCGAAGACCTAGATGCTTTCCAGGGTCTACATGTCGTTGCAGAGAAACCACAGGGCACAGAGAAGCAACAACCTAACAGAGATAAACAACCAGATGCAGAGAATCCGGGTACTGACATCTCGTTAAATGCCTGTCCTGATACTCCATTGACAAAGAGTCTGTTGGAGTTAGGCCTTGGTGACATTGACATAAGCTCATGTCAGGTTAGTGAAGCCTGTAGGTCTCAGCTAAAGCAGCTGCTAATCGAATACCAGGACATCTTCTCCAAGCACCCACTGGACTGTGGTGAAGTCAAGGGGTATACGCACCGCATTCATCTCACTGATGTCCGGCCTTTTCGCTTACCATATAGGAGAGTCCCCCCAGCCCATTACCAGAAGTTGAGGCAGGTTCTCACTGATATGGAGGAGAGAGGGATTATCAGGAAGTCGTCGAGTGAGTATGCTTCGCCACTGGTGATGGTGTGGAAGAAGGACGGTGGGCTGCGTATTTGCACTGACTTTAGGTGGTTGAATGCTAGGACTTTAAAGGACGCCCATCCATTGCCACATCAGTCTGACTGCTTGGCTGCCCTTGGGGGCAACTGCCTCTTCAGTACAATGGACCTCACCTCTGGCTTTTTCAACATCCCCATGCACGAAGACGACAAGAAATACACAGCTTTCACGACTCCCCTTGGACTGCATGAATACAACCGCATGCCGCAGGGGCTGTGTAATAGTCCGGCATCCTTCATGAGGATGATGACTGGGATCTTTGGGGACATGAACTTCACAAAACTACTGTGTTACCTTGATGATCTTCTAGTCTTTGCATCATCAGAGGAAGAGGCTCTGTCCAGGCTCCACACAGTGTTTCAGAGGTTACGGGAGAACAATTTGAAACTGGCACCTAAGAAGTGCCATCTGCTTCAAAAACAAGTCGGCTTCCTTGGTCATGTTATCAACGGTGGAGGTGTGTCCGTTGACCCCACCAAAGTGGAGGTAATTTCTAAAATGGAAGTTCAGGACCTGATGGAGTCTGATGAGTGCACGCCCTCTGTTCGGAGGATTAAATCATTCCTTGGCATGGTATTTTATTACCAGCACTTCATCCCGAACTGTTCCTCCATTGCAAAACCCTTGTTTGCACTAACGGCAGGGCAAAAGAGACGAGGAAAGTTGGCGAAGGACAGGAAGTCTCTCGGTGTCTATCGCAAGCTTACCCCTGCAGATTGGTCAGTGGAATGTGAGGTCGCCTTTGACCAGTTGAAAACCATGCTGTTGGAATGTGTCGTACTTGCCCACCCAGACTTCGATGAACCATTTATCTTGTCAATTGATGCGTCGTTGGACGGACTTGGTGCGGTGCTGTCTCAAGTGCCCCAAGGGGAATCCAAGGCCAGACCTATTGCTTTTGCGAGCAAGACTCTCAGTGCGTCACAGCGGAAATATCCAGCCCATAGACTGGAGTTCATGGCTTTGAAGTGGAGTGTATGCGATAAGTTTAGCCACTGGCTGAAGGGGCATAGCTTCACTGTTTGGACGGATAATAATCCGCTTACTTACCTTCTAACAAAGCCAAAACTTGACGCATGTGAAATCCGCTGGGTGTCTAAACTTGCATCGTACACCTTTGATCTCAAACACCTGCCTGGAAAGAGAAATGTGGTTGCTGATGCCCTGAGTCGTGACCCTTTTTCAAAATCCATTGGACGGAGGCTGCTGAAGGAGCCGTATTCCGATCTGATTGAGGTAGCCAATGCAGTGGAGGAGGATTCTGTGCAGGATGTTTTCAGAGTCAGCTGCCAGTCCCAGACCCACAGATCTACGAACGACTCTGTGTGTAATGCGGCCGAGATCAGAGCTCTTTGTCAGGCACACTGTGACTGGGCGGATGCGGCGGAGTCCAGAGCTCTCTGTTTAGCCCAACACGTCCATCAGCTATCAAGTGGTCTGGATCTTTTGCCCATGCTCTCTGCCCAGGAGCTACAGTTGAGTCAGCAGCAAGACAATGACATCTCTCAGGTTTTGCCCTTCATTGCCACCAGGAGGCGACCATCTAGGCGTGAAAGGCATGGTGCTGACTCAAAAGTACTCAGGTTGTTCAAACAATGGGACAAGCTGGAAGTCCGTGATGGTGTTTTGTATAGGGTGACAAGGGACCCTGTTTCCAAGCAGAGAAGATCCCAGTACGTGTTGCCTCAGAGTCTAAAGGTTAAAGCGCTATCAGGCATCCACGATTTGGCAGGCCATCAGGGTCAAGACCGTACTCTTTCACTTGCGAGGCAGCGCTTTTATTGGCCTGATATGGAGAAAGATGTACGGATGTATGTCAGATGTTGCCAAAGATGTGTGGTGGGAAAAACCCCAGAACCTGCTGCTCGTGCACCCCTGGAAAGTATCAAGAGCTCTGCCCCAATGGAGTTGGTGTGCATGGATTTTTGGTCGGCAGAAGACGGCAAGCAGCGTTCTGTGGACGTTCTAGTGGTCACCGACCACTTCACCAAACTCGCTCATGCATTCCCATGTCCCAATCAAACAGCAAAGCAGGTTGCAAAGAAGCTCTGGGATAATGTGTTCTGCGTTTATGGTTTCCCTGAGAGGTTACATTCTGATCAGGGCGCCAATTTTGAGAGCAGTTTGATAGCAGAGCTACTCCGGCTGGCTGGTGTTACAAAATCCCACACGACAGCCTACCATCCAATGGGCAATGGGGGTACAGAGCGATTCAACCGCACTTTGGGCAGTATGCTCCGTACTCTTCCCCTCAAGGAAAAGCACCAGTGGCCTCAACAGATCCAGACCCTCACGTTTGCCTATAACGCCACTGTTCATGAGACTACAGGCTATGCGCCCTTTTTCCTCATGTTTGGGCGTGTCCCTAGACTGCCAGTTGACGTCATGTTCAAGCAGGGGTTGGATGACCCTGGAGTCGTTGACTATGACTCATATGCCAAGGCTCTGCTTTCCTCTCTGCAAAGTGCTATGGAGATCGCCCAGAAACACTCTTCAGCCGAGCAGCAACACCAGGCCCAGCAATACAACAGACGCGTCAAGGGCACTTCCCTGTCTGTGGGTGATCGTGTTCTGGTGGCAAATAAGACGGAACGTGGGAAGAGAAAGTTGGCCGACAAGTGGGAGGATAGGGTGTACACAGTTGTTGGTGTGAATCCCAACATCCATGTCTACAAAATACAAGATGCAGACGGACACACAAGAGTTGTGCATAGGAATCTGTTACTTGAGGTCAACTTCCTGCCACTCCCTGGGATGGGTCAGGGTGAAGTTGCACATGCTGGTGATGTGTCAATGGAAAGTGAAGAGTCTGATCAGGAAGATTGCGACTCTGGTGATGAAACTGCTATGATGGTTGGAGTGATGCCTCAGGAAGACACTGTGCAGGACTTGTCATGTTCTGGGGATGAGGCGGAGCCTACAGTCTTGTCACCTGGAGTCTCTCCCAAGTCTAAGTTGGCTGATTCGCAAGAACTAGTCCCATCCAGTCCAGTTCCTAGTCCTGCTAGGGTCATTGTTGACAGTCCCTCCACTGCACCTGCACCACATGTTGACACCTCAGTTCGCACTGACTCGCACTCACACAGTGGAGCTGAAAGCCATGTTAGGACACGTGCAGGGAGACTGGTGAAGTCAGTTAACAGATTGATAGAATCAATGATTCAGAAACCATTCCAAAAGGGTCCACACATTTTAGTTAGTGACTGTTGAGCTTTAACATGTGTTGAAAGTGCATATGTGCTGATATTTTTGGTTAAGTGCCAAAATTTGAGTGATATTATGTGTACAAATGTCTACAGGATATTATTTTCTGAGGTCAAGTGTTGTGTGGCGTACTAGGCGTCACATTAATCTAGGGGAATTTAGAGACCTGATCAACCTCTTTCTTTCCTGAACCTTGTATTTGAGGTAACTTTTAAGTTGACTGTGGACTAGGTCTACCTTTTCACTTGTGCCGGTTTGTGTCAGTTGTAGACATGTCCTCCTGTAAGACATTCCTCAATCAGGATGTTGGTGAATTTCAGGAGGGGTGAATGTAACCAGGTTGAAATTAGATTTTTATTTTTTTGTTGAAACTTCACCAAATCCTGATAAATATTGAAGAATATGTGTTTTATTAAGTTCATAACATGTTTTGTAAGTTTTAGAATGTATTCAAACTGAAGTGTTAATACCTGTACTGTAACTTTAAGAGGTCTCAGTATTACGACGTCAACTCTGCGCCTCTCTCAGTTCGCGCTTTGCTCACTGAGAGGAGGTAAGGATTTTTCTGCTGGTTATCAATTGGAGTTTATTTCGTTTTGTAGATAATATAATACAACCAAATGCAGTTATAAAGTGAATGCTAGTCTTAAGAGTGTAAACATGCAGCCGTGTCGTTAAAATGTAAGCCTTGTAAATACACTTTTGCAAGTTATACGGAAGACACATGTTTTTCAGTGCTACGGGGTTTCCTGTGTGTTTATTTGCTAATAGGAGACTGACGAACAACGTGTGTGGAAGAGACTGCATGTTACAAAGCATTTTTTGTTTCTTATTGATTTGTACAGGTATGTGTATTCAGTTAGTTCATTATTTACACAAATATTTTACTGGTTGTGTTTAACATTTTGAAAACCATATGCAATCAAATGTATTGGAAATGTATTTTATTCCATTTATTTTTGAATCATCTAAAAACACTCTTGTTGTTAAACAGAGGAGCTATGTTAGTTATGTGCTGCAGTATGTAAGTGTAAATTAGCTCAGTTCGCGCTTTGCTCACTGAGAGGAGGAGACTGACGAACAACGTGTGTGGAAGAGACTGCATGTTACAAAGCATTTTTTGTTTCTTATTGATTTGTACAGATACCACCGCTATACAGCTTGCATTAAAGGAGCAACCAGTAGCTGTTTGTAGTCCGGGTCCTTCCTTCAATCAGCACAGTCACAATCACAGAACACAACGCAGATCACATGGACGTTAACGAATGTGCATTTAGCCAGATATACGGCAGACCACGCACACCCGTTACAGTTGCTAGGGTGTGGCTATGAAGATTTCAGGCCATTTATTGGCTTCTGGATAATATAAATCCTCTGAGGGAAAGAGAGAGGGAGAGACTGCAGGGGTGTCAGGCCCTTTGTGTCTGTGTGTGGGAAAATGTCGGTTGGATTTAAATTTCTGAAAATTCTTCAATGTTAAAGGGGTCATATAATGCCATTTTTGTACAAGCTAATATGATTCTTTAGGGTCTAAATTAAAAGTTAGTAATATACTTTATTTAAAAATTCTCATTAGTATTGTAAGACAACACTTATTTTACCTGGTCAAAAACAGCTCTGTTGTCAGCACGCCGTTTCAGTGCATGTGCCTTTAAATGATAATGAGCTTTGCTCACCCCGCCCCTCTGTTCTGTGCGTACACCGTTTGTAACACAATAGCACAATAACCATAACGCGTTGTTCATTATAAACGTGGGATTATGAATTATATTGAGAACGTCATACATAGAAAACATGCCGTAATGTACCCTGAGTGTAAACCTTAGCCGCATTCATCGTGAAGCAAGCGATTTGCAAAGGTTAATGTAAATATTAATATAAAGGTTAATAAAACGCTACACTCACTTCAGTTCTTCTGGAGGTGCAGGAACACGAATAGTTGGTATTGATTCCTTTTTTCAGGAGCAGCTTCTTAGCAAAACCAGCTTTATACTCCTCGTTTATAAAGCAGTCTGGTGTGTGAAATGATTCGCGCAAACATGAAAGCATTGACGTTGATCGTGGGGAATATTCCCATCGTAAACAAACTCAGCCACTGTGTCTTCAGCGGTTCGGATTTAGGAACATCAAAATCTTAGACTCCATTCTGCTCAGACTGTGCTCCAGCGTACTTTTCGGCACAACACCGGTCCGCGCGCACTATGATTGACAGCTCGCTCACGAACGAGGGCGGGTCTGTGTTGAAACGCTGCTGTCAATCAACAATCGTGGGAGGGGCGTCCAACCGTGTGATGTCACACGGTCGAACGGCTCGATTTGAAGCAGGGGAAAACATATAAGGAGATTAAAACAAAATCACTGGATGGATTTTTATCATTATATGATGGTTGTGTACAGGCACTGCCAACACACATTTCAGTACAATCAACTCGTAAAAGTGCATGTACCATTATATGACCCCTTTAAGTCAATGGGACTTTTTTGGCCGCTTTTTTGTTCGCTGTGAGAACATCGTACACTCGATCGCTTAGAAAAGTCATAGCACACTTCTCCTCAATGAGCTGGTCGATTTGATGCCTCACTCAGGGGTCTGTGACAAACGGTGCGGGACGAGTTACGCGCCAAACTTTGTGTGGAATAATTTTTGCAAGATAACACTAGTGTTGCCTTGCCTTTGGCAAGCACCACTAACTAGCCTAACTAATATAAATTTCAAGCATTATTAAAGAAGTAAACACTCAGTTATTAAAAAAAGAACAAATAAACGAACTAGCAATTGCACAAATAAATACAACAACTGAACAAAGATATGACTGAAATAAACAGTGTTATAAGATTTTCAGGTATGCAGGTACAGAAACTGTAATCAAAAGAAAAATAACAGTACTTTATAAATATACATTACAAAAGTTACAAAAAGTTATTCAGTCAAGAACAGCGAGTGAATTTTTTCTTTGTCTTTGGTTAGCTGCTGTCACTTAAAGAGCTGCACGCAAACTGTTAGATATGCGTATTCTTGTTCAACTGTTTATGTTCATTTAAGACATAACCGACTGTTTATGACAGGGTTCCTCAATCTCGGTCCTGGAGGGCCGGTGTCCTGCACAGTTTAGCTCCAACCCTGATCAAACACACCTACCTGTGAGTTTCTAGTGATCCTGAAGACCTTGATTAGCTTGCTCAGGTGTGTTTGATCAGGGTTGGAGCTAAACTGTGCAGGACACCGGCCCTCCAGGACCGAGATTGAGGAAACCTGGTTTATGAGGATATTTTTACATTTTTCAGTTCAAGTGCAAAAAAACACAGACGAGAACCTCGGTTCCCTGAGAGGAGGGAACGAGTACTGCGTAAGTAGCTTACGCTATAGGAAAACTCCTTTTCTCGAGAATATTGAAGCCTTTTTTGTAAAACACATTTGCAGCTGCACAGCATACACCAGTGAACGAGGGAGCTCGGTCATTGGCTGTGCTGCGGCAAATGCACGAACCTATGACGGGGCGAATCTGGCGCGCTAACCAATGAGCGCGCTTCGCGCCCTAGCGCGTCAGAGCCCGCCAAGATGGGCGTGGTCAGTGACTATATATCGGCCGCTCCGTCATAGGAGTCCTTTAGGTTCAATCGACTGAATCGAACTGACCAAACACAAGCACGGCAGCTTACGCAATACTCGTTCCCTCCTCTCAGGGAACCGAGGTTACGTTAGTAACCGAGTCGTTCCCTTTCGAGAGGTCTCTCCTATTGCGCAAGTAGCTTACGCTATGGAAACACCATGTAAAACGCTGTGCATGCTGACTTCGTCCTATCATGCCAAGGCAGGTGCCTGAGCCGTAAGAGCAAAGCATTCACCCAATAGCCGGCCATAGACGGGCTCTCATATGGGAAAAGAGAGAGGACCAAAGGACCCTCTAATATATTACTACATGAAGCACATGTTAACATGAGAAAATCCCTGAATCGGTCACAGACGGGCTCTATAGCGGAGTAATGACGTCTGGGTACATAACCAGACTATAGCCACGTTTGAATTCACGCTGACAACACATTGGAATGCAGTGAGGGGACTTGTAGGTTATAAAACCTGATAAATGTGGACGGTGAGGCCCAGCCTGCCGCCGCACAAATATCCTCGATGGGTATCCCACTCGACCACGCCCACGACGAGGCCATGCCTCTCGTGGAGTGCGCTCTGAGACTTAAGGGGCAGTGAAGGCCCTTAGATTCATACGCCAGTGCTATAGCATCAACTATCCAACGTGATAGGCTTAGCTTTGAGACAGCGAGACCCTTGGTGTGGCCGCCAAAGCATACAAAAAGCTGCTCTGACTGTCTGAACAGAGCAGAGCGTTCCAAACATACTCTGAGCCCCCTAACTGGGCAGAGTAAATTCGCATCACCCTCGTCTGCTGGTGATGATAATGCCGCCAGGGAGATAACCTGCGCTCTGAAAGGTGTGGAGAGCACCTTGGGAATATAACCATGTTTTGGCCTAAGGACGACTCTGCAGTCGTTAGGTCCAAACTCCAAGCAGGAGGCGTTAGACGACAGAGCCTGCAAGTCACCTACTCTTTTTACTGAAGCGAGTGCCAGTAAGAGTGCGGTTTTGAGCGAGAGCTGTTTAAGGTGCGCAGTTCGTAGTGGTTCGAATGGCGCGCCCTTAAGTGCTTCCAGGACCGTTGACAGGTCCCAAATGGGAACAGAGGGGGGGGGGGGCGAGAGGGGTTCAACCTCCTAGCCCCCCTCAGGAAATGAATAATTAGGTTGTTTTTCCCCACTGGATTTCCAGCTATAGGCTCATGTGATGATGTAATGGCTGCCACATACACTTTGAGCGTGGAGGGGGTGCGACCCGCGTCCAATAACTCCTGTAAGAAAGCGAGTACACTTGGTATCTCGCATGCATGCGGCTGTAAGCCCTTAGAATCACACCAGTTACAGAACACCTTCCACTTTTGGGCGTAGAGGCGCCTGGTAGAGGGCACTCTTGCCTCAGTGATAGTATTCATTACTCCCTTCGGGAGTTCCCCGGGTACCCGTTGAGGGGCCATACGTGGAGGGCCCATAAATCGGGACGTGGATGAAATATCATCCCTTTGGCCTGGCTGAGAAGGTCTGTTCTCAGTGGGATCGGCCACGGGGCTGATGACATCATTTGCATCAGTTCTGGGAACCACATCTGGGTTTTCCTGAATGGAGCTATCAAGAGCACTGCACATTTTTTCTCTCTGACCCGGCTGATGACCTGTGGTAACATCGCCACCGGGGGGAAAGCATACAGAGGACGCTTCGGCCAGTCTTGGGCGAGTGCGTCCGTGCTCTTCGAGAAAAAGAGAGGGCAGTGAGCGTTTTCCTTGGAGGCAAAGAGGTCGACTTCCGCTTTGCCGAAGGTATCCCATATCCACTGAACCGAGGGTGGAGGGACCATTCTCCTGGGAGAAGGTTGTCCCTGGATAACATGTCCGCCCCCTGATTCAGGACGCCTGGCACATGCGCTGCTCTCAGCGAGCGCAGGTTGCATTGGGACCATAAGATGAGATTGCTGGCCATTGCGTGCAAGGAGCTCGAGTCCACCCTGGCGATTAATGTAAGACACCACTGTCATATTGTCCATTCGGACCAGGACATGTTAGTCTTTGAGGTATGGGAGCAGGGCTTTGAGTGCCAAAGCAACCGCTTTTATCTCTAGACAGTTTATGTGTAGGCGCTTTTCCGGGTGTGACCACAAGCTACCTATTTTGGGTGCATCTGTCATAATAATTTTTCTCCTTGTGCTCACGCCCAAACTCACACCGGACTGGTAGCAGTCGGAAGCTTTCCAGTAGGGCTGGTCCGAATACCATTTTTTGAGCTTCGAAGCTTCGGTAGGAATGAACATCGAATATTCGAAGCTTCGGAATCTCTATAGGCTACCGTACGTCTCGGTCTCAGACATCCCAAGTCTCCCGCATATTGATAGCGGCTCCCTGATGCCCGCAAATTAGTTAAAATCTCCCGAAATCTAGCTGCTCGCGAGCTCCAAACCGTGTAGCGCACGCACGACAAAGAGAGAGACCTTGCGTGTGTTGTGTGTGCAAATGTGTGTGTGTGTGTGTGTGCAAGTGTGCGTGTGTGCCTCTTGAATCGCTTGTAAAATGCGCATGATCATAATCAGGGCATGATTATTATTTCGAGAACCGTTCATCCAAACGACTTCACAAGGGAGTGCAGTGTGTTTGGTGCAATATAGATAGACAGGCGACATGTTCAGAATTAATACACTTTTAATAAACTACAGAGCAGCGCGAGCCGGAAGCGGCGCACCTCACGCGAGCAGAGCTTATATGCTCCGAGAACGGACACTGCTCTGCACTGATATAAAACACACACAGGTCTGTAACTTAAGCAATACTTCTAATAAGGTAGGCTAGTCTAATAGTCTCACTAACAAATTACTGACAAAGTAGGGTAGATGTAAATAAAGAAGCGGCGCGCCTCACGCGAGCAGAGAATGGACTCCGATATGCTATCTTATATGCTCCGAGAATGGACACTGCACTAGTGATATAAAACACACTAATACATACATTTATACATTTTAATACTACATACATTTTAATATATTTTGTTTCTATTATTCTATTTTCCACAATGTCAAAGCAATGCAGCTTAACCCAAAATACGAGCTCAGGCATTCACTTCTGTCCATACAAATTCTGCTGTTCTGCGCTCTAGCTAGAGAATACTTCCGTTGCAGGAACACTTTTAGTAGTCAAAGAAGAAGCAAATATCTATTTATTAAGTAGCTATAACGAATTTATATGTAAAGTATTGTATTTCACCAGATTTTATAGTGTAAAACGTATACAAGCGCGAATGAGAACCATTTCGAGGGGGATGCCAGGTTTGCAAAAAAAAAAAAAAAAAAAAAAACGAATATTAGAATATCACATTTTCAAATCGAATACCAACCCACCGAACGAATATTCGAATATTCTGGTCCAGCCCTACTTTCCAGGGCGTCAGGGCTTTTATACAGCCGTGGTTCGCTCTGATCAAAAAGTGGCCTGAGCGCCACGCGTGAGCTGGAATCACGGCTCTCCGCTTTGAACGAAGCTGCTAAGCGCCGGATAGTGAGCGTGCACTCTGATGAGATTCACGCCGTCATCAGCACGGAGTCTAACATTATCCCCAGGAACGAAATAGTCTGGCTGGGTGATAGTATGCTCTTTGCCACATTGATTCTCAGACCCAGGCATTCCAGATGGCTGATAATCCAAGATCCGTGCATTATTAACTGATCCTCTGATTGTGCTAGTATGAGCCAATCGTCGAGATAATTCAGTATTCGCACTCCCCGCTGTCTCAGGGGGGATAGTGCTGCATCCATACATTTCGTGAATGTACAGGGAGCTAATGACAGACCGAATGGTAGTACTGTGTACTGGTATGACTGTCCCTCGAAAGCGAATCTCAAATGGCATGTGATTAGGCGCTATGGGAATGTGAAAGTAAGCATCTTTCAGATCCACTGAGAGAAACCAATCCCCGGGCCGTACTTGCGCGAGGATGTGTTTGGTCGTTAACATTCTGAACGAGTGAATCATTAAAGCTTTGTTCAGGTGTCTGAGATCCAGGATGGGGCGGAGACCGCCATCCTTTTTCGGGACGAGAAAATAGCGGCTGTAAAAACCCGCCTTGATTGGGGGGGGGGTGGGCGCCTCATCAGCCCCCAAATTGTAGTGAGTAGCCGTGTTTTATTATGTTCAATACCCATTTCGGCATATCGGGGATCATTTCCCAGGCTTTCGCATGCACAGTTATGGGCAGAATGCGGTTTGGGGGCGGGCCGTTGTGACGTAGGGTCCCGGTCGCCCAATCGCTCTGTGACAGTGTCGCTGAGCCTGCAGCTCTCAGAGGCGCGGGCACGCGCTGAGCTGAGCTCTGTGTGTGTGAGTGCGTGTGACGTAGCAGGCACGCGCTCTACAACTGTGATATTCGCGGGGGCTGGAAAACTGTCTGTGTGGACAGTGCTTATGTGTGGGGGTGCAATGACTGTAGCAGGCACACGCACACCACCTTTATAAAGCTTCCAGTCTGAGCTGGGGGGGGGGGCTTTTTATGTCTGAGTGAACAGTCATAATCCTCTTCATATCCTTTTTCTCTCACGCCGTCCACTCAGGAGAGCGTTGCAGAAAAGGAATGCTTGAGGCGAGCAGAGTGGGGAGCCTTCCATGACTTAGTCAGCTCGTCGTGGACTTCCGGGAAGAACGGGGCGGGCCTTTGCTGAGGTGCCTGACGGCGCCACTGCAGGAACCACTCGTCCAGCCGGCTGCGGGTGGGCTCCTCCGGCAGAGACCAATCGAGCCCGAGGTCTTCGACAGGATGCGAAGGATTTCCGCGTCCATGCTCGTCCTCGTGCTAGCGAGTATAGATGGCGCGGGGTCGAAGACAGAGCCCTGCCAATCCTCGGATGAAGCATCAATAGACAGGCTGTCATCCTTGTCTCCCTCGTCGTCCGACGCGCCAAACGAGACGAGACCATCCGCTCCGGTGGAGGGGTGCTGGTCCGCCTGAGTAAACTGGACAGGCGGCGGGGAGTCCTCGAGAGAGAGTGAAGCACGCGGGGACTGGGCCGCTCACTGTTCTCGGCGCGCTCAGGCCTTCTTTGCGAGCGGCGCTTTTTCTTGTGCAGCTCAAACAAAGGTGACAGGAGCGCGGGTGTGGCGAGTTCGTCCACTGTGAAGGCGGCGAGACGAGCCCAGAGTTCGGCGAGGCCCAGGGCGTCACATTGAGGGCAGCCGCCCTTGACGAGTGCTACTTCTGTGTGGTCCCGGCCCAGGCAGCGCGCAGATGATGTGACGATTCCCCTCAGTGAGTGGGCCTCGGCACGAGACCCAAGTAGTGCGGGGCATTTGCAACAACGCCCGAATTTGCTCTTTTGCTGATAGAAGTGTCGCAAGCGAACACGCAGCAAAAAAGGATACACTCTCGCCGGATGGCTCAGTGAAACAGGCGAAGGCGGCTGGTTGAAGGGGCCGGCGTCCTCGTCGCTATTCCACTGCGTGCTGTTCGACGGCGAAGGCTTATTCCGGAGGATCCAGTGAAGAGAAGCTCTTTGCTGAAGGAAATTAAATCTAAAGGACTCCTATGACGGAGCGGCCAATATATAGTCACTGGCCACGCCCATCTTGGTGGGCTCTGACGCGCTAGGGCGCGAAGCGCGCTCACTTGGTCAGCGCGCCAGAGTCGCCCCGTCATAGGTTCGTGCAGTTGCCGCAGCACAGCCAATGACCGAGCTCCCTCGTTCACTGGTGTATGCTGTGCAGCTGCAAATGCGTTTTACACAATACAGTCCTTCCAGAAAAATGCAGAGTTTTTTTGTGATTGTTGCGGGCAAAAATCCTTGATTACGCGGCACGTGTTCTTAAAAAATGCGATGGAATATGCGGGATATTTATGCAATTTTATGCGATGAAATTGCGGGAACTTGCAAAAATTGCGGGAACTTGCAAAAATTGCGGGAACTTGCAAAAATTGCGGGAACTTGCAAAAATTGCGGGAACTTGCAAAAATTGCGGGAACTTGCAAAAATTGCGGGAACTTGCAAAAATTGCGGGAACTTGCAAAAATTGCGGGAACTTGCAAAAATTGCAGGAACTTGCAAAAATTGCAGGAACTTGCAAAACCTGCGGTTTGATAAAAAAGAGAAAAAAAAGTGATCCCTCTTCTAACTAGGCTACTGCCTGAATGTAAAGAGTCATTTCTTATTACTCCTATG
Organism: Semotilus atromaculatus; assembly: GCA_031834385.1. Classification (NCBI taxonomy): domain Eukaryota; kingdom Metazoa; phylum Chordata; class Actinopteri; order Cypriniformes; family Leuciscidae; genus Semotilus; species Semotilus atromaculatus. The sequence goes on along the minus strand of JAULUF010000009.1, from coordinate 20,902,346 downwards.
ATAAGCAAGCACTACATCACAGAAAGTGCTGGGAATATTTAAGGTCTCATCTTGTTTTATTTCAGACATTAATAAACATGGCAAACTTACAAAACATTGATGAGTCAAACAAGTTCTGTAGCTTAACAAAAGGAATATGCTACAACTTCTGTAAAAAAGAATAAATAAAATATAAAAAAATAAACAGAGGTTGCTAACGTTATACAAAACAGACAAATTCTGTTAAAATAAGTGCTTCCAATGCACAAAGTGCAATCTCTTACTGTAACAAGTTTACATACTAATATACTTACAACTGTAAGGTTTTTGAAACTAGTATGATTTAACCCACTGGTAACAAAAAAGTGCAATCTTACAACTGAAAAGACCGGGCTTCATCATGACTTCATCGCGGGGTTTGCAGCTTTTCGATGATGTTCACGTCACGTAATTACGTCACTTCATAACGTTCCCATGGCAACAGGGTGGACCGGCTGCTCGTGTGTGAAGTAAACGCAACATTTTCCACCTTTCTGCTAAGATATATGTTACTTTTTTTGCGACGAAAATGCGGGGATTATGAAATCATGCAAGCTCTGCATATTTTGCATGGAAATCAGCAATTTATGCGGCGAGATTGCGGAGTATTTGAAAAAATGCGACCCCCGCATAAATATGCGGACTTTGGCTGATTTTGCATTGAATTCAGCGATCGCATAATCGCGTTTTTCTGGAGGGACTGACAATAAGGCTTCAATATTCTCGAGAAAACGAGTTTTCCCATAGCGTAAGCTACTTACGCAATAGGAGAGAACTCTCGAAAGGGAACTCAAGTTTAGTATCGCGCAGTATAAAGTATGAGACACATTTTTGTGCTTGCGCTTTGGATGTGTGTGCAGCACAGAAAACAGTGCGCAATTCTTCTTGCGCTTGAATGGTTTAAAAATCACATTAAAATCCCTTTTTCTGTGAGTGTGCTTTAAATGTGTGTGCAGCACAGAAAACAGTGAACGGATCTAACTACGCTTGAATGGTTTAAAGTCATATTAAAATGCACAAAAAGGAATCAATAAGAGGAATCGAAATGCGCACGTCTTATCGAGGCCCCGGCTTTTGGAATTTTAAAACCAGTTCTAAACTGGTTCTCGATACCCAACCCTAGGCACCAAAAAACGTAGAAAAAATAAATAATAATAATAATAATACAATTAATCAGAAAAGTTTACACCAAGAACAAAACATTAAAGGGGCCATGACATGTTTTTTTTGTTTTGTTATGTTCCCTTAGGTGCAATTATAGTATGACTATACTATATTCAAACATGTTTGTCCACAGCCAGGAACAGCACATCTGCGTGGCATCGCAGTCATCTTGTAAACAGACCCACTCGCTGCACGACAACGCATGCGATGATGCGAAATGAGGCGTAGTTGCCTTGCGCTGGAGGCGGTCATATGCAAACGACTGGTACGTCACTTCGTATCGTGATGTCACTAAGTACAAAGGATCTAGAACGAGCTGTATTTAGAGCTTGATTAAATAAATGCTTTGTTTATAATGGGGAGGACGTCTTAAGCTATGAAACTTGCAGGAAGTTTTAATAGTACATAGATCTCTTATATACCGGTACCAAAAGATCAAGGCAAATTTGGTTTCTCATGTCATGACCCCTTTAAAGTTTGATTCTATGAGAATAGGGCAGTCCACAACACAAATATAACGATAACAATACAGAACAACATAATTGGAATCACTTTCCAGCTGATAAAAACATTGACAGCCAATCAGAATCCAACCGACTTTAACAAGCTTGAGCATTTAAAGACGACATAACTGCAGGATGCACTTGCAATAAAGAGAACACTGCCATGTGTTAATGTGGATACTAATATAATTATTGTTCTAATCTAGGTGTTAAGTCTTGATTAAAAGTAAAACAAAAAGTGTACACATTTCATTAAATTGCAGCCCATGTTTACAACATCAAAATGGCATAAAATGTTTTCAATTTAAAGGTGGGGTATGTGATTCTCTTTTTTGTCTATTTTTTCAAAATCACTTGAAATCCTATTCCTAACCCACTTACAGGCACTGAGTTAGAAGAACTGAAATGAAAATTAAGCAATTTAATCACCTGTGGAACGGGCAGGACTAGAATCATTGGACAGTAAGTTCGTCAATCAAACGGTCGTACCACACATGTTCTTTGAATGGGTGGGGTCAGGGCCAGCATTGGAGGAAAGAAGGTAGGACCATTTGAATTGTGTATTTTCAAAATCTGCCGGTCGTTTTGCAAATCCCATACCCTACCTTTAATTATGAAATAATAAAAACAGATCTCTTTTCAGCAAGATCAGGGTAATCCCTCAATCTTAACAGGAGGTGTAGACCTACTTTGGGGTTGGCAAGCGAGTTGATGACGTTCCCCAGGGCGAGGAGTGAGCGGTTGATGTTGGCCCCTTCTCTGAGACGAGCCCCCTTGGCGTTGGTCGCACTGGCTCTTTCTGAGCCGGCCAGGTCGATTAAGCTCATCTTGGCCACACGAACATTTGGGTTGAGACTGGCTGTCTTATCCTGCTGCCTCAAGTAGATCTGAAGAAAAAGATGGAGCGAGAACATTTCTCAGGCAGACTGAATATTTATATTTTCTCATGACAACTTTATAAGCCAGCTGACACTGGTTTAAATTTTGCAGTTATCTCTGAAACACCCAGATCAATTGATAGATGACTGAGATGTTGCATTGCAGATAAGATCAAAGCTTTATTACTTTTGAAATCACAAGATACAAGTTCATGAGTATAGGTAGGGCTGGGAAATAAAACGGTATCGGTTGCCCAACATCAAATGGCAAACGTAATGAAAGCGGAACGAAAATGCGCTACTCGTTATTTTGTGTTTCAAGGACTGTTTATCAGTTTGGACCAATGCAGCGCAAGCCGATCTTAATCAAGCGGCACTGTTACTACACAGCGCTAAGAGATCCAGTAAAGGAAGCATTTGAATTCACTACAGAAGTATAACATTGCTGCGAGATCTAGTGAAAAGCATTCAAATTTCTCCGTTATTAACGAATCAAACAGCGCTGATGTGGAAATCAGAGAAACATTGTGCCATGAATGAACTAGTTATAGGCTTTAAGTCCACAGAACAGCAACATTCACCATGGATTTATTGTAGTAACACTAAAGGTGATGATACACAGGGCAACTTTTTGAGCAATGTTGCTGGGCAATGTTGCTGTCAATGGGCAACCAGATGAGACACAGGGCCCACGACCGATCTAAATTATCCAGAAAGAAATATATTGCCCATTTTCAATGAGAAAGTGGCCAAGCAACAATCGCTCTGCAAGATTGCCCAGCAACATTGCTCAAAAAGTTGCCCTGTGTATCATCACCTTAACTGTAACCATGGAAGTTTGGCAGGAATAGTAAAATGCTTTCAGGTAGGTCTACATCACACATCTTTATCCAGCACTTCAGAACTCAAATATTATCATATTTTAATGTGATGACCAAAACATTATTTGTTCATCCTTCAAATATTACCCCCATTCATAAAACAAAAAGTTTCAAGATGTAGGAAAACTCAGTTATTTTTCTTTTTATAAATAATATTTTTTTTTAAATCAAGGAAATTTCTCAGGCATTTCTTTCTTTTTGCTGTATCGAAAAAATACCTAACTGTGACACCAGTGTGTCATATCAAACCATGAATTTTGTGAATCATTACACCTCTACTTATTACAGGTGTTGATCTACCTCAAAGTTTGCCTTGATTGTTCTACGTTTACACTTTTTGTAACATTTTATTTAAGTTCAAGAGTTTCTTAAACACTTTATCTTAATAAAAATACTTTTTGTTTACATTTTATTTTTGACTGCTAAAACTAATATAATTTGTTGTTTGCCTTAATAATGTGGATAATTAAAATAAAAACAATGGTCTAAATTCAAACTTTTCTACTTAATTATTATTGTATTATACAATAATTATAATTATTAATTATTGATACCAAACGATATGAAACATTATATCGTGATACATTTTTTAGCTATATCGCACAGCCCTAAGTATAGAAATAAAATAGAGAACCCAAATCAGAAAAGCCAAACAGCTTGATTTGTTATTACCTTGGCAAATCTTCCAGGAAATACACAAATAGCACAAAAATCTAATTGTCTATTCACGCAAGTCAACTGATAGCTCACGCTCAATATCAAAACAAGAGGATTAATGTAAAGTTGCTCAGGCCCATTGGGGTGCCCGCACACAGAATGAGGCCTAACAGCATAAAAACAGTTACACAGAACCGGATGTGATATTTACAGAGAAAAGAGGCAAGATAGCGAGAAGCCTTTTACCTGGAATACGGCGTGGGAGCGGGAAGACGAGGCGTTCATGTCAGTGGGGTGCTGCGTCCTGTTTCTGTTGCCATAGTCAAGAGCTTCAAGGATGTTCTCTGCAGATTTGGGCTACAAAGTGTCACACACACACACAGACACACACACACACACACACACACACACACAAAGCAATGATAACCAATGATAGGCTTACTCTTTGTGGTCTATGGTGACATGAATCAAGGTCACAGAAAATGCACAGATGAAACATGCAGCCCAACTTCACCTGGTGCAGGGTGAGTCCTTGAACCACAACTCCGTTGGAGCCATCCTCTCTCACCGCTAATGGACCAGAGTTAGTTAGCAAATCCCGAATCTGTTCATTATAAACCTGTTCCAGAGACAGTGCAGAATGTTATTGCTTAGAACACAAAAGGGCTGACTAACTCAAACTGCACAAGGAACAACGAATTAGAGCCAACACAATATAGCACTTTTTGTAAGGTGCACTCAGTTTTTCCTCTCGAAGGTGCACTCAGTTTTACCCCTCATTAAAGGTACTTAAAAAAAGCATTGTAACGAAAATATTTTGCTTTTGTGTGATTCTGCATCCATGCTGCTAAGTGTCAGTAAATGACTGCCATATTTTGACTAGTGCAAAAAACAAACACTAAGTGCACCTTTAAAACATGCACAGTACCGTTCAAAAGGTTGAGGTCAGTAAGACTATTTATTCAAGATCAAACTAAATTGAACAAAAACTGTTACAAAAATTGGAATATCGCATAAAACATTCACAAGTAAAGCAGCGTTTCCCTTCCATGTGTTCAAGAGAACAAAATTGACAAAAATATCTGCAATACAAATGAAAAATAATATCTGTGTAAAAAAAGATACAAAAATTGCTGCAATAAGGGAAGCCAGGTTAGTCAGGTTTTTGAGCTGAAACTTCAGACACATTCTGTGGACACCTGAGACTTATATTACATATTATAAAAAGGGACATAATAGGTCCCCTTTAAAATGTAACAATAGTTCACAATATTACTGTATTTTTGTTCAAATAAATGCAGCCTTGCGGATGGTGAGCATAAGAGACTTCTTTCAGAATAATAATTAAAAAAAAAAACTTAACTGACCCCAAATTTTGAATGGTAGTGTATATCAGTGACGGACACATAAAATACTAAAATCCTCCAGAAATCAAGAAGTAAAAAAACTACAATAAATCTGAATTAATAAATGCACAATACTGTTTACAGTCAGTGGAAATTTGAAACCTCACCTCAAGATAAGAAAAAGCTATGTTAAATACTTTGTCCTCCTTGATGAGGTCCATACGAGCAAACAGTTCCTTCATAGTGAGAAACATCACTCCTGGGGTTTCACTAGTGCCCAACATGGTGTGTGTTTTTCCTGCTCCAGTAGCTCCATAAGCAAACACTGGCCAAATGAAAAGACAAAAATTTAGGAATAAACTTGATCAGCTATACCACTGCCATAATGACATGAGCTATCTGAACAGTCTGATTTCCTGAGAACATCAAATAGTGACAAAAAAAGAATTGCCTAAAAATGACCAGGGGTATATTTCCCAAAAATATTGTATGCTGAGTTGATCATAGAGACCATTGGTGTTCTACAATCTACTTAGGCTTACAATGCTTTTGAGAAAAAGATCCCACTAGCACGGTGGGATGGGTGAAAAAAAAACACAGGCCTTGCTCTTGTTTGTAGCAGTAACAAAATATGAGAAAGGCATCAGGCACTTCAAAAACTTTTATGCTACTGACATGGATTAAAATTTTGTATCAACTTCTAGCAAGACAAAGACTGTGAGCCCAAAATTGCATAATAAATCCTGGTTTTACTGCTGAAACCAAGTACATGGCAGAGAAAGTTACTATCAGATTCAATGAATAGAAATAAAGTGTCTCACCAGTGCAGTTGTAGCCATTCAGGACACCATCCACTATTGCTTTAGTGGTGTTCTCAAAAACTTCCAGCTGTGAAGAGTCCTCACCAAACACGCTGTCAAACACAAACTTGAGGTCCTTATTGGCTCTCTTTCGCACATCCCTGTTGCCTACCCGCTGTCCCCGGAAAAATGTCACTTCTTCCTCTTTAGGATCAAAGACAAGCATGTGGTTGTCAACAACATGGACAACCTTCTTGCAATTTCCATCCTTTTCTTTGTTGTTTAAAGGACGAACACGAACCACCACTTTCACGTGGCTGCACACCTCCACATCTGACATTGTCTTGTTTTACAGCTTCCCACTGAAAATCTCTGCTTCTTGATGTTTGTGTATCTGTACAACACAAGAGAATAATTTTTATAAACAGGGCGATTTCAAACAATCTAACAACAGTAAAATGGAAATAAAATACAAGAAAAAGAGCAAATTACAAATAATTATTCAGTACTTTTTATGTAGGGAAAAACAAAAACAAACCCTATGACACTTATTTACTTTAAAGTGTCAAGACATGCAGGAAACATACATTAGGCTAATTTGTTTTATTGTGGCTTGATACCATTATAAATGAACTCTAACATAAGGGGGCTCAATATAACAAAACTAACGTTGAGCCTCATACTGCAAATCAGCCAGTAAAATTCTCTCATAGACTGTAACTAACGTAGGATGTTTTAGTATAAGGCCTTTGTTGAAACCAAACCAGCATAATCGTTACTGCAAACCAGATTTGGTGCCAATTCATTTTAATCGCACAGTAACACAGGGCCAGTCACATTCATTACACGATTGACTATATCAGCCGTCTATAAAGTTTAGCTGATTTTACTTTAAAACTAGTATTAGCATTAGTTAGTAGCATCTGATAGCGTTGTGCTAAAAGCTGAAGCTAACTGCTCATTCATTTAATTTCAAACACAAAAGATCAAGTTAACGCTATAAAATGTGTATAACCTACCATCTGATACAATATGAATCCACGGCGAATTATTTGGCTATGGTATTAATAGAATTGTGTACTTTAGTTTTAAAGCCTACATTTGAGCTGATAGTAAGCAAATCCAAAAACATAAGCGCGAATATTTCAAACACAAGCTGCTGTTCCGTCCCTGCATCTGATTGGATGAGCGCATTCTTACGTCAGGACGTGTGACGCTATGACTGGATCTAGGCGAATGAGAATTTTATTCACGGTGGAATATTGCATAAAATATATAATTACATTGATTGAACAATATGATTTCGAAAACATGTAAAATATAGCAGATAAATAAATGAAAAGAAGATAGAAACGCTTTGACTGATTAAACACGAAGACAATAAACACACGACTGCCGTTTTCAAAGCTTCAGGGGAAAAAATACACAGGTAAGTTACTGATTATAGCCTACTGATTATACTATACTGAATACTGATAGTGATACTACCATATTTTCATAATCTCAAAACATGTAAATATGGCAGTGATCACATGTATGCCATGTGGAAAAACCCAAAGCCCCATTTTGATTTAACTGATATCAATATTGATTATTAAATTGTTTTGTCATATTAAACTACTTTTAAAAAGTCACTTTCTCGACAACTATATGCCTACAAATGTATACAATTATGTTAATATACGGCTGTATCTTTCTATTGGTTCTAAAAAAACAAAACTTTTTTTACTCTGTAGTTTGAGACTCACAGTTGTGAATAAAACATATAAGTTACATACTTATTTAGATGCATGCATCACTGAACTATGTATAAAGTAAAATATATGAGTATAATTTGATTAAACTGATGAACATTAATTGAAGTGTCGCATATATGAATTTAGTCACATTCTGCATATGTAAAATATCGCTATTGTATGTAACTTAGTGTATTGTGCTCGTCCTGTTGCAGGAGGAACACAAAATCGTCATTTCTTGTTTCTTACGGGAGCAGTCACAGCTGCACTCATGAACCTCCACGCTGAATAAAGGACCAAGCAACCTTGCTTATTAGTATAATAGCGATTAATCATTCATTCGCAACCTGCTGTATTGTTTTATCTGTTTGCATAGTAAGTTCTATGTTTACGAACTGACCTTTGAATAATATATATATATATATATATATATATATATATATATATGTATATATATATATACTGTATGGTGTGCGGAGACATATGTCTGTAAATACATCGTGTTGACTGACATGACAACAAATACATGCACTTCCTTTAAAATCTGACAAATCTGACACAAACACATCCTTGAAAAACCCTTGCTTTGGCATCCTGCACGTGTCCTTGTGTTATTGGCGGGAGTTTCTCAATAGATGTTAAATGCTGCTACATTTACAAATTATAAACTGATGGGTAATATTAAATGTATAAGAAAGTAGTTTATCTTATGACTTTTGCATGCTCACACCATATTTGCATTTTTAAGTGATTGTGCGTTTAAAATATCACCCTTTTAAAATTAAACCTTTAATGACACTTGAAAGTAGGTAGATAAAACAGATATCGTGTTTGAAAAAATTATTTCTCTTGGATTATATAGCTTGTCAGTATTCTCATTATATCTCATACCTTTTTTTCGTCCTCTTCTGTGCAGAACCTAAATGCCTATATATCGTTTCTTGGTTACTCCTTGCAAATGGACATTGGGACTGTGTAAAGATGTGATTCGTGACCACGGCTCCAAAATGTTCAGACGATGTAGGAGCAAGTTGTGGCGTCCATTGAGGCCCTATACTGGCTCAGTGCCTTCAAGCCCTGATTCTGAGTTAAAAAATTCAGAGATGTCAACCCAAAGCGAGAGACCCTTACACACACCAGTCATGGTGAAGGAAGTGTTGCAGTTTCTGGACATCAAACCCGGGCAGGTAAGTCAGTTCTTTATTTGAAGTCAGCTTTCACTGAAATAAAGTGTTTACACTGACTATACATGTATATCTAGCAGTTTGTGAGGTCACATTGTGTCATTTGCATCTTGGACTTATATTTTTTGTGGCTGAATCTGTAATGATTCCATGAATAAAGACCTACACTGTCAGAAAAAAAGTGCAAAATTGTACATTTAGTGGTACAACATGGTACTTTATCTAGCACTAAAAGGTGCATATTAGTACATTAGAGTAGTAATATGTACCCTTAAGGTACTAGTATAAATTAATCTTTTAGAGGTAAATAAGGTATGTCCCTATAATGGCACTGCCCCAGTGACAAGCTGTTGTACCCCTTAAAGGTACAATATTTGCAATTTTTTTCTGAGAGTATATGTTTAGTTATTAAGTCTGATTTCATGAGATAAGATTGCAAATTGCCAAATGAATAAATGCAAAATATTGACGAATATTTACCCTCTACCAAATATAATTTCGAATAGCAGTATCATCAGAAATCATGTGATTCGTGACATGTTTAGATGAAAATAATTAATGAAGAAGAACATAACGTGCATCCTTTTTAACTCCTACACAGGGTGCAACATTGAACTTTTGTGTTTGTGTATTTGTGTATGTATGTGGGAAAACCTGGAGGCGGAATGTTGACTTGTCATCGCCATGTTAACCACATGCCGTCTTGACAAGAAAAAAAAGTTGTTCGTCACCAAAACTTTTAGGACTCCCGATTTGTTAACTGTCCCCTCTTGGGAAGGGTAGGGAAGTTAGCAGAGTGCTCACAGACCTTGGCGTACTCTAACGTGCGAGCAGGCCAGATGGGCGTGAGTCAAAGGGCCTTCTGCTCTAGTGGGCAGCTTGAGATGGGCATCGCTGGGTCCTACCGCTCAAATACTTGCTTATGCAGGTGGGGGCTCCGGGTCAGTGACTGAGTCAGTGATGGCACCACTGTTGGGTTGTTGGCAGATCGTGGGGCACCACAGTACCACACCACTCCTGACTAAGGTTTGCACCTCTTAACTTCACTATCCGCCCATGGGCCAACTGGTGCAGAGACAGCCTGCCAAAGGCCTGCGTTTAACCAAATAATCAAATAAAAAATAATGAGACCGTCTGTGCTTCAATAAGGAATGCATCTCACAGATGTGTTTTTGAATGCAACAGGGCTGTGCGCCATTTAGAATTGAATTGAGAATGCTTTTTAAATTCTGAATTTGAAGTTGAATTGAAGTGGCAAACAGGAACTAGAATTGAAAATTGAATTTAAGGAAGTAGAATTCAAATGAATTGAAATTCATAAAAACTCAAATAAGTGTAATTTAAGAAAGTTTGCTAAGATTAACTTTGAATGTTGGCATGACAGCCATGTCTAAAATTGAGAAATGTTTACTTTACAATAAAGTAAATTTGTGAACATTATTCATTGCATTAGCTAACAATAAACAATTTTTTCTACATTATTTATTAATCCAGTTTAATGTTAGTTTATAAATATTCTATTATTCATGAGTAATTTATGTTTTTTCATACATTAATGTTAATTTGTACAACTTGATAATATTATAAAATGTATTAATGTGCGTAGAAATTACCAGTAGCCTTGATTATTAAATGCTGTAAATGTACTGATCATTGTTAATTCATGATGTATGTTAACAAATGTCAACAAATTGTTTTCAAAAACTTCAAAACTTAAAAAAAAATTCTTTTAAACATAATTTCCCAGAATTACCTGTTGAATTTCGTTGAATTGCAATTGAGTAAATTCATCTTCTTGTCATTCCATTTCAAAATCCATTTCAACTTATGGCCAATTAAATTCAAATTCACACATACGTGAAATGAAAGGACGCTTATATATATATATATATATATATATATATATATATATATAAAGAAATTGCAATATATATATAGAAGCAATTTCTTTTTTTTTATTATTTGGGATTAGACAATAAGTAGAGTAAAGTGATATGTGGAAAAATTATGTGGGTATTAATGTATTTAACATACTGTACTGTGCTGATTTTAATGCTAAGTGGGAGTTACAGCAGAATTTCAAGATGCGCCTTTACTGCCATGACTTTAGTCTTCTAATCAGAAGATCTGTTTTATCGCTTGAAGCGTTTAGTCTCAAAATGTAAAAAGCAAGCAGCAAATTGTTCAATGTGAAAAACAAGAGCTGGTTCATGCTCTTCTAATAATTACCAATTTAGCCTCCTTTATTATTACTCTGACAGACAGCGTAATAATAACTGTTAGTCAAACGCTTACTGTGACTGCTCAGAGGGATCACTCTAATATTTTGATCTGCCATTGTAAAGCAATCAACCCCACTGCAGAAGCTCTCATCCAACGAGGCAGGAGTAAGTATGAATGGAGCTCTTAGGCAATCAAAGAGTAAACGCAGCAATTACACCAAAGTGGGTAAATGTAGGCTTTCAGCCGGCCACCTCCCACGCAGTTATCCATGAATGGATAGCAGCACAGGTGAAGGGTTTTCACGCATCACCCCCTGGTACGGCAGCTGCAGAGTAGATATTTCACTGATAATCCATCAAAATTGTAGACTGGGTAAACTCAGCCCGATCTGCCGGTGATTTGATTTCGCCCGGCAGCTCAGGCTGGAAACCTGTACATTTTTCTATCCTGCTTCCGTTACAAATCTGCGGGGACCAATCACAAACTGGCTTATCCACCTTGCGCGCTATTGGCGAGTTTAACAGATGGCGATAGAGAAACGATCGTCAATCCAATTCCTTTTAACCTCTCGATGATGCTCAATGGCCTCTTTAGTTTAGCAAACAAATCGCTCGAGTGGCTGTAAATACCACTCACTTTCATGTTTTTTTTTTTCACAACCTGCAAAAATTGCTCGATGCCATTCCTGCTTCTGCAAACCACTGATCAATTCTACAAACCAACACGTTTGTTGACACGTTTCCTGCCTAGAGTTTTCGCGTCGCTCTGCAAAGTACGTCACCCGGATAGTTGGTCTGATTGGTTGAAGGACTATCCAATTGCGTACAGAGTCATTTGAACTATGCCCGTTGATCACGCCTCTTGTGCAGTAGAAAATACAGAAAAGACTCCCCAGACTAATGTTCAATCTTAAAAGATTGGTTCTGTAAGCAGGATTGCCCTTGAATGCTCCATGACGGTGATGGCATATGGTCTGTGCTTTACTTGTTTGACAACAGTTTGCCTGTATACATCCGGTTATGACAACAATCACGTTATTTTTCCCCTCATTTTTATTTTCCTGTGCTCCCAATTCACAACTGTTACTCAGCCACACGGTACCTGCAAAAGCATAATTACCACAAAAATTCCAGTAAGAACAGCTGCACACTTCATTTCTCATTCTGCTTACAGGTGTCACCAACATGTGTGGTGGCCCACGCCAACTTTCCTATTCCCATGGGAACTGTTGAAACAGTTGAGGGAAGGTTACCCATATTTAGCTTACCACCTAGAGCCATTGCAAAACTGATTTTTGTGATATTTTGGGGATTTCAAGCATGACATTGTACTGCTCCAGCACCTTCCTATAGAGCACAAAAGTGACCACTGACTTTTTTTCTGCAGTATCATTTCTAGAAGTATTTTATTTTGTTTCCTTCCTAAGTGTTTTAATTTATTCCCATACATTTTTCTCCATTAGGCAATTTGATTTTATAATAAAAAAGAGTCTTTAAACCAAAAACAACCAGCTCTGAGATTAATCATAACATTACAACATTTAATTCAAAGCAAAAAAACTAAAACAAAAAAACTTCAAAATCCAACAAAGGGTATTGTCTGCTTAAATTTTACAAATTACATTATTAAATAAAATGTTACAATATAAATTGTTTCAATGTAAGTTAAATAGCAAGTCTTTTTGTATGGAGAATATGAATTGTTGTGCTCTATTGAAATGTGAAGATAGATGTCACAGCATACATATCAAAGTGTGATAAAAAGTATGTACAATGTATATTATATATATATATATATATATATATATATATAATGAAATCTGGGAACTACAGTACATTAAGTGACTGGGGATTTTTCATTCTCAATCTTTCAGTATTTCATTATCCTGTTTTATTTCTTATAGAAGCTTCCATTGACAGAGGGAAAGAGCTGAGGGAAAGCTGGAATTCTTTTTTAATTCTCTCTATTCTCTCCCATTCTGGGCCTTTTCAACTTCCTCTCACCCATAAATTACCCAAACTAGAGCAGCCTCATCATTAGCCACCAAATTTGCCTGGACAAAAATGATGTTTGGTACAACTGGATATTCTATTCACCTTGAATTGCAGACCCACTTTGCCGGCCGAAAAACCATTTTACACTAATTATCTTAACCATCAGGATGCGATTGTAGCATTTGGCTAATTGAATAATGAGCAGTGTTAATCCTACAGTTTGATTACAGGGGTGAAATGTGGAAGCCATTTGAGAATGACAATAGCTGCGGAGTAGGAGATGGGGGAGTGGGAACTTCCATCTGTCTAAGGGGAATAGACATGTTTGTCCGCATTAGACCTACAGCCGTGTTTAATACTGCACTGTACGTGACCTGACCAGGTAGCGATACATGCCTTTCTCCCTTCTGTTAGGAAATTAGTTTAAAATTGGTTTAAACGTTTCATTCAATTGGATTAGTTTTTCTGGACGAGCGTGTGCATAGTTTGCGTTAAATGAAAAATGAAGCGAGAGATTTCATTTTTACTTCATTTCATTTTCCGCCTTTTCTTCTCTGTCACAATCTTCAAGTGCACATAGAGCTTAACTGAGTGTAACAGATTGATATGAGGAGGTTCACAGGTTCAGCTTTTTCATTCCTTGCCATTTCAGACCAATCTCAAAACCAGATGTGACCCTTTAGGAATGATTCTATTGCTGTCTCACAGTGTTAGAGCCAATTGGAAAGGCCAAAAGGCCTGTATACATGTGTAGCCATGAATTTCTCTTTGGCTTTTCATTATACCATCATTGCAGGTGTGCATTTATTTTTTGTCCTCTTGCTTTTCATTTACATTTCACTAACAGGATTTAGTCACAGCTCATCATCGAAACACTGCATTTTCAAAGGCATATAAGGATAATAGGCAGGACAGAAGCTGGGCATTATGTGGCTATAATGTAATGCATATGATATTAGGGAAGCACATATATCTGTACCAGACTAGTTTTCCAATATTAGAGATTTTAATTGTGCATGATAATTTATTTTATTTACATTCATTTACATTACCTTTGTCATCGTCTAACATTTACTTAAAGGGGCTATATGTAGTTTTTAGCGGCCTCTAGCGGTGAAGTTTCAGATTGCAACAAATTTTGACAAGAGCGCTCGTGCTCGAACTCATAGACATACCGTCTATTACGCAAATATCTCGGCGAATACTTGACGGATTCAGCTCGTTGGAACCGTCTAGTCGAGCTGAAACCATATAAGTTTCATAATTTTTGGTGCTGTTTTCGCGGAGATATTAGCCAAAAACCATCGGGTGCGCTGCAAAATTGCGGACGCCGGTGACGTCACAATCTCAGAAGAAAATTGTTCGTATCTCTGGAACGCAAAGATCCAGAGAGCTCAAATTCGGGGGAGGAGGTCCCAGGGGGACCCTTGCCCGGATGCTAGAGTGGCGGGACTCTGGGACGCCCCCTACCTGATCGCCGTTCGCTGGGAGCCCCGATTTTGGCCCCGCCCAGCACTATGAACGATTTGAGTCTTGGGAATATTGATCAAAGATTGGCCGAGATATAAGCCGAAAAACGTGCGCCTTTGACCGGACGTAACTCCCTGACCGTCTACAATAGACTGTATATAAAAGGAGAGAGGCTCGGGAGCGCGCATGCATGTCACATCCGATGGATTTCGCTGTAATTCCGACCCGGAGCCTTCACACAGAAATAGGAATACTGGCCTTCAGAGGTAATAGCAAAACCTGACAAGTGGATCATTGTAATGTGTGATTACAACCCCTTCACACACAGGCAATAAAAAAAGAATTAATTTTAGTAGAAAAGTTACATATAGCACCTTTAAATATGATAAAATCACAAATTTAATAAAACTGTTAAATCTTTACCAAATCAAAGCAAAAATACTCTACATTATAGTGCTGGGATGCCTAAATGTATTTTTATCATTTAAAATGATTGCTTGCTTGTTTTTAAACAGGATTCCCTGAACACTTAGCTTATCTGCCACTGGTCAGACAAACAGACTTCCCCGCCTCCCAAATCACACCATTGGTTGAGTCAGTGTTGCTATGTCAGGCAGCTTAAACAAACAGCAATGTTGACTGCACATTAAACTGACTGAGAAAGTATTTCAACTTTAAACTTCACCTCGCCCCCCTCAACCCGAGCTGAGGAACATAATGATGTTAGAATGTCCTGAGGTGATCTTATAAACAAAAGACTCATTCTTATTGACAGTTTGCAATGTGTATTTCTCTCCAGTTTCCTTGGTGAAGGGGCATACGTTATTGTCTATTAGATTTATACACTGCGATCTGGTGGGCCCATTCTCAGATCTCACCAAAGGGCCTTTTTACTTGGTGACGTCCACCCACGACCCAGCCAATCTCCTGTGATAGATTCCTTGGTACTGGCTTTCCCCTGGAGCCTGCCCACGAACAATCGAAGCCAGCCGCTGCTTTATTCATGTCCTGTCTCATTTATTGGCCCTGCTCTTAGCGCCTGGTTACACACATTTGCACGCCCACTCAGTAAAGACACACCCTGACAGGAAGTGATTTGTTTCGTTTTATTGCCCGTCGAAATCCCCAACGCCCCCCCTTTTCTAGTCTTTACCGTCTTGTCCCCTCCCTGTGGAGAGTGTTTGATCCAGGCAGGTGGACCAGCGGGGATGGACACAGCCAGGCATAGGGGAATCCTCTGCTCTGGCTCAGGCTCTGTCACCAGGGAGAAAGGATTGCAGCCAAGGGAGATTAATGAGCTGTCAGTCTGGAGAATGGGGGAGGATTCGGGAACTGGCTGAAGTTACCTTTCGGGGCTGATCTGGGGTCAGTTGAACAGTTTGTCTTTCAGTGATTCTGAATTAGATGGCGATAATGGGGTATGCTCTTAGAGTTGCATGAAGCATGGGGTCCTGCGATAAGTGACCCTCTGACAAGATGCCCACCCTGGCCACACCTTCTTTTCTCCTCTTTCACTGAGATAGAATATCACCTGCTGTCATATGTGACCATCTCTTTTGTTCACACCACCAACATGAATTTACTTTTTTTTTTGGTCAATGCAACAGGTGACATAGACAAAGACATAGATGGAAACTCTATCTTCAGTTACTGACCCTCATGTCGTTCCAAACCTGTCTGAATTTAGTTTATTCTGCAGAACACAAAATAAGATATTTTGAAGAATGTTTAAACTGTTTTTGTTCAAACAGTGAAAGTCAATGGGGTCCAAAACAACATTGAACCGCACTGACTTTAATTGTATGGACATATTCTTTATTCCCCACAGGTTTGGAATGACATGAGGGTGAGTAAATGGTGACATAATTTTCTTGAATGGGTGAACTACTCCTTTAATACTTTGTGTTAAATGGCCGGCCGTGAAAGACCCGATGACGGCAATCGGCAATGCTGACGCTGTGGTATTTATCAACAAGCCATGACGTCAGCGCATTGACAGGGCCAGTAGGACAGGCGGCAGACCTCAATAAATTTTCATGTAATGTTACACTCGCACCGGTCATGCATGGCAAATAGGTCTGTGTGCTTAGGTAAGGTGCAGACTGCATTCTCCTGGTGGACATGTTGTACTGGGGATATTTCTGGTCTGTTCTGGCAAGCCGCTGTCTCCTCCTTCAGCCTGTGGCAGTATTTTTTCGAGGAGTGTGGCCCATTGAAAGACGAGGCTGGTGAATAATTGATCTCTGTAATTAAACACTCCAGCAAGGGATGGCAGAGCTGATTGACGGCCAGATATTAAGCCCGAGCCTCGTAAGGTTGCAAGTTTAGTCTGGGGTTATCAGTGGCCATGAGCAAAGTCTCTCTCTGTCTGTCTCTCACTCTCCCTCTCCCTGACTTCTCATTACTCTCATGAATAGACAATTGGGCCATGGTGGTGGAGGCGCGGCATGAAAGGGAGTCCGTGACATCATTAGCCAAATGTATCATGGCTGTACCAGGTGGCTAAGCTGGCAAAGAAGGGACAGCCTCTTAGTGGGAGCTCAGCTGAGGCCCTCAAGCGTTCTGTGTCGCCACAGCAAACCCCCCCCCCCCCCCCCCCCCCCCCCCAAAAGGGCGATGCTGGTCACTTTTGCGTTGTTTAATATGTTTTAAATGCATTGTTCTGATCCACTGCAGGAAAGGCAACCTCTACAGCAGCCCTTGAACTTTGATTTGCATGCCATTTGCTATTTTATATATTTTTTGAAAACTCTCTATTCTCGCTTCAGGGACACGGGGGGAAAAAAAGCTGTAAATATTGCGGCATATTAGTCACCAAGCAGCGTGCCACTCTGCAGCTCTGTAGGTGAAACGAAACACCCACTTCTTTGATGGTAAATAACTCCAACAATGATGTGAAGGATAATTACACTAATGATGCAAGTAGCTTCTCGTGGGGGATTTAAAAAAAGCCTGAAGTTGAAGAATGGTTTCTGGAAACCCACACCTGAACGTTCACTTTAATAACTGATATTTAAGTATGCAGTCTCCTTCAAACAATATTGCTGAAATGTGGGGAAAAATAAATAAAGTGAAGCCTCTCCAAGACACGGGAGTTATTACTAAGGGTTTTATTACAATATTTACATTTGCGCCTACCGGGTGAGCGTGGGCTTGCTAATCAGATGTATGCCCCGTGGACAGCTGGATAGAGCGATGACTCATCACAGCAACATGGCCTTGATTGGGGTTTGCATGAAAGCTCAGAAACCGCAGGCATGCTATTATTTGAATTATGATTCTCTATAATTTATTGCACCAAATTTTCATGCTGAAGCCTGGCCCCTGACGTGTCGGGATGTCAATAGTTATGATCACATTTAATGCAGGTGCACTAATAGGGGCACTGGGGTTAAGGGCAACATTAGATATTGTCTTACAACACCGTTATCCTTGTTCTCTGGTAAACTCCTTGACAGATGCTTTCTCGCTTGTGAAAACGAGGCTTTGAGAATGAATTCATGATTGTTAGCCTCCTTCCCACCGACTCGCGGTTTTGATGTAAAACTTTACCGTTAGTGGAGATTTGGAGGTGAGGCTTCAGCAACAGCTGCTGCTGTTTTCTGCTGGTGAGCTCATGCTGAACTTTGAACAAATGCTAATTTTGGAATTGGAATCTGAATATTTTACACCCAAATTAAATGCACAAACTGAATAAACTATATGCAAAACATGAAGGCAAAGCTTTCGTAGTAGGATGCTTGCAGAGCCTCTTGCTGATCCTCAGTGTCTTTTAGCAACATTGATCCCACGCTGGGGAGCCAGGTGTCAATAGGCACCACGGGTTGTGTCCAGGGCCGGAAGCGCAATCGCTTCACAGAAGGTCAGATGGGCTGTACTTTATTTATTTTTTTTGTCGTCCTCTCCCTCTCTTCATTTTTAATCACTGGTAGATCTCATTCAGCAGACACATCTTCCCCTAAAGGGAGGGGAGGCAAGGAGAAAGGGAAAAAAAAACAAAAAGTTTTTGTGCTTAATGAGTCAGCTTCCTGACACAGAGCCTTCCTGCACAGCCGTGGCCTAGACTAACTAATTGAAAGCTGTTTCTGATTTAATTAAAGTGCTGTCTTTGGCCTTATGTATCTGACTGATGAATGCAGTCCGGTACATAGTATATGTAATGCTAAATGTTTAGGTCTATATGTGTTGATGTCCGTGTGAGACACAGACTCATGCTTTGAGGTAGCTTGTGACCGGCTCCTGCTGATTCCTGAATGGATGGATGTAATAGTGATGAGGGCCCATTCTAGTTTTATGAGTGACAGGAATTGTAATGTATGGCGTTTCATTTTGCTGTTGTGAAGCAGGTGTCTTGGTTGGTTATGGTTGCCTATAAGATGTATAAATGCCTTGAGGGCAAAACGGTGAGCCAGGGCCAAAAGCAAAGCCTTTTTTTTACCCACCAACTAAAATGTTATGTGTTTGGATTCATTGCATGTGGATTTTTGCATTAAGAAATAATAAAATAGCTTCATCCTATGCATAAGGTCTAATACTAAGCCAAACTCAGCTTAGATTATCACAAAAAAAGTATTTAGTTAAGATAAAGCATTTTCCATATAAAACAAATGCACATTTAATAATATTTTATTTTATTTTATTTATTTGTTACAACATTCAGTTTAGATAATTTATCTTACAAAATGTTGATTTGTCACTTTTCTGGTTAGAGTTAAAATGAAAGATTTTAATTTATTTAAATATTCTTTTCTTTTCATTTCATGTAATGATTATTTCTCCCCTCTTGGGTGTTAAAACATCCATCTTAAATAATATTTCACACAACTGTTGATTTATATCTTCTTTTAGGTTATCAGATTTTTTCCTTTCAAATATTACAAAATGTCAAAAGGTTCTAGCATACTGTGAAATGTGCAAAACCTGGAAACTCCCTGTTGTTTGGCCTTACAACATACAACATACCCCTGTTGTTTGTATAGCCTCTAACTACATGTAGGTACATATCTGTTACACAGTCTGACAAGCATATACACACCCAGACCAGGCATGTGTATGCATTTTTCAGTGAAAAGACTCTGGTTATGTATTATAAGTGAGGGGTGTTTGGGTTACAGCGGAGCTGGGGCTTTCATCTGCTTTGGCTGAAATGGAAGCAGTCGAGAGACACCGATAGAAGCTAAAGGGTCAGGTGGGCTGTATGCATTACCCTGTGCAGTGCAGGGTTTCACCTGATGGACCTCACCTGGGGAAAAAGAGACAAGAAACAATAAAATGACTTGGGGTCAATCAATCAGGAATTTTGATCTGTAAATGCACACAGAAGCAAAGATGTTGATTGCTAAAATGTTTGAATTTTGAAATCAGGGATGCACAATTTATGGGTTTCATTTCGGTTATTAGATGGTTTTGGAAATATATCAGCTGATATGAAATATTTCAACCTATTTTTAGGATCATAACACTCATTTAAAGTTAATCTTCAAAAACACTAATAATTAAATAACATGGTTACATGTCATCTTTAGCAGATATCAAAATCAGTTTTTCATAATGTTCATTATAATGTTGAGATCAGATGCCTGCTTCACTTTAAATTATTTATTTTATTTTTTATCTATTTATGCAAAATAATAACGAATTTAAATATTGGCCATTTATTTGTTATTGGCCATGCATGACAACAATTATCTGTATTGGCCAGAATTTTAATATCTGTGCATCCCTATTAATTTTTTTTTTTTTCATTTGTAGCTAGCATAATTGCCCATTTTGATCCAGTTTTGAAGCAGATTGTCTAGGTTTCAGTTTTGTGCAGGTCCCACATCAGTGTCATTGGTGCTGGTGCTGCTTGTCTATTGTCAGGAAACACTTTGTCAGAAAAAAAAAACTCCTCGAGTGGTGCTGATGACGGACTCTTAAAAGCAGAGGCAGTGGAAATTTACTCTGAATTACCTGCACAGGTGGTAAGCTCAGGAGGGAGGGCTTAGAGCGGGTGAAGAAGTCTCTCAGCACATCATGTTTGGGGCCCATTGGGGATATACTCCACTATGAATGATGAGTCATATTTCAGCTGTTGTAGAGAGCCCAGAAAGAAATTAATGTAAAAGTAGGTGTTTATAATACATAAATTAGAATTTTTATTAAAATTATTTTTATTGTTATTTGCTGGCTTTTTTCACCTAACTATTAATTTTTTAAACACTTAAACACCCATCAAATCCTGAAAACCAAAAATTGACAAACACACTCTTAAAAATAATGGTTCATTCTAGAATCTTAGATTTAGCAAATAATCCTCTTTAGAGATTATTGATGTTCGTTATGATGTGTTGATTTGATTATATGTTCTTTAAAGCACCAAAACACATTATTTTTCTGAAGTTCTATGTGGAGCTTAAAAATGTTCTTGGAGTCAGGAATCAGGCTAAAAAAATGGTTTTGGTTGAAACTTTTTTTTAAAAGAGTGCATTTCTTTTGATGTATATACGATTAAAAAATATCCTGTGATGACTGGACAGGAAATAATAGGGGGGAAAACATACCATTGAAACGTATCTTCATGTCTAATGTATCTTTTTGTTTGTTTTATTTTTGCATTAAAGTGACTTAATTAAAAAAATGCAACAACGCAAACAAAATTGTATAATTATATTGCAGCATTAACTGTATTTTTGCCCCACGGTCCTCAATCAAGTTTGATTTTTGGTTCTCGTATTAAAAAATAGCTCAACTGTGAACGTCTACTTTTAAGCGGCCTTTGTTAAATATTTTCAACATAGGCATTTCAAAGTTTTTCAATAAAGAGTTCTTGAACCAAACCAACCAGCTCTGAGATGAATCACAACATTAAAGGGACAATATGTAGCTTTTTTTGGCCACAAGAGGGCGCAGTTTCCAACAATAACAAAGGCGTATGTTTATGACGCAGTGACAAGCTGAATGATGGGACTTGCTGTCAAGCTGATGGATCTAATAATGTTTATGGATGAGTGAAAACACTCATGTTTTTTAACATTACAGTGGTATGAAGCAGGTCGCGATTGCTAATAAGATATCACATGCGAGTCCCGCGGATATAAAGGAATAAGGACATTTCATCCTATCGAACTACACGCAAGTGCTGAATTACTCACACAGGTCAGTTTATTAGACGAATTAAACTTGTGAGGTAACGCAGCGCTGTTTCACTTGGTATAATGTTACACTATCACACTAAACAGCATTTAAATGTGTGTTGAAAATTATAATGTTATTCTACGTGTTAGTTCGTTTGCTATACGAAACTAGCAGCTAGATCAACATTAGAATAACATACTGACCATATTCTAACATTTCATCATGTCGAGCTAACGTTATAACATTGATTTGTTTTATGTACATTTGCTCACCTGTCTAATAAAGCTGTGAAGTCGTGACTCGTGAAGCTCTGTCAAGTCCAAATTAGTCACGGACGCTAGCTCTCTGTCGAGTGGAAGTCAGTCTCGGACACTAGCTCTCTGCATCTCAAAAACGCCACGCTGATATTGATCCTCGTTTTAGTTCTCCTTGTTTGTCCCAAAGTCTGCTTGCCATGGTCTATGTTTGAACGAAACAAGAACTGCGTGCCGCTAAACGTTACTTACTACGCAGTTGTCCACGTCTGTCGCCATGGTTACGTCATGGCGGAAACCGAGGATAGCGCGGATATTGCGTCATTGACAGGCGAAATTTTTTCCCGGGATGGCCACTTATTTAAAATTGGAATTTCTCTGAAAGAAAAAATCTTTGGAGACTTTTGGGATATTGTAAGTACACAACTGCAGGAAATATATCACACTGTGCAAGTGATTTTTGGATATTTTAGTACAAAATTCTTACATATTGGACCTTTAAACCTTTCATTCAAAGCCAAAAAAAATATTTGAAAGTCTGAAAAAAGACAAAAGCACTAGACTGCCTTTTATGAGACATTAAAAAACTCATCCATCCCTTGAAGCATTACGAATGATGTAATCAAGTCAGAAACGACAGTGCAATATAACACCTTCATTGATTGTAAGTATAAAATTCCATATATTTTAAGTTTATTGGTAGATATCCAAACATATTCACATCTATAGTTTGAGAGTGTAGAGAGACTGACTCGATTACGTCATTTGTAATGATTTATTGGAGTGGGCTGTCACTGTTGAGCTCCTTTGCAGCAATTCCTGTTTCCACAGAAACAGACTTCTTTGATTGGTGGATCTCTCCTCGGGATTATGCGTATTGGGTAAATTGTGAACAATATTTTTTTTAAATGAAGTCATGCTGACTTGTGGTTTATACAGAAGGACATTGTGCCCTACAATCACGGAGCTCTTGGTAGGTCTGTCTTGAAAGATTAATATGTTATCACTAGAAATTAATGGGATTTTTTCTTGCTCCAGATGGAAACAAGTAGGGGTGAACATGGAACTAAGAGTTGCAGAACTCTGGGTGTTGGGCCATTCTGGATGGTTCCAGCCCGATTTAACCACATGCCTTTAACTATTTCTTTGTAAGTAGGTTGCATTTGTGCACTCTTCCTGTGCTCTTCCCCCATCCAGCGGCCTTTACTGTATAAAATCCTCTATGAACTGCTAATTCCTCTGTCTTAAAATGCTGTGCCTCAGGGCTCCCTCTGTCAGAGGCCTTATCCACTGCACAATTCACAATCTCTGTCCCTCTCCACCCATCCATCCTTCCATCCCTATATCCTTCTCTTTCCTTTCATCTCTCTCCTCCTTTCTCTAAAACATAATCAAATGACTTGAACTCCTCATCCCATCCTTCACGTCTCTCTTTCTCTCACTCTATCATCACTCTTTTACAAGACTGTCTTCATTTAACTAGACCTCTCTTTACAGGTCCTAATAGTCACAGATCAGCGCCTCCTTTGTCCACATCTACTGGCATGAAATTCACCTTCAGGATGGATTCCATCTCTCTCCCTATTTTTCTTTCCCTTCACTCTCTCTCTTACTTCTAAGAGTTACTTCCAGGCTTCCAGCTGTTTCCCCCCTCCCACCGTGAGCATTTATTCTGAATTTGGTTTCATTAGAGTTTAAATATAGCATGTATTGTTTCTGTCCTATAGCTTACTGACAATAGTGTTATACTCCCTGCTTCATCCAAGCGAGCAGAGCTCTTTAAATACAGGCCTGGCTCTATCGAGGGCTGCTGTTGAATAGAGGGTGCTAGATCAGATATGACCTTGTTTTTTTGTCTTGCTCTCATTTAGGCATATTAAAGGAGGCCCTCTGGTATCGGCAGATCTTTTGAATCATACCCCAGTTTTGCAGGCTAGACTTAAAACCTTATCCACTCTGAATAGAGAGCACGCCTGTCTAAATACGGGACAAACATTTTGCTCTGTTTCTTTTTTTTGTATTAAAATGTTAGTCAACACTAAATGGAGATTCCCCCTATTTTCTTATTTATCTTATTGTGAGTGATTCATCCACTCATACATTTTTTTTTTTTTACCATGACTGTGTAATTTTGTAATAAAAATGTAATCTCGATCTTGTAGTGAAACGAAAGACTTCTCTCTGGTGATGTATGTCAAACTTCTCCAATCATTTAGTCCACTTAAAGGGGTCATGACATGTTTTTTTGTTTTGTTTTATTAGGTTCCCTTAGGTGCAATTATAGTATTACTATAGTTTTTGGTACAAAAAAAACATTTTCCCTCCCTGTTTCTCACCTCTGATTCAAACAGTCTGTTTTGGGGGTGTTTCCCCTTTAAGACTTCAGTGTTAACGCCCACTGTTATGATTGGCTAACATCAGTGCTGCTTATGCATACATTATTAACGTTAATCATTTTGTATCACATGTAGACTACACAATGCTCCACCACGTGAAACTTCGGTCTTCCAATCTTTTAACATCGTGTCAATTCACAATTGATTTTGATTCATATGCGCGAGGGAGGGAGAGAGAGAGAGAAAGAGCAAGACAGTTTGAAGGCGCCCGCGCGGCCGGGGCTCGCTCGCTCTCTGCTCGTTCTTTCAGTAACATGCCCTGTCACACTCATCTGATCACTCACCGTTCAAATAAAGCTTTGGCGCGCTGCATATGCTGCAAATAAACTGCATCCAACTGCTTTCCCTGACGCCTGGATCGTTCGGCAGCGTATTCAAACATGTTGTTTGTCCACAGGAGGAACAGCACATCTGCGTGGCATCACAGTCATCTTGTAAACAGACCCACTCGCTGACAGTCAGATCTGTCAGAAACAGACCAGTCAGATCTGCCTCCATCCAATCAACAACCGATGGACAGAACAAAGGGTACATTCAGATTGCAGGCAAATATGGCCCAAATGTGACTCAGATCTGTTTTTCTCATGACAGTGTGAACAGCACAAACCACATGGAATCTGATGGATTGCAAGGGAATCAATTCAGATTTTTGCCACTTCGGATACGTTCACACTGGCTACGTTCAGACTGTCAGTTCATATCCGATTTGTATGCATATCCAAATGAAATCTGATCAGATTTAGCAAGTATGAACGGCAAAAAATCACATAAAAGGCGATTTTTACAAATCCGTTTCAAGCTACATCCATATTTGGTTGGAAATCTTATTAAAATCGCATTTCTGGAAATCCGTTTCAGTCTTACTGCTCTGATCAGATTTTGCGTGGTTTACGTGACTTTCTCACGCCACACAAAACGTAAACGTCAGACGTTGTTATAGGAAACATGCTGAAAGTCACTGCAGAAACAAGGTTGTGTTGTTGCAAAGTGCTGGATGAGCAGAAAATGACAATATAGCCTTACAGAGACATGTTTTGAAACAGGCAGAGACTCCTATGTTTCTGCTGCTGCCTGATAAGACACAGTATTCCAGATCTTTTCGGCTACACATTGTCATGTTGTAAATAAGACAACATCTGTATTGCAATGCAAACCCGTCCATGGTGTGATGGTGATTGTTGTTGTTGTTGTTGTTGGCATATGCCTAACATTGCAATGTTATTACTAGGGGTGTCCCCGACTAAGGATTTTCATAGTCGAATTAGAATCGCCAATTCTTCCCTATAGACCTTATTCAGAGCAGCGCCATGACAGGTATGAAAGTGAGGCTGTGAGGGATAGACTTGCCGTGTTTCCAATGGCATCCGCTGTAAAAAGCTGAATAAAGCTCCTAGATTACTTATAATTTTCCACAGCTTATATTGTCGGGAATTTTTTGTCAACTGAAATTTCTTGGAAAGATATTTTTTCCAGTGTTTCATGAGCAGAACAAAACGAAAACACATTAAATAACAGTACAGCCCATTGAAGAGATGCATGTCTATCCCTCACAGCCTCGCTTTCATTCTCATTAAAAATCAAAGATGGCGCTGGCGTGAATAAGGCGTATAGTCGACTAATAGTCGAATCATGTGCGGGGGGTTGGGGAGGGGGCGGGGCTTTAACATTTTAATGCCGCGATGTACAGAACATCACACAAAGATATAGAAGCAAATGTATAAAAACATTTCGGATCAATAAAACTATGAAATAACTGCAGAAAGGCCACACTGCAGACAGGATTTGCATTTCACATGCAAATCAAATTAAATTGGTTAAATTGCCTGTGCGAGCAGGCTCTAAGAGAGCGCAACATCAAGGCATCGAAAAATAATCAACAATTAATTTACAGAATTAAATAAGAACAGAATATACCTTTCTAATAAATAAAATACAAAACGAAATAAGTCAGAATCAAGTCACAAGATGCAGAACAAATGTGTGCAAAGTGCCTAAAGTGCAGGGGAACATATATTCAAAACACAAGCAATAAATAGTTAATTTAGATAACCCTGAGTGATCAATAAATAAAGTAAAAATAAAGCAATTATCAAAATAACGAAACTATAGCCAGAATTGTCAACTTTGTCTTTTTAACTGCAGAAACAACAATAGCTACACGCTAAACTGGAGTGGCAGTTTAGCTAAAAATGTTTACAGCATCCAAACATCTCATTAGAACCGGCTGAAATGATTTGAGATCACTTACCCTACCTGATCGAGAGAGAAAAATCCAGTCTTTCACTCTGTCTGTGTCTCTGTGTCCGTTTGAGTCTTTTCAAATTGTGTGCGCAGTGCGTGGAAAAAAATACATTCTAAAATGCTTAACGTGAAAAACGTTTAACGGCTTAATGTCCTAAGACAGTTATATTAAAAAATCAAATTCTGTACACACCTTATTAATAAAGCATAGCCTATAGAAAAGCAGATGAGCCTAGAATTTGAACGCAACACGTTTAATTAAACATTAATTTTCCTCCCATAGAAAACGTTATTATAAAGAAACCAACTTGTTAACGTTGTCCGGCAGAAGTGCGATCATCGTTTTCCTGATGCTAAATCCAGCCTTGAAGAATATAATTTCTGATGGTGTGCATCCACACTTTCGATGTTCTTATCCCAGACATTTTTAAAGATTTAAATCCCTGCCGCCAAGATTTAAGTTTCACTTTCGATCCGTGACCGAAAGAGGAGCGTCTCTGTCGGTCACGGATCAAACGTGAAACTTTTAATCTGTCACAGGGTGCTTGGATTTATTCCCGCTGCCGCACGTTAAAAATATTTATTAAAAGCTTCTTTCTTTGCACATTTTTGTTTACAGCATTATCATGATAGGCTCCTATATTAACGTATTGACAGAAAACCGGTAGTTCTATGTGAAATCAGTTATTGACCAACCAATATAACCTCTGCGAAGATTCGACCGTGAGATTGGTAGTCGAATCAGGCTCCTCCTATCGATGCATCGAATCTTCGACTATTCGGGGTC
This sequence comes from Semotilus atromaculatus, assembly GCA_031834385.1. Lineage (NCBI taxonomy): Eukaryota > Metazoa > Chordata > Actinopteri > Cypriniformes > Leuciscidae > Semotilus > Semotilus atromaculatus. The sequence goes on along the minus strand of JAULUF010000009.1, from coordinate 20,874,698 downwards.
ACCCCTAGTCATTACCATAGAAACCAATGCAGATATTCCGGAAAAACGAAAGAGCTGCATGGACACATAAATCGTATCTGAACAATTGCGATACACAGAGTGGACAGTTAATAGTTTTAGATCAGATTCCAATCGGATACACAAATAATCGGATTTGGACTGACAGTGTGAACGTAGCCTTCATATGTGATACTAAATCTTATGCAGGTCAGATGTTTTGTAATGTAGTCTGAACAGTCATATCGGAATTCATGCGACTTTTATATCGCTGTAGATCAACGTTCGTCACAATTCTGGGCTCAAGGGAGTCACTTCAAAGATTTTACACACCCGAATGTTGCAAGGCTCGTTGTTATGGGAAGAAGGAGGCGGGAACCGGCGAACATTCCAAAGATTTTAATAAAATAAATGAACAAATACAAAAACGAAAGTAAAGACTGGAAAGTTATTATGCCACCAGAAATAATAAAACAAAACATCAAATAAAATAGTCCAGGCTAAAATAGTCATTTATTTTAATAAAATAAATGAACAAATACAAAAAAAGAAAGTAAAGACTGGAAAGTCATTATGCCGCCACACATAAAAAAACAAAACATCAAATAAAATAGTCCAGGCCTGGTGCTCTCTCGATCTTCACGATCGTCGCTCCTCCTTTTATCCTTCCGCTTTTCAGTTAGAGATACGAGACCGGTGCGTTGCGCAGGCGTCGCTCATCAGCAATCATGCCACCAACCTCGCCCCATTCTCTCACGCCCCTCGGTCTTGTCCTGCTTGCCACACTGAACTTATCAAGACAGTTGCGAAAGGTAGTCAGTGAAAGACAGTGATGTGTCAGAGGTCATAAGTATCACAGTGGCAGCTCTATATACAAGCAAAACATGAATGTTCGTATAATAACTGTTTAAAAACTCTGCTCTCTTCTTTTTCGCATCCTCGTCTTTGTTTTTAAATGCACATCACGTTATAAATAAACGCACAGTTGCTTACTTAATGTCCTCTGTGTTTACGTCCGTATTACAGTTTGCTGCTAGACGTCTTTTTATCGTAGTTTTGCGCATGTGGGTCAGTTCAGGAACATGATCTGTTCGCACTGGAATCTGATATTGGCCACATTTAAAACAACAATGTGAAAAATTTGGATCTGAAGCAGTAAATCGGAATTGAGCACCCGAAACCCGTGAGTTCTTTTGGGCCCATCGGGCTTGGGTCGGGTAGCAGACCTCTACCACAGTACTGCACCATCCTCTTTCATCTCTGATGAAAACAATGATGAATGATGTAGTTGGCCTGCCATGCTTATAAATAAGTGTTTTGATGAAACCAAGGTAGTGCTTCCTAGTTCCTGCGGAGAGAGAAAGAACAGAGAGAGGGTGAAAGAAAGAAGAGAGGTGTTATAGTTTCTCAGATAGGTGTGTGAGTCATAGAGGCACACAGGCGCTGTCTCTCTCCAGCTTTCCCTCACCTTCAGTATCAAAGCATCTCATTATCAGCTGTCATTCACTACTGCCAGAGTCAGAGCTACACCACCGCTGTATCCTTTCTCCAACATTTCATTATTGCCATTGCCGCACGCAGTGATACTCAATAATTTAAAATGGTCGGTGTGGGTATGTGTGTGTACAGTGTACGTCACAGAGGGCTCCACAATTGGCCTGTTCTGCACATATTGTATTTGTCGTGATGCATGCTGTGTTTGAACATACTGTGCAGATTGTGTCTGCTGGCTTTGTATTCATTACATTTTGTCTCTTCAGTCCCTTTTTTCGCCCCTAGTGACTGAGTAGCCAGAGTAAACATCTGATAAAACCTGAGGAAGACAGTGGCTTTAGCATTCTCCTTTTAAATAAATGCTAAGCTTTTTGAAGACTTGCTTGGATGGCAAAAGATGCTAACATGCTTGCTAAATTTAACCTGAGTAAGACAGCAGCTCTTCTCTCCATTCAGACAAATGCTAAGCTTCTTTGAAGTCTTGTTTAGGCTATATTTAGCTTGTTAGATTCTAAACTGCCTGAAACAACTCGTCAGTAAGTCATCTTATTTCCTGCGCAGGTTTAAATTCACCGTTCGCAGGGAGTTTGATTGTCAGGCGATCTGACCAATCATAATCCACCATCCACTGAATCCGACATTTTGTCCCACAAAGCAGTCAGAGTTAGTAGATTAGTAGGGGCTAGTACTGCTTAAGAACATGATGTGTGGCGTGAGAGCGGCATGTTTTGTCGGACATAGCAACAGTAACTAGAGGGAGCTGGTCTTTGCGAACAACGTGCACTTTGACCTTCCCTCAAACACTGTAGTTTTAAGCTGAGGCCTGTAAGAGTTTGGTTCTTTCCCCCCCCGACATGTTCGTATCACTGTTAGGGCTATCACTTTTTATTCGATATTCGAATATGCATTCGAACATGACGTGAAATATCCGTAATCGAAATAAACTATCCGGTTTTTAAAGTGCCATGTGTAGCACATTTTTTACAGTCTATGATTAGACTGTTTTTTATTTTATTGTCTGCCATCTCATCCAGGAGTGGGCACTCTAAACGAATTGTAGCGTCTGCCCATGATCAAATCAAGCAAATAGCCATAGCCAATAATAGCCAATAGCCTCCCTGTTTTGAAAATGAAAGATAACGCACAGAACGGCCAGCCTGAGCGCACAATTACAACCCCAACTCATCTAAAAAGTAGTGTCTAGAAATATTTTGGGTTCTACACCGTAGATACCACTTCTCTCAACAGGGACGTGCAGAGAGTTCCTCAAGGGCAGGGGCTCAAATGTAAAAAAAGGGGCATGCATATATATTAGGGGTGTAACGATACGCGTATTCGTATCGAACCGTTCGGTACGAGGCTTTCGGTACGATTTTCGGTACGCATTTTCAAACCGAACGGTTCGTTGGACCATTTTTCCTGCCGACCAAAATTTCTTTATTTTAAATGTAGGCGCGCGCTGCGCATTGCGCGTGACAAGCGCACTCGAGATGCTGGTGCGACCACAACATTGCCCAACATCAAATGGCAAATGTAATGTAAGCGGAACGAAACTGAGCTACTCGTTATTGTGTGGTTGACGGACTGTTTATCAGTTTGGACCAATGCAGCGCGAGCCGATCTCTGTTACTACACAGCGCTGAGACATCCAGTAAAGAAAGCATTTGAATTCACTATTGAACTTGAAGTAATAACATCGCTGCGAGATCTAGTGAGAAACATTCACATTTCTCCGTTATTAACGGATCAAACCGCGCTGACGTGGAAACCAGGAAGAAACATTGCGCCATGAATGAACTATCCAGAGTAGGGATGCGCGGTATACCGGTACTGCAAAAATACCGGTATATATTATATTTCAAATGGTACAATATCATAATTTTCTTCAATTCGGTATTTGATGCGCTGCTGTTTCGAAGTTCACCGCTAGGCGGCAGTGCGCTACCTAAACTGACGCGGGTCATGCGAAACCGGCAAACGGTGACAACAGAGGAACACGATGGAATAAACGAAGCTCATTCGAATTTCTACACGCCCGAAATTAATAAATAGAGAGAGCAGTATGAGTGAAATATGGCATTACTTTGCCTACTAAAGTCTTGAGAAAAGTAAAGAAACAGATCTCAATGCACCACTCTGCAAACGGGGAGGCAACACATCAATGTGGGATGATGAAAAAAAAGCCGTTTGAGCTGAAGCGCTACAGCGGTCTGTCGCATTTAAAAGCACCAAAAACTGTATTTATTGTTTGAATCTCGTAAAAATATTGACAGAATATGAGAGCAGAGAATTTGTTTCATATCAAAAGTAGCCTATAACTTTCTCTGTCTTGTCTGTTGGTGTCAGTGTCCTCTTTGACTCGCGATTTTTCTTTGCTTGAGAAAGATGTGTGCCGTGAGCGCGTGTGAAAAGGGTAAATTGCGGTCACGGACGTCACTGACGTAACGACAACAAATGTTTCCAGCGAATCGACAATCAGAGAAAGGCATTAGACACAGCAGTGGTCCAATCTGTAGTTAAGAGCCTGAACTTGTTTAGTAATTCGGAAATTAGCGCACATGAGGAAAATAAAAATACAACACAGAAGAATGTCTCATTTAGCGTGAGATTTCTTTGTCGAGCGTGAGAGCGTGAGATTGAGGCTGAATGCGTGACTGTCACGCCAGATGTGTTGGCAACATCTGGTTATACTTTCAAACAAACATATATTAATTGAATTTAAATGAATAAAGAATAAAAATTTGAATAATATTCATTTTAAAGAGTAACTAAACCCCTGGTCAGAGCCTGACTCCACCCACTGGCAATATTTGAAAAATGCTGGAAAAGTTAGGAAATAAATACTCTAACCTGATCATTTTCAATACTCGCAATTCCAACTCCTGACTCGCTACAGTGGTATTGACGAAACAAGATGTTTTTTAAACTGCCACGTATCGAAAGCCAAATGGTTCAGAATTCGCGTGCATTTGATCGCCGTATAAATATTAAAACGCCGTCTTCATAACGCCGCCAGGCGTTAAATAAGCGCCGTCAGGCGATAAGTTAACGTCACACGCCGCCACGCGTTAAAATAGCGCCACTCGCCGATAGATGTTAAATTGACGCCACACGCCACTCAAAATGCAGATTTGTGAGCTCATCTACATGGCCCCTCCTCTTCTGAGTTTGAGGACTCTACGGCAAGTCGGAGAAGACAATCCAGTTTGGAGAGCGCGAAAATGGCAAGGAGAGGATTTGTTTTGCGTGTAAACACACTGTAGCCTATAATTGTTTGCTTTATTTCCTATTGTATAGCTTCTTGTAACGTTACCTTTTACTTATATTTTTATAATGGCTAGCCTATTATTGATAAAACTGAAATTTAACAAAAAGAGATTGGGTTGAGTTGTGTCATTTTTTATTTTATTACAAGATTGTCACCGTAATGTTGTTTATTGCAACATTTGTACAATATTGCCTGGAATATGTTTAATAATTTATTTATTTTTAACGAAGAGATGCAGGGTTGTGTTATAGCTATATTTCGTTTTGTTATAAATAGGCTAACGTTATACATGCAGTGAATAATATAATCAGGTCTATACATTGCCTGAACCACATTTGTGTGCCTATAATGTTTAAAATGTATTTAAATGAAAACGAAATAAGTTCTCAAATTCAACTGAACGTGCAATTCACACGATCTCTAAGTCTTTATTATAGCCTAACTATGTCGCTGTCTTCACGAAGTGCTGAAATGTAGGCTGTATCATTATGACATGGCTATAGTCAGGAATAAAGAAGGAATATGTTGATTAACTCATCCCGTGTTGATTTGGTTGATTATCTGAACGTGCTCCTCCCGAACTTTGTTAGGCTATATATAATTTAAAAATAATTTAATGAATGAATTTAAGGGATCGCATAAAGGGAAATCTAGGGACATTTATGCGCAAATGAGCTGGGCATTTATGCTATCCCTATCGCAGTTAGACTCTGAAATTATTTGACTCTACAGACATTTTTCTTGTCTCTGATAACGGGAGGGCGAGCCAGACTGCATCTGGTGCAGTCTGGCCATTTTCGCGCTCTTCCAAACTGGATTGTCTTCTCCGACTTGCCGTAGAGTCCTCAAACTCAGAAGAGGAGGGGCCATGTAGATGAGCTCACAAATCTGCATTTTGAGTGGCGTGTGGTGTCAATTTAACATCTATCGGCGAGTGGCGCTATTTTAACGCGTGGCGGCGTGTGACGTTAACTTATCGCCTGACGGTGCTTATTTAACGCCTGGCGGCGTTATGAAGACGGCGTTTTAATATTTATACGGCGATCAAATGCACGCGAATTCTGAACCATTTGGCTTTCGATAGGGCGTTGTAGCTCGTACCAAGCGCGTGGTGAGCTGAAACTTGCTTACATCACCATCAACCGCTTACATCACGAACAACCGCAAACATCCAATAGGAAAATCCAACTGCAGTAGCCACCGTTCACCCTGAAGAGGGCAGCACTCAGACGTTTTTACACCATATATTGTAGAATTAAAACAATTTATACCCAAATGTCAAAAAAGTGACTCGAATCAATGAACAGCATTAATAAAGCCGCATTCTTACAGATCATTAACTAAAAAAAGTTGGTTTAGGGTTTAGTTACCCTTTAACTTTGGCGACCAAAGCCGAGAGAGAGAGAAAAATAGTGGTAATATGAATATTACTAATGTTACAATTAAGCTACATTTGTCAACATTCATTAGGTAACCTGACCTAACAGTATTATAGCATTTATTCATCTATATCAATCAGTAATTAAATGACCTAAAAAATGAAATATACTAATACATGTTTAGCATGTTAACATTACTTTATACAATGCATTCAACTAATATGAACCCAAACAGTAACCAAACCATGATGAATAAATGCAATAAATGTTGATAATTCTCTGTTATGCATGACAGCTATGGTTTACATGTCATTTCATTATTCTATTATTATTATGAGCTTATATGTGAATCTATTATAGATATGAACCTAATTTAATTGTATAATTTCAGAGTTTTTTTTTTTAAATCAAAATTTAACTTTACTGTATGTTCCTCGACTGATTTTTTTTATTATTTTTTTATGTACATTTTGATACCTTTTGTTTGCACATTTGGTAGTGGAGAGTTTCAAGCAGTGTTTTTTAAGTGTCACTTAAATTGAGACTTAAAAAAAAAAAAAGTTTTAGTATCGATTTAGTATCGATACCGAAGTATTAGATTCTGGTATCGTACTGAAGCCAAAATTGTGGTATCGAGCCATCCCTAATCCAGAGTCCACAGATCAGCAACATCACCATGGATTTACTGTAGTAACACTAACTGTAACCATGGAGGTTCGGCAGGAATAGTAGGCTATAATGCTTTCAAGTAACATTACGTCGGTTTTATTTTGACATTATGAATACAATTGCTGCCCTCAAATGTTAATCTGAACTAAAATAAACATTTGTTTATAACTACTACAATATAACATTTCATTTTGTCCAAGGAGCTGTTTTGTTTTATATGCTCCTAAGAAAAGTCAAGTATAGCTCCATCATTGCTCAAAGTAAAAAAAATATATATCATACTTTATGATGTTAGTTTTAATAAAAATATAATAAAAAAAAATCAAGGAAATTTCTCTGGCATTTCTTTCTTTTTGCTGAATTGAAAATGTACCGAACCGAACCGTGGCACAAGTGTATCGTATCGAACCGAACCGTGAATTTTGTGAACCGTTACACCCACAATATATACACTCACCGGCCACTTTATTAGGTACCCCATGCTAGTAACGGGTTGGACCCCCTTTTGCCTTCAGAACTGCCTCAATTCTTCGTGGCATAGATTCAACAAGGTGCTGGAAGCATTCCTCAGGGAGTTTGGTCCATATTGACATGATGGCATCACACAGTTGCCGCAGATTTGTCGGCTGCACATCCATGATGCGAATCTCCCGTTCCACCACATCCCAAAGATGCTCTATTGGATTGAGATCTGGTGACTGTGGAGGCCATTTGAGTACAGCGAACTCATTGTCATGTTCAAGAAACCAGTCTGAGATGATTCCAGCTTTATGACATGGCACATTATCCTGCTGAAAGTAGCCATCAGAAGTTGGGTACATTGTGGTCATAAAGGGATGGACATGGTCAGCAACAATACTCAGGTAGGCTGTGGCGTTGCAACGATGCTCAATTGGTACCAAGGGGCCCAAAGAGTGCCAAGAAAATATTCCCCACACCATGACACCACCACCACCAGCCTGAACCGTTGATACAAGGCAGGATGGATCCATGCTTTCATGTTGTAGACGCCAAATTCTGACCCTACCATCCGAATGTCGCAGCAGAAATCGAGACTCATCAGACCAGGCAACGTTTTTCCAATCTTCTATTGTCCAATTTCGATGAGCTTGTGCAAATTGTAGCCTCAGTTTCCTGTTCTTAGCTGAAAGGAGTGGCACCCGGTGTGGTCTTCTGCTGCTGTAGCCCATCTGCCTCAAAGTTCGACGTACTGTGCGTTCAGAGATGCTCTTCTGCCCACCTTGGTTGTAACGGGTGGTTATTTGAGTCACTGTTGCCCTTCTATCAGCTCGAACCAGTCTGGCCATTCTCCTCTGACCTCTGGCATCAACAAGGCATTTCCGCCCACAGAACTGCCGCTCACTGGATGTTTTTTCTTTTTCGGACCATTCTCTGTAAACCCTAGAGATGGTTGTGCGTGAAAATCCCAGTAGATTAGCAGTTTCTGAAATACTCAGACCAGCCCTTCTGGCACCAACAATCATGCCACGTTCAAAGTCACTCAAATCACCTTTCTTCCCCATACTGATGCTCGGTTTGAACTGCAGGAGATTGTCTTGACCATGTCTACATGCCTAAATGCACTGAGTTGCCGCCATGTGATTGGCTGCTTAGAAATTAAGTGTTAAGGAGCAGTTGGACAGGTGTACCTAATAAAGTGGCCGGTGAGTGTATATTTATGCATTATTTTGTACCAATATCCACTATAGCCTACTGTTCAAAAGTTTGGGGTCAGTAATTTTCTTTCTTTTATTCAGCAAGGATAGTAAAGACTTATAAAATAATTTCTATTTTAATTAAATGCTGTTCTTTTTAACTTTTTATTAATCAAAAAAACTGTTTCCAACATTGATAATAAATCTGCATATTAGAATGATTTCTGAAGGAACATGTGAAACTGAAGTTAGGGTTAGTAATGATGCTGAAAATTCAGCTTTTTATCAGAGATAAGTGATATTTTTTAAGTTGGCCTATATTCACAAGAATACTTTTTGTGTGCAAAAACTAACAAAAATAACGACTTTATTTCAACTATTCGTTTCCTTCTCTGTGGGCCTCGTCAGTTAACGTAGTGTGATAGCGTAGTGCTACGTCACACGCAGGCTCACTATTGGTCGACGCTGGTCATGTGTGTGATGCGTGTGATGTACACCACAGAAGCGATACGCAGTTTTACTAAGTGAGGCCGACCGAGAAGGAAACGAATAGTTGAATAAAGTTGATATTTTAGTTTTTTTGCGCACAAAAAGTATTCTTGTCGCTTAATAAACTGAAGATTGAGCCACTAAAGTCACTTGGACTATTTTAACGATGTCTTTAATAGCTTTTCGGGGAACAAGTTTCAGTCACTTAGAAGCCTATGGAGGAGTGATCCAGCTCTCAGATTTAATCAAAAATATCTTAATTCGTGTTCCGAAGATGAACGAAAGTCTTACGGGGTTGGAACAACATGAGGGTGAGTAATTACTGACAGAATTTTAATTTTTGGGTGAACTAACCCTTTAAAATAGAAAACCATTATTTTAAATTTTAATAATTGTTTTCTGTATTTTCAATCAAATAAATGCAGGCTTGAAGCGCATAAGAGGCTTCTTTAAAAAACGTGTCAATTTTTGACCGGTTCTGTACTATTATCAAAAATCACCATTTCACGTGTTGACTTGAATACTACTTACGATTAAAGCGACTTTTGGTGCTGGTTTTGTGCAGTGCTTTGTAGTCAATTAACATCCATTGTTTCAATGATGCAGATCCAGATCGCTTCATAAATGTAAATTCGATTGTAATTTTTAAACGATTTCTGAATGACTAGAAAATTGCCGCTCCACTTCACATTGTCCAATGAAATTTGAACTTTTTGTGCCAGATGACGATTGGTCGGTGTATTATATAACAAACAGTCATCAATAAATTATGTAATATTTTAAAATATGTAATATGTGGATTTAAAAAAAAATACACTACCTTTAATTATTGAAAAAAAAAAAAAAGAAGTTTAAAAATGGTTTGGTTAAGTTTTTCCTGCCGTCGAGCCTAGATACTCACTGAAAGAACCATATATTTTGGCTTGAGTGCATCAGTCCGGTTCGTGATCAGACTGTGGAATACCTACGTTGTCGTTTACACTAATGCATTTTCATTTTAAAACGCTTAACTTTTGCTATGGTTGCGCGCACCTGCCATCCTCCGAAGTTTTAGACCCTCGAAAATGGAGACTGACCTCTTCAGTCGAGTCCGAAGCAAGACACGCAAGTGACGCAACCCATAGCAACGAGTCATGGCAACGGCACCTCAGACTGACAGAAACGTAAAAATAAACGTGAATTTAGGCTATTTTAGTTTTGTACACATTGTCATGCTAATTATAATCAAATGCATTTCGTTTTATTGAAAACAATATTATCATTATTTGTTTGAGAGGAGCACTTTCGATTAATTTTGAAAAAGGGCAGGGGCTTGAGCACTCAAAGCTCAATTAACCCAAAGCTTAATTTTAGTCATTTTAATTTTAGGCAACATGGTCTCCATCTCTATTTATGAAATTATCGATTCAAATATTAAAAATGAACATTTAGGCTATGAGTCGACTGTTTGTAATTTATGTTGTAGAACAAAACAACCAAGTGTTTACAAGTAATGTTTACCACAGACTTTTGACACTTCCAATATAAAAACTCATAGGAAAATCCTTGAAATTCAGAGTTTTTGGACTGTACTACATGAAAAGCCCTGTTGTTATGGCACACACACATTTTTATCAACCTCATGATGAGATCTGCTCATAATTGCAAGGGAACATGTTGGCCAGGAAAAATGTTACAAAGGTACATGAAGGTTAATTAATAAAGACCCTGCCACACACCCCAACAGTGACATTCTCTGAGGAGCTTTCTCTCCCAGACACGAGTAAAGATTTCACTCCCTGTCTAGTGTGTAAAAGAAAGCCTGTCAGCTGGGAAAGTTTTGCGCAGGACTTGTCAGAGAAAGGGGTGGGTAGAGACAGGAGCTGCATGTGCCATAGCTAACACCCTGTGACGTTTGCGGAGGCGTCCATCCAGACATAAATCCCTTCCTTGGGCTATCCATCACCTATCTTTATCCCCCTCTAACTCTTCTCCCTGCAGGATAGAGGGGGTCCTCCATCAGATCTTCCCTCCCCAAACTCTGCTTAGTCAATGGGCCCGAGCCCACAATCTATCACCGCATGACTGACTGCGGGCCTATTAAAGTCTTTACCACCCGACAAGGCAGTTAACCAGATGCGAAAGCGTGGCAGAAATCAATAGGGCTAATTTTTCAAAAGTTATCTCTGTTATCGCCTGTCTCGCACTTTTCTCTCTCTCACAGCACACCGACGTGAGTGAAGGATCTTGGCCTTTTCGAGGCCTCAGTGACTCGAGATAAATCTATTATCAATGTCAGTCAGACAGGAGTACGAAAGGTAGATTTTGGAGAAGTACAAACCTTCCTACCTCATAACTCAATGTCTCATGTGTAAAGACCTTTTGCTCTAAATTGGGTTCATAGATAAATAAACAATGATATCTGCGGCCACTTCGTGGTTTGATTACAGAACAGAAATCCAAGTGTTTTATGTTTTCCCTCTTTCCCCCTTCTTCCGACCCAGGAGGTGCTAGAATATTCACATCCTTGTAACACAGACAAAGCTTCTGAATAAGACATGCTGGCTAATGCCGAGGGTAATGTGTTAAACACCTCCCCGGGGGAGGGAGATGGCTTTAGTTTGTTTTCGTCTTTATCCATTTTTTATCATCGCTGATGATTTGGGCTGTTCAAATGGAATTAGATCAACTTTTTAAATTATTATAGGATTTAAGCTTTGCATGAAGACTAATTCAAGGCTAAAGCAGGTATGAGCTAGCAGGAAAAAATAGCTAAACAATGGCCAAGTTTGCAAGAGAGTAAGGTTTAAAATAGTTTAAGATATAGGACGCAACCAGACTGCAGCGCACAAAGAGCTGTTATGGTATCATTGCAGACCTCCAATGAACACATGTCCCTGTGTCCTTATAAAAAGTTCATGAGCTGGGGGGCAGAGCTGGTGGCATGGGAGCGGGGATGCTGTCGGGCGCAGTGTGATAGGACATTGACAGTGTTCTTGGGAGAAAATGAGCACACTACACAGCCATACAGTACAGAAACATCCATACTAAAACATCCACTGACAGCAGCATACATTACTGCAGACTCAACCGGGGGTGGTCCATGGGACAGGCAATATATCTCTGAACAACTTTTAACAGCTTGGGTTAGTTTCTCTTGCCGTGGTAGCCTTAGGCTTTTCCTCTCTCATCCCTCTGCGAGGTAGATATAGTCACCTTTAACTGCCCACACACGCCCAGTCAAGCCAACGTCAACACCAATCTCTAAAGCCATCATTCAAGGTGGTGGTGAGACACTCTGCAAACATCGACCTCGCTTCTGAGGCTTTACGGTGGCACGTGAAAGTGTTGTTTTGACTGCATGGCCTCTGTTGTGCTCTTTGCTGGATCAGGCCTTCCTGTAATAGCCAGACTTCAATAGCCAAGGAATGTTGTGTGTTTTTTGTCGCTCTTTACTATTTAGTCAGACTAACAATAGACAGATGTGCTCGACAAATAACAGAGGCAGTTAAAAACAGCCTTGGCACAAAGCGCACTGTCTGTGTGGGTTCGGACTAATCCATTACACAACATGTGGTTAAGGAGGCAAGGGCTGCATCTTTAAGCAGGATGAAAAAATGTTTTCCCACTGTTATCCCTCTCCTCCTCCTCCTCCTATCCATTCGTAGACTCGTGGAAGCATGTCAGGTTGGTTCTTCTTGGATGCTATACAAACAAGCGTTGTAGAGCAAGAAAACACATGCATCTTGGCGGTCTACTTCAATGGGTGCAATAAACTACACAATTCCTCTTGACAGAGTAATTTTCAGAAGCTTTTCCTGTCCTTTGGCAGGCACCTCATTGGTTGCTTAGCCCCTTTCTCTTTTTCTCTTTGGCTCAGAATCTTTGTGGTATAGTATTTGGCAGGAGTCCAGTGGCCCTCTCCAGCATTAAGTGTTTCTGGGTCAATCTTTTGTCTCTCAAGAACATGGCTGAGATTGTGAGCATTCACCTGGTCTACGTCCATCACTCAAATTCCTTCAGCTTGCCAAGTATGTTACTGGAAGCCATTTTGGACCATGTTTTGACATGCATTCTTGTAGCTTAGACCAACATAAATATGACAAAAGTAGTTGTTAAAATTAAATGGATAGGAGAAAAACATAATGGTGATTCCACATCATGAATGTCTGTCCTGATTGTTTTAGGTGCTCTAATGACTTTCTGTGAAAACTACCATGACAGTTTTGTAAATATGAGATTGATGGTTTCATAGTTAGATTTTTTAAAATAGAATTTTAGGGATGGACAATCCACCTATTTCCTGTGAATGTGCAAGACTTCTGATTTGTTAGCCATTATAGGTAGATAACTAGAAGAATAACAAAGTGCAGTAAAGGGTAAAACTTTTTGCTCTATAACCCAGTGTGCTTATGATTACAATAATACATTTAAATTGTATGTTATCAAATACCTGCTGCAACCATCATTTTTGTACAGCTGGAAGCAGATGACACCGGAAACCTTGCACAATCAAATTACAAATGACCGCTCATCACATCCTGATAGCAATCAATAATAGAAGTGGTCTAAATATTTAAAAAAATTACATATGTAATGCGATCTGGGAAAACAAACCACATGGTGACATTTTACTTATTACAGGTTTTGAATATTAAAGCTGATTTCAAGCCCTTTCCAAATATTTTTTTAATGATCGTAATTATTATTTTTCTGTTATTATTTAATCCATATGTCTAGCCAATGTCATAATGGCATATGCCTATGGGCCGAGACACTGGGATAGGTTCCAGAATTCCTGCAATCCTACATAGGATGAGTTGTTTGGAAATCAATTTTTTATTTCTTTCATCGTTTGTTGGTAACAATCATTTGTTTTGTTTATCTAAAGTCGGCTGATCGCTATGATTTTCAGGAACGGAATTTTAAGAAAAACAGGTATAATTAACTGCCACATCCTGCTAGCGGGACGACTGGCACTCTTTTTTTTTTATTGCCTTTTTTTCATATCACATATTTTAGTAATCATTATAGATTAGGTATCATTCGAAAGCTTACGAACTCAAAATTCATACTGTGAAAACCGTTTTGAAATTGGACGATTGAGAGGTGAGCAAGATCTATTAAGCGGGCAGCTTCTTCAGACTCCGTTGTTCTCTTGTGCTCTGCTCCGCATCTCACGATAACGTTGGATAAAAAATAAATAAATAAAACTTGCGTGCCGTTGTAGTTTACACAGGACTGGCGGGAAATGCGCATTGATATACATTTATTCTAGATGTTATGTGGTTGAATTTGATAGGTGAACTGTCTTTGTAGTGTTAAGAGAAAGAGAGCTATGGGCAAAAAATTTTTTGCACCTCCGTGTTAATGCGTGTTCTTAAAGAGAAAGAGACTTTTCAGCTTGCCACTATAAATAGCTATTTGTCTGCACTAAACTAGTGAATTTTGCCAAGATATATTCAGAGATGATAGATGATATATCTTCTTTGGAAGTCTCAAGAGGACCAAAACAATTTTCATCCAATCGTTGTATTTGGTCTAAATGCAATGATAGGATGTCCTCACATGTCATCAGTGTGTTTCATGATGCTATGATGCAGAGCTGTAGACAGACAATCACCAAACAGCACAAACAAACATCAGCCACCTTTTACAGTTCCTCCTGAACCAAAACAACCAGCTTATGCTTCGTTCATGTCATAACTACCATAATTAAGAGATGGCAACCCGTCTCGTTCTACCTGGAGCTGTTCACGACCTCGGACATGGAATAATGCATTTCTATTGCAACACTATTAACACTGAAATTACTTTAAAATACGCTCTGAAGGGAGTATGGGATCTTATGGAATCTTATGGGAGGATGGGAAGTAAGCCTCTCCGAAAGTTGCCTACCTTACCTTTAATGCTTCCTTGAAATGAATCTTTAAAAACACGCATAATTTAATAACACTGTTTAGTGTTATTTTTGCTAAATTATACTGTACTTAATATTGCAATGCTTAAATTCATTTGTAGCATTTGAAATGATTGATTTTTGAGTCATGTTTTACTTATTTACACAAAATAAATAAATGGTCCATACCGGCCAAAATTGTAATCAGTGCATCCCTGTTGATTGAAATAAAAAAGTAATAATAATAATAATGCAAATCAAAGTAATGCTTTGTAAATAAAAATTCAGCATGCATATCTGTGCTTCACACTGTTTTATTTTATTCATAACCCACATTGTGTGCTCACAGCTACATTTGCTATGCTAGACACACAGCTATACAACATTGAGGTGTACAAATATAGTTATTTACAAATTTAGTTAATTATTAAATTGCAGGATTTTGTCAGCGGGCGTCAATCATCCAGCTAGTTATGCAAATTAGTGACAAGGGGGGTAATTATAGAGGAAACTCCCTTTTCCCAGCAGGGTTTGACAGCCTCTCTAAGGCCTGGATGCATGTGGTTTACTTTTTTTTATTTTTATCTCAAGCCTAGTCCGATCATTGAACTAATCTTTGGTTGCAGTGTGAGATTATGCTGATGAAAGTGTGCAGTGAGAATGACTTGTTATGGACAGAGAGGGCATTTGTTTGGTGCCTGTAGTTTTGATAATACATTCATGTTCAGAGACACCATAGACCTATTGCTTAAGAGTAAGTGGTACAATTTTTTTTTAGTCGTCCACCTAGATATTGTACCACAAGCTTGCGAGTAGGGTGCCCGACAGATACATGCGCTCCATTAGAGCACCTACAAATTACGTGTAAACTGAATCTTGTGTCAAGCTTGAACACAGAATGGAAAAAAAAAAGTAACAAGCCACCCCCCCCCCCATCTCCCTTGCACCATGGCAACCACATGATGAGGAAAAGCGATCCTGTTCTAGTCAGTCTCTCTCCTTAATGGTGCGTCTGTTGGTGTAAGGAGATATTTCCAAAACTTCCCCTGGTTGACATTTTAGATCCCCTGCTGTAACTGAACTGGGCATGGGAGACACGGGTAGAATTTGTACCATCTCTCAGGTTGCTGGCCTTCTTCACTTATTGCAGCAAACAATTGAGAGACAGGTCTATTGACTCCTCTATCTGTCTCTGGTCCTACTCCATGTTTGCCGGTGCTGTATGCCAAGGCGGGAAGAGGTACTCGACTGCCACTGTTTGCAAATACATGTGGGTCATCTGTTCTTTGCCACGGCTTTGTCTTGTTGATGCGTGCCTTGCGCTTTTCACACAAACAGTAGTTTGGCAGGCCGTGACAGAGTGTGCTTGACTGGAAACTCTTTGTCTGGTGGCAGTGACCCTCCTGAGTGTACTTTGAAATTCAGAGTAACTCCTTACTCTCCTGTCCCCTCTGCTGGCAAAGGCAGAAAATGCAGCTTGGAAGGTGTCGTTCTATCCCGAACCTTTTTTAGCATACAAAACAACTTTGCAAAACTTGTGCTTTTTCATTGATAGGTTTCTATTCTCTCATTTCTTTTCTCATTTATTGCTATCATTATGAACAGACCCTTTTCTACGTTCCTGACCTGTGACGTGTCACTGAAAGAGGCGATATGGATTTCTTCTCTTTGTGAAAGACCACTGTGCCCTTCCATTGCAGTCTCTCATGTTGTTGCTATACGTCTCACCTGTCTTCTCTTCCCAAGGCTGCATTGGTCCTGGAAGACCAGGGAGCCCGGCCTTCAACACCACTCTGTATGAAATATCAATGCAGATGACTCACTTCGTCTTCAGTGTCAATCACCATTGCAAATGCCAAGCCCATTATAGCCAAATCCTTCAGGGAGTTGTTACGTCCATCTCCAGCAGTGGAGAAGGCAGGTTTCTTAAAGGGGCAGCATTCCATAAAAAAGGTTGCTGTCTGACTATGCTGCAGGAGACATGAATTTTTTAGTCATGTTTTATTTGATCCAGCTAAAAACAGATTCTTGCATCAATCCCATTCACCCGTCAGCCCTGCGCATAAACAAAACCGGTGACCAAGAGAAAAGAAAGCTTCAGAGAAAACTGGGTAAAAAAACCCAGAGATGCTCCGAGCCAACACCCAGTGGTTGTCCCACGGGACCGGTACGCTATTTTGGGCTTGCTCTGTGCTTTCGTCATGGTAGAGGTAGTCAGAGGTTGTCGCATTTGATGCTGGGATGTTGCATCTTGCGTCACTATGGTTTTAGAAGAAGAGACAACTCTTTCAAAGCCATCAAGGTTATAAAGTTTAGCTGGAGGATGTTACTGTTTGATCAGGCTCCCGAAGAGGAGAGTACCTTTATGGCTCCTATGTTAAAATTAGAAATAGCTGAAAAGCATGGTTTGAACCATTGTGAGAGCTTCATTTTAGAATGTTATTTTTGGACACATAGAATGTTGTGTTGTCAAGTCCTAATATGAGTTGTTAATGAAACATTGTGGCAAATGTCAAAGTTACGTTTTCTCAGAGAGGGCTTCATAACACGTGGGAAGACTCTGTGTGTGTCTTAGTGTAGTGTTCTCACATGGGAGTAGGTGTACAGATGCATGGAGCACAATGAGATGCTGCCTACTCAAGCCAAGTAACTGAGAAACCTCTCACTGATTTACACAAATCCCCAGGTGAGCTGACGAGGTGTCACTTGTGGGTAATTAACTGTGCGCAGTGACACCACAAAAAAAATCTCTGTGTCCCTTCGGCCTCCTTTACTGTCACGCTCCAAGTGTACAGCGAAATGTCCCATTTCGTCCTATTGGCTATCCAGTGAAATCTTTGGATGTCTAATGAAGCTATCTAATGAGGAAAGGTAGACCCTCTTGAATATAATGAAATAAGACCACTAAACATATAATTTACACCCCATTTATTTACTCTTTGGTGTGAGGTGGTAAAGACATCAGGGACAGTAGCTGCTTTACTTTTCAATGTTAGTTTGATGAAAAATATATGCTAATTGTAATTTTGTATGGACGGGACAGTTCAGTATGAAGATAAACTCAATATAGTAGCTCAAATGGATAAACACAATCATAAGTTAAATAAGAATTTTGTATTTACGTTTATTGGGTGAAGATGGGTATCCACCATGACAGTTGGCTTCTATGTTGTTTTACAAAACTGGGTAACAAATAACATTTAGTTCACTTGTCGGAGAAGTGACCTTGACGTCTATAATATTCATATTACATTCTAAATAATAATAATAATAATTTATATATTATATTATATTATTATATATAATAGTGTATATATAAAATATTCCCTTCCATTTTGAAAAGATATATATATATATATGGAAGGGAATATTATATATATAGTCGCATTACGTCAATAACAGGACAAATTAATACAAAGAGACACAACTACTTGTATAGGTAGCTTATTTAAGTTTAACCCTCGTGTTACCCTCAAATCTACAAACATTTTTTACCCTCTGGGGTCAATTTGACCCCAGCAATTTAAACCCCCAGAATATGATTTTTTTTTCAAAGGGTTAAGTCAGGTACTTTATATTTCTTTGTTGACTACTTAAATAGCCCTTAAATAAAACACCACCAACTCCCCCCCCCCCCCACCCCCCCACCCCCCCACCCCTTATACATCCAGAATACCAATTGCACGACTATGGACAAATTACCAAATCACTATAAAATGTCACTGATTGGCATAAAATTCAAAAATTATATATATTTTGGGTGTTTTAATAGCTTTATATTATTACATTATACAATTTATTTGATCAAGGATAGGTTTGGGGTCAATTTGACACTCCCATTGATAGTCTCAGGATGCCTCACTGTTGGCACGACACAGGACTCATGGTAGCGTTCACCTTTTCTTCTCTGGACAATCGATATTCCAGATGTTCCAAACAGTCAGAATGGTTCTTCATCAGATACAATAACTTTGCACCAGTCTTCTGCTGTCCAATTATTGTACTTACTGCAGGAATTTCAGTCCATCTTTTGATGTTTTTATTGGAGAGAAGTGGCTTCTTTGCTGCCCTTCTTGACACCAGGGCGTTGTCCAAAAGTCTTGGCCTCGCTGTGTGTGCAGATGCACTTACACAACCTGTTACCAATATTGAGCAGTTCTGCACTGTTGGGGACACGGTTCCCTAGTTGATTCCTCAGGAGGAGAAGTTCCTGGCACTTGCTGGACACTCTGGGACGTCCTAAAGCCTTCTTCACTGCAGCCGAACCTCAATTCTTGAAGCTCTTGATGATCTGGTATGATTCTCTCAGGTGCAAAATTTTCTTTGCAGCTATTTCCTTACATGTGAGGCCATTTTGATGCAAATATGATCCTCCATCTTTCTTTGGAGGAAACCATTGCTAACAGAAGAACACAATGATTGGAAGCACTTCTTCCTTCCTTTTATAGCAATCATGTGCTGATGATATGATTAGTAAAATGATGTTAGCTGGCCATTTGGTGCCAAGGACAAAAACAGTGAAATTTGGGCTTTTGTGATAAAGCTTTTTGCAAATATGAACAATGCCTCTGATCACTCTGCACAATCTAGAAACATGTGAATCAACATCATAACAACTGAAGCAGCAAAATCTTCTAATTTGGCCACAGCTGTACCCTGTCATTCATGTGGGAAGTGGGACCATAATAACGGTCCATTTTTGGAAGGTAATTTATCTGCCAGACAACATGAGGGTCAACACTAGGAGTCTCATGCTCATCTGAAGAGGATGCCCCATAATCAGGGTCATCCTCGACATTATCGTCTATCTCAGACACAGTCCGTCACTTTCAAAGAACTATGACAACATCTAATTGACAGAAAACCTTTGCTTAGAGGTAATTTTCAATTGAGAAAGAGGAGAGCATAAAGAGAGAGCTCTCCTGCACAAAGAGAAATGTTTTATAAGCCTTCTGTGGAAGCTTTCATATATTTGCTCCTCCCCTATATTATATTTTCCCCTCCCCCACGGCACAAAATATCAAAGTTCTTGCAAGAATTATGTTTTCCCTTCCCTGGAAATATATTATTGGCACTGGAAATATCAAATTTCTTGTGAGAATTATGATTCCTCCCTCCACTATATTGTGTGAACTATCAGTGGTTCTCGCAATACTTCAGGTAGGCCTATATGGTAATGTTAGGTTAGGGCCCGAAAGCAGAGGGACGTTTTTTGAAGATCATAAAATTAAAAGTTATAATGACCTCAATATCATCCAAACCAACCAAAACAAATGTGTGATTTGTGCCAAATCACCAATGTGTGAACAACAAAAAAAAATTATATTTCTTATATGTTTTATACAGCAAAATGAGCCTGGGGTCAACTTGACCCCAAGGAACACTGATGCTACAAAATGTGTACAGAACATTGAAAACATATCACCATGTTAATTTTATGTTTACCCAGTAGTCCCCATTAAATTAGGAAAAGTCTTAAAATATGAAGCAAAAATTTTGTTTTTAATTATGTATTTAGAGACGTTAAAAACTGAATGGGGTCAAATCGACCCCAAGGGTAATAGGAGGGTTAAACATATTTGACAACGTATTAACTTACACAAAAACAAGTAAATCAACTAATGGCCAAGACCGCAGACCTTACTCTCGCTCGCACTCGCAGGCACTCTTTCTCTCGCGCTCTCTCTCGCTCTCGCCCTCACGCTCTCTGCGCATAACGGTTTAAATGAACAACAATACACACATGTTGAGTGCTGATCAAGAGTTTTGTGCAAGCAATTTAAGGTCGCGACTCTTGTCCTAAATATAGCAGGCTTCATTCAGTGATTGAAACAAATATTATTAACATTAATTGAAGTTTTACAGTATAGAACCGACATTGAACTCTCCGAGGCGCAGCTCGTGCTGTGGTAAACTGCTGCTACTATGGCTATTTCGGGGACGTCTGGCCACACCCCCTTGGCGGGCTCTGTATGATGTAATGCTAGCTCATTGGCGCACACGTTCGAGGCGCCCGCGCCATTGGATGTGCAGTTGCCGCAGCAGAGCCAATGAGTGAGCCAGACAGTCACTGTGCTATCTGTGCAGCTGGAAAATGCGTTTTACATGTTAAGCTTCAGAATTTTGCCACTAGCAAAGCAGACAGCCGCGCCTCTGCTACCGCGGGCATGTTTTTCCACATGATTCGAATATTCATTTTCACCTTCGAATTTCTGTTTTTTTTAACTATTCGAATATATATTCGAATTTAGAATATTCGTTGACAGCCCTACTGGCAAGGCTTTTACTGTAAATATGTTTACGGTTATTTTTTCTAATGAAAGAGTGCATAATCCTATCTTTGTGATTCTAAAATAAGGAAACACACAGATAGCTATTAATGCTTATTTATTAAATATTTCAAACATTTGAATTAAACAAAGCATACAATGCTTGAAATAAAAACGTCTTATAAAAAAACGTAATTTAAGTTTTAATGTAAAAATAAAGTTTACTAAAAATGTAGAAAATAAAGAACTTTTAAAGTTATTTTTGTAAACAAAATAAATTATTGTAAATATTGCCATCTTAAAAGTAAAATATAACTTGTATAAAACTAAAAAACAAATCATTTTCATATCGTATAGCATTTGTAAGTTAGTGTTAGACACCTGCTTTGTGGAGGCACTTGCTGGGCGTTTGTCAGTCTCTCTCTCTTTTTGAGCAATGCACATGTAAAATGTCTCAGCAGCGTCTTTCTCTCTCTCACCACGCTTGTGCATTTTTTTCTCTGATTCTATTCGCTGGCGAACGATCCCGGCTTCAGTGTCATCATTACGACGACACGACATTGATTATAGCTTTTGTTCACACAGCGCGCGTTTCGGGACTGAACAATGTTACTAGGTCCCCAACCTGGCATCAATCCCGGCTCGTGTTTGCGTTCACACAGAAGGAAATTTCCCGACAATTTCCCTCCCGGGATCAACGCGCTGTGTGAAAGGAGCTCATGTTGCTTCAATTTCGCAGACTGACTGGACGGTGCGGAGTCACGTGATGTGTTTTAAGGGGAAAGTACATTAACACGCAGTGGGCGGAAATATTAATAGGATTCAAAAACCGAAATAACCGACATGGTAAAATTACGTCGGTTATAGGCTCTGAATTTTGGTTTCGATTATTTTTCGATTTATTAATCCAGCCCTAAACACCATACTAATATTGTGTTTGACTCCCTTTCGCCTTCAGAACTGCCTTAATTCTACGTGGCATTGATTTAACAAGGTGCTGAAAGCATTCTTTAGAAATGTTGGCCCATATTGATAGGATAGCATCTTGCAGTTGATGGAGATTTGTGGGATGCACATCCAGGGCACGAAGCTCCTGTTCCACCACATCCCAAAGATGCTCTATTGGGTTAAGATCTGGTGACTGTGGGGGGCATTTTAGTACAGTGAACTCATTGTCATGTTCAAGAAACCAATTTGAAATGATTCAAGCTTTGTGACATGGTGCATTATCCTGTTGGAAGTAGCCATCAGAGGATGAGTAGATGGTGGCCATAAAGGGATGGACATGGTCATAAACAATGCTCAGGCAGGCCATAGCATTTAAACAATGCCCAATTGGCACTAAGGGGCCTAAAGTGTGCCAAGAAAACATCCCCCACACCATTACACCACCACCACCAGCCTGCACAGTGGTAACAAGGCATGATGGATCCATGTTCTCATTCTGTTTACACCAAATTCTGACTCTACCATCTGAATGTCTCAACAGAAATCGAGACTCATCAGACCAGGCAACATTTTTCCAGTCTTCAACTGTCCAATTTTGGTGAACTCTTGCAAATTGTAGCCTCTTTTTCCTATTTGTAGTGGAGATGAGTGGTACCCGGTGGGGTCTTCTGCTGTTGTAGCCCATCCGCCTCAAGGTTGTGCGTGTTGTGGCTTCACAAATGCTTTGCTGCATACCTCGGTTGTAACGAGTGGTTATTTCAGTCAAAGTTGCTCTTCTATCAGCTTGAATCAGTCGGCCCATTCTCCTCTGACCTCTAGCATCAACAAGGCATTTTCGCCCACAGGACTGCCGCATACTGGATGTTTTTCCCTTTTCACACCATTCTTTGTAAACCCTAGAAATGGTTGTGCATGAAAATCCCAGTAACTGAGCAGATTGTGAAATACCGGCCCGTCTGGCACCAACAACCATGCCACGCTCAAAATTGCTTAAATCACCTTTCTTTCCCATTCTGACATTCAGTTTGGAGTTCAGGAGATTGTCTTGACCAGAACCACACCCCTAAATGCATTGAAGCAACTGCCATGTGATTGGTTGATTAGATAATTGCATTAATAAGAAATTGAACCGGTGTTCCTAATAATCTTTTAGGTGAGGATCTACATATATATTATATATATATATATATATATATATATATATATACAGTGAAGAAAATAAGTATTTGAACACCCTGCTATTTTGCAAGTTCTCCCACTTAGAAATCATGGAGGGGTCTGAAATTGTCATCGTAGGTGCATGTCCACTGTGAGAGACATAATCTAAAAAAAAAGAAATCACAATGTATGAGTTTTTAACTATTTATTTGTAAGATACAGCTGCAAATAAGTATTTGAACACCTGTCTATCAGCTAGAATTCTGACCCTCATAGACCTGTTAGTCTGCCTTTAAAATGTCCACTTCCACTCCTCCACACCTCCACCATTTATTATCCTAAATTTGATGCACCTGTTTGAGGTCGTTAGCTGCGTAAAGACCCCTGTCCACCCCATACAATCAGTAAGAATCCAACTACTAACATGGCCAAGACCAAAGAGCTGTCCAAAGACACTAGAGACAAAATTGTACACCTCCACAAGGCTGGAAAGGGCTACGGGGAAATTGCCAAGCAGCTTGGTGAAAAAAGGTCCACTGTTGGAGCAATCGTTAGAAAATGGAAGAAGCTAAACATAACTGTCAATCTCCCTCGGACTGGGGCTCCATGCAAGATCTCACCTCGTGGGGTCTCAATGATCCTAAGAAAGGTGAGAAATCAGCCCAGAACTACACGGGAGGAGCTGGTCAATGACTTGAAAAGAGCTGCGACCACCGTTTCCAAGGTTACTGTTGGTAATACACTGAGACGTCATGGTTTGAAATCATGCATGGCACGAAGGTTCCCCTGCTTAAACCAGCACATGTCAAGGCCCGTCTTAAGTTTGCCAATGACCATTTGGATGATCCAGAGGAGTCATGGGAGAAAGTCATGTGGTCAGATGAGACCAAAATAGAACTTTTTGGTCATAATTCCACTTACCGTGTTTGGAGGAAGAAGAATGATGAGTACCATCCCAAGAATACCATCCCTACTGTGAAGCATGGGGGTGGTAGCATCATGCTTTGGGGGTGTTTTTCTGCACATGGGACAGGGCGACTGCACTGTATTAAGGAGAGGATGCCATGTATTGCGAGATTTTGGTGAACAACCTCCTTCCCTCAGTTAGAGCATTGAAGATGGGTCGAGGCTGGGTCTTCCAACATGACAATGACCCGAAGCACACAGCCAGGATAACCAAGGAGTGGCTCTGTAAGAAGCATATTAAGGTTCTGGTGTGGCCTAGCCAGTCTCCAGACCTAAACCCAATAGAGAATCTTTGGAGGGAGCTCAAACTCCGTGTTTCTCAGCGACAGCCCAGAAACCTGACTGATCTAGAGAAGATCTGTGTGGAAGAGTGTGCCAAAATTCCTCCTGCAGTGTTTGCAAACCTGGTGAAAAACTACAGGAAACGTTTGACGTCTGTAAAAGCAAACAAAGGCTACTGGACCAAATATTAACATTGATTTTCTTAGGTGTTCAAATACTTATTTGCAGCTGTATCTTACAAATAAATAGTTAAAGGTGCAATGTGTAAAAAATTTTGAGTATCTATTAACAGAAATGCAATATGACATCCATAACTATGTGTTCAGTGGTGTATAAAGAACTTACTTAATAAACTGTAATGTTTGTATTACCTTAGAATGAGGCATTTATATCTACATAACCGCGGGAACCCCCTTCTATGAAGGTCGACATATTGTGACGTCATGTTTCTACCGTGGCCGTCAGCGAACAAACAGCGTTACAGAGCGCGTTTCTTCACTACCTTGAAAGAGAAGCTGCAGAAAGCTAGAAGCTAGACATAAACACCGTGAGTAGTGACTTTTCCCTTGTCAGTGGTGTAAATATGTAGTTGGATTGTTTCATGTAACTTAATTGTTCTCCCTTGCTGTGTTATGGCTTTGCTATGTGGGGAGAAATGTGCTGGTTACGTTCGTGAGACAGCTGATAAGTAAGTTAGGCTACTCTTGTCATTGACCGTTAAACAGTTACAGGAATCACCAACCCGTCGATCTTGGAAGCATTTTAGGTCGATCGAGTTTCCAAAATCAGAGAAAAAAGCCTATTGTGTGCAGTAAATGGTGTCTAGAGGATGCGGAGGCGCCCGCGCTGTTATAATCACGTCATTTTTGCCGCACACACCTTTGGGCTCATGCGGACGCGTCGGGTATAAACAAGGCTTTACGCTTTAACCAGCTCAGCCACAATAACAGCTCATATTAGCCAGCTAAACTTTTACTACCCTGTTAGAAAAAATATATAGTTGCATAGTTTCATGTGGTTCTTCTCCCTCGCTGTATTATGGGTTTGCTATGTGGGGAGAAATGTGCTGGTTACGTTCGTGAGACTGCTGATTAGTAGGTTACTCTTGTCATTGACCGTAAAACAGTTACAGGAATCACCAACCCGCCGATCTTGGAAGCATTTTAAGACGATCGAGTTTCCAAAATCAGAGAAAAAAGCCTATTGTGTGTAGTAAATGGTGTCTAGGGGATGCGGAGGCGCGCGTGCTGTTATAATCACGTCATTTTTGCCGCACGCACCTTTGGGCTCATGCGGACGCGTCGAGTATAAACAAGGCTTTATGCTTTAACCAGCTCAGCCACAGTAACAGCTCATATTAGCCAGCTAAACTTTTACTACCCTGTTAGAAAAAATATATAGTTGCATAGTTTCATGTGGTTCTTCTCCCTCGCTGTATTATGGTGTAGCAACATTGGGTTACTGCATTAAATTAGCTCAAATTATGTATAGGGAATTCTAATAATTAATCATGAATATGATTAATATATTGCATATTACAGTTACATTAAATTATCGAAGTTGCAATAGATCGATTGTATACATGAATGATCTCCACAATGAGTTATGGTTCGTCATTAATATATCAATAGTCTCATTACAGATCGATTATATGAGATAACTTTTTAAAGGAATTAATTTAGTTATCAAACAATCTGTCTGTCCAGCAGACGGCAGTAAGACTAACTTATCAATTTCCCAACAAAAATTGTCTCTTTCTTATAATTCCAAAAAGCTATTTTCTGGCCATGAAAATATCACCTTCTTGTTATTATAAAGTTTAGGTTACTGAAATAGTAACGCATTGTAAAGCTTTGTAGCGAGATCAAACAATTCATTGACTTTGTAAATATGAGCATTTTAGGCAGAACCAATCAAGAATATAATGGCTTTAATAAAATGCAACTACAGATACAGAATTCTACATTTAAACACGGGATACATGTATGTACAGTAAACAGTAAAACTAACGCGACAGACGAATAACAAACAGGAGTGAGAATGGGATGAGAGGAAGATAAAATGAGAGATTGAGAGAGAGAGAGAGAGAGAGAGAGAGAGAGAGAGAGAGAGAGAGAGAGAGAGAGAGAGAGAGAGAGAGAGAGAGATCCGTAGGATCTCAGGATGGCAAATTTCATCTAGACATTTTTAACCTTTAAGAGACAACACGGAAAACACAATCTTAATGCTCTAGCATCTCGGTAATTCAAATATACTTGCATTGTAATGGTTCTCAGGTGTCTGAGGCTGAGCTCTGCTGCGCATGTGAGCGGCTGGTCTTTGTGGGTTCCGTTGGAGCGTCACGTGGTTTGCTGCGGTCTGGAGCGCGCAGTTTCAACGAAGGCTTAAAAGTCTTTGACGTAAATTACCAAAGAAATAATTCAGAATAAGTTCATTTCTGGTAAAATGAACAAAGGAAAAAACAAACTTAAGAGAAAGAAAATAAAAGAAGAGAACACGGCGTAAAGCTCCCTAAGGAGCCATCCGGATACCTCTCACAGGGAAAAACTCTCAACCAAAAGAACTCTCAGGAGTCCGTCTTTTTATGGAAAGATTGGGTTCACGCCTCTGTTTGCGCGAACCCCCATGACTGTCCGAGACTCTGAAGAGGACAACGCTTCCTTTGTCCTGTGGGGGGGGAATGCCCACTGGACTGAGGAGATGGTATTGAGCCGTTCGGCTCCAGAACCATGAGATGTGTAAAAGAATGCACATTACTGCATTCTGCTATCGGAATTCGGCTCCGTCAGATTGAGAGAATTACAGAGATATCAAACATGTCACAGAAATACATAGAAAAATAGAGCATTACATACATGCATATTATAAGCATTTAGTTCCTTCAAAGCAAGTTCGTTCCTTCAAACAAACGTCATACATGAAGTGAATACAAACTGGGAAACACATAAACATACAGGGATATATCGTATACAGTTGGCAATGGCTCATATTCTGAGTATAACACAGACTTTTACATGTGTGTGTGTGTGTGTGTGTGTGTGTGTGTGTTTGGATGTGTGTCCCGTGAGACGGCGAGTTTTGCATCAGGGGAATGGGTCACCAACAACGCTCGGCTTGTTTTCAATGTGTCATGTGCCACGACAAGAGGGGCGCTCTTTGGTCACATGTCACTACGACAGCGCACTTCTTTGTTTCATTGTTAGAGAATCATTAACTCAACTAAAAAGTCCTAGGCTATCTGTTTTGTGTCACAGTCAAAAAGAAGGGTAGAGCTGTGTTTGATTCAATTAGGATTCGCTGATTAAGACATCTGGCCGGATGCCCTCAATGTCGTTACAGTCCCCCTTTTCGTCGGATGATGTCCCTTTGTGGACATCATTGGACGACAAATCATCACGACGGGCTGATGGCAGGTGGACCAGGATGGTAAGGATAGCAGGTGGACCTTAGAGCTGAGGATTCAGCTCGCTGAGGTTCGGCGTGGTCTCTGACTTGGCACCCCCTTTCCGGGGATTCCGTCTGAAACCTCCAGACACGGCTTTCGTGAGCTCGGCTGTAGATGTTTGCATCTCGTGGGGTCCATGGTACAGGATGAAGGCCAAGCCCAGTGTCAGGGTGTGACTGAGTACCATAGAGATACACAGCGCAGTGTCAGCTGCGTTCCAGGCCTGGACAACAGGTGAGGTAGTCAAGATGGGCAGTCGAGACACAGCTTGAAGGGCGGTGACCCCCTTGTTAGCGAGCAACCTGTCACCTACAATCTCTGCTTGGGTCTCGGTGACTTGAGTGCGAGGCTTGGCTTTAGCAGGGCGGCGTGTGCCGCTGATCATGGGCTGCAGCCCGCAGATTCCGTCAGTGTTGTCTCTGAGGAAGGGCTTGCTAGGGCAGAGATAGTGAATGTTTTTGGTCAATGTGCACATGTGCGGATTCGGAGCTGGGGACAGCTTTGTGCAGCTGTCCTGGAAGTCAACCACGTGTGCGGATCTTGATGTGAGTGTTACTTTTCAAAATCTGACATTGACAATGTTCTTGAGCCGGTAGATTTGGCTTGACTCCCTGATGGGCAAGTTCAGGAGCAAAACCCACTTCTCTCTGCTTGGGGTCGACATAGAGTGGGATGGCGCTACCCAACGAGTAGGCAAGGTGTATTTGTAGAGAGTCAGTTGGCGTGGTGATGGCGGAAGCCAGCACTGTTTGCACAAGGCTTAAGGGTATCAGGTGCGGTGGAATTCTACCCATGGTTAGGCTGTCAATGGAGGAGTTCACCCCCCTGCAGCGTGTCTGTCATCAGGGCTGTTACCAGCTGAGTTTGAGCAAAGTCATTCTTGAAGACAGTAAACAGCTGTTTCATGGAGTTCACTGTCTGGGTCAGCAGAACGCTGTGAGTGTTGAAAATTGCCACAGTTCCCTTTAGTGTCTTGTCGATGGTCTGCAGGGACGCACTCTGTGTTTGTGAGTTGCTCTTTTATCTGTGGAATCTCAGTCTGAATTTCGGCTACATGCCGCCTCACGTTGGCTAGGTTCACTGCATTCATGCTGGACATACAAGTGTTAAACAGAGTTCTGACGGCAGTGGCGGCTCCGAGCAAAGCTCGTAGGAACCGTTGGGAGCGGCGGTTGTGGGCACCTAACTCCGTTAGCGTGACAGTCGTTTTCTCAAGTTGGTTGAGCATGTGTTCAACGTCGGCCTCAGCGTGAGTTAGGGAGTCCTCTGTTCATCGGGCACCTACCCAGCTGTATTGTGGTTTTGCGCTGGGGTAGTGTGCTCTGTAGACGTTGCGAGGATCAGGTGGCGCATACACTTTCTGAGTGTGGGTCCAGCCGTTGGTGATGAGGAGTCCTGGTTGTTCCCTTAGGACGGTGCCTGATGCCGGACCTGTTTGATGTCCGATTGCGGCTGCCCTCTGGTTGGCTGGAGGCACAGGATGGCGAAGTACAGCAGCATCCTGGTAAGAGTGAAAGAGAGAGAGAGAGAAAAAGGGAGGGAGGCAAAATTTCAGCGAGGGTCGGCCTTGGTTGGCTAGGACAGTCTTTTTGCTTTGAGGATGCCGGTATGCCACTTGCTTCGGTGTCTTGCAAGTGTCTCTGGTGCTGTGGTGTGCAGCACATGGTGCGTCATAGGGCATACATTGGCATGCCCCCCTTTTGCACTGTGGCACCACAAGCTGTGGCGCAGTGATGGCCTCAGGTGCAGAACGCTGAATGTTGCTTGTGCACGCAGCATGTGCAAGGTGTATGGCAGGTGTCTGGGGCACCGGTTATCGGTGGGTTCAGATGGCGTGCTAGGGTGGTTGGAGGGGTCTGAGAGGTGGTTTCTCACAATGTCCATTGGTAAGCTGGAAGGTTAAGGTCAGGTTAAGCAGAGACTCTGTGACATTTTGTCACACTTGCGGTGAGAGACTAATGAATGACCCTAAAAGTTCAGAACCACGGTTTAACTGGTTCGCTAGGTATGTAGCATACAGCTAGGTGTTTCACTTGTAGCTAGCTAGTGAAGTGTGTCTTGTATCCTTATCTTAGCTGTGGATGTTAGGACGCTAAGACTTATGTGGCTCCGAAAGCATTTCCTGGATAGCCGAGATGAAATAAAGGACTTAAGATGGTTCTTATGACTAAATTATTTCACTGGACTTAACTAGTGGTTTACTACGGCTTGACGAAGTGAATGATAGGGGGAAAAAGGACAGCTTTCCTATTCAAATTATGCTTATTATCAATCCTCAGGACCTATAGTTATGCCCTAGTAATTGTTGAAATTACCTGTGTTGCAGGGTCACAAAAATGAGTGCACTTGTTGAAAATAAATAAAAATAAATAAAAGTGTCTCTGTTTCCTTTCTGGGCCCTATGGGAAATGGAACCACGTTTGAACAAGAGAGGAAATGAAATTAAATGATATAGATGACCGAATAGCCAAGGGAATAGCTGACTGCTATTATTATCAAAGTCAAAGAAATGAAAAATTAAAGAAGAGCAAAAAAAATTTTAAATAAAATTAAAAGCAAAAAGGAATAAAGTGATCAAAACAACGGGAATGATCTTAAGGGAATAATCAGTGGCAGTAGTGACTAAACTTTGGATTTGCCTGGACCAACACTCCATAGTGGGTTACAGCGGTTGCGTGTTCGAGACCTCACCGTGTGTGTCCCATCAAAGGAGTAGTCACATGCCGATGAAAATTCCTATTGCTATATGAATTCTTTTCTCGCTACACAGTTTACATGTAGTTAAACTTAAGTTTAATTAACAGGGCATCTGCGAAGTAGCCTTCGACGGTTAGCGAGGACTATGCCTGAACTAGTGAAGGTGAACTTTAGCTAAGAGGAATTGCAAACACGGAAAGTGAATAATTAGAAACCCTAACTGGTGTTAAAGAAAGTATTCTAGAATACTTTGCACTGTGTAAACACAAGCGGTGATTAAGGGTTCAAGTAAATTATGCTAACTGCTAGCTGTGGAAGTTATTATTTAGCTTAGCCTAAGCTGGATGGATGCTATGTTAGGTTAGCTTAGCCTAAGTTGGATGGATGCTAGGTTAAGTTAGCTTAGCCTAAGGTAGATGGATGCTAGGTTAAGTTAGCTTAGCCACCTAGGTAGATGGATGCTAGGTTAAGTTAGCTTAGCCACCTAGGCTGGTTTGTTTACAAAGTGACATCACATGTTAGCACTTCCTGTGACAAGTCGTTGTCATGGGAACCAGAGCATGTCAGAACAATTCAACAGTCCCTGAAGAATGTCTGTACATTTTTCATGAATTATGCATGTTTACACGGGTTAACAGGAGGCACCTATATTTTAAGGCCTTCTAGGACTCGGTGTTACATTAAGCAACATGCAGATGTATTTTACGCAACTTATTCTATTTGTTTACAGAGTAAGGAAATAGATTTGCTGTAAGTCAAAGCTTGTCTAAGCATATATAGTTACGTCCCTCTCGTGCACGAATGCTGACTTTTCAGCGAGTAAACAGTTTTGATCGCTAGGTAGCTCTCTGCTTGTAGATGCAGCTAAAATTTAGGTGAATTACATCAATCTAACAATAATTTGTAAGGCCTTTACATTGTAGAAAGGGGAGCATCACCCAGGTCTACGTACATATAACACTGTACTGAGCTTTCTTTGTCAGAAACAGGTTTAGCAATACTGCAATTTGGATTTCTTTAACCAAAGCAGAATAGATATCGGTACAGTTTACAAGCTGCTGAGATGAGATTTCTTTGTCAAACAGACTTACGCTTTACTGCTGAACATGCTAATATTAGTTGGAAATCTAAGACTCTTTCACTTACAGTAGAGATGTCAATTCCAGCTATTGTTTTATCTGCATTTAGACAAGCCAGCAACCAGTGATCAAAATGCATATCGCATGTTGTGTTCTGGTTGGATCGCAACGATCAAAAGCACGCCCGTAGGTTAACAGTAGTTTAAAACTGTGATGGTTTTCCTACACCCTGGCGTTAAGGTGACGTATGCCCTATTTGGAGCTAGTGTTTCTTGTAACCCTTCATTGTCATGGAAACTAGTGTTTAGCAGTGTCATTTCAACCAGCATGTTGCAAATGTTTGTTTCAAAAGAGTCGTGCATAGTCTGTTGGCAGGTGAGGCTTAGACGTCCATTCAAGATTTTCTTTAAATCAGTAAAATTCTAATTTTACGAATGCAGAGTCTTGCAACTCTTTGAGCACACATTTTCATCTACTTTTAAAAGTTCTATGTCCTATGCTGATCAGGGACCTTTTTAGCAGAGTCTTGCACTGTGTTCGTGCAGTGTCTTCTGGTTTTGCAGTTCGAAATCATTGGGGTTTTAGGAAGTCTTTCTGAGGAGGTCTTCTGTGTTAGAGGCCTTCTGCATTAGGTCACGCATCGTTGAGTGGGCATTGCGTGGTCTTTGGCGAGCTGGAAGGTGCAGGGTAGCGAGCTTGAACCTTGACTTGGTGCTGAGGCTGTGTACCCATGGATGGCTGCTGGGGTTCCTGGGAACTCTGTGACCTTGGAGTCTGGCTTTGTTGTAGTTCTAATGACCTCTGTGACCGGCCAGTCTGGCTTTGGTGACCTGTGTGACTGGAGGGGGAGGGGTTCTTGAACTTGGGCCCAGACTGTCAGGTGTTTGAAGTCTAGTAAAGGCTCAAAGCGCTCTAGCAGATCTTTGCCAATCAGAAAGGGGTAAGTGTCCATTTGTGAGATGTACACCGGGTGTTTCAAACTAAAAGAACCAATTGTCAGGTGAATGTGAGCTACCTGTTTGAGCCGGATGTCGTTCTGGCTGTATGACTGCACAGTCAGCTCGCATGTTTGAGATGTAAGAGTTCGATTTTGTTTCTCAGAGTCTTTCAAAGAGTTTCCGGGTCATACCCTGTTTGATCATGTGCCCGAGGAGTCTTGGTGTAAGCTTTGTGGGTCAAGTCTCGTAGCTGTTGGGTAGACATGCTCCGAGGACAGGCCAGAACGCCTAAGTGATGACTCACTGTGGGATGCAGGTTTCGAAGGAACAGAGTTCTGAAGTTGACATCTTCTTCCATACCTGATCGGTTCTGTGCTCCGAAGTATGCTTGTCGGAGCCCCACAGGGGTTTCAAGTCGGGCTTGCTTGATGTCCATGGCGGTGAACAGCCCGTTGTCTGATTCAGGTACAAGCTGTCCCAAGCGGTCACGTTGGCAACAGTTTGTAAATGAAAGTCTATGTCTCGCAGGTAGGCGTGTATGTCGTGGCCTCCTGCAGCGTCCGGAGTGTTCGGGGGTTCTTGGAGGCTGGCTGGTGACATTTTTAGAAGTGGGCTTTCACCCCCCTTTCCAGCTCTTGGCTCTTGGCTGAAAGGTAAAGGACGGTTGGTCAGGGGAAACTGTGTTGTGTGTGTTTCCCCTTCCCGGTCACTCTGTAGTTTATAAGAGTGTTTCAGCTCTCTGTGAACAATGTCAATTTCGTATATGATATTGTCTTTGTGCTGAATGAGTTCATGGATTTCAGCTCGGGCCGCTTGTAAGTGTTTTTCACAGGCCTTTGCTTTAGTGTCTTTCTCTTTTAGTTCAGTCTTTGCTCTCTCTAGGAGAGCTTCACCTCGTCGGAGTTTCTTGTCGAGTTCCTCTCTGGTTTCTTCCTCCGACTGCTCTCTTTGGTCTGTGTCCAGACGAAGATCAGACAGGGCATTTTGAAGTCTTTCCACTTCCTCTTGGAGCTCTGTGTCTGTTGCATCCTCTTTTCCGCGCTGGTCGTGGGTCTCAGGGAGTAGCTGATCCAGACGACTTTGTGCGTGTGCTTGGTTCCTCCGGGCCTCCTCCGCTTGAGGCTTTAGCGTTGCGGCTTCTTGCTCCAGGTTGGTGCTGTTTCTTTCGTTGAGCCGTGCCTGTGCACCAAGAGTGTGTGCGAAGTTTCCAACGATTTTGGCCCAGTCTTTGTGTTTGTAGCTTTGGGTTGGACCGTGGGCCGTCAGCTTGTCCAAGTTGGCGTCCCGCTGCTCTTGGCTTGGGGGCTCTGAGTCACCGGCGTCCTTGGGCTGGAAAGCGGTAGTCATGGCTGTCAGCCATATCTCGAGGTTGTCCCAGTGGGATGCAGGACTGGATGCACGGAACATACTGTAGGCGAGAGAAACACAGCACACACACACAGAGGCCAAAAATGCAAGCTTTGTTCTACGGTTAACAAGCTATACTCATACGGGCTATGCCGTTTATGAGAATTTTGGGCTAACTGATGCAAACAGTTAGACAGTTAGGTCTGGACAATTTGCTTAGGTTAGTGCAGGGCTTAAATAAAGATTTTGACAGGGCGGCAGCCTAGTGGGTCAGGTGCTGACGCTAGCTGCTTGGTCGTCGATCTGTTATTTAGCTTTCCTTGGTGTCTCTCATAGGTTCTGTCTCTAGGTGAAATGAAAGAAACAAATCCCAACAGAACAAAGGATAGAAAAGATCAGAGTGAAACAAAACAATGAAAATAAATAGGTCTGTAATGAACTGGAATAAATACTAGCACTGGAAGTGTTAGGGAGAATACGGAGGCCTAAGCCTACTACTACTGATAGGGTTTAAGGTAGGGCCTACAGGTGAGTGGGGGCTATCGGGAAACCTAGGAAGATGGTGTGGCTTGGAGAAGAGGCGGGCCAAACACTTAAAATATCCGGGAGATATCTAGTATTCTGTGACTTATAGTAAGCGGAATGGGTTTTACTAAATTTAGTTTACCTGCGGTGAATTGAGGCCTCTCTGGGGGGGAACCCGTGGCTCAGTCAACCCCTCCGACGGTTCCCAACACCCGACCGCAGTGTTCTCGGGCAACTTCGTTGTCTCCCTGCACCTTGCTGCGCCCTCTCAAACAACCTGACTTTAAACACAACCGGCACCCCGAGGTGTCAACTGCCAGGCGGCACAGCAAAGTGGATTTTCCCCAGAACCCTCAAAAAGAGTGGCCCCTCTTTAGGCCCTGGTTTGGGTAATTATTCCAACATTGCCTTGTGTGTCGACTAGCGTGGTTGACGTTACCTTTGGAGTGCCCAATTGCTGATGTCACAGTTGCGTGCCGCAACGATGGTACGGGATTCGGAAGTGTCCGAAACTCACACACGGCCACGCGTCAGTACCGCCGGTCGGGTAACCTCGCTCGCGGGATACCAATCAGAGAATGCCGCAACTCACCGCCGTGCTCTGGTGAGTGCCACCTATACACAAAGGTTAAACAAGTGAAACGTAAAGT
This sequence comes from Semotilus atromaculatus, assembly GCA_031834385.1. NCBI lineage: Eukaryota > Metazoa > Chordata > Actinopteri > Cypriniformes > Leuciscidae > Semotilus > Semotilus atromaculatus. The sequence continues at coordinate 20,839,565 of JAULUF010000009.1, read as the reverse complement.
GGATTAAGGCTTGCTTGTTTAAACCAAATGGATTGATTGTTTATGTAGCAATAAGAGTCAAAGGTTTTACTAAATAATAATAAACAAAAGGAAATTATGATAAGTATGGTATTTTATCAAAATAACCTAACCCAAAAGAGAAGAAGAAAAAAAATTAAATAGAAAAAGACAGGGGCGGGCCGCAGTAGCTGGTTTTCACCACCAGGGGGCGTACTTCTCTGTGCTTTAACCTGGTGAACAGAACACTTAATTCAAATTCAAAATTCAACACTTGTTTAAATTTATATTTAAACTAAGCAGGTAAGAATTAAAAGGAAAATCAGATTGATTCCTATAATGACCAATGGTATCCGTAAAGTATCATTAATAATTATGAATCAATCAGAAGAGAAAAGTAGAAAGAAGCCAAGCAGGTTTAAACAAGGGAGGAGGTAGTAGTGGGTTTTCGCCACAAATAATCAGAAGGGAAAAGTGGAAATAAAAACTATTCACAACAGAATTGAAAAGAGAGGAAGGAGAGCTGAATGAACCGGCTTAGCGGGTGATGGCCACTAGATGGACTTCCAAGTGGGCTCTCTCTGGCTGTGTTGGAATTTAATTTAAGTTTTAATTCAAATTTAGTTTTGAACCAAACTCAAAGTAAATGTGCCAGTCAAAAGCAGGAAACTTGTCTAACACAAAATAATATTCGCACGATCAACGCTGTATATGCAAATAATTATTGAGAATCTAGACAGGCTAATTCACTGGTCATATGGAATTTAGCAGTAAGGGAGCATTATCTGAAACGGCCACGAGAGGGCGTAATTGCGCTCATGCAGGCTGAAGTCAGAAGGCGGGGCGTAATTTGAGACTTCTAAACGCCCTCTAGTGTTTAGTCAGCGGAATTACAACCACTTTTTAATGTGATTCAAGAGCTAAGAGCTTTCAGCTCGCGTCACGCGCTGATTTTCTGCAATAAATCACAAATAAACAAACAGACAAAGGTTTTAGGACCTTTGCGGTGCTAAATGGCACAAGAGCGTGTAAAAACACACAAATGTGAACAACAGGAATTTTCCATCTGTTGTAGCTACTCCAATACACACAACTATCACTAGCACTATGAGTAAATTGTGTTTAGGTTTACAATTGATTAGCTAGTTCAACGTTAACCAGGAGTTTATTGGTAACGATTATAATAGGCCTTTCTACTACTGAAAAGAGGAGTCTCGCTCTGATCAGATTTACGTCTCGCACTAAAAGAGATTTCTTCGTCTTTAATAGGCGGTTTTATTAAAAATATTAAAATGTATCACCTGCAGAGGGATTTCTGCATCTCTTAACAGGACATTTGTAATATTAATACTGCAGTGTATTCAGCATTTAACAGTGATAAAAATGTCTAGGCATATTTTAGCAACTTGTTAGAATGTAACGTTACTGACTTCGGCTTTTTGCCTCAGTCAGTTAGGAGTGAGTTCGCGTTGCGACTTATCTCACAAGTTCAAAATTTCATAGAGCGCATGCACAAAATTATTAATAACCATATAAACAGATTGAAACTGAATTTTGCTTACAAAACAAAGTTTGAAATGCTTCGCGTCATCCACCATTATGTAGCAACATTGGGTTACTGCATTAAATTAGCTCAAATTATGTATAGGGAATTCTAATAATTAATCATGAATATGATTAATATATTGCATATTACAGTTACATTAAATTATCGAAGTTGCAATAGATCGATTGTATACATGAATGATCTCCACAATGAGTTATGGTTCGTCATTAATATATCAATAGTCTCATTACAGATCGATTATATGAGATAACTTTTTAAAGGAATTAATTTAGTTATCAAACAATCTGTCTGTCCAGCAGACGGCAGTAAGACTAACTTATCAATTTCCCAACAAAAATTGTCTCTTTCTTATAATTCCAAAAAGCTATTTTCTGGCCATGAAAATATCACCTTCTTGTTATTATAAAGTTTAGGTTACTGAAATAGTAACGCATTGTAAAGCTTTGTAGCGAGATCAAACAATTCATTGACTTTGTAAATATGAGCATTTTAGGCAGAACCAATCAAGAATATAATGGCTTTAATAAAATGCAACTACAGATACAGAATTCTACATTTAAACACGGGATACATGTATGTACAGTAAACAGTAAAACTAACGCGACAGACGAATAACAAACAGGAGTGAGAATGGGATGAGAGGAAGATAAAATGAGAGATTGAGAGAGAGAGAGAGAGAGAGAGAGAGAGAGAGAGAGAGAGAGAGAGAGAGAGAGAGAGAGAGAGAGAGATCCGTAGGATCTCAGGATGGCAAATTTCATCTAGACATTTTTAACCTTTAAGAGACAACACGGAAAACACAATCTTAATGCTCTAGCATCTCGGTAATTCAAATATACTTGCATTGTAATGGTTCTCAGGTGTCTGAGGCTGAGCTCTGCTGCGCATGTGAGCGGCTGGTCTTTGTGGGTTCCGTTGGAGCGTCACGTGGTTTGCTGCGGTCTGGAGCGCGCAGTTTCAACGAAGGCTTAAAAGTCTTTGACGTAAATTACCAAAGAAATAATTCAGAATAAGTTCATTTCTGGTAAAATGAACAAAGGAAAAAACAAACTTAAGAGAAAGAAAATAAAAGAAGAGAACACGGCGTAAAGCTCCCTAAGGAGCCATCCGGATACCTCTCACAGGGAAAAACTCTCAACCAAAAGAACTCTCAGGAGTCCGTCTTTTTATGGAAAGATTGGGTTCACGCCTCTGTTTGCGCGAACCCCCATGACTGTCCGAGACTCTGAAGAGGACAACGCTTCCTTTGTCCTGTGGGGGGGGAATGCCCACTGGACTGAGGAGATGGTATTGAGCCGTTCGGCTCCAGAACCATGAGATGTGTAAAAGAATGCACATTACTGCATTCTGCTATCGGAATTCGGCTCCGTCAGATTGAGAGAATTACAGAGATATCAAACATGTCACAGAAATACATAGAAAAATAGAGCATTACATACATGCATATTATAAGCATTTAGTTCCTTCAAAGCAAGTTCGTTCCTTCAAACAAACGTCATACATGAAGTGAATACAAACTGGGAAACACATAAACATACAGGGATATATCGTATACAGTTGGCAATGGCTCATATTCTGAGTATAACACAGACTTTTACATGTGTGTGTGTGTGTGTGTGTGTGTGTGTGTGTTTGGATGTGTGTCCCGTGAGACGGCGAGTTTTGCATCAGGGGAATGGGTCACCAACAACGCTCGGCTTGTTTCAATGTGTCATGTGCCACGACAAGAGGGGCGCTCTTTGGTCACATGTCACTACGACAGCGCACTTCTTTGTTTCATTGTTAGAGAATCATTAACTCAACTAAAAAGTCCTAGGCTATCTGTTTTGTGTCACAGTCAAAAAGAAGGGTAGAGCTGTGTTTGATTCAATTAGGATTCGCTGATTAAGACATCTGGCCGGATGCCCTCAATGTCGTTACAATGGGCTTTTACTACCCTGTTAGAAAAAATATATAGTTGCATAGTTTCATGTGGTTCTTCTCCCTCGCTGTATTATGGGTTTGTATTATAGAAATGTGCTGGTTACGTTCGTGAGACAATCAGCTGATTACTATTATTATCTTATGTATTAAGACCCTTGATCCTCACCTGACTATGGCTTTGTCAACTTTATCCATGATGTGGTTTATAATAGACTGTGGTACAGAAACTTGGTTTACTCTGGCTATTCTCTGCTGTCTCAGACAACGATGTTTGTCCCGTTTTAGCCACCGTAGCTTCTTCGAAAGGGAGGGGTGAGCAGTGGGCTGAGCCCTTAGTGGAAACTCGCAACCAAACCGCTAGATGTCGCTAAAAATCACACACTGCACCTTTAAAAAATCATACATTGTGATTTCTGGATTTTTTTTTTTAGATTATGTCTCTCACAGTGGACATGCACCTACGATGAAAATTTCAGACCCCTCCATGATTTATAAGTGGGAGAACTTGCAAAATAGCAGGGTGTTCAAATACTTATTTTCTTCACTGTATAATATATATATATATTTTCAAAATGGAAGGGAATATATTATATTTATATTAGGGCCGGGACTTTAACGCGTTAATTAAGATTAATTAATTACAGACTTTAACGCGTTAATTAACGCGATAACTGATTTTAATTTTGCACCGCGGAACGTTTCTCACTGGATGAATAACATTCTCATTTTCCACTAGATATTTTCCTATATCTCATCAGCAATTGTGATTTCGGCCCGCTCTGCAGCAGCTGACCACTAAGGAGCGAATGTACAGTGAAGTGACATAACCGCCAGATTCAAACTGTGGCTGGCTGAGCCAAAGACAGACACGCTCAGGGCTTGTCATAGGCGATCACAACTGTTCAGTGTTTTTAACCACATAATGTTTATTTTAGGTTTTAGACATTTACATATAATTTATAGCAAAACAACACATTTATAGTTTGTAAAATACACAATGGCGTCTATGGAAGCAGCAATAACAACCCAAGAAAATATATTTGCCGACGGTTTTTATTCATATCAGACACACAGTGTAAATAACTATAAAGTCAACTCTATTCTACTCCCAGTTCACCGGCCACTTACTTTCATGTATTTCGGGAGAAACTGATGAATTCACGCGCTGTAATAAATCCAACAAACAGGAATCTCTGAACTGCGGCCCAAACACGGCGCCCATCTCACGTTACAGATCAAGATCATTTATAAAGATTTTTTAAACAACAAAACAAACTCACTTACTCATATTTGAGAATCGGAAAAGAAAAAAGTTGATGACATGGTAAGCAAGTTTTTTAATATTTAGAAATAAAAGCGCTAACTTACATCTGTCATGCAGCGCTATTTTGGCTGTGGTGAATCACGTGCCAAGCCTGACGCGTCACCCTGGAAACCTTTTTTAACAAAAAAAAAAACCTATAGGTCTACCTATAGGCTACCTGAATTTCTAAAATGTAGGCCTACTATATTTCTAAATATGCTATTGCTACATTTATTAATGGCAAAAATTGCACTAGTCTGCTGGACTTGTTTGAACAAAAATAAACAATATTTTGTTGCTTAAGCTTATGTATTCAGTCATTATTCAATGGTATACTAAAAATCCATGTGAAAAAAATTACTTCACACTGTTCTCAGGTCAAATATTTATGCGATTAAAATGCGATTAATTTCGATTAATTAATTACAAAGCCTCTAATTAATTAGATTAATTTTTTTAATCGAGTCCCGGCCCTAAATTTATATATATAAATATAATATATTCCCTTCCATTTTCCAAACAACTCATCCTATGTAGGGTTGCAGGAATTCTGGATCCTATCCCAGTGTTTCGGCCCATAGGCTTATGCTATTATGACATTGGCTAGACATATGGATTAAATAATAACAGAAAAATAATAATTACGATCATTGAAAAAATGACATTCAGTCTGTGCAAAATTCGGTCATCATTTACTAACTCTCATGTCCTTCCAAAGGTGTATTACTTTCTTCTGTGTAGCACAAAAGGAAATGTTGGGTAGATTGTTTACGCTTCTCTTATCCGTTCAGTGAAAGTGAATGGGGACTGGTGCTGTTGAGCAGACATAAAGCACCATATAAGTATCAAGCATTCTGTGTGAGGAACAGCCTGAAATGTTTTCTGAAAAAATGACTGATATTGGAACTTGGTGAGTTTCATCAGATTACACTCACCGGCCACTTTATTAGGTACACCTGTCCAACTGCTCCTTAACACTTAATTTCTAAGCAGCCAATCACATGGCGGCAACTCAGTGCATTTAGGCATGTAGACATGGTCAAGACAATCTCCTGCAGTTCAAACCGAGCATCAGTATGGGGAAGAAAGGTGATTTGAGTGACTTTGAACGTGGCATGATTGTTGGTGCCAGAAGGGCTGGTCTGAGTATTTCAGAAACTGCTAATCTACTGGGATTTTCACGCACAACCATCTCTAGGGTTTACAGAGAATGGTCCGAAAAAGAAAAAACATCCAGTGAGCGGCAGTTCTGTGGGCGGAAATGCCTTGTTGATGCCAGAGGTCAGAGGAGAATGGCCAGACTGGTTCGAGCTGATAGAAGGGCAACAGTGACTCAAATAACCACCCGTTACAACCAAGGTGGGCAGAAGAGCATCTCTGAACGCACAGTACGTCGAACTTTGAGGCAGATGGGCTACAGCAGCAGAAGACCACACCGGGTGCCACTCCTTTCAGCTAAGAACAGGAAACTGAGGCTACAATTTGCACAATCTCATCGAAATTGGACAATAGAAGATTGGAAAAACGTTGCCTGGTCTGATGAGTCTCGATTTCTGCTGCGACATTCGGATGGTAGGGTCAGAATTTGGCGTCTACAACATGAAAGCATGGATCCATCCTGCCTTGTATCAACGGTTCAGGCTGGTGGTGGTGGTGTCATGGTGTGGGGAATATTTTCTTGGCACTCTTTGGGCCCCTTGGTACCAATTGAGCATCGTTGCAACGCCACAGCCTACCTGAGTATTGTTGCTGACCATGTCCATCCCTTTATGACCACAATGTACCCAACTTCTGATGGCTACTTTCAGCAGGATAATGCGCCATTTCATAAAGCTGGAATCATCTCAGACTGGTTTCTTGAACATGACAATGAGTTCGCTGTACTCAAATGGCCTCCACAGTCACCAGATCTCAATCCAATAGAGCATCTTTGGGATGTGGTGGAACGGGAGATTCGCATCATGGATGTGCAGCCGACAAATCTGCGGCAACTGTGTGATGCCATCATGTCAGTATGGACCAAACTCCCTGAGGAATGCTTCCAGCACCTTGTTGAATCTATGCCACGAAGAATTGAGGCAGTTCTGAAGGCAAAAGGGGGTCCAACCCGTTACTAGCATGGGGTACCTAATAAAGTGGCCGGTGAGTGTATATTGTACACAAGAACCAATGGCATTTCACATCATTGATGTCAACCCTGGCACAACCATCTTTATGTACCCTGTTTGAATATTTGTGAATTCAATTTGAGTGCTACTCTCACCTTCAATTTGAGCGCTGTTTAAGGGCGCAGAAGAGCAGCTGGTTCTGATGTCCCTGTGGTTCTGCCTTGGAGGAAGGCACTTAACCCACAATTGTTGCACACTGTGCCCTTGTCTCATCCGCTCATGACTCCAGCACTGTAACCAACCCAAAGAGCAGAGATGACTTAACGGCTCAATGGCTTGAAAAAAACCCTACAATCTCTGAAGAGGCAGTGAGGGTCAATTCTTTAGGCCAATTTCTATTTTCACCTTTTTCCTACACACTGTGCCTCTTAAAAAGTGTTCACCCCTAAAACACTGAAACAAAGTGGATTAATTTTGCAATTATTTTCGACAACCGAAATTCTTCAGTCGACTGAATGGGGATCGCGTTAGAGAGCCAATCATCTCCATTACTATTGAACGAGCCAATGTAATTGGCGTGCGTGACTCGCATTACACACTCCGTCCCCGCAGCGTGGGTATAAATACGGAAGTGTATGCACGCACCATTTGCCTTTCGCTTCGGAGCCGATCGTTTGATTTCTCTGAAGATTGCTGTTGTTTACAACGAGCAAGTGTGTCGCTCTGAAGATCAGTCACAACAAATTGGTCAAATTGTATATGTGTTCATGTCCTCCTTATCGCTGTTTAGTAATTGGTTTCAATTACAGCACTGACCCTATGTGGAACAGCTTTGCACATCTGACCACTGAAATTTGTCTCTGTTCTTCTTTGCAGAATTGCTCAAGCTCAGTCAGATATCATGAAGATCGTTTTGAAAACTTGTCCACCAATGAATTCTCAGTTGGATTGTGATTGAGTTAGCCCCTCTAGTACATTTAAATCCTGTAAAGCTTTGGCAGATTATCTTCTCTCAAGTCGCAGGTGTCTTGCAGATTCCATCAAGTTTTCCTTCAGGATTTCCCTGTATATCGCTGCATTTTTTTTTACCTACTACCATCTCAAGTCTTCCAGGACCTGTTGGAGAGAAATGTTCCCACAGTGTGAGGCTCCCACCATTATGTTTTACCATAGGGATGGTGTGTTTCTGATGATTTTTATGCCAAACATGAAGTTAATTCTGCTGGCAAAAACCTAAATTTTGGTCTTATCAGTCTATAGAACCTTATTCTAGCTTGCTCAGAGTCTCCCACATGCCACCCAAAGACTGTTGTACGCTTTCAGCCATTGAAGCTTTTAAGTAGTCAATGGTCTTTTTAGGGCATTTTCAAACTGGCAGTTTAGTTTGGATCGAGGCACGATTCGCATGAAAAATTAGTAATGTGAAAGCTGTCGTGCAGACCCTGGTGCGCACCGGGGTATCGAACCCGAGACTACCTACGTTTGTGATGACATAAAAAAAGATGAACGCAAGTGCACCAGGGTTCGATAGAATCAAGAGGAGATCTGCTACAATACTGACTCACCATAATGTGGAGCTTTCAGTTGTATTTCTACTATAATCAAGTGACTTGGTGGAAATCAAGTAGTTATGAAATCAGTTATTTTTGATATATACAAAATAATGTATGTGTATATTCTATTTTTTTATTATTTTTATTTATCTTATTATTTTGTTTTATTATTTTTTCTGTGATTAATTGCAACTAAAAACACTTATATTTTTATAGGTTTATATTAGTTTATATATTTTATAATGTAGTAATTTCACAGTTAATCTTCAAATTAATGAGACAACATAAAGACAGTATATTTAAAATACTTGTTTAATGGGATCTTTTTATGAATGAAGGCCAGTATCACAGATACTATTACAGAGACAATATAAAATATCCAATATAAAAATTTTATATTACTCTTTCAGGAAGAAATAATCTGATCACTTAAAATTTTGGAAGAGTTTAATGCTTCTAAAAAAGAAAGAAACATGGTGAAGACATAGCATTGTTTTAGAAATAATAATAAAATTAAAATAACTGTTAGCCTAAAAGTTTGTGTAATTTCTGTGTGACATACGTCATTAAAAAGAAATTTTTGTTGCTATATTGGTCTGCTTTGGATCTTTAAACAAACAGCGCAATGTCTTATTCATATTCCATATTACCTGGGATTGGAGAACATATTTAAAAATGTACGAAAAATTAAATGCTAAAAAAATAAAGTTTCATATTCAATATTACTGTATTGCTCTGTTTTTATAATATATTAAAGCCAATTTTATAAAAGATAATCATAGAAATAGGCATGATTAAGTGTTGTAATGATTATCTATTGAACTCATTAGATGCCAGATAATACTGAAATGGGACTAAATGCAGTCAAAAGCCTCAGGAGCCCTTTCAGCAAAGGCCAACCTAACACAGGGTTTCTATTTTGTTTTGAATTTTTTTTCTTTATGTACATGTTTTCATGCTCTCTGTGTATCTACCTCTCACTGGTATTGAATGGCACACCAGGCGTACTGAAGCTGGTTGTTGTGACTCATCGTGTCGTCTTGTTCTCCCTCCCCTTTAGCTCTGCCTGTTTTTCAGACTGGAGAGGGAGACGCAGCCCCTCCACCATTGATGACCTCCTGTTCTGCTCATGCACGCTCGCACCTCTCCACCAACGTCACTATCGATCCGCATGCTTCTGTCTCCTTCTGTCTAAGCCGATTGCCCCCAAAAAGCCCCATCTCTGTACTGATGTTTCAGGGTGGAGGTGGTACATTTTAACCAACTGGAGCTTTCTTCCTGCTTTTTTTGGTAAACCAAAAGAACGAGCAGTTCTAATACACAGACACGAGACCGCTGAAATGTTTGTTTTTACAGTTGAAATAAAATGTGGCAAGTCAACTATAATATTATGGTATGCTAGAGCCACACAAGAGCATATGTTGTTGTTGTTCCTGTCAGTATCAAAAGGGGGCAGTTGAATTTGAGGGCTGAAAGTGAGTCATCAGCTGAGGAATAATGATTTAGCTCTAAAACACAGGAAGAAATTGAATCAGAGAAAACAGTGATGCCTGTGTGCCAGGAAATAATTTTTTATATCCTAGGGCAAAGTGCTTCTAAACCATTACATGATTTAAAAATATGGCTCATTCACTCTTTCAGTTATTTGTTAAATGTTTCAGCTATTTGTTAAATTTGTTAAGTGTCTGCATAAAATAATCAAAACCGCTTTTATTTAATAATGTAAAATTGTACATTAAATCATCTAAATTTGCTGTCATTGAACTGGATTTATTAATTACAATTGCAACAATTTCCTCATGCATTCCTTTCTTTAATCCAGTTTTCTTACAGTATCTAATTCTTTCCGAACCTTAAGTTAATTTGTGGCTTTTCGTGACAGAAGAGCATGAAGGATGAAGATTTTTGTGGTTGCTATGGACACATAGAGCAATAGCTTGATAGTGCATCGTTATTTAAAGGCTCTGACCTCATGTACTTGAGGGTATTGTGCACAAAAAGTATCGATCTGCAGCTATTTAATTTGTAAATGATAAAACTATAAAAAGAAAATGGAAAAAACATATGTGGAAAAGCAGTGGAATATAAAATAGGAACATGATAAACGTTCAAACTTGAAGATGAAAAAGGGACTGACTCACATACGAACTCAGGCTCTATCACAGGCGTCTCTCCCATGAGGTGATCAGAAACCAAATTTCTCGTTCTTTGCATGAGATTAAATTGAAAATCGTGCCTTGTGACATTCTGATGCCAGGCCCTTCCTCTTTCTCTCCCCGATGTATTTTCCCAGCTAGTACTAATGACACGTATCCATTAGAAGCTACTAATTACTCCGTCTTTGTGGTGTGCTGCCCAGTGGTGGATTAGAACTGTTAGGCCTATGGCGTCTGCCTTAGAGCATGTTGTCTCTGTCTCACAGGTTAATCAGTGTGCAGTGGAATGAAGGAAGAACAAAAAGAACCCACATGCTGTAATACAAACACTGCCTGTTTTTGCCAGCAAGGAAGCAAATGTAGTTTTAGATTTCTGATAGAATTCACTGTGTTTCTAATGTTTCATATGTAGCTGTATATGAGTTTGATTATGCATAAGAATATTTTACTGAAAGGTTTTTCTGAAGAAGCTGCTTTTTGCATTACAAACAAACCAGCAGTGACCAGGAGCTGTCAGTATACGAATACGACTAATATGCTACATCCCCAGTCTTCTGAAGCCATACAACAGTTTTGTGTATAGAATACACTGGAATTTTGTTGTTGAATGAAAATCTTGCCTTGAAAATCTTACTTGATAGCTCTGGTCAACATTTACTTTCATTTTGTGGCCATACAAGTTATGAAATTCCGGAAAGTGCATAAATGATGACAATTTTCATTTTTGGGTGAGCTATACCTTTAATAAATCTCAAAAATACAACCTACATTTAATGTATAAATTATAAATGTATAAAATATTGGAAAAAATGTAATTTATTTATATATATGTGTGTGTGTGTGTGTGTGTGTGTGTGGTTATTGTTTAGAGAATACAGGCTTGACTCTTGTTGCACATTCATACAGACAGTTTTCGAGACGTTACTGTAAGTTGCTGTGTGAATGGAACATTACGAGTGTAAGTAAATGTTGTTGTAAATCCCAAAAATCTACAGTGTGAAAGTAGCCTAACTCTGTTGCGAATCATATTGTTTAGATTAACGATACATATCGTCGCATTTTTATATTGCGATATCTCGATATAATGATTTATCATTACACCCCTAATATACCCCTTAGATAGATATATATTTTTATCAAATCTGAATTTTAGGGCCATATGAAAACGTTTTTTTCGTGTTTTTTTTACCCAAGAAGCATGTCTAATCAATTGAATTCATCAAACTTTAAAAATTTTTTTTAATGTTTGTAATAACAGGGCACTATGAATTTTTTAATATATTTTTTTTTTATACAAATTTATTATCAAAGAACGCGGTAATGAAATGAAGGCTAAGCTTTTCAAATGTAGTCAAATGAAAATTAAACAGTTCCTTTTATTTTTTTAGCAAAGTGTTGCACAGCAGAGGTTTACTGTTGAGAAAATCTGTGATTATTAAAAAAGAAAAATGTGTGATTAATAATAATTTTATTATTACTACTATTATAATTACTGTGAGAAGTACATTCTTCTGTACAATAGTAATATATTTCTGTTATAATTTCTTCGAGTTAAAGAGAACTTTTAGTTTGACTGGTTGTCGTGAAGACCTTTGAGTTTCTGTGTACATATGATATGACGACGATAGCTCCCTTTCAGTCGAGAACGTCAGACGTAGTCGACGTCGACTGAATGGGGATCGCGTTAGAGAGCCAATCATTTCGATTACTATTGAACGAGCCAATGTAATTGGCGTGCGTGACTCGCATTACACACTCCGTCCCCGCACAGAATCTTTCTCCGTCCCCGGGTATAAATACGGAAGTGTATGCACGCACCATTTGCCTTTCGCTTCGGAGCCGATCGTTTGATTTCTCTGAAGATTGCTGTTGTTTACAACGAGCGAGTGTGTCGGTGTTCTTCTGGAAGACTCTCCCAGTGCTGGTGGTATCTACAGCGCGAGTGCAGCGGTGATCGCAAGCTTTTGAGCTCTTAGCTGCTGTTTTAACAGCAACAAATTTCTGTTTGTTTATGTTTGTTGACGGCTGGTTAGAGGGCTTAAAAGTGAGTGCTTCACTGTTTCAGTTCTCTCTTCAGTGTTGCCGCGGTCATTCCCCTGTGTGCTCCGGCACTGGTGATGGGTCCTATTTCCTGAAAGAGCAACACGGGTGCGTTTGCTTCTTTTTCAAGATGTCATTCCACCCGTGCGTGTCTGGATGCGGTCGTTACCGGTTCCTCTATGACGGTCACAATTGTTGTATCACGTGTTTGGGTTTACAGCACGCTGAGGCAATTTTTTGTGGACGGTTTATGTTCCCATTGCGGGAATATGACTGTCACGGTGTTGAGATCGAGACTCGCCTTCGTCTGCGAAGCGCGAGTCCCCATTACCGTGCCCCGCCCTACGGGTGCCGCGTGGGATGGGTGATAGGAGGATAGTGTTGGAACTTACTAGGTCGTGGATGGCACCTTTTACTGCCGAAAACTGCCTCAGTGGTTCTCCCTCGCTCGCTACCCTTGACGGAGGAGTGGTGAAGGGTTATGATAGAGGCTATCCCTCCAGTGGGGCGGTCTGTCGCGACACAGGTGCACCTGTGTCCGGCGGCCGCTGCTTTTGGGGGGATCCTTGTTCCCCCCTAAGGCCTGTGAGTTCTCCTCCGACGGGCAGGACTTACAAAGCCTGTGGGCAAGCCGCCTCCTCTTTTGCATGCCATGTTGTTGCTACAGGTCTATCAGGCCAGGGCACTCATGGACATGTACGAGGGTAGACCAGACTGTGCGCTCATAGGTGAGCACCGCACTGCATCCGACCTCGCCCTCTGGGGCATGAGTGTCGTGGCGTGTGCGTTCGGTCTGGCGATGTCCACTTAAGTGGTTCAGGAGCGCCATTGTTGGCTCAGCCTGGTTGGTATGGTGGATGCGGACAAGGTTCGGTTCCTGGTCTCCCCGATTTCCCAGGTTGGCCTGGTCGGTGACGCGACAGAGAACTGCACCCAACAGTTCTCTGCTGCCCAAGCGCAGACGGAGGTCATCCGGCACATCCTGCTCTGGCGGCCCGCTGCTCCCTTTACCCCGCCGCCGGTGGCAGTTCCTCCGTCTGCTCGTCGCCGAGGGCGTTCCCCTGTCGCCACTCTCGCTGGGCCTCCGCAGCAGCCTCCACCCAGGCCTCAGCATGGAGCCGACTGCAGTGGTCGGGACGCCCAGCCCGCTCCAGGCGCTGCCAAGCCAGGTGGCAAGCAACAGCGTAAGCATTCCTGAGCGGGCCGCTCAGGACTGGAGGAAGATGCTCTTGGAGTTGGTTACTCCCTCCCCTGGGTGAGGGCCGGGTGGAGTCTTTGTTGGTGTGTGTCTGTTCCTCCGCTTGTTCCCAAAAAGAGTGGAGCAAGCCGTACCCACACTTCAAAGAAAGAGCAAATTCTTCTGTTCCTGGGTCCCAAGAGGCAAGTCTGGCGGTGTGTGACCCTGTAAAGCCTTGCACCCCTCAGCCCCCTCTTGTTTGCCAGCACGGCAGCTGGGTGCGGTTCGAGGACCCGGTTATCCGCCTTCTCACGCATCCCTGGCCGTCTCGTGGAGACAGGTAAGTGTCATACACCACACTCAGACCCTACTTCGGGCCGCCTTCGGGCCTTCCAAACTGGGTCCCTGTCCTCCACCTTGCTGCCCCACCTTGGGTACGTCTGTGGTCCCTGACCCGGTTCGTGGAAGCCAAAAATGTTTCCCAAACCGGTCCAGGTAGAACTATTCCATCAGACTCGGCTTGCGATTCTTTTCGCTATAGGCTTCCACCCAAGCTCAGTGATATTCATCACACCTAGGTGTTGAGCAAATATGCTCCTAAAATTAGTGACTTTTGTCACACCTAAGTGTTGAGCACTGCTCCTGTCTTGTGTGCGCCCATCGCAGTCTGCTGGCGAAGGACACGATGTAGCCTTTTCCTCCAGCTGATATGAAGGTAGGCTTCTATGAGGCTGTACTTCGTTGTACCCTAGAGAGGTGGGTCATGATCATCTTGGTCCTGTGTTAATTGAAACGGGCCTCCGTTTAATTTTGTTACACAGAGATGCATTTCCAAATGCTCTGTTCCCAAGATTGGTCTGCAGCTTTCGACCTGAGAGACATGTACTTCAGATCTCTATCCTTCCTCACCACAGGCCATCCTGTGTTTGTGCGTCCGAGTAGGGGTGGGCGCTATACCGGTATGAACGTGACTACCGATATTCTGTTGTGCCATGTTATGGATTTTACGATACCGTGGATACCGTTAGATATTCAAAATTTTTAATTTAGCAGTTTTATTGTTTTGGTCAATTTGGTACTCTTTACAACTACTGGCGATACAGAATCGAGGCTGAACTGAACGTTTAACCTTTTCCTCTAGTCTAATATGTCCAACTCACGTGATCGCAGGCATTCATAATCAAACACAGAGAGCATGGAAACACTGCAGTCCAAGTTAATAGAGCACAAACCGGCTCCTCAAACACACAACAGCAATAATAAGCGAGCAGCACATGCAACTTTGCAAACTCGTGAGATTTTAGGCACTCCAAAAGTGAACAAGATGAGCGAACACGCCGAAAGTCAAATTGAAGAGCACGAGGAAGAATTGGTTAAAAAGAAGGGGGGCTCCTCTGTCGTATGGAACTGGTTTGGGTTCAAAATCTCCGACATCGACCAACGAAGAATACTAAGCAAGTTGTGTCGCCGTGTTGTTGCGGCCAAAGGTGGAAACACCAGTAATCTATTTAATCATTTGAAAACCATGCATGTCCGCGAATATGAGGAATGCACCCAAATGCGTGCTGCAGATTTTCCCGGAGACGGAGCACGCCTGAAGATGGCTCCCACTCAGCAATCAATAAAGTCTTCATTCGCTGCCGGTACTCGTTATGACAAGACGAGCAAAAAGTGGAAAGACATATCAAGTGCCATAACACATCACATAGCAAAGGACATGGTACCCATTCAAACTGTAGAGAAAGAAGGTTTCAGAAAGTTGATTCAAACTCTGGAACTAAGATACGAGATCCCCAGCTGTAAATATTTTAGCCAAACATGCCTGCCACAGCTTTACACTGAATGTCGGGAAAAGGTTTACAACGAAATAAGTAATGTTGCATTTTTCTCCACCACTGCTGATCTATGGTCAAGCCGTACCACAGAACCGTACATCAGCCTCACAATCCACTACATTGATGTTGACTGGAAACTGCAAAGCAAATGCCTACAAACGTCATATTTTCCTGACGACCACACCGGGGAAATAATCGCTTCGGGTCTGAGGGATGCACTTTCGTGTTGGGGTTTAAAAGAGTCACGTCAAGTATGTATGACGACCGACAGTGGATCAAACATGATCAAAGCACTGCAGCTGAACAACTGGACAAACGTTGGGTGTTTCGGACACAGGCTGCACAATGCCATTGGTAAGTTTCTAGAGCCTACATTTATGATGCTTATTATAAAGAAAAAATACAGCTCACATAAAATCTCTTCTAATCTGAGCATTTATCTACAAAATTAGAATCCTATTTATTGAATCACATTAGGCTACTGTGGGTATACATGTACAAGGAATTTGTCTTGGTTTACTGTTGAGTGAAAACAGGTAAAAGGGAGAACAACAATATTAAATAAGAGCAATATAATATAATAATTATAAGTGTGCAATATTTTTTTTTTCCAGTTTAATGCGTTAAAAATAAACACAGCATCCGTTTTTTTTCGGTCATCCTTTTTCTTACATTATATGATCAGGCTGTTATTCATGCAAATGCTTTAAACAATTCAACCGCGACAAGACACAAGAGAACGCGTTGTCTGTGAACGTCCACCTGTCTGACCAACACGATCTCATAAAAGTGCGTATATCTATACCGCAAATTTAATTTCTCATACCATGTACACGGCAAAAAAATTTTTGCGTGTATGCTACGCACTGTAAAGCTTGGGTAGGATTAGGGGTGTGGAGTGCGTGTGTATTACACGCCATAAAGTGCGTATCATATGCACGCGAAAACTGCGTATCACATACACTCAAAAACTATTTTTAGCGTATAAATGGCACGAGAAATTAAATTTGTGGTATAGATACGCAGTTTCATGAGACCGGGCTGGTCGGACACACACAGGCCACACAGACGTGCGCCAGTATCGTGCGCTTAATCTGTTTAATTTTTAGCTTAAGCAGTGAGGTGCATAAAGTGTTTGATAACTTTATTATTGCCAATATGTCTGTTATACAGGTATCGATACAATTATTCTGTAAATGTTGAATGTCTATCATTAATATATATTTTTTTAATTCATAGAGACATCAGTATTAGTATCAGTGATATTGGCCTTCATTCATAAAAAAGATGCAATTACCATAGCTGTCAACCCTCCCTTTTTTTCCGGGTTTCTCACGTATTTTATCTCTTTTCCCGTTTTAGTATTTTCCCGTAAAATATCCCGTATTTTTACGCTCTGATTGTGTGAGACGTACAAGCTCGGGCAGATTCGGCTTGAAGTTGTTCATCCTCGGATGCGGTGCCGCGCGCGCTGTTACAAAAAAAAAGCCGTGAACAGAGCCAAACGAAATGGGGTCTTGCCGGTGTCACACCAGATTCTGTGACCATCATTATCTGTCTGTGACCGTAGAGGGCGTGGCTATCGCTGTGCTGCGTGATCTACGGAAAAAGCATAACTTCTAACTAGAGCCTAAAGGACTTTGCGAAGCGTTTGTTTAGAAATGCACACCATAAATCATTATTTGCATGCCCAGATTAAGCACAATGTGGTCGTTTTCTGACTGAGTAGCCTACTACGTGGGTTGTTCATTAAATATTCGCGAACACAGAATCTGGTGTAACACCTGTTTTGCGCACCCAACTCGTCATTTTTGCCGCGTGCACAGTCAGACAGTCTCTCTCTCTCTCTCTCTCTCTCTCTCTCTCTCTCACACACACACACACACACACACACACACACACACACACACACACACACACAGTATCTAGCCTATGTAGTTATAAACTCTTTAGACTGTTAATGATTAGTGCTTTTTTTTTAAAGTTTGTGGGTAAGAATCGTGTAAAAAAAAATCCCTTATTTTGGGGATGGATCCCGGGAAATCTCCCTTATTTTCAATGTTCAATGTTGACAGCTATGGCAATTACAACAAATTATACAGTCTTTAAGTAACTGAAATTATTACAATATAAAAATATGAAAAACGGATGTTTTTAATCGTAATAAATGACAGAAAACGTGTGATTACTAGTTCGTTTTTAATCGATTGACAGCACTAATACAAATATATAAATACACACATAAACATAAAAAAATAAGAAATATAAAAAGAGATAAGTAAAGTACAAGTAGTAAAAGTGAGGGCAGTGTAAATGTTCACAGTAGAAGTTGTTTAAACATTAGTGTACATTAGTGCAAGATGTGCAAAAGGGCCAGAGCCCTTTTGAAAGTGAAGCAGAAAGTGAAGCAGCCTGAGTTGTGTGTCAGTGTCCATGTTGTAAATTACATGGTTGTAATTACTGTGATTTTTATTGTATTGTTATTCTATTGTAATTATTTTTCACCCTATTATTTTGATTACTTATGTGCAATTTCCAGAGAGGAGTGTCCAAAACGAAACACGGATTTCTCAGGCCACAGGGGTGTGCAAGAAAATAGTAAGCACGTTTTCTTATAGCTGGAAAAAACAGAAGGCCCTGATGAGTGCACAGATGGAAAGAGGCCTGCCCCCACACAAGCTCATCACAGAATCCCCAACAAGGTGGGGATCTCGTTTGCAGATGATTCAAAGAGTCCTGGAACAGGAGAAAGCAATCACACAAGTCCTGGCAGCAGACAAAAAGACACGGCACCTTGTACCTACGTGGCAATACATCATGGTCTTGGAGTCAGTCACAGCAGCACTGAAACCACTCCAGGAATTTACAGATGCCCTGTCAGGAGAAACATATGTGAGCGTGTCCTATTTGAAGCCTGTCGTCCATCTGTTAAACACAGAGGTTTTGAATCCAAAAGAGGGGGATACTGAACTGACCCAGGAGATCAAGAGTAAGGTTCTCAATTACTTGAATGACAAGTATACTGACCCAGCAACAGATGAGCTACTCACCATGGCTACCTTTCTGGATCCAAGATTTAAGAACATGTACATGTCCACCGAGAAGCTCGAGGAAATTAAGGTGAGAGCTGCCTCAGAGACTGAAGTCCTTCTGGTGGAGAACACTGACCTGGTAGAATCATCTCGTGCAGAGGTTCAACCTGAAAGGAAGAGAGAGAAGTAGCTACTGCTCCAGGAGATCCACTACCATCAGCCAAGAAGCCTAAGAAGAGCCTTGGAAGCTTCTTTAAGAAGACCAGCAATGCATCTGCCTCTGCCTCATGTTCACAGAAGCAGATCATCGAGCAAGAGCTAAACAGCTACATTCTGGCAATGGCACCAGACAGTGAGACTGATCCTTTGGAGTGGTGGCGATTTCATGGATCCAATTTCCCACGTGTGAGTTGTCTGGGAAAGAAGTACTTATGCATCCCTGCCACAAGTTCGCCCTCTGAAAGGGCATTCAGCACTGGGGGCAATGTCGTCACATGTAGCAGGGCAGCACTAAAGCCAGAAATGGTCAACAGGCTGGTGTTCCTGGCACGGAACTTGTGAAGAAGTTGATGCAATGTGAAGTACAAGTTGATACTTGATGGTTGAGTAAAAAAAATTTCTTACAGTGTTTAACATTTAAGTTTGTATTAATGACCTTATTTTTCATCTCCTATGTACTTGAAATACAGTATTTTATTTAATTTTACATAATATTTAATTTGAGCCTACCTCATTTTGCAGGTTTGCACTGTTTGAAAAAAAGAAACAATTGTACAATTAAAAAAAAACTTGAAGAAAGTTGTTGGTTCTAGCTGAGGCTTCCAAAGAGTCGTTTGAAAACATTACAGTGTTTACATATTTGAGTTTGTAATTACCGTATTTTCCAAGTGGTGAAATACTTTCATTTTCTTTATCTCCTGTGTTCATTAAATATTTTTATTTCATTTTATGTAATATTTAATGTATTGTACATTGTAATGTAATTCATACAGGCCTACTTCATGTTGCACGTTTGCACTTTTTGAGAGAAACAATGGCACAATAAAAAAGATTTTCAGTCTATGTCCAATGCAATCCCTCACCTTTTTCTAGTTATATAAGGTTAAAATACATATTTTGCCTGTAATTTAACTTATTTTTCTCATATCGCAATAAAATATCGATATCGTCTGGAGAGTGAAAAATATCGTGATATGAATTTGAGCTCATATCGCACACCCCTACGTCCGAGGGGTGTGAAGTATCAGTACAAGTCCTACCCTCCAAGTGCTCATAGCCAGCTGGGTCCTCAGGTCAACTGGGAAAGAGTAAACTCGTCCACAGACTGAGGATCTCTTTTCTAGTTTGGAGATGGATTCGGCCTCCGCATCTCTAAGAAAAGACGAGTGTGTGGATGGTTAGTGCTCTTTAGAGGCTCCTGGGGCATATGGTAGATGCAGCCACTCGGCTTCCTCTATGTGAATACCGCTTCAGCACTGACTTCACGGCCGGGTCCCGAGGTGACCGTGGCAGAGCAGCACGTTCCGTGTGAAAGCACCCTGTCCTGCTGCCAAACCCTCAGTCCGTTCAGACCTGTTGTTTCTTCGGACCAACGGTCCTTAGAATGAGTGTCCATCAATACTGACTGAGGGGCTACGTACAAAGGGCATGCAGTAACGGAGGTCTGGGCGACCCTCCGACTGTATTGGCATCCATTGTCTACATTGCGACCGTTGCGCTACGCTTCCCTTGCATGTTACAAGCCCGTCACCTCCTCCTTGGAGTCAGAAGCTTCTGAGGTCGCTTCATTCCACTATTTCTTCCGGCTGCTCAACCGTGCCGCCAACGAGCCTCACGACAGCCTATGGCCAGGGAGGGTGGAGACTCCATCCCCAGGCGGTCCAGCTGGGCAGGGACCACTTCGGGGACGCACAGTTACATCTGTTTGCCTTTCCGGATTCGTTCCTCTGCCAGTTGAGTTTTTTTCTGTCCTTGGACAGACACTGGCTCTCAGCTGAACCCGGGGCCCAGCAGAAATGCGTTCCCCGGTGAGCCTTCTAAAGCGGCTATGCAATTCATTATCACTTGGCGCCCTCTCAAGTCAGTGATTTTTATCACACTCAGGTGTTGAGCAGGGATGCTCCTGTAGCTCAGTGAAATTCATCACACTCAGGTGTTGAGCAGAAATGCTCCTGAAGCTCAGTGATATACTTCACATCTAGTGTTGAGCAAGGCTCCTGTCTGGTGTGCACATGTCGCTTGCACATACTGTGCTAGGTCAGGAGTAGAGCAGGTCTTGATAGTTGCCCCTTAATGGCCCAACCAGACCTATTCTCCCCTCGACAGCCCTTCCTGACTTCCCCTGAAAACATTCTCTGGGACGGGGCACGATGGCACTCGCGTTCGGACCTCTTTTTACATTGACTCGTTCAATAGTAATCGAGATGATTGGCTTTCTAACGCGATCCCCATTCAGTCGACGTCGACTACGTCCTCCGTTCCCTCCTTCAGGGAACGGTGGGTTGCATACGCAACCAGGACGTTTTATCAAACTAAATGGTAAAATGCTGGTTAAGTGACTCTCAGAACAGCTCTGGAGATTTGTCCTCATATAGTGAGAATGCAGACGCTAAAAACGCCACGAGCATCTTGCGTGCTTGAGCATGTGAACAGATCAAACTGCTCGCCTGGACATACACACAGAGACGTGCAGAACATGCAGACTTAATATTGAAATATCAGTCTTTTTGGCCTTTAATATTTAATGTAATATGGTTAAGTGTACAGTCCTACTTTTGATATATTCATCCAAAATTGGCCAAATTCTGTGACTACGTTATACTGTAAATTCCATTTTTATGACTGAATTTGGCGATTCCGTCCGTGTTTTCAGCATTGTGGGAATCATAGGGCCCAACGTTTATTTTGCCGATCCCCTGGCTATGGGGCATGGATACCACTTTGAGAACCCCTGCTCTAGGCTTCTCAGACCAGTAACCAAAGTGAAAGAATGGTAAACAAAATGGTGGAAAACCAACAAAAAAACGTTCTGACCCCAACAGATTCGTCTTCACACATGTTTAGAGTTAAAGATGTGAATGACTGTCGTTTTGGTGAGATTATTAGGCATTTTAATGACAAAATATTTGTATCAGTGCTATTAAGTATGGATTCGTATTGTTTAGGGTATGTTATGTGGTTGGGTGGATGGCTCTGGGAAATGGACCCGAGGTGTAGCTGCAACTGTGGCTCTAAGAAACCACTGAGACGCTTTCAACAGGAGAGATGATGACTCATGCATTGACTTTTGAGTGAGAACACAGAATAGTGTCTCTAGTGTGAGTGTGCGTGTTTGTAGGGAAGAAAAAGAGGGAGAATGCGTGAATGTGTTTCCTCTTTGAAAAGTAGCGACAAACTTTATGGCCAGTGGCATCATACTTAGAGCAAAATCAATGTTTGGTTGAACATTAAGTAGCATTGTTCAAGCCAAAAGTAGTTTTCATCATGAATAAAATATTTAACTTTTCTCTTTCTGGTCTGTTTTTGTATTCCAACAGGTTGTCCTGGACTTGACCTTTGGGGCCGGAGGTCACTCGAAGGCCATCCTGCAGTCGGCTCCGGATGTAATGGTGGTGGCAGCAGATCGTGACCCCACAGCTTTCCAAATGGCTCAGCGTTTAGCTGAAGAATACCCGTGAGTTTACTCTTTAATCAAATTTGGACACGGTGCAGGGGCTAAACTGCCAGAGGAACTCGACATGTGTCTTAATACCTGCTCTGTCCCTGTTGCAATCAAGTGGGTGGCGGTCACGGGGCTCTTTGGTTTTTATTTGTGTGTGTGTGAGAGAGATCCTTCAGTGCAGATAAAGAATCCCCGCTCTCACCCACGCTCAGTCGAAAGGCCCCAGCGTCTCATTTGTCAACGGGGCCTGAGGCTTCAATGACAGGGAGAGACGCTGCCGCCCACGCAGGTTCCCCTGTTTCCTGCGTGAGAGAGTGTAGGATGACGAGAGAGAGAGAGGGAGAAATAGAGCTAGTGTTTAATAAAAGAGAACCAGAGGAAAAGGCATGAGGGCTTTGCGTGTGTGTTGTGTGTGCATGAGGCAGTACTGAAGTAAGCTCCAAATGAGATGTTCCTGACTCTGCAGCGTGGGTAGAGATACCTCTTTACGTGGATTCTGGGGAAACCTGTCTCAGAGGGACCGCTGATACAGAAACCAACGTAGGAGAGAGTAATAAGAGAGGGAGAGAGAGAGAGAGAATCAGTACAAGTTATTCTGTCAGCAGCTATATACTCCACCAATGAGGCCTTTGACTCCCACTCATGATGAGAGGCTGGAGAAGCTGAAGAAATCATGCAATTAGCCAATATTATTGGATGGCTGTGTAAGAGGAGCAGGCAGCCCACGCAATCATCTTTCTCTCTCTGCTCATCTTCTTTCCTCTCCTCTACTCTCGTCTTGTTTTCTCTCCTTTCTCCTCCTCTTGTTTATTCTCCTCCTGTCTCCTTACTTCTAACCTCTTGTCTCACTTTGTATCCTCTCCTCTCATGTCTCATTCTCCTCATACTTCTCTCATTTCTCATTCTCCTCGTACTTCTTTTCTTCTCTCCTTTCCTCTTTTCATTTCATCTTCTCGCATCTCTTCTCCTCTCGACTCTTCGTCTCACCTCACATTGTGTCTACTCTCTTGTCATCTCCTCTCTTCTTTTCTCCTTTTCTCTCATATCTCGTCTCACTTTTTCTCACCTCTCATCTTTTGTATAATTTTCTCTCATTTCTGATTCTCCTCTTGCTTCTTTTTCTCCTTTCCTTTTTTCTCTTTTCATCTCCTCACGTCCCTCTGAATCCTTTTCATTCTTCTCTCATTCTCGTTGAATGTTTGCTTTTCTGAGTTCTTATTAGAGGATAGAAATGGCAAGGTGTTAAGACATTGGCATCTGTTCCCTTAAACAGTCTTAATCAGACACAGAATTACAGTCATGCTCCAAGGCAACCACGTCACTGATGATTTCAATACCTTCTGTTGCCTCAGTACCTCCTTGTCACGTTAACACTTACTAAGTAAATAAATTAATAACATCAAGATATGTTTTACTTTTGTCAGAATACAGGCCTTCTGTCGTCCTATCTTCGTGTTTCAGGTCACGTGACCGAGACACGTAACAGTGTCACAAACATGTGATATGCTTGACATTTGTCTTTAAGACTTGATGAACACATTTACTGTAAGAATATCACTTTTCCTTTGGATTCTGATGGTAGAACTGAAAGAAAAAAGGATTTACAAATGTTAACTGTGTCTGGCAATTATTTACAGCATCTGTTAGTGCTTAAACAAGCTATTTGATTTATTATGTTTGCCAGGTTTGCTAATAAAGTCTTTCTCTGGGTGACTACCCATTGAAGAAACATTTTCCCACTTCACTACATACTAAAAAAAGAGATAGAGTATTTAATAAAAGAGAGGAGAAATGCCATTGTTTTTCTCTCGCATTGGAGGACACATAATCATATTTTTTCATCTCAGATTTCTTGTTGTAAAAATGTCTTGATAAATTTTTTTGAGGCCAGGCCCAGGTGGCCTTGATCAATTCACCAAACCAAACTCACATATTGTACATGATAGGTATTAGACCTTGGCTCTCTGTGTGTTTGTATGACTGACTGCATTTTTCCCCTGTACATTTCCATCTTTGCTCCCCTGCTGAATGCAGTCGATCAACATCTTGCCTTGAACCTCAGTGACGTAGATACAGGAGTCAGGCAGCTTGGTGCTGTGGAATATGTCAGGCTTGATTTGTTTGAAATATGTCAGGTCACAGTGGACTCTTTCTCTCTCTTCCTTTTCTACTATCGAGTTAGCTTAAAAAAGTATTATTGGTTATGCTTTAATCTCCAAAAGATGGTCTCTGTTTTTAGCCAAATGTGTTATTTTTAGTGACCAGTAATCCAGACAGAGTCTAAGCACATCCTCACCACATATTCTGTCACATCCACATTCTGCACATATCACTAATCTGTCAGTGTCCTCTTGAGCCATATGTTCAAGAAAAGGGTCAATCTGAACATGACATTATGGACTCATACATATCACAAGGTCAGGCTTTTTCGTCCCAGGGGGAAATTGTTGCTCTTTGATCATAAGTTAAGTTGAGCAAGTTTCTGCATCAGTCCACTTTTCCTCATCCATACAGAGGCACTGTTTAGTGGACAGATTGATCTGAAAATACCAATACTTCAGATCTTGACATTTCCTTTGAGTGTCGATCCTCATGTAACAGTATTGATATGAAAGTTAGATTTTTATTATGTATATATCTTGAAAGAAATGTGTATCCAAGAATTCTTGGATAAAGAGAGGTGATAAAAGGAAACTGGACATTGTTAGGAAAAGGAAGTATTTCTCCCTCCAATTCTGTTAACATAGAACACAACAATCACAGGCAGTCAGAAAAAAAACAAGAGTAAAAGTATAGCAGGATTATATGACCTTAACTGAATAGTCATCTTGCTTAAAAAGTAAAAGTTCATAAATAATTCAGCGTTTTTGTATTACTGTTATTAAACTACAAACAAAAGAAAAATTATACTCAACTTTTTAAAAACTTTTTTTTTGCATAATTTAGTTTAATTTGCATACTTTTATTTTTATTTTACATGAGTATTTTATTTATATTACATTGGAATAATTATGATTTAATATAAAATTATTACCTATTTTACCAACATAAATTACTTTTTTGGGGCTTTTACTGGTCTTCATGTTGCATTGAAAAGAAAGTGGTATTGTAAATTTTAGTTTTAAAGCTCACTGGCTTTGTCATTGGTCTACGTCATACTACGTCATGGGGAATTTCAGGCTGTTCAGCATCATTGCCCGTCATTTACAGCTAGTTCTGGGATGAAATGCTAGGCAAGTGTTTATCAGTAGCCCGTGCGTAATTTTAAAGTCCCTTTCATGTCGACTCTCATGTTTGCACAGAAACAGACAGTTTACCTGTCCTACTTAAATAACAGAGCCTTGAGAGTCTGAGTGTCCCTGAAACTAGTATATAATTAGATGGTTTCGTCAGATCATTTTTCATTAAATAATTTTATAGTCTGAAGTTAAAGGAACTGAGGCCATCTCTATTGTTATGAAACAGAGTGTGCCAGTTAACTTATATTTTTTGCTTTACCCTTTTAAGTTTAGATGATGTCAGTATTGTGGGTTGCTAAACTATAAATAGATCGGTTTCTTAGCAATTATGAAGCCATACTTGGAGCACGCTCACTTGC
Organism: Semotilus atromaculatus; assembly: GCA_031834385.1. Classification (NCBI taxonomy): domain Eukaryota; kingdom Metazoa; phylum Chordata; class Actinopteri; order Cypriniformes; family Leuciscidae; genus Semotilus; species Semotilus atromaculatus. The sequence continues at coordinate 20,813,615 of JAULUF010000009.1, read as the reverse complement.
TCACACATATCTACACACCCATGAAGCATGTCTTTTTTTAATAATATAATATCTTACATAAGGCATTGCTACCTCTGATGCTCTGTTTTAACCACATAAAGACGTTAATAATTTAAAATTGTTATGTAAGTGTTTTGCATATTCTCAAATCATTCTGTGGGTTGCAGAGCCACAGAGAAGCTTAGGAAACCCCCACAGTGCTTTAGGAGGCAAAAGAGACGGGAGTAAGAGTGCTGAATAACAGAAGACTGAAAGAAAGAGAGAGGATTACTGTATGTAGGCAGGGGTAATGAATGTGCTTTTGTAAAAAAAAATGGTACTGTAATTTGATAAAAGACACTTAATGGTCATTAAATAATTAAATGTATTAAATATGGCCGTAAGCAGCAATCAAAGCAGAATGGACATGTAGAGAAAATACCATAATTGACCTGTTGTCTGTTTACCAAATTTGGACTTTGTTAAAATGATAATCCACTTTAGATATTTTACTAACTATAAGTAACTTTACAACTATATGTCAACTAACTCTCATTACAGTATAAGTTGACTGTTAGTTTAAAGGTTGTATCAGTCATTTCAGGCCCAAAAAAGGCAGAAACATAAATGATCACATTCATCTAATCTTTCCTAACGATTCGCTAGCTGCCCGCCCCATAAGCATGCTGTCCAAAAACCGCGTCTCTGTATGCAGCCTAGGCTCTGAAATCTGCACACAAAAACAAATGAGTACAACCACCATTTAAAACCAAAATAAACAGTGTTTCAACCAATCACCGTCTGGGGCGGGTGTTGCTCCGACTTCGCGTCCAGCCGTGCACGAGCTCAAAACCTCACAACACCCGCCCCTGTCGGTGATTGGTTGAAACACTGTTTATTTTGGTTTTGTGGTGGTTGTACCCATTTGTTTTTATGTGCAGATCTCAGAGCCTAGGCTGCCTACAGAGACGCGGTTTTTGGACGGCATGCTTATGGGGCAGGCAGCTAGCGGATCGTTAGGAAAGATTAGATGAATGTGATCATTTATGTTTCGGCATTTTTTGGGCCTGAAATGACTGATACAACCTTTAAGGTTAGGGTTAGTAGAATTAGTTGATGTACAGTATTTGCAAAGTTACTTAAAATGAGTAATGTCTGTTGGGGGAACATCAAAATAAAGTGTTAGCAGATATTAAGCAGACTGTATACTAATACTCTAATGAATGGTAGTTGACATGTATGCAAAGATATTGGTAGAATGTCTAAAGTGGACTATCAAAATAAAGTGTTACCAAAAGAATATAGGACAGTTAGCTATTGTGTTTCATATCCTAATGATTCAACTATTCAATTATGGGCATTTTTGACCTTGTGAACTTTAAGAAATATATATATTTTTTAAATTCAATTTCAATGTACAAGCTTTCAATTAAATTCCGTTTTAGATTTGATATTGATTAATTTAGTGTATTCATCAATATAGTGCATGTCTTTAGTAAAATGTCCCTCACTAGATTTTTTTTTTCTTGCTAATTATCAAGTTATGGACATGGAATGGCATTTCTGAGGTAAATGTAATGGTACGTGACATTGCTTACAAGCTGTTTTATTGTCTTTATGGTTGAAAGACTGATTGAGCGATTACATGACACGATATATTTCGGTAAGTTATACTGTCTTGTATGTTGTAATTCATATTTGTATGTGAATTTTCATAGTTTAGGATTGAAAATCATGGTTTAGGGCAAATATAAAAGTATAAACCTATATATAAGGGTTTTGAAAAATAGAAAATATATAATATAGAAAGGACTGTATGGAGTTTCCAAGATAGTTTAATATGATCTTTATATTATAAAAATATAAAGTTGTCTTTTCTTTTATTAAAATCTGTTAGTTGTAATAATAGTCAGCTCCTGTGATATAAAATTGCCTCAAGTTGAAGAAATTCCCTTATATCTGTGAAAACAATATATGATCATATGTTTTGATGACTTTAGATACATGGACTTTAGAGGTCTCTAGATACAAAATCATGATTTACAGTCTCTGATGCCTAAACTGTTTTATGGCAAATAAGTGCAATGAAGCAGAAAACCTGAAAAAAAAAAAAAAAATGGTTTGCTTCACCTAATACAAGTGATTTGCCTCACTTTTTAATAAGCAATTAAACAATCAATAAACACTGCTTCCAATGAGTAATTTAGATAGTTTTAATGGTTTAGAACAACGTCCCACAATCATTTTAAACTCGGACCGATGTGTGCATATTGGTCATATTACCATGGCTTCAAACATGGATCATCTAATCAGATTTTACAGCTAGAACGGGGTTCTGCGTTATAATGACTTTACCTCAGTGAAGGGGTTCACAATGCTGTCAATGCACAAGACTTTAACTCTGCCAACTTTTTATAACTATATGTTGAAAATGATTCTTTCGAACCTACTATATAGGGTGGGTTTTCCCCATCTTCAGCACCTGTGGTTTGTCACCCATTAGGTTTGAACCTTATTCTCGTGCAGTACTTGACAAATCATCCATCAAGAAGCGGTTGGCTCTTCCACACCTAATGACACTCTGAGATTGCACCTCCCACTCAGGCTAGGTTGCTAGGAATTATTGTCATATTGTCATGCACAAAGATATATCTCCTTCAGTTCGGTAAAGTTTCTCTCCTTTGCTCCATCAGCTGTTTATATGGAAGCAAGGCCCAAGTGTGAAACTTTAGCCTGTTGTTACTCAGGAAACTTTCCTATTACACTATATTTTATGAAATAATTAAAAGGATTTGTAATAATTTGTGGTCTAAAATTGCATTTTCAAATGTGTTATTATTTCTGTTTTCATAAAAAGTAGAAAAACTCTAAAACTAAAGGTCACTTTTGAATATTTAGTAAAGACTTTTGGTCCTTGGTGAAACTGGTTATACTGCCAAGCATCAGGTTGTCATGGTGACTGGAATGCTGGTGATCTGGGAGATGGTTGATAGGTGATTGTTCACATGAGCCATTCACATGCTGACAAGTGACATAAGTGTGTGTGTGTGTGTGTGTGTGTGTGTACGCGAGAGAGAGAGAGAGAGAGAGAGAGAGAGAGAGAACAGGCTCTCCAGTTGTCAACACGTAAGATCATGTATCTGTCATTTCATTCAATAACGTTTGACATAATTCGAGTTGATGTGTCATTAACAACACCGACCAATGCAGTGTGCACAACAATCTGTCCTCAGTTATCAATTCCAATGTCCAATATTTTTAGTTAAAAGCATGAATATACAAAAGTCTTGCCCTGAAGAAGCTGCATAACATATATTTACATAATTCATTTCAAAAAGTGATGCTTGAGGAGACAAAAAAGCATGTCAACTTTTAAACACAATCATTTGTGAAAATTCTATTATTTTATATGGAATAAATGTGAATATCAAGTTAATGTGTTTCATCAGGGCAGTACATGATGAACTTCTTGCAGACTCTGGAGGGGTATGAACAAATATGTGTGCGTGCGTGTGTGTGCAAAGTGAAATCTGTTTAAATGCTCTAAATCAAGATGATCAAAAATGATGCTGCCCAGTTTTTATAGTGTTATCTGATTAGGATTAACTCATAGATTACCTTGCATCAGTTGTTCTGTGTCATGTTTTGTGCCATTATTATTTTGCCTTTATGTATTGCATTTGTGTGATGTTTTTGTGTGATTTTGTGAGATATTTTGTTTTGTTCTATTTTGGCGAGATATGTAACTTTTCTTGCTGTTGGATTTAGTTGTGTAGCGTAGAGAAAAGGTTGGCATTTGAAGACAAGGGATAGAGAAGGGGCCGAGGGACTCCATTTAATCAGCGCTTTTGCTCAGTTATTGATCAGGCAGTGTCAAGCCATGTTGTTGCATTTTCACTCTGCATGTGAAATGAACAACAAAAATGAAACATTGTTTATCGACTCTACCTTTTTTTTTTTTTTTTTGCTTTTGAAAAATAGATCTTGTATAGATTAATTATAAAGCGTATAATAAAGTACAGTGTAGCCTACATGCCAGCAGCAAATAAAGTATAATAGTCCACAAAATATTGTGATCTTTAATAAGAAATAAGAATCTTTCATCGAACCCAAAACCGAACATGCATAAGCCCTCTCAAGATACAACAGTGGAAATCTTGAGTATATTGTGAAAATTCTGTAATGAAAATCTTGCTTGCAGAAGCACTGCTACTGGTCTATGTATTCAGACAACACATTTTGTTGCTCAAAATGAATATCTGAGAAGCGTTTTGTACATTCCACATCACAATCTTGCTGTGCCGAAGCCTAATTAGTTTGAGTGGCCACTCAGAATGGTTGTACTTAATGCTCAGGATCATATTGCCTGTGGTTTCAGGCTATGTTGTTCGATGTGGTAAATCTGTTTTGGTACCAATATAGACGCCTGAAATTCATCTACATATTAGGAAGACCACTTAACAATGAAAATAAACTACTGCAGTGAAGTCTGGCTCCTGTGAGGCCCTAAATTGACTGCGTATTGACACGGGAAGCAACAGCAGAGGCAGCGTTCTGTCTGTCACAAACCTCTCTCTTTCTCCCTCCGAACTCACCGATCCATGGACCGGGGGGGGGAGGATGGGGTCTTACCGCTCTAGCAGAGTCTATGTGTTTGTGTGGGCGGGCAAGAGAATGCCTCACTATAGATTTTCCAGCAAATTAATGAAGGTTCTGAGCAAACGAAGAGGAGGGAAGGAGCGAGAGCGAGATAGAAAGCCCCTTCACAGAGAACTGAGGGAAGCCCTTGCAGCGGGGGCGAGAGCCGAGCAGCTCCCTCACCCTTGATCTTTCAGCTGGCCGTGGGTGTGTGGACGCAGGCACCCCAGAGTCCTACGGGTAAAGCCTTCAGCCGGCCGCGTGAGTGGGTGAAGAAGACCTTTGATGACCTCCGAGGTGGAGGAGGTGATTTTTCTCCCGCATCCTCTGCACTTTTTTTGTTCATCTGTAGAGAGTTTAGCACGAGTCAGGGAGGGGAATCCGCGTGTTTAGCATGACTGCAAAGCCAACGCGGTCAAATTAACCACCTCTGCCTCTGCATGGGACCCCTAGTGTTCTCTACCTCATTTGCTTCTCTGCTGTCTGATTTATAGTTGCCTACCTGGGCTGTTCTCCGCACACAGGCTGTCTAAAGGTCACATGAAAAATGGATGGCTCTTCAGTGCTGGGGAAGGAACTCAGGAGGAGATGCAAGGAGAAATGATGCCTGAATGCTTATGTGTTGTTTCAGCTTCATCTTGATCTTTTTAAACTGTATTCATTTATTTGTAGCTATAATGTGTGTGTGGTCTGAGACAAGACTGTGCCTGTGTTACTCATAACTGTGAAGTCCCTTCAGATACAGTAAAGCAAAGAAAGTGAATTAAAGCAATAGTGAAAAAAAATCCGCCCACGATTCCATCTGAATGACTGAGAATTAAAGAGGCATCGTCAATACTCACGTCAAACCAACACCTCCACTTCAAGTCAAATGAAACATCACACGCACTTGCTCTAACATTCATACTCCCCTACAAATGCGTGCGTCGATGGTCACAGTAATCGTGTAGCCTTCGCATGCATGCGTTTTTGTACACGTTCCCTTGTATTTTCATTGGTTTGTGTGAGTGTGTGTGTGTGTATGTGTGTCTGTTTTTCAATTAAGTTTAAGCTGCGACAGTGCTTTCTCACAACTCTCATCTTCTGGTCTCCAAGGTGATAAATAAATGATATTTTGTTACCTTCCCTGTGGGACACATATTATTTGGTCTATCTCTCTTTCCTTCCCTGTACAGCTTATGAGCTGCAGTAGTCTTAGGACACCCACTAAGAACTTAGTGCCTAGGTAACCAGCCTTACAGGGGCAGAACACCTGCCACAGTTTATTCAGCTCTGTAAAATATGAAGCTAGTTTTTGTGTGGAAACTAAATATATAAAAGCATAAATTACCATGTACAAAGAAGATTATAACATTATATTGCGGTCCTATACAACTTTAAATAAGAAAAATGAAAATTAATTCACATTTTACCCATAACGTTTACGCATAAGAAAATATAAAAAAAAATATATGATGGATATCACTGCTGATCAGTTTTGTTTCATGACAATTGTTTTATGAAATTTGCCCATTATAAAATGTTAAAACAAATAGCGCCATATATTAATTATATCTTTCAGGTATGTAATGAAGACAAAATTATACGTATTTATTTAAACGTAAAAAATTATAGGAATCATACACATACAACATTTCTGTTTAATATTGGCTGCCTTTGTAAGTCAGAATCCTAAAAGAATATATTTAGAATTTTGTATGTTCAGTAATATATGATCATGTGTTTCTTACACATTTTTTAATTACATTTTCTTTTAATGTAGTTAACTTTACTCATTCATTGTTCATAGTTTTGTTTGCTGCAAATTTGCAGCAAATATGTTTTAGTGCAAAAAGTGTACCATACACCATATCTGGGTTATTTAGTGTTTAATATTTATTATTAGTATTTGTTATTATTATTATCATTTAGTATTATTTTATATACTATTACAGTATTTATGAATATTTTGAATTAGCTTTTACTTCTTTTTAGTTGTCATTTTAATTTTACTTTCAGTAATCGTATGTTCTTTGTCATTTTTATTTTGTTTTTAAAATATTTCTATTTAGCTTTATTTTTTATTTATTTTTGTTTTAGTCATTTAGTTTAGTAATTTTAGTACTTCAACTTGCCAAGACAACATATTGTAATTTTTCAAATATTTTAATCTAATGTTTAGTGTATTTTGTTGATTAGTGTAAATTGTTCTTCTAATATGTATTTTGTTTCAGGTATTTCAGTTATTAAAAAAAAATATTTTATTAGTTTTAGTTTCAGTTACCATATATCAATCAGTAACACCAGACACGAACAGAATACTCGACAAAAGCAAATATAACCCAAATCAGTGATTCTGCCTACAGTGAATGCTGCGTGACAGAGAGCGGCATGACAAATTCCTGACACTAAACCGATGACCCGTTTTATTTCTGACGTACTTTATACGCTACTTCTGACATGAAGAACAAATGGATTTTGCAATGGTCGCTTTGTCGCATCCTGTGTTGACAGCCTCAAGCTGTTGCGCCGTGGTGTAGACATGGTGTAAGACCCATGGTTTTTCTCCAATACTATCACTCAAGCATTTGCGGTACGCCACTGAGTTGGTATTCAACAGCTTTGCTCAATGTGAAGTTATAAAGAGGAATCAGAACAGATACTGTTATTCTAAACACCAGAAGGTGTTTTTCTATTTTGTAACTAATGATAAGAATCAGATATGGAGAAAGTTCACCAAAGGTCTTGTTGTTTCTGGCTTCCAGCATTATAAATGAGTGTCTTGTGTTTATTTTTAACAATGCCTCTGATCAGGCCCCTTGTTAGTCTGACCTTAACAGTTTGTGAGGCACATATCAGTGTCACAATGAATGCAGGCTTTGCAAACAATGTTACTGAAAGATACAGCACCACAAATTATGTCAGATCTGACAGCAAACACAACCCATAAGCACTGTTACTCATTTCACATGAAGTGAACACTTCACACTGTAAGTCTTTCTTGAAGGTACTTAAGCATAAATCAGAGTGTTTAGCAGAAAGAGAGTAAAAAATTATCATGGAGAACTAAATTATGATTGTTCTTGTGTTGGGAATCTTGAGTAACTTTATAACTGGACCTCAAGAAGAAAAAAATACGCTACCTTTCAACAATTTGGGATGCATTAAATTGATCTAAAATTGACAGCAAAGGCATTTATAATGTTACAAAAGATGCATATATATGCATATATAGGTCCTTCTCAAAAAATGTGCATATTTTGATAAAGTTAATTATTTTCCATAATGTAATGATAAAAATTAAACCTTCATATATTTTAGATTCATTGCACACCAACTGAAATATTTCAGGTCTTTTATTGTTTTAATACTGATGATTTTGGCATACAGCTCATGAAAACCCAAAATTCCTATCTCAAAAAATTAGCATATTTCATCCGACCAATAAAATAAGTGTTTTTAATACAAAAAAAGTCAACCTTCAAATAATTACGTTCAGTTATGCACTCAATACTTGCTCGGGAATCCTTTTGCAGAAATGACTGCTTCAATGCGGTGTGGCATGAAGGCAATCAGCCTGTGGCACTGCTGAGGTGTTATGGAGGCCCAGGATGCTTCGATAGGGGCCTTAAGCTCATCCAGAGTGTTGGGTCTTGCGTCTCTCAACTTTCTCTTCACAATATCCCACAGATTCTCTATGGGGTTCAGGTCAGGAGAGTTGGCAGGCCAATTGAGCACAGTAAACCATTTACCAGTGGTTTTGGCACTGTGAGCAGGTGCCAGGTCGTGCTGAAAAATGAAATCTTCATATCCATAAAGCTTTTCAGCAGATGGAAGCATGAAGTGCTCCAAAATCTCCTGATAGCTGGCTGCATTGACCCTGCCCTTGATAAAACACAGTGGACCAACACCAGCAGCTGACATGGCACCCCAGACCATCACTGACTGTGGGTACTTGACACTGGACTTCAGGCATTTTGGCATTTCCTTCTCCCCAGTCTTCCTCCAGACTCTGGCACCTTGATTTCCGAATGACATGCAAAATTTGCTTTCATCCGAAAAAAGTACTTTGGACCACTGAGCAACAGTCCAGTGCTGCTTCTCTGTAGCCCAGGTCAGGCGCTTCTGCCGCTGTTTCTGGTTCAAAAGTGGCTTGACCTGGGGAATGCGGCACCTGTAGCCCATTTCCTGCACACGCCTGTGCACGGTGGCTCTGGATGTTTCTACTCCAGACTCAGTCCACTGCTTCCGCAGGTCCCCCAAGGTCTGGAATCGGTCCTTCTCCACAATCTTCCTCAGGGTCCGGTCACCTCTTCTCGTTGTGTCCCACTGAGGTGCCTTGATACAGCACTCTGGGAACAGCCTATTTGTTCAGAAATTTCTTTCTGTGTCTTACCCTCTTGCTTGAGGGTGTCAGTGATGGCCTTCTGGACAGCAGTCAGGTCGGCAGTCTTACCCATGATTGCGGTTTTGAGTAATGAAACAGGCTGGGAGTTTTTAAAAGCCTCAGGAATCTTTTGCAGGTGTTTAGAGTTAACCCTCTGGAGTCGAGAAACGCGCCGGCGCGTTTTGCGCGATTTTTTTCACATAGCAGCAAAATAAACTTAAAATACTCCGTCACTTTTGGTCATACACACTTAAGAAATATGAAAAAATAAACTGTTAAATCGACCACTTACAATCGAAATAAAACATTGTGCTTTTGTAATATAAAGAAAACAAACAGGGTGTGCTTTCTGCCTCTCCGTCTCCGTGAACTTTTTTTCTGGAGCACGTCTCTAAACGTAAACAAAACTCAGCGTGTTTAAGTGTGTACTTTTAAATTATCTAATTCAAAACTAAAACAAATATTCTGTGTTTATGTAATCTATATAAAAAGAGAGAGATGCCAGGCGTTCTCATTTCAGCTAATTATCTTTTAATGTGACCACGCCCACAGAGAGCGCGCGCTATTCAAACGCAAATGATCTGAAACTTGCCAACGCCCACACGAGCTCGATAAAACACCAAGTTCAGATTAATGTACCGGTAGTCTATGTCGTTTTGCGAGGCTGTGAGGAATAATTCTGGATAATTTACCTCAGAAGTGCTGGATTAATTTCACTTCGAGGAGCCATGGATCCAGCGAGGATCATAGTAAGTTTTTTATTCTTAAGTGTTTTGTTCTAATCGTGAATACTGTTTTAATATGAATCGCGTGTCTCTCTCTGTGTGATGAATGAACGGCACGAATTCGCACTGTTGTTGTTACAGACGAAATATGAAAGACAACATTTAGTTGACTAGTTTGGGATAGATTATAAAGTTTTAGGTTAGGTTAACCTAAACCTAGAGGTTAGATTAGGTTAATAGCTCGTTTAGAGAACCTTTTCATGATATGCTAATTTTTTGAGATAGGAATTTTGGGTTTTCATGAGCTGTATGCCAAAATCATCAGTATTAAAACAATACAATACCTGAAATATTTCAGTTGGTGTGCAATTAATCTAAAATATATGAAAGTTTAATTTTTATCATTACATTATGGAAAATAATGAACTTTATCACAATATGCTAATTTTTTTAGAAGGACCTGTATATAACGTTCTATATAAAACAGCATATTTGTTGAGCACCAAATCAACATATTAGAATTATTTCTGAAGGGGCATGTGGCAGACACTGAAGACTGGAGTAAAATCTATTCATATATATATATATATATATAAAATAAATTATTTTTATTTTTTCACAATATCAAATAAATGCAGCCTTGGTGAGCATAAGAGAATATGAAAAGCACAATTGTGACACCTTGTCGTCTTCATCTTATTTTCTATTTTCTCTTTTGTTAAGGGGCCAGATGAAGCTAGTACTAGGAAGGTTCAGTGAGCTGAATAACCTGCTCCCAACATTGGGATTGGGTCCAGGAGGTGTGGATGCTGCTCTTCTGGATGCTGGTTGCTCCTCCATGCAGATGGATTCAGCAGAAAGGGGCTTCTCCCTCAGCAAGGATGGACCGCTAGACATGAGGATGGACAGAGACAGGTTCGACTACTATGGCGCACTTCTTTTCAGTATAATGACTCATTGTCACTGTTGTTTCAAGAATCATTTATGCTATTAGTAATGCCTGATTCACTCTCGATATACACTGATGGCCAGAGTTATTATTCTTGTCTTACACGCTTATTGATTACATCTACAGAGTCTCCATGCTTCTCTATTATGGCTATTCAAAAGTGATTCTGAACAGGTGTAAAGCATAACCTAATTACAGCTTAATATAATGAAAAGATGAATAAGCACTGCAGAGCCTGGTGATTCAGAGATTAAGGCTATGTTTACACGGAAACGATCAGAAGAGAAAACGCAAAAGTGGCGTTGCGTTTTCACTTTTTATTCTGCGTTTAGACGAGCGTTATGAAGGGGAAATCTGCGTGCATATGGTGACACAAAAGTGTGTGAAATTCGATGTAGTGTGCACTCCAGGCGGCTAGGTGGCAACGAAGCACTGCCACACAACAACACCAATATCTGAGAATATTTTGTGCAACTGCTGAAAAGACTCTTGTATGTTTATCAGAGCTGCTGTGGCAACTTGAAGGTCCGACGTATGGAAATAATCCGACATGTTAGTTATTATTTTCCTGTACTGGCGAATGCCTGTGACGTAAACGCGCACGTGATCGAGGGCAGTTTTGCGTTTTTACCGGTTTTTACCCTTTACACGGGAACGCGACGGTGGAGCGTTTTTAAGTTTTCCACTCTGGAGGGTGGTTTCACTTTTTTGCGTTTTTAAGCCATAAAAACGGCGTCACCGTGTAAACGAAAGGCACATCCGATAAAATATTTTTACGTTTTCACTCGGAATCGTTCTCGTGTAAACAGGGCCTGAGCTTTGTGGACCACATGGAATGCTAGCTTTAAGATTGTAGGTAAATGAACAGAACTCATTTAGGTAGCGAGAAAGACCTCCTAAGATCAGTTATTTCTTTGGACAGTGGTTTTCAATCCTGGGGCCTTTACATGAAGCCAATTTAAGTGGCTAGCCAGATATGTTTCAGTTTAGTTTGGTGAAAATGGCTCCATGAAAGTGGCTCGTTGTTCATCACCATAGTAACTTATAGTAACTGCTCCGGGGCAGGTTATGACCTGGGTAAAAGATCTCAAACCAAAATTAGATCAGCTGTGAGCAAAGTGACACATTTCTGATGCAATAGTCACTCCCCCAGTTTCTCTAAAGATCACTAAAAGATTTTAAAGAAGAAAATCATCTGGCTTTCAGTAATGATTATTTATAATTGTTTTGTTATTTATATACTATTTATATACTTATTATACCCTTAATCCAATTCACATGAGCAATTTTAGTTTAACAATTATTAAAGGGATAGTTCACCCAAAAATTAAAATTCTGTCATTAATTACTCCCCCTCATCATTCCAAACTTGTAAGACTTTCGTTCATCTTTGGAATGATGAGCGAAAGATTTTTTTGATGAAATCTGAGAGATTTCGGTCCCTTCATTGACCGCTACGCAACTACAAAAAAAAGTACTTTAAAAAGTTCTTAAAAAGATTGATTGTAAACTAATGAACATATGAAGTGAGCGGTTTAGTCAAAATTTTCTAGACTCGATCACTTTAAATGAGTAAAAGGCTTTTATTAATAAACATTCATCAACTCACCAACGCAAAAACCAATGAGGTTAATTATCTTGTGTTACGCAGAAAAATTGCCAAGTCTATACAACTATATAGACTTGGCAATTATTTTTAAACAAATAATTCTCCTGTATTATAATCTGTGGTATGGCACTATTTAGGCTTGGGAACCACATGTCAACAGTTCGAACTGCCATCTTTAATAAAACCTTCCCTTTAATAAAAAAGATTTGTGTTTCATATCCCTTTCTCTGGAGTACCACCTACAGTATACACGTTTTTGGATGTCTTCCTTATCTGACACGCATTTCATGTCAAGGAGTCTCTACCAATGAGCACAGCAGTTGAATCAGGTGTGTTTGATTAGGGAGACACACAGACCTTGCAGGCTTCCAGGACCAGGTTTGGGAAACACTGGCCTAGGCTGTATCCGAAATCGTCCCATATACCCTCATTCACCATTCCCTACATTAGTCCACTAACATAGTTCACTTGAGGGAGTGAATTTGGATACTGAGTACGCCAGAAGGGCTGCCTCTTTTGCATAGTTTGTGCTTACTGTTGAATAATTATTTGAAAATTGGCAAACTGACAGCTCCAGTAGTAAGATGAAAAGATTTATCTTGAACTCTGTCATGGAAACTATGTATACCGTAATTAAACAATTTAAAGCTACAATATGCAGCTTTTTTGGCCAAAAGAGGGCGCAGTTTCCAACAATAACAAAGGCGTATGTTTATGACGCAGTGACGAGCTGAATGATGGGACTTGCTGTCAAGCTGATGGATCTACTAATGTTTATGGATTAGTGAAAACACTCATGTTTTTTAACATTACAGTGGTATGTTAACATTACATAACATTAACATAACATAACATTACAGTGGTATGATTAGTGAAAACATTATTTTTTTTTAACATTACAGTTCGCGATTGCTAATAAGATATCACACGCGAGTCCCGTGGATATAAAGGAATAAGGAAATTTCATCCTATCGAACTACACGCAAGTGCTGGATTACTCACACAGGTCAGTTTATTTGACGAATTAAACTTGTGAGGTAACGCAGCACTGTTTCACTTGGTATAACGTTACACTATCACACTAAACGGCATTTAAATGTGTGTTGAATATTATTCTACGTGTTAGTTCGTTTGCTATACGAAATTAGCAGCTAGATCAACATAAGAATAACATACTGACCATATTCTAACATTTCATCATGCCGAGCTAACGTTATAACATTGATTTGTTTTATGTACATTTGCTCACCTGTCTAATAAAGCTGTCAAGTCGTGACTCGTGAAGCTCTGTCAAGTCCAAATTAGTCTCGGACGCTAGCTCTCTGTCTAGTCAAAGTGTATAGAAGAATACGTTCTTTGGTCTAGTGGAAGTCAGTCTCGGACGCTAGCTCTCTGTCGAGTGGAAGTCATATTGATATTGATCCTCATTTTAGTTCTCCTTGTTTGTCCCAAAGTCTGCTTGCCATGGTCTATGTTTGAACGAAACAAGAACTGGGTGCCGCTAAACGTTACGCACTACGCAGTTGTCCACGTCTGTCACCATGGTTACACCATGGCTATGACAGTACGAGCGGAAACCGAGGATAGCGCGGATTTTGCGTCATTGACAGGCGAAATTTTTTTCCGGGACGGCCACTTACAGTGAAGAAAATAAGTATTTGAACACCCTGCTATTTTGCATGTTCTCCCACTTATAAATCATGGAGGGGTCTGAAATTGTCATCGTAGGTGCATGTCCACTGTGAGAGACATAATCTAAAAAAAAAATCCAGAAATCACAATGTATGATTTTTTTACTATTTTATTTGTAAGATACAGCTGCAGATAAGTATTTGAACACCTGAGAAAATCAATGTAAATATTTGGTACAGTAGCCTTTGTTTGCAATTACAGAGGTCAAACGTTTCCTGTAGTTTTTCACCAGGTTTGCACACACTGCAGGAGGGATTTTGGCCCACTCCTCCACACAGATCTTCTCTAGATCAGTCAGGTTTCTGAGCTGTCGCTGAGAAACACGGAGTTTGAGATCCCTCCAAAGATTCTCTATTGGGTCTAGGTCTGGAGACTGGCTAGGCCACGCCAGAACCTTGATATGCTTCTTACAGAGCCACTCCTTGGTCATCCTGGCTGTGTGCTTCAGGTCATTGTCATGTTTGAAGACCCAGCCTCGACCCATCTTCAGTGCTCTAACTGAGGGAAGGAGGTTGTTCCCCAAAATCTCGCAATACATGGCCCCGGTCATCCTCTCCTTAATACAGTGCAGTCGCCCTGTCCCATGTGCAGAAAAACACCCCCAAAGCATGATGCTACCACCCCCATGCTTCACAGTAGGAATGGTGTTCTTGGGATGGTACTCCTCATTCTTCTTCCTCCAAACACGGTTAGTGGAATTATGACCAAAAAATTCTATTTTGGTCTCATCTGACCACATGACTTTCTCCCATGACTCCTCTGGATCATCCAAATGGTCATTGGCAAACTTAAGATGGGCCTTGACATGTGCTGGTTTAAGCAGGGGAACCTTCCGTGCCATGCATGATTTCAAACCATGACGTCTTAGTGTATTACCAACAGTAACCTTGGAAACGGTGGTCCCAGCTCTTTTCAGGTCATTGACCAGCTCCTCCCGTGCAGTTCTGGGCTGATTTCTCACCTTTCTTAGGATCATTGAGACCCCACGAGGTGAGATCTTGCATGGAGCCCCAGTCCGAGGGAGATTGACAGTCATGTTTAGCTTCCTCCATTTTCTAATGATTGCTCCAACAGTGGACCTTTTTTCACCAAGCTGCTTGGCAATTTCCCCGTAGCCCTTTCCAGCCTTGTGGAGGTGTACAATTTTGTCTCTAGTGTCTTTGGACAGCTCTTTGGTCTTGGCCATGTTAGTAGTTGGATTCTTACTGATTGTATGGGGTGGACAGGGGTCTTTATGCAGCTAACGACCTCAAACATTTTAGGTGGACATTTTAAAGGCAGACTAACAGGTCTTTGAGGGTTAGAATTCTAGCTGATAGACAGGTGTTCAAATACTTATTTGCAGCTGTATCTTACAAATAAATAGTTAAAAAATCATACATTGTGATTTCTGGATTTTTAGATTATGTCTCTCACAGTGGACATGCACCTACGATGACCATTTCAGACCCCTCCGTGATTTCTAAGTGGGAGAACTTGCAAAATAGCAGGGTGTTCAAATACTTATTTTCTTCCCTGTATTTAAAATTGGAATTTCTCTGAAATAAAAAATCTTTGGAAACTTTTGAGATATTGTAAGTACACAACTGCAGGAAATATATCACACTGTGCAAGTGATTTTTGGATATTTTATTACAAAATTCTTACATATTGGACCTTTAATAATCTATTAAAAAGTAGTTTATACCTGTATGATATTACGCTGTACCAACATTGGACCAGCGGTTGGGAAAATGTATTGATGCATGATTCAGCTGCAAGCGCATTCTTCTAGTCAGACGTGGGAATTCATCCAGCTCGCGACTCTCACACGGTGCATTATGGGTATTCTACATCGGTTGTACACTCGTTATTGCGGTGCATTGTTGGATTGAATGAGTGCACTCGATAACGTCCACTATGGTTTTGGACACCACAACAAATTGCTGTCCCCTCAAATAGTACCCTATTTAAGGATATTGGGGGCGATTTTGGAGACAGCCCTAGAGTGGTTTTATCATCAACATCATCTATTACACCTCACATGCAAACCCGTTTCCCTCTGATTTGAAGAAGAGCGAGAAACCTTCCTCTCTTATTAGGAAGTTTTGTCAAAGTTTTTACTGTGATAATGAGGTGGAAATCCCACCCACTGTAACTGACTCTGAACTTTTTTTCCTGGGGGCGAGATTAAATGGTTGAAAAAAGAGAGACACCCAAAGGAAAAAGAGAAAGGGCAAGATATAGTGCAGGTCGTTCCAGGTCCTGCCCACGGTATCTGAGTACACTTTATTTACGTGAGAATTCAACTTTACGACAGCATGACACTGTCAGACGAATCTAGCTGGCCTTCAAGAAGAACAGAGCATACCTTGCATTAATCAGCATGTCTCCCAGTTTGAGTTACTCATTCTGTGCCTTCAGTTGTGCCCACATGAATGACAAACTAAATAGGAGAGAAAACATTCAAGGATAATGTGAGATTCAGAACGACGTTGGTTCCAAAAGAAAGGTTATGATAAAAGGTTCATCATGCATCTCTTAGTGTTTTGCATGCCTTTTATGGATAAAGTTGACTCCAAGTGACTAATGACTGAAACTGTTTTTGCCCATGTTCACTTTCCTGTTTCAGTGAGAGTACACACAATAAATATATTTTGAAGTTGTAAATAAAACAAAGATTTATTTGAGTATGTTTTATAAGAAAAAAATATTTCAGTTATTCTACCTCATAATTTTCACATTTACATTCATTGTGTTACTTGTCAGATACATTTCTGGGTGAAAATTGATTTAAAGTAAATTTGACACAATATTGTTTTTGTTTACCTGAGAGCTCAGTTTTTCTTTGTTTCCCTCACAATCAGTACAGAGACAAAGAAATGTGTCATTCAGAATCCAAAGTATAAAAACAAAATTCAGGAAATAATTACATAAGTACAAATATGAAGACTTGACCATCTGAGTCAAGATGTTTAGGGAATATATGAATTACTGTGAGTATATGAATCACAGTACAATGTGTATGTACAAGTGTGCTGAACAGCTGCCGACTGCAACTGACTAGATGGAATATTAAGTTTTATTCGTATTAGTAAACTGATATATGTCCCCTTTATGTAGGTGTGTAACTTTGTCTCATTTACCCTGGTTTCTTTGTTCTTCCCCGAGTGTGCACACACATTTTCCTAAAGAAAGCAAAAGCGAATGCATAATTCAGATCATGATTTGATATTTTTATAGTTGTCGCTAACCGCTTCTCCCTCCTGTTCTCTCTCATGTACATACACGCTCTCTCTCTTTTTATAGATCTCAAGCCCACATCTCCCAGAGTGGGAAGGGTGGGAGGGGTTTTCACTGGTGTCTTAGAGCTGTCAGGCTTGGCTTCTGTCAGCCAGGAACTTGTGACGTCAAGCTGCTTAATTGGGCTCTTCTTTGTGCGTAGGTACCCCGACATGCCCTGCGCTGCTGACGTGGTCAACGCCTTAGATCAACAGGCGCTTGCGTCCGTATTGGCCGCTTATGGGGAGGAGCGGCACACCAGGAAAATTGCGGCGGCCATCGCACAGGCACGCAGCGTCTACCCCATCGGCCGGACCCTGCAACTGGCCAGCATCGTAGCAGGTACCCCCCCTCATTAATTCCCTACACTAGAGGGAGGCTAGGAGAGAGAGCGATATTAATGCAAACTCTCCCTATGGGACCTATTTGTCCTGGAAAAAGAGAAGGGGAGAAAAGATGGCATTTTCTAATCCGAAATCTCTGCCGTTCTCCTTCCCCTCACTCAGCTGCCTGTTTCTCACTGTCTGAGTATCCATCAACAACACATGCCTTGTGATTGACAAGGCTCTTATTAATAAAAACCAAAGCGATTTAGGGAGCAGTAGGGAAAACCTGCAGGTGAGGTTCAATGCGTTTTTTAGCCCCTTTCCTTAATTCGTATTTAGACTCGCACTCCCATCCTCTCCTCCCCCAGACTCCCCCCTCCTTGTACCCTTTGATTTGTTTCTCACACTCGCTCCCTCCCTTTTCGTGCCCTTCACTGCACCCCCACCAACACACTTCTCCAAACGCACGCGTCACACGCACCACATTGCGGCAGCTCAATGCTTTTTGATATTATATTTATCATCTGCTTTTTTTTTGCCTGCGCTGTTTCCATAGCCCGATGTTGGCGACGAGATAGATAGTCACTTCAGAAGATGACGGTAGCACGAGGCAAGCATATGCGTCACACCGGGAGAACAGGTGTGACTAAGGGCAGTTGTTTGATCTTCTTTGAAGAGTAGAGCGAGTCAACAACAATGTTTATTCCAATCAATCTGGAAGCTTCTGACTCCCGAGGGTCCCTGGGGGTCAGCGGTGGGCTGCCGGCATTACCGTTGCCAAGGGAAGCAATTGATGGACCAGGAGGTGGGATGATATGTGTGCATTTGTATACGTGTGTATTTATCAGTGCTGATGATGGAGGAAAGGGAGGGGTTTAGACACCATAACAATGGGCATCATGGGAGTTCTCCCTCTTATGAGCTCTTTGTTTCCTTACGTGAGCAACCAAAGCAACATAATACCGCTCTGCCCTTGCTTCTGGAGGCGAGTTCCAGAACCTGTCTCCACCTTGGTTACGGTGTATCGTAATAGTCACCAGTCACAGTCCTTTTGATAAACACGTTTCCTTTGTTTAGCATCATTTATTTCTTTGCTTTTTACACTGTATCAAAATAAACAAAATAAAACAAAGAAAATACCATCTAAGCCTTTCTATTTTATTTACTTTAATAATGTTACTTGTCGTTTCTTAGTAATTATTTGTGCATACTAGCAATTTCTAAATGTGAAAATTGTTTCAAAGTAAATCCTAGACACATTTTTTTTTCTGTCTACATTAGTTACTGGTTTGAAGGGTTTATTCCATGTTAAAATGGGGAATCCGCTCTATTTAGTGAAACACATTAGAGAAGAGACGAGGTCACGGCAGTGTAATATTCTCATCAGTATGAACCCAGCTGGCGTGACAGAAGATTATCCAGATTCCCTAAGGAAAGTGTCCCTCAATCCCAGTGCTCAGATCAGCTTTCTACATATCAGACCACTTTGAATCATAATGAGCATCAGCACAAAACTGGCTTAGAGCCAGTAACTCGCACCCTCACTGACCCCAGACAGCTGCACCAACCCCTTTCATACACCTTGAAGCCATCTATCCAGCTTTACCATAAAACGTTCAGACTCATTTGTAGCAGCTCACAGGTTTTGACAGCATGGTTAAACAGTTGTCTAAGCTGCTGGTCATGCTTTAATATCACTGTAAGAGACACTAATCAGGCCACTATTGATGACTTGTTGAGAAGCAGACTTTTTGGAGCACTGATGAAAATTGATCTTTTGTTTTCTTCCGAGTTTTCTGAGGCCTACATCACAGTTTTGGAATTAAGGCAGCCCTTATTGTTTATATTCGTGTTAGCTGGACTTCACTCTCCATGATGCTACTTTTGTAAAACAAGATATTTTTTTCTTTTTGCTTATTCATTTGTTTGTTTACTGGCTATTTTACACAAAATCTAGTTTTATTTCAACCTAAAGGATTGCATTCAGAATGTGGATAATGCTTCCTGGTGTAGCTTAGCATTTAGCTATTCAATTAAGATTTAGCTGAATCTTTTTAATCAAAACAGTCAATTGTTGTATTTGATTACCTTGGGATTTAGTGTCTCATTCAATTTAGACATATTTCTGGCATTGAGACTGCAAGATAAAAATACAAGGAACAATATCACGATGCATCTCGACGTGTCGCAAGAGACTGTAAACAACAAACACAATTGGTTGCACTGTTTGCCACAAATAAGTAATGGAAAATAACTTACTAGTTTCTGTCATAGGCAAAAATACACTTAAAATAATGAGAATAAAAAATAAATGAGAGCACATTAAAGATCTGGGATTCAAAATGTAATTTAAACCTGGATATAAACGCCATGGTTTAGGATTGTGACACTGACCATGTGTTCTTCCATTGAAGCACAATTATGAAATTCGTGTTATTTTTTTCAACTTTTCACTCAAATTGTTACACTGATAATATACACTCACCGGCCACTTTATTAGGTACCCCATACTAGTAACGGGTTGGACCCCCTTTTGCCTTCAGAACTGCCTCAATTCTTCGTGGCATAGATTCAACAAGGTGCTGGAAGCATTCCTCAGGGAGTTTGGTCCATATTGACATGATGGCATCACACAGTTGCCGCAGATTTGTCGGCTGCACATCCATGATGCGAATCTCCCGTTCCACCACATCCCAAAGATGCTCTATTGGATTGAGATCTGGTGACTGTGGAGGCCATTTGAGTACAGCGAACTCATTGTCATGTTCAAGAAACCAGTCTGAGATGATTCCAGCTTTATGACATGGCGCATTATCCTGCTGAAAGTAGCCATCAGAAGTCGGGTACATTGTGGTCATAAAGGGATGGACATGGTCAGCAACAATACTCAGGTAGGCTGTGGCGTTGCAACGATGCTCAATTGGTACCAAGGGGCCCAAAGAGTGCCAAGAAAATATTCCCCACACCATGACACCACCACCACCAGCCTGAACCGTTGATACAAGGCAGGATGGATCCATGCTTTCATGTTGTAGACGCCAAATTCTGACCCTACCATCCGAATGTCGCAGCAGAAATCGAGACTCATCAGACCAGGCAACGTTTTTCCAATCTTCTATTGTCCAATTTCGATGAGCTTGTGCAAATTGTAGCCTCAGTTTCCTGTTCTTAGCTGAAAGGAGTGGCACCCGGTGTGGTCTTCTGCTGCTGTAGCCCATCTGCCTCAAAGTTCGACGTACTGTGCGTTCAGAGATGCTCTTCTGCCCACCTTGGTTGTAACGGGTGGTTATTTGAGTCACTGTTGCCCTTCTATCAGCTCGAACCAGTCTGGCCATTCTCCTCTGACCTCTGGCATCAACAAGGCATTTCCGCCCACAGAACTGCCGCTCACTGGATGTTTTTTCTTTTTCGGACCATTCTCTGTAAACCCTAGAGATGGTTGTGCGTGAAAATCCCAGTAGATTAGCAGTTTCTGAAATACTCAGACCAGCCCTTCTGGCACCAACAATCATGCCACGTTCAAAGTCACTCAAATCACCTTTCTTCCCCATACTGATGCTCGGTTTGAACTGCAGGAGATTGTCTTGACCATGTCTACATGCCTAAATGCACTGAGTTGCCGCCATGTGATTGGCTGCTTAGAAATTAAGTGTTAAGGAGCAGTTGGACAGGTGTACCTAATAAAGTGGCCGGTGAGTGTAGTTTGATATAAAAAATAATAAATCCACTTGACTTTTGGACCTCACTGTATGTTTTAAATGAATTTTCTGAGTTGAAAATTGGCATGCAGTGTCTTTGTCCAAGTTGCCATGATGATTTATGAAACCGATCGGAACGAAACTCTGTGGGCCTGTTTGACTCATGGTCCTATAGGTTTGTGCGAAGTTTGAAAGAAAACGGCCACCGGGTGGCGCTATTGCTTTTTAGACCCTATATTACGCATCACATTTATACAATTTATAATGTATCACACATAAACTCAATATTCATATCATGGGCCCTATCTTGCACCCAGCACAATTGACTGTACACTGACGCATGTATCATTCCTATTTTGCACCCGACGCATGGCGGACTTTTCCCTCCACAGACGCACGTGGGTAAATTAGGGAATGAACTTGCGCTCCCGGGGGCGGTTCAGCGAAAAGAGGAGGCGTGTTCCGGCGCAAACATTCCCTGGTGCTATTTTGCAGTTCCAGAAAACAATTCTGCCACTGAACAGGAAAAACCCAGTCTAAAGTCAGTGGTGCGATATTCAGATGATATTTTAAGGGCGCATGCTTGGCCATAATGTAGCGTGCGCACAACCCGCATACACTTTGCTTCTCTCATTTACACAGACGCAGAAGTTCCCATTTTTGCAAACCATACATAATTACAATGAAAAATATTACCAGATGAGGGAAATCATTGTGGTGTCCAGGAAGATGTGAAAAAAATAGGCATAAATCTAACTTACACATTTACCCAAATTATTATACGCCTGTTTAACAGAAGCTAATTTGGGTGGGTTTCTCCCATCCCTGCATACAATGTCACTTCTCTGTCTTTTTCATCATCTAGAGACCATCATGGCAAAAAGTAATCAAAAGAATTTTGATCTATTAAACCGTTTAGCAGACATATATGCATATACGTATAATGCAATCACATTTTGTCAGAGTTTATCACTTCATTTGTACTGAGAACAATTGTGCCACATTATGATTAATGTGAAACCTGAAAATGCTGTTATACAGAGGATATTTGCAGTAAACATTTTGTTACACATCATTTATTTCAAATATCTGTATCTACTACAAAATGTGTGGGCATGTGTGTATCTAGTATAATTGTTTATAAAAAAAAAAGTATAATTGTTTAAGCCCTTCTTTTCTCCATGTTTTTTTTTTTTTTGCATTTTCTTTTTCATGCATATTTTATGGTGTCAGCCCTACATTTCAGATCGACATAAACCCTAAGAGCATAGCTGTCATAAAGCTCTTAAAACAATCAAACCCCGTTAATTTCTGCTTGCAGTTAAATGTAATAATTGTGATCTTCTTGATAACTTTCCAATAACAGTAATTTTTCTGGACAGTTAACAAAATCAAACGATTGTCTCTAAAGAGTTTCCTAGCAGCCAATAGCAGTGCTGCCCTTTCAGCCTTAAATAACATTCATGAGGTTCTGTGTCCCTATGCAGCCTGTTGCTTATATAGAGGGGGATTTACTAGGTAATAAGGAAGCATTACTCTTTGAAAGTCTTGTGCATAACAGCTACTGCCAGCCTCACCCAGGAACAAGGCACTTGTAATGGCCCTTCCTGAGCCGTCAAAAAAGCTGCGTAAATTGGCACTACAGAAAAATATAAGACCCTTCATCTCCGTTCTTACTGGAAACATGATGTGATCAGCATAGATTAGGAAATGTTGTGCAAATTTTAGTTAACTCTTCGGGGTAAACAAGAAGATGGAAGGCTTTAATTTCAGTTATGTCTCTCTCTTTCACTTATTGCTCTTTTCTTTCCCAGAGGTGAACAAGGAGAAATATGTAAGTGTCCGTGAGACACATTTGCTGGAAATGAGTCATCAGTGTGTTGTCATAGCATATGCAGGATTTAGTCTTCTCAACAAACATATTCACCCTTTAGCCATATATGTGTGCTATGATAAATGAGGAATAAACCATTTACTGAGTCAAAACTCCATCTCATGCCATTTTCAAACATGGCTCATAGAAAATCAATCAAGTGCTTGGTTGTACAACCTAACATTTAAATGCTAAGTGTGTCTTGGGCAGATCCATGTGTTCACATGACCTACGTTATTTTTCTGTTCCTTTTCTCAAGCGAGAAGTGGTGGATGAGTCAAATGTGAGGCACGTTTTAATCAATTAATCTTTAGGAGTTTGTGACATTTGGACATATACTTTTTTAACAGGATCAGGCCTACATATCATGCACTACGTTTACAAGCTGTCAACATTCGGGTTATGGTCGGGTTAAGGTCACTATTCGGGTTTCTGAAACATTCTGAATAACCCGTTTGCATGTGTGAGCAGAGAGAGTTACTCCTGTATACATGGAATTTGTAATCAATTGGCAATATCCCGATGTAAACGGCGACGCACGGTTAGCGTCTGGACGTACGGACAACCTTAAGACGCAATATGCGTCATTTCCGATTCTTCTTCCTGTATCCAAAGACAACAACAACAGCAGCAGCACTCGGATAGTGAATAGTTTTGGTTTTCACCAAAACTAATAAAGAAATCGGTTTCCTCCTCGTTCCAAAAGTATGGTGCTGTGCTGTGTCTTGCCATGTTTACCTCTACTTCTTGTTTACTTCGGTATACTGCATGTGGGTTTTTGTATGCGCCAGATGGCGCATACAAGAAATTCCTCTACTCAAAAGACTAAGATTCCTTGCGAATAGATGCGCAGAACACAAATCAATGTTCCTTTTGATGGGGATATGCCGATACGCGTTTACATGACCAAATATTCGGGTTAGAAAAGGGGTACCCCAGGGATAATATTCAGGTTTTTAAAAACCGGTATATGAGCATATTCGGGTTTTTGCCAGTGTTTACATGGCCGTGCGCGACCGGGTTTTTGCTAATATTCCGGTTTTATACGGGTTATTGGCTGCATATAAACGTAGTCATGGTACTAGTTCACTCGCTCTGAATCTCTGTTGTACTGAACCAATACAGATTTTAGGGGTGAAGCGTTAAGGACTTTGGTGTGAATGAATAAGAGCGTAATCTTATAATGTAATGCTAGGTAAAAGGATGACAGAAAAAACAGATGCTGCGTTAAATATTTTTAACGCATTAAACTGAAAAAATTATTCGCAGAGTGCTGTACTTTTGCATTGTCAATACAAGATCTTCAATGTTGTGATTTTATTTCCATTAAGGCGAGACACGGCAGACAAAAACATCGGGGGGTTTTTCACTGGTCAATTTTGAGATTTTGGGCTATTTGTCTTCAATAACATGTCTTCTTTCAGACTTGTGTTGAAAAAAAGTCCAAAATACACATTTAGGTCTTTATTTTACTACACTTTGTCCGTTTGCGTGTGTAGATTTCTCCTAAATTTATCAAAAGTTGGCGTTCTAAATCATCCCGCTGCTCCGCGGTCGCTGTCTGCAATCTGTCATCACATATGCGGCTGGAAAGCTCTCTCTCTCCTCTTCAATGCTGTCGGATCCAAATATGGTCATTTCCTGTGTATCAGCAACCAATCATGAAAGTAAAAGGGGCCATTTAACTCGAAATGCGCAATCTCACTGGCTGATGCCAATTTCTGACAACGTGATTCGTTCAGAATCGTCACTGACATTTCCGCGGTAGTTCAAAATGTCGAAAGATATACGTGTAAAAATCTCTCAGAGAAAACGAAACCAGTTGTCATTAGCAAGAAGACACAAGGAATTACCAACGAAGACAGAAGATGATGAAATGCCATCACATAGTGCGTCGATGCGTAATATGTAATGGTCTTCAGTTGAAGGCCATGTTGATGTGTAAATCCAAACAAGTTCATTTAGCCTACTATTTGTATTTATAAGTGATTATTTCTTATATGACAGGTTTAAAGTTTGTTGTCATACCTTGACAGTTTCGACTGCTGACTCTGCAGTCATCTTCAGAAGCGTAATGTGATGTTTCTGTGACGTCTACTATTTTTTCATTTCATTTCATTTATTTGTTTATTTTACAGGGACAGTGCTCATTAATTAACAGTAAAATAACTGTAAATGAGCCAGAGTTAGCTCAACAGGCTAATTTTCATCTGTTGTCCCTGGCCAGTTATTATGAAGGCAACCTAAAATCAAGATATAAAAAAATAAAAATATATAAAAAAAAGACTTTTTACAGTCCACAAATAATAACAGCATAGAAAAGTAATGATAAGACAAAATACAACACACAACAATAAGTAACAAGCAACATCAGCACACAACATAGCCTATAAAATGAGAGATAAACAAGTTTGACACGACAATCTGCTAGCAAGCAACAATTCTCAGTAGGCAGTCAGTAGTCTAATGTGCACATTTCTGATTATCAATTAGCCAGTTCTTAAGCTGACCAGTAAAAGAACGATAAGTCTTTGTTTCTCTTATCAGACTTGGCAATAGATTCTACTGTTTAGTTGCAGTTACAGAGAACGCTGACTGACTAAAGGCACTTTTTCGAGTGGGAATGATACAGTCCCCTCTTGTGATACCTCTAGTGACAGGAGTGCCTGCTCTCTGCATAACAAATGTCTTCATTGGAGGTGAAGCCGTGCTATGCAATATCTTAAAAACTAGACAAAGGTTACTGTAAGTGATCAAGTTTTCCCAACTCAGACGTCTATGGGTATTAAAAAAATTAATTACTATAGGTGTGATATATTTAGTTTTTGTTATTCCACCTGTGTGATGGACTGTTGATGTGCTGTTTTGGATGTTATGATCAGTGATGTATGAAGCAGTAATGAGGTTTGGATGTTAAACAGTGTGATACATGGATTTTACTTGGACCTAAAGCATATTTTGTCTGTAATTCATGGCTTTCAATAGAAATTATTGGAATTTTACCATCAAAATCTTTAAAGGGCGTCAGTTCAAAATATATGCAAATTAGTGCATATTTAATTAGATATAGCCTGATTAGCATATTTAAACATAAAATTACAGAAAACTTGCAATACATTTTTTTCTCCTATTCAAGTCAAGTCAAGTCAAATATATTTATATAGCGCTTTTCACAATACAGATTGTATCAAAGCAGCTTCACAGTATCAATCAAAACAACATAACAATGTTTGTTTATTACTGGAAAAAAGACATCCACGTTTGGTAGGGCTGATCAATGGTATTAATGATTGGTTATTTAATTTGAATATCCCCAACTGAGCAAGCCAAAGGCAACAGTGGCAAGGAACCGAAAAACTCCATCAAGTGACCTAATGGTGTCCTAAAACTCCATCAGGTGACCCAATGGAGAGAAAAAAACCCTTGGGAGAACCCAGGCTCAGTCGGGGGCCAGTTCTCCTCTGGCATTTATGTACTAGAGGCCGGATTTACAGTAACTGTAAGATAAAAATTTATATGAATGCCTGGCTGAATAGATGCGTCTTTAGTCTAGTTTTAAACTGGGAGAGTGAGTCTGAGCAACGAACAATATCAGGAAGGCTATTCCAGAGCTTCGGAGCTAAATGTGAAAATGCTCTCCCTCCTTTGGTGGATCTGGATATCCTAGGTATGACCAGAAGCCTCGAATTTAGTGATCTTAAAGAGCGCGATGGATTATAGGGCGATAGAAGATTCGTTAAATAGACTGGAGCTAAACCATTTAGAGCTTTATAAGTCAGAAGCAATACCTTGTAATTAATACGGAACTTTATAGGTAACCAATGAAGTGATGATAAAATCGGTGTTATATGATCATATTTTCTTGATCTAGTAAGAACTCTAGCGGCTGCATTTTGGACTAACTGTAGCTTGTTTATTGAAGATGCAGGACAACCAGCTAATAAAGCATTACAGTAATCTAGTCTCGAGGTCATGAATGCATGAACTAACTTTTCTGCGTCAGAGACTGATAGCATATTACGTAGCTTAGCAATGTTTCTAAGGTGGAAAAAGGTTTTTGTAACATGAAATATGCTTTTCAAAAGACAGGTTGCAGTCTAATATAACACCCAGGTCTTTTACTGTAGCGGATAAAGTAACAGGGCATCCTACTATGTTAAAGTTGTGCTGTGACAGGTTTTGTGGACGGTTTTTAGAACCGATAAGTATTACCTCTGTCTTGTCTGGATTTAATAAAAGAAAATTACGCGTCATCCAATGTTTTATATCTTTAACACAATCTGTCAATTTGGATAATTTAGCGTATTCATCTGGCCGTGATGAAATATTTGAGTGTCATCAGCATAACAATGGAAACTAATTCCTTGTTTCCTTATAATATTACCAAGTGGCAGCATATATATTGAGAATAATAGAGGGCCTATCACAGATCCCTGCGGCACTCCATAGTTTGCCGGATTTATGATAGATTTTTCTCCATTTAAATAGACAAAATGGTAGCGGTCAGATAAGTATGACCTGAACCAGCTTAATGCTTGTCCTTGAACACCAGTATAATTTTGTAGTCGATCTAAGAGTATTGTGTGATCTATAGTATCGAACGCAGCTCTAAGATCAAGTAAAACTAGTATTGAGATACAGCCTTGGTCCGAAGCTAAAAGTAAATCATTTGTGATTCTAACAAGCGCAGTTTCAGTGCTATGATGTGGCCTGAATCCAGACTGAAACTTTTCATAGATGTCATTTTCTTGCAAGAAAGAGCCCAGTTGAGCGGACACAACTTTTTCTAGTATTTTAGACATAAATGGAAGATTTGAAATGGGTCTGTAATTTGCTAGGTTATTTGGATCTAATTGTGGTTTCTTAATAAGAGGTTTTATAACTGCCAGCTTGAACGTTCTTGGAACATGACCTAAAGATAAAGATGAGTTAATAAAATTGAGAAGAGGCTCTTCCACTATAAGTAACACTTCTTTCAGTAGTTTAGTTGGTATAGGATCTAATAAACATGTTGTTGTTTTAGATGTAGTGATAAGTTTATTTAACTCGTTTTGTTCTATAGTTGTAAAGCATTGTAATTGTTCTTGCGGGGTGATAATTGCGGCTGAATTATAAGGCACGAGCAAAGATTGAATGTTTACAATTGTGGTTCTGATGCTTTAAATTTTCTCAGTGAAGAAGTTCATGAAATCATTACTACTAAACTGTAACGAGGTATTTTGTTCAGACGACGTCTGTTTATTTGTTAGTCTAGCCACGGTATTAAATAAAAACCTTGGATTGTTTTGGTTGTTTTCTATTAAGTTGCTGAGGTGCTCAGCCCTGGCCGTTTTAAGGGCCTTTTTATAACGTGACATACTGTCTTTCGACGCGATTCTAAAGACCTCTAAATTCGTTTTTTTCCATTTACGCTCTAAATTACGGGTTTCTCTCTTTAAAACATACGTAGTATTATTGTACCATGGTGCTATACATTTCTCTCTGACCTTTTTTAATCTAATGGGTGCAACAATATCCAATGTTCAGAGAGAATGGTGCTCATAGTGCTAGTTAGTTCGTCTAGTTCATCTGTTTGTTTGGGTTCAGGCAGCAGCCTGAATAGTGTGATTACTCACACTACCGTATTTTCCGCACTATAAGGCGCACTTAAAAGCCTTTAATTTTCTCAAAAAACGACAGTGCGCCTTATAATCCGGAGCGCCTTATATATGGATGGTGAACACACGTTCACCAAGACGGGGAGACAGCGCCGGGCGATTTACGCCACTATCTGCCAATGGATCGTGGATGCCTGGGCTGCTATATCAGTCTCAACTGTGATCCGAGCTTTCACGAAGGCAGGAATAGGCTAATCTCTTTATTCAGCCAGCTCACATACCCGTATTTACTTCCTGTTTTCGGTCGAAGTCCACACACAGTAGTCGATTGTAGAGTTCGCATGCTCGCGATCAAACCTCCTCCGTGTGTTCAACGTCTGATTCGGATGAACTATCCATTTGAGCTGATATTCTCAGAACACCACATAGCACCGTCATCGGCTGACAGTCTGAGTCTCCACTGTTGCTTAGTGCCAATGATCGCGCGCGCGCACTCGACAATCGCCTACTGTAGACTTAGACCGAAAACAGGAAGAAAATACAGGTATGTGAGCTGGCTGAATAAACATCATTTTTATTCATATCTTTCACATTTACTGCAGTCAGATTCACCGTGTTCACTCACATGGCTGTGCACATTAAGGTTGTTAAGAGGCTAAAAGCAGGTTTAAAACTTGTCCCGTTTAAGTCAACAGGGTGCAAATTTTAAAAAGAGGATAACACGGTGTAGGCAACACCGGTTTTTGTCGTTGTTATCTGTATTGACAGCACTCCAAATTTACAAAAAAAATCAGCTCAATGTTAAAATTGACCGGAGTTCTCCTTTAACGTTTGAACAACGTTACCATGGGAGTGAACGGAGTTGTCAGAACGCTTAATAAAGTTTGACTTAATCTGACTGTTTTGTTGACATTCCCTTTAGCACATCTAGTGGATGCATAACGCAAACCCAGTCAAACGTTTGACTGCAGTATCTTATGCGCCTTATAATCCGGTGCGCCCTATATATGAAAAATTTTCTAAAATAGGTCATTCATTGAAGGTGCGCCTTATAATCCGGTGCGCCTTATAGTGCGGAAAATACGGTATTCATGTGAGTAATCAACTGGTAAAGTTTGATGGTGATATCTGTAAGTTAAAATTTTTACCCTGTTCACCTAGCCTGGTTAAAACCAGACCCTTCTCAGTTGTAACTGAGTTAGGGTCTGGCAAAGCTCCATAGACAAATCATTTCCAAAGGGGCGTCACCAATAGCCTGGTAATACCAGACTCTGCTACTTCACTTTGCTTCGTAGACAGAGTCTGGAATAGCATAATAGAGAAGTGTTTTCTCTCTCGCTAGGGGGCGCTTGTCTGAAGTTAAAAATCATTGGTTACCCGTAAGCCAATCAGATAAGTTTATGTTATGCGCCGACACAGCCGCATCTAAACACAGACATCATGCATCGAACTCAAATCTATGATCGAACTTCCACTGTAAACCTGCTGTAAACACTTGATGATGCGATCGAAATACCGGAGTGAACATGGCTGTAAACGACTTTTGCAGATTATGCGAAGTTAATCTACGCATCCACGGTACAATCACGTGTCTCGTTTCCAATTTCCGCGGTCGTTTCTGTTTTCGATTTCTCTATCCTACAATGTAAAACTCTCAGCCGCCCTCTGTTCGTTGATTGGGCCGGCTGTTTTTAGGCCGGTGGAAAACTGAAAGATAGGCTGCTATCTCAGACTGACTACAGGAGTGAAATGAAATTAGCGGAAGTAGGAAGTCTGACGTAGTCAGGCTACGTCACCAACGGACGTCCCTCAAATGCCTCTTTGCGCAATTGGATAGATGGATAGATAGCGATGAAGGAGATGACGTATGCAGAGGGCTCTCCCTAAGACAGTCTATGGCTAAGACCCACCCATTCGTTTAGTATTGACCAACGGGGCTCGTTGTTATGGGAAGGAGGAGGCGGAAACCGGCGAAAATTCACACATTTTAATAATAAAACAAATACAAAGTCCCTCACGGTTGACTGACTCCACCACACATAATAAAACAAAACATCAAATAAAATTCAGGCCTGTCCTCTCTCGATCTTCACCATCGTCGCTCCTCCTTTTATGCTTCCGCTCCTCCGTGAGAGATGCGAGACCGGCCTCACTCACGCCGTTCTCTCACGTCCCTCGGCTCGATCGTCCTGCTCGCCACACTGGTATATCAGACTTTTGCCGAATCCAGTCGGTAAGACAGCGATAACATATTTTTTAGACATGAAGGCTTTGAGTGTTGTTCTTTACTCGGGTTTATAACGAAAAGGATATTTTAAATTGCTTAAAACAGACGCTATAGCTGATTCGAACGAGTGATGTTCCACGGCGGCATCCATCTTTGTAATGTACAAAATCTGCTTCACAGTTGCTGGCTGCGCTGTCGTCATCGTGTAAAGCCCGCCCCAACGTTTCTGATTGGTGCCGCGATTTCTGCGGACTGGAAATGGGTTTGAATGAGCTCTTTGCCAGACTAACTTTCAGAGCAAATCTAAATTTGCCGGAAGTTGTCTGGGTTTTCCCAGGCTACTGTTCACCTGCAGTGTCTCGCCTTAAGAGGAACATCAATTTTTAGTCAAGATCTTGTATTGACAATGCAAGAGTCGAACACTCTGTGAAGTCTACTCCAGCACATCGTTTTACTGACTATGATTACTGACTATGTTTTACTGACATGGATAGCAGTAATCTAATGATTGACCTTATTCTGAATAAGATAATATTCTGATTAAGGTGTTTACATGAGTTGCTTTTAGAATATTCCTTTCATGTTCCAGTTTCACATGTTATAGAACATAGATCGTTTAATGGCACGTCATTACGTCACCATCCCATGCCGTCCAACGTTCGTCCAACACACAGTTCGTCTTCGTTATGGTACCATATTTAGTTTTGGGTGTTTTATTTTTAATTTTACGAATGCTGCTTCAAGTGTATTTAATTATTTGTGATGCTATACATGCAAATAGACGAGGGAGGATACAAATTCTGAAGCCATCTTGGTTGCCATCAAATGGTTGACCACTGGCATGTGTGTGTCCTGTCGGAAAATGCTGCGAAAACTCCATGACTTTATAATGTGATTAAGGTGTGTACATGTCTATAATGCACTTCGATAATGCGACTAAAATAGGAATACTCCACAAGTCTTAATTCGATTTTTGTTAACTTCGAGTATGACTTCAGCCAGATTAAGGTAATCAGAAATCCCTGTGTACATGGTAGTTTCTTAATCAGAGAATTGTCTTAATATCGAAATATTGTTGTCTTTGTAAACATACTGATTGTTATCCTGGAATATGGCATGATGTGTCTTCCTACATGGTTGTTTAAGAAATGAAAAGCTACACAATCCATCAATTAGGGTTAGAAGAAATGTTGCCAAACATATAACATGCTAGAAACATAATCACTGCATTAATGTTATGTGGATGGAGGATGAACCCAATAGCAGACGGCAAAAGACTTTCACAAGGTTTATTAAAGGACAAAAACAGAAAACAAAAACCCACAATGGGGCAAAACAAGACAGGACAGAGGATGACTGACTAGACTATGATTTAGACTGACGACTAGACGCTAACTAACAACAAATACACAAACAGGATCTTCACAGGACTCGTAACGAAGACAAGATACTCACAGGTAATATTTAGCAATGACTCACACAACGTATGACAACGTCAAACAATGAACCGACCCAGGACAGCAAACACAAGGGGATTATAAAGGGAACACTAATGACAAGGACAGGTGAAACTGACTAGACAATAATGACAAGACGAGGGTAACAAGGGGGCGGAGTTACAAAACGAGACAACGCAAGCACACAGCCCAAACAAATGGCCATGTGGTTACACATAAAACATGGGTCTGTCATGATCCTGCCACAAGAC
The DNA here is from genome assembly GCA_031834385.1 of Semotilus atromaculatus. Taxonomy (NCBI): domain Eukaryota; kingdom Metazoa; phylum Chordata; class Actinopteri; order Cypriniformes; family Leuciscidae; genus Semotilus; species Semotilus atromaculatus. The sequence continues at coordinate 20,780,967 of JAULUF010000009.1, read as the reverse complement.
TAGGAAAAATCAAGGAGATGATGGCAGAATCATGACAATTAATTATCCAATCATAGACTCTTAAGAATTTGCCTATTAAAATCAAAACCACAACTTTATTTTTGAGCCGGGCAGTGTTTATACATTATACTTGTACATAACAAGTTAAATAAAAATGTTTTCCGCTTATGACTGGAAAATCAGAACAATGAATAAAAACGGCAATAAATGCTGTCTTTTAAGCATTTTTTTTATTTATTTCTTTGTTTAATCAGTCAAATTATGTTTGGAATAACACAGCCTTAAATTTCTGAATGATAGTGCTGCCCCTTGCTCATTCCTTAAAGCAACTCAAGCTAGTGATTAATTGAGAGGAATTACAAAAGGAAATCCGTAATTCAATTCACACTCAGACAAAGAATAAGCCCTCTATTCAAGCTGAAATGTGCTTGTGCAGAGCCTCATTCAAGAGAGATCTTTTTTCCCCTTCCTTCATTACAGAAGGATGTCATGCAGTAATCAGTTTGATCCAAATAAAGACATACTGCCAATTATCAGAACCATGAGCAGCTGGGTGTTACCCTCTAAACCCTGCACTCTCATAAAAGACTGACAACCAATTACTTTGCCATTTAAACAAAGTGTCATTTTCTCTACATTTGACTTGACTTTCTAATAGCCAATGTTTAGTATAATATAAATATGACCTATTAAGGGAATTATTAAAATGTTTCCATGGTTAAAATTTGTTTAAATTATTTAATGTTTTAAAGTTATCTTTAAATGAAGTTTAATGGAAGGGAGGGAGGGAGGAAGGGAGGGAGGGAGGGAGATTTGATAATTTTTTTGTTTTGTTTTTTACATTGCTGCAATAAACATTGTATTTTATGATTAAAGTTTACTGCCTGCTAAACCTAAACCTAAAACAATACAAACGACAAACTATAGCCTAGCAAGTCGATCATTGATAATGTTTTTTTTTTTTTTTTCACCCTTCTTGGCTTCTGATAAACATTTTTCCCTAATATTTTTTTAGTAGTTTGCCAAAATATAAAATTTCTGTCAATTTATTCACATTAATTTCGCCTCAAAATAAAGACTTGCTCTATTTCTTTTCAATAGAACTTCAAGATATTTTGAAAATTGTAGGCCTACTTAGTCATACAGATACAGTTTTGCAACAAAGAAAATGTTGACAGAATTTTGGGGTGAACTTGAACTATCGGGGAATCTGTATGCAAAAAAAAGGTATATATGAAAAATACAAAGAAAATTCTGAAATTATGCAGAAGAAAAAGATTGTTACACACAGCAGTGTTTTCACCTTGCCCTTTAGAGCTTCAATATGAAACATTTTGTTAATTTTTTTTAACAATTTATAAAATTATTTCAAGGAAAATGTACCCACTTATGTTTGTGCCATATACAGTAGCTTCATGCTGACGAATGAGTGGAGGAGATGGAGAGACACAACTAAAGAAAAAGAGAGGTGTTGCATCTCTCAAGTCTTTCGCTTCTGGGCTTGGAGGAGCGAGACACTGGCCAATCAATAAGACCACATGCCTATGCCCAGCCTTCTACCCCCCTTATTTTAAAATCCAGTCATAAGGGAGCGAGTGAGGAAGAGCTAAATGAAAAGGAATAAAAAATGAGCAGAGAATAAATAGATGTACAGACAGAAAGACAGGCCTGGAAACAGGCAGCTAAAAAAACTGTTTAAAAGAAGTGCTACTGCTAACATTTAGCATGAAATATGAATCATAGTAAGTGCTGTAGATGTGACTATGCTATTTTTAGTCACATATTCTCATTTTTATGTATGTTAGGTAATAGTTCAAAATGTATCAAACAAATCTAATAATAAGTCAATGTCAAATGTGTAACCAGTAGTTGTCTACAATGTTCCCAATGTTTGATTTTGGCCACTTTTTAGCTTCTTACTTTATGGTTTATTTTCATGGCTGTATTTACAGTGAATGAATACTATATAGTGTATGCCCATATTTTTTTTATGTTTACTACCCTCTAATAAGACAACTTGTGTACAGCATGAGAAGAGTCTCTGTGTTCTTTCTATCTGCAATTTAAAGCTCTGCATGTTGTCAGTTCAGGGAACAATGTCACCTCCCCTTGCTCAGACTGAGCAAATTCATCTCAGCACAGTATACAGCATGGATCTCTCCTTGAGCTTTGTAGAACAGCCTGTTTATTTTCAAAACCACTGTCATCACACATACTGATCTGGAATAAGCTCCTGTGTGTCCCCAGCTGTGTTCGTCTGTCAGTGTGTTTGTCTCTTTGTTTATATGTTCTTAAAGTGTACAGCACAGTTGAACTTGAACTTAAAAAAGTGAGGAAACTCGTTGCCTTAAAATCATTAATAATCCATACTTAATTGATCAAATTTAGTTATGTGAACTTGACAATTCCACATAACTTAATTTGTTCAATTACGCATGAAGTTTATTTACTTAATAATTTTGAGGCAACGGGTTACCTCACTTTAAGTTAAGTCAATTATCACTTTATACAGTGAATCAAACACGCCCGAACAAGCTTATCAAGTTCACTCTTTTCACAGACTGTGATGACGCGTTTCCACACTTATCAACATCAAAAATCTAAATCTAGTTGTGACGATGAGATGCAGTTATGATATCGTCACCTGATCTGTGTGATAGAAGTACATGAGCGCAAAGTACAATTTTTTTGTTAGTTATTTCTACACCAGGACAATAATGCAGTGTATATTTCAAGAGGTTTAATTATTTTTGTCATTCGTTATATTGTTTTGGTAAGAGTACATTAACGGATGAATGAAGGCGTTGTTGTGTATGTTCGGTGTGCACAAATCAATTTACCAATTCGATTTTCAGTTTTCATAAAATAAAGACATTACACATTTGTTTGTTTTTTACCATACCTTTTATACCTCCTTTGTAGGCTGCCATGGCTCTGATGCTAGCGTTTACTTCCGGGTTAGATCGCGGATTTCCCAAAGGGATGTGCACTTCCAGAGTTGTGTATTTAAATATGTGGAATTTTCCAAGTGTTTTTGTATTTTGTACCACATGTATTGTTTAAGAAAACATTTCAATCGATTATTTAATAATTGTATATTCAGTATCTGTTATCTGTATCTGTATATTTTATTTTACCATAAGTGTCTAGTTCTGCCTTAAGCAAGAGATCAATGTTTTTTCTCACGCTATCTGCATACAGAAGTGGTTTAGTCCAGTTACTATTCAGGAAATTTTTTAATATAACTCCGATTGTATTCGTCTGAAAGAAGAATGTCATATACACCTAGGATGGCTTGAGGGTGAGTAAATCATGGGGTAATTTTCATTTTGGGGGGAACTAACCCTTTAAGCCAGAATTTCTCAGCCTTTGAGGGAGAAGGGGGTCAGTGAGTTAAGCTGAGGTTGCGTGTGTGCTTTTTTAAAGCACATTTACTTGCAAATGTATACACACAAAAGTGTATGCTGAGTGAAGTGTTTGTAAATATATATATTTTTGGCAAAAAAAAATTTCTTCATTCGTATTCACAGACTTAAAATTTGTACCCCAATTTTTTATATTTGATTAATAAAATTCATCATCCATTCATCTCTCTTTGGATTATCCTGGTTTACGCCTATGCCTTCCGATCACCTCCCTTGGTCCCTAATGGCATACGTTACAACACTAGTAAAGTTTTATATATTTTCATTTTTTTTATTTATATGAATAGCCTACACATTTATAACTCTATGGGCCCTATTTTAACGATCTGAAACGCAAGTATCAAGGGCGAAGCGCAAGTAACTTTGTGGGCGGGTCTTGGGCGCTGTTGCTATTTTTACCGGCGGGATGAATGACTCTTGCGCCCGACGCAAGTTTAAAAGGGGTTGGTCTGAAATAGCTTCATTATTCATAGGTGTGGTTTGGGCGTAACGTGAAATAAACCAATCAGAGCATCATATCACATTCCCTTTAGGAGCATGATGAACGAGGTGCGCTTGTTCCATGGCGCAATACTTTTATAACGGCGCATTTACCAGGAGCGCTTCAGAATCGGTTCACAGCCGAGGAGATCGATGTTCTCGTCAGGGCCATAAAAGAAAGAGAAGTGACATGGGGATGGGACAAACCCACCCAAATTAGCTTTGGTTATACATGCATATAATAATTTGGGTAAATATGTAAGCTTTATGCCTACTTTTCCCATCGTCATGGACACAACAATGATTTCCCTCGAATTTTAATATTTTCCTTTCCTTTTTCCTTATAATAAAAAAGTTTTCCTTATAATAATGGATCATTTGCAAAAAGGAAAATGCATCTGTGTAGATGAGAGAATCATCTACAGTGTATGCGCGTTGTTCACACTCTGTATTATGACCAAGCATGCGCGCTTAAAATAGCATCTTTTAAGATCTGAATGTGGGATTCAGATCCCACATCTGAATGTACGCTCAACTGAATGTAAAAAATAGCATCTGAATGTACGCTCAACGGTCAGTGGCGCAATTGTTTTCTGGAACTGCAAAATAGCACCAGGGATTGTTTGCGCCGGAACACGCCTTCTTTTTTGCGCTTTACCGCCCAGGGAGCGCAAGTTCATTCTCTAGTTTGCCGGCGTGCGTCTGTGGAGGGAAAAGTCCGCTTTGCGCGGGTGCAAAATACGAATGATACATGCGTCAGTGTACAAAGTAATTTGCGCCGGGTGCAAGATAGGGCCCTATATGTTATATATTACCTTGTCAGTAAATGACAAAAAAATAATTAACACTGGTGCGAGGGTGTTTCTAATACAACGGCTGAGAGAGTGGCGACAAATTTGATATAATTCTCTCTTCTAACCAGGGTAATCAGCCTCTCTATATTTTCTTCCTCTTTTGGAAAGTCATGGAAACTATCATTGATTTTTCTTTTGCTATTGGAGCGAAATACAAAAAGGATATTTGCTGTCGCACCGAACTATGATGAATTCTGCTTCTGAGAACCCCGGTAATGTGAAAAGGGTCCATTACTAGAAGTTACAGGCAGTTGAGTTTGATCAAGGTTGGGCCAAAATGAAGAACTTCTGATCTAACTGATAATTAATAAAATGAGTTTGGGGTTGATGAAGGGGTACTTGAGCGTTTTTGATGGGGCCCAGGGGATATGTAAGACAAAAAGGTGTTCTGACAGATATCTAAACTAAATACAGTAGGCAACAAATTGGAAAATATATGTGAATCAATATCTTTTAGTTGGAGCAATACCTGAGTAAAATAAAACAAGAGACTAATGCATGTAAACAATTAAAATTTTGGATTTTTTAAAGGAACCTTGCAAGACACTGTTAACTAAATATCTAACTTAACCAACTGCCTCTCTTCTTTTAGGAGCATTTCCAGCCGGTGCACTGTACGCCCGGCGTGACCGACTGCAGCGGCCTTCACACGTTGCCACCAAAACCTTCCAGGCTTTACGGATATTTGTAAACGACGAGCTCAATGAGTTGCACGCCGGCCTGCATGTGGCGCAAACTCTGCTCCGTCCCAAGGGGCGACTCTGTGTTCTCACCTTCCATTCCTTGGAGGACCGGCTGACCAAGCGTTTTCTTCGTGGAGAGGACCTGGCTGCCCCACCACGCCGCAGCATTCGCCAGCGAGCCAAAGCCCAGCATGGATTGGAGAGAGAGGAGGAGGAGGAGGCAGAGAATGAAGAAGGGGAGAGGGGGCGAGAGAGCGCACATTGGGTCAGTCTGAAGAAAGTGATAAAGCCATGTGAGGAAGAGGTGCAGGAGAACCCAAGAGCTCGATCAGCTAAACTCAGAACAGCAGTAAGACGATAGACAGTGGTGAAAATTCAACCAGAGTAACTGAAACTGACAATTTTTACTAGATTGCTAATTTAACCTTTTTCATGTGTAGTTTCTGTACAAAATAAATATTAGATCTCCAGAAATTGTTTTTGTGACTTGTTGTTGAAAATGTTGGTGGCGTGGCCATGAATTTTAAACAGCATATCTGGCTGAGGGTAGGGAAAAAAAACCTATACCAAAGTATATTTAAAATACATTTATTTTATACTAAGCATATCGCTTGAGACTTACTGATGTAAATATTATAAGCCTAAAATGTGTTTTAATATCACTATTAGTAAGGATAGTATAATCTGTGTCTAATATCATTCTTTAAATGCAAGATATTTAAAGTGTACCTGCAATAGTTCCACTTAAGTACAATCAAATATACTTGAGTATATATTTAGTTGGACCTCAGCACTATTTACAGATTTGTAGTATATTTACTGACAATGTAAATGTAATGTAAATACATTTTGGTACATTTTATTTTTCACTAAGGTAGATATGTTATATTTTGTAATTTGATTTAGAATGTTTTGTTATATTTTGTTTTCAGTTTAGTTTTTATTTCTAATTTATTTTCCGTTTGTGTTTACAGTTTAGTTTTAATTTTCACTCTTGCTAGTTGAGATGTATTTAGTTTTACTGGTTTAGGGCTGCCAAAGTTAAAGAGCTAACTGGCATCATTTAAAATTATTTAAAGGGATAATTCCCCCCAAAATGAAAATTGTGTCATCATTTTCTCAACTCCAAGGTTTGGAACAACTTGAGGGTGTTATCTTATGTTGAACATGGTAGCCATTTACTTCCAGGAGGAGGAAGTCAATGGTTGACTATGGAAGTCAATGGTTACCGTCATTACCATAACTGTCTGGTTACCAACATTCTTTAAAATATATTTTGTGTTTAACAGAAGAAACAAACTCATACAGGTTTGGAACAACTTGAGGGTGAGTAAATGATGACAAAATTAAACATTTTGGGTGAACTGTCTAGTGTTATTGGTATCTTAACGATATTTTAATGTTTAATGCAGATGGGTTAAAAGTTTTATAACATAGCATGTACCAAACTCTAAAAACAAAATTAAAGTCAGCACTAAATGAAAATTCACATCTATCTTCTAAATGCATGTTGTTCATTGTGCACACTTTATTCATGCACATTTAATTTTTTCTTCTTTTTTTTGGACCCCGTAAAACTGTCGTAACTCAAACTTCCGGTGATATGTCAGACTTCTCTCTGGTGACATATGGACTCTGGACTTCTCCAATCATTTAGTCTGCTTAAATCAAACCCCTTTCTTACAATTTTAACTTTATTCCTAACGGGGAAAAAAATGTAATGTATAGTTTTCGTTAAAGCTAACTGTATGGAGGCACTCAAGGTTGCATCCATCTTATACCTGCTGAGCCGCCGCTTCCCAGTGCACCAATAAATAATAGACCTTACAACAAAAAACTGGCTCTGTTCAGCTCATAGACAGATTCAGGATCACTTCACACATGGATTCAACCCAGCTCTCACCTTTTCCTGACTCATTTCTGCTGCATTCATGACTATAGTGCTGAAGTCGGGCAGACCATTAACAGCTAGAATAAGAAAATGATCAGCCACATAACATACTCTTTCTCCAGAACAGAAACATTTCATCTCAAATGTAATGTACGTAAAAAGTTTGCCACAGTCAATGCGTTTGCATCGGAATGGTATGTGAAAGTTGGGTTGCGATCATGGGCATGCGTACAGCCCACATGCAAGTTGGCAATGCAGCATGTGACAGCGAGAGAGAGAGAGATACACTAAGAGATTGCGTCTCTATGCGGCGGCCTCTCTCCCTTTGTTGAGCTAGTGAGGGTGAGTCACACACCTGCAGGACTCGGGTGGGATTCAGCTGCCATGGTAATACTCAGCGCCTTGTGTACTGTACTCCAGCCGCTGAGTCTCTTCACATCTGGTTCACATGCATCTACCCCAACACCTCACCAGCAGTGTGATACAGGTGTGATGTCAAAATATTTCCTCTGAGCTCACAGCCTCTGATTTTAACATTATTATATCCTTTCACTTTGAATGAAAATGTATGAACCTCTTAGGTCCTGAATAAGAATGAACTTTTTAGTCAACTATTACATTTCAATGAATAAGAAAATGTTAATGGTTTAAATTAGATAATTACTATAAATAATACAAATATTGATATTTATAATAATAAGGTAATTAATGCCATTTTAAATACAGATTTGGAAGACATAGTTAACATGGACTAACAATGAAAATTACCTCTAAAGCAGTTAACTTTAACATTCACTAATTGTTAAACATTTACTTAATTATTAAAATCAATAGTTGTATGTGCTAGTATTAATTAATGGGTTGAGCTCAAATGAACTTGCAGTGAGCAGTTGTATTTTCATTGACTAATGTCAACAAAGATTAATAAAACACATGTATTGTTAATTGTTAGTTAATGCATTAACTAATGTTAACTAATGGGTCCTTATTGTAAAGTGTTACCAGAAATACTAGATTAATGCAATTAACAGAAACTAGCTTTTATATAAGTCTGTTTATTTTCCAAATATGTTACAATCAATATCCTTTCTTTAAACCTATACTCTGATTCATTAATGTTTATTTTCCCAGAAAATGATGCTAAATATTGCCAGGAAGTGACCTTTCAGTAAAAGTAACATGGGTTCAGATTGAAGACAGTGCTGCCTCCAACTGGTCAAGATTTATATACCCAAAACAAATTCTCAAACAACAAGAAGCTGTTCTCCAGTGAGTTTATCGTAATCTCTTACCGAAATGACTGTTGGAGAGAAAAAGAGAAGATAAAAAGATCTCTTTTTATTTAGTTTGGATTGGTCAGCCTGGCATGAATCAGCAGAGAGGCTTTGAATACTTTGTGACTAAATCATGTCAAAGATATTTTCTTTTTTACTTATTGATAAATTGCATCTGCTTCTCACTCCACCACCAAATCTCTACCTCTCCTTCACGATCTTATTCCATCAGCTCTAAATATACACCTCCCTGTCGTTACCGTGGAAACTAAACGGCAAATGTAACATAGAACTTAATGGTGTTTAAGCATGTTTGCTGTTCTAATAATGGTGCGATCAGCCAGAGAGCCTCTGCTCTCCCTCGGACACCTTTTCCACCCTCTCTACTCCTGCTGACGTCACAGCCACTCTCACAAGCTGCCTGCATACTAATGTGTCAACTGTGAAGCCTTGATCCTGCTGTGAGATGAGAGTTGGAAAGATGTTATGTGATGATCGAAAGTTTGAGATTTAAGATATCGGCATGGTAATTTTAATTACATCCAAATATATATATTTTTTGCTTTTAAATCAAACTACATAAAAAAAATCTCAGATATGACATTGCATTTGTCAAAACATGTACTGCCAGTCTCTTAAAACAGAATTAAAAGTGTGAATTGTAAAAATGATGCCTGAAAGTAAGTGAACTAAGTTAATATGGACAGCTATGGTTGTATCCCACTGCATTCACTTGCATTAGCTTTTTTTTTTTACTTGTGCAGAGTTTTGCAAAAACAAAACCAAGCAGTTTGTGAACTGTGATGGAGCTCTTGCTGAGAGAGAGAGAGAGAGCTAAAGAGGATTTCTTGGCTCTGGTGCCAGTTTATTTCAGGCTGACCCTTCTGGTTGTGGTGTGCGTTGGCAGAACTGATGCAGTCACATGAACATGTAGCATAATTCACTTTACAAAACTTTTCCTTCAGATCTCAGAACCATCCGTGACTTCACTTTTAGTCTCTGAGAGGGGGAGCGCTACAGATACTCAGGGAACACACAAGTAGATGTTGACTTCTGCCACTCAAGCAGTACAGCATCACTACCAGAACATTACGTTCTGAAGTGTGTACTGCAAGAAAAAGACTACAAAAATACTGTACATAATGGGAATAAAGAATTCAAAAGTCCACAGAATTTCAGCATGGTGCACACATGCTAATTAACTTTTATTAGAAGCCTTTTTTGTCCATTATCTGAAAGCTATACCTCAGACATCTGGAAAGGTTTTGGCAGCAGGGGAGATGGATGCTATTTGAGGAGATGAAGTCACCTTGGTAGAGGGACCAAGGGATTTTGATTTAAAGCCAGTGACGAAAATGTAACGCTGCTTACCATAATCCCCAGCTTCAGCTTCCAAAGCAATAATAAAGACAGTTCATAATGTTGTCAGTTTTACCATATTAGTTCAAGCCTGAAAAAGAAAAAGAGTTCAGGTGTTGTACTGGCTCAGGCAATGTCCAAGACCTCAACCTGATTGAAATTATGTGGCAGGACCTTAAAAGAGCTGTGCACAACTGCCCACAAACCTCAAAGAAATAAAGCAACGTTGTAAAGAAGAGTGGGCAAACATATGAGAGACTAAATTCATACAGAAAAGGATTACTTCATAGTCTGGGAAAACCCAGACGAACTTCCGGCAAATTTGAGATTGGCTCTGCAAGTCAGTCTGGCCAAGAGCCCATTCAAGCCCATTTCCAATTTTTCCAAATCAAGGCACCAATCACAAACATTGAGGCGGGCTTTACACGATGACGATCGCTCTGATTGGTTTTAGGTCTATCCAATTGCTCCCAGAGGCATTTGAGCGACGTCCGTTGGTGACGCCCCTTTGGAAATGGGCTGTGAATGAACCTTCCCCAGGCCCACTCTCAGTTACAACTGAGCAGGGTCTGGTGTCAACCAGGCTAATTACTTCAAGTTATTACTGCTAAAGGTGGCTCTACAGGTAATTCAATCATAGGGTGCATTTAGTTTGTCACATGGCTTCTCCATTGTGGCTTTATTTTTGCTAAATAAATAATGACACAGTGTAATATGTCATGTGTTGTTGTTCATCTGAGGTTGTATTTACCTAATTTTAAGACCTGCTAAAGACTAGGGCCTGGTGTCACAGACAGATCTTAGATTAAACTAGGATTAATCTTTAGTTTAAATATGACATTTAAGTTTTAATCATTTTCCTTAGAATAAACATTACTGGTGTGCATCTTAAGACGAAACAATGGCAATGAGTTATTTTAAGACACGTGCAAGTAGCTTTCAGTTAAAACAGCTCAAACATGCATTTTAGTCTTTGACTATGCTTTGAGCCTTGTCTGTAAAACCTGGGTACATGATTTTTTTTATTTTGCCCTGATTCAAATAGGTTTCCTTTCTTTTTCACATAACTCTTTGTATAATATAATTTTTATAAATATGCTTATATTTTTATAAAGCATTACACCATGTTCAAGAATATGAAAATCTTCCTAAGTACTGTTATCACCTTGTTTATCAAGAGTATTACACACCGCCATCTCCCCTCTGTTCTTTCTTCCCATCACTCAATTGTCCAGCTGCTTTTGACTACAAACAGCTTCTATTCACAGTTTCCCCTCCCATCCCAAACCAATTTGACTGTGTGCAGTCACGGCTGGATGGGCCGCACGCTGAAGAGGATGTGAAGGATCGGGAGATGTGTGTGTGCGTGCATACAGATACACCCTCTGTGCAGAGAATCAGCCTGCTGAATCTGTCAAAATAAGTGAGCGTGGCCATGTTAGAGGCAACTAATGGCTTTTAATGCACTCCAGTTGCCCCCCAGCCCCCAATAAACACACAGGGGCTGATTAGTGCCACCTCACTAATTTCCCAGCAGTCTCCTCTGTGGGAATATGTTCATATCCCCATCCTAGTGCTTGTTCCCATCCACTCAGATCTGTACACTAACGTGTAACAATGGATTTCCAAGCTTATCAGCTAGTATGTACTGGGATGGCAAGGTTTTATGGATGGAGAGGTAGTCTGAGTGCCTCATGGGGTGTTCAGTCCTAAAAAGGCAAAACACAGTAACTATAGCAACACTTAAATTGTGTAAAATTGCTTCAAAGTTCTTTGATTGGATTTTGATAGATCTGACTCTAAGCTATGGTTAACCACACTTAGTAGACACTTAGACTTAGTAAACCACACTCTTAGATAGTCTAAGAGACTCGAGTTCATAAATAACTCAGTTTTGAAGATGTTTGCCAGACATCTTTAGTCTAACCAGAGCAGGGAGACACCCTAATAATGTGTGTTCTCATGTCATTCCAAACCTGTATGATTTTCTTGCTATTGCGGAACACAAAATAAGATGTTTTGAAGAAGAAAACAACATTGGACCCCGAGACATTTCTCAAAACTTCATCATATATGTTCTGCAAAAGAAAGTCTTAGAAGGCTTAGAACAACATGAGGGTGAGTAAATGATGATACAATGTTCCATTTTGGGGTGAACTATCCCTTTAAATATATATTTGATTGAGCTATTAAAACATAGGAATGGTCATAACTGCCATACATTTTATAATTGGCTACATTTGGATATTTGGTTGCAGCCTTGGATATAAAGGCTATATTTACTGCTTGCATGCAGCCTATTTTAGGATAGTTTCAGGATTTGGTCTTTTCGCTCATTCAGTTCATAGTGTTTTTTGCAGCTTTCTCCATGCATAATTATTGCAAAGTTATTTACAGCTCGAGCTGTTGGTGGGTGTGTCGTATACTGTGAATAAGGTTTCTCTCAGTGACGAGTTCTGTTTCCTCAGCAATGCTGCTCTGTTTGCAGCATCTCACTAACAAGGTGCTGTGACGTCTTTACTCTCAGCCAATGATCCTTCATGGTGCTGGAGCACACATTCACAGCAGTCCGTCACAGCACCGGCTCCCACTTCTTCCAATCACACACGTGTCGGAGAGGAGACAGACAGGTGAGGCAGCGAAGCAGGGCTGGTGTCAGGTGCTATGTAAGCAACATCCGCCCAGTACAGCCTAGCGCACACACACAGTCTCATACCCACCTCTATTCCCCCTCCGGCCAACCATTCTCATCATCCGCCCCTTCTCCGGCACAGGCTGTGCTATAAAAAGATTTCTGAATGAAGACGAAGCTTTGAGGTCGAAGCTATTTGAATGATTTTTGTGAATGACGCAGGGGCTCGTAGCCTCATGGGAGGAAGATCTAACCCAGAGGAGAAGACAGCTATGTTGAGAGCTCAGCTGGGTGCTCTGCCACCTTTCACTGACTTTCAATTAAAACTTTGATAACAAAGAGAGGAAAATATATGAAGAGGAGAAAATCAAGCTAAATAAATCTCAAAAGCTTTAAAAAAAGACTTCGCACATATCCGACTTGCTCCGCATATTCCTGATCTAGAACAAACTGTCTGTGTGGTTTGAGGAGATAACCTCCTCTTAGACGCATTCATAAAACAGAACAGAATGTCCTAAGCTCTTTATACATATTAATATGCACATGCATCCTGTTCTAATGCTCATTTTTCTATTGTGGGTACTGAGCATAAGAACTAGTTTATTCTGAAGCCTGCTGCACTGGTATAAGTAAACTATATGGATGCATATATTGTTTTAGGTAATAAACATCTACAAACAGCAGAAATTGACTGAAATTTATCCCATGGAATTTAAATGTGCTGCTTTATTTGAGCACTTTATATGACACTTCCATAATTGCACTGAAAAGTCAATAAACATCAATATCTCCTTTGTAAATATGTTAAGTAATTAGATTATTGAAATATTGTCATAGATTATCATAGGTGATTAAATTAAAAGGTGAAGTCAACCAATTGAGGTTGTTTTTCAGTAAACCAAATAATTCAGCAAGATCATTCTCACTCTTGTTATAGAGTGGATAAAACAGTTGTTTTCAGGTTTTATAAAATCAGACAAGTCTCACGTTGCCACCAGCAATGTCTCTGCTGGACGTCTGATTTCAAATCTCAGGGAGGCGGGGCTATTTGACAACAAAAATAGATAGATAGATAGGTAGATAGATACCACTGTAATATAAATCATTTTGTGACATTGTTTAAAATGTTTTGTTGCAGGGTTTGGAGAATGCTGTGTTGTTACTAATGACAGTGTAAGCTTTGTGTGTCTCCTTTGCAGAGCAGCCTGCTAGAGCGACACACATACACTCACAGACAATTGTGTAGGGACACGCATACAGCCTGGACCCACCTCTGGAGGACGGGACCTCAAAGAGTCCCAGAGTGACGTTAGAGGAAGACCTATGCTGTGTTGAGCTGTCTCTGTGTGTGCTGCTTTTGTCTCAGGATCCATATCCCAGTGCACAGAGATTTTCACAACCATCAGCACTTCCCAGGTGGAGATTCAGCAGGTGTAAAGCAGGGAAAAGAAAGTGTGCACATGTTTTTCTATCCCTAAAATGGTAAATTTAATGAATAGAAGCGCGTAAGCAGCCAAGTCACGTCGCACATACTGCAACACAATTTTGGATCTTGCCCTTTTAGCGACACTTCTGTATAAACTGCTGTGCAAAAACATGAATAAAGTGGATTACTCGTAGGAAAAGAATAAAGAGTGTTGAGAGCTTGTGTGTGTTAGTAGGGGAAGCACTCTTGAAAAGCAGTTGGCAAGACTTTAAACAACACCGGCATTGGAATGTTTGGAAGGCTGGCGTGCTACAGTTAGACAATCAGAATCGTTTTGCTTACGGTGGCAGTCCTGCCTCTTGCCTCTCCACTCCCATTATCCCCTCAGAGGAAAATTACCCGCTGTCCGCATGAGCCTGGAATATTCCCAGTGCCTCTCCCCTGCTTCTCTCCCCCCGACTACATCCTCTCAGGAGATTGACAGTCACAGGGGTTGGAGGTGAATTGGAAAAACATCGGGTGCAGCCATAACAAGTGCCCCCGGGTAATGACAGGTTTGGCTGGGGTGTAAATTACCCCTCCTATTGCTGTGCTCACTCAACTGAGGATGAGAACAGGCCGCCGGAATGAAGCGGTTTCATTGCTCGCTGTATTTCACATCGCTGGAGTGGGGGGACGGCAGCCGTGTCTGTTTTATCAGACGGCTTGTGTGGCAGAACTGAGGCAGGGGCCTGTCGACTGTCTGTAATGGTTATCGCTGCTGCCTCTCAGGGTTTGCCTGGTTAAGCACTAATGCAATTGGGGAGAAGGAGGGGGTAACAGCTCTATTTGAAACGCAGCCAGGGCAGTGGCAGATGAACCTTGCCATTAGATGAGAAGACTGTAGATGAGACTATAGAGGCTACTGACAAGATTAGGACTGTTTGGGTTAAGTATTATTAGGGTGGGTTCAACACTTACAAACTTAGATTTGGAGGTACATCACCAAGCTACTGATTTATTCATTTGTGCTGACCTCATTTTCCTAAATTTCAGCAGGTTGCAGATCAGTGTAGACAGGAACCCAGAGTATAACCACCAATATTGTTCATTTCCTTGGTTAAACTTTATAATAACTATTAAGAATATTTACCAAGTGCTTAAATCAATAGTTAAAAAAGGTAGAAACATTCATAGCAAATGTCATTACTCCCCTCGTCCTGTTTTGGCTCAGCAGTGCTTTGATTAACTCAATTCTAAAGTTTCAGAATAAACTGATTCAGTGATTCATTTAAGTCGGGACATATAATAAAGGTCCCTAACATCCCAGTGTACATGCTCTAAAACCAAATAAACCAAATAAAGGAATATGTTTTTACATATTTTTGCTTATTAAGTTTTTAAGTCTTATTTACAAAGGTGCTTATTTAAATTGAATGTGTCCCAGATCAGTTAGTTGATGATTTAGTTTGAAATCAAGTCATTTACAAGATTTACATTTATTCTTTTGGCAGATGCTTTTACCAAAGCAACTTAAATACATATATACTTATAGGCCTTATTTTGCATACAAAATTAATTCATCTGTGTGCTGAAAATTGTTTTTGTATGTTTTATTAAAATGCAAATCTGTACTTTCTGTTGATAAATCGGTAACGCTTCCTTTTACAGTCCAGTTACCCATGTAAATACTATGTACTTATTTGAGTAATTACAATTTCTAGATAGAGAAATATCTACTAACTATAGTACTATAGTACTATAATAACTAGTACTAACCCTGAACCTACCCCTGTTCCATGTACTTACCTTATATTAGCCAGTAGGTACAGTGAGCCAGTAGGTACAGCTAGGTACTGTAAGTACACTGTAAGTACTGTACTGTAAAAGGAAGCGTTACCGATAAATCTGTTCCATTTCGTGTGAACCAGTTCAGCCAATTCATTGGAAAGATCTGACTCAATTCAACTGTTCATTCACAAATCAGATATAATTACCTTGGTTCTTCCACTTATGCAGTCAAACCTAAGACCTCCTTTTCAGTAAAGATGATTATGCAATGCTTATGGTAAAGTTGTCACGCTTACCTTTCCGGGTATTGACTTTGGCTCTCTTTTCCACTAATCTGGATCCCATGCTTTCCCAGTCTGCTGTGGTATTCCAGTACACATCCACCCACCTCCTAGATCCGGTAAACCATTCTGTGCCACCCTGAGGCCCATTTGTGCGTTTGTGCATTAGCACATTAAAGCTTTGCAGACAGGGACAGAACTGGAAGGCATAGCGGAAACAGGCAGATTCCTCCTGGCTGACGGCCAGCGGGGTTTTTAATGGCTGACCTGACTCCCATTATGGGCTGTTAAACCCCTGACCCCCCTCTCTACCCTCTCTATACCCACCCTGCATTGTTCAAAGAGGTATGGTGCTCTTGGCAGCCATGCAAGTACATCCAATCAATTGCTCATAATAGGTGTACAATTGTCTCCTTCCCTCTGTAAATTAAGCTGCATAATGACAGTGACCAATCAACGGGCCTGATCTGTATTGGAAAACGTAACGCCTTTTGGCAGATTGCTAAATGAAAAGGCAATGAACCAGAAGAATGGATGGATGGATGGACAGACAGATAAATTAATTGTTATATATAGATAGACAAAATAAAGAATAACTAACTAAAGGCCCTTTAACTATAGGATAAACAGGCTGCCACAAAGAAGGTCTGACTGACAGTGTGGACAGTCAGGTTGAAAAATGACATAAACAGTGGCCAGCATTTCCCTCTTGTTTACCGTGTTTGCTTGGACAGATGGCCAACCGACCTCAGATCATCAGAGGTTTGAGTCATTTCACAATTAAACAGCTGCCCAACCGGAAGTCAAACACTCACCTAGAGGGACCCATGATTTTTTGTCACTGATTAATTCCCAGCCCTCCCTGCTCTCTTGCTTTCTCTCTCCTATCCCCTTTTCATCCTTTATTGATATCTTTACTGTGGTATTTAAGCCCTTTGGATGTTGTGTTGCTTGTCATCCATATAGACCAGTCATGTGCTAGATGGAAATTCATGGGTCAATTCTCATTCAGATATAATAGGCTACTGTAAATGAATAATTCATTTAATGGTAAACTCATTTAAATTTCTAGTCTCTCTTTGTGAGTTTCGGAGGGACTATCATCAAGAGAAGTCCTTGAATTTAGATGCAGAGAGCTTCTTAGAGTAAATGATGGATCTGTTTCTATAAATACATTTTGTGGATAGTTTCTCGTTCAAAAAAAGAAAAAAGTTGAAAGTTCGAAGTTTTTGCATCGAATATAATCTTTCTTTTTTTATTTTGTATAAAATTATTTTTTTGATTAAGCAGACCTGCCAGTTAATTAAAGTGTTTTAATTATGCATGCAGTGTCTTTCAATTTGTAATTTAATAGACTAATTGTGCTCTCAAAAATGCTAAATTCAGTGGAGCACTATGCGATTCCACTGGTTAATTTCCTGAAACAAGTCATATGGTTTTCCATTTGGTCTAGCATATCCAGTGTGTTTCATTGCAGTTTCCCAGCAGTTAAGACTACATAAATACAAGCCTTCCAACAAGCTCCACAAATAAAGCCTAAAGCCTTGGGTTGTTTTTTATGAATAGTGAAGTAAAGACATTTAACTCACATTTAATGCCTCAAGCCATTTTTTTTTATTATATCGTCATCAGGGATAGTAGTGAAATCGTAGTCATAGTAGTGTTGTATAGAAATTTGACGGTGAACGGTGAAAGGCTAGCAAAGTGCTCTCTCTCTCCTTCCGCCAGCCCAGCAGCAGCATCAACACTCAGCCTATCAATTATTAAGCAATACAATTACCATCCAGTCAGCCAGTCAGTTATTTTACCTCATGGTTGACATTTCGAAACAGGGAGAGTGCCAAAGACAGGGCAGTGAGGGATGGGGGATGGGGATTGTAGGTACGCGAGGGGAAATTGCATGGGGTGAGTCAGAGTGTAGGAGTGCCATTAGGCCTCATTCACCTCCAGTGAATGGGGTGTACCTGACGTTCCCCCCTCAAACAGCCCCACTGTTTGGTTTCACTGCAATGCATCAGAAAACAAGTCAGCCTGCTTCACAAAATGGAGCTCAAGTCAACACTGAAATCTTAAAGGATTTACAATCAGTTTTTCATTGCATACTTAAATTTAAGGCTGGCCATTCTGAAAGAAATTAAATTGCTCGCCATCGGCTTATTGATTTTCAGAGAACTGAAATACTGCCTCTTTTTTTACCCCAGAATTAGTTAATATTGAATCAGTTAGTCTTATTGACTTGGGACTTTATGTTATTTCAAACCTTTAGCAGCCAGCTAAACCTTAGGCATGTTTGTTTTGAAATAAGCCTTTTAACATGTAATTAGCTAGCTGAGTGAAACCACGTCTCTCATCTCATGTTTTCAGGCTTGTTTCTTTTTTCTTCTCCCTGAAATACATTCATATTAACAACTGCAACTATTTAGTATCACAACGTACTGCCGTATCAAAGTGTTTCCAGTGTTGTATAAAGTACTAGAAAGCAATACTTCAGTAAAAGTACAAGTATCGTCCTAGAAAAATACTTTGGTAGAAGTGAAAGTTACCTTTTAGAATATTATTTAAGTAAAAGTCTTAAAGTATCTGATATATACTGTACTTAAGTATCAAAAGTAATTTTCTGATATTTAATGTACTTAAGTATTTGAAGTAAAAGTAAAAAGTTTTTTTTTTTTTTAAGCAAGCGGTTAGAACTTTGATTGTGAAATTTATTGTGGCCGTTCGAAAGGAGATAGGGAACGAGTATTGCGTAGCCGGCCCAGAGACAATTTATATAGAGACATGCCACTTCCTCAATCCTCAATACAACTATATAGAGAAAACCCATAACACCAAATATGGCGGTTGTATGCAAATGTCCCGCCCCTCCCGCTGGAAAGCAGATCGTCTGCTTTTAACAGTCAAGCCGGGAAACATTTAAGCCTATCGTCTGGTTCCACTGACGCATGCGCACAGTTGATGTTTGCGACAGCGGAGACGAGAACCCTTGCGCATGCGTAGTAAAGTATAACCTGTGGGGGAAAAGGCGTTTTAAACCTTATTTTGGGGCAAAGTCATCAAACTTTTTCAGCGATTTTTATCAAGTGAAAGTGCGCGCACGCGACCGGGGCTTTCACTCTCTCTGCTCGTTCTCTCAGCTAAACAAGCGCAGCAGTCAGTCATCTACATCACTCACCGGTCAAACTTTGGCGAGACAAAAATACGCTTTAGTAAGGCTGACAGAAAACCGCGTGCAAGTTCCAGTCTTCTTGCGCTTGATGTTTAAACTAAAATGATACATCGTGCAGCCCTACTAGCTGTGCAGCTGCAAATGCGTTTAACACATAGGCTTCAGTAAATTCCAGTCCTCCAGTAGGAGCTTCCATGGCGGTTTCAGTTGTGCTTCCTCCTCCTTTGGCAAGAAACAAGCATTACGCTGAAATAGAGCGTGCAGAGCGTGCGTAATGCAATCTAGGAGCAGTGATTCGCCAAACCTCCGTTATTGCAGTCGCACACATTTCTTCTGATTTTATTTTGTACGAGTAGCCTACGAAGTAACGAGTAACGAAGATGCTTCGTGGAAATATAACGGAGTAAAAGTATACATTTTATCTAGGAAATGTAGTGGAGTAAAAGTGAAAGTTGACATAAATTTAAATAGCGAAGTAAAGTACAGATACGTGAAATTTCTACTTAAGTACAGTAACGAAGTATTTGTACTCCGTTACATTACAACACTGAGTGTTTCCTTGTGCATCTGGCATGCTGAAGACAAGTTGCAAGTGCCATTCCAATTACATCCAATGGGTGATTGCACAGGCAAGATAATTATATACAATTTTCTTGTCTGAAGGGGCTCACTTATTGAATTTGATAATAATACTGCCACTGAAAAGGCACCCTCTACCCTCCCTCTGTAGTGTTGTGTTAATAGAGGATGTTTGGAAATGGTTTTAATAAGATTTACCATGCACAAATATACTCATCCAGTCCATACATTATGAACAAAGCATACCATATCAACATGTTTCAGTCTGAAGTAGTGATGTAGTACTCGAGACCGGTCTCGAGACCGATTTCTGCTTTCTCGGACTCGTCTCGGACTCGTTCCTTCAAAGACTCGGTCTTGACTCGGACTCGACCCTTCAAAGACTCGTCTTGACTCGGACTCGGACCACAGTGGGAGAAGGACTCGTAATTTCAGACTGAGTCCTCGAGATTTTTTTTTCCACTGGGTGATATTAAATCATTAATATCAAAACTGACATGTCGAGACAAAATCTCGACTCGGACTTGCTTCCTCAAAGACTCGGTCTTGACTAACGCCCGTTTCACACATACTCCGTGTGCGGTATGCGGTGCGTGTTGGGGTGCGTATACGGTACAGCAGCAGCACGCGCTATAGAGCTTTCACACATGCTGCGTTTGCAGTGCGCAACTGATCCGCGGCTGTAGGCTACCACAAACAAGCATATTTACTCACTATTTGTATTTAGAAGTTATCAGCAACTTTTATTTAAAAAAAGTTGTCACCAGTGCGATTCTCTTTGTACACATAGGCTACACACTTTAATAGACATATTCACGTTTTAACACAATTTAAACAACGAATTATTCAATGCATTACTTCTATATAGATTACATATTAAGTTGCTCAAGCAAGGTAACATACTGAACCATATGTAGGCTACTTATATTAAAATCGCAAACATTTTAAATTAAAACTTAAAATTGACAAAACAGCAGACTCATACCTTTCTTTTGCATAATTTACAATAAATCTTGCATCACCAAGAACCTTTCCACCTCCACGAATGAGACGAGTGTCGTTCATTATGTCGCCTTGTTGAAGTTAATTGCAGTTTTCCTTGTTTACCCCGGTCTTAAAGTAAAAAGATGACTATGAAAAATAGTAGTATTTAATTAAATGCATTTATGGTAAAATTACTATACATTGTATTTAATTAAATACATTTATGATGAAATTACTAAATGTTCATGTCAATTTGTGTTCATTTTGACCACGAACTATGCGCTGTCACTTTAATTCAGCGCGTGCAGCACAGCAAAAATTGACTCGGTGCAGAAACGATCGCTGCACTGCTGTATACGCACCGCACCTGGAACGGATCGCCGGACCGCACCCGCGTGCAGTGTGAAAGCTCTAACCTGTTAACATGGGTACGGGAAAAAAATGCACCGCATACGCACTGCAAACGGAGTATGTGTGAAACGGGCGTCAGACTCGACTGTATTTGAAAAACAACAGACTCGCTCTCGACTCGGACTCGACCCTTCAAAGACTCGGTCTTGACTCGAACTCGACTGTATTTGAAAACCAACGGACTCGGTCTCGACTCGGACTCGACCCTTCAAAGACTCGGTCTTGACTCGAACTCGACTGTATTTGAAAACCAACGGACTCGGTCTCGACTCGGACTCGACCCTTCAAAGACTCGGTCTTGACTCGGACTCGGCATAGGCGGTCTCGTCCCCATCACTAGTCTGAAGTGCATTAGATCTTTGTGTACTCAATTGACCCTTCGCGTGGAGCTTGATTGACAGGTAATCTGACCAATCATACTTCACCATCCGCCATTTTGTCCAACAAAGCAGTCAGGAGAGATAGTAGATTAACATAGGAGGATTTGAACTTGAAAAACGGAGTGTACAGACGACTTTCCGCGGTTAAAACAACATTCCTTCTTATGTTCATTCATGTTTATTTGATGCTATAAATGAACTAGAAGGAAGAGATGATCGGATCACGAGCAGCTTTAACTGATGCTCTACATCGATCTGTCACGACACATTAAAGAGCCACAAAACGGTATTTATTGTTTAAATTTCTTTTACAAAATGACCACATTTGAAAGGTGAGACTTTGTTTAATATGTTTAACATCAAAAATAACCGAAAAATAACCTGGTCTGTCCTGTCTGTCAGCGTGTTGTCAGTCTCCTCTCTGCTCCGCGATGTATTTTTCACTGCGTGAGAACATGAGAGCGGCGTAGCTTGTCGGACATAGCGACAGTAACTAAGGGGGGCGGGTCTTTGCGAAGGGTCAATTAAGCATACGAGTTTCCTACAATGATATTATTACCATTAAGAACCACTGTTGAAGAACATTATGGATAAATGTAAGATTTTACAACAAATCTATGATTTATCCCAGGAACATCAATTCAATATGGGTAAGACAGCCCAGACAATAAATGCAAACAATACATTTTAATTAATTAATTAATGAAAGATTTTAACTCAAATATATATGACGTGCCGCAAAAGTAGAAAAATAAAGTTAGTAAAAAAAATACATAAGAAACCATTGAATTAAAATGCAAATTTTATTCAAATATATTTCACTTGCATGTTGTTAAAAGCAACCAATAAAAAAGAGAAAGTGCACTGCAGCTGTTAACTGTCCAATAAGTTTAACTGGGTGCATCTCAATCAGCTCCCTAGCTTCCTAGTTCATGAATGTGACAAATTTGGGCACTGGTAAGGACAGAAAGGACCCTGGTGACTCTTTCCGTTGACGTGATAACATCCTCATTTTACAACATCACCACTGGATTTGATGAACAACAGCAGAACTGATATATTTCTGACATTTTTTTATGTTGTTTAAAGTACATTATGATAAATAGTTTGCTTGTTACATATACATGCAACATTTCAGCTGTAAATAAATTGTAAATGTTAGCTAGATTATGTTCATTACCTGTCTAGTGATGTATGTTTATGCTGAAGTATAATAATGGTTCGTTCTTTAAAAAATGTCTATCATGTGTCATTATGTGTATGGAGTTGGCTCACGCCATTTATGTTTCATGCTTCAGAACTTCCGTTAAGGGATAGGCTTCGTCCTAAAACTTAGGCTGCTGACTTGTTGCCTATCAGGCAATGACTTTGCAGGCAGCGTTTGCTCCCGAAGGTACTCCATGAAACTGATTTCGGAAAGTGTAACGGTTCAATGATCTACGGCAAAATAGAGAGAGCTGTGGTGATACCTTAGCAAATATTTAATCACTACAATAATAATTTCACGCTAGATATTACATTAAATAAATATTGGTAAAAAATTTACATTTACACATGACCTGAACACCATCCACAACTTTCAGGTGCATTAACTTAACTGTCACAGAATGGAACACACAGGATTGTAGGATATCAAAGGCAGTGAAGGATACATCTATGCTACCTTCAAAATATCAACCAGATCTCAGGAGACAGGAAGTTAAGTTAACTTTGGATTCGGATGTGCCTTGATGCCTTCCCACCTTGGAATGCATCCTCCAAAGGCAGCATTTTAAAGATTTCAGACGCAGCCATAGTGAGCATACACGCTGAATGGTTTTCAATGTGCATTGTGGGACTTTTTAGGGAGCGAACGTGTCAGTGGTAGGATTTTGAGACAGCCCTTTAAATGGCACACTCCCTGATCAGTGCCCTGATTACTTAACTAAGGAGCTGATTGAGACACACCCATGGTAAATATTTGCAGTGGCTGCATTATGATGGGTCTTGCTGGTTATAGGCCTTCATCACACTTCCATGTTCAAAAAGGGAAAGCTTCACGTAACATACCTATTTCGTGATTTAAAGGTACAGTATGAGCAATGCTTCAGAGTTTGCAAGAATACGATACAAACAACAGACCATATTAAAGAGCACTACAATTACAGAGGTTAACATATTAATTACGACTAAAGTCTGTTTTGGATAGATTTTTTTTTCATGCACTTACTTTATGATGCAATCCTCAATAATCAGATCCAAAATAAAGCCTTTCAAAGTGATAGCCTGGTAACCTTGTCAGGGTGAATTTTTCAGTAATGACTGCTGACTGTGCTGTTCATTTATCAGCATCTACCTGTAATCTGCATTATGATGACTGATGCTAAGTGATTTATGGAGCTTATAATATGACTAAATGATTTGAATTGTGTAAATTTGAATGATTGACAAGTGTAATCTAACAAAATGTTGCTTTTACATCTAACAAAATTTATATTATGGGGTATAAGTTCTGAATTTGATTCTTTAAATTAATAGGCTATTAAACATTTGAAATTTAACGAATTGAAATGTTTTTATGGCTGAATTTTATAGACATGTATTTTCAAACAGCTGTTTTTTTTTGTTGTTGTTATTCTGAATTCTTAGACTGTAAATATCCAGTTTTCTAAAATTCAAACCGCGGAAATTCAGATCGTAAGAAAGTAGGTCACAGGTCATCCACAGGGAAGAGTAGAGGGTCTCAGAAAAGTCGAACGGAGCGTTTTGGCCAATTACAGAGCTGCACTGCAGTAGTTTTCTGGCGCAAGCGTGGTGGTGTAACTTTGGATAATTTGTTTTCTAGTTTTTGTCTTCTAAACGGAAAAACAAAGAAACCGTTCATTTATCACATATTCGACCCTTCTCATGAACATAAATAAACAAATCTTGTGTAGTTTTTTCATAATTTTATTTTTGTTTTCTTTGCACTTTGTTCTAATCTGCCAAATGGAAAAACAATATTACCAAAATGGATAATAATAAAAAAAGAATTATAAACAGTTTGAATATTCAATCTCTACATGGGCAAGGGTTGCTGAGCCCACCCAAACGTCTGCCTTGCCCACCCAATCAGAATTTAGGAACAGATAGTATTCATCTGTTTTTATGATTTTTGCATTGATAAAAAGAAGTCTGAGGGTTCTGTGTTGAAGGTTTAATGAAGGGCTGTAGAATGCCCCAAACAATCACAAAAATAACACCAGAAATTTGCAGTAGCCTATTTTTCCTTGAAAGTAAAGGTGCGGTGAGGCGCGTTACACACTTCAATCTGTAACAGAAAAGCAGAGGCTGACAAACACGCAAAAATGGGCAGAAATGTTTGTGTAGGCTAGGTGTGAATTACGTGTCATCTTCATAATTATGCATGTAAACTTAAATATTATACTGCCCTGAATTGATTTTTGATTAATTTCAAACTCAGATGAAATTAGCAAGAAAACTAATGGTTCCCCTAGGAATGTTTTTTGATTGCCTTCGCACCGGCAGTAGAAACTCTGAAATTAAGTAAGCTTGTTGTTGTGACTTTTATATTGACGGCGTTGAAAACGCCAGGTCCTGAGCAAACAGTGCTCGCATTCTCCATGTTCATTAGTTTACGATCTGTCTAACAATCCTGTCTAATATGTTATTAGATAGAACTATTACACATAGAAAGTAGACAGTAATGAAAAGTTAGTAGTGTATCCTGTGTGGTTGATGTAGGGCTACAGTGTTGCTACAGCTGAGCAGAAAAACATAATCATATTTCGCTTGGTCCCCTCAAAGTTGTGTTGGATTTTCTCCTCCACGTAAAGTTCAAAAGGTCCTGTTTTCCATTTTCGTAGAGTTAGTTTCTGGAGTAAATATACAGGCTATAATCTGTGTGTTTACACAGCCTTTTTAAAAATGGCGGTTTTAAAAATGGTGTTCCGCATGCGTTCGGCCAATCAGCGAACACTAACGTCACATGCTTTAGACCGACTCTCAAGCAGGAGCTAAATTAGTTCCTCCAAAAGAGTTCATAGAACTAAAATAGCTCCTAGTTCCTGTGTGCGAACTATGAAAAGGTTCCTCCGTTGCGAAAGCCTCTAATGCTGTTAAACTGAAACTGAATGAATGAGGCAAACCGTCATCTTCAATAGGCTACAGCACTGAAATAAGCGTGCGCTGTTTATCTTGTAACGTTTATCAGTTATGGTTATTCACATTTGCATTTTTGCTGTTAAAAAGACGCAGTTTAGTGCATTTTTTAAAAGTTGTTTTAACTTTAAGTGCTGTGTTTTAGAAAGCCACGTCATGCACGATAGACTCTGCAAAAGTATGGAAGCAAGATGCGAGCGCAACAGTCAATCACGTCTAGGGTGATGTTTACATAAAAAACGATGGAAAAGTAGCGTGATGGAATGAAAAAAACATTCAGTGTGTTATTAATTGCCCATTTCCATACAATCAAAGTTGTAAAATTCGTTAAATTTAAAATGTTCAATATTCGCTTAAAGAAATCAAATTCAGAACTATTTAAAATACCCCTTAATATTCAATTTTGTGAGATTACACTCGTCAATAATTCAAATTTACACAAATCAAATTCAAATAATTTTGTCATATTATAAGCTCTATAGTGATTGTAATTATATTTTGATTGAATCAGTATATTTCACCAAAAGCCACACTCCGAAGGAGTAAGAGCTACTTAGATTATTAAATGCAAATGCCAGAATGATTCTGTCCATCTGTCCATGTCTACTTGGCTCAATTGCCCCTCTGTCATATTGAGTGGGTTTGTCCAATTAACAAATGCTGAATGAATCCACAATGTTGGATAGTCTTCATAACCTGTATTTAAAAAAATTCTGCTCTGATCTCCCCCTTAATGCAAACAGCAATAGACTAAGAATTTATTCACTACACCTGATGAGAATTACATTTGGAGAGAGCAATCCATTGTGTTCACGTTTATCTAAATGGCAGTTAACGAGTTCACACTTACAAATAAGTCATATAGAGTAAATGGTATGCATATTTGGCATGCTGTCTGAGGAGAGGGCCCGAACCCAGAGTACACCCCCTGTATTCCTGGCTGTGGTAGAAACCAGCCAAGAGTGAGGAGTCGGGGTGGTGGAGGGATGCTGAAAACTGTCGAGGAACGTAGGTGAGTCTACTTTGTATATGCCTCCTCTCATGCTGATATGATAAACATGATAATTGCTGATGACATGTTTATTGGATAGATCATTTGAACATGCTTTTCCTGAACTTTGTTAATGGAACATAATTTGCTTGACTGGCACCTGACCCCTCAAAAGTACACAATGTGAAATTTGCTATGTTTGCTCATGGGCACTCAGTTCTGGGCATAGACATTTTTTGAGCCAACCAACTGAACTGTAAATGCTACATGAGTAATCACTTAAGAATCTCATGGAATAAAATTACGTCAATAATGCTGATTGGCTGATGGCACTGTAAAAACAGACAATCTCATTCCCTTCACTAGTGGCTATCATGAAAGTAGATAGGGTAAAATTTCCATTTCAGAGATTCAGACTTTTAATAACCTTACAAAGACAAACTGATATAGCCTAGTGTTTAAAAAATACGAAACATTTACAATTTATGTTGCTTGCTTCCATAAACATTTATTTAGTCTTACTCTTACTATACTTTTGAATATTCGTCATTGGATAAAATGACGTAACTACACAAAGTTATTTCATTAATAGAAGTTTTTGGATGTCTGATATGAAAGCTTATATTACGGGGCTGTTGAATGATTGAATCTGATTGGTTGACGAACATTATAAGGTGTGCAATTATTTTCAGGGAAATGCACGGCAAGTAGTTCCAAGCAGGTCTTGCTTGCATTATAGTTCCATATCACTTTGCCAAATGATTTCAGTTATTTCATAGGTCCTTACAGCCAACAACACCAAAAGAACCAAAACCCACAATGACACTGACCAAGCACATACATTTATTATGATAAAAAAAGTTTTTTTCAACCTCAAAATTCCGTTTTATTATGTATGGAAAAGCACTCTCTCTCTCTCTCTCTCTCTAGTAACAACTGCACTAATAACGTCTCAGTAATGTATGTAACCCTCGTTCCCTGAGTAGGGAATGGAGATGTTACGTCGAATGACGACGAAATTGGGTTTCGCTTAGAAGCCTATCACCTTTGAGTTTTAAAAAATGAGCCAATGGCACGGAAATGCCATGGGTCTGTGGAATTTGCATAGCGTAACTCCGCCCCAACTTGTGGGTATATAAGGAAGTACGCTGGCAACATGCAGATATGTTTCCTGCTGAGGAGCCGAGACTGAACTCAGGCGTTTCCAGCGGTACAGTGGAAGTGGCAGGGAGACGTAACGTCTCCGTTCCCTACTCAGGGAACGCGGGTTACATACGTTACCGAGACGTTCCCTTTCATTGTCACTTTGAGTTACGTAAAATGATGGCGAAATGGGGTTCCCAGTCTAATCACGCCAACTTCTCGGCTGTCTTCCAGTGCCCTGCATACGTGTGAGCTCCCTGTCGTGAGACTAGCATGGACGAAGGACTCCAACTTAACACAGTACCAAGGTACACTGGGAAGCATATCTCAGTGGAAATATGCAACATAATGCCCACCCGAAGGGAGGTCTTACAGAATACACATATGACCCGGAGGGATGCATATGGAAGAACACTGGAGTGTCCAACCCGCAGGGTGGAATCTTTCAACCTCGAATTCCAGGCACGCTTTGGTAAAATGCCTGCAGGTCCCCTACCCTCTTGATGGAGGCCAGTGCAATCAGGAGTGTCGTCTTAAAGGTACCGCTAGGGGACGCCGCTAGGGGTCGCTAACCTCTTACAATAACAAAGGCGCATAAAATATGACGCAGTGATGAGCTGAATGATGGGACTTGCTGTCAAGCTGATGGATCTAATCATGTTTATGGATGAGTGAAAACTAGTGCTGTCAAACGATTAAAATATTTAATCGCGATTAATCGCATTAATGTCATAGTTAACTCGCGATTAATCGCATTTAATCGCACATTTTTATCTATTCTAAATGTCTCTTGATTTCTTTTTGTCCCATTATTTTTTCTCATTTTAATGCTCTTATCAACATGGAAAAGTGGATCGGCTTGCTTTGTGCAAATGTTTTTTATTGAAAACAATATTGGCATATATACTGTTCAATTTCACACTAAAACATTCTCAATTGGAGCAAATAATCTCTCACACAATGTAACACTGTCCATCAATAAAAGGGTGAAAGAAATACTGACGAGGTCCTGATATTGACGAGGGGGCGGAGAATTCGCATCAGCTGTGTGTGTGTGTGTGTGTGTGTGTGCTTGGCCATCATCAAGTGGTATTTCAGACTGGACGTGCTGCGATGATGATAGCTCAGTTCACAACGACAAAACACACAGATCACTTTGGTCTTGTCAATGGAACCATTTGGCAACTTTTTAAAAGTAAACTTTCAATTCAGAATCTTATTGGCATCCATTTCGGCGTCTCGCGCTCGTCATCCACTCAAAACTGGACGTTTTGAACGTTCCTATAACATTCAGAAATAACGTTTTTATAACTTAATGGGAACGTTATGAAAACGTTCTTATAACCTAAAATTGTTAGCTGGGGAAGAGGAGAGATTCGCGATTGCACTGACTGAACACGTTTCAAGTGCAGGGATATACGCCTTATTCACGGCAGCGCCATCTTTGATTTTTAATGAGAATGAAAGCGAGGCTGTGAGGGATAGACATGCATCTCTTCAATGGGCTGTACTGTTATTTAATGTGTTTTCGTTTTGTTCTGCTCATGAAACACTGGAAAAATATCTTTCCAAGAAATTTCAGTTGACAAAAAACTCCCGACAATATAAGCTGTGGAAAATTATAAGTAATCTAGGAGCTTTATTCAGCTTTTTACACCGGATGCCATTGGAAACACGGTAAGTCTATCCCTCACAGCCTCACTTTCATACCTGTCATGGCGCTGCTCTGAATAAGGTCTATTCTCTGAGCGAGCCCAGAGAAAATTCTTACAAGAGCAGCGTGTATCTGAGAGCGCGCGAGGCGCGACTCGAGCAGAGAGATTCGTGCTCGGCACATTATATTCCGCGCGTGCATCCGGCTCGCAAGCCCAAACAAGTGTGTGCGGCGTGCCTGTTGTTTTGTTTCCGGTCTAGCTAGATCCGCTTGCGCTTTCAAAACGTCCTCGCGCGGCGCAAGCCATTGAAATGAATGGGTTTCATAGCGCAGCGCCGCGCATGCCGCGTCCTGGTGCAAAAGCATGTGAAAAAAAACTACAAAGTTTGCTAGGCCAAAAAGACAGTTAATCGCGCGATAAAAAAATTAACGCCGTTAAAATGGGTTTGCGTTAACGCCGTTAATAACGCGTTTAACTGACAGCCCTAGTGAAAACATACATGTTTTTTAACATTACAGTGATATGAAGCAGGTCGCGATTGCTAATAAGAGACAGATATCACACGTGAGTCCCGCGGATATAAAGGAATAAGGATATTTCATTCTACCGAACTACACGCAAGTGCTGAATTACTCACACAGGTCAGTTTATTAGACAAATTTGACTTGTGAGGGGATGCAGCGCTGTTCCACTTGCTCTAACAGTTACACTATCACATTAAACGGCATTTAGGTGTGTTGAATGTTGTTAGTTAGGTTGTTTGTTGGCTATATGAGACTAGCAGTAAGCTCAACATTAAAATAACATACAGATCATATTTTAACATTTCATCAGGTTGAACTAAATAACATTGATTAGTTGTATCATGTACATTTGCTCACCTGTCTAATAAAGTATGCAACACTCGCGTCTCTGTCAAGTCGAAGATAGTTGCAGATGTGGAGTTCTCGGGATCTCGAAAGATGTTGATCTTAGTTTTAGTCCTCAAAGTCTGCTTGCCATGGTCCATAATGTTTGACCAAAACAACAACAGCGTGAGTGTCCTGCTAGGCATAACACAGTTGTCCACGTTTGTCGCCGTGGTTACTATGGCAGTACGAATGGATACCACAGACGGCGGAAACCAAGGGTAACGTGGATATGACGCAATTGACTGGCGACTCCCAGCTCACCCCTGCTCACATGCCCCGTTTCCTTGGTTAAAATCGCAATTTTCTCACGAATATATTCTCATTTGTAATATTGTAAGTTATCAACGTAACAAAATATATAACACTGGCCTTGTGATTTTGAGATATTTTAATGCAAAAATATTACATATTGTACCTTTAAGTGACAGGAACTTAAGCTTGACTGATTGCAGGGGCTCAAAGGGAGCACTCCTCAGGGCAGTTAAGACCACTGAGAGGTCCCAAGAGGGTACGAGAGGAGGGCGAGGAGGATTCAGTCTCCTGGCTCCTCTCAAGAACCTGATGATCAGGTTGTGCTTCCCAATGGACTTACCCTCAACTGCGACATGAAGTGCGTGGATAGCGGCAACATAAACTTTGAGGGTGGAGGGAGACAGCCTTCGCTCCAACCCATCTAGCAGGAAAGAAAGCACAATAACGATAGGGCATTTACTTGGGTCTTCTCTGCGAGAAGAGCACCAGGTGACGAAGAGGTTCCACTTCAACGCATAGAGGTGTCTTGTGGACAAAGCTCTAGCGGAAGTGATGGTAGCCAAAGGGTGCCCCATCTCTGAGAAAGGAGGTCCTTCCTCAGAGGGATTGGCCAGGGAGGGGCTGTCGCAAGGAGCATGAGTTCGGAGAACCAAGTCCGGTTGGACCAATAAGGCGCAACCAGAAGGACCTGCTCCTCGAAGAACCAGTTACTCGGTGAGGCAGCGAGGTGGTATGACTGGCCCAGACTGGGGAGGCAGAGCGTCCCGGTGTGGGGGCACAGTCATAGACTGCATCCTGACAGAGGAGACCAGGGAAGGACGTGTGTTCCACTGGGGTCTGCTCTGACAGGGGTCTGGCGACAGAGGGGAATGAGAGTGGCGAGGCTTTTAAGCGGCGCACACTGTCGTCCGTGCACTCTGGGAGCTCAGAGATGGGGGTGTTAGTTCTGTCATTAACCACATTAGGGTGCCGCTGAGCCGGCGGCTGGGTGACAGCAGTGTCACCCAGTTTGGTGTCAGAACAAGTTTGATAGCCTCACTCTGCTTCCGGGCGGCTGAGAACTTTTGGGCAGAGTCCTCAACCGCGCCAGCCTAGGATATGGGGGAGTTGAGGAAGCGGGTTCGCTCAGCCTCGCGCATATCAACCAGGTTAGGCCAGAGATGAACCACAGAACACTCCACGGGGGGAACCCCAGTGTACCCTTGGCCGCGGCTTCTGCGAGAGCAGAGAAGGTGGTAGAGGCAGTTGAGCAGTCGCAAAAAGTCATAGGAGACTCCCACGAATTCATGGCCTCTTCATGCCCGTCCAGGTACAAAGGAATTGGGGTTGCTGCCCGCAATACCAATCATCAGCCTTGAGCACTTGGGACAAGGCGGAAGGTACCACACAAGCCCGAACTCGCGGCGGCCGGGGAAAGCATAGCTGTCAACTCTGGATCAGACTTGGCAATGCACAGCCGAACCTTCATGTCACAAGGACGCCAGCTTACCTTGTGATGCAGCGATAGACATGATTTCGTCTATTCTTTAACCGGGATCTGTGGACAGACAGAAGTCTCTGATCACCAGACCTCAGACCATAACATTGTGATAATCATGTTCCCGAGTGAGAACATGATGCATCCACGAACGCTGTCTGAACTTGATCGAAACCCAAACACGTCAAAACAGCGTTCGTGCCCATCAGCTGAATCTATCAGACTATCGCACTCAGAAATACACGGGAAGAGCGTCTTTAAAAAGACGTGCCACGTGGAAGCTCTTTTTGTGAGAGGACGCTCAGCAGCCCGTGCTGAAGCGGCCAGGGAGAAACACACACGCTGGATGCAGACCACTGCACAGATCAGCAGGCATGAATGTGAAACTCACTGGAAAATTGCCTTTGCACCAACTCAGACTGGAGAGCTGCTCGTCTTGAAGAAGACTTGGTGACACTCAGAGAGAATTCAGGCTGCAGGAGTGAAGAGGACCTCTTGGCTCCGAAGCAAAAACATATCTGCATGTTGCCAGCGTACTTCCTTATTTACCCACGAGGTAGGGCAGATTTACACCGAGCAAATTCCGCAGACCCATGGCATTTCCTTGCCATTGGCTCGTTTTTTAATACTCGAAGGTGATAGGCTTCTAAGCGAAACCCCATTTCGTCGTCATTCTACGTAGGAGTATAATTTTTGTAGGAGTATTAATACCTCTGGGTGGATGGAAATGGACAAGCCATTTCATTCTGTGATATCAAGTCAGTCGATCAGCTTCAACATCACTCAGTCCAGATATTGAGACATAACGTGAGTCAGTAGCACCAAGTCTGGCTGTATATCTATTTAAAGAGCACAGAAGTGTTTTTGCATTGATTCCATCTCATTTAAACATAGGCTTGTCATGATATGTCAGGCTGAGTCTCGTGAGTGAGGCCCTCAGTCTGTTATAAAAGTAAATTAATAATTAAATACTCGTTATGAAAGCTTCTGCTGGCGTCATAGTCCTGCGGTCTATGTTGCGCTGGTGACTTGTTTGTTTTAACTGTGGCACGGAACATACACTGCAAACACATATGCAGTATTATCTGGGGTATGGATGTGATCTGCTCAGATCCTGAGATAAATCTGCCAGTAGTCTACCTGTTTTTCTCTGGGTGGCTAGAGCTTTGCCGGGTCTGGTGCTGAGCTGAAGTGACGTCAGTACAGGGGTCTCTAGGGAAGAGGCTGAGTCAGAGACAGGGCTGCGGCCGCAATGTTTTGCCTGTGTCGCGCACAGACACACACACATTCCCATTCACATTCCTCTGTACAGCCCAGCCCATCTGCCTATGTGTCTTTCTATGCTACATTAGTGCTTTAATCAGCGGGCTCAATCCTCTACTTGGTTTGTGGAGATATTGAGCAAATACATCAATGATATAAGCCTTGCCTACACATATTCACACCTTGATATTCTCAAAAGCCAGTTTTTATCTGCTCAGTTCAGTTTCTCTATTTTTTTATGGATAATGAAATGAGTAATGCTGAATATAATATTTTCCTCTATGAATGTGTTAGGAGATTGTTTGCTCACAAAGGACTCCACGGAGAGGCCACAAAACCAAGCAGTGGAAATTTTCTATTCACGTCACTGTCATTAGCCACATTTGCGTAAGCTGTACCTGAGGCTGTGTCAAAGTGCACATCTGATTTAAGCAGTTGAGTTGTTGTTTTAAGAGGTGCCGACTCATAGGGAAGGAAGAAGTGAGGAAGCAATGCAGAGGCAGGAACTTGCCAAGTGGCCATTAGAGCTGCCATCTGGCCGAGCTCTGCTAGATTTTGTTCTCTCTTTCATTGCTCATTCTCATGGGAAATTTGTATTCAGTTCCCAACACAGGGACATAAATAGAGACAGAGGAAGTGAGAGTGAGGTGTGGAATTCTTCAAATTGGAAGGTATAACTGCTGGAATTACCTCTGAGAACTGTCGGCTGCTGATGACATATGTGTTCTAATAGCATGTATTTGTGTGCCTAGGTAATATAATGCAATCAATGTATATTATGAAATATAATTATTTCCATTGTTTCATTCATGAATATGGATGCAGGATATAGTTAAGTAAATTGAATAATTATTCTGCTTCTCTTTATCTTAAGTGTAAATGTGATAAGTAATAATGAACAAAATCAGGGATGCACTGATATTGAAATTATGGCTGATACCAACAAGCCAACAAGATTATTATTTTCATGCTATGGGTGAGGCTGACACCAATGGATATGAATAACTTCATTGAAGTTGGCACCCCATAAAACAAAATAATCCCCAAAACTATGGCATTCATTTGTGCTACATTTGTGCTGATTTGTGGCACAAAAAGAGCATTTGTGCTGGTTCAGTGTTTTATATATTGAACATAATTCTCCACCCATGCTCCCATGTTGTTCAAATCGCTCCAAACCAGTTCCATTAATTTGTGCTCAGTTGTGCCATTAAAACAAACACTGTAATTATTTTCCTTCCACAGATATAACAAATTTAATTCTGGAGCTGTGACGTCACTCTCTCCACCCCATGTCGTCTAAATCGTCTAAACACAAACCGGTGTTGTTTGTTTGTGCTTGGTTTGTGAACCCTGTATCTATTTCCCCTCCTTAGAAATAACAAATATTATTCGGGAACTGTGACGTCACTCTCCACCCCATGCCGTTCAAATTGATCCAAACCGGTGCCATTCATTTGTGCTCGATTCAAGCCAATTTTTCCCATTAAAACAACCCTGTAACTACAAACTCTTCTTAAATAAAATTAAAATATATATTTTTTAGGAACAGTTCAAAGAAATGGTGCTGTTCGTTTGTGCTTTATTTGTGTCAGTTTGAGTCCTTTAAACCCTGGCTGCACTTAAAATAAATTCTTATTTAACGGAAAAAAATAGAAAGAGTTACGGAACTCCTCACCTCATGTAGTCTAAATAGTTGCCAGTGCCGTTCCTTTTGTAATGGTGTAAAATTTGTATAATTCATCAAACTTCGTTGATAAGTTGTTTCTCAACCAGGTGCAGAGATTGAGCAAGGGATGATCCATGATTTCATCAAAGAGGTATTTTCATCGCAGTATTGAAATTGCAATTTAATGTAATAGTCTTTATAGCTGCTATCGAACATTACAATTGCACTACTGCAAATGCATGCATTTGATTAGAAAGATTTAGTATAACCCCCTCTCTTCGATCAATTGTAGCCTATATTCCTCGGGTGCTGCACTTTTCAGTTCAGTCTGCGGTAAC
Source organism: Semotilus atromaculatus (assembly GCA_031834385.1). Lineage (NCBI taxonomy): Eukaryota > Metazoa > Chordata > Actinopteri > Cypriniformes > Leuciscidae > Semotilus > Semotilus atromaculatus. The sequence continues at coordinate 20,745,533 of JAULUF010000009.1, read as the reverse complement.
GGTAAGCTACGATGGCCCAGGAGTGCAGTGCACAACACAACGAAATTTAAAAAGCAAAAATAAGTTCACAACACAACGAAATGAAGCCACAACACAACAGAAATAAGTCATAAAACATCAAAATGAAGCCACAACACAACGGAAATGCTCTTGACCACTAAGTAAAGTTAGTTTTAGGTTTGATATTCGTCAGACATTCGTTATCCCTTGCCACTGATATCAATACCATATATTAGGTGCATATTTATACCTGAGAATCAGTGGCGCCGCTTGTTGGAGGGCCCCGCTATAACCCCCGTGCCAGGTTGCACCAATAGACATTGACAGATATTGTGTATTGACATTGTGTATTGTGTATTAGCGCCACGCCACTGCTGAGAATACTTTGACGCGCTACCACGGCACATGATGCCTAAGGACCGTCTCCCAACACCACCGAGTTCGTTAAAACGCATAATTTATTATTATTACCGTAAAATGAAATACAGTATTTTTCAGTGTTTTTTATTCATTTTACCATAAAATACTGGCGGCAGAGACTACTGTTGAGACTGTACTGAGCAATATACTGTCATCCTATGGTATTAATACTGTAAAATTACTTAAAAGCCATACTGTAAAGAAAATACATGCAGTACATTTCTGTGATTATTTCAATTTACACTCGAAAAAATGGTGAGGTAAAAACAATTAAATTTATGTAATTTTGGCAACACAGCTCTGGGTAAAAAGGAACCCCTAAAATTAATTAAAAACACAGGAAATTACTAAATTTTTTTATTTATATTAAAAAAAATTATCGAAATTGCATTTTAAAAGTTAAATAATAAATAATGTTTAAGAACAAATTTGACCACTTATTTTTATTTATTTTTTTCTCCCACCAATGAGCACTACGACCAAACCCATCGGGCTGAGTGCCACCAAGAATACACAGTCTGAAAGCCTTAATAAACACTTAAATTTGGGAATAAATTATGTATTACAGTGAATCGATAGGATTTTACTCTCTGTTTAATGTGTTTATAATCACTCACTTATAAGCACTCTCAAGCTCTATTCTGGCCTGTTCCGTTCCAGCTCACCAGTCACCGTTTTAGCACAATCAGCACAAACGAATAGCTTAGTTTTAGATATTATTTTGTTTAATGGGTGCCAACTTCACTGAAGTATATGAATGATTAGTTGGATATTATACATGAGAGTTTGTGTTTGTGGTCTGAAACAGTGTACTGTGCTTTTTTAAACTAGTTCAGTAGTTCCCATCCTGGTCCTGGAGTACCCCCAGCACTGCACATTTTAGATGTCTCCCTAATCAAACACACTTGATTAAGCTCATCAGCTCATTAGTAAAGACTCTTAAGACTATCTGTGCTTCTCAATAGACCTTATGCGCCAGAGAAATTCTGTGTTTGAACTTCCATATTTGTGGTAGCCCTGTATATTTCTATGGCATCACTGTTGAAGAGTAATTAGCTGGTGAATTTATTTAATTTAATATTTAAAAGTATCACTTTGTTTTTTACCACCATTGCATATTTCTGTATTTAACATTTTTATTTTAATCATTATTTATTTTATAAAGGTGTTAATAAAGGTAAAAAATGCACTGGAAAAATCTCTTTGGTAAAGTGGATGATTACGTTATTGTTGATCATCTGTCCATCATCGTATAAAGCCCCCCCTGACTATTTGATTGGTCCGAACAGCTCTGGTTCGGGCATACTTGCTTCACAACGGATCAAGTCCAGACCGAACTTCCCATCCTCAAATGTTGTGGGCGCGGCTAAGTTCAGCTGGCATCCAGGCAATGAAATAACAAGACAGGAATAATGACAATAAGGTCTATTTATTTACATAAGGTCTATATTTTTCTATTAATTTCTCCCATAGGGATTTCAAAACATTCTTTGTTAAAGCGTTATAAGCCATGAACCAAGTCAACCAGCTACATGGTAACAAGTAGCTAAATTTTGACACAAAATGATAACTGCAAATCCACGTTTCACTGCCTGGAGTCCAGTTGTTTCTGTGAATTGCAGCAATCTTTTGATTCTCTTTTCAGTAGCTTTTGGCAGTCTGTAAAAATATCCCTCAGTTTTTTTTACAAATCTATTTGTACAGTCAATCTCAAAGCTCGTTCCCGTTTAAATGTATTTTGTGTGTTTTTCGCTGCATTCACGCTGAAAACCAATGCTGCCACTCAGTCTTTTTGCCACCCAGGGTGTAACCACAGTCACTCCGGTCCAACGGTGACGTCACATGCATACCCTCTATAGGATGGCTGCGTCCTAGTAAGTACTCCTGATTTTGCCGAGTTCAGCGAAAAGAGGAGGCGTGTTCCGGCACATACACTTTGCTTCTCTCATCTACACAGATGCAGCAGTTGCCATTTTTCCAAACCATACATAATTACAAGGCTAAATATTCCACATGAGGGAAATCATTGTGGTGTCCATGAAGATGTGAAAAAATAGGCATAACATAGCTTACATATTTACCCAATGATATTATGATACGCCTGTAGCCTAGGTCTTCCCATGCTGCCTTGCGCGCAGCGCAATTTTATTCACGCTGCTAGGCAGCCTGGATTCCATGGACCAGATTTGCGCCTCAGCTAGGGAACCAATCACAGAACGGGGAGGGAGCAGCAAGACGATGACGACGTCTATGCGACACACCGAAGCATTTCGTTTACATCTATGGATCCAACATGGCAGCAGACGCAAAGTTACCTTTCGATGCAGCCATAGAAATTGTTCTAAGTAGTTTAGAACGCAATTTCAATTCTAGTTTCCTCGTCTTGGACATTTGATAGACATTTGTAGCACCCAATAAACGGCTCTGGGCATTTGTAAACCACGCCTCAAATACGATAAAATTAACATGTGGTTCCCAGACCCACGTCTCAATGAGACTAGGTCTGACGTTAGCCAGGCTAATACGCCTGTTTAACCGAAGCTAATTTGGGTGGGTTTTTCCAATGTCACTTCTCTTGTCTTTTATGGTCCTGACTCCTCGGCTGTGAACCGCTCCTGGCGTGCGCCTGGCAAATCCGTCATTGTAACTTGACATTCCAGTGTGTGATATATGGCAATGGAAATGTACAGATCCAGCAGATGGTTGTTGTCCTTCATTATACATCTGTATACATACATAAATGATTGTTACATGTGATGATTCACCAGACATCCAGTCATAGTTTTAAAATAGTATGTTATAATTCCTTTTATACCTCCTGTACTTTGCAGGGCCTTATCCAGAAAACGCTCTTTTCTGCTACAGTACATCTCTCTCTCTCTTGCTTCCCCCCTCATTTTTATCTCCCCACCATGGCCAACAATCTCCTGATAAAAGTGCAGCATCGTGGGACAAATTGCCCCAACAGCTCAATGATCCTGTCAGTACAGCGCGTAGGCTCTCACCCGTGTGACAGAGGCTATTACTCACAAATAGGTGTCTCAATAAAGCCGGCCAGGCCCATGAATAGCTCATTCAACCTTTTCTACTAAACAGGAGAAGATAAAGGGGTGGGAAAAAATCACACAAACAATAAGAAAAGAATATAAACAACATGGTTGAGGATAGGCACTCAAAGCATCTCTTGACTATGGGAATTGAATACTGTCAATGAGATGTTTACGTCCCTTGAAATAAGCTACAGGAAAGACCACAAACACACAATGGGCCCTATTTTAACGATCTGAAACTAAGTATCAAACGCGACATGCAAGTAACTTTGTGGGCGGATCTCAAATGCGTTGGTCTGAAGTAGCTACATTACTCATAGGTGTGGTTTGGGCGTAACGTGAAATAAACCAATCAGAGCGACATATCACATTCCCTTTAAGAGCAGGCATGCTTGTTCCATGGCAGATTGCTATTATAATGGCGGATTTGCCAGGCGCACGCCAGGAGCGGTTCACAGCCGAGGAGACAGACGTTCTCGTCAGGGCCGTAAAAGACCGAGAAGTGACATTGTATGGGAATGGGAGAAACCCACCCAAATTAGCTTCGGTTAAACAGGCGTATAATAATTTGGGTAAATGTGTATTATGCCTATTTTTTCACATCTTCATGAACACCACAATGATTATGTGGAATATTTTTCATTGTAATTTGGTAAGGTTTGCAAAAATGGCAACTGCTGTGTCTGTGTAGATGAGAGAAGCAAAGTGCATGCACGTTGTGCACACGCTACATCTGATAGCATCTGAATATCGCGCCACTGAATATCTCACGGAATTGTTTTCTGGAACTGCAAAATAGCACCAGGGAATGTTTGCGCTCGATCACGCCTCCTCTTTTTCGCTGAACCGCCCCCTGGGAGCACAACTTCATTCCCTAATTTTCCGACGTGCGTCTGTGGAGGGAAAAGTCTGCTGTGCATGGGGTACAAAATAACAAAATAGGAATGATACATGCGTCGGTGTACAAAGTCAATTGCGTTGGGTGCAAGATAGGGCCCAATGTCAGCGTCGTCCAATTTCAAGCTTTGAAAATTGGACCCCTTTGATTCCTCTCTGAGAGTGTAGTTCATTATGTGATACTTTTGAGAAGAGAACATTTGAGGAAACAGTTGAAATTCAAGTGGGAGATGGTTTAAAAGTTACTTTGCGAGCAGCTTTGGAGTAATGAGTCACATTTCATTAGTAATCACATATTATTTCTTGACTGACCACCTGTTGTTTCACAGCTGGGGGTGTTGACTATGAATGGCAAATGAAACATTCAACCTGCTCTTATGGTGTTGTGTTCACACAGCTTGTTTTTCAGGTGTGAGCATAAAGCTGTTTACAAAGAATCCCTCAAAACCCAGTTCCTTAGGAAAGAATTACCCTTTACATTTGTTAAGTCTGTAACTCGAAGCACACTTTCTTGTAGCAACAAATGTATGATTCATGTTTGCTCGTAAAATTATACATAAAGTGTCATTAATGTGGTTTATATTGAGGCCTGGGGCCTCATTTATAAAACTTTGCGTAGGATTTGCGTCAGAAGTGGCGTACGGATGAAACATAGGACGTGCGTACGCACAGAAATATTCGGATTTATAAAACCGTGCGCACGCACGTCCTACGCAGTTTTCCCTTAATAAATCACAATCAATTCTAAATGTAGCGCAGCTTTTGCGGCTTCGTGTCACGCCCATAGTTGCCCATAAATAGTCTGTGAAACGCCCATAGTTGCCCATAAATAGTCAGTGAAACGCCCATAGTTGCCCATAAATAGTCTGTGAAACCCCCACAAGTTAATATTCATCGATTGCGAAATCATGGCAAATACAGAGAGGAAAACCAATAAACTTAACTTCACTCAATGTGAAGTAGAAATGATCGTTGGCAAGGTGGAAAAGAGGAGTAAAATGTTGTTTTACATTTTACAGGGCACAGTGTGGGCATTACTAATGCCAAAAAGGCACTTGAGTGGCAAAAGGTTGCAGACGCCGTTAATGCTGCAGCCTCACAACCTCGGACCGTGGCCGAAATAAAAAAGAAATGGTCGGACATCAAAGTCGATGCAAAAAAGCGCCTAGCGCTCCATTACGCATTGTGATGGCATCATGGCATTTTATTACCATCCATTTGATTGCATCTGACAAGCAACAGATGTGTTATGAGGATGAATTGCATAACATGGCAATATTATTGCAGAACATATTTCACTTTTCTTTTTGCAAATATGTGTTAATTTGCATTTCTGTTGAAATCTTCGTTTGATTTTTTTGTTTTACACAGCAGTGCAGATCGATCAAACGGGTGTTCGTGTAGGCTGTTAAATGTAAGACTTGCTTTGTGAAGTCTATTTATGAGAGGCAGTATTGCCATTTCTTTTACACAACGGTCTACAGTTTCACACACTTTCACGTGTTTCTTCCATCCGCCGACGGTGTCGCCATTTCTCATTTCACCCGTTTTTGTGCGTACGCCTGGGTCAGAGCTTGCGTGAAGGACCGCACATTTTCCCGTCAAGTTTGCTTTTTATAAATACCAATTATTGCGTAGAGAGCGGCGTACGCCTTCTTTTGTGCGTACGCAACGTTTATAAATGAGGACCCAGAGCAGCTGCTGCTCATGACCTGAGTTCACAGCTGCCTCACCTGTTTACGCCTTTACCTTATTCCTTTTGTCAAAGTCCTCTTTTCCTATTCCCTCTGCTTGATTTTGCGTTAATGACATGAGGCCCATTTGTTGTTTTATCTGTTAATTTATTAAAAAATGCATTAAAATGCAATTTCTAGATACAGTGACTTGTTATGTATAAATGTCCTCTATGATGAGCACATTTTTAATTGTAATAATCTTTTATTTCGTAACATTTTACGAAATGTAACAGCTGCTTTGCTTATTATTTGGAAAATCTTTTGCCAAATCAAAGTCAATGTGGTGTGACCAACATAATCATTTGATGAAACCAACATTCCGGTAAAAAACATCAAAGGAAATTATAGTATTGAAATTATAGTTTTACCTTTTCATGTCAAAGCAAGGTTATTTCAAATTGTAAAATGTCATGTGGTGCCAAAACACATTGATATGTATTAATCAATTCATGATATTTTTAAAAGATCGTACTTTTTTAACTTTTTATAAATATTTACATTTACTTTAAGATGTCATATGTGTTTAATTTTTTTTTAACTATTATTGAAAATGACATGATTTCAACTGTAATACAAAGAAAACATTATAAAAACGTCTTGGTTACTGATGTATCCCTCATTTCCCAATAGAGGGAACAGAGATGTTATGTCGACTAATCACCTCTTAGATTTAGAAAAACAGAATTGAATTGGTGAGTGGAATTTGCATGCCAAGCCACTCCCCCATACATTATGGTATAAAATGGCGCTTTTCCACTGCATGGTACGGTTCGGTTCGGCTCGGTACGGTTCGACTCGGCGCGGAACGGTTCGGCTCGCTTTGCTTTTCCACTGCGTGGTACGACTCGACTCGGTACGGCACGGTTCGGTTCGCTTTAGCTCGGTTGCTTTTCCACTGCAGTTAGTACCGCTTCAAGTGGGTGGGACTGATCGTTATAGTTGCGCGACTCCTCGGCAACCAACGAGAGGAACATCTGCACCTCGCTGACCACGCTTCAGCCATTGCAAAGTTTTCATCTTCTTTTTTCAAGCAAGTACTTTAAAAACAGACGCTACAGCATTGGCTGTTGTCTACTGGCTATTTAAATCTAGCGGGTTTAGTGTCTCGTCTCGTGTCGCAAATACAATGACGCTGGTAGTGACGATTCTGTCTGACCAATCAGTGATCTGCAGTGTTTGCACGTCACATTTTAGTACCGGTACGGTACGCTTGGAACCTCAACAGACCAGGTACCATTTAAAGCGAGCCGAAGCGAGCCGTACCGTACCGTACCATGCAGTGGAAATGCGCCATAAGTGAGCCGTACTGAACCGAGCCGTACCGTACCATGCAGTGGAAAAGCGCCAAAGCGTGCCGTACCGAACCGAACCGTACCGTACCATGCAGTGGAAAAGCGCCATAAGTTGGCCACTCGCATCCACTCATTCAGCATTTTGCTAAGGAGCCGAGACATGGTGCCGGCCATTCAGCAGGGTGGTTCAGAATTGTGTCAGGGAGGACATAACGTCTCCGTTCCCTCCATCGGGGAACGAGGGTTAGCTCAGTAACCAAGACGTTCAAAATCTGTCAAGTCACTACTACATTATGTCGACTGACAAATGGGGTCTCTATGGAAAGCGCCACAACCACTGAGGTATATTGCGATTGTTAGATACACAGATGCTGGCAAGTTCAATGTGCCCTTTTGGGAACTGCTCTCTTGAGTCATAACCTACCCAGTGCCCACATAAGCCCTTAGTGATAGTGGCTACTGTTCCGTAGACATGTTACTTCATGGGAAGAGTGTTTCCTCTATTCCCATTTTTCACTTTTCTTTTTTTAGCCATGACCAGTGTTGTTAACGCTGGGAAGCTTACCTAGTCTAGATGCACAGGGATGCTACGGAGGCCACATCCTACCCATAGGGAGGAAACTTGAGATAGGGCATAGCAAAATCTTCCCAGAAAAATTACCGTGGAGAATACAGATATGGGATTACCAAGGGGAATCACAACATATGGGGCATCTAGCCCAGTACAGGGGCTGACCAATCGGGCATGCATCTCAAGTTCTGGGGCTGGCATCAGACTCCTCCGTCCCGTCTGACTGCCAAAGGATGCTCAGAGGAACTCAATCCAGGGTTCGCCAGCTGGGGAACTCACATGGAAAGCATAGAGGGTGCTTGTATACCCTCCTCATAGGGGAATGGCACAGCAAGCAAGATGCAGAGCCAGTTTTCCAGCACATTGCCTGTTTGTACTCAACAATTGGTAAGAAACCAGCTCAACTCAGAGATTTTAGAATCTCGCAAATGTATTAGGTGTCACCCAGCCTGCAGGTCTGCAAATGTCTGCCAGAGAACACCCAGGAGGAGGCAACACTCCTTGTTGAGTGAGCCCTCACTCCAAGGGAGCATGGCACACCTTGGGATTGGTACGCCAAGGCGATGGCATCAGTGGGCCAACCTCTGCTTGGAGAAAGCCTTTCCCTTCTGCTGTCCTCCAAAACAGACAAAGAGCTGCTCAGAGCTTCTGAAGCTCTGCATGCAGTCCACGTAAACAAACAGGGTACAACCGGGACACAGCATCAAAAGGGCTGGGTCAGCCTCCTCCAGGGGCAGCACTTGCAAGTTCACCACCTCGTCCCAGAAAGGAGTGGTGGGAACTTTGAGCACATATAAAGGCCGGGGTCACAGGATTACGTGATATGAAGCTGGCCCGAATTCAAGACACGAATTCTTAGTGACTTACCATCAACTGCATCGTAATGTGCTGCAATGGCAGCAACATACACCTTCAAGGTGGAGGGGGACAGCCTCCGCTCCAACCTCTCTTTCAGGAAAGGAAGCACAGAGCTGATCAGGCATCTCCGGGGGGTCTTTCCGGCGGGAAACATATATTTGTGTAAGCCCCGGGGCCAGCTATGTGCCAACGCATCCATTTCGAGGGATTCCTCAGTCAGGGAGTAAAAGAGCTGGCAGTTAGAGGACCTCTGGGAGGCAAACAGGTCTACCTGTGCATCGCCGAATCGACTCCAATTCAGCTGGGCCACCTGGGGATGGAGTCTCCATTCTCCCTAAAGCATGAAGTGTTGTGAGAGTGTATCAGCTCCACGATTGAGCTCGCCCCGGAATATAAATGGCACAGAACGATCTGAATCGCTGCTTACAAAGAGATACTCAGCACGGGGGTTAGCTTTCTCTATTCCCAGTTGACTTTTCCCAGTGGATCTTGAGAGTAAGCTAGCATGAACAAGTTGTCGAGATATTTTAAAATACGAATGACCAAAGGCAGCCAGCCCCCACGACTTTGGACCTTGTACTGGTACATCCGACCCTCGAAGGCAGACAGAAGAAATGGTCTGTGTTGAGACAGAATCGAGACGTGAAAGTGCGTGCCCTTCAGGTCCATTGCTGCGAACCAATAATAGGGATGAACACACGAGAGAATGCTAGCTGCGTTAGCATCTTGAACAGGAGCTTGCGAAGGGCCCATTTTAAGACTCGCAGATCAGAGATTGGCCGTAACCCACCGCCTTCCTTGGGTACGATGAACTAAGGGCTGTAAAACCCTGACTTAATCTTGGCTGGAGGAACAGGGTCTATTGCGTCTTTTGCCAGCAGGGCCGCAATCTCCGTGCGCAGGACAGGGTCTTTGCCTGCCACCAAGGTAAAAGACACAGAGGACGCCGCTGAACCTGAAGGGGACGCCTGGTGAACTTAATCGCATAGCCGAGTCTGATTGTCCATGTGAGCCAGCGGGACAGGCGAGTGGCTCCAAGGGGACAACCGATGTACCCGTGGAGGGGCAGCAAAGGGGGACACTGGGGCCCAACCCAGGAAGCGTTGTGTCCCGAAGTAAGCTGTCAGTGTTGTGTGACACTTACCGTGCACCCAGGGTCCCGTGAGGGGGTGGCCAGAGATGCGTGAGGAAGCACCACATCCTTAAAACGCAACCTTTTGGCTCATGGCGAATGTGGAAGGCAGGGCTGGGAGTGAGGAAGCATATCATTGCTCACTGCCAGACTACATCTGATTTGGCCCAGAGAATGAGAAAATTGCTCTTTTATTGAGAATGTGGGTACCACTTGTTCAAGGGGTCCACATTCTCAATAAAAGAGCAATTTCTCAGAATCAATTTCTCATTTGTCTGTGACAAACAGACTGGGGGGCAGCCCTCTGTGGCCTGGTTGCAGAGGTATCACACTGGGGCAAGATATCCTTGATGGCCTCAGTCTGATTTTGAACTGCGAGAACTGCTGGGTGAAGTCCTCGACAGTGTAGCTAAAGAGGCCATCTTGCGAGAAGGGTGAACTTTGTCAACTTCCCGTATCTCTGCAAGGTTTAGCCAGAGATGGCATTCCTGGACTACCAAGGTGGACATCATCTGGCCCGGACGGAGAGTTCAGTAACCGTGTGCAGTTCATATATCAACCCCAGCTCAGAACTACCCTCTTGCAGCTCATTGAGAGCTTTTACCTGATGGACCTGCAGGATGGCCATGGCATACAGGGCAGAGGTCGCCTGTTCAGTGGCATTGTAAGCCTTAGCAGCCAGAGCTGCTGTTGTCTCACATGCCTTGGATGGGAGACGCGGACGATTCTGCCAGGTGGCAGCACTTTGCGGGCACCGCAATTGCACCGCAATTGCATGCTCCACCTATGGAATGTCCACGTACCCCCTTGCGGTCCCACCATCAAGGGTAGTGAGAGTGGAGGAGGCTGGGAAGCAGCTTCGGATGGGGCAAGCATGGCTATCTTGAAAACTGCTCTTTTATGACTGAAGCGCCCAGGGGGGAATTGCTGCACTTATCCGTGCAAACACCCGATGAAGAAACACTACTCTAAGCTCCTTCTTCTTTCAGTCCAGAGCGATCCCTAACTGCAACTCTTTTAGAGGTTTCTGGACAGAGTGATCACTGCTGCAACCACTCGGCTCTGAAGCAAATTTCTGAATGAGTGGATGCGAGCCGTCATCTTATATATCCCTATGTATGGGGGAATGGCTTGGCATGCAAATTCCACTCGTCGGTTCCATTGGCCGTTTTTCTAAAACTCAAAGGTGATTGGGACTCCCAAGAGAGTCCCCAGTTGTCAGTCAACATAACGTAGTGACTGACAGATGGGTTACTTGGTACGTGTGTTTCAAATAGATTACTGCCTTTTTTCTTTTTCTTTATTGTGGACACGTGTCTTATATGTCATTGACCCTTATATAAGTTTAAACAGATGGAAAGAAGGCTCATATAAAGTGTTTTTACTTTTGTATGAAAGGAAATTACATTCTTGGATAAGTAGCCTTGTTGGCCGATTTGCCCTAAAACTACAGTTGAATTTTGTAAAGGTTATATTAATCCCGTCTGATGACCAAGGCAAGAGCCATTAGAGTGCCCTCTGGCCTGTGATCTAACACAGGCCCATGTAAAAACTGCTTCAGAAATTGTTTGTGAGCTACTGATTTTCTCATGTGGGGTGTCTGAATTAACTTGATCTCTCTCCTCCATCTCTGCCAAATATAATGTGGATAAAGCACAATGTGGATAAACCATGGTTTGACCAGAAAGCTGTTTGGCACAGACACTCAGCTCATTAATCCTTGCTTTTGATTAGAGGCTGTATTGGGGAGTATGGGGTAATCATGACTCACCCATCATTAACATTTTTCACTTGTTTCAAAGAGAAGAAACATAAACCTCAACTCGTCGCCCCGTCCGTTCTGATGCGCATGCTCACATTCACACTTGGTTCCCAGACAATGACCTCTCACCTTGTCATTGATTATCAATAACGAATGTGAAATGGGGTGGGGAGGGGGTTGGGGGGTGAGGAGCAAGAAGACCTGAAGCAGGATTAGACACAGTTTTCCAATGCTCGTTGCTGATTTGTCCTTCAAGGCGGCTTTGTGAATGGACTGCTTTCATGAATGCCTCTATCCTTCTGTTCTCTCATTCCCACATTCAGCTACTCATCTGTCTGTCTTTTGATTGAGATGTCGTGTCCTCTTTCAGGGTGAGAGAATGGCGAGGAGGTATAATTAGCCTCTTTATAACCTTATCTGGGATTCCTCTGCTGAACAGAGTGATCGTTGGCTTAACAGTCACTACGTTTACATGCAGCCAATTTTCGGGTTATGGTCGGGTTAAGGTCACTATTCGGGTTTCTGAAACATTAGGAATAACCCGTTTACATGCGTGAGCAGAGAGAGTTTCTCCTGTATACATGGAATTGCAATATCCCGATGTAAACAGCGACGCACGGTTAGCGTCTGGACGTACGGACAACCTTAAGACACAATATGTGTCATTTCCGATTCTTCTTCCTGTATCCAAAGACGACAACAACAGCAGCATGCGGATAATGAATAGTTCGGGGCAGATAGCGATCGCCTTTGTTTGCGCTTTGATGCTAGTAACGTTACTGACCTCGCTCCAAACGTATGCTGTGCTGCGTCTCGCCATGTTTACTTCCGGTATACTGCACGCGGGTTTTTGTATGCACTGAGAAGTTCCTCTACTCAAAAGACCAAGATTCCTTGCGAATAGAACATGCGCAGTGGGGACAATCACTATGGGGATATCCCGATACGCGTTTACATGACCAAAAATTCGGGTTAGAAAAGGGGTACCCCAGGTATAATATCCCGGTTTTTAAAATCCGGGATATGAGCATATTCGGGTTTTTGCCGGTGTTTACATGGCCGTTCGCGACCGGGTTATTGCTAATATCCCGGTTTTGAACGGGTTATTGGCTGCATGTAAACGCAGTCAGAGATTAACGTAACTTTTAAAACTTGCACCAATTTCTTGTGAGCATGTGGTCAGTTGATCCTTGGTTGATACAATAAAACAATTTAGTGTTAGTAGCATGTTATAATGACCATTAAAGGACATTCACCACAAAATAAGAATTCTGTCATCATTTAATCTCTCTTCATGTTGTTCCAAACCAGTATGACTTTCTTTCTTTCACTGAACTTTATGCAGTGTCACTGCAGCTTTATAATATATTCAAAGTACACATTTTCCTAGTACTATGTTCTTTTTTTTTTTTTTTTTGGAATGGCATGTTTCAGTTTTATAATTAATGTTAGAAACGTCCCCTGTAATTTCACACATCTGCAGCACATTCTTCCAAAAGCTGCTGGAAGCATCTGGGTGGCTTTTGGCCAACTGGCAATGCTCACGGTGATGATTTCTCACTGTGAAAGACAATTCCCTCCATGTCATTGTCCTATTCACATCAGTCTTGTTCAGTGTTTTTTCTTAGTTAAACTCGCATTTGAAGTCTTACATGCTTCACTATTGGAGTGATTGACAAAATTCTTGATTAGAGAAAGGACATACTTAAACATCTGCTTATCTGTGAATTCATGGAGCCTGAAGTCATTAACATCAAACACTCTGAGGTCCACAGAAATCTCTTGTGATGTGAAAAGCTCTTGTGATGTGAAAACATCTAAAGTTTGTGTTTATTTTAAGGAAACGCACCTGCAAACTCATTGAATTACCTGGACTCAAAATAGAGCTGATTACCTTTTTCAACTTTTGCAACTTTTGCAGTGCACAATGGATCCATGGGGCCTTTTAAGTTTATTTTTCTCTGCCTTGTATATTTATTCTCTTCAGACAGCAGATAAGAGTTTATGTAAAATTAGAAAAAGACTTAAAATGGGGTGGCAATAGTCTCTCCTCATTTTGTGTGCTGCTATCATTAATCTAACATTGTTTTAAAAGCATGTTTTACTAATAAAGCTCTTTATTTATGGTCCATCTATTTGACGATATTAAACATGGCTGATGGACTGTGTCTAAGATGTCTCCATCTCCTTGTTTTCTCAGAACCACTGGAACAAATTAGAGTGTTTATGAGAGCCCAGCAGACAAATTTGCTTCACTAAATCGGTAACCTACGGGGTATTTCCTGTGTAGTCTGTGTTAAATTGCATATGATTAGCAGGGAGAGTTTTCCTCCACCACCATTAAAGGATAATTCCGGTATTTAGCACCTTCAGTCTATTTCCTAGTTTGTTTTGGATGGCTGTTTTAGGGGGCTGTTTACATTTGGTTGTAGTCTTTTCGCTCGGTTCTCATACTGTCTATGTGCTAGATACCGTGTTCCGCACAGCGTCCTTGTACGGCAAAATGGTTGTCGCCATCAAGTGGTCGGGAGTGTGCTGACGCTTCAGACTCAAATATCGAGCGGAAGTTTATACGCGGTTGTGAGGTATCTGAATAACTATAGCAAATAACACGGATTGAAATCATACATTGCGCCGATATATTTGTTTTTAATCATCAACGAACACCACTAACCACTCGGTGAGTTGCACAGTTTTGAAAACGAACGGTAAGGGTTGTTTTAAGGACATGTTTGTACCTGCCCATAGACAGCCACTCTGAAGCGGTCAAAGGTGATTCTAAAAGAGTCAAAAAGTCGAGACAGGACCCATCGTCAAAATTTCTGTGTCCACCACTCTAGTTCATCCAGAACAAACTAGAAAACAGACTCAAAGTGCTAAATACCGGAATTATCCTTTAATGTCAGATGGTGAGTCCCTAGCTGGAAGGAGAGTGTAATGGAGTAATGCTACAGTACGTGATCACATATAAATAACCTAGATATAATCATAATAGCATTGATAATGATGAATTTCATTTATCTCTTTATAGATATTCCACTGTGACATCTAACATCATTTATGTTATTAATAATCAGGAATATTTACAGAAAAAAGAGAAATCTATATTATATATTTATTAAAAAATATATATATATATATGGTCCCACTTTATATTTGTTGTATTTAACTAATATGTACTAACATTTAAATGAATAATTTGCACATATAATGTACTTACATTTTGCATGTACATATACATTTTTACATTGTACTTATATTTAAAAAATACCTGCATGTTATTACAGCTGTAATTAATTTATGTAATTATATCTATAATTACACTGTTGAGCCTTCCCTTACACCTTAACCTACCCTTAAATCTACCCATACCACCAAACCTGTCCCTAACCACACCCATATTCCACCTCAATAACAGCAAAAGTGTTTTGCAAAACAACATGGACACAATACGTATATTGTACTTATTTTTTGATGCAAGTAGTAGTTAAGGACACCTCATATAGAGTGTGACCATATATATATACCGTATATATATATATATATATATATATATATATATATATATATATATATATATATATATATGTATATTTATATGTATATAGAGAGAGAGAGGTTTTTTTTTTTCCGTGTCTGACAGATTTCCAACATGGCCCAACAGCCTTTATGATCCTCACTATAACTCATTTATGTAATTCCAGCTGTTGGGTCATGTATGCAGTGACACAAACTTGCACTTGAATATCTGAAATATTCGAAGCATGTTTTTCCAGATACGCCTGGAAGTCCAAACCTAAAATGCAAGGATAAATAATGAAGGAAGTGTTCCACAGACCAGTTTTTCTGCAAGTGCTGTTAAATGATTCTTAGATTTGTTGTTGTATTCAATTACAGTAAAATTGTTTATATTGCAGAAAACATTGGCGAATAAAGTAATGTTCCCCATCGTTGTCACTCCGAGTTCCTTCGGATGACGACGATTGGGGTTTCGCTTAGAAGCCTATCACCTTCGAGTATTACAAAACGAGCCAATGGCAAGAAAATGCCATGGGTCTGCGGAATTTGCATAGCGTAACTCCGCCCCACGCTGTGGGTATATAAGGAAGTACGCTGGCACAACGCAGTCATGTTTTTGCTTCGGAGCCAAGAGGTCCTCTTCACTCCTGTAGCCTGAATTCTCTGAGTGTCATCGAGTATTCTTCGAGACGAGCAGCTCTCCAGTCTGTGTTGGTGCAAAGGAGATTTCCAGCGAGTTTCACATTCTTGCCTGCTGATCTGTGCAGTGGTCTGCATTCAGTGTGTGTGCTTCTCCCTGGCCACTTCAGCGCAGGCTGCTGAGCGTCCTCTCACAAAAGAGCTTGCACGTGGCACGTCTTTTTAAAGATGTCTCGCCCATGTGTTTCTGGGTGCGGTCGTTCCGTCTCATCTTCTGATGGGCACGATCGCTGCATAGCGTGTTTGGGCTTACAGCACGCTAAGGCAGCCTTCGTGGATGAGTCATGTTCTCACTGTGGGAGTTGAGATCTAGACTCCGTGACCTCAATAGAGGTAGAGTCCCCTCTGCCACACCCCAATCTGTCCCCTCCACGAGAGGGGACACTTTGGCTGGTGGCCAGGGTGATCTGAGGGTGACGGTGTGGAACTCTGCCCCGACGATGCTTCTTCGGGCCACACCCCCCTCTGTTCCTCAGCAACCCGCAAGCTCCTCGAATGTTGCTGCGGGGCCGTCTTCAAATAGTGACGTGCCCCGTGTTTCATTCGGAGCTCCAGAGGATGAGGCGATGTCGATCGCCGCATCACAAGGCGAGCTGGGATCCTCTGGGGATGACGACTCGGTTGTGCTGCCGCCATCTGGTGTTCCAGCATTTTCCGAGACTGACCCAGAGCTGACAGCTATGCTTGCCCGGGCGGCCGATGATCGATGATTGGTTCCTCTGGGCTGCACGCGCTGACTCTCGTCAGCGCACCCCCCCGGTTCCTTTCTTCCCGGAGGTGCATGAGGAGGTCACGAGGTCCTGGAAGTCCCCGTTGTCTTCCCGTGATCGCTCGGCGGCCTCCTCCGCCTTCTCTGCCCTCGATGAGGCCGCGGTCCATGGGTACACTGGGGTTCCCCCTGTCGAGCGTTCTGTAGCGATGCACTTATGCCCTTAGAGCGCTTCGACGTGGCGTGGCGACCCAAAGCACCCGTCCAAGGCCTGTAGGTTTTCGTCTACCTTGGTGGCGAAATCCTATAGAGTTGCGGGCCAGGCCGCCGCCTCCTTGCATGCCATGGCCAACCTGCAGGTCTATCAAGCCAGGATGCTCAGGGACATGCACGAGGGTAGAGCTGACCAGGGGCTCTTCGATGAGCTGCGTGCCGCCACTGACCTCGCTCTCCGAGCGACGAAAGTGACCGCACGCTCCCTTGGCCAGGTGATGTCCACAGCTGTGGTCCAGGAATGACACCTGTGGCTTAACCTGGCTGATATGCGCGAGGCTGAGCGGGCCCGTCTCCTCAACTCGCCCATATCCCAGGCTGGCCTGTTTGGCGGTGCAGTCGAGGACTTCGCCCAAAAGTTCTAGGCTGGCCAGAAACAGACTGAGGCCATAAAACACATACTGCCCCGGTGGCCAGCTGCTGCCTCCACCCAGCCGCCGGCTCAGTCAGCTCAGTCTGTTCGCCGCCGAGGGCACCCCCCTGCGACTCCCCCCTGCGACTCCCGCCCCTCCCGCTCGGCCCCCGCAGCAGCCTCCACCTGGGCCGCGCCATGGAGGACGTCGCAGACAGGCGCCCCAGTCTGCTCAGGCTCCGCAGCCCGCTAAACGCTAGGCCAAGCGGCGTACCTGACGCGGACAGCTCAGAGATGGGCTTCAGTTTTGTTGAGGAGGTGGTAGCAGGGCCACCTCCTCCCATGGTGGAGGGCCAGGGGAGAATCTTCTGTTCTCCCGCCGCTGGCCAGCTGGTCAGTGGCACCCTAATGTGGTTAAAGACAGAACTGACATACCCATCTCTGAGTTCCCAGAGGGCGCGCACGACGGTGTGTGCCGCTCACGAGCCTCACCACTCTCGTGCCCCTCTGTCGCCAGACCCCTGTCAGACCAGACCCCAGTGGAACGCACGTCCTTCCCTGGTCTCCTCTGTCAGGACGCGGTCTATGACTGTGCCCCAACACCGGGACGCTATGCCTCCCCAGTCTGGGCCAGTCATACCGCTTCGCTGCCCCACCGAGGGTACGTCTGTGGTCCCCATGACCCCGCTGGTGCAGTTTCTGGGTGTGTGGCTTCGGCTCCCCCAGCTGTCCCGCTGGGTCGCCAGGACCATCAGGCTCGGCTATGCCATTCAGTTCGCACGATCTCCTCCCCTCCAGGGGCAATGCCCCTGTCATGCGAGCGGAGGTCGCTACCTTTCTGGCGAAAGGTGAGATCGAGATTGTCCCTCCAGCCGAAATGAAGTCCGGCTTCAACAGCCCCTACTTCATTGTACCGAAGAAATCTGGTGGGTTACGGCCAATCCTGGACCTGCGAGTGTTGAACCGATCCCTTCACAGGCTTCCGTTCAAAATGCTCACCGCCAAAAGCATTTTCGAATGCATTCGGCCTCAGGATTGGTTTGCAGCGATCGACCTGAAGGACTCCTACTTTCATGTCTCCATTCTTCCTCGACACAAACCGTTTCTTCGGTTTGCTTTCGAGGGGCAGGCATACCAGTACGCGGTTCTCCCATTCGGGCTAGCTCTGTCACCTCATGTCTTTACGAAGGTCGTTGAGGCAGCCCTTGTGCCACTCCGTTTACACGGGGTTCGCATCCATCTCGATGACTGGCTTATCTTAGCTCACTCTCGAGACCAGGTTTGCAAACACAGAGACCTAGTGCTCCAGCACATAGCTCGTCTGGGCCTTCGGGTCAACTGGGAGAAGAGCAAACTCTGCCCTGTGCAGAGGATCTCTTTTCTCGGTATGGAAATCGACTCGGTCGCCATGTCCGCGCAGCTTACGAGCGAGCATGCGCAGTCACTGCTGACTTGCCTGCGCCAAGTCCAGAGCAAGAATGCGGTTCCACTGAAGTTATTTCAGAGGCTCCTGGGGCATACGGCATCCACAGCGGCCGCCACTCCGCTGGGTTTGCTTCATATGAGACCGCTTTAGCACTGGGTCCGCAACCGAGTCCCGAGGTGGGCATGGCACTTGGGCAAGCTCCGGGTACCAGTTTCCCCGATCTGCCGTCAAACCCTCATCCCGTGGTCGGACCTCAGCTTTCTACGGGCCGGCGTGCCCCTAGTTCAAGTTTCCAGGCATATTGTTGTGTCAACAGATGCCTCAGCCACGGGTTGGGGGGCCATGTGCAATGGACATGCTTCCGCGGGCTCCTGGACAGGAATCCAGCACCTATGGCATGTCAATTGCCTCGAGTTGTTGGCAGTACATTTGGCTCGCACTGCTTCCGAGCCATGCTCAAAGACCAATATGTACTGGTCCGTACAGACAATACCGCGACTGTAGCGTACATCAACCATCAGGGTAGTCTACGCTCTCGCCGTATGTCACAACTCGCTCGCCACCTCCTTCTATGGAGTCAGAAGCATCTGAGGTCGCTTCGTGCTATCCGGTTCGGCGGCGTGCAGGGAGATCTGTTTGCCTCCCACGACTCTTCCCATTGCAGCCTGTTTTACTCTCTGTCCGAGGGCATGCTCGGCACGGACAGCTGGCCGCGGGGCCTCCGCAAGTATGCGTTTCCCCCAGTGAGCCTTCTCGCACAGACCCTGTGCAAGATCAGGGGGGACGACAAGCAGGTCCTTCAGGTTGCGCCCCATTGGCCCACCCAGACTTGGTTCTCAGACCTCATGCTTCTCGCTACAGCCCCTCTCTGGCCTATCCCTCTGAGGAAGGACCTCCTTTCTCAGAGACGGGGCACCCTTTGGCACCCTTTGGCACCCTCGTCCCGATTTATGGAACCTACACGTGTGGCTTCTCGACGGGACGAGGCAGGTTTGAGTACCCTACCACCAGCTGTGGTGGCTACCATCACTTCCTCTAGAGCTTTGTCCACGAGACACCTCTATGAGTTGAAGTGGAACCTCTTTGTCTCCTGGTGCTCTTCTCACCGAGAAGACCCCAGTACTTGCCCTATCAGTGTCGTGCTTTCTTTTCTTCAAAATGGATTGGAGAGAAGGCTGTCTCCCTCCACTCTAAAAGTCTATGTTGCCGCTATCGCCGCACATCATGTCATAATAGACGGTAAGTCCGTCGGGAAGCACGACCTGGTCATCAGGTTTCTGAGGGGAGCTAGGAGACTGAATCCTCCTCGCCCTCCTCTCGTACCCTCTTGGGACCTCTCAGTGGTCTTAACTGCCCTGAAGAGTGCCTCCTTTGAGCCTCTGCAATCAGTAGAGCTAAAGTTCCTGTCAATGAAGACAGCGCTTCTGATTGCACTGGCCTCTGTTAAGAGGGTAGGGGACCTGAGAGCATTTTCAGTAGACGAAGCGTGCCTGGAATTCGGGCCGGCTGACTCTCACATGATCCTGAGACCCCGGCCTAGATATGTGCCCAAGGTTCCTACCACTCCCTTCCGAGATCAGGTAGTGAACCTGCAAGCGCTGCCCCTGGAGGGGGCAGACCCAGCCTTGGCATTGCTCTGTCCAGTACGTGCTCTCCGCACCTACGTAGACAGGACGCAGTGTTTCAGGACCTCAGACCAGCTCTTTGTCTGTTATGGTGGGAAGCTGAAGGGAAAGGCTCTCTCAAAGCAAAGGTTGTCTCACTGGATAGTGGACGCCATTGCTTTGGCTTACAAGCAGCAAGGTCCACCCGGAGCGTCGCCTCCTCGTGGGCTCTAGCGCATGGCGCCTCGCTGACAGACATCTGCAAAGCTGCAGGCTGGGCGACACCCAACACGTTCGCAAGATTCTATAATCTTCCAGTGGAGCCAGGATCCTCCCGTGTACTCGCTTCAACTAGCCGGTACTAGGATCAGCTCAGGTGTCTTCGCTTGCTCGCCATTCCACTCCACGGACTGGATCAGTGCGATATTCTCCTCAGTTGAGTTTCCCCGAGAAGCCCTGAGTTCCTCCAGCGCTGTTGATGTCGACGCCAGAGTTATGCCGGTTACATACGTAACCGAGACGTTTCCATGTGTTCAAGAGAACAAAATCGTCACTTCCTGGGAAATTTATGCAAAATATCTGTAATAAAAATATAAGCTGCTGCAACCGGAGAAGCCACTATGGCTTTTTTCCAACATCATAAATTACTTGCATCTCAGAGCGCAAAGATGAAACAATAAACATGCGTTATTTTGCATTTGGATGTCTGGCGTTTGGGAATGCAGTCGTGTGAGACGCTTCTGGGAGGTCATTATGCCAAATCATTCTGATGAGATGAGACCAAATCATTCAGACTTTAGCAGACATTTCAGAATGATCAAACCAACATTTGAGATGCTGTGCAATGAAATTGGTCAGCTGCTTAGTCCAGTTATCCAATCATATCCACTGTTGAGGCATGTGGGTCATGTGAGTTTTGTTGCGCATCAAGGGATTTATTCGATAAATGTGTTTTAACCGTAGTCTTTTTATCAGATAAAAAATGTATGCCTGATTTGAGCTCATTTAATGCACATTTCTAGAATTTGAGCATTTTGGCATTTCCATCCACAGGTTTTTAAAGTGATATCCCAAAATGTGCATCAAAATTGGTGGATGGAATAGTGACTAGGTTTCAAATATTAACACAAAAACTTTCCATGAGCTTCATAGGAACTTGTAGTTTAAGCTGTTGTTTGCTTAGGACTGTGAGAAGTTATATCTTTCTGTATCTTACTCTGATCCTTTCTTTCTCTCTCTTCCTCTCTTAGTCTACCTAAAGAATTTGCAAGGAGAGCTGATCGTGCAACATTGCGTCCTAATGTTTCACATATTTAATTATTCAGGAGAACCCCCAATGGCCGTATGTCACTGGCTCTGCCACGCTGACAGACCTAGTATCCGTCACCTTTTCAGTCTGTCTCTTTAAGACACAGCACTCTGTTTAGCATTGTCCCCCCAATCTTCCCCTGATTATATCAGCGTTGTGGTCAGTACAGTATTGGTCTGTGACTTCTTGGTGGGAATTAAATGACCTAGGCATCCACAGTGTGTGTGTTAAATTGTTCACATGACATCTGGCAGCCCAGTGCCTAAGGTGGGTGAAAATGGCAATTTTCCATCTGTTATCTATATGTAAGTACATATTTGGGCAAGGCTTTGTTTGGTCAAACTTTGCTTAAATTACAGATTTATTTAAAAAAATAATTTTACTTCAACTTCCTTTATGTTCAATTCCAGTTCTGAATTCCAGTTCTGAATTCAAATTTCATTCAATTTTAAAACTAAATACAATTTTAAAAGGCATTTTCAGTTCAGAATGGCACACAACCCGTAATTTATTATAATTCACGCATCTGCAATACTAAGGTTGCAGGCATGATTCAGGTTAGATTATGATTAAGAGTCTTCTCTGGAAACATATAGTTAACAGGAGGATGAGACGAGCAGGAATAACACGCGTTCATTCATCTTTTTAGTGGGAGGATGAAAAGACAGTAGAGCAAAGCTTTGTTGGATTCTCTCATTGGCAGGAAGAGGATCTGACACATCTTCTCCCTGCAGCACTGAAAAAAGGAAAGTCAAAAAAAGGAAAAGATAGAGAGAGTGTCTGCACCAAGCGAAGTTGAAAATGAACCTACGCAATACACACACTATTTTTGAAGAATCTATTTTCACCCAGGTGGATATAAATTTGGTGGTGACTCAGATCCAGGAATAGTTTGATGGTGTGTATTTCAAGCAGAGGAGAGGGAGTAGGGAATAGCTGGCATCGGTATTTTTGCTTTTAGTTTTAAATGAGTGAGTTTGGAGAAATGCGTGACTGTGAATCACACACCTCCCTCCCCTGTTTGCTGACCTGATGTTACTAACATCTAATAGCTAAATCCAAACTCAATGATTTATTTTTGATCACAGACTAATTTGGGAAATTTTCAGTTTATCCCCCTTCAAGCTGTCTCTATGGGCACAAGATTTCTCTTCAGTGCACAAATGTGTGCACATATTTATGTTTAGCTGCTAAATATTTAATTTAAAAAATAATATATATTATTATTTATTAATTCAGGTCTTTGATTCTTTCGGGTAAGGTTAGGGAGAGGGTTCATTTCATAATACTGAAAAGAACATATTTCTTGGTTTAACGTGTGATATCACTTCACATATTTTTTTATAGTGTTCTGCAGCATGTTTCCCTCATTGAAAATATAAAATGACTCTATTCATCTCTCTGCATGTGTATAAATGTTTGTCAGGCTTCCATCAAAGTTGTTGTGTGGCTGTATTAGAGGAAGGAGCAGAAAGAATGCAGAACAGCTCTCTACTCCTTTGCCTTTATTTGAGCTGCTGACTTTGTGAATGGACTAAAGCTCCTCCCATTTTTTTCAGGTGCTGTGCTTCTATTGGCTGAGATATCTCCGCAAGCAATCTGCCACATCACAGCACTCCAAATTCCATTCTCTCTCTCTCTCTCTTTTTTGCTCCATTCCTCATCTCTCCATCTGCTTCTCTCTGTCTTTCCAATTCTCTTTCATTCTCAGTATGGCTTTTGTTGTCCATTTGTAATTGTCATTTTGAATTTGTTTTCTCCCACTCCATCTCTCCATCACTCTGTTACCATGTCACAGGGTAGGAGAAAAAAGGAGGGATGGGAAAGGGAAGAACCAGCCTGGAGAAAGAGGTCTGCACCACATACAACATTCAAATGGATTGCTGACATCAGCACATTAATAATTAAAAGGTTTTATTCATAGCCTGGAAGGGGGAAAAAAATCAATTGACAAATCACATATCCACTTTGAGTTACTTCAAACATCATTACAATTAGAATGCTGGAAACAGAAAATGCTGTTGGCAATACGAGTGTGTCTATGTAAACAAGACAAAAACATGAGACAAAAACATGTTATATGTAACTCTATTTTCTAAATATAGTCACACAGTAATTTTGCACATGGGAACTGGACTGCCACCCGTGATTTAAATCAATGATGAGAGGAGGAATAGCAGACATAACACACATAGAAACAGTGAATCACACACAATTCGTAATTAGTTACAAGTATTTAGTGAAGATGAACCACATATTTCTCCTGAACTTCATTTACTGAATGCTGATGAATAATCTCTCGCCACATTTTTGCGGCCACTGTTCAGATCTCTCATAGGGAGAAAGGGATGAACTGATAGATGATGGACTGAAGGTAAACTAGGACAAAACACCCTACCAGCTTATGTTGTGACAAAACCCCCCATCCATGCGCAGTTCCTGATGACAGAAGTTGCTGACGACGGGGACAGTGTCTCCTTCTAGGCGCTGGATGCTGGATGATTTGGATGACTCGTGTGGAAGTCTGTAAGTAATGAGGGATCTAAGATGCCATCTCGTGTTACCCAAGGTCTTTCATCTGGACCATATCCCTCCCAGTTGACACTATATTCAAGACAACCGCCCCATCACTGGGAGTCCAAGATGTCACAGACAGTGTAGATGAGCCCCTCATCTGATTCCACGAGAGGAGGAGGTACGTCATCTGCACCAGACCCGGTGGGAGAAGAGACAAGAGAGTCACTGTGAAGTTTAAGAAAAGAGAGGCATGGAAGGTGGTTGCAGTTTTGTAATTGGGAGGTAAATTCATCATGTAAGTGACTTTGTTTATCTCTGAATGCTGAATGGTCCGATGTAGTGGGGACAGGGCAGTCAGAAGCGGATGCCCCTGGTGGAGAGCCAGACCTTCTGCCCAGGGCGGTAAACGGGAGTTGCAGATCTTTTGGCTTCGGCCTGGCTCTTGTGCCTCCTTATTGCCTCCTGAAGATGGATGTGAGCTAAGACCCTGACCCTCTTGCTCTCCTGGAACCAGTGGTTTACAGCTAGAACTTCCAATGGCTCACTTGACCAGGTAAACGGGCTGTTGGAAACTGAGCATGCATTGGAAAGATGTTAATCCTGTAGAGTTCTGACGAAGGGAATTATGAGCATACTCTGCCCATGGAAGATAACGGGTCCAGCTGTGTTGGTGGATGTGGCACTATGACCGCAGGTAGTGTACGATCTCTTGGATTTTCCATTCTGTCTGCCAATTGGATTGTGGATGGTAGGTTGATGATAAGCTCACGGAAACTCCCAATAGTTAAAATACTTCTATACTAATAAACTGGGGCCCTCGGTCTGAGACAATGTACTCAGGTTGCAAAACACATGCTGGAATAAAGCCTCTGCAATAACGCCAAGGGCAAACCCTTGAGAGAGAAAAATTGTCAAGCTTTTGAAAATCGATCAACAGCTACGAGAATGCAGGTAAAGGAGTCTGATGCTGGGAGGTTGGTGACTAAATCCACCCCGAGATGAGACCAGGGTTGTTATGGTATGGATAAGGGCAGAAGTTTCCTCTCAGTTACAATAGGTGTAGTGGTGTTTTTGAGATGGCGCATGTGGAACATCCTCTGACATATCTGTTAACGTCCTGGGTCATACTGGGCAACCAGTATTGGTTATGGAGTAGAAAAAGAGTTTGCTGGATTCCTGGATGCCCATATCATGGAGAGCTTTGTACTGAGTCCATGAGGGCAGACGCAAAGTGGATCCTTAACAGGTCGGTAGTTGACTGTGAAATTGAGTCGAGTGAAGAAGAGGGCCCAGCGTGCTTGACAGGGATTGAGTCGGCGAGCTTCCCAAAGATACCTGAGATTGGAATGGTCCAACTTAAAGGTGGGGTATGTGATTCTCTTTTTTGTCCATTTTTTTCAAAATCATTTGAAATCCTATTCATAGCCCACTTACAGCCACTGAGTTAGAAGCACTGAAATGAAAATTAAGAAATTTAATCATCTGTGAAACGGGCAGGACTCGAAAATCTCCAGCCAATCATTTCCAAGACCACCTAGAATCATTGTTCTACCAGAAAGACTCGGGAGAATAAATACTGTAACAATAAATACATTTATTGATAGCCCAGCAAGCAATAAAGTTCTTTGGCGTAGGCCCCGTCCATAGCTCGCAATCCGGGGGTCCGGACTCTGCCTGAAGACGAAGGCAGGGGCGCAGCCGACCCCCTGGGAGGTATAGGAAGGGACCATCCTGGTGGTGGTGGGGAGGATGGAGGGGAAGGAACCATCTTGGAGGTGGTGGGGAGGATGGAGGTAAATGAAAGCGTCAGCATCTGCGAACTCAAACATGTGTAAGTACCAGTCTTTTATACCGCAAGTATTAGACATGATTGGATAGATGAGAAGGTAATAAGTGACGTAGCAATTGAGTCTTCCTGGCAGAACTTAACGCTAAAGCTTCCATTTCTACCAGAAAGACTTGGGAGAATAAATACTGTAACAATAAATACATTTATTGATAGCCCAGCAAGCAATAAAGTTATTTGGCGTAGGCCCCGTCCATAGCTCGCAATCCGGGGGTCCGGACTCTGCATTTCCTGCCTGAAGACGAAGGCAGGGGCGCAGCCGACCCCCAAAAATGGGTGGAAGATAATTCCACCAGGACGGAGCCCACCCCCAAAGAACGGTAAAGAAAAGTATACCCATCAGTCATGTATCCTGTAGAGCCTAAAATAGAAAGAAAAGAGAGTTAATAAAGAGCATGAACATGGAATGTAGACAGCCTCGTAGCCAATAACTAATGACTCGTCATGGTGAGCCTGAAAGGTACTATGAGAAAACATGAATAATGCATTTATGCATTTATGTTCTGCAGCTGTATATACATTAAAAATGTATCCATGCTGACGCTTTCATGCAAAGCGACTGGTTAGGTTTCGAGACTCACTAACATCTGATTGAAGCCAGTTTCCCTATGAATGAGTTGGAGGGAAGCAAGCGTTGAAGAATAGTGACATGAACTAAGAATGAGGCTAACTTAGTACATAGGGACATGTCATTAGAACACAAGCCGTTATAAGACCAAAAGACAAGGCCACACAGAGACAAGGCCGCGATGGACCACACAGAACAGAGCCACGTTGGGCCAGGCCACCTTGGGCCACATAGAGACAAGGCCGCGATGGACCACACAGACAGAGCCACATTGGGCCAGGCCTCATTGGACCACACAGAGCAGGCCACCTAGGGCCATACACAGAGCAGGCCTCCTTAGACCGCAAACTGGCCACATTGGACCACACGGCCATGATAGACCACAGAGACAAGGCCGCCCGGCCACACGGCCTTGCTAGACCACAGAGACAATGCCGCAAAGAGCCACAACGGCCTCTAATGCCGCACATAGAACGAGGTAGACTGGACAAGGCTGCAAAGCCACACAAAACCGGGCCGCAAGGACCACGAACACATTGCCATTTTTAGCGAGGCAACGATGCCTCAAGGCCGCTAGGCCACACAGACAACGGCCACTTGGCCACATTGAACCGCGCCCACTAAGGGCCACAGACCACTGGCCATTTTTTACATACAGGACAAGGCAACTTGGGCCACAAGGCCTTAGACCCACACAAAGACAAGGCCCGCTAGGCCACAAGGCTGCTAAAGCCACATAGAGACAGAACCACTCATAGACAAGGCCTTAGGCCACATATAACCAATGCCATAACTGGCCACAAGACCACAGGACAAGGCCACATTAGGCTACACGGTCACAGTAGACCACACTTAACATAGAATGAGGCCGTAAGGGCCACGATATCGTAAGCCCACACTGAGACGAGGTCACAGGGACACCGGCCACTAGGCCACTCAGAACCAAGGCCATAAGGGCCACAAGACCATGTAGGCCACACGTAGGACAAGGCAACTTATGCCACGAGGCCTGAGACCCGCACAGAGACAAGGCCCGCTGGGCCACAATGCTGCTAATGCCACACAGATACAAGGCCAATGAGACACAGCCACTAGGCCACACAGAACCATGCCATAACTGGCCACAAGACCACGGGACAAGGCCACATTAGGCTACACGGTCACAGTAGACCACACTGAACACAGAACCATGCCATAACTGGCCACAAGACAAGGCCACCTTAGGCTACACGGTCACAGTAGACCACACTGAACGCAGAACCATGCCATAACTGGCCACAAGACCACGGGACAAGGCCACATTAGGCTACACGGTCACAGTAGACCACACTGAACGCAGAACCATGCCATAACTGGCCAAAAGACCACGGGACAAGGCCACATTAGGCTACACGGTCACAGTAGACCACACTGAACGCAGAACCATGCCATAACTGGCCACAAGACCACGGGACAAGGCCACATTAGGCTACACGGTCACAGTAGACCACACTGAACACAGAACCATGCCATAACTGGCCACAAGACAAGGCCACATTAGACCACACTGAACACATACATATATCATACTCTTTTATTTATTTTTATTTTTTTATTTTTTTGCTGCCACATTGAGGCAAGGCCACATATAGACGATGACTCATTTACATTTGAAGAATGCAAGCTGAGATTATTGGCAAAATAAGAATGGAATAGCATGACACCAACACCAGTAGTTGCATTGGTATTTACCTGAACCGTTACTGGAGAGCTTGCTGAGCTTCGAGGATGATTTTTGAATCAGGTCTTATACACTTGACTCAAATGCAGAGAGAGGTGCTCCATTAGTTAGGATACACAGAAGAGTTTATTCATTCATTTGTTTATTTAATGTTATTTTTTTTAAATTATTATTATTATTTTTTTAATCATAGATGAGAAGGGACAGAGTTTATAAATAATTTTTAGAAATTGTTAATGTGATACTAGAGCCTTGAGAGATCTTAGAGAGAAGAGAACTTCGGTGAGAAACGTAAAACAGAAAAAGACCATGGGGAAGATCTGAGTGTTTAGCCACTAAAGTGAACTCCCCCTGAATGTATGAGCCATAAATGCTGTAAAAACACGGCTAAAATCTGAATATGACAATAGAAAGAGAGACCATTGTGGACGGGAGGTATTAAAAGGAGGTTGAATGGACTTTGCTTTTCTAACTTAGTGCGTAATGTTGCTGTTTAAGCATAAAAATCTGCAAAGTTACGACGCTCGAAGCTCGACGCCCAAGAAATGGGAGAATTCATTTAAGAAGTTGCTTGAAGGACTACAACAACGCTGAAAGGAACTGCACAACATTCCAGATAAATTTGGAATGATAAGAATTGATAAGTTTAAAGAATGATAAGATTAAAAAAAATGATACGATAAATCAGATAAAAACAGATACATTTATCTGTGAGGGGTAACAAAACTGCGAACAAGTTGTTGAAACTCTACCCCCTATGCCGGGAGCCGCAGCCCGACTGCATCCAAAGAGAAAGACAAAACTATGCGCTTTACTCACCCTCAAATGACAATTCCAGCATACTATATGAAAAATCTGTGGGGCATTCCAAGCAAAACTTCACAAACACCCTGGGGACACCGGAGACCCATCATGCATCGATTTCGTAATTGTTGATGAGGAAGGACCAACCGGCCATGATCAGAATGGAAAATAGAGGAAAATTAACCAAACAATTTTAGAGTAATTGGAATGGTTATATTACTTTTTTCGGGTTGAATGGTGGTCGTTTCACACCCCGCAGCATCAGGAAGTGTCGCGTGATATCAGGTCTTGCGATGAAACGAATTGCTTACGCAAAAAAGATCTGCTAAAATGAGCATCAAACAGAAATAACCCAACGCCGTATACATGTGGTGGTCGAGGTGCACATACAATACAGACTGCCGCCAGTTCAACAGGGCGCGCGCAGCTCTTAAAGGGGCCACACCTTATTTCCACTCGTTATAGCTTCCATCCTACTGAACAGGTACCGGTATACAGGGGGAGCGGATCAGGCCGTGAGTGCAGAGCCATCTCTGCGTGAGTGCTATTTATGACAATACAAGTACTCCACAGGAACTCTAGGGGTCACTGTTTGACAAAAACGGAAATCCTGCATAGTGTAGTTTTAAGGAGTAGGGAGCCAAGCCTTCGGTGATATAGGCTACGGTCTAGCTGGATTGAGCAGAGCGACTAATTTACATGATCTCTGTTAGAGGCAGGGTGATGGATACGGGTTGCTGAAGGTTGCTGAATTTCAAAGTCGTCTGAAGACAAAACCGCGTAGCTATGGTATTGCAGTGGCCAGAAACGTGCACGACCTTAATCATGCAATTAGAGACTTTGTTAGAACAAGCTTTGTTAGCACATACAACATACGTTTTGCCATCTCTTCGAACCCAAAGACGTTAACAGCCACTATAGGATCATTTCAGTGAAGTGTGGATGAACGAAGCCTGAGCAGTTTTTGGTAAATCGTCTTACCATTAACTCTTAATACGATACTTACCTGAAGTAAGGTGACGGAATAAGGTATACCTCGGTCACACTTGATATCCTGTTGATTACTTTGAGCATAGAATCCATGTCTCAGCTGTGCAGCATATACCTGACATTAGTCTCTAGTTGCTCTTGTAGGAAGAAAGTTTTATTCACAGCCGAGAGATCGCTGGCTGTGGCAACCGAGTGAGTCCCTTGAATAGAAAAATAAATGAACATTTAAATCGTACAGATGAGTAAATATGTCACTTGAGTCTCCTTGACTGATTTGTACTGGTGATTGGTTTTGATGTTATAATCTAACATAACTGTTAGTTCTCACATTTTACGATTTTTTTTTTTTATATATTTTTTTTACTATGTTAAGAAAGCAGATGAGGAGCGCTAGCTGTAAATATGCATATAAAGCCAAATCAACGTTTAATTTGCTCTTAAGCTTGTTTTAATTCTATTCAGCAACGCAGTTGTTAGTATTTTGCAAACTGGAATATGTGCGTGGAATCAACGACAATGAAAAATAATTACCACTGCATAGTGAAATATTAGTTACGTGAATCTGCTTACACTTTGGTACGACCATTCAGCGAGCTATCGGTCCTACTGTTTTGTGTTACAGTATGTTGAGTTGCAGTCTCCGAATCAGCAGTTTAAAACATAGCCTACTGCCACGTCATCACAGTCACCAAATGAAGTGAGCAGCTGAGTAGCCAAGTTAATATACTTACCTGAATAAAGTATATCATAGTAAAGGGGACATATTAGCAGTGGCTGCTGCAAGCGCCTACCAAACTTGGAATCCACCGTAAAGCCTTTAAAGTGGAACTTGAACTTGTAAACCGTGAGAAGATCGTCTCTCATCATGAGATTTAAAGCCGCCGCGCTGGTTTCCTACACGCGTGTCTCGCGCTCAAGCACAGCCAGAGTTGGTGAGATCAAATCAACGATATGATTTGTGTTGATACGATTGGAATCGAAACGAACGGCCACGCGAATGAGTGAACGTCGGCGTCTGTTTCTGCGAACTAAATGAAAGCGTCAGCATCTGCGAACTCAAACATGTGTAAGTACCGGTCTTTTATACCGCAAGTATTAGACATGATTGGATAGATGAGAAGGTAATAAGTGACGTAGCAATTGAGTCTTCCTGGCAGAACTTAACACTAAAGCTTTCATGACAGTAAGTCCGTCAATCAAACAGTTGTACCATACCCCCTCCCCCCATCCCCATCACACAAATCAGGGCCAGCGTTGGAGGAAAGGAGGTAGGACCATTTGAGTTGTGTATTTTCAAAATCTGCCAGCCGTTTTGCAAATCCCATACCCCACCTTTAATAGCCAAGAGTTAATGATTACCAATATTGTAGTTCCGCTCTGCCAGGGACAGTTTCTTGGAAAAGAAGACAGATTGAGGGGCTCTCGGGGGCTCTCCCTGCCTCTGTGACATCACTGCTCCTACTCCATTGGTGGAAGCCTCTACTTTCGGTTCGGATGGGCAAGGACAGGAGCAGTACAGAAGGCTTCTTTCAGCTGGTGGAAAGCTTCGGTGGCAGATGGATCCCAGGGCAGAGACTTGGGCTTGTGACAGAGCAGAGAGGTTAATAGTGAGGCTATTTTACTGACATAGAAAATTAATCTTCAAAAGAAGTTGGCAAAGCCTGGCATGCCAGACCTACATCAGGATGTTAGGTCTGAGAACTCACCATTGACAGGGCTCAATACGAGTTTGAACGGAATTTGAATGGTTGTCTTTCAAATTCCCTCTGCATGCAATAGGATAGCGCTACTACCAACCAGAGCAATGAAGAGGGTGACGTCTTTTATATCTTCCATTTTTTATAATGACTCAAGTGCCGTTCTTTGTTCTTTGTTGTTGTTTTGGTTTTTCCAGCTCGAAAGTCAACGGAGAGTTGCTAGACTACACTGGCTGCAAAATAAATTTGCTGCCGCTAGGGGGAGTCTAGATTTCTAGGCTAGGCTAAGCCTAGCAAGCGTTGGTGCTCCTTAATCGATGAAGACTGAGGCCAATCCTTTACTGCTTGGACCATCTTCTGGTCCATCTGGATGCCAAATTCTTCAATTATGTAAGTGAATAGAGGGGACCTGGAACTCACACTTCTCCAACTTAAAACATAGCTGATGTTCTCTGAGCTTTTGCAGGACCTCAAGCCTCCTTCCTTCTTTGCCACGAAGAAAAATCTGGAAGTGACATGGGAAGTAGATGGACAAATGAAAACTTGATTGAGAGCCTCCTCGATGCATTCCTCCATGGCCTTCTGCTCCAGAATGGATAATGAGTATATTTTACCCCTGTGCAAGGTGGCTCCAGGCAGCAGCCCGATGACCCAGTTCCATGAATGGTGAGGTGGTAATTTGGTAGCCAGTTGTTTGCTGAACACATCCTGGAATTCCTGGAATTCACTAGGAATCTCCACTTGGGGTGTTGGAGTTTGGTAAATGGATCGGGTGTTGATTGTAAGGAAGCACCTGATTCCATTTTGTATAATCGTTGGTCTGGTAGATCTGGTAGATTGGTCAGGTGTAGATGCTCAGTTTGAAAATTAATAATAAATTCTGGAGCACATGCACATAAAAGTGTGATGTTTGCAGCAAACAGCCAATTGCTTGAAACATGGAGTGAAGCAGAGTTATTTACCTTCATCTGAAGTACAAGAGAGTGATCATCCTGAAAAATAGAGTGGTTATATTGTATTTTGATAGTCCACTTTAGACATTCTACTAGCTATAAGTACCTAGCCATCGGATTGCACAGAGAAGCCCTATGGCCTGGTTTCACAGCATCATGCCTTAGTTCAATTAGGAAATTTAAGTAGCTTTTATAAATGTGCTATAGAAAACATTACTGGTGTGCATCTTGAGACAAAACAATGGCACTGACATTTTATCTTTTTTTAAAGATATGTCAGTGCAAATTGCTTTCAGTTAAAACAGCTCAAACGTGCATTTTATTCTGGGACTAGGCTTAAGCCTTGTCTGTGAAAACGGGGGTTCTCACAAATCTATGGACAAATAATATAATCAGTGGTGAACCGCCAGTATATTAGCTTGGTAAACACTAGCCATGGGATAGTACAGAGAAGCACAAAGTGTTACCTACAGATAAAAAAAATCTATCCAACAAAAGCAAAAAAACTCAACAAATGTTGACAGTCCAATCCAAACTCCTTAAGAGTGCACTGTTACAGCTTGCAAGTATGATAATTCGCTGCTCTAGTAAGCTGCACATGACAGTGTGGAAATTGATTAAAGAACGATCTCAGTCAAGCGAGAAAGCGAAAGTCACCATCAAGCTTTGTCACCATCAAGCACTCCCTTTCCCATCATCCCTCCTTCTGCTCATCTGCACTCTTTCAGCAATCACCCAGTCACACCAGGCACTTTTTACACCGTTAAAAATGTACCATTTTTGACTGTATTGTTATGATGATACAGTGTGGATAACGTGCACAATTGTGTTACAAAGCATTTCATTTTCACATGCGTGTAAGCCAAGGCGGCGAGAAAGGCAAGATTGCATAGAAAAAAAATACAAAATATACATAAAAAAGCAAATTTGAATAGTATTCGAATAGTATTGATTTTTTAAATATTCTAATTATATTCGAATTTCAGAATTTGTTCCAACAGCCCTATACCAACGCTTATCAATTATTCTGTTCATTTTATTTCTGTTATCTCTCAGGGTACAGGTACATTTTGATTTTCATGTTTGCACTAAAATGTATGTCCTTTTATGTGTACATACTCCTGTTTGTCCAATACATTCGTAGACTGAAGGTGGGAGAATAGGGGAGTGAGCTGTTTTTCGTTTTTTTCGTTTCTTAGTTTGTTTCTGTGTTTGTTTGCTTTAAAATGTGTTGTATTTTGTATTGTAGTTTGTATGTCTTATTGGGACCTCCTCGAAAATGAGATGTTACATCTCAAGGTGCTATCCTTTCAATAAATTCAAATGTAAAATTCAAATGTTAAAGAAAACCCCAGTTCCACTCAGTCGCTTCCACTCCAGCCATCCTGGCACCAGAGGGTGTTTCCATTGAGCCACCAAACACCACCGAACTCCTCCCAAGTCCTTTGCCATCTTCACTCCTCATGCGAGCATTGGAGTCTCCAGCCGTCATGCCAGCCAAACCAGATTCTCCAGTCATCATGACAGCCAAGCCAGAGTCTCCAGTCTTCCCTCAAGCCTGGAAGATGGTATCAAACAGCGCCAACCTGAGAGCGAAAATGGCAGATCCTGTGGTTATTTACATCTGGAAGGCCCTGAAGAAATCTTCCCCTCTCAGGTCCCTACATCCAGAATCTGCTTCCAAGTCTGTTCCAGTAATTGAAATCCACAAGCCCATTCCAGTGAGAGAAATCACCGAATCCATTCCATTCCTGAACCCACTCCAGTCTGTGAAATTCCTGAACCCGCTCCAGTGAGAGAAATGACCTGGTCTACTCCAGTGAAGAAAAGTCCATAGCCCAGTCCAGTGAAGGCTTCTGCCCCTGACCAGAGTCCAGTAAAGGCTCCTGCCCCTGACCAGAGTCCAGTGATGGCTCCTACCCCTGACCAGAGTCCAGTGATGGCTCAAGCCCCTAAATCTGAGACTTCAGACTCCACTTCAGCACAAGAGGCCGGTACTGCGCTGGAGGCTTCTTAACCGCCCAGCACCACCCTATTCACCTGTCTGTCAACTGCCACAGCTCAAGGATGCCCACCCTCCCTCCCCGGTTGGACTCATTTTGGTGCAAGGTCGCTCCTTCCAGTAGGGGGAAGTACTGTCACGGTCACAATCAAGCACTACATTTCCCATCATCCAATGGGAATTGGCTTGTGTGAGGTACTGTTAAGCTATTGCTTTGGAGACAAGCAGACATTGTTTCACCCGGTTCCAGTGTTGGTGTGATGGCGTGTTCCAGCTGAGGTCGCAATTGCTATGTGCATGGCTGTGCAACCAGCTTACCCTGGGTGCTTCAACATAAAATATCTTGTTTCCCTTAAAGAGGAAATCACGGGTGTGTGACATTTACAGCCACACTCTCTGCCTCATTTGTCTGGGCCAGAAGCACGCTGAGGGAGCGTTTGTAGATGAGTCATGCACTCAGTAAGGGTAGATGACCATCGCGATATTGAGGTTGAGACTAAGGTACCTTGAAAGGGGTGGAGTCCTCTCTTTTATTCCCCAATTGTGGTCACCTCCGGTGGCCAACATAGGGTATCATTGGTTAATACACAGGGTAATCTAAGGATTACAGTATGGGTTTCCCCACCGGGCCAGTCCCCACTCCTCTCTTCCAACGCAGGCTATGGAGCTTCCGGTGGTGATTGCTGGACCTTCTCATTCGGGGCTCCGGCAGATGACCGAATGTCGATCACCAAATCAGAGGGTGGGCTTGAGTCATCTGGAGATGATGATTTTGCTGCTTTTCTCCTTTTGGGAGAGTAGCGTTGTCCGAGTCAGATCCAGAACTGACGGCCATGCTTGCCCGGGCAGCTGCAAGTGTAGGGCTCGAGTGGAACCCTCCACCATGTCCCGAACCTTCGTGGCTGGTCGATTGGTATCTCGGGATGGGCTATGCTGAACTGTGTATGAGGAGGTCACAAAGACGTGGAAGGTACTCTCAATACCCTCAATGGCAGGGAGGCCAAAGGGTATGTAGACATCCCACAGGTGGAGCATGCAGTTCCTGTGCAGTTATGCCCGGAAAGTGCTGCCACCTGGCGGAGTCGTCTACACCACCCATCCAAAGCCTTTAAGTTCTTGGCTGCTCTCGCGGCCAAAATTTACAGTGCTGCTGGACAGGCCGCCTCCGCCTTGCATGCCATGGCCCTCCTGCAGGTACAGCAAGCCAAGGCACTTAAAGACATGCACAAGGGTAGTGCTGACCCTGGGTCGATGCAGGAACTCTTTGCAGTGACGGACCTCACCCTCTGGATGACAAAAGTCACTGCGCGGTCCCTGTTTAACCTATGGTTGAACCTAGCTGAACCTAGCTATGGTTGAACCTAGGGATGCCGACAAAGTTTGCTTTCTCGATTCCCCCGTCTCCCAGGCAGGCCTATTCTGCAACACTGTCGAGAACTTTGCCCATCAGTTCTCAACAGTGCAACAGCAGACAGAGGCGATTAATCACATCCTGCCCAGATGAGATGCTGCTGCCAACACCCGCCCCTCTGAGGCGATCCCTCCCCCAGCTCGTCTCTACATCAGCTCTATCGCGGCCACAGCAGCAGCAACCCGCAGGAAGGCGGAGCGGCAGGCGGCAGGCGGCAGATGAAGTATCCCTGAGATGGGCAACCAAGAGAGAGGGGGAGATGCTCTGCAAGAGATGGTGAAGGCACCGCTCCTTTCCCTGGTGAAGGGCCGGGCAGAGAATCCTTGGTTTCCTTTTGTTTTTGTTCCTCTGTTGCTTTCACAACCATGGGCACCCAAAACCTCAACAAAAGAGTAAATTCCTCAATCTCTGGGTTACAGAAAGTGTGGGTTGACAGTCAGCTACGCAATGCCTTGCTTTTCTCACCCCATTTCAGTACAAGGTCCTCCCCTTTGGCCTGTGCCTGTCCCCCCTTGTCTTTTTGAAGACAGTGAAGGCCGCCCTTACGCCACTGAAGAAAGTGGCCATTTGCATCTCGATGACTAGCTCATACTGGCCCATTTGGAAGATCAGTTATGCGAATATTCGATCCCTTACTTCAAAATCGCTCATAGTTAATGATATGATTTCAGATTATAATCTAGATGTGCTGTGTTTGACAGAAACCTGGCTAAAACCAAACGATTAGATTTCTTTAAATGAGTCAACCCCACAAGATTACTGTTATAAACATGAACCTAGTCTAAAAGGCACAGGGGGAGGTGTTGCTGTAATTTATAGTAATATTTTCAAAACCACTAAGAAATCTAGTTTTAAATATACTTCTTTTGAAGTGTTGGTGCTTAATGTAAAAATATATAGTGTAAACGATAAATCACGTTTGAGAATTCTGATGGCTACTGTATACAGGCCATCAGGGCACCATAAACATTTTTACTTTCTATCAGAATTAGTATTGGCTGCAGATAAAGTACTAATTGTTGGTGATTATAATATACATGTAGATAATGGAAAAAGATGCTTTGGGATTGGCTTTTAAAGACATTGTAAACTCAATTGGAGTTAGACAACACGTGTCAGGACCTACTCATTGTCGTAATCATACTCTAGATCTAATATTATCACATGGAATAGATGTTGATGCCGTTCTGCAGCAGAGCGATGACATCTCATATCATTATCTAGTCTCATGTAAATTACATTTAGCCAAGGCTGCAAAGCCGACGTGTTATAAATGTGTTAGACCTATAACTTCTACCACTAAAGATTACTTAATCAATAATCTTCCTAATCAGTTTCATCTCAGCATCCCGGATAGCTTAGAAGAACTTGATAGTGCAACAGGAACTTTTAACTCTCTCTTTTCCAGCACTTTAGACACCGTTGGTCCGTTGCGCTTAAAGAAGATTAAAGAAAATAGTCCAATGCCGTGGTACAACGAGTACACTCAGGCCCTTAAGAGAGCAGCCAGAAAAATGGAGCGCAACTGGAAGAAAACAAACCTAGAGGTATTTCGGATTTCATGGAAAGAGAGCTCGATTACTTACAGAGAGGCCTTAAAAGCTGCTAGATTAATTTTGGCTTAATTTTCAACCCTATTAGAAGAAAATAAACATAATCCTAGGTATTTATTTGAAACAGTGGCTAAACTAACGAAAAAGAAAGCTTCAAGCCCAGAAGTGTCCAAGCAACACAGCAGTAATGATTTTATGAACTTCTTCACTTATAAGATTGATAATATCAGGGACAAAATTATAACTATGCAACCGTCTACTACAATATCGCATCCAGGAGTGCATTGTAGGCTCCCT
Organism: Semotilus atromaculatus; assembly: GCA_031834385.1. Taxonomy (NCBI): domain Eukaryota; kingdom Metazoa; phylum Chordata; class Actinopteri; order Cypriniformes; family Leuciscidae; genus Semotilus; species Semotilus atromaculatus. The sequence continues at coordinate 20,707,566 of JAULUF010000009.1, read as the reverse complement.
GAGGAAATGTTTTATTCATTTATTGCTATAGGAGAGGAAGAATTTTGCAAACTCGTTAATTCATCTAAATCGACAACTTGTATGTTAGACCCTATACCAACTAAGCTACTGAAGGAGATGCTTCCAGATGTCATAGATCCTCTTCTTAATATCATTAATTCGTCTTTGTCTCTAGGATACGTACCAAAAACCTTTAAGCTGGTTATGATAAAACCGCTTGTTAAAAAAACGCAACTTGATCAAACAAAATTAGTCCATTACAGGCTGATCTTGAATCTGCCTTTTCTGTCAAAGATATTAGAAAAAGCAGTATCATAACAACTGTGTTCCTTTCTTGAAAGAAATGATATCTGCAAGGATTTTTAGTCTGGATTTAGACCGTACCATAGTACCGAGACAGCTCTCGTTAGAGTCACAAATGATTTGCTTTTATCATCCGATCGTGGTTGTATCTCTCTATTAGTGTTACTTGATCTTAGTACTGCATTTGACACAATTGACCACAACATTCTTTTAAATAGACTAGAACACTTTAGTGGCATTAGTGGAATTGCACTGGCATGGTTTAAATCATACTTACCTGACCGTTATCAGTTTGTAGCAGTAAATGAAGAGATTTACTCTTATCTTATCGGTCTTATCGATCACAAGTTCAGTATGGCATACCACAAGGCTCAGTACTAGGACTGCTGCTGTTCACTCTGTACATGCTACCATTAGGAGATATCATTAGGAAACATGGAATTAGCTTTCACTGTTATGCCGATGATACTCAGCTGTATATTTCTTCAAAACCTAACGAAACTTACCAATTCACAAAATTAACGGAATGCATAGCTGATATAAAAAATTGGATGACTAGAAATTTCCGACTACTAAATTCTGAAAAAACAGAGATTCTAATTATTGGACAAAAAACGTCCTCACGTAATTATCTAGAATACTGTCTAACACTTGATGGCTGCTCTGTTAAGTCTTCGTCGTCGGTTAGAAACCTGGGTGTGCTCTTTGATAACAATCTTTCATTTGAAAGTAACGTGTCTAGTATCTGTAAAACGGCATTTTTCCATCTTAAAAATATATCTAAATTCTGTCATATGCTCTCATTGACAAATGCGGAACAATTAGTTAATGCATTCATGACCTCAAGACTAGATTAGTGTAATGCTCTACTGTGTGGTTGCCCTGCACGCTTAATAAACAAACTACAGCTAGTTCAAAATGCAGCAGCTCGAGTTCTTACCAGAACCAGGAAATATGACCATATTAGCCTGGTTCTGTCAACACTGCATTGGCTGTCTATTAAACATCGTATAAATTTGAAAATATTGTTGATTACTTACAAAGCCCTAAATGGTTTAGCTCCGCAGTACTTGAACGAGCTCTCAACGCATTATAGTCCTTCACGTTTATTGCGATCTCAAAATTCCGGCCAGTTAATAATACCTAGAATATCAAAATCGACTGCTGTTGGTAGATCCTTTTCCTATTTAGCACCAAAACTTTGGAACAGTCTTCCTACCATTGTCCGGGAAGCAGACACACTCTGTCAGTTCAAAGCTAGATTGAAGACACATCTCTTTGACCTAGCATTCACATAATACATTATAGACTTCTATAATTCAATGTTAGGCTGCATAGATTAGGTTAGCTGGAACTGGGAACACTTCCCTTAAATCCTGATGTACTTGTTACATCATAAGAAGAATGGCATCTACGCTAATTTTAGTTTCTTTGTTTATCCCGAGGTTATCCCGCAGCCTGCCGGATCCAGGCCGTATCCAGATCTGATGAAGGAGCTTTGCCTGGACCTGATGCCAATGCAGTGCTGACGTGCCAACTAGCCTCTCCCTATAGATGATCCATTTCCCACTCTACAGATTCAAATGCACATAACTATAGAATCAATTCTTAATGCGCATGTGAACACCATTAGCGTTTATCACAGGTTCACGTTTAAAGTCTGTTTATAAAACTAAACTCAAATGTAGCTAATCAACAGTTAATAGGCCTCTGGTCACTTTCGGACACTCTCTTGATCAATTTCAATTAAATAAATGAACCTGCTTTTAGACAGATCACAAGTAATGAAATAATTCAACTGCTGGAAGTAAATCAAAATATGCTGAAGTGAAGGGGATATGGATATATCTGGGCAGAAGAGAGATGATCCTAGCACTGTGTTTTCAGCATGGTGGCGGGGGAGTGTTGATTTATCACTGGCAAACAGAGTGGAGCTTGACTGCTTGGCGAGGAGCGGTGATGAAAACATACATCCAAATGAATGAGTGTCAGGGATTAATCAAGTCCTGTCCTCAGGTCTGGAGACCTGATCATAACTCATTCCATAAAGTTTGTGAGGAAACGATAATCTCAGAGAGTCAATTAGGCTGAGTACTAATGTGTCTGAACCGCTGCTTATGCTGCTAAGAGGAGGGGCTGGGCCAGTGTGGCTGAGAGAGCTGTGATGTGTAGAGAATTGCCCCTATCACCATCAATCATTGCTAAAGAGGTAGGTGTATCCGGATAGTACATCACTCTGTCTTTCGTCATGCTAACTAGAGGTTTAAATATGTGGTCACTGCACTGTTACCTGCCATTTAACAGACACTTTTTACCCAATTAACTTATGGCAAACTCATTGAACGAAGCAACAAGAGGTTCCCTGAGGCAACAAGAGGTTAAACACTTTACTCAGTTAAACTGTAGTGATAGAGCAGGATTGTGATCTCAGTAACTCCGTTGTTCAAGATAGCCCTACTTGGGACTGAACTGCCATTCTGACGATTTGTGCTACCCGCTAAGAACACAATTCAACAGCACAAAAAACTACCAATTGTGCTACCAGCATCATTTTCATGTGGTTTGAGGCTTTATTAACGTCCATACCTACCCCTATCCTAAACATACACTTAAAACAATACAAATATATATATATATATATATATATATATATATATATATATATATATATATATACTTTTTTTTTTTAAGTGAAGCAATATTGATGTGCACATGCACAGTAAGCCCTGGTAGGACAGGAATGGGACTTTTGAATGAATCGTTTTTGTTCACTTTCATTCACTGATTCGTATTTCTTGTTAACTTTTTTAAAGACACTGAGCTCTAGTTTGAAGTGTGTGACTGCTTTGAAGGATTTTCTTATCTGTAAAGGCCAATCGTATTTTCATATTTTCATTTCGTATCATTCAGTTGATTTTTACACAAACATTTTCTTAAAAGAATAATAAGATTTATTCCGAATCATAACTGCCTGGACTTAGTAACAGTTCAGACTTGCATCATCCTGCATGTGAGCTTTCACTGTGCCACAGACCATAATATGGGTTTATATCTAGAGGCTTACTGTCTCTGTTCAATTCCACACTTTAATGCCACTACACAGGAGAAAAGTTTAATTCCTGGGCCTAGGGATAGAGCACACTTTCAGGAAACGATTCGCTAAGCCCTCAGTTAAAGTGGGAGATATTAGCAAGACTGACGCACTGATGACATGCGAGTATAGCACCATGCAGTTAATGGGAAATGGGATCTGTAGAGACGAGGAACACTCAAGCTCTCTCCAGCACACTACAGTGATGCTCGGTCATCAAACAAAAACATCAAGACATCATCAAGAGTGTGCGTGGTGTGTGTGTGCGCATATGTGCTGTAGTCTTCTTGAGTGCAACTGAGAGGGGCTATGAATGTATCTGTCAGTCTTTTCGGAGGAACTTTGAATTCTGTTTTCATACCATTTCATGTCTTTATGAATATAATTCTGTGTGTGTGTGTGTGTGTGTGAGTGAAAGAGAGAGAGAGAGAGAGAGAGAGAGAGAGAGAGAGAGAGGGAGATACTCAACAGTTTGCCCTGCGCAAATCTTGTCAAAAAGAAAAAAGAAAAATGAGGGAGAGAAGAGAACTGTGAGGGGAAGATATGTGTAATCCTCATTTTTTATTGATGAAAGAAGGCGGGGATGGAGGGAAAGAAAGAAAGAGAAATGGGGGGAACGATAAGAGATAGAAATGTTTTTAGCGCTTTTCCTCCCACATTGAAGCTATGTGGATCACCAGTAGAGCCACTATTGGGCCAGTAACCCTACCCTGTAACATGAATCGCTTAGAACACTCACGCACACATGTAGATGTGTACATTCACAGTGTGAGAGAGAAAACAGGGTGTTTCTGAATGAAAGGTGAAGTGTTTTCACCCCCTACTGACTAAAAGCAATCTGCTTCTTCGCTCATATTTGATCAACACACACTCGTGGCCACACACACATGTGCGGCATGCCTCAGCAGTCAAATAAAGAGAAAAAAGAAGGTTCCGAGAACAGAGAATAATAAACAAATGAGAAACTAATGGAGTATAATTTATCTTTAGCATGCATTTCAGCCCATGATCTCACTAGTCCCATCCAGCACAGAGTTGTCTTAATCAACACTGGTCCAGTCCTACACCAACCCTTTTTCGTCACCCAGCATCAATCCCGTTTCATTGCCCAACACCAAGTCTGTTATTGACGTTCACACCCAGCCTTCCTCTCCTGCCTGCTCCCCCAAAGCCAGCCATTCCCTCTGCCCCACCTCCGCTGGCTTCCATCAGACCTTTGGCTTCCCTATTGGCTACTCCATGCAACGGTCGGTCGGTCTCTCTCTTCCTTCCTTCAGGCTCCTCCTCTTCCTCACTTACACAGTTGTCGCCTCAATCCTCTGGCAAAATCCTCTTGGTCGCTCTGCTGGTCCATTAGACTGGGCCTCCACAACTACCGGCGTCTCCGCTGTTAGTTAGGCTCAGGTTTCCACCTTGGTCCCTCCCTCCATCAGTTCCGCCATGGGTCACTCTCCTCCTGGCTGTCTACAGGATCGCTCTATGCTCTCTATGCCCGTACGCTCTTCCATGGGTCCTGCCACCGTCCACTCCTCCATGGATCCTTCCACTGTCCACACATCCTTGGTTCCACCCACCGCTTACTCCATCCTGGATTCTCTGGCCAGCATCCATGCCTGTTTCCAACTTTTTTCCAGCTTCTCACCCACCATCAGAGCCCCCACTCTCCCTCTCTCAGGGGCTGTTTTGTATGTTTCACCAGCTGTTTTGTATGTTTCACCATCTGATTACCTGAGTTTACTTTGTTTTACTTTATTTAAATTAAGGACTAATAATTGATCTTCTTTACCTTTTTCTGCAGGCCCAGTTACATCAGTTGTTTTTAAATTTATTTCCTGAAAACTTTTTTTATATATTGTTTTTGTGTGTGCATGCTGAACATCCCTATACATTCATTAGACATCTTACCTTTGGCGGTTTAAGGCAAGTTGTAGGACATCCTAACTTACAGAGGTTATTTATGATGATTTTTAAGAACATCTTATCAGTAATTGAAATTGATTTTGGAACAATTTTAGGAACATTTTTTGGGGGGGGGGGGGGGTATTCAAAAAAGTTAGGGGGGACAATTAATTTATTCTTAAGAATGTTTCATAGATCTGGCTCTTTATTCAGCCAGTCTCTAATTCTAATTCTTCTAATTATTAATTTTTGTTCCATCATGTACAAAGATTAAGACTGTTTAACAGTTTTGCAGATTTTATACCATTTGTAAAACTTTCCATTAAAATGTGATGACAGGAGAACGTCCGAAAACAACAAGAGATGCCGGAGGAGATCGTAAGGGGAAAGTTGAGTTCCATGGACACAAGTTGGGCACCCTGGAGGACAAAGTTCACACCATTAGAGACTGGCCAAGCCTTACAGACCTGAGACAACTAAAGAGTTTCCTGGGGCTAGCCTTTTACTTTTGGAGATTTGTAAGGAGGTTCTTTTGCATAGGGGCGCCGCTCCTCATCTGGACTGATGAGTCCCAGAAGGTGTTCAATACCCTTCGGCAAGCATTTATTGAAGCTCCAGTCCTGGTTCCGCCTGACACCACACTCCCTTTTCTTTTAGACACGGACGCAATCGACGTTTGCATTGGGGCAGTGTTATCGCAGAAAAGACCAGACGGGGAAAATGAGGTGGCGGACTTTAGCAGAGTCTTTAACAAGTGCAAGAGGCGCTACTGTGTCACCAGACGTGAGCTCCTTGTGGTGGTAATGGCAGTGAGGCACTTCAAAATCTACCTGTGTGGCACACCATTCACGGTAAGGACAGACCATGCTGAGGTCCAATGGTTGATCTCCATCAAGGAGCCTGAAGGTCAAGTGGCCAGATGGCTGGACTTACAGTAGTTCATAGACCCGGGTCTAGCCACACCAACACAGATGCTTTGTCACATTGCCCCTGTGCTGCTGAGGGCTGCCATCACTGTTAAAAGAAAGTGACACAGGAGAGGGAACTGTGTCAGGAGAATGAGCCAGCACAGCCTTCATGTGGGGCACTGAGGGGGGTTGACACTCTAGAGTGGAAGTTGCAGCAGGAGCAGGATGAGAATCTGAGGCCTGTAATACATTGGATGGAGGTAGAGGTTGTGATGGATTTTTTAAATTAATAAAATAGTAAACGGTATATCAAACTAATCATAACTCTAACATCTAAACTTACTTCTCTTTTAGGCCTTTTTAACATTTTAACATTTGAACTAAATGTATTGTCCGAAACCTGTCGAAAACTCGTGACTTTGAGTGTGTGAGTGTAAACATAACTGTAGCAAGGTTAGATGTTGTGGGAAGAAGGAGGTGGGAACAGGCGAATGTTCAACACTTTTAATAATAAATAATGATATACATAAACGAAAGTAAAGACGGCAGTCCCTCACTGTCGACTATCACCACACATAATAAAACAAAACATTAAATAAAACAGTCCAGGCCTGGCCTCTCTCGATCTCCACTGTCGTCTCTCCTCCTTAATGCTTCCGCTCCTCCGTGAGAGATACGAGACCGGTGCGTCGCGCAGGTGTCTCTCATTATCAATCACGCCACCGGCCTTGCGCCGTTCTCTCACGGTCCTCGACTTCATCCTGCTCGCCACATACCCCCATCGCCCCTCACAGGCCGGGGGGTACCCACGAGACTGCGTCTACTCCCCCCCTCTCTCCAGGGGGACCGGTCACGGTGGCCGCAGCACCTGGGGGTATGGATAGACGAGGTGAGAGAAAAGGAGACGGAAGCATGAGGAGCGACAGATACGAGAGAGGGGAGAGAGGGAATAAAAAAATCTTGGTCCGTTTCCCACCACGCACTGGCATCTGGTCCTCCATCAGCTGGGCAATCTTCTCCGCAGTGCCTGGCGGTGGCGCTGGATAGCCCTCGTGGATGGCTTGACACTCCTCCACCGCCTGGTGGACGGCGACGGCTCCTCCAGGCTCGGGGAGTCGGCAGGAGTCCCCCATTCCCTGCTCCTCTCCATCATGGCGGACGACAGCAGGCTCCGGCCTCAGGCAAATGGCGACGACTCCTCAGGTCCCTCACGGACGCCAGCCGTCCCACCATTACCCAGGCGGCCGGCAGCGAGGTCGTTCGTCCCCCCGGCAACTCCCTCCAGCACACTGCCTCGAGCAACCATGGCGACGGACTCTGCTCACCATGCTCGATGGCACCGCGGATTCCCCACAGCGGCGAGGGCTTTTTGACAGCGCGTTCCTCCTTCTTCCTGGGTTTCGGCACCAATGTAGCAAGGTTGTTGTGGGAAGGAGGAGGCGGGAACCGGCGAACGCCTCGCCTCTCTCGATCTCCACTGTCGTCGCTCCTCCTTTATGCTTCCGCTCCTCCGTGAGAGATACGAGACCGGTGCGTCACACAGGTGTAACTCATTATCAATTACGCCAGGGGCCTCGCGACGTTCTCTCACAGCCCTCGGCTTCGTCCTGCTTGCCACAATAACAAATATGGGAAATGAAACTAGACAAATGTCTAGGTTTGAAACCTTGTGATTATGAAGTAATTAAGAAAACCGAGTTTGCTCCAACCTAGTAACAGAAGTGTTTGCATATGAAGAACCAATCAAATTGTAGGGAACTTACATGTATGTAACGTTTCATGTCATTTTTGCCATGCTCCTAGTCTATTAAAACATGTGTATTCCTTTTGCTGGTGGGATTCTCTGAGGAATACTCGAGATCCTCTGGCCGTGATTAAACCATATTCGAAGGCATTGTCTGAAGTCTGTCGGTTATTATTGCTGTGCAGCAAGTTAGTTAGGGGAACAAGTTAGTTAGAGTATAGTTAGGGGACTCTGCTGTAGTCATAGTGTAGACTCGCTGGAGTATAGTTAGGGGACTCGGCTGTAGTCGATGTGTAGACTCGCTGGAGTATAGATAGGGGACTCGGCTGTAGTCGATGTGTAGACTCGCTAGAGTATAATTAGGGGGACTCGGCTGAAGTCAATGTGTAGACTCGCTGGAGTATAAATATTATAGGAAACTAACGTCAATTGTAGACGTTCGGGGATGTCGATTGTAGACCCAGGTAGACTTAGGACTTGTGCGAAATAGAGAAAAATCTACCACAAGGACTACATGGGTCCAAAAATTTGTACCCGAACCCGAAGAGACCCGTAATGTGCTACACAGAACTGACCTGGTGGGATCCGAACCCGGTGGGAAGGCATAGACCTGACTGGACCCGATTGTCACATATTCCACATTAAATTGTTATTAACCAGTTGCGAAAAATACAACTTTTTGTCTTACCTAATTTTAGTAGCCGTTGTCTCCCTTCAATTGTACCTGACTGTGATGCATTCCCCCATACAATCCTCCGACAAGGAAGTTATATCCATGTTATTCCTCTTGTTATTCGAAGCTTAATCCACTTATTGTTTCAGCTTCAAAAGTCCACTTGATGTCAATGTGACGGATGACAAATGCGACTTTGCAGATTTGCATTTCGACTCGAGTTAACTTGCATAATAACTTGTTTTGAACTATAATAACGATTGCTCGTTCAGTGTCATGGCCGCTGACGTTAGCATTATTTATTTGCTATATTCTCTGTACTCTCTGTGCTGAATCTGACCACCAAAACTTTAAGATGGTCCCGCCTTTTAAGCTCTGGTTGGCATAGAAACATGACGCGCTTGAGACTGCACATTTGCGTTAGCTGCCTGGAGCAACCTGAAGAGCTTTTTAGCGCAATTCTTTTTTTTTTTTTTACCTTATTTCCCGGCTCACACTTTTCTTATCCTAATTTTAAAAGTTGCAAATTACAAAGAACACACAAGCAGTGTTGACTGACACTGATCACGGCCGGGTGTTCTCCAAGTTCGATCGACTCGGGTATTACCCGAAGTAATAGATCGGGACCCAACATGGACCCGGCTGACCATTTAAAATATAGACTCAAACCCGTACAGGTCCCAGGTCGGATCCCGGGTCCTCTGGTCTCGGGTGCTCCGTGTAGACCTCTAGCTGGAGGCACAGCAGAGACTCGATTGGGGGGACATTACGGAGTGCTCGTTGGTCACAAAGGGACTGTGGTCCAAATTCAACACCCTGTGGCTGAGTGATGGAATGCTCCAGTGGGTATGTAAGGAGCCTGCCATGGGGAGGACAGATGGCAAGTGGTAGTGCCCAAGACACAGAGGGAAGCAGTGTTAACAGCTTGTCATGGGAGTATGGGGTCCGGCCATTTCAGGTGTCCAAAAGACTCCGCTGGGGCCAGCACAGAAGGGACGTGGAGGATTTCTGCCGCAGATGTGATGTATGTGCAGCCTATAAGGGCCCTCTTAATCAGTCATATGCCAAACTTAAACAGCAGGCTGTAGGAGCAATGGAAAGAGTAGCTGTGAACATCATTGGCCCCTTCTCCGTCTCCGAGAGAGGTAACCAGTTCGTTCTCACAGCTATGGACTATTTTACAAAGTGGAACGAGGCCTAAACAGGAAACAGAGATGGTTCGGTATGGTAGAGGTCATTCATTGTGATCAGGGGAGTAGTTTTGAATCTAAGCTGTTTGCAGCCCTTTGTGAACGTCTTGGCATGGAAAAAACGCACAACGCCTCTTCTCCCCCAAAGCTGATGGGGAGGAGCAGGATGGCCTGGTTGAAAGATTTAATAGGACCTTGGCCCAGCAGCTATCTATCCTTACACCTAGTGTAATGTCATTAAAAATGCTTGAAGACACTAGTTAATGTGATGATGTTCAACAGTGTTAATTTAATAAGTAGTTCTAGCTGTTAGTCCTTTGTTTTAAGGGGCAGGGTTTTCAGCGGGGTTAGGGGGCTAGAGAGTTCAGAGTTGGAAGTGAGAGTTCAGAGTGAGTTTGAGAGCGAAAGAAGCGAGCAATATTTTTCTCTTTTGAGTTATGTACGCTGTGGGTTACGGCCAAAACAGTAACCCTGCAGTTCTTTAATAAAGTCTCAGAATGGGAAAGAACCCGCCTGGTTACTACTAGTATCGAAGCGCAACAGTATGTTACAGGGGGCTTGATTCTTTGTCTCTTGCACTTTCTCCATCACACTCTCTTATACCAATTTGGTATAAGACCAAAAGCGATTACGATATGATATAATATATTGCATCTGATAAATTGAATTTACAGCAACACTGTATTTTAACTGTATTGTATATGTTGTGATGTTTGTGTGCTGGTTTAATGACCTCTCCCCTCCCTAAACTTAGTAGCAAATCTTAATTTATGTATCAACCACAATAGATCTGCTAAACCCTGATTAATAAAAAAGTCTATCTGTCTGCCTGTATGTCTACTAAGCACATCTCCTCACATTTATATAAGTCGTTGTTTGTGTGTGTGTGTGTTTGTGTGTGTGTGTATGAATTTTTGTGAAGTGTTTGTACTTTGAATCTTACATGAAAAGGCACTTCCATGCCCAAATATTACCTTTCTATAAATAAGAGGATGACGTCAAACCACATTTATCTCAGTTGGCCAGTTTATTATGACCCCCTCCCCTCCCTTCTGGAGTATACACAACATTATACACACAACAGAGACAGGAATGTTTTTGGGCTGAGATGAGATATGAAGGCCTTGTTCTTCTGACCCTCAGACCATCAGTGAGTCAGTCTTTTATTCTCTGAGGTCCTTTGGATGTAAATATTACCACCATTCATCTGTCTCATCCCTTATTCAACTGCTTCTACAACAGGAGCAGCAGTAATAAGGTTCTATGATAGAGTGGAGGTGTGTGAATGCTGAAGGTCATGGTAATTAAATAGCAGTCAACGGCTTACGTCAGGATAATGTGAATGTATTATGGGATTGTGAACACAGAGCTGATTCAGTGACGTCTCACACACTGGCTCTCAGAGTCAGACTGATTCCAGGAAGGTCTTTGTTGTAACGAATTGAAATTGGGATTAAAAACAGATTACCACACTTAATGCAATCTGGACATGGCTCTCTGTAATGACTTAACATGGCATTAACCCCAGACAAGGACTCGTTCAATACTTAAATAAATTAGAAAAACTAATGTGAGCACTAACTAATTGAACAAATCAAGACTTTACAGGAAGACTGCAATGAAAAACCCATTTCACTGATTTTCTAGCTTCAGGCCTTTAAACAGAGACAAACAGATCAGCTAATTGAACTACATACATAATACTCCATGCTTCTAGTCAGAAAAAGTACAAACCGATGCTTTTTTTTTTTAAACGTATTTGTGCATTAACCAGTGTTTTGAAAAGCTCCTTGGCGTGGAATACTTGGAATTTCTCTCTAATCTCAAGAATGCTGTAAAGGATAGAGTTCCAGAATTAGAATGACAGAGAGGAAAAAAACTATGTAGCAGTAGGCTTTTAGATAGCTTGAGACATCTTTGAGATCATGATATTTAGACTGAAGTGATGTAATATAAACATCTTGAACTAAAATAGAAAGTCTGTGATTCCTAACCACAGCTCGATCATCCCCTGCTGTGTGAGGAAACATTCCAAGAATTCCTCAAAGGTATCCAATGTATCTTTTATAATGCTGTGTTACACAATATTTGATTACTATTCATAAATAACTGTAACTAGAGTACATTAGTCAGGGCCGTGATCTCTCGCCTTATATAGGATGCTCTTATTAGCTAAAGTGAAAATGATTAAAACTTTTTTTTTTGGAATTGCAATCTGGGCTGACAATAATAACATTGACTCTATAAATAGCATTTTATTTCATAACATTTTAGCCAGAACTACCTGTTTGTCTCACCAGAAGCTTGACAGGGGAAGTGTTTGAAGAAAACTCTCACACCCAACTCGTCACATATTGACACTTTATAAGGACCCCTCGGCTTCACATTTTAACGCACAGGGTTCTCCTTTAGCGTAATTTTTTTTATGCGCAGGGTACACCATTGCTTTTTAATTGTTTGTCTTGTGTGTCAGATCAAGACAAAAGTAGACATGATTTTATAAATATTTATAGGTTACTTTTATACTTTGGAACAACTAACCCCACTCCTATACCTACCCACTTCTAAACAATGTAAAACTGTGTATGACGCCAAAGGTTTCTCATTGAAATCAATGGGGTACACTGCCGCATCCAAAAATGATGCTTAAGGGGTACCCTGTGCGTTTAAAAACGACACAGAGGGATCCTGACCAAGGGTTAATATGGGACGAGTTGGGAGTGAGAACGTGTTGGTTTGGAAAGTGTAAAACTTTTTTATTTTTTTTATTTTTGTAGTTCTGTTTAAACACTGAAATGGCGCAACAACTGTGAAATAAAAAATGAAAAATCCAGAATGGGTAGTATATCACATAATATAGGTCAAATAATAAAGATTATTCTACAGTTCTTTGCACCACCTAGATGTTGTTTTTTTAACTACTAGAGAAGAAAAAGGTATTTGTGTAGCCTTAAAAGGTTCTCCTATATGGAATCCGTGTTTAAAACCTTTTTTTCTACCTGGACCCTTTCTATTTAAGATAGTCATTGTGTCATAAGTGTTATTTGGATGGGACTAGTTTAACATGGAGAGGTGAGTAAAATAATAATTGAGCTTCTGTGTGATTTTAGTCGCGTCCAAATGTGCCATCTCGTCGGACATTCATCACGGACAATGTCAGTAAAGATTACGGCGACTATTACCTTCACAGTTCCGGAAAAATGACCCAGAGGTGGACAGTAATGAAGTACATTTACTTGAGTACTGTACTTAAGTACACTTTTTGAGTATCTGTACTTTACTTGAGTATTATTTTTGCTGGAAACTTTTTACTTTACTTCACATTTGAAAGACAAATATCGTACTTTTTACTCCACTACATTTCTGTCAAGGTCCTTGAGTAGAAAGTAGTAACGTCAGTCAGTGGATGATTTTTTTCATCTCTAAAACGTGATTGTTTATTGCAGGTGACAGACAGTAATCACTCTTGTAGGGTCACGTGTTGCGAAGTCCGGCAATTTTTCATCATTTTCTTAAACCACTAATGAACTGGTGGCAAACTGGATCAAGACAGATCCTCGGCAGAGTGCGCGCATCCATGGCAAATAGGTCTTTCTGTTTTGCTGTTTGTTAAAACAGTATTGCTGTTGGGTAGTTACACAGCTATGGTTGTGTAGCTGGCTTTTAAAGCATGTTGTATTTTTATAGACCACTTGATTCAAATGTGCATGAATGGATACACATAGATGTGTACTTCTTTTGTTGGGGTGGTAGGAGTGTTAAATTAAAAAAAATATATATGATTTTGGCTGTCTTTTTTGTCAGTTCAGTTGTTTAATTTCTATAGGTTTTATAACATTCTAAGAGGTCTTAATTCCACAGATATTTCTACTGGTAGGTGTATTCACTAGGTTACTTCAGAGGCATGAAGAACTGTAAGAATTACATACAACATTAATAAAACAATGCATTGATATTTACTTTTTACTTTTGATACTTAAGTATTTTTAAAAATGTACTTAAGTAAAAATCAGTCTTTACAACTTTTACTTGTAACGGAGTAATATTTGACCAGTAGTATCTGTACTTTTACTCAAGTAACGAAGCTGTGTACTTTGTCCACCTCTGAAATGACCTCAGGTAATTCTAATCCCGTGCGAGTAGACCCACTGTACATATGTACGTAAATATTTAGTCATTTCCTGTTTAAAAGTAGTTTTCCATGGTTTTTCAAGTATGGAGATGCTTGAAAAAGCATTCAGTTGCATTGTAGATGCTGGGACTCAAGTGTTTTCCACACATCTGTAACATGAGGATCCATTGAAGGCAAGTATTAGAGAACCCAAGTGCAGTTCATTACAAACAAGATTAAACATGAAATAAAAACATGGAATAGCATGAAAAACTCAAAAACAAGGACATGAACATAAACTTACAAACAGTGATCTACAGGAAACAATAATTGACCAAGACACATAGCAAACATGAGGGCTTAAATACACAGACTAATGACAAGACAAGGGACACCTGTGAACAATGAGCAGACGATTAACCAATGACAAGACACATGGCAGGATCACATGACAAACAGGGAAGCACATGACAAGACACAGGAACATGACATCAACAAATCAAAACGTGACAATACCATTCAGGTCAGAAAGAAGATCGAATAAAGCAATTGTTAGAGGCACGAAACATCTTTTAGCGTTAGGTAAGTGCCTATTACCAACACAATTCAATCTGAAGTTAATTAATACATCGTTCGACCGGACATAACGGTTTTATATATATATATAAATATAGGATGTTTGCGCATGTGATATCAGGAAGCAACGTAATACACACATGACAACAGGAGTGACGGCGATGCGCAAATCGAGTTACTCCTCCGAGTCCTCCCACTTCTGCTAGTTTTACTGAGATATCTTATCCCGTGTGAATTTGGCCATTACTATTACGGACGTTCTGTGGTAATATTACATTACTCCATCTACCCATGTAAAGTTAATCCCGTCCGAATAGGGCTATAGATTCTAAAAGTCCTTACATCACCTTAACCTGCCCACCTTTGAAAGCCTGTAGGAGCCTCTATCTTCTCTGTCTTCATCATCAGCCAAATAACTGATGATTTTGCATGTATACACATCAATATCCATGCTGTTGGCCCATGTTTCACGAGTGAGCAGCTCTGAAGGTAAGATTCTTTACTTTTAAACATGATATTAAATGAATACCATGACTTTGGCAGGTTTACAAAATAACCAGGTACCTTATTTTCCGCACTATAAGGCGCACCGGATTATAAGGCGCACCTTCAATGAATGACCTATTTTAGAAAAATGTTTATATATAGGGCGCACCGGATTATAAGGCGCATAAGATACTGCAGTCAAACGTTTGACTGGGTTTGCGTTATGCATCCACTAGATGTGCTAAAGGGAATGTCAACAAAACAGTCAGATAAAGTCAAACTTTATTAAGCGTTAAGACAACTCCGTTCACTCCCATGGTAACGTTGTTCAAACGTTAAAGGAGAACTCCGGTCAATTTTAACATTGAGCTGATTTTTTTTTGTAAATTTGGAGTGCTGTCAATACAGATAACAACGACAAAAACCGGTGTTGCCTACACCGTGTTATCCTCTTTTTAAAATTTGCACCCTGTTGACTTAAACGGGACAAGTTTTAAACCTGCTTTTAGCCTCTTAACAACCTTAATGTAGACAGCCATGTGAGTGAACACGGTGAATCTGACTGCAGTAAATGTGAAAGATATGAATAAAAATGATGTTTATTCAGCCAGCTCACATACCCGTATTTTCTTCCTGTTTTCGGTCGAAGTCCACAGTAGGCGATTGTCGAGTGCGCGCGCGCGATCATTGGTAACTAAGCAACAGTGGAGATTCAGACTGTCAGCCGATGACGGTGCTATGTGGTGTTCTGAGAATATCAGCTCAAATGGATAGTTCATCCGAATCAGACGTTGAACACACGGAGGAGGTTTGATCGCGAGCACGCGAACTCTACAATCGACTACTGTGTGTGGACTTCGACCGAAAACAGGAAGTAAATACGGGTATGTGAGCTGGCTGAATAAAGAGATTATTCCTGCCTTCGTAAAAGCTCGGATCACAGTTGAGACTGATATATCAGCCCAGGCATCCACGATCCATTGGCAGATAGTGGTGTAAGTCGCCCGGCGCTGTCTCCCCGTCATCCATATATAAGGCGCTCCGGATTATAAGGCGCACTGTCGTTTTTTGAGAAAATTAAAGGCTTTTAAGTGCGCCTTATAGTGCGGAAAATACGGTACTTAATTTGAATTAAAGGGGTCATGAACTGCATTTTCAAATTTATTTTATAATGTTTCCTGGGGAGCACTTATAATGTTAGTATGATTTTTACATAATTTTTTTTCATAATTTAGAAATAAAAGGCATTTTTCTGACCCTGATTGAGTGTAAATGCTTACTGCTGTGATTGGCTAACATCTTTGCATATGAAATAGCTAAGTATTACGTGTGGAATTTCTATTGCAGTTCTCAAGGTTTACTAATCGTGAAAAGTGTTGATTATAGCATAATATTTAGTATTTATCTATTGCATCATATTTTGATCGTGGCATGAAAGGTTGCAGTGGATGAGCATTGTAACCGATCACAGACATGTTGAGCGCATGAATGCAGTGATCTCGTCATTGTTGTCACAGTCATCGTCTGCACCTTCTGTCTTCGTCTGCACTTCCCAGAATCCTCCTTGTCTCCACACCTGAACTCACTCCCTCAATCACCCACCTGTTCTTCGTCATCATCATCTGTGTCACCTGTCTTCACCTTGTTATGTTTCATTGGTATCTGTATTTAGTTCCTTCTGTTCAATTATTCTTGCTTATAGTCTTATTTGGAGTTTGTGTGTTCATCCTGCCTGCCTGTATGTATTGAGTTAATTATTAGTAAATGTTTGCATTGGAGCTTCTCTGACTCAGCCTCTTCTTCAACCCGCATCACAACCCTGACAATTGTAACTTGATTTCTGTACACTAACGAATTATTTCATCATAACTAACAGAGCAAATTCTAATGGGAGTTTTGGCAAGGGTCCAGAGTTTGATTGACAGTTCAAGCGATTGTAAAGGGAGTGTTCTTTGATTGCACTCAAAGATTGATTCTTAGTCAGTAAAAAACTAAACATCTGACTGTAGGTCTGCATGAATAATTACATATCAGAAATCACTGGTCACTGGTGATTTTGGTTAGACATGTACACATAATCCGTACATACCATACGATCTGTAATGAAGCAACAGTGACACAGTATAAACTCACATAAGTGTGTTGGTCCACTCCTGTCGAATCCAATATGGCACAGCATCTTAAAATGAGTTTTACACAATTTGTATATGGCATTTCAGAATGTTGGTAAACAATAGGCACAAGATACTTCCGGGTGGCAGAACGCGAGCGGCTTTTACTGACTAACTGAAGAGATCCAGCCGGCTACTGTAACAATTACATAGTTAAAAACATTGTTGTTGATAAAAGTTGAAACGATGATGAAAATGCGTTGTTTTTGGGGTTGCGCTGCCTGATACACAGCAAAAGGTGTTTTATCGATTTCCCGTGGGTGAGGAGGTTATAGCGAGTGGGCGTTGTGTCGTCAAAAGTTGGAAATCTTAATGATCCCCTAAATTATATGATTCACCCAACGTTTACATTTCTGCTGCAACCCTGCTTGCCCTTCAACTCTGCTTCGTGTATTCTCAAAAACGGTCCATCTACAAAATCATAGCAGTGCATTTATCTTCAGCCGGAAAAATTCGAGACAATATTAGTAATTGTCTCTTTTGAAGATCAGACTCATTGCCAGTCACTGCCTGAAGTAAAGAGGGCTGCCCACTCACGCATTGACCGTGAGACTCGCGCAATTGTCCCTTTTCACACACTCTCACGCCACACATCCTCACATTTCTCACGCAACTTACCGAAATGTATATTCCTCACACATACAGTTGGTACTCAACCAGAATAATACTTTTACCGCCGCCGTTCCACCGCGAATTCGGGGTGTATTTGCTGCCTTTTACCGCTAAGAGGCGCTACAATCATAGACTTTGAAAAGTGTCCGTTTATTCTCTCTATTGCGTAATCTGCTGCCGCGCCGCGGCAGAGCGATTGAAAGCTGGTAGCAGATGATTTCAAGTGAAACGTAGTTAAAATCATTCATAATCACAATACTGAAACTAGAAAAAGTTTGTCGAGACAAACTTTAAGTTGGCTTGTGAAAGTTTGGACCAATAAGTTTGAAGAAGTTTAAAGAAGTTTAAAGTTTAATTAGTTTATAGTTTAGTAAGAAAGAAAGAAAGATATATTAGTAAGAAAGAAAGATAGATTAGTTAGAAAGAAAGAAAGAAAGAAAGAAAGAAAGATAGATTAGTAAGAAAGAAAGAGATTGATTAGAAAGATAGATAGATTAGTTAGAAAGAAAGAAAAAAGAAAGAAAGAAAGAAAGAAAGAGAAAGAAAGTAAGATATTAAAAAGAAAGAAAGAAAGAATGAAAGATTAGTTAGAAAGATTAGTTAGAAAGATAGATAGATTAGTTTGAAAGAAAGAAAGATTTGTTAGAAACAGATTAGTTTGAAAGAAAGAAAGACAGATTTGTTAGAAACATAGAAAGTAAGAAAGATTAGTTAGAAATAAATAAATATTAGTTAGAAGGAAATAAAGAAAGATTAGTTAGAAAGAAAAAAGATTAGTCAGAAAGATATATTAGTTAGAAAGAAAGAAAGATTCGTTAGAAAGAAAAAAAGATTAGTTAGAAAGAAATATTACTTAGAAAGATAGATAGATTCGTTAGAAAGAAAAAAGAAAGATTAGTCAAAAGAAAGATTAGTTAGAAAGATAGATTAGTTAGAAAGAACGATTCGTTAGAAAGAAAAAAGAAAGATTAGTTAAAAGAAAGAAAGATATATTAGATAGAAAGAAAGATTAGTTAGAAGGAAAGAAAGACAGATTAGTTAGAAAGAAAGAAAGATTAGTTAGAAGGAAATAATGAAAGATTAGTTAGAAAGAAAGAAAGATTAGTTAGAAAGAAAGATAGATAGATTAGTTAGAAAGAAAGAAAGATTAGTTAGTTAGAAAGAAAGAAAGATATATAGATTAGTTAGAAAGAAAGATAGATAGATTAGTTAGAAAGAAAGATTAGTTAGTTAGAAAGAAAGAAAGATATATAGATTAGTTAGAAAGAAAGATATATAGATTAGTTAGAAAGAAAGACAGATTAGTTAGAAAGAAAGACAGATAGATTAGTTTGAAAGAAAGATATATTAGTTCGAAAGAAATATTAGTTAGAAAGATAGATTCGTTAGAAAGAAAAAAGAAAGATTAGTCAAAAGAAAGATTAGTTAGTTAGAAAGAAAGAAAGACAGATTAGTTAGAAAGAAAGAAAGACAGATTTGTTAGAAAGAAAGATAGATTAGTTTGAAAGAAAGATAGATTAGTTAAAAGAAAGATTAGTTAGAAAGATAGATTAGTTAGAAAGAAAGATCAATTCGTTAGAAAGAAAAAAAGAAAGATTAGTTAAAAGAGAAAGATAGATTAGATAGAAAGAAAGATTAGTTAGAAGGAAAAAAATACAGATTAGTTAGAAAGAAAGATAGATAGATTTGTTAGAAAGAAAGAAAGAAAGAAAGAAAGATTTGTTAGAAACAAACAAAGAAAGAAAGATTAGTTAGAAAGAAAGAAAGAAAGAAAGATAGATTAGTTAGGAAGAAAGAAAGAAAGAAAGATATATAGATTAGTTAGAAAGAAAGAAAGACAGATTAGTTAGAAAGAAAGAAAGAAAGAAAGACAGATTTGTTAGAAAGAAAGATAGATTAGTTTGAAAGAAAGATAGATTAGTTAAAAGAAAGATTAGATAGAAAGATAGATTAGTTAGAAAGAAAGAACGATTCGTTAGAAAGAAATAAGAAAGATTAGTTAAAAGAAAGAAAGATAGATTAGTTTGAAAGAAAGATAGACTAGTTAAAAGAAAGATTAGTTAGAAAGATAATGATTTCCATTACAGGAGAGTAGATGTTAAAACTTCATGCTGATTTGTACTCGGCTTTCGCCAAGATAAGCAACACTAAGACGTAGCTTTACAGTAAACTATGCTTCTCCATCCATTTACGCTTCTTTCCATATGAGGGTGTGACTCCCCTTCTGTCCGGCGTTAACGGCTGCAGTGTACTTGGCGCGTCAGCACACACGATGGCTGCAACTACAGTGTGGTCTCCCTAGTGGACCAGCACGACAACCGTCTGGATTGAGCCGAGTAGGGGACATCTCTAGGGTCTTCAAGTGGGCACCTTCCGTCCTCAGTGTTTCGTCGACTAGCCCACGACACCTCAAGAGGGCTCGACAGTGACTCTGGCGTCCCAGAGTCACCCCCCTCCGTCCCCCACTCAACTCAGCCCAGCTTACTGACCTCTACTTCCCTCCTGCTGCTGAGACCTAACCACAATCTCACAATCTCTCCGCAACCCAACCATACGCGCCAACCTGTTTGACTAATGCCTGGTTCAGATTACACAAATTTTTTGTCTGTTACGATAGTCACTGTGTCAGATTACACGATTTTGACTCCTAAAATCTTGTCGTGTCGTGGACAAGAAACATGTCAGACTACACGTTGCTTCCTGACCAGTCATCGCGTGCCGTCTCAGGTTAACGACGGCGAGTGTTGTATTGGCTGTCCTGTGTTCAGAAAAACGTTTAAAAAAAAAGAAAGAAAACCCGACAATGGACACGTTCCTGGATTGCTCGAGGAGGACAGTATGGGGCGAAATTAAATACATTTATTAAAAAAAATCGCAATTTTTATTTTATTTGTATTAATAAACTGTTTTCTGTGTCAGTGTCTGCAAAGATGAAATTGACGAGCAGCATCTAGTGCACGCGCCATAGAGAGAAATGCACGTAGGCCTATGGATTACATAATCAGAGAGTATCCTGTTTATTTTTGTTTTAATTGTTTCGTTTAAAGACATTTCAAGCTTTCTATATAGCCTAGATAATATTTTGCATAGGCTATGTGAGGACAGTGAGGCATGCGCTGAGTCTTGGTTAATTTATGATGAGATGCGCTCCAGTTCACGTGCTGGGACGGCGCCCGCGCCTCCATGTCATGATTATAATTGTATATTTACTTCTTATTTATTAAATCCGGGCAATTTGTTTATGAAAAAAATATTAAAATTAAGATATAATTTATACAAAACGAAATTCACTTTAAGAAAGGCTTTACAAGACCAAACTTAATTATGTGGCCAAAATTATGTCTGACCATGTCTCTCGATATAATGCACATCATATCTTACTCATGCTGTCACTTTCCATAATCAACATAGATGTGGAAAAAAATAACTGTCAATGCTCCAAAGAGAACTTGAGGTAAAATATTGTTTTCTTATATATTTTTACTTTTAGCCAGTAGTACAAGTAAAATAATGTTGCTAGCTTGCCACAGCGATAACATATTACAAAAACAGACTGTTAACCTCATACATGTGACGGAACCCGTCGTGGATGACCGTTGAAAAAATTAAACATGCTAGTCTTTTTGTCGTGATGTCGTGAAGCATCGCAGACGCGACGTAGGTTGTCGCCCACTATGACACACTATACGAGATGATACGATCGAATCTTGCGTCCCGACGCCCGTTGTCGTTTACGAATCCCCACGACACCCTACGTCAAACGGATCGTGCCAAAATCGGGCTAAAATCGTGTAATCTGAACCAGGCATAAGGCTGTCGAGCCCCACTGGTGCGTTAAAGCAATTTCAGTGGCAACGGTTCCGTATGGCATTCCACCTACCGCAAAACACAATATCTGCCCAACCACCCGTCATTCACACAATCTACACAGGAACGTAATGACGAACGTAATGACGAACGTAATGACCTAACCACAATCTCACAATCTCTCCGCAACCCAACCATACGCGCCAACCCGTTTGACTAAGGCTGTCGAGCCCCACTGGTGCGTTAAAGCAATTTCAGTGGCAACGGTTCCGTATGGCATTCCACCTACCGCAAAACACAATATCTGCCCAACCACCCGTCATTCACGCAATATACACAGGAACGTAATGACTGTAAATACTATACAACCTATACAAATAAACCAACAGACTCTTTAAGTTTTTCAAGAATTCTACGAAACCGTAGTGTGGCGGCCTGTACACAGCCAGCTAGAATCTTTCCGTCTCAACCACAGCCAGTTGCTGCTCCTTTCTGCTGCTTCAGATAAGTTCTTTACTGTGCGACGCAACTCTTGGCCGCTGAATCCGACGTCTCTGAGGAACCGGGTTGTAGAGTGTGCCACAAAACCTCGACAACCCACTTCCACTGGATAAACCTGGACTCTCCATCCTCGCTGTTCTGCTTCAGTGGCCAGATGAGCATACCGCAGTTTCTTCCTCTCATATGCCTCATCTACAGCATCCTCCCATGGCACTGTTAACTCTATCAGTTGAACAATGCGTGCTGATCCAGACCACAAAACAATGTCTGGTCGTAGGTTAGTGGTGGCAATCTCAGGTGGAAAAATAAGCCGTTGATCAAGATCAGCCAGCATCTTCCAGTCCCTAGCAGCTTCCAGTTGGCCTGGGCGGGAATTGGTGTTAACACCTTTTCTTGGTGGTTGCTCGCCTGGACGGAGGAATATTGTCTTCTGCGTGTAATGTTTTGCTAGAACAGGCGGCAACTTATTGGTCATACTACGCTTGCCTTCCAATGCTAAAGCCAAACATCGCAGTACTTGGTCATGGCGCCAAGTAAACCGACCTTGGCTAAGAGCCACCTTACATCCTGTCAAAATGTGCCTTAATGTGGCAGGTGATGAACACAAAGGACAAGAGGGATCCTCTCCTACCCAGAGGTTTAGGTTCTGCGGTGATGGGAGAACATCATATGTTGACCTAATAAGGAAACTGATCCTACTCTCTTCCATTGACCAAAGGTCTTGCCAGCCCATCTTGCGTTGTTCCACACTCTCCCATCTCATCCACTCTCCCTGCTTGGCCTGGGAAATGGCCTTTATACACCTCATCCTCTCCTCCTGCTTTCGCACCTCGTTGAGGTTAGATTAGATTAGTTAGAGAGAAAGAACGATTCGTTAGAAAGAAATAAGAAAGATTAGTTAAAAGAAAGAAAGATAGATTAGACAGAAAGAAAGATCAGTTAGAAGGAAAGAAAGACATTAGTTAGAAAGAAAGAAAGATTAGTTAGTAACAGATAGATAGATAGATAGATAGATAGATAGATAGATATATAAGTTCATTAGTACATATAGAATGGTAGTTTAATTGAGTCTAGGCCTCAGGGAGTTTAGATTTGAGTTTATTTGTTGTACACTACTGGGTCACCGTAGTCTTGGCTCAATTTGAACTGTTGCAATGAAAGTCAATGGGAGTTTTATGATTTTTAATATTAATTTTTAAGAAATCTGAAAGTCAAATCAGTTTGAAAAGATATAGCAACTAACTTCAGAACAGTCTGAAGATCTGAGCCGAGTTTGGAGTTTGTAGAGTTAAAGCTCTTGGAGGAGTTAGAGTCAACAGTTTTCTAAGAAGAAGAATAATAACTAGAAAAAGTTCGTCGAGACAAACTTTAAGTTGGCTTGTGAAAGTTTGGACCAGAAATTTTGAAGAAGTTTAAAGTAGTTTGAAGTTGAAAGTAGTTTATAGTTTAAATTAGTTTAAAGTTTAATTAGTTTAAAGTTTAAAATGGTTTAAAGTTAACTTAGTGTAAAGTAGTTTCTAGTTTAAATTAGTTTAAAGTTTAAAGTAGTTTGTAGTTTAAAGATTAGCTTAGTTTAAATAAGTTTAAAGTTTAAATTAGTTTAAAGTTTAATTAGTTTGAAGTAGTTTATAGTTTAAAGTAGTTTTACTTAGTTTAAAGTTTAATTAGTTTGAAGTAGTTTATATTTTAAAGTAATATATGAAATAGGATTTCAGTAAGTTGGCTCTCACAAGCCAACTTAATTAGGCTACTGAAATTAAATTGAATAAATAATGAAAACATTTCAACATAAAACATTGCAATAGAAACATATTTAGGCTACATCAATGAGGCTTTGCAAGAGCAAAAGACGTTGAGTTTAACAGCGTACAGACGGTCGCTCTGTGGTCAACGCGACAATACGAGCTTTAAGAAGCTTCAATCGACCCGAGATCGAATCTCAATGTGGCATAGGCAACGTGATGTTGGCCGACAGCGTTTATATTTTACCTTCATGATGCTGAAATAGCGAGTTTATTAGCAAGTTTATTAACTGTTTATTTATTTAAAGTCAATAGTTTTGTTTAATTATCAATGGCACATTACAACATAAATTCGCAACATTCCTGTAGAGCAGCAGCTGCTGCACAAACGACAAAACTGATGAAGGAAGATTGTCAGCCAATTGCATCAGAAAATGAAAATGAGGAAGCTCGTCTTTAGTCTGTTAGATTATTGTTTAATGTAAAAGAACACTAAAATTACTTAAGTTTGAAACCAAGTTCGAACATTTCAAGGTTTAAATTAAGTGTCGGGACAGTTTTTTTTCCCATTTAAAACAGGGTTGCATCGAGTTTAGAGTTTATTTCCTTTGCGATGCGAAATAAGAAACACATAATCTTATTCTTGCGACATTTTAAATTTGTATTGCCAAAGAAATTGCAGCTAAATTAAACAATTAAAACAGTACAAAACGAAAATAGTCCAAAGCAACATCATTAAATTAAAAACATGGTTTTTCTTTGCCTCTCTCGCGCTGGATCTCTATTTAGCAAGTTTATTTAGTCTCCCTCGAAATTAAACATTTCAGGGTAAAAACACATCATAGCCTACAGCTGATAATACTTTATATGTCGCTGCGTGTCAGCCATACAAATCACGAAAAATAAACTTATTTTATTTAAAAAAAAAAATATTATTTAGCCTTTAATTGTTGCTTCAAAGACAAGCATCTTGTTGAGTTCACCTTACAATAACTTCAATTGAAATGTTGTGTGAAAAAAAACTTGAAATAGGCTACAATAAATAAACTACAATTTTTATAATTTAATAAGATATGGGGCCTACATTTGGACACATCGAGAGATTTATCCTTAAAATAATTTTGCCTTTGCTCATCAGGCTGGCTATCCGACACTCTCCATATGAAAGAGGAACATTAACACCTATTGTCCTGCACGCACGATACAGCATTGAACTGTTCCTCCAACCCCCCACAGGCTATCCGAGTTCACTAGCGTCATGTTGAACGCAAGTATGCCAGGTTGCATCCTGGGACTGGGAATTCTCGTGTCATTTTCATTTGATGTGCAATTCACTATTAAATGACTTCTCGACTCGATAACACTGTGAAATAGCCTAGTGATATTTCTGTCATAAAAGTTTATTACTAAATATCTTATTTCAATAATTGAAGAAATAAAACTGGTTTAGGCCAGCTTTTTTCCAAGCAAAACTAAATATAATCTGCAAACGCATGTTAATTTGTTGTCATGAACAAAATGTTCAACTCAATATTAAATGTTACAGGGATCTTTGGATCCTTACAATATGCATAGCAATTTGTGAATTAAGTTTTTTTGTTGTTGTATTATTCAAATAAATCTCGAACCACATGCTTCGTGGTACTGCAGAATAATGAAACAATATCGCAACATGTCGACAAATAAATGATTTGATCTGTTTTTACATTTTAATTCAGGGCGATTTAGCCTACATTTAATTAGAGCGAGATTTTCACCCTTGTCTTGTAATTTTCTCATTGGGAAGCGCTTACATGTTTGAGTAGATCCTCTGTAGGCCTTTCATTCGTTTTCATATGGATTACATAATCAGATAAAATTTATTATCCTAAATATTTAGACATTTAAAGGCTTTAGACATAGCTGATTTCTTATCGAGACAGAGCTTAAGTGGCTTTCGGTTCATTTTTGTGACGCGCAGTTCCCGGAGACAGAGACGACAGATAAACTTTTGTCGTTAGCCTAATAATATGAATACAAGTTTACAGTTTTGAACGATGTAGGCTACTCTACTCTTATCTATACCAAAAAATTTACCAAAAAAATTACTGAGTCGCCAATTAAGTTATTTTAGCTGTTATGAGAAAAATAAATTAATCCAAATGAACGCGCCGCCGCGTTTGTCGAACACTGGTTGGCAGCAGAAATGTAAACGTTGGGTGAATCATATAATTTAGGGGATCATTAAGATTTCCAACTTTTGACGACACGACGTCCACTCGCTATAACCTCCTCACCCACAGGAAATCGATTAAAAAAAAACCTACACCTTTTGCTGTGTATCAGGCAGCGCAACCCCAAAGACAACGCGTTTTCATCATCGTTTCAACTTTTATCAACAACAATGTTTTTAACTATGTAATTGTTACAGTAGCCGGCTGGATCTCTTCAGTTAGTCAGTAGAAGCCGCTCGCGTTCTGCCACCCGGAAGTATCTTGTGCCTGTATAGTGCCTTATGTGCCTTATTCAGACCAGCGCCATGGACTGTGAGGGATAGACTTACTGTGTTTTCAATGGGATCCGCTGTAAAAAGCTGTATAAAGCTCCTAGATCACTTATAATTTTAAACAGATCATATTGTGTGGATTATTTGGTCTACTGGAATTCCTCAGAAACATATTTTTGCATGGTTTCATCAGCAGAACAATCCACAAACACATTTAATAGCAGTACAACCCACTGAAGAGATGGAGGTCTATCCCTCACAGCCTCGCTTTCATTCCTGTTAAAAATCAAAGATGGCGCTGCTGTGAATAAGGTCTATTGTTTACCAACATTCTGAAATGTCTATAACCTTACATTTAAATTAGCAAAACAAAGATTTTCAAGACAATTTTTAAACGCTGACTTGACAGACATGTTTGGAGTAAATTTTGAGAAAATTTGCAATTTATAAAGCCCTGAAGTTTAAATGTGATTGATGGATGGATGGAGGGGTGTGGTCAATTCAACTATAGTTCAGTGCATGCACTGAAAAGGAGCTCAATTCTTTAGTTATAAATTTTGCACAATTCTGGTCAGAACTGTAGATTTTAATTTATGTTAGCATTGCAATGCAGATTACGTACTGTAATATTCACATGAAGCTCAAGGAGAGATGAGCACGACAGAGGCCATAACTATCAGGGTGTGCAAAAAATGATGAGACATCAGTTGGGATCCTGATGGTCTTGGAAACCGCCCCACCAATTTATGTGCTTACATCTGATAATCTTTAGTTATTTACAGACTTTTTTTTTTACACTTTCAGTGTACACTTTGGTGTTTTGGCTGACTTTTATGATCCTGCTCTCTACTCTCTGGCTCATTGAGTTTAGAGATGCAGCCGCAGAGCGAGGTGTGCTTGGCTATAAGCTTAAGTTCTCCATCTCTTCCTCGCATTCCATCTCTTTCTTTCTCACTCTGTGCTTCTGCTGTTTGTTACATGCAGAGTTGGCAGTGTGTTTTGGCACTACCCTTGGCCCCCTTCTGCATAGGCTGCCATTTATTTTGCCAGCTTCACTTTTCAATTTCAAACTGCACTGCGTGTGTGTGGAGTGTAAGCTGTTGCAAGTTTTCCAGAGTAACACATTCTGAAACACATTCACACCAACACACTCACAATGGTCCATACAAACACACAAATGCCCACTCACCTCATTGGCAAGCATTCAGAAAATGGATCACTATAATTATCATTCTATGAATACCTGGAACTCCTAGAATTGTCACAAATTCTCTATTACAAATTAAATAATCTGGATCTGGGGATCTGTGCTACGCACAGAGCAAAGGCTGTATAGTTATTTAATCAAGTGGAAAATACTGTATAAAGGGTATAATTTCACTATTACAAAATCATTCCAATAACATACAGCAGGGAGGTTATTAAGAGAAAATGTAAATCACCCTCAAGTAAAGAATTTGGGGATTTTCACACTTTTCCTGGGACAATCTTGTTACATGTTTTAAACTGAGCATACTTTATGCTGGGTTGATTATTAATCTTGGGTAGTCTTGAGATTTCACAGTGTACATTTCCAAACTCTGGGTTAACATTCTTATTTGCATAATTATAAAGTTAATTAATTACACAGATTTGGACAAAAACAGCATGCGACTATCACATGGCCTGCCAATCATCTTTACAATATGTTTATGCATTTACATTTATATTTCTCTACTGGAAATCATAAATTGTAGTCAAGACTCAACATCATGAAAATACTGACTGCACGTCTTACTGTATTTAGATTCAAAGATCTGATATTTACAACATGGATGACAATTTGTTTACAAAGGACCTTCAAAGAAGCAGGAAACATGATTTTTCATGTTTTTGACACTGAAGAAACTTGGGTTTTATAGGGAGACCGGGGACAGTTGACAACAGGGGATGGTTGCAACATGTCATTTTTCTCCGATCAGAAACAAGCTCGAGTGATGACACTCACATTGCACATGCTCAGTTGGATGCCCCACCTTGCAGAGAAAAATCAAGGAGATTCCTGAGCTGCTACAGGATTTATTGTCAAAAAACTATTTTTGAGGCATGAAAGTATTTAATTTCTTGAGCTTTGTTTTTGTTATACTGTTGTCACTGTTTTTGTGATTCAGCTCAAACTTATATGGTTTAAATGAGTGATATGTTCACTTTAAGCTAGGATGGTTAGCATGTATCAAGGTAGCCTTGTTTAGCAAGCACATGAGGTTTTATCATGGCTGACAGGAACGGGGAAAGTTGCAACACAATGCATAAATATTGCTAAAATGAAAAATAATAATATAAAATAGTTTTTAAAAAATGTTTTACATGACAATAGGCTAAATAAAAGTTAATTGCCTCACAAATTGTTCCATTCTTCCTATGTCACTAAAAGCCTACTGTATTTTATATCAGTTTGAATATTTGACATCTGCACATAAGACCTACTCATCTTGACAAATCTATAATTCTCATCTAATCAAAGCTGATGAATAAATAACACTGTAATATTATTATAACTTACATTTTTAAGTTGCAACATCTGACTCCTTACATTCAAATGCAAATTGTGAAAAATGTAGATTCTGTAATTATCTTTAAATGGTTTAGACTATTAACTGACAGATGTAAGATTATTGTATAAACAATTGGTTTGTCTAATCCACACCATTTCTGAGTAACAGAGCCAAAAGCAAAAAGTGTTGCAACTGTCCCCGGTCTCCCCCCTATCAGAAGAAGAAGAAACATCACTTCCTCACATGGCCTCCTGTTCTCTAGTGAAAACTATGACTTCATCAGGTTTTGACATGACTGGTCAACAGTTCGCAGGCTCTGTGCCGCCATGATGGCAGTGATAAGAACAGATGCCATTGATTTGTATACAAACATTTTGTAATGGCTCTACAACAAGACATGCCAAATCATTTGGAATTGAGTTCAAACTAACTGCACAGTCACATCCATATGGATAAGCATGTGATTAATTCATTTGATTTATAAGATAATCAAGCTAAACATTATTTTGTTTAGTCATTTTTGAGAATTTTGGCAATTTTTTGGCATTAACACATATGTGCAGGTTTGTTTTTCTTGTTTGCATTACAATCAAAGATAACTATTTCTGTATGTATGCATTTGGTTTCCTCTCTTCTGGAACAAAACATACCATTGCAGAAGTTTACCATATTAGACAGTGTTGCTTGAGTGTCTTTGACTTCCTTTGAGCTATTGCTATTTACTATAAAAGCCACTGCAGAGACTCCCAGAAAAATATAAAACCCCCAACGACCAAAAACAGAGCTTCCGGTATTTTCTGTCTGTCATTAGAGGAAATGCTTTAAATTCCTGACGTGTCACTTTTATGACATCATGGTGTTCTCCTTAACTCTGAATTATTATTAACAGTCTGGAAAGAATTGTATCCATTTATTAAAAGGAGGCCTGCTTTTCACTGCATCTGCCAGGCCTTGTGTTGAGTCTGCAGCCTTTTCTTTCCTATGACAGAGGTGCAGCATGTAAATATTATGACGGTTGGCTGTCAGGGTATGTCACGGGTGTGTTGGCACAGCATGGTGGGAATTATACTGGGAGTGTGTGACGAGGTCAGCCTGATATTGGAGGGGTGGGTGGGTTGGGTTACATTCCAGATGTCTTTGCTGCATCTTTCTCCATGTGTCAGCCATAAACTTTCTTGGTGTTCAAGACCAATTGAGCAATTAAAAGAATATAACAGGTTCAATGAAAGTTATATTTAAACAACAGCATTTATGACATAAAATTGATGTCACAGGTAGTTGTATGAACGATATGTTCATCGTATAAAACAACTGTGTCTCTTCAGAAATTTGGTGGACAGTAACAAAGTACATTTACTTGAATACTGTACTTTACTTTTTTTCTGGAAACTTTTTACTTTAACTTCACTACATTTGAAAGTCAAATATTGAACTTTTGACTCCACTACAATTATGTCAAGGTCCTTGAGTAGAAAGTAGTAACGTCAGTCAGGGGATGATTTTGGTTGCAGTAGTTGCATTTTGATTGGAAATGAAAGTCGGTTTGATGTCAGAGCCCGTTGGATGACTGATGTTAGTGTCTGACGTCAACCCGATTTTCATTTTCAACCACAATACATCGTCTATCCAACGTTGGAGATTAATGTAAATCTGGCATGGATTCTGACATTAACCTGATTTTCATTTTCAACGTTGGGTTTGGTCTTCTAAATGCCAATTTTGTCATTGTTTTGGAGCACAGCTTATAGATAACAGTAAGCCTAACATATTCATATGAAAAGCCAAAAAACATTAAATAGGGCACTAGTATCTGTACTTTCACTAAAGGAAGTTGTGTACTTTGTCCACCGCTGGAAAATTGTATGAACTTTTTAAAGTGTCAAAGTGTTAGTTGCTTAGCTGTCAATGGAGTGATAGCTGATAGATTTCAACATGCGGCTTGGCGGAACCCGCCGAGAAACAGGACACTCAGGAGACTCGAGGCTCAAGCTCCAAGGCGATGTTTTGGCTCCGCCCTAATCTCCGGTGTTGGCTTGTGCATCGCGGCAGGCTCTGGTGTTTGCTCCGTGCAGCGGGATGTTGGCCGGCTGTAAATAAAACTCCTCCGTGCTTGAGCATCCAGCCCAAATACTCCAACAATGGCTGTTGTTCTGGGCAGAGGAGGAGGTACATGTTCATGTAAGTTCATGTTTTAGATTTTAAATAAACTCAATATGAGGGTCCTGTATTCTGCCACGGGTAGTTCTACGAATGAATATGAAATAATAAAATGAAACAGTCTTTAATTTCAAAAACACACTGGGAAATAGACTTGATACCGTAATCGGCAACTACCATTTTTGGGATATTTTGGCCTCATTTTTCATTTCCATTCATCAGAGCTGTAGTTCTGCAGTTATTTTTGCATACAGTACAAGTAACTGCAGGACAATGGTAACTGTTATGCATCTTGTGTTTTTAAGAGCAAAACCATGTTCTGTGGGACCATCCCCTAATATCTGTCACTCAGAAAAAAATTAAGATAAAATGCAACTAAAATAAAAATAAAGGTAATTTTCGATGATTGACATTACAGAGTTTACCGGTATCTTGCTAATCATGTGTGAATGGTATCTTACCGGTAAAAAGACGGAACACACAGCACATTTGTGAATTTTACCGAAAAGTTGTGGTAATTTTACAGTAATTTATTTACAGGATTGCTGTGCGAAAGGGGCTATTGCGAATAATATGCAATCACAAAGTGGAATTTTAAACATACAAATTTTACAAGATGCAGGCATAAGGCTTGTTCAGCACTGTCAAATCACAGTCTGGGCGTCACCTACAGTGAAGAAAATAAGTATTTGAACACCCTGCTATTTTGCAAGTTCTCCCACTTGGAAATCATGGAGGGGTCTGAAATTGTCATCGTAGGTGCATGTCCACTGTGAGAGACATCATCTAAAAAAAAATCCAGAAATCACAATGTATGATTTTTTAACTATTTATTTGTAAGATACAGCTGCAAATAAGTATTTGAACACCTGTCTATCAGCTAGAATTCTGACCTTCAAAGACTTGTTAGTCTGCCTTTAAAATGTCCACCTCCACTCCATTTATTATCCTAAATTAGAGATGCACCTGTTTGAGGTCGTTAGCTGCATAAAGACCCCTGTCCACCCCATACAATCAGTAAGAATCCAACTACTAACATGGCCAAGACCAAAGAGCTGTCCAAAGACACTAGAGACAAAATTGTACACCTCCACAAGGCTGGAAAGGGCTACGGGGAAATTGCCAAGCAGCTTGGTGAAAAAAGGTCCACTGTTGGAGCAATCATTAGAAAATGGAAGAAGCTAAACATGACCGTCAATCTCCCTCGGACTGGGGCTCCATGCAAGATCTCACCTCGTGGGGTCTTAATGATCCTAAGAAAGGTGAGAAATCAGCCCAGAACTACACGGGAGGAGCTGGTCAATGACCTGAAAAGAGCTGGGACCACTGTTTCCAAGGTTACTGTTGGTAATACACTAAGACGTCATGGTTTGAAATCATGCGTGGCACGGAAGGTTCCCCTGCTTAAACCAGCACATGTCAAGGCCCGTCTTAAGTCTGCCAATGACCATTTGGATGATCCAGAGGAGTCATGGGAGAAAGTCATGTGGTCAGATGAGACCAAAATAGAACTTTTTGGTCATAATTCCACTAACCATCCCAAGAACACCATCCCTACTGTGAAGCATGGGGGTGGTAGCATCATGCTTTGGGGGTGTTTTTCTGCACATGGGACAGGGCGACTGCACTGTATTAAGGAGAGGATGACCGGGGCCATGTATTGCGAGATTTTGGGGAACAACCTCCTTCCCTCAGTTAGAGCATTGAAGATGGGTCGAGGCTGGGTCTTCCAACATGACAATGACCCGAAGCACACAGCCTGGATAACCAAGGAGTGGCTCTGTAAGAAGCATAGTAAGGTTCTGGCATGGCCTAGCCAGTCTCCAGACCTAAACCCAATAGAGAATCTTTGGAGGGAGCTCAAACTCTGTGTTTCTCAGCGACAGCCCAGAAACCTGACTGATCTAGAGAAGATCTGTGTGGAGGAGTGGGCCAAAATCCCTCCTGCAGTGTGTGCAAATCTGGTGAAAAACTACAGGAAAACGTTTGACCTCTGTAATTGCAAACAAAGGCTACTGTACCAAATATTAACATTGATTTTCTGAGGTGTTCAAATACTTATTTGCAGCTGTATCTTACAAATAAATAGTTAAAAAATCATACATTGTGATTTCTGGATTTTTTTTTTTAGATTATGTCTCTCACAGTGGACATGCACCTACGATGACAATTTCAGACCCCTCCATGATTTCTAAGTGGGAGAACTTGCAAAATAGCAGGGTGTTCAAATACTTATTTTCTTCACTGTATATGACGCCAAAGGATGAAAATGCGTTGTATGTTCAGTTATATTCAATTCATGGACCTTTAGTTTGTGTTCATTCTTCACATGTGTTTCTTTGTCTGTTTCCTGTGACCGATCAGTCACCATGGACACTAATCACATTCATCAGCTCTTCGTCATTTGTGTTAATCGTCTGTGTATTTAAGTTCTTGCTTTTCATCAGTTCAGTGTCCGGTATTGTTTTTGTCAAGTGCACACTGTCTCGCATGTTGGCTTGTTTTCATGTGTTTGGTATAAATACTATTTGGTTATTGAACCTTCATCATCGTCTTCATTTGGGAACTTAGCATTACACTGGGGAGGTAGGGTTGGAAAGTTGTTCTTTATTAAGAATCTGAGCATGAGCAGCAGACATGATGGTTGTCAACAAATACTCAAAATTTTTCAGCATTCCTAGGCCCGGAGCTCTAATACTCAAGAATCTGAGCATGAGCAGCAGACATGATGGTTGTCAACAAATACTCACAATTTTTCAGCATTCCTAGGCCCGGAGCTCTAATACTCAAATCAAGGTCTCAGTTTTTTCTTTATAGATCTGGTGATAATGTATACTGACATTTGGAGGCTTAGCTCAGGGCATTAATACGCCTAGGATCATGGGCATGTGGTGTGATCCATCTGATTCTGAGACACTTCAGCACCAGGGGAAAAGAGAGAGAGAGAGAGAGAGAGAGAGAGGGAGGGGAGAGGGAGAGAGAGAGAGAGAGAGAGAGAGGGAGGGAGGGGAGGGGAGGGTGAGAGAGAGGGTGAGAGAGAGGGAGGGGAGGGTGCGAAAGAGGGATGGATGTGAGTTATATTTTTAGTGTTTCATTCATAAAATGCTGTGGGTATTTTTAGATTTTCATTCAGATTATAAATTGAGAAAGCAGCAGCCATATATGCCTGTGGGGAGCAAGCAGGGTGTCATCCTGTAACTAACAAGGCAAGAAAATTTAATATACAGCATTCAATGTTTTCTCAATTTTTTTCTTCTTTCCTGTTACCTTGCAAATGAATGCACCACTATAGCAGCTCATTAGTAGAAAATATCAGGAGCCATAACAGTTCCTAATCAGGCAATTGATTTATTTACACAGAGCTGTTTTAATGATTTTTAAAAATCACATTTTTGTGACAATTATTCACATATTCATTGCTCACATGATACTAGAAAAAAAATCGTTAGAAGTTTCGACATGGCATATACAATAGACATGCCTTAGATGGATTCTTTTTTCCAGTGTCTCGCAGGTGTGTGGCATGTTTTTAAGACGCCATGCAAGGTAAAACGGTCGACTTGATTCATTAATCAAAAATGAATAGGCTATTGTGGTAATTCATAATATTCCTTTAATAACATTGCAGGTATGATAAACTTTGCAACTTCTTCTCAGAGACTGATTTAAAATGATGTCATAATCACAGGGATCAGCCTGGGCTAATGCTGTTACATTGGAATAAATGTCAGGGGAAAGATTGCATTAGAAGTTCATTTTGACTTTTTAATCTCCTGATACAGATGATGTAGTGTCCGCACTCACATGTGAACTGCTCTTGCTCAGTGTCTCAAGGTGAGTTTTGGAATCCATCTGTTCACTCACTCAGCTGATTGTGATTGAACTTGAAGAGTTCAGATGCAAAAGCCTCTAAGTGCCATTGGAAATTTTCTTCTAGAATGATAATTGTTATCAAGCTTGTATATTTAAGTTCAATAATTTCACTTAAATGACAATTAATAGGTCATCTTCATTGCCATTTAAGTGAAATTACTGAACTTAAATATACAAGCTTGATAAAAATGATCATTCTAGAAGAAAATTTCAAATGGCACTTAGAGGCTTTTGCATCTGAACTCTTCACTTGTTTTGGTAAACACATAGCTGGTTTCGCTCCAGACCTCGCACAATGTAAAGCTATTAAAATTTGTGCGAAAGCTGTATGCCTCATTAATGTCTATTTTAAGAAGTATATGTTGCAGTGCTATAAATGTATGTCATTCTTTTATTTGATTTACCTCGTGAAGACTGATTGTAATCCTATACTTAACTGATATTTGGGTGGTCTGTTCCACCTTGCCTCTCAGTTTAACTGACCGGTGAATAATCTCAGCCTTTAATCATATTTCAAGCATGGATTAAATTTTATCACTGCGATTAGGTTGGAAATTTCCTGTGATTCTAAATTTGTCTAATGGTAGCTGCGTTACACACTTCCATTAATCCGTGCATTAAACACTCAGAAAATGTGTGTGGTGAAAATCATGACTGAATGGATGGGTGAAAAGATTATCTATTACAAAACAGGACAGAAATAGGATGTTAAAACAAACAGATGGGATGTCAGCACGAACACCAGCAAACTTAGTTTATGTTAGGAAACAATGCAAGTAATGTTTCGGTAAAATTAAAACTTTCACACTGATTCGATCATAAAACATAACGCATCATATGTCTGGTATGATGATATTTCCTCCACACTTGTTTTGACATTTTCTCTTCACTCTTTTCTTGCCCTCATACCTAAATAGATATCACTATAGAACACAGGCAATGTGCCAAACCGTGCCAAGTTTTAAAATAATGAGATTTATGAAAAACTGACCCTCAGACCATGAGTTTTGCTAACAGTGCAGTGAGTGCGTTATATTGAGATAAGATTTTTTGGAATGGTATTCTTGCCTTCATATTCTGTGTATTGCTTCTGGAGTTCCTGAAATACTTCATACACCTTTAGGGAGGATTGGTGATCTGAAAGAGAGCATCTTGTTTCTATCTCATTGTGTCTAATGTGAGAACACATTAAATGTTTTGTCTATTTCTGTCGTTAAGGGGCTGCGCTTGACGTCAACACATCACGCCTAGCTTTGGAATCATGTCGAGGCTTGTTCTCATTATAATGATTATGATACATCTTAATTAACAAGCCCAAATCAAACATGTTCAGTGGGTCAGAGAGGCACATTTCGTGCACTGTGTTTGGCTAAATGCTGACAGCAATGATATGCATGTAAAAGTGTTGCAAGTACAAATGTAAATGTGTTGTGCAATAATGATGTAGCATTTTTTCCCTTATATCCTTCTGATAATATATTTGAATGGAATAATTATCACATTTGTAACAAACTCAAATAAAAAAATAATCACTTAGAATAATTGATATGAACCCAGTCGGTAAACATAATCAATAACACTAGTGTTAACAATCTAAACCAGTGGTTCTAAACCTTTTTGACTCTAAGGCCATTGTCCAGCATCCCTAAGGCCCTCCTTATTGATTAAGATATTTATTCTGTAATTGTGACAATATTTTTTGTTTTCAACTGAGAAACTAGGAGGGGTGATTTAAATTAAAAATTTAAATCTAAATTAACCATGATTTATTTTTTGATTCTGTAATAAGAAATATGATCTTGATATTATAAAATAGTTGTCCTGAGAACCCCTTGGAAGTTTGCTGAGGCCACCTAGTGAGCCCTGGCCCACTGGTTTCACTGGTTTCATTCATTCAGACTACAAAGGCTGTGTGGATCATGGATCATTCACCTACACTGTCTCCAACACAGAAAGGTTGGAATAATGTCATGTCTGCTGAAGCAAAATCAAACAGGACTTTTGATCTTCAGTGCTACCTGAACACTTTGAATGTGTAAACAGAGAACTTTGTGGTGACTCAGTTGTGGCACCTAGTGGTAGAAATACACAAACAGGGATGCTCCAGGGCTGGCCTTGCAGTATGCCTTTATTAATGACAAATTAATGGAAACAAATGAATGTCAGTTCTGTAAAATTGACAATGCAAATTGAGGGCAGGAGGAACAGATATACTTAATAAGACACATGCATTTGTGAAGATTCACACTACTTGTGTTACAAGAGTTCCCTTGTGGCAACTTTTCTAAAAAAACTAACAAAAAAACATTAGAACCTAATGCATACCACACAGGGTTTAAATATCATACGTTTAAGGACCATTTGTTTAATAGGACTGGCAGGGCTTGTTTGAATTAGCTTTAAGTGTCAGTCTATAAAAGCAATACATATATGTACTTGCCTTAAGAAATGCATTAATGTCTGTGAGAGACTGTAAAGGGAAGTCTAAGTGCACAGACTATATGCTAAACTACTTTAAATAATTTAATATAATGTTATTAGCTTGTTTATGGAATTCACAATTCATTTTTATTTATTTTCATGCCTACCCCTATTTCTTCTGAACCTTGAACTGGTTATTACCAGAAGTGCAGGCTTTTTCTCTGTGTATCTGAAAAGGTCATATTTTGTGACCCTCAGCGATAATTATGGTCCACACCACCTCCTGATTTAAAAGGGGCAGGCGAGACAAACTCGATTAGATGATATCCTTGTTAAGAAATTGGTGCTGTGTTTTTTCCTCCCAGAAACAAGTTTTTATTCAGCCACTGAAATACTTTGACCTCTCAGGTCTTCATCAGTCAAAGTATTTATTTTTCCATAAGTTTGTTGCATTGTGTGCTGCAACTGTACCAAACAGGGCTTTAATATGCACACTTTTTTTAAAATATAATTTCTCCAATTACAACCTGTGTCCTTAGTTTTATCAAACAAACTTTATGATTGGCAGTTCAGAACTCATAACAAAATAGAGAGCTTTGGTGATAAGTGAATATTTAATTGCTACAATAGTAATTTCTCGTTAGAAATTATATAAAAAGTGGAAAACGTTGGTCAAAAACATTAATTTACACACAAACTGTCCACCAACCATCATTTTCAGATGCCATTTTTTAGATCAAATGTCACAGAATGGAACAGGATTCTGGGATATCAAAGGCAGAGAGGGTTACATCTATGCTGCCTTCAAAAATCGATCAGATAAAGGAATCTCATGAATGAATTCTCCAAAAGCAGCATTTTTAAGCTTTCGGACGCAGCCATATACTGCATGTATCATGTGACTGAATTGTCCATATCTGAAGATTTAGGCTTGAATGAAAGCATCACTTCTGGTAAAACTAGAGTGGTAACCATGGGAAACAAGGTGACATCAATTTCCCAAGTCATGGAGCATGCTGAGTCACATTGACAAAGGATTCTGTTTCATCATTCAACCGAAGAAATACGCTTCTGGTGTTAATCACAATGTCGAGGACAGCGCAAAAACCCAAACCAATATCACAGGCTTAAAATGGTATCTGATTACTTCCAATGAGCATGAGACCTGAACTTCTCAGAGACAATTATTAACTGATAGTGTGCTGCTGACTGAATCTGGAGTACCATTGCAGATAAAGGTTAGAGGGATTAACTCTGTTAATAAGCAGTTCTCTCTGGGCAGCAGAGAAGTAGCAGAGGACATTCTGAAAATTTCATGACAGTAGAAGCTCATGAAATATAGGTAATTCTTACATATGAATGGGAAAAATTGCAACACTAAATATACTTTCTTCACAGTGCGATGGAATAAAGATTAGACACCTCAGGTACAAAAATGTTCAACTTGCTGTGAACAGACCTTGGCAGCGTCTCGTTCCCTTCACAGGGAACTATGGATACAGTCGTATGATGTTCCCTTTCGAGGGAACTCTCTCTGCGCGATGGCGCTTTGGGAATGATAATGCCCAAATGCCATGCTTACAAGTGCCTGTCTGTGTAAAAACTGTGAGAAAAACTAGGACATGAACACATGTGAACCTGGGGCAGCGTCCAGGTCCAGGTTGTAAAACCTTACGAATCTGAACGGAGAAATAGACTCGACTATCCATTGCTGACTGTCTGTTTTGACGCAGCAAGCCCCTTTTTAGGTGAACCAGAACAAACAGTTGATCAGTTTTCCTCCACAGTGCAGCTCTGTGGACTGAGTGGACAGCTAAGTGGACAGCTAAGTATCCAGGCCTCTTACTTGAAACACAAGGTTCAGCTTTTCCTGGTCCTGATTTCTGAAAGGAGGAGGGCAGAAGGCTTGCAAAACAATAGGCCGCGGTACGTTGATCGGCACCTTAGGGACATAGCCCACCTTAGGGTAGAGAAATGCTTTGTCCATCCCCGGTGGGAAGTCAAGGCATGTGGGGGATACCAACAGCGCCTGAAGATCTCCTAATCTATTAAGAGAAGAAATGGCTAGAAGAAATACAGTTTTTAAGGTCAGAAACTTTTCTAGAACTGTATCAAGGGGCTTGAAGGGAGCCTCAGATAAGCCTTCAGATCTGGCTATTGATAAGAACAATAGCCAGATCCCAAGCAGGAACCCTTGTTTGAATTGCAGGCCTCAACCTAAAAGTGCCACAAAGGCACCTCCCCACAGATACACCACCCAAAGAGACGTGGTAAGAAGCTATGGCCACCACGTACATCTTTAGTGTAGAAGGGGATAGCCCAACAGGAAAAAAAATCTTGCAGAAACTCTAGTACTGAACCAACCGGGCAGTTAACTGGATCCCACTGACGTATTCCGCACCAAGAAGCAAGGTTAGTTTCACAAAATTTCCTCTTGGATGGAGCTCTGGAGGGAAGTATGGTCTCCACAACCTTGGCTGAGAGTTGGGCCACATCAGAGGCCAAACCCACAGGTTCCATATTTCTGGGCAGGGGTGTTGGATCATGCCGCCCATGCCATGTGTGAGGGAGAACCAAAGTGGACAGTGCATCATATCCTGATAAACAAAAAATTCCACTTTCACTTGGCCGTAAACCTCCCATATATGCTCCACCACCTTGGGGTGAAGTCTCCATTCACAGGGGCCTCAGTCCCTGTCTTGACAGGATGTCTGCTCCTACGTTTTGGTACCCCGGTATGTACACTGCTCTTTTAGGGGGAGCATCTTCCCAAGGAACCACAGGAGGATCTGGTGTGCCAGTTTACATATTGGACACGAATGCAGGTCCCCACGGTGATTTATGTAAGAGACCACCGATGTGTTGTCTGTGTGGACAAGCACATGAAAGCCTCTTAGGTCTGGGAGGAAGTGCTTCAATGCTGTGAAGACAGCCATCATTTCCAGGCAATTTATGTGCCAAGAAAGATGACTCTTCCACAGACACTGAGCTGAGCGGCCTTCCATTCCTGCTCCCCAGTCTGTGAGAGAAGCATTTGTCGTGAGAGTGACTCGGTGACAATGAGCTCCCAACACCGGACCCTGGGACAAGATCCAAGGGTTTCTCTGCGCCTTGGTTATATGGAGGAAGCCTTGGATCTTGTCCCAGGGTCCGGTGTTTTTGAAACCCCTTGGTCTTGAGCCACCACTGCAAGGGTCTCATGTACAGCAGGTCAAAAGGTATCATGTTGGACGCAGCTGCCATCAGACCCAACAGTCTCTGAAACCTTTTCACAGTGAGTTACTGGCCTAGCTTTATCTCTTTTACGACTGTGCGATTTAAAAACAAGAACTTTAAATTCAGAATTTTAAATTCAATTTGTTGGAGCCATTGTATTTTTTTTTTGTGACACTAGAGGGCATATGAGTATTTTGAGTATTTAACTTTTTGACCGTGCCGTGTTGAGCGTGGTAGTGTGCAAGACTGTGCTCATTCCCAACAGTTTGTTTTGAATTAAATGTTTTTCAATGAATTTATTTTATTCAAGGCAAAAGTATGCGTCAGAAACAGACTAATAAAAACCACATGCGTCCCTACACAATTCTCGATAGATAGATAGATAGATCCCTGCGGAACAACACAGGAAAGATGTGCTGCTGAGGAAGTATGTTTTCCAATACATACAGAAAACTTCCTATTTGTTATGAATGATTGAAACCAATTCAAAACAGTGCCTTGAATGCCTACATAATTTTCCAAATAATAGATAAGAATTTTATGATCAACCATATCAAATGCTGAGCTGAGATCTAAGAGGACGGGCCCAGGAGACTATAAAGCATACCCAGAAACATACCGTGCAAGTCGTTCACAGGCATGCACATACCCATGACGCCATAATAACCATTGCCTGTCTGTGTGAAATCATTGCGCACACTAAGATGCAAGCACCCTAGACCCTGGAGTAGAGCCTAGATCCAAGTTATAAAACCTCACAAATGTGTGCGGTGAGGACCAGCCTGCACCATCACAAATGCCATGAAGGGAGACACCCAACAATAAAGCTTTTGAGGCAGCGATACTCCTGGTAGAATGGGCCCGGACAGCCATAGGTGAAGGCTGATGCCGCTTCATAAGCAAGTGAGATAGCCTCGACCACCCACTTGCTCATTCTCTGCTTAGATGCAGGGTACTCTTTTCTAGGTGACTCGAAACAGACAAAGAGTTGATCCGACTTTCGCCACAGGGCAGCTCTGTGGACATAGGCACCCAAAGCCCGAACAGTGCATAGCAGATTAAGTTTTTCCTGATCTGATGATAAGAAAAGTGGAGGACAGAAGGCCTGCAGCATAATGGGACCCGCAAAATTAGTAGGGATTCGAGGGACATAACCCGGCCTAGGGTTAAGGAAGGCTTTCACCATGCCAGGTGCAAATTCCAGGCACGAAGGAGCAACCGACAAGGCTTGCAAGTCTCCAATTTTCTTGATAGAAGAAATAGCAAGGAGAAATAAAGTTTTTAGTGTGAGGAACTTTTCTGAAACCTCCTCAATAGGCTTGAAGGGAGCCAGAGTCAGGCCTTCATGAACAATGGCCAAATCCCAAGCCTATGCTCTAGTGTGCAGTGTAGGCCTCAGCCTCAGAGTGCCACAAAGAAAATGAGTAATGAGAGGATCTCTCCCCAATGATACACCACCCAAAGGAGTGTGGTAAGCAGATATAGCTGCCACATACACCTTTAAGGTGGAAGGATATATTCCAGCAGAGAAGGGTTCTTGCAAATAATCAAGTACTGAACCAACAGGACAGTTGACAGGATCCAATTGACGTTCTCTACATCAGGAAGAGAATGGTCTCCTCTTCAGTGCATACAGTCTTCTTGTGGAGGGAGCTCTGGACTGGAGTATGGTCTCCACGACCTCGCTCAGGGGCCAAGCCCACAGTTTCCACAACTCTGGGTGAGGGTGATAAATCGTGCCCCCTGCTTGGGACAATAGGTTCCTCCTGATCAGAATCTCAATCAGAGAGCCATCTATAAGGAACACCAGGTCCAGGAACCACACTCGTGCCGGCCAGTATGGGGCTACTAATAACAGATGGGCCCCTTCCCGGTGAACCCTCACCAGAACTCCCAGGATCAAAAAGATATCGGAGGTAAGGCGTACAGGTATAGCCTCGGCCACACCTGAACCATTGCATCCAGCCCCAGGGGAGCCATCTGTTTTTGCTGCACTCTGTGCTGTAAGTAGCTTGTAGACGGAAGAGGACCATAGATCAGCGAGGAAGAAACTTTTGAAATGCCATGACCGGACGGCCTGATTTAGCCGTCTCCTTGGTGGCCTGAAGAGACAGATCTGTAGTTCTCAAATTGCATCCGCGCTTACTTACTCACTTTCATCTAGGTCCCTTAGCAGGTCGGCCTGATATGCTTGCAATATAGACATAGTAATGCAAGCATGCTGAAGCCTGACCTGCTGCCGAATAGGCTTTACCCACCAGCGACAATGTAGCTTTAACCCTCTGGGGTCTGAGGTGTTTTCTGGGTCCTGGAGGTGTTCTGACATGCTCTGACATTTGTGGTTATTTCTGATACTTGTGACATTGTCATGGCTAAAGTCTGATTACACTGTATTCAGCACAAACTCTGCTACAGTAATATGTCAGCAGCATGTATGTAAAAGATAATGAGATAATGATGTTTGTTTTGATTGTTTTGAGATAATGATGTTTATGCGTGGTTTGTGAAAAAACAAAAAAAACATTGTCACTGAAATAAGGTCATGAAACCCATACTAATCATTTTTTCACAAGACTTTTGAAAATTGTATCACATGGCCTAGAATATTTGCTTCAAAACTATGTGAAAATCATCCTGACTACTCATTCAGATAAGACAATATATTGATTTAAAATTTGTAAGACATGTTTTGTGTAAGAAAGCTTTATTAACAACATTAACAACCCATTAATATATAGGGCCCTATCTTGCACTCAGCGCACGATCTGAAACGCAAGTGTCAAAGCGCAAAGCGCAAGTAACTTTGTGGGCGGATCCCGGCGCTGTTGCTATTTTCCCGGCGGGATAAATGCCTCTTGCGCCTGGCGCAAATCTAAAAGGGGTTGGTCTGAAGTAGCTTCATTATTCATAGGTGTGGTTTGGGCGTAACGTGAAATAAACCAATCAGAGCGTCATATCACATTCCCTTT
Source organism: Semotilus atromaculatus (assembly GCA_031834385.1). Classification (NCBI taxonomy): domain Eukaryota; kingdom Metazoa; phylum Chordata; class Actinopteri; order Cypriniformes; family Leuciscidae; genus Semotilus; species Semotilus atromaculatus. Next base: position 20,664,097 of record JAULUF010000009.1, on the reverse strand, counting down.
AAGAGCATGATGAACGAGGTGCGCTTGTTCCATGGCGCAATACTATTATAACGGCGCATTTACCAGGAGCGCTTCAGAATCGGTTCACAGCCGAGGAGATCGATGTTCTCGTCAGGGCCGTAGAAGAAAGAGAAGTGGCATTGGAGATGGGACAAACCCACCCAAATTAGCTTCGGTTATACATGCATAATTTGGGTAAATATGTAGGCCTAAGCTTTATGCCTATTTTTCCGATCGTCATGGACACAACATATTGATACTGTGAAGCTGCTTTGATACAATCTCTATTGTGAAAAGCACTATATAAATACTACTTGACTTGACTGGACAACAATGATTTCCCTCGTGTTTTAATATTTTTCCTTATAATAATGTATAATTTGCAAAAAGGAAAATGCATCTGTGTAGATGAGAGAATCATCTACAGTGTATGCGCGTTGTTCACACTCTGTATTATGACCAAGCACGCGCGCTTAAAATAGCATCTGAATGTACGCGCAACGCGCCAGTGACTTTAGACTAGGTTTTTTCTGGTCAGTGGCGCAATTGTTTTCTGGAACTGCAAAATAGCATGAGGGAAAGTTTGCGCCGGAACACGCCTCCTCTTTGCGCTGAACCGCCCCGGGGAGCGCAAGTGTATTTCTTAGTTAACCGACGTGTGTCTGTGGAGGGAAAAGTCCGCTTTGCGCGGGTGCAAAATAGGAATGATACATGCGTCAGTGTACAAAGTCATTTGCGCTGAGTGCAAGATAGGGCCCATAGTGTTTTCACACCTGAGAAAGACAAAGGCCCTCCCCTATAAGGTGCTATCAGGTACTGTCATTATCAGGAGCCTTGCACAAAGAATGAGGAGAGACTTATACAAAGAATGGCTTTTAGATTGTTTGGATTTATTTACAACACAACATAATCCAAAGATACACAACAAATGACAAAAGCACACTAGTAAATTAGAAAAAAAAAACACAATGTATTGGGAATACATTTTAGATTTATCTGGTTAAAATTATGAAATTTACTAAATACATACACTATATATATATATATATATATATATATATATATACATATATATATATAAATTGTTAAAAATGAAAACTTTAGTAACTACACTAGAGAAAAATATATGGATTGTTTTATGTTACTTCTCGTTCATTATGAAATGAGATTGAAGTAAAAACATGAAGCATAATGTTTGGTGCGGTTTGCTTTTCAAACCCACAGCGCGACTCAAAGTCACAGCGCGTGCAGATAACATTTACTTAAAGAGGCTATATGCGTTTTTCTGAAGTTTAAACCCGCGACTGACACCTGTGGCCAAAAAACAGAACTGCTCTTCCTTTCTGCTCACTCTTGCAGCGCGCTCGTACGTGCACACTTCACAAGTCATCTGCTGCAAGGAGGTCAACATTATGTTTACAGAGGTAAGAACAGTCAAATACATTTATTCCATTGCACTCCTTGCGAGTGTAGGCTACTTGCTGACTAGCGGTGGTGGCAGAGTGATCTGAAAAACGTTTAACATGAACGCGCTCGACGTCACATCCGCAGACAGCGCGGGAAACATCCGACCCGACAGAAAATAGGAAAAATAGGATACAGGCTTATAGGTGCACCCACTGTGAGTGGACAAGGTGTCAGTATGCTCAACAGGAGATGCTTGAGTCATAAATGGTAAAATAAAAAGGCTATTGTTACGTTTATTTTGGGGAAAAAGCTGCATATTGCCCCTTTAAGCGATCGAGCCACTCCAAACTATGAAACATTATTCTTACCATATTATACATATCTACGTGTAAGCAGATATCCACAAACACAGTGTTTAACAGTAAACACAGGTCTAAACATTATAATATTCACCATGAATAAACACTCACACGATATCGTGCTGACCGTGTTTAATTATCAAACATAAAAACGTTATTGTGTCATACATGTATCTAGATTTAGCATTAGGCTTCATGTTTTTACTCCATTCACATTTAATAACGTATATTTTAGTCTGGCACCAGTTTAACTAGTAGCTACAATGTAAAGTTTATGCAACAATAACATGCTGCTAACATGCTACTAACAACAACATGTCTTACCTTAAAAATCGTTCTCATAATCAAATCGTGTTCTTCTAACTCTTCTGAGGTAAATCCAAGGTGCACAGGACACATTGACAGCACAAACACAACGCGTCTTCCAAACTTGATGAAAAGCAGAGCAGTACTGAAGACTGAAGTCGCGGATCCTTTGTTCTGAGCTAAGGCAGTTTCGCGTTCCTCCACGTGGATCATTAGTATGTGAATAGCTGTTGCGTGTGGGCGTGGTCACATTAACTTTAATGAGCTCAAGTTGGAGAAACTGTACATGTCGTTGCTTTCATACAAATTACTTAGAGAATATTTGTTTTTGAGATGATTTACATAATTTAAAAATGGAGACTTCAAGCGTTGTAAAGACATATGTTTCATATCACAGTGACAAGTATTTACTGAGTTACAGATAATGTTCTCTCGCGTTTCAGAACGAACTTCACATTGAGAGACGGGAGAACGCGCATCATGTTTATTTTCTTTATTTTACGAAAAACACAACATTTCGATTTTATTATTAGTGTACACAAAGAAAAGAAGACATTTAACAGTTTTGAATGATGTATAACACTTGCCTGTATGACAAAAATAGACAGAGTTATTTGAGTCTATTTTGCACTGATATGAAAAAAAGTGAGACAATCGCAGTGGACATGCGGGCCGATTGTTGCTCTCTGCCCCTCCACTCTTTCAGCTTCGGCCAGCTTCTCCCTCCCTCACGCTCAGCCTCCACCCTCGGTCGCTCCAGCTCAACCTCAGCCCTCCAGATCCCTATTACCATCTCAGGGGTTCGTCACTGCGGCTACGTTGCGGCTGCGTAGATCATTCGCTGCATCGGCTCTCTAGCTGCTCTCCTCCCTCCACGTCATCGTCGCCTCCGGTCATCCCCATGGTGGTGTCAGTGACAACATGTTCATGGCTCCTCCCTCCTCCCCACTGCAGTGTCGCAGTCTCAGCTGTGTTCTGGATCAACGACCATCTTCCTCGACTCCAGGCCACTCCATGGACTTTACCACCATCAGCACCATCCTGGACTTTTTTGTTTGACCTCCTCCCAGATGTCTTTCCTCCACCAGAACCTCCTCAATTTTATGTCCTCCAGCGCGAGGTCGCACCTTCCGGGAGGGGGCGAGGTTTTCTATTTGCACTTTTTCCCTGCCTGAGTTTGTTGCCCTAGTGACAAAAGTTAATCATTCCATTCAGCTGTGCACCATATTATATCTTGTATTTAGTTCTCCCTATTTCGGTCTGAGCCCAGCAAATACATTTACGTTGTGGCAACGTCTGTGGCATGTTGCATTTCTGCTATGGCAACGTCGCTGTCTACGTGCTCGCAACATTGTAACAATGTAGAATTGTAAGACGTGGCAGGGCTGTAGCAACGTTTTTGCGCGACATTCAGCAACTGAGAGACGACGTTCTGATAATAAAATTGTTTAATATGCTAGATATAGATATCCCCCATTTAGCATGCTATGTTTTGTGGTTAATTTTTAATTAGTCACATGTTAGATAATTATATACTTTTTAAATATTGTTTATCCTTATTATTATTTATGGGCTTAACAGTATATTCATTAATTATATTCAACACATGCAAGTGTACACTTTGAAGAGTAAAAATGACATAGACGGTTAGCTAATTCAACTTTATTAAGCATATGGTAATCAAATTGCACTTCCAAAAGTCTTACATTTGTGAGGAAAAAAAAAACATTATATACAGGGAGTGACCAACGTTAACTAGCATGAGCAGACATAAGAAAATCTAGCAAAGAAACGAATGAGACGACAAATCAAAGGAAAAATAAACAGGTGTGCGAGCGGTTACAAAAAAAAATTTTTTTTCTCTGTGCGTTTCCAAAAAAAGGAAAAAACATTAATGTGCAACAAGTACGTGCTTAAGTCGCTGCCTGATCAAGGAGTTCTGAAATCAATTACTCATCATTAAAGTCATTTTGGCTTTATAGTGGCTTAGACTATTTTGGCATAAAGTTAAATATTTGTCATACCTGACCAGAAGATGTCCAAATAAATGTCACATTAGACAAGGAAGTTGTAGGTTGTGTTTGTATAATTCCGTATCTTATTTAGCTGAGGTAAAATTAAACGCAATTCTCATGAATCCTTGCTTGATGATGAATGAGACAGCCCAGCGGTTGGTTGAAATTTAAAAGGCTGATTTTCTCGCTTCAGGGCAGTGACGGGTACATATGTTGTCTAGTGGTTGTCCAGACACACAGGCACAACCTTAAGCAATGGCCCTGAATGGTGGTTCAATGTCAACACTGTGACAACGCGGTAACAACCTTCACCACACAACGTAGTTATAGCAACCATTTGGCCGTGTTGTTAAAACGTTGTTAGAAGGTTGGGTATGTTGTACCAACGTTCTGTGTTTGCTGGGAACTAACATGAACTAACCATGAGCAATATATTTGTTTCTGTATTTATTAATCTTTTTTAATGTTAGTCAATACAAATAAAGCTGTTCATTGTTTGTTCATGTTAGTTCACAGTGCATTAACTAATGTTAACAAGATTTAAATAAAGTATTAGTAAATGTTGAAATTAACAATAACACAAATTATTAAATGCTGTATAAATGAAGAGTTCAGATGCAAAAGCCTCTAAGTGCCATTTGAAATTTTCTTCTAGAATTATGATTTTTATCAAGCTTGTATATTTAAGTTCAGTAATTTCACTTAAATGACAATTAATAGGTCATCTTCATTGCCATTTAAGTGAAATTACTGAACTTAAATATACAAGCTTGATAAAAAATCATCATTCTAGAAGAAAATTTCAAATGGCACTTAGAGGCTTTTGCATCTGAACTCTTCAAATGCAGTTCATTATTAGTTCATGCTAACTAATGTAGTTCACTAATATTAACTACTGAACCTTATTGTAAAGTTTTACCAATACTTTTGATCCGTAATTTTCATCCTCGTGTGTTTATTATACCACAAGTGGTGACATCAGCAACACAATCTGTGATGAACTTTCACATTAATGTTTTCTATGATGCACAAATTGCGTTAAAAAGCTTATATTTCAGGTTGCTCCAGATAACGCGCATGCAGTCTCAAGCGTGCACACTTTATTTCTCCCATTTTTATAATAATATTATTAATGAACCATCTTGTTATATCTAAAATCTTTGTTAGACTTGGCTCAGAGAGCACAGAGATGTAATGCTAACATCAGTGGCCATGGCGCTGAATGAGAAATCATTATTATAGATCAAAAGGGCAAACAGTAAATGTTATCTTATTACATGAGTTGACTTGACAAAAAAATTGCAAATCGCATTTGTCATTTGTCACCCGTCACCGTGACAGCTAGTGGACTTTTGAAGCTGGAATAATGAGTGGATTAAGCATGCTCTTTCAATCGGCAAGAGAGGAATAATATGGTTGGGACTTTCTAGGATTGTACGCATCACAGTCAGGAACAAGGGAGAAGGCTACTAACTATTTTATTTTCACAACTTGTTTATTGACTTGTTCAAAGCAATTTGCTGTGGAATATGTACCTGTCGGGTCTGTGTCTTCCAGGCCAACTTTCAAATAATAGACGGTCGGGGTCGGTTCCGTGTAGCACATTTACGGGTCTCTTCTTTTGAACCTACACTGTAAAAAATGATCTGATGAAAAAGTTATGATAACTTATATATGTCATTAAATCAGACATAAAATAATGTGTTATGCAATTTCAACTCAAGTGTTTGAGTTTTCAATCTTCCAATTTAGGTTAATAAGTTACTTCAATGAATCACAAATTCCAGGTGCCTGAATGAACTTGCCATTTTAAATTGAGTGGGGTACAAGTCTTTGGCGTGTTGCAGATTGAGTGGAGGACAGCTCTTTGCGCATGTGCCGGGGACTACAGACGAAGCCACGAGACGAACTAGTTTACGCGGCGCCATCAAGCAACAGTCAAGGATTCAAACTTCAATCGCCCGCCGCCCGGGTGCCTCATTTTTCTGTCAGACAAGACGAATCGGGTTGGCGTGAACAAGTTCGCTATTGGTAAGTGTTTGTGTTTTGTAGATATTAAGAATGTGAGTTGATGAAGCCAGTGAATAACGTTAGCTATCATTACCTTTTGATATGTGCAACAACTGTGATGTCATTTAAGCGAGGCACATTTCAGCGACCGTTAACGTTAGTTAGAACACGTTTGCTAGCAGTTCAGTCTTTTAGTTCAGTCAGAGACGGTTGAGAAAGCTTTATCTGAGACGATACCAGTTTTCATTGTAAACTTTGTAAAACGTTGTAGAAAACGTAATTTCTGATAGACCGTATGTCAAGGCCAAATATACTAACGTTACCGTTCAAAAGTTTGGGGTCAGTCAGATGTTTTATGTTTTAAAAGAAGTATCTCCTGCTCACCAAGGCTGCATTTACTGGATTGAAAACAGTAATATTGTGAAAAATTATTCCAATTTAAAGCAGCTGTTTTCTATTTGAATATATTTTAAACTGTAATTTATTCCTGTGATCAAAGCTGAATTTTCAGCATCATTAATCCAGTCTTCAGTGTCACATGATCCTTCAGAAATCAGGATAATGAGGATTTAATGCTCAAGAAACATTAATTATTATTATCAATGTTGATTGATTGTTTTTTTTGATTGATGAATAGAGTTCAACAGAACAGCATTTATCTGAAATTTTTTAACATTTTGTAACATTAAATACTACCGTTCAAAAGTTACAGTAAAGACATGTATAATGTTAGAAAATATACCATTTAAAATAAATGCTGTTCTTTTGAACTTTCTATTCATCAAAGAATTTTGAAAAAAATATTGTACACAACTGTTTTCAACATTGATAATAATAAAGAATATTTCTTGAGCATCAAATCATCATATTATACTGATTTCTGAAGGATCATGTGACACTGAAGAAAGGAGTAATGATGCATAAAATTCAGCTTTGATCACAGAAATAAATTTACACACTACCTAAGAGAAGAGCCATCAGACATCATCAGGATGTGACGCAAGACATTTTTCTGTCATGCATGTTTATGATCACTGAGACTTAAGTAGCTTTGCAGAGTATGTACTTCTTGACCCAAACATTCACACTATTTTTTTCTGCTTTTCAAGGCCCATGGTGAGACTGCAGCCATGGAGGGGATGCAACTTGGCCTGTTGATAGGCTATGAAGGTGACAACCAGGATGCCTTTCCACGTGAGGTCTTCAATGTGGCTGTTGTGGTTGAGGGGACTGTTGTGCTTCACAACTTCAAGGATGTGCCATCGAGCTCTGCAAACAGGAGAGGAGCCCTGATTTTTTTTTTTTTTTTTTGGACTTGATACGTTTGCATTTGTTGGACTGAATATATTTAATGCTGAATATTGTTCAAATAAGGGGGTCTAAGTATACTGTAACCAGCTGCAGTCTGAAGTTTTAGTTTGTTTGTGTTTTGGGTTCAGCACAGCTGTTGGTATAAATCAGCTGGATCTGTGAGATTAATGTTAAAGGATTTGTTCACTTTAAAAAAAGCTTATAATGATAATTTACTCACCCCCATGTCATCCAAGATGTCCATGTCTTTCTTTCTTCAGCCAAAAATAAATTAAGGTTTTTGATGAAAACATTCCAGGATTTTTCTCCATATAATGGACTGTTGCCTTTGGCTTGCTCAGTTGGGGATATTCAAATTAATTAACCAATCATTAATACCACTGATCAGCCCTACCAAACGTGGAATTTTTCCACTAAGAAACGAACATTATGTTGTTTTGATTGATACTGTGAAGCTGCTTTGATACAATCTGTATTGTGAAAAGCGCTATATAAATATACTTGACTTGACTTCAACAGGATCCAAACGGTTCAAGGTCCAAATGACAGTTTCAGTGCAGCTTCAACGGGCTTTAAACGACACCAGACGATGAATAAGGGTCTTATCTAGCGAAAACATCGGTCATTTCACAAATAAAGTTTAAAAGCACAAATGCTCACCTTGCTCTGTTCTGTGATGCGCGTTCTGATGATGTCACGTAATGTGCAATTACGTTGAAAAGGTCACGAACGAACGTCACGACGCGCATCACAGAACAGAGCAAGGCAAGCATTTGTGCTTTTAAAACTTAAACTTGTTTATTTATTTTTTAAATGACCGATGGTTTGTCTAGATAAGACCCTTATTCATCGTCTGGTGTCGTTTAAAGCCCTTTGAAGCTGCACTGAAACTGTCATTTGGACCTTGAACCGTTTGCATCCTGTTGAAGTCCATTATATGGAGAAAAATCCTGGAATGTTTTCATCAAAAACCTTAATTTCTTTCCGACTGAAGAAAGAAAGACATGGACATCTTGGATGACATGGGGGTGAGTAAATTATCAGCAAAGTTTTTTTTTTAAAGTGAACTAATGCTTTAAAAGGTTTTTTAAATGTTTACATGCAGTGCAGACAACTGCAGGAACCACTTCCCATCATCCACCTTCTAAACACACACTGAGAAATACTTGTGGAGACTGCTTGAGATACCCACTCATAGTGTAAGCTCACACACAACCCTTCTATTTATCTTAGCCTCATGTGACCCACACCCAACTGAAGTTTGGTACCTAAAAAAGTATTGATTACAAATTTGAGACGATTGCATGATTGAAGTGTTTATGTATAGCTTGTATTGGCTTAACATTGGTTTTAATAAAAATAAAAAAGTTTTGTAATCAAATTTGTGTGTTTTTATAATTAGTTGTTAAGTTAAAACAAGGCATTCTTTTAGATCATCTTAACTTGATACCCTAATTCAAAGACATTATTTAATTGAAATTACTAAGTTGAACCCACTAATGGGGATAAGTGAACAGAATGCTCATTAATGAGTTCACTTTATTTTGAACTTGCATAGCAAAGTTGAAACAACAATAATTGTATAGTCATGTTGACTCGCAGAAGGCAATTCACAGCTTAACAAGAATCAAAATAATGAGTTGAAACAATTCATTAATCCATTTTGTTTTTACTTGAAATTTTGAGGCAGCTGCTTAACTTGTGATTTTAAGTAGAACCAAGTAGATATTTTTTACAGTGTATTAAGTCCTCTACTCCAAAGGCCATCCTATGGAGGGAGAAACGGAAATGATCCTCAGCCCTTTCTATTCTCTCTGCCAGATCTATCTTTGAGTCCTGTTAGGTCCTGTATTTTGTCACGGGTGGTGACAGTATTTAAAGCGCACAATGAGGAAAAAACTTTATTATAAAAGAAACCAAACATGGTGGATATCACAGGAGAAATAAGAAACAAACCACTCTTCCACAAACGATAAACAATACAGGACAAATAACGGTAACACTTTATTTTACGACCCGCAAACAACTGCGTAAGTAAACCGAAATTACGGTGTACGTTTCTGTAATTATAGTGTACTTCCGTGTAGGTATAAGGGAACAATATGTTAAGTTTTGGGTAACAAAGGGGTAACAAGCAGATATACAACCTGCAAATAACTGCGTAAGTAAACCGAAATTACGATGTACGTTTCTGTACTTATAGTGTACTTCCGTGTTGGTAAGGGAAAAATATGTTATGTTTTGGGTAATAAAGGGGTAACAAGCAGAAATACAAGCAAATTATTTAATTATTTTAAAACTAACAGGTACCTATTCTGTTAATATATTCCAGGCAAAAATTGTACGTCTGTTGTATATAAAAGTTATCATCACATTTCTGGCAAAATATGTAGTGTGATTTCAAGATTATTTCTGTTCTGTTTACAGTTTGTGTTGATGTAATTTCAACGTTGTGATTGTTTATTGTTAAACTTGTTTTAATAAATGGTTTTGGTTTAATTGTGCTACTGTACTTTTACAAGTACTAATTTAGAAATTTGTTGATAATGCTAATGGTGAAGCTAGGTTTGTCTGTTTCAGCATACTGGTTTAATGTTGTACTTACCCTGTAACTACACAGAACAAGGAGGTAACAAGCGCCACTTTAATTTACAGCCCGCAGGAGTCACACTTACCCTGTAAAATACACAGTTGAAACGGGTAACAAACACTACTTTCAATACGAAACAACACTAGTATTCGCACAGTAATTACAGAGAAAGGTCTTATTAAGAAAAAAAAAAACGTTTTAATTACACAGTATATTTGCCCTGACATTTAAGTGTCATTGCAATACAATGTGATAAGGTAAGTAAGTACTACATGGTACGGTCTAAATTAAAATCATAGCAGAAACCAATTCAATTTGTATCATACTGTCCTTACATACATTGCAGCCATATATATATATATATATATATATGTTTAATTTTCAACCCACAGATGTCACAATTACCCTGTAACATTGCACAAGTCAAGAACATATTTTGCCAGAAATGTAATGATAACTTTTATATACAACAGACGTACAATTTTTGCCTGGAATATAACAGAATAGGTACCTGTTAGTTTTAAAATAATTACATTATAAATAATTTGCTTGTATATCTGCTTGTTACCCCTTTATTACCCAAAACTTAACATATTTTCCCCTTATACCTACACGGAAGTACACTATAATTACAGAAACATACACAGTAATTTCGGTTTACTTACGAAGTTATTTGCAGGTTATATATCTGCTTGTTACCCCTTTATTACCCAAAACTTAACATATTGTTCCCTTATACCTACACGGAAGTACACTATAATTACAGAAACGTACACCGTAATTTCGGATTACTTACGCAGTTGTTTGCGGGTCGTAAAATAAAGTGTTACCCAAATAACTGACTGAAACTGAGGGCTTAAAGTCCCCCTGTGGTCAATAATTTTATCCCTTAAAACTCATCTTTGATTACCAAAATGGCATATTTAAACGTTTTTTCCTGTGAATTGTTTTTATTCATGCCTTAAAATAGCTTGAAATAACTCTACACCCTTGCTTCATTTAGTAAACACAGATCCATGAATATGCAAGTAAGCCCCGCCACCACTTATACAGGCTTGTCTACAAGTCGATGTATCGGAATGGTAATGCGTTTTAAGTATCGCTCTCTACAACGTTGGACACATAACAGTAATTAATATGATTAGCCTTTTGCTCTTGACTACATTATCAAACAGCTAATAATGTGTTGCTAATGTTACATAAACCATGTTGTCGTTCACCCTCTCAGAGTCAGACAGCTGCCTCCTAAAATTCAGTATCCTTAGAAACGCTTTGAACATCATAGAAAATCTTTGGAGAAAGCCATATAATTCATTATAACATAGTAATATACATCATATACATAATTCACCTATATTGCTAAATGTACCTGATTTTTCATATCAACAGAAAAAGATACCAGGATAACCTAGCTTGATATGGCAAAGGCCGCCCCTCTCGTGATGTGATTGGTTAGAAGGTAGCCTGAGATGAAAGAAAAATAGGCGCGTTTTGAGAGGGTGGGCCGGGCTCACTTCCATCCCCACAATTTTTTAGACTGTTTTTTTTTGTTTTGTTTTTTTACTGCAGTTTAAGGAGAAAATACTCAGAGATGGTGTTGACTTATGAATTTGCACATGGTTTGTCTTGGCCAGCCTGAGAGCATATTAAAAACACCACATAGACATATAAGCAATATAAAAAACTTGATTTTCACCACAGGGGGCACAAAGGGCAAACAAGGGAGCTAACGAGTTAGTTAATGAGGTAACAGGTTATTGGGATGAAACAATAAAACACACAGGAAAACAGGAAATCAACTTTCCTGTGATCGCGTGATGTTTCAGACTTTCAATATCAAAATCATATTCACTATGATCTCAAGATGGTGGCCATTATTTATTCTAATTTGTTTTGGTACGAAAAAAGACAGGAGCAGTGCTATTTTTCCATGGATAGCAGTAAAGTATCCATTGCTTGGAATGACCAGTTATAATTAGTTTTCCAGAAAGCAGTGTAATAAAATAAGACAAATACAAAGTTCTGGCATGAAACTCTAGATGGTGCAGGCTAATAGGTCCTTTTACTCACCTGTTCATAATCACATAGTTATATATAGGGCGCAGCTGATTGGTTCCTGCTGTATCAGTAGCCAATGAGCTCGCCGCTCAACCTTCAAGTACTTGGGTAGCATTTGCCTTAGCAGTGCAGCGGTCTTCAGAAACCCTCCACCTGTATAGATCTGCAATACATGTACGCTATATTGTACAGCAGCAGCATGTCTTACTTGCTCACAGCATGTCGTGTCATGTATGTATTGGCAGTAGCAAGTCCTGTACTTACTCTGCAGCAGCAGCAAGTCAAGTATATTTATATAGCGCTTTTCACAATACAGATTGTATCAAAGCTGCTTCACAGTATCAAAACAAATTTAACAATGTTTATTACTGGAAAAAAGACATCCAAGTTTGGTAGAGCTGATCAATGGTATGATTGGTTAATTAATTTGAATATCCCCAACTGAGCAAGCCAAAGGCAACAGTGGCAAGGAACCAAAAAACTCCATCAAGTGACCTAATGGTGTCCTAAAACTCCATCAGATGACCCAATGGAGAAAAAAAAAAAACCTTGGGAGAACCCAGGCTCAGTCGGGGGCCAGTTCTCCTCTGGCGTTTATGAACTTGAGGCCGAATTTACAGTAACTGTAAGATAAAAATGTTATATGAATGCCTGGCTAAATAGATACATCTTCAGTCTAGTTTTAAACTGGGAGAGCGAGTCTGAGCAACGAACAATATCAGGAAGGCTATTGTCACAGGTCGGGGGGGCCAAGCCAGACTGCACCCACCCCTCAAACCCAGGACCACCTTGAGGAGCGTACCAGAGACCAGACAGACAAGTGGAATTAAAATGAACAATCTTTATTGAATAAAAAGGGGAATTAAAAAGTCTTGACGTGGATTTTGTGTCTCTTCCCAGGAAGGGGAACCCGCTTTTGGACCCTGGGAAGCGAGGGGTTCACCCCACCGATCCGTGCCACCGGCAACCACTGAGGAGGAGGGATTCGACTGCCGTTTCTAGCAAGCAGGTAAGTATCTTGGTAAGTAAACCTTCTTGGGCGTGAAACAGGCGGACAGATGTCCGGACGGGCCTGGACCAGGACTGAGGACTAGGAGGGGACTCTTCCACCGGACAGGTGAGTGGCAGGTACGTATAACTCTCCAAAGGACAAAGCAGGGCGGAGGAGCCTCACTGGAGGACAGGTGGATAGATGGGTCGGTATGTTCCTGGACCGTTAATCGTTCCGGATGTGATCAGCACAGGGGCTGTGGGCCAGGAGGGAACTCTCCACCAGTCAGGTGGATAGCCGGGTACGTATATCTCCTCAGGGCAGGGCGCACTCCCGTGTCGTCGCTGGACAGCAGGTGCGGGTCCCTCGTGTCTCCTTCGGCGGGGTTCAGTCGTTAGCAGAGGTATCCTCTATTCCAAAGAGGGAGACAATTTTACAAGCTCACTTCCCTTTACAATGGGGCAAGGACTTACGGCTGGAGCGGATGGCTGTGCTGACACGATGTGGCCAGGGCGAACCTCTGCTTCAGACAGGCATCACACAAGAAGGCAGTAACGGAGGGATCATCTATTTAAACAGACAGAGCAATTTATACAGGTGCAGGCACACGCCTCTGTAAGATGGAGAATCGGGCTTACGGCTGGACTGTGTGACTCCAAGCAGACAGCGCTGAGGCCAGGGTGTGTCCCTTCAGACAGGCATCACACAAGAAGACCATAGCAGAAGAATCATCTATTTAAACAGACAGAGCAATTTATACAGGTGCAGGCACACTCCTCTGTAAGATGGAGAATCGGGCTTACGGCTGTATTGTGTTGTTCTAAGCAGACAGCACTGAGACTAGGGTGTGTCCCTCCTTCAGACAGGCATCACATAAGGCAGTAGCAGAAGAATCTTCTATTTGAATAGACAGGACAAGTTATACGGGGCAAGCACACTTCTCTTCAGTATCGAAGCGGGGGCTTATAGCCCGAGCGGGACATGCACATTCAACACTGAGGCTTTGTTCAGCAAACACTGGGCAAGAATATGAACTGAAGAATACTGGCAGTTAAATATACATATACATCCACACACTGCAACTTCACGTCAAGTCCAATACTGTGTGACACTTCAATTCGGGCACTGCATATCCACTCTCACTCTCAGTGCAATAAGGCCAGCACTCACCCAATGATCAATCCTTCCACTGTTACGCTGAATCAGCACTCAGGAGATGAAGAGATGCAGATGACTTCTCCCAGCATGGGAAACAGCGTCTTCAATACTCTCTCACACTCAGACGAAGATATCAATGATGACTCAGTTCACACTCTTAAGTGACAGTTACACTCGTGATCAATACACTTCACAATTCCTTATTCAACTCAGTGCAAGGCATGCATTCACACAGATCCGATGTTTCATTACTTAACTTCCTCTCAGGAATGATGGCGCTCTCCAGTCTCGACTGTATCTCCACAATTCTCCCACTTCCCATCCAGTTCACGTTTCCAGCTTGTATTCACACAAATCACCGTTGCACCCTTAATCCAGCCAAATCCTCACAGCCCTCTCCAAAGATCCCAGCGAATTCAAGCTACTGCCAAAGGAACGATTTCTCCCGGAGGAGTACCACACTCAATTTCCTCTTCCTTTTCCTTTTAACTGCTTCATTTGGCCCCGTAGCCCTATCGCCGATCCTCACACCAATCGCCCGCACCTGATACCGTTTGCCTCATCAGCCGCCGCTGTCATGGAAACCAACAACAAGCAGAACCGGCTCGGTGTTTCACTGATATTGTTCCGGGGGGAACACACTTCCAGCGGACATTTGTTCCGCTTCCTTTGTCACTTGTGACACTATTCCAAAGCTTCGGAGCTAAATGTGAAAATGCTCTCCCTCCTTTGGTGGATCTGGATATCCTAGGAATGACCAGAATTTAGAATTTAGTGATCTTAAAGAGCGCAATGGATTGTAGGGCGATAGAAGATCCGTTAAATAGACTGGAGCTAAACCATTTAGAGCTTTATAAGTCAAAAGCAATACCTTGTAATTAATACGGAACTTTATAGGTAACCAATGAAGTGATGATAAAATTGGTGTTATATGATCATATTTTCTTGATCTAGTAAGAACTCTAGCGGCTGCATTTTGGACTAACTGTAGCTTGTTTATTGAAGATGCAGGACAACCAGCTAATAAAGCATTACAGTAATCTAGTCTTGAGGTCATGAATGCATGAACTAACTTTTCTGCCTCAGAGACTGATAGCATATTACGTAGCTTAGCAATGTTTCTAAGGTGGAAAAAGGCTGTTTTTGTAACATATGAAATATGCTTTTCAAAAGACAGGTTGCAGTCTAATGTAACACCCAGGTCTTTTACTGTAGCGGATAAAGTAACAGGGCATCCTACTATGTTAAAGTCGTGCTGTGAAAGGTTTTGTAGACGGTTTTTAGAACCGATAAATATTACCTCTGTCTTGTCTGGATTTAGTAAAAGAAAATTACGCGTCATCCAATCTTTTATATCTTTAACACAATCTGTCAATTTGGATAATTTAGCGTATTCATCTGGCCGTGATGAAATATATATTTGAGTGTCATCGGCATAACAATGGAAACTAATTCCATGTTTCCTTAGAATATTACCAAGTGGCAGCATATATATTGAGAATAATAAAGGGCCTAACACAGATCCCTGCGGCACTCCATATTTTGCCGAAGTTATGATCGATTTTTCTCCATTTAAGTAGACAAAATGGTAGCGGTCAGATAAGTATGACCTGAACCAGCTTAATGCTTGTCCTTGAACACCAGTATAATTTTGTAGTCGATCTAAGAGTATTGTGTGATTCTATAGTATCGAACGCAGCACTAAGATCAAGTAAAACTAGTATTGAGATACAGCCTTGGTCCGAAGCTAAAAGTAAATCATTTGTGATTCTAACAAGCGAAGTTTCAGTGCTATGATGTGGCCTGAATCCAGACTGAAACTTTTCATAGATGTCGTTTTCTTGCAAGAAAGAGCCGAGTTGAGCGGACACAACTTTTTCTAATATTTTTTACATAAATGGAAGATTTGAAATGGGTCTGTAATTTGCTAGGTTATTTGGATCTAATTGTGGTTTCTTAATAAGAGGTTTTATAACTGCAAGCTTGAACGTTCTTGGAACATGACCTAAAGATAAAGATGAGTTAATAATATTGAGAAGAGGCTCTTCCACTATAGGTAACACTTCTTTCAGTAGTTTAGTTGGTATAGGATCCAATAAACATGTTGTTGTTTTAGATGAAGTGATACGTTTATTTAACTCTTTTTGTTCTATGGTTGTAAAGCATTGTAATTGTTCATGCGGGGTGATAATTGCGGCTGAATTATAAGGCGCTAGCAAAGATTGAACGTTTACGTTTTTGATTCTGATGCTTTCAATTTTCTCGGTGAAGAAGTTCATAAAATCATTACTACTAAACTGTAACGAGGTATTTTGTTCAGACGACGTCTGTTTATTTGTTAGTCTAGCCACGGTATTAAATAAAAACCTTGGATTATTTCGGTTGTTTTCTATTAATTTGCTGAGGTGCTCAGCCCTGGCCGTTTTAAGGGCCTTTTTATAACGTGACATACTGTCTTTCCACGCGATTCTAAAGACCTCTAAATTATTTTTTTTTCCATTTACGCTCTAAATTTCGGGTTTCTCTCTTTAAAACATACGTAGTATTGTTGTACCATGGTGCTATACTTTTTTCTCTGACCTTTTTTTAATCTAATGGGTGCAACAATATCCAATGTTCTAGAGAGAATGGTGCTCATAGTGCTAGTTAGTTCGTCTAGTTCATCTGTTTGTTTGGGTTCAGGCAGCAGCTGAGACAGATCAGATAAGCTATTTGAGAAATGATCTATGGTGGATGGAAGAATTGTTCTACCTGGTCGATAACGTGGCGCAGCATGACATATTACAGCAGTACGTAATATGCAAGTTACCATGTAATGGTCAGTGACATCATAACTTTGTGGAATGATATCTATATCGGTTGGATCAGTTCCATATGATATAATTAAATCGAGTGTATAATTAAGACGATGAGTTGGTCCGGTGACGTTTTGCTTGACCCCAAAGGAGTTTAATAAATCTGTAAACGCAGCCCCTAACGCATCATTTGAATTATCTATATGTATGTTAAAATCTCCAACAATTAATGCTTTATCGATGTTGACCAAAAGATCTGATAGAAAGTCAGCAAACTCTTTTAGGAAATCGGCGTAAGGCCCTGGAGGTCTATATACGGTAGCAAATGCTAGAGATAATAGGGATTTTTTTCTTACATCTAATAGCGTAATATTTAGCACAAGTACTTCAAACGAATTAAACCTATGACGAGTTTTCTGAGTAACATTAAGGATATCTCTGTAGATTGTTGCAACACCGCCGCCACCACCGATCAGACGGGGCTCATGCTTATAACAGTATCCTGGCAGAGTAGACTCATTTAGACCGAAATAATCATTTGGTTTAAGCCAGGTTTCAGTAAGGCACAGAACATCGAAATTATTATCTGTGACCATTTCATTTACAATAACCGCCTTAGGTGTGAGCGATCTAATGTTTAGAAGACCTAGCTTTAGAAATTGTTTTTGTTCACTAATAGCGAGATTTTTTGTTCAGCAGCAGCAATAAAAGCAGAAGCAGCAGGGTAGCAGATCTATTCCGCCAAGACCAAACATACAACCCATTACCCATTACCATGCCAATCACTCCGAGAGTTGTCATGGCAGAAATGTTTAAATGATCATTTTAGCATTGAAATGAAGCTATTGCACATTCTGTTTTATTTCAGTAACTGTTTACCACACTAGTCAGACAGCAACATTTCAACATTGCAAAAGAGTTTTTATGCATAGTTTTTCAACATGTTATGATGAAAGCAGAAGTTGCGCGCTATTTATGGACAATAAGACAATTTACTATTAATAAAAAGTTTATTTCGCACAGAATCTCTTCATCCACAAATACTACAGTCGTGCCATACATATAATTCTTTCTGAGATTGTTCTTGTAAAGTATAGAAAACAATGTCTATAAATCATGGTTTTCACAAATCTATACCCACCTAGCATCAAATCCTTTAAAATGTTTGTCCAGTATCTAGCCTGATAGATACCCTGGCCAAAACCACAAGATGACATTCAATGGAACAATTTGCATTGTATTGGTCAATTGTATTAAGACCCTGCCCACTCACCCTCCCGCAGATGCAGACCAGTTGGCCCCTCGGGAAAGATCATCATGTAGTGTTTTTGTAATGATTGCAGTGCCGCTGTATCACAAAGCTATATTTGAGCGTTATTAGTTGGAGACTTACCCATTTCTTAATGCTGATGTGGTGCAATTTATAAATGAAGATGAGTCATACTCTGATTTAAAGGCTCAGGGGACCATCATAGTCCAAAGGCAAAGTTGAAATAAATTGATAATTTCTCTCTCTCTTACTCTGTTTCCCCCCTCACTATCTCATTAAAAGCTGGGTTAGAATTTTTGTTTAAATATTCACCATACTTGATTAAATTATCATAGAGAAAAGTTTCTAATTTAACTGCGTTGTTTGTATGTTTAACCAGTGGGTATGACATGTCAGCTTTGAATGCAAATTCCAGCATCTACAGAGCTCAAGTTGTTTTTCCTCACATAAATCAATATGAGATCCTTTATCATGCACCACTCAGATCCATGTGTGCGTGTGTGTTTGTGTGTTAGAGAGAGGGAGGGAGAGAGAGAGAGAGAGAGAGAGAAGAGAGAGAGAGAGAGAGAGAGAGAGAGAGAGAGAGAGAGAGAGAAAGAGAGAGAGAGAGAGAGAGAGAGAGAGAGAGAGAGAGAAAGAGAGAGAGAGAGAGAGAGAGAGAGAGAGTTTTTGACTTTTCAAAATATCTTTTATAACAATAGAATTAACAACCATTAAACATTGTCTCAATAAGTTAATTAAAAATTATTTACAAACTTAGTGCAAAACACAACTCTCCGTCCACAACTGAACATAAAGCGTCTCTATGACACCATATAAATTCAAACTTCATTAGAGTATTCATTACTTTATAAAATCGGAAACCTATAACAATTTTGGATTTCACCATTACTTCGAAACACCCTTACCACATCACTATCATTCCTTTTTTCTATATTATTTCTCCTACTGGCCATTTTCGCTTACAAAAGTACAAAATTCAACAACTGACATTCACCACGACTACTTTTCACATATTTAAAACCAAAAATTTAAATATGTACAGAAAAAACTTCATTAAAACAATTTTTTTTTTCATTTCAAACAAAGGCCTTAGCCTAGAACAATATATAAAACATTGAAAAACAGTATCTCTTTCAGAACAAAAAGGGCAATCTTGACGAAGCTTAGGATTTAAAATAGAAACAAAAAGATTGACTGCAGTTATTCCAAGCAAAACCCTCCAATGAATGTCAGCTGTTTTTTTGGTTAATGGTGGCTTATTTAACGGTATCCACTCTGGTCTCAAATTTTCATTCAATCCCAAAAAATCACGCCAAGGTGTGTCAACATTCTGATGTAAGCCTTTTTTGTAAAAAAAAAACAAACAAAAAAACCTTTACACATTCCTTACACACCGGTTCCCGTTTGTTCAGACACATCGAATTACGTTAGTGACTGACAAATGGGGTTTCGCTTAGAAAGCCTATCACCTTCAAGTTCTTACAAAACGAGCCAATGGCAAGGAAATGCCTATGGTCATGGCGGGAGCGGCAAATGCTGCTGCTCTGTGCAGTGATCTACCAACAAGTGTGTGTTTCTCCCTGGGCGCTTCAGCACTGCTGCGAGCTTTCCTCTCACAAAAAGAGCTTGCACGTGGCACGTCTTTTTAAAGATGTTTAGCCCGTGTATTTCTGGGTGCGGTAGTCAGATTGATTCTGCTGGCGGGCACGAACGCTGCTTGGCGTGTTTGGGCTTAGATCACGCCAAGGCAGCGTTCGTGGATGCGTCATGCGCACAAAAAGTATTCTCGTCGCTTGATAAACTTAAGATTGAGCCACTGTAGTCACTTGGACTATTTTAACGATGTCTTTAATAACATTTCGGGGGAACAAGTTTCAATCCCTTAGAAGCCTATGGAGGAGTGATCCAGCTCTCAGATTTAATCAAAAATATCTTAATTCGTGTTCCGAAGATGAACGAAAGTCTTACGGGGTTGGAACAACATGAGGGTGAGTAATTACTGACAGAATTTTCATTTTTGGGTGAACTAACCCTTTAATAGGAGGGAGGGCCGGGGCTGAGGCCGTTTGCGGAGGCATTCTCATGCAAAAATCGGCCCCTGGGACCGGTGGAGGAGCAAAAAAAGGAGAAGAGTGAGGAACGGGAAAGTGAAGGAATGACGTCGACGCTTGTCCATTTAGCGGAGGCATCCTCACGCTAGGGTGAGCACCTGGAGAAAGTACTGATATGGGAAAGGGTATGAGGTAGGAAGAAAAGGAAACGTTTGAGGAGTTGATGTAGTTGGTGTTGCAGGCAGCTGAAGCATGCCGTGCGGTGGTGGGAGAAGCTGTGGAGAAAAGTTGATCCGGGAGAGTTTGAAGCCCTCCCGCCACAGGTTCTGGGGCGCAGCCCAGGCTCGCTGAAGGTCTGCAGGTGCGTGACCCGTCACTGCGTGGGAGGAAGATGGAGAAGCTGCTGGACGCGAGATCGGGGCCCGGCGGGCCTTGCTCGCTCGAACAGATGAAGTGGAAGATGTGAGGAGAAGGGTGAGTCGATTGCAAGGAGACATATAGATTAAACAATTCTGCTTTATTTAATCTTTGTGAGAAATTGATGTCAGAATTAATTAGGGCTTGTCTCAACCCTTTAACAGTCCATTTCCTTATGTCAGGGATGGTTGGATGGACCGGAGTGGAGGTGGATGAAGAGGAAGATGATGAATTTCTCGCCGGTGGTGATGAGGGCAGTCCTCGGCGTCTTGGCGAACGTGGAGAGTATCGTGTGAGCCGGCGTCCCTCGATGATGTTGGTGGTTGGAGAAGAATTATTCCTTGTAGCGGTGGATTGCGATGGTGACTCAGCTATGACAAAAGAATCGTCATCACAAGGGAAGAGCTCCAGCTTGGACATGATAGGCAAAAGCTGTGAAACTGTCATGGGACAGAAGTGAGGGAAGGTTATATTTATACAGGCTTCCTCTGGTTGATTACCTGAACGTGCTCCTCCTGAACTTTGTTACATAAAACTTCATTTAATATACTGATTTGCTGCTCAAGAAACCTTTTCATTATTATCAATGTTTAAAACAGTGGCTTAATATTTTGGTGGAAACCATGATACATTTCTTTCAGGAGTCTTTGATGAATAGAAAGTTCAAAAGAACAGCTTATTTGAAATAGAAATCTTTATAACTTTAAAAGTCTTTACTGTCACCTTTGATCAATTTAATGTGTCCTTGCTGAATGAAAGTATTATTTTCTTCCAAAGAAAAAAAACATATCACTGATCCCAAACTTTTTAACAGTGGTGTATGTAAATGTTGATATTTTTAATAAAATACTAAATCACATGTTCTATGTAATTTCCTACTGAATGAAAATTAAACTGAAGTGTCATGATTCTGTCCTTGAGTTCTCCATGACTTGAGGATCATGGCAGACCCATGTTTGTGTACAACACATGGTCTTTGGTTTGGGCCATGTGCTTGTGTGTCTCGTTACTCAACCCCACCCCTTGTTATCCTTGTTTGTCATGATTGTCTAGTTAGTATCACCTGTTCCCTTTATTGGTTCTTCTATTTAGTCTCCTTGTGTTTGTTGTCTTGTGTCGGTTCATTGTGATTCTTGCAAGTTTTGAGACCTTGTGAGTGTCCTGTTCCAGAGTATTGTCTAGTTATGGTTAGTCATAGTCTAGTTTAGTCTCTTCGTGTCCTGTCTACGTTTTGCCCCCTCGTGGGTTTTGTTTTCTTAGTTTGTTTGTAAATAAACTATTTGTTATACATCCTGTTTGCACTTGGGTTCATCCGTATGTATCGTGACAGAATGAACCGACCTGAACAGAACCCAGCAAACAGTATGGCACCATGGCTTGATCAGCATTCCGACCCTCTGGTAGAATGGTGGAAGGAGACAATTGCCGATAGTAGGAGGGGCAAACTTCCATTCCCTCCCCAGGGTGAGTGGTCCCTGAGTGAGTACGCCCTGGTCGTGGATGAGAGGAGGGTTTTCTTGCCTGACGCCCTACTAAAACGCTACCTCATCGTGGGCCTAAATGAGCCGCCTCTGGCTGAACGGGAGAAACTGATTCGTCATCCGTTCCAGGAGATGATTACCTGTTTGGCACAGGAGTCACAGACTTCCATCAGACCGTCATCACCTGGTATGCTACCCATGATTCCGGAGGGTCATGTCCTCACCGTGGCCACGCTGGTGAACCAGACTCGTCCCAGCGCGACCTCTGAAGCATCCTCCACAGTTACAAGCCTTCGTGGGAAACGAGAGAGACGGCTGTCATGGGAGTCGGCTTCAGAGTCATCCTCCACAGAGACTACAGTTCCTGCTGTGGTTCTCTCTGAGTCTTTCCAACCGGTCTCAAGTCCGGTTTTGGCTTCTGCTCCACGGCCGAGGAGAAAGCGGAGGAAGAGGGGAACGTTCTGTTCTCCGTCCCTGTCTTCGCCTGAGTCCACGAGGACTATCGAACCTGCTGCAGAGAGCGCAGGTCCTCAGTCAGCACTGGTGAGAGTTGTTCCTGAGGCTGCTGTAGAGAGGATTATTCCGGATTCTGCAGCAGTGAAGATGGTTTTCGAGTCTGTTGCCGCTAACGATATCTCCGAGTCAGTTTCAGAGAGGACGGTGGCCGACACAGCTGCAGAAGCACTCCTCCGGGCAGTATCAACTCCTCAGGACATGCCGATTGCAGTTATGGCCAAGACTTAATCCAACTACTTGTCTAGTCTTGTAAAGATGCTGGAAGTTCCTGTCAGACCTGTTTTACCCTCAAGTCCTGTGTCCAGAGCGGAGGAGAGTGCGGAGGGGGTTCTGTCATGATTCTGTCCTTGAGTTCTCCCTGGCTTGAGGATCATGGCAGACCCATGTTTGTGTACAACACATGGTCTTTGGTTTGGGCCATGTGCTTGTGTGTCTCGTTACTTAACCCCGCCCCTTGTTATCCTTGTTTGTCATGATTGTCTAGTTATTTTTACCTGTTCCCTTTATTGGTTCTATTTAGTCTCCTTGTGTTTGTCTTGTGTCGGTTCATTGTGATTCTTGTAAGTTTTGAGACCTTGTGATTCTTGTGAGTATCCTGTTCCAGAGTATTGTCTAGTTATTGTTAGTCATAGTCTAGTTTAGTCTCTTCGTGTTCTGTCTACGTTTTTTGCCCCCTCGTGGGTTTTGTTTTCCCAGTTTGTTTGTAAATAAACTATTTGTTATACATCCTGTTTGCGCTTGGGTTCATCCGTATGTATCGTGACATGAAGTGCTTCTGCTAGGTCCTGTTGCTACTAACAACTCCATTTAAAGACAGTTAGGCTCCTTAAGTAACAACCTACACAGTCGAACAATAAATCTTTTATATTTTGATTCTCCATTCCATTTTGACAAGCATGTAAATGCAGTTGTTAAGAGTAAATTATTCCAACTTAGATCTGTGGCAAAAGTAAAACACTTCCTTTCTAGTAAGGACATTGAAATCGGTGGGATTTTGTACACTATGGTTGTGTACATTTGTGCTCTATAAATAAGGTCTTTTTTGTACAGTTTAGCTGTTGAAAAATTGAAAAACTAAATCACAGAATCCTGGTCAAAGTGTTACCCATATAATAATTAAGGCTTATTTTAAACAGAGGGATGACATTATAGCAGTCATACACATTAATTCAGATTAATTGATTCCACTCAAGTGACCTATAAGTTATAATAATAATACAAATCTTTAGGTTTCAGTTTATTTTGATGGTCCCTGTAACACATTCTGTTGACTATAAGTATTGCACCTACATGTCTACTAACTCTCAGAGTATAAGTTGAGTATTAGGGTTTGAATAAGTTGGCATGTAGTTGCAAAGTTACTTATAGTCAGTAGTATGTCTTTTGGGGGACCATCACAAAGAGTTAGCAGATATTAAGCAGACTACTAATACTGTAATGAAAGTTAGTTGACATGTAGTTGCAAAGTTACTTAAGGTCAACAGAATGAAATATACATCATATTTATGGAACTATGAAATAATAACATGAATTATAATAATAAAAAAATGGTAACAATGTAATCTGTGGTTACGAGCAAAATGAAAGGTTTCCCTACAGAAATGACAGCTGTACAGCATCAAAGGAAATTAATGGAACCACATGAGGAAACCTCAATATATTTTATCATCAATCTGACAATCCTCTTTGCGAACACAGGCACACCTGTGTCCGAAGTAATCCAATAGCTATTTCCACATGCTGCAAGAGGACAGAGGCAGAAGGGTGGGCCCAGTGCCCTTTATGAACCATCAGCAGACTGATTACAGTGTGTGGATGAGACTGTGTGAGCCTGCTGTGATAACCTCCACCTGATGTGCCCCACTTATCCCCCGGAGACACCAGACATACACTGCTGGGTAATTTTCTAAAACACACTATAAACTACTGAATCATCAGTATGGAAGCACCACTGTTTAAGCTTGGCATCATGCAAACTGTCGTGAAAAATGCCATCAAGGACTGTGAGCGTGCCAAAATGAATGAATGCTTTTACTGTAAGTGTTAACAGACATGCTGTTAGCAAAGGCTGTGATGAGGTGAAGGGTTAGTGGATTGAGCTGTCAAAAGATGTTTAGAGTCACAAGACTAAATTTGATCCGGCATGTACATTATCCATTCATTCACTCACATCCACTGTGATTGATAATCAGCTACTAACAGTGAATGGAGCTTTCATTGCACTGCAGGGCTTTTGAAAATAAAAAAAGTGGTAGGGATTGTTATGTATATATTATTTAGATTTTTTTTTCTGTCCATACATTGAAAGTTAGTAATGTTGTTTTTCAAGGTATCTTCAGAAGAAAGTCATACAGATTTAGAATGACATGAGGTATATGATGGTGAACTATCCCTTACAGTTCCTGGCAACAAAATGTTTCCTGAACTAAATTTTTTTAATGATTTTTAAACTGTCTCTTGATGTTAAATATTTTTTCATAGCTAGATAACTTCACCTATGTGAGTCTATATTTAAATAGACTATACTGACATCCATTACAAAGCTCCAGCGCTCAACTGAATTCTCTCTAAGAGTTCTGTGCCCTGATTTGGTTCCCTTATTTGAGACATTCATTCTAATCTGAATCTTAATTACAGTGTGAATTATTAATTAACTGTGGCCTGGGTGCTGAAAGCAAAACTAATATAAGTCAAAAGTCAGTTTCTAAATGTGCTGGAATAATTTCCTGAGGAAAGTAAAATGAGAAGCTGTGTAATCCCTAAAAATCCTTTCAATGTTACAATTGAAATCTTACTGTATGCATAATACTTGCTATTTCTGGTTCCATTTCCAAACATCTCTAACAGAGTAACAGCTGCACATTCATGGAATAATTAATCATATACACCCCCTTAATAATGTAGATGTGTGATGTACCTCTGTCACAACTAATCCAACAAAACATGGAAACACTTTGTAATAAACATCACACACAATAGTGTAATTTCCTAAATTTCTTACTTTTTCAGTTACTCTGTTACTTTTTTCTCTCACTTTAACACTTTCACCGTCATTATTCCATCACATACAATTTCTTGCTCATCTGTACTATTCTGTATTCAGTTTCTTATGTCTGCTCTCACTTTTTTCTCTTATCCTGCTGTTGTAGACAAGTTTAGATGATGAACAGAACTGTTGGAAGTATATAGTTGATGTGCTGTAGATGTTTTCTGACCTTGATGCTGCTAAAATAGTCATACAGTCAGGAGGCCTTTCTGTGTGGAGTTTGCATGCTCTCCCTGTGTCTGCATGGGTTTCCTCGGGGTGCTCCGGTTTCCCCCACAATCAGAGGTGTAGGGGTTAAAAAGAGAGGTGGGTAAACGATAAATTCTCCAACGGGGGTCCTGTTTCTAGAGGGGGTCCTGTTTCTTGCGTGTGCTCTCTGCACACGCAAGGTCTCTCGTTCCTTTTCCCTCACCTCTCTGTCGTGCGCGCGCGCTGCGCGGTTTTGAGCACAGTCTCTGTCTCGCATGCACGCTCGCTCTAGATTCTGGGAGATTTTGACTAATTTGCGGTATAATGGTAGTCTCAACAAATCTCAACAGGTAGATTTATAAATAAACTCATCTTTCAGGCATGTGACAGACCGGGTTGACACTTCAGCATGAGAAAACCGTGCGTCTCACGGCCAATGCGTGAGAGTTGGCGGCTCTGGAATCTTGCTGCGTCCTGCTGGCTGTGAAAGACTTTGTCTTAGGTTTAGCAACCTATGAAACTAATAATGAACAATTTGAAACTAAAACAACATAAGCTTAATTAAAAATGGCTTAGGAACTATAGGCTATTTAGAGGTGGATCTTTAAACGCTATTTCCGAATTTTGGTTGGTGCGTAAACGGCGTTTACGTGCGTTTAGCCTCCGCTACATCCCTGCCCACAATCCAAAAAACATACAGTATAGGTGAATTGGAGATGCAAAATTGTCCATAGATGTGAAAAGGAGAAGAACTAAAGAATTGAGCTATACTCTTCCATCATTATTTCTTTTTGCTTCAAATCTCAGTCCTTGTGCCACTCACGTGTACTCGTGTAGATGAATGTGCAGATGGCAAAGAATCAGAAAATGCACAGTATGGACTCATCCTGAGTCATTTCTTCACATCACAACAAACAACCCGAGACAAACTGTGCAGGAAGTAAATAAAGCATCAGTGGCAGATTTTGTTTAGCTTTTTTATGTTAGGCCTCAAAGCCCTGCTGCTCAGCAAATCAAATGCAGGAGAGTGCCAAGAGCTGCAAGAAGGCTGGGTGACTCTTCGCAGATGGACATTGGATAAGGAGATGACCATGGAGCTGAGGAAGGGCTTGCTATTGAAAGCAGGAGAAAGAGCGATTTGATCATCTGGTTGGTAATGATTTTCACTCCAAAAAGTGAGATGCTAAGCCAGAAATGAATAAAGGTAAAGTGTTTAAATGCTTCACAAGCTTGGTCTGCCATGTGTAGTCATTGTCACTTCAAGTTTATTTGTCAAACAAGAGGATAGTTCATTTCATTTGTATTTTTAAGAAGTACTTGAGACTCCTCACATTGCAGTGATATTCCATAGTTATGAGATCCAACCGCAACTATTTGACTGTATTTGTCTGTTGAACAGATGAACAAAAAATCGTCTCGGTTATGACTGTAACCTCAGTTCCCCATCGTTGTCACTCTGAGTTCCGTCGGATGACGACGATTGGGGTTTCGCTTAGAAGCCTATCAACTTCGAGTATTACAACACGAGCCAATGGCAAAGAAATGCCATGGGTCTGTGGAATTTGCATGGCGTAACTCCGCCCCACCTCGTGGGTATAAAAGGAGGACGCCGGCAGAATGCAGTATGTTTTCGCTTCGGAGCCAAGTTAATTCTTCACTCCACAAGCCATTACAATCTTTTTAAAGATGTCTCGCCCGTGCACTTCTGGTTGCGGTAGTCTGGTGTCAGCCTCTGATGGGCACGAGCGCTGTCTAGTGTGTTTGAGCATTGATCACTCTAGAGCAGCGCTCGTGGATGACTCATGTTCTCTCTGCGGGAACATGACCATCGCGTCATTATGGTCGAGACTCAATGAACTCGCGAGAGTGAGAGTCCCCTCATCCACACCCTGATCTAATATCTCCTCGAGAGGCACTACTTCGGCTGGTGGCCAGGATGACCTGAGGGTGACGGTGTGGCACAAAGCCCCGACTGTTCGTCCATGCGCCATGCCCCCCTCTTCAATGACGGTGCCCGTTAGCGTGCAGGGGATTCCCGCGGGTCTATCCTCGGATGCCCCACGTGTTTCTTTCGGCGCTACAGAGGATGATGCGATGTCATCTGGCGCGCCGGACTCATCTGGAAGTGATGACTCGTCATAGCTGCCACCTTCCGGTGTGCATACGGCTGTGCTCGAGTCTGATGACGGCCATGCTTTCCCGGGCGACTGCGAGCATTGGGTAAGAGTGGAATCCTCCGCCCTCTCCTGAGCGCTCGCGGCTGGATGATTGGTTTTTGGGTGCCCCAGTACCTTTTTTCCCGGATGTGCATGATGAGATCCCGAAATCCTGGAAGACCCCCATGTCTTCTCGGGATTGCTCGTTGATCTCATCCGCCTTTCCTCCCCTCGATGGGGCAGCTGCCCGTGGGTACACTGGGCTCCCCCCGGTTGAACGCTCTGTTGCGATGCAACTGTGTCCTCAGAGTGCTTCTTCTCATGGCGAGCCTTAGCACCCATCCAAAGCCTGTAGATTTTCGTCTACGTTAGTGGCGAAGGGCCGCCCTCTCCAGCCCCGCCCCCCGCTAAACGCCGGGCCAAGCGGCGCTCCTGAGACGGGCTGCTCAGGGATGATGGTCATTTCTCAGGAGGTGGTGGAAGGACCACTCCTTCCCCCGGTGGAGGGCCGGGGGAGAATCTTTTGTTCTCCACTCCCCTCTGCTCACCCACGGGTGGGCAGCACCCTAATGTGGTTAAAGAAAGAAATGACATGTTCACCCCTGAGCACACAGAGTTCTCGGACGACACGGTGCGCCGCCCCTCAGCCGTGCTCCCCTTGTCCTCCTGTGTCCCCGAGTCGGATGACAGTGCGTGCCGTTCCCGGACCATACCGCTCTCATCCTCCTCTGTCGCCAGACCCCTGGCAGAGCAGGCCTCCGTGGTACGTTCTTCCTTCCCTGGCCTCCTCTGTCAGGACGCGGTTACTGACCGTGCCCCCACACCGGGCCGCTATGCCGTCCACGTCTGGTCCGTCTCGCTGCACCACCGATGGGATGTCTATGGTTCGCATGACCCCTCTGGTTCAGTTCTTGGGAGCCTGGTTAGAACTTCCCAACCTGTCCCGCTGGGTTACCCGAACTATCAGGCTCGGCTACGCGATTCAGTTCGCGCAGTCTCCTCCCCGCTTCAGGGGAGTCCGCTCCACTCTGGTCGGTGGCAATGCCCCCATCATGAGAGCAGAGGTTGCTACCCTACTGGCGAAGAGTGCGATCGAGGCCGTCCCTCCAGCCGAAATGAGGTCCGGTGGGTTACGGCCAATCCTGGACCTGCGTGTTCTGAACCGCTCCCTTCACGGGATGCCGTTCAAGATGCTCACAGCAAAACGCATTTTCGAGTGTTTGTGGCCCCAGGATTGGTTTGCAGCGATCGACCTGAAGGACGCCTACTTTCATGTCTCCATTCTCCCTTCTCCCTCCCTTTGCTTTCGAGGGGCAGGCATACCAGTACGCAGTTCTCCCATTCGGGCTAGCCCTCGCGTCTTTACGAAGGTCGTCGAGGCAGCCCTTGTTCCCCTTCGGGAACACGGGGTTCGCATCCTGAACTATCTCGATGACTGGCTGATCCTAGCTCACTCTCGAGACCAGGTTTGCGAACACTGGTGCTCCAGCACTTAGCTCGTTTGGGCCTTCGGGTCAACTGGGAGAAGAGCAAACTTTGCCCCGTGCAGAGGATCTCTTTTCCCGGTATGGACATCGACTTGGTCGGCATGTCCGCGCAGCTTACGAGCGAGCGCCCTCAGTCACTGCTGACTTGCCTGAGACACTTTGAGGTCAAGAGTGCGGTTCCACTGAAACTTTTTCAGAGGCTCCTGGGGCATATGGTATCTGCAGCCGCGGCGACGCCGCTCGGATTGCTTCATATGAGACCGCTACAGCTCTTGCTTCGCGACTGAGTCCTGAGGTGGGAATGGCAACACAGCACCCTCCGAGTACCAGTTACTCCGACCTGCCGTCAGACCTTCACCCCGTGGTCGAACCTCAGTTTCTTACGGGCTGGTGTCCCCTTGGAACAAGCTTCCTGGCATGTTGTTGTCTCAACAGATGCCTCCACCACGGGCTGGGGCGCCATGTGCACTATCAGGCTCGGCTATGCGATTCAGTTCGCGCGGTCTCCTCCCCGCTTCAGTGGAGTCCGCTCCACTCTGGTCGGTGGCGATGCCCCCATCATGAGAGCAGAGGTTGCAACCCTACTGGTGAAGGGTGCGATCGGGACCGCCCCTCCAGCCGAAATGGGCTCCTGGGCTCCTGGACGGGAACCCAGTGCCTATGGCATGTCAATTGCCTCGAGTTGCTGGCAGTACGTCTTGCTCTGCACCGCTTCCGAGCGCTGCTCAGGGGTCAACACGTACTAGTCCGGTCCGACAATACCGCCACTGTAGCGTACATCAACCATCAAGGTGGTCTACGCTCTCGCCGTATGTCGCAACTCGCACGCCACCTCAGAAGCATGGAGTCAGAAGCATCTGAGGTCGCATCGAGCCATTTTTATCCCCGGAGCCCTGAACTGTGCAGCCGACAAGCTCTCACGGCTTCAGCCCCTCCCGGGAGATTGGTGACTCCATCCCCAGTCGGTTCAGCTGATTTGGGACCAGTTCGGGGACACACAGATAGATCTGTTTGCCTCTCACAACTCGACCCATTGCGCTCTGTAGTATTCCCGCAAGTATGCGTTTCCCCCAGTGAGCCTTCTTGCGCAGACCTTGCGCAAAGTCAGGGAGGACGAGGAGCAGGTCATTCTGGTTGCGCTGCATTGGCCCACCCGGACCTGGTTCTCCAAACTACTACTCCTCGCGACAGCACCTCCCTGGCCCATTCCTCTGATGAAGGACCTCCTTTCTCAGGGATGGGGCACCCTCTGGCACCCTCGTCCCGATCTTTTCAACCTTCACATGTGGCTCCTGGACGGGTCGAGGCAGGTTTGCATACCCTACCACCAGGGGTGGTGGCTACCATCACTTCCGCTAGAGCGTTGTCTACTCAGCACACCTATGCGTTGAGGTGGAACCTGAAGTTGCCGCTATTGCCGCACACCATGATACAGTAGAAGGTAAGTCCGTTGGGAAGCACGACCTGATCGTCAGGTTCCTGAGAGGAGCGAGGAGACTGAATCCTCCTCGCCCTCCTTTCATTCCCTCTTGGGACCTCTCAGTGGTTCTAACTGCCCTGCAGAGTGCTCCCTTTGAGCCTTTGCAATCAGTGGAGCTTAAGTTCCTGTCTATGAAGACAGTGCTCCTGGTTGCTTTGGCCTCAATCAAGAGGGTAGGGGACCTGCACGCATTCTCCGTTGATGAATTGTGCCTGGAATTCGGGCCGGTTTCCTCTCACGTGATCCTGAGACACATATCCTGGGATATGTGCCCAAGGTTCCTACCACTCCCTTCCGGGACCAGGTGGTGAACCTGCAAGCGCTGCCCCTGGAGGAGGCAGACCCAGCCTTGGCACTGCTCTGTCCAGTACGTGCTCTCCGCACCTATGTAGACAGAATGCAGTGTTTCAGGACCTCTGACCAGCTCTTTGTCTGTTATGGTGGGAAGCTGAAGGGAAAGGCTCTCTCCAAGCAAAGACTGTCTCACTGGATAGTGGACAGCATTGCTTTGGCATACCAGCAGCAAGGTCGACCGTGCCCCCTTGGTGTGACTGCCCACTCCACCCGGATTGTGGCGTCCTCTTGGGCTCTAGCGCATGGCGCCTCGCTAACAGACATCTGCAGAGCTGCAGGCTGGGCGACACCTAACACATTCGCCAGATTCTACAATCTCCGAGTGGAGCCTGTGCCCTCTCGTGTACTCGCTTCAACCATCTAGTACCGGACCCGCTCAGGTGTCTTCGCTTGCTCGCCATTCCACTCTACGGACTGGATACGTGCAATATTTCCTCAGGTGAGCTTCCCGCAAGCCCTGAGTTCCTCCAGCACTGCTGACGTCGACGCCAGTGTCTATTGCCTGTGCGTTGCCTAGAGGCCTTCCGTGTGCATGGTCCCTGCTCTGAGCGACCCCCACATGTGTATTTCCACTGTAAAGCCTGTTTTATGCTTCTGCGTCGAATCGACGGCGTACCAACGCAGAGCCCTCTGCGTCGCCGCAAACCCCTCTCCGACCCCTACGCCGTAGCTCGACGTGCACCTCCAAAAAATTGTAACTACGCGTCGAGGCGACGCAGACCGCAAGGGCTGTGATTGGTCAGATTCAACGCGATGCAACGCAACCTGACGCAGAACCATAAAACGGCCACGACGCCGTAGGAGTGACGGCGTAGCTACGCCGTGGAGTTGACGCAGAAGCATAATGAGGCCTTAAGCCTCTCTGAGCATGTGTCTTTCCCTTGGCAAGACACCTTGCCACCCCTGGGGTGATCACTCTGCTCTGTTAACACTATTTCTGAATTCAAATCCATGCTCAAAACTCACTTGTTTTCTGAATGTTATAATTCTTAAGTTGTACTGCATTATTCTTTATTTATTTATTTATTTTAATTGTATTTTTTGTACTTACACACTCATCTACCTACTGTTGGTTTGTCTGCTGTCTTTGTCTATTGCCTTTATTGTTGCTTGTTTATTGTAAAGTGTCCTTGAGCTCTGGAAAGGTGCTATATAAATAAAACGTATTATTATTATTATTATTATTATTATTAACTATTTCAACAGAAAACAACATTTAAAAATACATCTACTTTGAACTAAAGATTTCAAACAACGGCAGTAAATAACACATGAGATGATGTGTCCCAGCAGACACCAGTCCTCACGGTAGCTCCTGCATGAATCCACATCAACAACATCTTCCTCATCTTACATTGAGCTCCACCATTTAAATAAACTTTAAATTTAATTTCAGCATATGCTATGATGTACAACACTTTAAGAACCAAGAAATTGTTGGTTGGTTGACACCCTCAACACCCAAGTATTGATCATATTATTGAATATTTAAGTTTTAATTTTTTTTTTATTATTGTAACATATTTGAATTGCGTTCCCATGCTATTTACTTTGGACATAGTAATGCATTAAAATCAAACATCAAAACATTTTCAAATGTCTGCCTCTAGAGAGAAATTTAGCCTTTTATATATATAACTTAGAATGTTTTCTAAGCACATTCTAAGTTATATATCATTATAAACTACAGCAAAGACTACAACAGCTAAAAGAACTGAAGCATTTCAAGACTATCCTTCTTATTTGATGTGTCAGTGACCTGATGTCTTGGGCCCCTGTTCTGTCAGAGGGACTGATAATATCAAGAGCTCAACCAGAGTAAAAATGCTGTCTAATGGCTTGCTCTTTCAAGCCACTCTCCAGACTGAACACTTTTTTCAGTGTCTGTTTTAAAAGGCAGCAGAGAGAAAGAGAGTGGCAGAAAGTTGTGTTTGCAGAAAGGAGCAGCATGCCTCTTCCTTTGTTGTTGTTTTTTTTCCACCCGATTTTTCTGCATGAGCAGGATTACAAGTACAACTTCCGTGCGTCATCATCTCAGGTTCATGCCCCTCTGAGATTTTTCTTGGATGAGATGACGGGCTTCAGAGACGAGAGGCTGCACATGTCTCTTTCCCCTCATCTCTTTCCTTCTTCTTTTTAACAATCTAGTTTGACTGACACCTGCTGACTGGACAGAGAAAAGGCTTCTCTCTCTAGTCACTCTGGAAGGCTTGAGAGGAGTAATGACTCTAAATTTGTTGCTGAATGTCAGAGATACTCAAGCCACATCTGTTCAAAATAAGCAGTGCATTTATAATTAACCTTTGGATTCTGTCATTCAGTAATAGGTTTGAATCAGCATGTGTGCTGCATTGTATGGCACACAGGCAGTGCAGCATACACACGGAGCTGTTGGTGGCGCTGAGTCTGATCTTTATGGAGAAGTGCTAATTTATGCTCTCAGGATATGTGGCAGGGCTAATTGGCACTTTTATCTGACACTTGCCTTGGATGTTTTAACACTTCACTTTACACTCCACTCATTCATTGACAAACACCAACAGCAAGGGTAGCGGGGAAGGGAGTGAGCAAATGAGCTGCTCTGCTTGTGATCTTTGACCTTGGATCAGTGGACTAAGACTAAGATCAGTGAGCAGAAAGGCCTGATTCACACAAGATTCTGCAGGAAGGTTGTGGCGCAAATTGCTTGTGAGGGAAATTCATTTTGCATTTCATATGTCAGAGTTGCTGCAGAGTAGTAATTGTTTGACTATACAAGATATGGCAAAAGCTGTTTATGCTTCATGCCAAATATAATCATGCAGAGTTTGTGAAAAAAGAGGTATTATTGTTCTGATTCCCAGCCAATTCACTGTTAATTTGTTGTGTGCTGTGTTACAGCTAAACTACTTTAATTTGCAGACGATGTTTAGGAGATGGTTCTGTTTTGCAATTTCAATAGATCTTTAAACCAAGTTGTGAAATTATATTTGTTTGAGCTTACATTTGTTACATTTAAGAGCCATTAATATGGCAAAACAAACAAAACAATCAAAACAAACCCTCAATATGCAAAACACTTAATTTGTGTCACTTTACAAGACTAATTTGAAAATATCCAACATTTTTAAGGGTAAAGGTTTTTTTTTTTTCTATTAAAATTACTCCAGTTTAATATGCAAATACAACTATAAGTAATCCATCAGTAGGTTGACTTGCCCAAAAAGTGTAAACACTGCTGACATTTGACCCTCCGGCTTACCCAATAGCTTGAGCTTGGGGCCGGACTGCTAAAAAACATTGTAATTGAAAAGTTAGACTGAGTTAGGCTCCAATCATTATGTCCACTTAAACACTGCCCATTTCTTACAATCGACTGCAAGCTCATTCATATCTGCTTCCATTCAATCAACAACCGATGGATAGAACCAAGACACTACCCTACTTTTTTTCAATAATCAATTTATCTTAAATGTTCATCATAAGAGAATAATGTTGCTATTCCATTCCATTTTATTGTGACTTTGAAAGGAAATGGATAACCAAAAAACTTAAAATTGTCATCATTTACTCAACATCAACTCATTCTAAGCCTCTATGATTATCTTTCTCCCAAAGAACACAAAAATATGACCAATCTACTGACTGCAAGCATTCTGTTAATTGAAAAGCCCAACTTGGAATAACTTTACTTAAAATTTACAAGAAAACCTTTGTTACATGTACTTAAATATTTGAGTTCACACAACATTCTTTACTTAAAAATATATGCATCACGTTACATATATTTTTAAGTAAAGAATGTAACGTGAACTCAAATATTTAAGTACATATAACAAAGGTTTACTTGTTAATTTTATGTAAAATTATTCCAAGTTGGGATTACTTAAAAAGTATGACGCAAAAATGGTGCATATATATTTTAAGTAAATCCAACACAGTGCAGGCCATGTGAGATCAAAACAAATCTTAGTTCTGTTAACTTAACATTTAAGCTCAATTATACAGTATATAAAAATAAGACAATTAAATGAGTTGAACCAACCATTTTTACTTATTTTAGATCTTCAGCTATTGGTCTGATTACTGCACTGCTCCAGTACATTAAGTGTCTTAAAAAAAATTCAACATGCAAATCACACACAATAAAGCATTTAACTTTATTATTTTTTTATTTATTTTTATGCCAAAGGCTTGAAAGCCTGAAACCACACTTGAAATGTAACAAAATGTATCAAATCGACAAATGGAAAATCACTTTTAACAGGTCACTTTTTCACCTTTGCAATACTTCTCAAAAGATTTACATTTTTCCAACATTTACTTTTGGAACATACAAAAAACCTCTTAAAGGACAATTCCGGTGAAAAATATAAAGACAGTACATAACGCGTATACAGGCAGGACTCAGGAGCCATCTTGGAAAACAGTCATGACTAGTCGGGCCACGAACGCCGTGCTAAGTGAGATGAACTTTGACTTGGAATCTCATATGGTCCATTGTTTCCAGAAGAAACTATTTTAATAAATAGATATAATTCATAAAGGTCCATGTAATTAGTTTCACAAACGTAATTCCTATCGACCAGCTCACTTAGCACGGTGTTCGTGACTCGGCTAGTCGAGTTTTCCAAGATGGCTCCTGCCTGTATTCGCCATAGACATAATAAATACATCGACGCCCTATTGGCCGCTGGAGCGTCGTCAACGGCACCGCCATATTGCGGATGGCAACTTTTCCATATCTCTCATACCGGGAATTGAGAAAAATGCCTTTTTCGTGTGCTGCTTGAGGCTGTACAAATCGCCACACAATTGAAAACAGCTCTCCAGGAATTACCTTTCACAAGCAAGACTGAACATTTGTTTCTGGTTGTATTTGGTCATGATATAACCATTGTTGAGATTCATACGCTGATTGTTGATGTCTGTGTGTGTTATGATAGATTCACATTTTGTGCTCATGTTTGTTAAAATCTTCTAACTGATTGTTGCAATGTTGTCAGATCTCATGCACCAGAAACACAGGGTTTAAGATTAAAATATATTAATGGTACAACACAATTGTTAGATTCAAAAGACATCAGTGAATCAGTCTATTTAATGATGGTTACAAAATCACCAGTAACCATCACCACCTGATCTCAGTTCACTTTAGCTTCCTTTGCTACTGCTAATGTGTTTTGACACACACACTATCACAGCAGCCAAAAAAGACAAAATTCATAACAAGAGTTAATAGACCAACTAATGGAAACGCTGATCACTGTTATGGTAACAGTTGAAACAAATGAAACAGTTTAACCCATGTTAATTCTCAATAAAACTTTTGTAGAAGTCTGACAGAAATAAAGTGAGTCTGGTTAGTAATAAGTGAAGCTGGTAATGCTGTTTGTGGAGTTGTTTAATCCTCCTCTGCTGAGATCTTCACAGATTTAATGTCTTCTTTTCTCTTCAGTTGATTTCATCTAAGACTGTGTCTGAAGTCAGTTGTAGTTCTTGTGTTTCTGCTCGTCTCTTTTTCTGTTCTATTCTTTCCTTCAGTGATTCTGCTTGTTAACAGGCTTATTATGGCTGAACTTACTTCATATTTAATATACACAGATTTTGTGGCTCAGATAAGGTCCAGTTCTGGTTTATTTCTTTACTCTTGGCTGACATGTGGCATTGCTATGGCCTGCTTGTGGCCCAGATCTGGCAAACAGAAGCGGGCCACCCAAGGACCGTCATTCAATACTGCATGTGGGCCAGATCCGCTTTCCACGGGTGCCAGATTTGGGCCGGATCTGGGCCGACATAATGTTGCTATGTGGGATGATTGTATAATTGTACTTATGATATTATATGACTATACTATTCATTACTATTTTATTTGCTGTATACTGTTTGTTTATTTTATTGACTAAACTATTTACTATTACTTCTCACTTTATCTTATATTTACTATTTGCATTGCACTGTAGTTGTACCATAACATATGTATTACCATAAAGGATCCATCAGTTATCTTTGTTATTGCTAAAATGGGTCAATCACAGAACATGCTTTTTCTACAATAAGAAAACTTTATTTCAGCCAGATTAGGGCTGCACGTTTTCAAGTTTTTCATTAACCGTTAACCGAGGCCCTTAGCGGTTAATACTCGGTTAACCAAATAAATAAATAAATACAACTTATTGTTATTAACCATAGTGTGCGCCAGGGATGGAAATTAACTGTTTTGTCCACCGGCCACTGTGGCTGGTGCCACTCAATGTTTTTACCAGGCACTTTCTTGTTTTTAATCGACAATGTGTAACTGCATGTGAAAATTAATACTACAAGATCTACAATACTTAAGCAGTTTATTTAATCTCAAGTCTCAATGAAATAGGCTGCTGGCATTTTTCTCTTTCTCTCTTATAGCCTACACACACAAACCATGAACTGATAGTCATTTCAGTTCGCATTTATGAGGAAAACACAATGCGGACGTGAGCGCTGTGAAAGTGGCACTAAAAGATGCTTTAAAACTTTCACAGCTAGACATCAAACAGAAAGCACAAAACCTTTCTTTAAAGTGAATTTCGTTTTTTGTATTAATTGTATCTTAATTTTAATCAATGTTTCATCAACCAATTGCCTGGATTTAATAAGTAAGAATTAAATATAGCAGACAATATATAATCACGAAACGGAGGCGCCAGCGCGTGAACTGGAGCTCGTCTCATAAATGAACCGAAACTTAGTATAAGGTAGCCTACTCGCCTCACAGACATGTCTAACAGAATAATTCAAAACGAAAGAAAACAGACACAGACTGCTCTCTGCTTGTAATCCGTATGAAATGTGCATTTCTCTCTGGCGCGTTCACTACTGCGAAGATCACGATCAGCATCGTCAACTTCATCTTTGCAACTGACACGGACAAAGAAAATAGGCTTGTTTATTAATAAATAATTAAAATATCTCCTTGCTATATTTTACATATTCATAACTTTTGCCGGTTCTTTGTGACAGATTTTAGGAGCTTTATTGGCAGCGCCACCCTTACATGAGAGCATCACTGCACCCACCAGAATAGCCGTTTTTTTTTTTTTTGTTAAGGATTTGTTAACTGTTTCGTTTAGTGGAAAGCACATTCACTGAGTTGTCAGTGTCTGCTCGTTTATTCAAACTAATTTGTCCTATAACAGACGAACGTCGCATGATGCTATTTTTATTTTCCCGCCACGGTGGCCGGTAGGTGAAGCGAGTTTACCCGCAACAACACAAAATCACTCGCATCTGGCTGGTGGCGCGCGGCTGCTAATCCCTGGTGTGCGCGCCGCAACCCCGAGATACAGACACACGAGAAAGGGGTAGTTTATTTTTAACACCTTTAATAACTGGTTGGACCACATTTGAAACGAAATTAATTTATAGAAATAAAACACTGTGGTAAGGACAGCTGTTAAAGTAGGTCACTGACTTTTGCGCCGTTCGCGGCCTGTGAACAAGGCCCTAGAATTTAATGCAGTCATATTATAGCACACTTTATTTTAGAAACTTTGTGCAAAGAATCAGTCAAATTAATGGCGGTCTCTGGTGGTGCAAAAATGTATTACAACTAAATGCAATGCACGCCATTGACGCCAATTAACCGAGCAAACTGTTTCACTCGGTTAAGCAATTTTTAAACCATGGACCCCTAAGCCAGATACATGACAAGCCTGAGCTTAGACAATTCCTTATTAAAAAATATTGTATACGTCTATAAAATTTGCTTGTCATCTATCATATTATATGAAATAAAATTTTCTTATTGTGGAAAAAGCATTTTCTGTGATTGACCCATTTTAGCAATAACAAAGATAACTGATGGATCCTTTATGTTATGGTACAACTACAGTGCAATGCAAATAGTAAATATAAGATAAAGTGAGGTAATAGTAAATAGTTTAGTCAATAAAATAAACAAACAAAAAGTATACAGCAAGTAAAATAGTAATGAATAGTATAATTACATAATATCATAAGTACAATAATACAATCATAAAAATATTGATAATAGCAATATTAATAATAATAGCAATAGACATATCAATTACATAATATAGACAATAAAAAATAAGTTAAATAGTGACTTATATTTAACTCTTTTTTGTAAAATGTCAGTTTTATTGATCAGTAATAGCCATTATAACAGTATAAGTAGCCTTAACGGTAGGCCTATAAGAAGCTACAAGACAAGAAATTAAGTAAATGATTCAGTCAAACACACAGGACACAATGTTAAAATAGCCTAAATATAAAGTTATGAAACTTCACTTTGCCCTCAGCCAAAACGATTTGCCAGGGAACATAGATTAGGCAAGGCAAGGCACTTTTATTTATAAAGCACGTTTAAAACAGCCACTGCTGACCAAAGTGCTGTACAGTCAGTCCAAAAAATATAAAATACATAAATACACCAACCAACACAAACACAACATAAGCCTTTCATAAAGCGCATCATAAAATTACATTTGACCAAACGCCAAAGAGAAGAAATAAGTCTTTAGTAAAGATTTAAAACTATCAACAGTGGAAGAAAGCCTTATATGATCCGGCAAATCATTTCACAAACGTGGAGCAGCGACAGAAAAGGCACGATCCCCTTTTAGTTTTAGTCTTGATCGTGGCATAGTAAGCAACAACTTGTTCGAGGACCTTAGATGTCTAGAACATTTCCTGTGGAGAAGGTCCGTAATGTATTGAGGCGCCTGACCATTTAACCCCTTAAACACGTATAATAATATCTTGAACTTGACACGGTATTCGACCGGCAACCAGTGTAGCGAAGCAAGAACAGGCGAAATATGTTCCCTCTTTCGAGTACCAGTAAGAAGCCTGGCGGCAGCGTTCTGTACCATTTGTAGGCGGGATAAGGAAGACTTAGCCACCCCCAGGTACAGCGAGTTACAATAATCCAGCCTAGATGTAATAAAGGCATGGATAACTATCTCTAAATCTTTTACTGTTAAAAATGCCTTTAATTTCGCAATAGATCTCAAATAATAAAAGCTACTCTTCACCACTGAGTTAATTTGTTTGTCAAATTTAAGGCCGTTATCAAAAATCACCCCCAAGTTCTTAGTGTGAGAACGAAAGTTCCCTCTTAAAGGACCCAGTTGTTTTTCAATCTGTATAGTAGAAGCTGGCGAGCCAAAAACTACAATTTTGGTTTTAGAATCATTCAGTGTTAAAAAATTAGCCGCCAGCCAGCCTCTTACCTCCTCAAGACAGTTCAGCAAAGACTTTATATCATAATTGTCCTTATTTTTCAAAGGGAGATACACCTGTGTATCATCTGCATAAAAGTGATATGGAATATTGTGCTTTTGAAAAATTGAGCCTAAAGGGAGCAAATACATCGAAAACAACAGCGCGCCCAAAATAGACCCCTGAGGAACACCACAAGTTAATGGTGTAGAGGAGGAAGACAAATTCCCAACCTCCACAGAAAATGTTCTATCAGAAAGATACGATTTCAGCCAATTCAACGCGGTACCTTGAATTCCTACACAGTTATTCAACCGTTCCAGCAGGATAACATGATCAATGGTATCAAATGCAGCACTGAGGTCCACAAGGAACAAAATTGCACACACTGTAAAAAATGATTTTTTGACCTTGTAAATAAAGGTAGCATGATTTAAGTAAATTTTACAAACAAATCATATTTATTCTTTTTACTTCAAAATGTCACGTTTAATTCAATATGGTACTTGAGGCTTCGTTTTAATTTATTGTACTTAAATACATAAATAAATTCAACTGGAACTGCCCAAGTAATATTTACTAGTGTTTTGTCATCTAATGAACTAATGCAAAAAATGACGAACGCAAGTAAAACTTACTCCAAGAAGCCAGGCAATCCAAGCGCATGCGCATTGATTTCTTGGTTCAGAATCAGATTCAGAAGTGGCGCGAAGAAGAAAGCAACGGAAACTTTTCTCGAAGACTGATGTGATTTTTACACGGTAAGTTATGAAATATTTGTTCATTTGGTCAATTTAGTTACATTTGCAGAACCTATCTGCAGTCCTGGTGGTTAGTAAAGCGTTAAGTTAACTGTTAACAGTGTTGAGTTTGCATAACTTAAACATCCGTTATTAGCAAACGCCATCTTTGTCGAAAACAGTTGTCTTGTATTTTACATATAGGTTAATAAACACGTTAATATACGGAGACGTTTGATGTAGGCTACAGTGAATTTTAAAATGAACTTTGCCCGACGCTTCGAGACAAATAGCTATAGAAAGCGTCCAAGGGTGTGTTTATTTTATCTGTGTGAATAAATAATTGTGACCTTGCATGTTATCTGAATTATAAATGAAAGTTTAAATTAAAATTGGACATGTAACTTAGGCCTACAGCCTTGGAAGTCGCGGTTAACGTTACGAGCCTGGAATGATAACTCACCCGTGCCCAGCATGGGCCATTAACTTTAAACGTGACTGAGAACTGTTAATCCCCCATTAATCCAAATCAATAGACTGCTTTGTTTTATCGATAAAATAGATAATCATATGATGCATATAATCAAGTTAAAGAAGAGATTATATTGAACCTATAACGTTACAATTAACTATACTTGAACATTTATTGTTGATGCTTAGGCTACTTGAATGCAGTTGTTCCAAAACAAATTAACTGTTCATATTTCAAATCGATAAGATCAGTATATTTATTCAAAATTGGTAAAACATATATTTCTGACTTTAACATTTCTAATGTTTTCACAGATTGCACTCACTATTCAAGCTCCATGCAAGGTAAGTTGGCAATAAATCTTACTGCCTACAACACTGATTAACCTTGCAGTATGACACAGATTTCAATAGATTTTTGGCTATAGCCACACACATATACATGGTGTGTGTGTATATATATATATATATACAGTATATATATCACTTCAAAAGATACAGTAAACACAGATCTAGCAGCACTACATTTTCATATGTTTCATATTTTAAAATTGAAACATATGTTAAAATGCATAATTAAATCTTAAAGGGATGTTTCATGTCTGTCATGTGATTTCCCTGTTTGTCATGTGATCCTGCCATGTGTCTTGTCATTGGTTAATCATCTGTTCATTGTTCACAGGTGTCCCTTGTCTTATCATTGTGTGTATTTAAGCCCTCATGTTTGCCATGTGTCTTTGACAAGTATTGTTGCTGTAATCTCTGGAGTAAGTGTGTGGTCTTGTTTCTACCATAGCATGCATTAAATAGTGTTTATTTCGAATTGAATAAACTGCATTTGGGTTTGCAACGCTTGCCTCCAGTGGACTACACAATTACAGAGGCAAAAAAGTGTTTGTTTGACCACTAAATCTTAAAAGTTACATCTTATTTCCTTTGTATTAGATCAAGAATGAGTTCAGGAGGATAACCACAATTCCCCTGGAGTCAACCTTTCTGCAAAAACTGGACCTCTACACTCCAAAGCTCCTGGATTTGTTTAAAATGAAGGGTGGGGATGCTGGCATAAAAATTCGAAGTGTACTAGATTCACTCTGC
This sequence comes from Semotilus atromaculatus, assembly GCA_031834385.1. NCBI lineage: Eukaryota > Metazoa > Chordata > Actinopteri > Cypriniformes > Leuciscidae > Semotilus > Semotilus atromaculatus. The sequence goes on along the minus strand of JAULUF010000009.1, from coordinate 20,621,137 downwards.
CAGGTAAATTTATGTATTGCACATCTGATATCCTGCTGCTTGCTGATTTTATAGATATGCAGTTGTATGTAGATGGAAGTGTACATTGTTCATGTTTGCTCTTACTTTTGTTTTTTAAAAGCAAATTGAAGATAAGAGAGATGCTGTGATTCGCTGCCTTCTTTCCTACCTGGGAGAGTCATCTGAAGAGCTCATTGAAGTCTACCAGGTACATTAATGCATAAATTAAAGTTGGTTTGATTTTATACATGTACAGTCCTGCAAAAGTCTAAGGCACATTACTATTTTCATGCCCATTATTTTTTTTTTTCAAATCTTTGTGCTGTATTTTGTCAACTCAAAAGGTTCTACATAGCACGAACATGGTTATTTAGCTTGTATTCACAGGAGAAGCACTTTAAGTCCTATATAGCACCAAATCTTGGTGCTTCAGTGGTTATTTTAATACCCCTTTTCCAGAATGAACCGGGTATTAGTTCAGAGCTAGTGCTATTGCCGGTTTTAGAGAGGGAACGACTGACAAGCTTTCGATGAACTGGTTCGCCTTTCCACAGGCTAGAGCCAGAGCCAGGTCTTACGTCACCGTATACATCATCTTTCCCAACAACGCTAGCACGACAGCAACAAACACACCAAGCTTGTTCGGTTATGAAAGCATTTTAAAGGCTATGCCACTTTAGATTTTTTACACAAGTGCCTTAAAGGGTTAGTTCACCCAAAAATGAAAATTAAGTCATTAATTACTCACCCCCATGCTGTACTACCCCCGTAAGACCTTCGTTCATCTTCGGAACACAAATGAAGATATTTTTTATTAAATTTGAGAGCTGTATCACTACCACATAGGCTGCCTAAGGGACTGGCTCTTGACAGCCCAGAAAGTCAATGAACAAAATGTTTAAATATTCCATGTGACTACAGTGGCTCAACTATAAGTTTATCAAGCGACGAGAATACTTTTTGTGCGAAAAAACAAACAAATAACGACTTTATTCGACTATTCCTTTTCCTTGTTGGCCTGAAACGAGACTTCAATAGATTTCCATGACGCATGTGCGAGAACTTTACTGAAGCTAGTTGAAGGAGATCGCAATTCTCGCGCATGCGTCATGGAAATCTCTTAATGTCTCGTTTCAGGCCAACAAGGAAGAAAGGCCCCCCCTCCCTTTCCTTTTTATGTAATGACAGATTTAATGATGATGAGACCAAATCTGTGTGGGGCACTTATCACATAAAATTAAAGAGAACATGCAATTGGTGTACATTATTGTAACCATTTTGCTCTTATGTTTTTGACAGGATGTAAGCAGAGACATGATTAAAGATAACATCACTAATCATGTCATGAAGATCATTGTGCTGGGCAACACTGCAGGAGAGGAGGATGCCAACATCGCTGTTGTCATTGAGGGAACTGAGGTGCTGTTGGGATGTAAGAATCTCACAAATGCGTGCCTTCTGCTGATGGGCTCCATTTACGCCCTGAATTTAAGCTATCCACCAAAGCTGAGAAACACTTTTGAAGTCTTTCAAAAAATCTTTCTTGGGCTGGATGCTTTAAAGTTTTCTCCAAAAGTTAGTTCTTTGCATAGAAAACTACTAATGTAAGCCTGCTAGTTGGCTTTTTTCTTTTCTTTTCTTTTTTTTTTAATTTATTTAATTTGACAATTTTTGCATTTGTTCAGCAAGTGAGTGCTCTAAAAAGTTGCATAATTTAAATTCGAGCAAAGTTTGTAGAGCAAAGTTTGTACTGTTAAATAGAAACCTTGTAATGCAGTCTAGTGTAAATAATGCAGTGCTGCTAAAGAAAACAGAAGCAGAGTTTTATTACAATGTTGTATGTGAGATCAGTTAAGCATCTTGCATAAAATGTTTGGTCTGTTATAACCTACACAGACATTGAAACATCTGTGATAGTTTAAAGATGCTGAACAATTTTGGTCGTGTTTTTGGCCAATAGCAGTTAATCTTAATGTGTCTTCATTTTTGTGCACTTGTTTTTCAAGAACTTAATTAAAATAAAACTGTAAAACAGAAATGTCTTGGTTTTTATTTTATTTTATTTTATATATATATTATTGAACATATAATTTGTATTATTAATGGTAAGTAATGTTTACGTAATATTTAAAGTAAAGGTTACTCAAGATAAATAAAAAAATATAACTAGGATTCTCATGTAAATTTAAAAAAAAAACTCAATACATTTTTATAAGCTTTACTTAAGTAAAATATACAGATAAAGAGTCAATAAAACTGAATTGGAAAATCCAAGTAAATTTAACTTAAACATTTCTAATTAAGACTGCTAGTAAATGTTTGTAAATTTTACTAGCCTTTTCTGAGTGAGATTTGTTAGCAAGGTTTTTTCAAGTAAATTCTACTCCAAATTTTTTACAGTGCAGTTACCTGAATCCACAGCAAGCAATAGATCATTCAACACCTTCAACAAGGCTGACTCTGTACTGTGATATTTTCTAAAACCAGACTGAAATTTGTCTAATAAGTTATTCTCACTTAAAAATACCGTCAATTGATGGAAAACAGCCTTTTCCATTACTTTTGATAAAAATGATAATTTTGAAATTGGACGATAGTTATCCAAAATAAAAGGATCAGAACTGGCTCTTTTACGGAGAGGGTTCACTACTGCATGTTTCATGATTGCTGGGACGGTACCTTGAGAAAGGCTGCTGTTTATAATAGTTAAAACAAAAGGTTCAACTACACATAGGACTTCCCTAAAAAGACGAGGAGGCATCACATCCAAGGAACAAGAGGAAAGCTTCATTTTGTTGATAAGCTCAACAAGAAAAGTAGAAGAAATAGGCTCAAACTCAGTTAAACAGGCTGAAGATGGCTCGTTAACAGGTGTATTAAAATCAAATTTGGGGATGCAAGAGCGAATAATACTAACTTTATCCACAAAATTTTTTAGAAACGCATCGCAGATTTCAGGTGTCGCATCAGGATATGAAAGTGAATTTGGGTTTAGTACATTATGTATTGTACTAAACAGAATCTTTGGACTATGAGCATGCTCTGCTATCAGGTTGGAAAAATATTTTTCCCTAGCAGCCTTAACAGAGTGCTGGTAGCTCACCATGTGATGTTTCATAATTTCATAAGATACTTGGAGCTTATCTTTCTTCCACTTTCTTTCGGCTTTCCTCCATTCCTGTCTAGAGGCACGAGTATCCTTGTTAAGCCAAGGTTGCGACCTCAACTTCCGTTTCTTGATTTTAAATGGAGCAACCACATCCAAAACATTACCACACAGAGTGTTAAAATAATTAAGTTGGTCATTAATAGACATGTCTGAAAATGAGGACACAGTAAGGCAAGCATCCCTAACAAATGCATCTTCAAATTGTTTAGATGTAGCAGAATTAACAGACCGGATCTGACAATCACAGGACTTGACATTGAGCTTTGGAGTATTGAGTACAGTGTTAAACAATACTGGCTTATGATCTGATATACATAATTCATCAATCTCTATATTACTGACAGAAAGACCTTTTGAAATCACCAAATCAAGAGTATGGCCTTGTTTATGAGTAGCTTCTGTGATGGACAGAGTGAGATTAAAGGAGTCAATGATTTGAAGAAATTCCTTAACCAAAGGATGAGAGGGACAACAGACATGTATGTTAAAATCGCCTAAAATTAATAGTTTGTCAAAATACAGAACCCTAGAGGATAAAAAATCTGAAAATTCCTGCAGAAACATCTTATTGTAATAGGGAGGTCGATAAATCAAGGCACAGAGAAGAGCATCCTCTGTACTAATCTTAAGTACTTGAACTTCAAAACTACTAAAAGTGTCCATTGATAATAAACGACACTTAATTAATGACACTTAATTGATTAATGAGACCAAAGATCGCCCGTTAGATAGGGCGAATTATATCTCATGTTTAACCACTAGACTAGAGACATCCGAGCCAGCGGCACACGTCAGAAGCACTAGCCGAGGTACGGCTGTTCCAGGCGGGGTACATGAGCGCTGAGCACCCGCTGATCTTGCGGTGATCTCCTGGATTTCACTCCGAACTCCGAAAACGTCAGATACAGTTTTTAAATAGGCGCTATCTTTATAAATAAACCACAGATTTGAGCTTTAAACAACTACATTGTCGACTGAAAAAGTATTAAAACTACATTTCGTGACACAATAACAGTAGTATTTTTAAATTTCGCTGCCTTTCTCCTCTGACCGTTACTAATTATATCATGACCAAACCAGAAACAAATGTTCAGTCTTGCTTGTCGAGGCCTGTGTTCTGAAATTAAGTTTAAAAGTTAATTTCTTGACCAAAAATGCAATAAACGATCGAGTGTACCTTAAGTTAAAAAAAAAGTTAAGCTTACCTCTTTTCAGCGTCTTCACATTATGTGCTTCACAAAATGGCTAAAATTTTTGGCTGGAAGGCATCACGGGAAATTGCATATCACGTGGCTCGTATAGTTACTTAAAATGTTATGCTCCATTTACTTAATTTTTAAGCAATTATTGTAGTACTTGACATGACTTATGTTTTTTTCATTTTATTTATGCATACATTTAAGTTCACCTATTAACTTATATTTTTGTGTAACACTGGAATTAGTAGTGTTACAACTAGCCCCGTGTTACAACCGTCCCCGGTCTCCCCTATATGTTAAGTAGAGGTTGAAAAGTTACGTATACTTAATTTTTTGTGTTTAATCTAATTAATTTTATAAGTAATGGTTGTTCAGCCAACGAATCGTTTTTTAGAGTGTAGTGTCAAAGTGAATATAGTTGCCATTTGTGCAGTTGGTTCTGTAAGTATACATGGATAAGCAAATCATTATTGATTGGTTGTAAAAATAACAGTACTAACATGTCTCTGGAGGTACCTGTAGCCCATACTGTCAACAGGAACCCTTAGAGTTATGATACATCAGTGTTCAATAAAGACAGCGTTTGTGCATATTGAGATTCCCTGGCATGTTCTGACAGCAACATTATAATGACTTTAAAGTCTGTAAATCTGTCTGCAAAGCTTCCAGCCATTGTACAATAATTTTCATTTGCACCATTCACTTATGAGAAACTGTATGCACTCTATTGTGTCTCTTGTCATAATTAAGCTGTGCTGAAGTGTGCGAGCAAACCATGCAGTCGGGTTGGTAAATCTGTACCTGATCCTTGTATGCCATATATGCAACAGCATCCCTCTCCCCATCTCTCTCTCCTTCAGGCCCTGCTGATGACTCATCGGCCAGCCTTATTAAGGTCCCAGAGAGACTATGAGCACGTGCTCAGCTCTGGACTATGCCATGCTAATTATTTTACTGCACATGCCTTCAAATAGAGGGGGAAAATGTGTTTAAATATATAACACAATATATATAAAAAATGTTGTTCATTTACTTTTATTCATTTTAAGCATTTAGTAATTTATTTGTAATAAACACTTTAAGTTGGCTATTTAAAAAGTGTTAGGACTGTGTATATGTTAAATGATGTTGTAAAACATATGCGTAGAGTGTGATGTCACAGTGCTCAAAAAAGAGAGAAAAACATTCGTCCGCAGCCGTTCTACTCCTGACCGCAAATCTACCGTCAGTGTTGTAACTTGTAGGTATAGGCACTAGCAGGTTTTTATGTGTTCATTTCTATTGCATTACGATCGAATTACGATTGAAAGCAGTATCAATGTTCAATAATGTAAAAAATATGTGCAGTCAAGTTCGGGTGTGTGTTTAAATGAGTTTTCTTACCGATACGCTTGTTGTGATTCTTATTCCAGTTTAATGCACATATGTAAGCTATGTATCGTTACTTTTGCAACGACTCTATTATTCCAGTCATAGAACAGCGCTCTCTGACTAGAATCCAGCGCTGACAAGAATCAGCATTCACGCACTCAAAAATACTGTATGTTTCGCGCTGACAACAATCCAGCGCTGGCTAGAATCACGCAGCGAGGAATGGAAAGTTGACAACCCAGTAAACACATTTACGTTGTGGCAACGTCTGTGGCACGTTGCATTTTTGCTAGGGCAACGTCGCTGTCTACGTGCTCGCAACATTGTAACAACGTAGAATTGTAAGACGCGGCAGCCCAGTAAACACAATTACGTTGTGGCAACGTCTGTGGCACGTTGCATTTCTGCTAGGGCAACGTCGCTGTCTACGTGCTCGCAACATTGTAACAACGTAGAATTGTAAGACGCGGCAGGGCTGTAACAACGTTGTTGCGCGACATTCAGCAACTGAGAGACGACGTTCTGACAATTAAATTTTTTAATATGCTAGATATAGATATCCCTCATAGCATGTTATGTTTTGTGGTTAATTTTTAATTAGTCAAATGTTAGATAATTTTATACTTTTTAAATATTGTTTATCATTATTTAAGCTAACAAATTAATAATCAACACCTGCAAGTGTACACCCAGCAAACATTTGGACGTTTAATGACCGTTGAAAAAATAGTTCCAAAATGAAAGTTGAACGGACGTCTTCGACGCAATCTGACCGTGAATTCCACGTCTCTTCTGCGCGTCCCTGGACGTCTAAATGCGTCGTCATCTGTGTGTTTAAATGTGTTGCTGCATAATTTAAGTGTATAAGCCTGCATATAAAATAATCACACACCTATTGTGTAACATCGTGAAAAACAATGAAGTATGAGGTTTCCACGACAAAGGTTCTAAAAAGGTCCAAAATTTGTCCAGTCAGACCTGAACGTCAATAAAACGTTTTAATCACCTGTACATCACAAACAAGAACACATTATTTGTGGACATAAGCAAAAAATAAGCATGTTCTGATTTAGCACAACATTTTATTGATCTTGAATAGCCAAAATCTCTAAATTGTTTTCAATGTTTAACATTTGTTAACCAAACTAAAATACCAATTACAAAATACTGAATATTTATATAAAGGGATAGTTCACCCAAAAATGAAAATCCTTTCATTTACTCACCCTCATGTTCCAAACATGTATGAGTTTCTTTCTTCTGCTAAACACAAAAGAAGATATTTTGAAGAATGTTTGTACCATTATTGGAGAAAAAATTATTATGGTAGTTAATGGGAACCATCTGCTTGGTTACAAACATTCTTCCAAACATCTTTGTGTTTAGCATAACATAGAAAGGTATACAGGTTTGAAACATAAGGTTGAGTAAATTATGACTATTTTCATTTTTGGGTGAACTAGGGGTGTAACAATATATCGTGTCACAATTTGTCGCAATACAAAAATGCAACAATATGTATCGTTGATAGTGACAATATGTATTGTGTATAGTTCACCCAAAATCTAAATGACTGTGTGAGAAAAAGTTCAAGTTTAGTTACCAGTAAAAAGTGGCCTACATAATTTAAATATAATAAAAAATAATTCTGTATTATCAGCACCAAGTCCAAGCCTATTCATTTACACTGTAGTGAACTTATTTCTTCTAAAGTGTAGAAGATTCAGAAGCTAAGACCAGGAGACTCGGCTGTATCTTTTGCAGGTTCTTTATTGCACACACGAGCTGGCGTTGCTGTAGTCTTTACAACGCGTCGTCACAAGTCTAACTAAAGTCTAACAAGTCTAACTAACAAGGAAACATTTTCCTTACATTTATCTCTTTACAAAGGGGAGGGGTTTACAAGGCATGTAAATGACATAAACAAGTTTGGGAAACTAGTTCTAGACCGAGACTGTTGCCCCTCCTAATCCACTCAACGTAACTATTCATACCGGGTGATTCAAGAACTGGACCAAGAGTTTCAGTAATCTGCTTACAATAGAGGGAAATAGGAATGTCAGGAAGAAGCAATTAAGAGTATCAGTAATCTGACAAATACAGAAAGACAGGATTTGCCAGATTCTCTTTCTGGAAAAACTGTTTCACAGCTGATCCTAACCTGCAATTAACATTCTCAATTATATTTTGGTATTGGAAACTAAATTAAACATTTAATAAATTTCAAGTCCCCCTTTGGGAGTTCTAAATAACTCCCACACTATATACAAATTTAAACATTTAAAGTTCATTCTTGTAACTTGTGATTGTTACAGGCACATAGCTTGCTCTGTGTTGATGTTTCTGCAATTGCATGCAGACACAGAAACAAAACATGCATTAGGGTCCGTGAAATTCTTACGGAAGAATTAACTTCAGTCATCTGGTTTAATTTTGCTGAAAGATCAAGACTGTCTTGTTGAACCACCATGTTTGTGCACAAGTGAGTCATGGAATGCAGCCATCTTTGGGTGTGGCCTGCAACGTTCTTTCCAGCAAACAAGAATTCTGGAGTCTACATGTTGTACGATGTCCTGATGGTTAGTTGTAGTACGACAATCTTGATCATGTTGATGGATGACTGAAGGTTCCGTAAGTCGGTTTCTGCGTTGTGTATTTTTTTTTCTTTTCTTTATCCTTTTGTGATAGTTGGCTCGGCAGTGGGTCTCATTGTTTTCTAGAGGTTGTGGCTTCATACGCAGGTGAGGAGGTCGTGAGTATTTGTCTCGGGACAGCCATCAAGTGGTATCTGCACAAAGGAAGACAGAAAACAAAAGACAGGAGAGCAGTATTGGTTCAAACACTAGGGTTGTAAACTTTTCCGAGTCTGCTATTGTTGTTCTGCTATTGTTGTTCCTTCTTTCCCTATTTCTTAATTATTTTGACACCTAAAGAAACAGTGAAGTGAGGATTGACTAATGGATGGGGAAGGCCTATGGGGGAGTCTTTGCCGAAGGGGTGGCCACCGAATTTCGGATCTTCCCTTCAGTTCCTCACTGTTTCGTGTCCTATCCTATCTCTGTTGGTGTGTACGTAAGCGTAACACAATCGTGATTCATTTCTCCTTCATCCTCCAACAAAAACTTCAGTCATTTGCAGACATCATACATGAGGATGGAACAATGTTCCGACATTATTGTGGACACTGCATGAGGGCATTTTACGTTTACAGTCTGACCTAACACTATAAAGGCCTGTGCTGTAAAATAACATTTAAGGCTGTGAGTCTACTTAAACAGTGTCCCCCCAAAAGAAAGCTGAGACAGTCACTTTCCTTTTGTCCTATTAAACAAAAATAAGTCTTTCATCTTTGTTGTAAGTTACTGGGGAAATTAAGCACTCACAGGCCTGAATGGTTAACACCTAAAACAGCTGCCCAACGCGCTTCATGACGAGGGGAGGGGCTGCTTCAGAGTAGTAAGCAGACTGAGCAGGAGCTGAGTAACATTGTTAACCTCTCTAAAGTTGTTATTTTTTTCTGCATTCTTTTCTCCAATGTCCAGGCTTACCACAATAATAACAACTGCCCTCTCTCTTAGGACATTTACGTTTCTGTTGGTTCTCTGTGTTGACCTTAAAGGAAGATGCTGCCATTTTTACTCTTGCCCTGACATCAGAGTCTCTTTCCCAAGTAGCTAAACTGTCTAGGTTACTTTGCAGGGTTCTAGTGGACCATGTGACGTCTAAGAAAGGCAATGCATTTCTATGCTCTGACAAAAGACCATGAAACCATGTGCGAACTAATGGTCCATTGTCATTTAACACCTTCTCTGATGTGTCTGATAATCCACTGTAAGCTGCAGCTGACTGACACAATCTTTCTGTGAATTCACTAACATTTTCATCATTCTTCTGTACACAACTAGTTTCTTTGACCAGTCCACTTTTGGTCCAACAATATATTTTAACACTCTCAGAACTCCCTCTCTCAATTCATCTTTTCTGGCATGTTGAAACTCAGAAGTAACAGCAGACTCAAAACTGTTGAATTCAGATTCAGTTAGAATTTGTGACATGAGCTGTGTGACTTCTGTGTGCCAACGACATGTCATAGAGACGCATTTTACAGATCAATGCTCTTCTAAATTCAGAAAAATGTGTGCGTGCTGAGGGTAAGTTCTGGGACAGTCTATCGATGTCTTTAGGTCCTAAATTTGCATTGACTGCTTGTAACTGCAGTATGGGGGTTACAGATGGAACTGTATCAATCCCTTTTGCCCTACTCTGAGCCTTTTGTCTTGCTCCACACACTTCAACTGCATTTACAGCTTTATCTATCAAACCAGAATTTCTAGTGTTTTCTAGTCTACAGAAAGACTGTAAATCAGAATAGTTTTCATCTGACTGTTGGTCTTCAGAGTCATATTTGGTTGAGGCCTGGTTATGGCCCACCTTGTCTGTGATACGGGAAACTCGAGTGTGTAATTGTTTGTTCTGTTCATTTAACTTAGCAATACACATAGCTTGTTCTTGTGCAATGGATAAGCTAAATTCTCTCTGACAACAAATAATGCCTTTTGTGTTTTTCTTCCTGATACATGCACCTAACACCTTCTTGCATTCTTCAATAGACCAAACTTTGTCTGGATCAATACCAAATTTATTTGTCAAATCCAATCTAACTGACTCAGTGGAGTCCATTTGCTCTCCAAACAATGACTTGAACTCACTGTCTGTCCATAAAGGGTTAGCTAGTCCACGTTTCTCAGTTGGAATCAGTCTAGCATTTTTCCTAACCATTTTGTGATGTTCTTTATCACACAATCAAAAACTAAAACTTCTCTGATCAAACAGAGGCTACACTCGTTAACACAGATCAACTGTTGTTAATCTTCCTTGTTACCAACACATCACAAACTATTAGCATGTTACGCTAATCTTCCATAAAAGAAAATGCAAAGGATCTTTCACCTTCCCTAACTTTAGAGGATAAAAACAAAATAACTAGCACGTAAATCTACTCTTCCCTGAAAGAAATGCAAAGGATATTTCACCTTTTCAACTTTTAGAGGATTAAAACAAAATAACTAGCACGTAATTCTAATTCTTCTCTGTGAACAGAGGTTATCACCAATATTAACACGTAATGTTAACTTTCCCTAACTTTAGAGGATATCTTCTCTAGCAACGTAGAGGCTTACAAATATTAACATGTAATGTTAATCTTCCCTGCCTGACAAACAGAGGATAAAAACTTTCATCTCTAAAAGAAAACTCTTAAAGGGTAACTTTGTTAACAAAACACTACAGCTGTCTGAAAACACTTCTCTGACGGCCCAGAGGATAACACATTTGTACTGGTCTGTAGAGGTTCTTTGAATAGAGTGAAACTCACCAAATCGTTGTTTGTACGGAAAAGATTCCGTCTGGAACTCAGTCAGAAAAGTTCCTTCTTTGATGAGATCTTTGTTTCAAATCTGGATTCAGGTGAGAAGTTCCTTCTTTGATGAGATCTTTGTTTCAAATCTGGATTCAGGTGATTCAGTCTGGAATGCAGTCAGATCTTTGAGCTTGATCTGGATTCAGGTGAAGTTAATTCTATCCGGGTCACGGGGCACCATCTGTAGTGAACTTATTTCTTCTAAAGTGTAGAAGATTCAGAAGCTAAGACCAGGAGATTAGGTTGTATCTTTTGCAGGTTCTTTATTGCACACACGAGCTGGCGTTGCTGTAGTCTTTACCACGCGTCGTCACGAGTCTAACTAAGGGAAAACATTTTCCTTACATTTATCTCTTTACAAAAGGGAGGGGTTTACAAGGCATGTAAATGACTTAAACAAGTTTGGGAAACCAGTTCTAGACCGAGACTGTTGCCCCTCCTAATCCACTCAACATAACTATTCATACCGTGTGATTCAAGAACTGGACCAAGTAATCTGCTTACAATAGAGGGAAACAGGAATGTCAGGAAGAAGCAATTAAGAGTATCAGTAATCTGACAAATACAGAAAGACAGGATTTGCCAGATTCTCTTTCTGGAAAAACTGTTTCATAGCTGATCCTAACCTGCAATTAACATTCTCAGTTATATTTTGGTATTGGAATCTAAATTAAACATTTAAAGGTGCCCTAGAATGTTTTTTTTTATTATTTTATAATGTTTCCTGGGTTGCCCTTATAATGTTAGTATGTTTTTTAGATCAAAAATAGTCATAATTTAGAAATAAAAGGCATTTTTCCTAGCCTGATTTTAGTCTCTGATTTGAACACTCTGTTGGAAGGGGCGTGTCTGCTGTGAGAACCGGCCACTGCTGTGATTGGCTGACATGCTTGCATATGAAATATGACATGTGAAACTCTCTCGAATACTTTTATTACAGCTGTTATATACGTTTTAACTATTACAGCTATCGAGATTAACGAATCGTGAGATGTTTTTAAAGTATTTAAATCTATTTCCATCACATAAAATGTTGCTGTGATGAGCATTGAGCAAGCAGATGACAGTCTGTTGATCGCGAGACAACGCAGTTTCTCTCTCTAATGCTTTCACCAATGCAAACGATGACATAGCCTACAGTAAGAGCTTCGTTGTGCAGTGTAACAGCGTCATTGATTTCATAACGAGTTTGGCAAGAGAGATAAACTCGCGCTGTGTGGATTGTTCTTTGACCGCTTTCTGTATACTTTTTTCACTGAGAATTAGCCTATTTAACGTTAGTTATGTATGCTCGTTACTTGGAGTTTGCTATTACTGTACTAGGATCTTGCGCTGGATCTAACACAGTGTAAATTATCTTTAATAAAATCACTACTTACCGGTTGCGGGAATATAGTTGGAATTACCCCCTTCTTCAGTTTGAGACGCTGAGAGAAGCTTGATATTGTCCCAGGTTCGAAAATAAGTCCGTGGTGAAATGGGCAGAGCAAACTAACAACTTCGAATTAAACTGTTGCGGTATCCGATTAATATAAACATCAACCACGCGTCCACGCCTGTTGACATTTCTTTTCTGTGGGAAGGGTATGAAAATACCTCACATCCCCTGCACAGCCTGGAACATAGCATTTATTCCATGATCTGCCATTTTCTCTCTGATCCTCGCTTGTTCCGATGATGACTCGGCTGTGCAGTGCTTGTCATTGAGGGCTGGGATATGCAAATCTTTGGAGGCGTGATCACCGACTGTTGCGTCACAGTCGGTATTATGTGGAGATTCGCCTGTTTTTCAGGGGTGTTTTTTAAAAACGAGATTTAAATAAGAAGGAGAAAACAATGGTGTTTGAAACTCACTGTATGTCATGTCCATGTACTGAACTCTTGTTATTTAACTATGCCAACATAAATTCAATTTCACATTATAGGGCACCTTTAATAAATTTGTAACACTTCAACACCCACAACGTAATATCAAATTTAGTTTAAGCAACAGTAAATTTTTTGTTAACCTTTTCCCATATGTCTTGGAGTATCTCAATAATATTGTATCGTGAGTTCAGCATTGTGATACGTATCGAATCATGACATGAGGGTATCGTTACACCCCTACTTTAAACACATTGTTTGGTTCATTTTTTGTATCCACAACCTCAGCTCTTCCTGGAGGTGTTTCAGGTGTTCTGCCATTGTTGCATCACTTTCAGAGTCTGTAGCGTGTGGGCTCCACCTCTTCACAGCATCTAAGGGAAGAGAATATATTTCTTTTTAAAATAAATAAAATTTTACATTTTAGATGAATGAATCATGAAAAAGGTAATCAACATGCATTACATTTTATTTTATTGTATAAAATATGTTCTGCTTTCATTTTTAAAGCAGTTACTGAAAACATACATTTTCAAATCCAGCTAAACATTTCATTCTATTTCAGATAATTTACTTTCTGAAAGAAACTCTCAAAAGGCTACATTAATAAGTTGTGCACACTCCAAATGGACACCTGATAACCAAAATGACATAAGGAGTAAACACTACATACTACATACATGTATATCAAGTCAGAATAAATTGTCAAGTATCCTCATAACCTCCTCCAAAAACACTCTCAACACCACAAAAAATCTTCTTAAATCTTAAAACAAACTCCATGTAGCAAAACAATGACTAATCTGTGCACGCTGTGCGTAAAATGACGAAAGAGGGAACAAATTTGTATTAGACAAATCTGTTTAGTAAACTATGCAAACTGTCAATCACTGCAGTCGTGTTATTATAGTTGGTTAATCCTCCCATCCGTCAAAACTTTGCGGACCAGACATTGGTTGGCTTTTATCCAGTCAAAAACCGATGTATGAGAGTGACAGGTCCCACAGCCTGTCGCTGTACTCCCTTGATATTTTTTGTCATTACTAAGGCTGTGATTAAAGAGCCCCTATCATGGCATTTGAAATGTTCCTATTTTTGTTTTGGGAGTTCCCAAAAACAGTTTCACATGCATGCAAGGACAAAAAACACTTTAATTGTCTTATCATATGCATTTATTTTTACCTGGTTTGCTCAACGACTCTCAAATGATTCGTTTAACGATTCATTTTCCCAAACACCTCCTTTGCGTGACGCAAATCTGCGGTGATTGGTCAAATGACCCAGTTTATGTTAGCGAGTCGACCATAGCCCACAGCTCGGTGGTAAACACACAATCAATCAAGTCATTATTTGCGTTAGCCCAACGCAGAAGCATATTGATAAAGCACTGCAGTAGTAGCTACACCAAGTAATATCAACGACAAACATTTGACATATTTCTAAACAATTGAGAGCGAACACGTTGCTGTTAGATGGAGACCTAGAAGCTGCGCGGAGTGTACACAACACACACACAACAAAATACGTATTGCGCATGCTACAGAAAACACAACAGCAAACATTATTAATAATACTTACAGGTTGTGATTTGGAGGAGGACGAAGCTGATCCATATACAGTGGGTACTGAGCCCTCCTTCAGGAACAACCAGCTTGCGAATCCACAGTTGAATTAATTTATGTTTGTGAAGGATTCGTCATTAAAATGATGAGAACACAACACGGGATATACTGTTGTGGTATCGTTGCAAATATGAACCAGAGTCCAGAACCACCACAGCCCTAGACCTTCAGTGATTGTGCAACGTTTTAAGTTCCACAGCCATTTTCGCAAAACTGGAGAATCTATTTCAAAGTTTGTGGCTGAGCGGCGTCAGTTGTCGGAACATTGTGAGTTTGGTGCTGTACTGGAGGACATGCTGCGTGATCGCCTCGTGTGCGGAATTAATGATGACGTGATTCAGCGCAGGCTGCTGGGGGAAGCGAGACTCTTGTTTACAAAAGCAATGGAAATCAAACAAGGTATGGAGTCGGCAGCACTACATGAGAAGGATATTCAGAAAGCAAGTGGCTGTGTTTAGAGTGACTGCCTATGTTTCATGTGTCTAAGACTGTTAAAGTGAAATCAGTGGAATATTACAGATGCGGGGGAACTCACTTTGCAAATGTTTGTAAATTCAAAGACACTGTGTGCCATACTTGTGGCAAGAAGGGACATTTGGCAAAGAAATGCAGAGGCAACAAATCTACAGGGAAAAATTCAAAGGGCGGATGGAAACCTCACTTAAAGACACATCACATAGTGGAGACTGAACAAGAGGAGACATGTTCCTACTCAATGTTTAACTTGAGTGAAACTCGTTCAGACCCTCTTTATGCAACAATTCAAATTAATGGAGCAAACCTTAAGATGGAGGTTGACACGGGAGCTTCTGCATCAATCATCAGTGAGGAGACTTATGGGAAGTTATGGACGGATGAGCAGACACCAGCATTGTGTGAGTCTTCCATTAAATTGAGAACGTATACAGGAGAGATCATTCCGGTAATGGGTGCGATGGAAGTGATCATTGCCTATGGCAGCCAGGCGGCTGAAGCTCGCTTGCTCGTTGTCAAGGGAACAGGCCCGAGCCTGCTGGGGCGTGATTGGCTCAGTAAGATTCAGTTAAACTGGGGAGAGATAAGACTCATAAAGGGGCTTTGTGCTGGGGATGTGGTTGTGAGGTGTCCAGAGGTGTTTAAGGATGAGCTGGGCACCCTAAGGGGCACCACAGTAAAACTTTGCGTGGAGCCCAATGCTACACCTCACTTCTTTAAACCCCGGTCTGTCCCATATACAGAAAGTGGAAAGGGAGCTTGAGAGGCTTCAGCACCTGGGTATCATTGAGCCAATTAAATTTTCAAACTGGGCAGCCCCAATCGTTCCCGTGCTGAAAGAGGATGGTACAGTCCACATTTGTGGAGACTATAGGCTGACAATCAATCAAGCAGCGAAGGTGGAGACATACCCTATTCCAAGAGTGGAAGATTTGTTCTCAATGCTGGTGGGAGGCAAAACCTTCACTAAGCTTGATATGAGTCATGCCTATCAACAGTTGTTGCTGGATGAGGAGTCAAAGCAATACGTCACAATCAACACGCACAAAGGGCTGTTTAAATATAACAGGCTAGTGTTTGGGGTGGCGTCTAGCCCGGCCATTTTTCAAAGAACAATGGAAAACCTGTTGCAGGGAATTCCAAACGTGGCAGTATACCTCAATGACATTCTAGTCACAGGGAAGACAGAAGAGGAGCATCTCAGTAACCTCGACCAGGTGCTCAAGAGGATGTCGGAGGCAGGGCTGCGGCTAAAACAAGGCAAATGTACATTCCAGGCAGAGAGTGTAACCTACCTGGGACATCAAATATCAGCCCAGGGCCTCTTTCCAGTGGCAGAAAAAGTCAGGGCCATCAAGGAGGCCTGCAAGCCGGGAAATGTATCAGAGCTTAAGTCATTCCTGGGGATGGTAAATTATAATGGGAAGTTCTTGCCGGAGCTATCAACTGTGCTGGCCCCGTTGTACAGGCTGTTACATCATGATTGCCAGTGGAAATGGGGAGGGGAGCAGGAGGCTGCTTTCACCAAAGTCAAAAATCTGCTGCAGTCAGCCAGTGTGTTAGTCCATTTTGACCCTGAGAAGGAGCTTACAGTGTCGTGTGATGCCTCTCCATATGGCATTGGGGCCGTTCTGTCACACATAATGGAGGAGGGCTCAGAGAAACCCATTGCATTTGCGTCAAGGACGCTTACAAAAGCAGAGAAGGGTTATTCTCAACTAGACAAAGAGGGCTTGGCCGTGGTATTTGCTGTGAAGCGGTTTCACCAATATCTCTATGGCCGTTCCGTCACAGTTTTCGCGGACCATAAGCCGTTGATGAGCCTGTTCAGTGTGCATAAGAGTGTCCCTTCCATGGTGTCAGCTTGTATCCAGAGGTGGGCACTGACATTGTCTGCCTATCAATATCGTATAGTGTACAGAGCGGGGAAGGAGAATGCCAACGCAGATGCATTGAGCCACTTCCAGACACCCCTGTGTCCACTCCTCTGCCTCCTGAAACTGTTTTCCTGCTGGAAAAGTTGAGTTACTCACCAGTGAGTGCGAAGCAGATCAAAGCTTGGACAGAAAGGGACAAGGTCTTGTCAAAAGTCAAAAGATTTGTGCTACAGGGTTGGCCTTCCATTGTTGCGGACACAGAGTTGAAACCTTTTGAGAAAAGGAAAAATGAGCTCTCAGTTCAGGATGGTTGCATCTTATGGGGTTCAAGAGTGGTGGTGCCTCTGCCAGGGCGAGCCAGAGTCTTACAGGAGGTCCACATAGCCATCCTGGGGTTTCACGCATGAAGAGTTTAGCGAGGGCCTATGTCTGGTGGCCAAATATGGATCAAGATATCGAAAACAAGGTCCAACACTGCAGGGAGTGCCAGGAAAACCAGAAAATGCCCCCACCCATTTCTCTTCAGCCCTGGGAGTGGCCTAACAGGCCTTGGTCCAGGCTGCACTTGGATTTTGCAGGTCCTTTCATGGGGCGGATGTTCTTGGTCATGGTGGATGCTCGCACCAAATGGCTGGAAGCACACATTTTGAAAAACATTGCAGCTGCAGTGACAATTGACACACTGCGTCAAGTGTTTTCAATACACGGACTGCCAGATGTAGTTGTAACTGATAATGGACTGACCTTTACAGGAGAGCTGTTTCAAGAATTTGTCAAGAGGAATGGAATTAGACACATTCGTACAGCATCTTTCCATCCGGCATCGAATGGGCTGGCCGAGAGAGCGGTGCAGACGTTGCAAACCGGTTTGCAGAAGATGTCAGGGGCAAATGTTGAAACTAACCTCTCTCGTTTTCTGTTCCAATATCGGATTACTCCGCAGGCTACTACAGATGATGCTACGTAGAGATGTTGCTGGGTCAGAAACCGAAATCTCACCTAGATTTGCTGCATCCTGATGTTGGGGAGAAAGTGAGAATCCAGCAAGAGAAGCAGAAAGCTCGGCATGACAAGAATGCAAGAGAACGGAGCTTTGGGGAAGGTGAGACGGTCTTTGTCAGGAATTTCGCCAGAGTTCAGCGCTGGTTGCCGGGAGCCGTTGTAAAAAAAAAAGGTCCCCGCTCACGTGTAGTGAGGCTATCAGATGGACGTGATGTCCGTCGTCATCAGGATTCATGTGAGGAGCCGGCATGTGGCGGAGCAGCAGGAGTGTGATGATCAAGTGGGAAGGGCTGAAAAACGGGAGAACTCAGAGGTAACAGCTGTCTCTGTGCCACGGGGGACACCGTGCCTCCAGGAAGTGTACCAACCGTCCCTGAGGAAAATTCAGAGACTTTAAGGAGATCAGGACGCCAAAAGAAAGCACATAATAGGCTTAATCTTTAGGTCATAATAGGGTTAACTGTTAAATAGCCTGTATGGGGATACTAAAAAAAAGAAAAAAAGAGACATTCTGATTGGACTGTTAAGTGTTGGTAACGTTGATTCTTAGGGGGGAGAGATGTTATGATAATGGGTTATGGTACCTTTAAGAAAGGTTCTAGTTTATGTTATGCTGTCACTTTAAGAGAGTTTTGTGTATTGCGGAAGTGAGAAGTGATTGTATGCTGTCTTGTGTGGTTACACCAACGAGAATGACA
The DNA here is from genome assembly GCA_031834385.1 of Semotilus atromaculatus. Classification (NCBI taxonomy): domain Eukaryota; kingdom Metazoa; phylum Chordata; class Actinopteri; order Cypriniformes; family Leuciscidae; genus Semotilus; species Semotilus atromaculatus. The sequence goes on along the minus strand of JAULUF010000009.1, from coordinate 20,602,440 downwards.
GAGTAAAGTTATTCAGTTCTGTTAAGCACGTCTGGCCTCCATTTATTACAGTGCGAATCCGGCATTAAACTGATTGAGATTGAGGAAGCTGTCCTCGGCAAAATGTGCTGCACATAGTTTTAATTGTGAATTATATTTTTCGGGAACCAAGTTAAACATAAATTGTAACCATTGATCTCTAAGCACAGCATCCCTGGGAAGGCCAAACAAAGGTGAATTGACTCCGGCATGAAAATAACAGCGTCTCAACGACATGGCGACAAACACACTCTACAAACGAAACTTTAACTCTTCTCCGTGGGAGCGCAACAAGACCACGCCCCCGTTTTTTATGTATTCCTGTGGGCAGAGATTAGTCAAAAAACTGTTCTAGTTACGTCATTAAAAAAGGAAGTAGAGGGATGTAGTCCAAACTGGACGTTCGCTGTAGGCTTTGAAAGGGGACTTTTGTTAAATAAAATATCTCGCTAGGCATTGAACTTTGAGCTTTATAATTTTACAGGTATTATTTATGCTCTAACAGCAACATTACACACTAACTAAAGTTTGAAAAATGGAATCGCGAAGAACGGGACCTTTAAAATAGCTTACTGATCTGGACTAAAATGTAGGGTATGTGCACTTAATGTGGGTTTTATCATACTGTCTTTACCAAGTTCTCTTTACCTTGCATCTCATAAAGGTGTGTGTTTGCTTTAGCTAAAAGGAATCTCTCTCTCTAAACTTGTATAAACATAGATGCCACCTACGTCATTACAAATAGAACGCCGCCATATTTACGACCGATCTCGCCCGGTATGGCCGCCCAGACTGCCCATTTGAATGAGAGAGAGAGACAGAGATACCTGGAGAAAATTTAGATTTTAGGCTCCGATCCTTATTTGTTACCCCATGACTTTTTCCAACAGTGGGTCCTGTTTCTAGATCAGGATGCTCTCTGCACACACAAGGTCTCTCGTCTCGCTCACTTTCCCTCTCTGCTGTGCGCGCGCTACGCGGTTTGGAGCAGTCTCTGTCTCGCATTCACGCTTGCTCTAGATTCCGGGAGATTTTAACTAATTTGCGGTAGATCTAGTCGATCATGAGTGACTCAACAGGTAGATCTATAGATAAACTCATCTTTCAGGCATTTGGGTGGGCGTGTGAAACCAATAAAACGCGTGTCTCTCACGGCCAATGCGTGAGAGTTGGCAGCTCTGCATTAATCTAGATAATGAACTATAATGTCAGATGTGTTTACTCATTGAAAGAACATGAAGGAAAGGGAAACGAGGCGATTGTGACTTTATGTGAACAGTCTGTGGTGGGTTAACATTACTCTGATCATTGTTGACTGTCAGTGCTGCTAGTGAGCACTTCAGCTTTCTGCTAGAGATGTAGCTGCTCAGTTTTAGTGCTAGCTGCTACCTGGATTGTCCTACAGAAGGTTTACAGAAGATCTACGACTCCAACTATTATTATGCTATCCATTACTAGCCTGACAAGCCAGACCCACATGGGTCTGGGAACTCTCCATTGACGGAGCTCAATCGAGGGGCAGATAAACAGTTGTCTTTCAAATTCCCTCTGCACTGATAGCCAACCAGAGCAGCCCTAGTTGATAGATTAAACCTTTGCTGTTATCCGGTCGGCAAAACTCAGAACACAACTTCCTTTTTTAAGAAAGATTTCAGTGCTGTTCCCAGCAGCCATAAGCCCACCCACCGAATCTATACACGCCGTTCGTAAAGATGGTGGCACAAAGCTACATGTGACCCGAATGAATAAACACCCATCTCTTTTTTTAAAACTGCATTCCAAACCAATAGCTTGTCTAGTAAATAAACGACTTACAGAGACATATACATGGACATGTTTTTAATGTCATTTTAATTTTTCTCTGCACAGTCCATCATCAGTGGCCAAAATAAATCAAAGTGGCTTGAAACTTTTTCCAAAAGTGTTCCACTGCCTGTCTGAAGATCAGGAGCAAATTGATACAATTCACTGACATCAATTCTGGGCAGCACACACACATCCACAGTGACGAAATCAAATTCACCATCAATGTCCTTTTTTATTGTTTTTTATGTTTATATTTTTTTTATCATTGAGCTGGAGCACTTTGACAGGAGGATAGAAAAACAGTTAAAGAAGAAAGGCAAGTATAGAGTCATCATAATTATCAAGCGTAGCGTTAGTTCTGGCAGGTCACATTAGTCTAGCTCGCATCAGCTGACTCTCAGCTGATCCACACCTACCTACAGTATAGGAATACGACGACGCCTTTCACCGTATACATAAGCTCCTTCAGTATTATCAGCAGCTATCGCGTTTCTCTAATTAAATGGCAAACCACATAATCTCAGAATGAATCGTGTAATCGGGAATTTAGCGAGAGGAATTCATTCCCCACAAGGATTTCATCTCCGATTAATTCAAATTCGTGAACTTGAACATGAGAGTCGCTGCATTGATTATAAACTGCCTGATTTGGAAGTGACCGCAGTCTGCATTGCTGCTCGCATCGCTGCATTATTGACACAGGACTCGATTCATTCTCCATTCTAAAAGTCTTCACGAAGCTATGTTCCTTTTTAATATTCATTGCTAAAAGCTAGGCTCTAAGCAGCTCTAAAAAAGACAGTTAACAGTCACTATTCAGTTGAGTCCCTTCAGCGTTATCGGTCGGAGTCGGACACGCTTGCTCTATCTAGTTCTTGGAAACAAGGTGTTCTTAAAGCTATAGTGTATTTTATACCGTGCTTGCATTTGAATGCATTTTTATTTATTTATTTAGTGCTTGCATTTTTATAGGCTGACATTCAACATGGTTGTATATTTGGTAACACTTTATTTCGATTGTCCACTTTAGACATTCTACTAACTATACGTAACTTTTCAACTAAATGTCAACTAACTGTCATTAGAGTATTAGTAGAATGCCAGCTTAATATCTGCTAACACTTTATTTTGTTGGTCCCCTAACAGACCTTCAATTAACTATAAGTAACTTGGCGACTACAAGTCAACTTATTCTCCTAACCCGAACCCTAACACCTAACCATAATAACCTAACAGTCTACTGACAGTCTACTATAATATACTAATACTCTAATGAGAGTTAGTTGACATGTAGTTGAAAAATTACTTATAATTTGTATAACGTCTAAAGTGACTATCGAAATAAAGTGTAACCGTATATTTAAAGTGTAAATTGCAGGTAAATTTTTTTTCGAGATAATGCAATGTGCTTAAAGAAAAGAACCCCCCACCATTGTTTTGTATGTTTTTATACCAAAATGCTGACTATAATATGAAAAGTTGGTACTTTTTACAGTGGTTTTTAGCACTCCGCCTCCCTTCCGCTAAGCTGGGCGTGACGTCATAACAGGGACTCCAAGCGGCAAGCAGCCTAGAGTTACCGTCTAACGGCAAGCTTTCTTTTTAGATTCAGCAGTGATGAATGAAATAACTCAATTGTAAACATACTCGTGTGTGCTGGCTTCATGAGGACCGTGATCCTGCCTGAAAATGAGAGTAAGATATTCGCAAAACAAACGGGCATGCGTCAATACCACACTGAAAAAAATTTTATTTTGAATTTGCTTAATTTTATTATGTCAAGGGGTTGCACAAAATAAATTTATCTAAATCCAGATATATTTTTTAAGTTGAATGTACTTATATTTTATAAGTAATTTCAGATGAATTATATTCATAATTTTAGCTAAATAATTTTGAGTTGAATTTACTCAATTTTTTCAAGAATCCGCCTGTGAATCTCAACAATGGTGACAATTATATGTTGCAGTGCATTCTGGGTGCCACCAATCAAAACGCATTCATGGCTCCCATCATGCATTGCTGCATGAATAAATAATGAGATCAGAGGTGATCTATTTGTCACCATTGCTGAGATTCATACACTAATTCTTGATGTCTGTGTGTGCCTACATAAAAAGAAAATGTTGATGTTTTTTTTATTGATTTGATCATTTGGATTTCATTGAAAAGGCTAAAAATAAAATGTTGTACAAGGCCAGTGCTGCTATAATTAATAAAGTAAACCTAAATTTGTATCTATGTGAGTTCAGTGATTCAGGTCAAACGATTGTGAATTAACAATCGTTAATAATAATAATTTTAGCTAAATAATTTTGAGTTGAATTTACTCAATTTTTTCAAGAATCCGCCTGTGAATCTCAACAATGGTGACAATTATATGTTGCAGTGCATTCTGGGTGCCACCAATCAAAACGCATTCATGGCTCCCATCATGCATTGCTGCATGAATAAATAATGAGATCAGAGGTGATCTATTTGTCACCATTGCTGAGATTCATACACTAATTCTTGATGTCTGTGTGTGCCTACATAAAAAGAAAATGTTGATGTTTTTTTATTGATTTGATCATTTGGATTTCATTGAAAAGGCTAAAAATAAAATGTTGTACAAGGCCAGTGCTGCTATAATTAATAAAGTAAACCTAAATTTGTATCTATGTGAGTTCAGTGATTCAGGTCAAACGATTGTGAATTAACGATTATGTTAAAACACAACCAACACTATCAGATGACCTTTATGTTCATCTGGCTGATATAACTCACGTAGATCAGTCAAACAAAAAAGAAAGTTAATGTTTTAAGGGTCCAGATCCCAACTAAAACACACACTTATCTCCATAATGGTGACTTAAATTTACGGTTTTAACATCAGGTGTTAACCATTATGTTTTTAAATGGTTAACTTTTAAGGAATTAATTTGATTAATTATTACTCAATTCTAATGTGTTAAATTTAATAAATAATATTGCTTGTAATCTGCACAATTTTATTGAGTAGATATAGCGTATTCATTTTATTAAATTAAACGAATTTTTTTCTAATGACTTTTAACTGAATGAAATTAACTTGTTTTAAAAAAATTAATAATAAAAAATAAGTAGCATTAAATAACACAATAAAATCAGTGAAATTAACCAGATAAAAACATGTAACATTTACAAGGGGTCTGAATCATTTTTTTCAGTGCAGGATGCTGCGTGAGGCACGTCAGATTTGCCGGTCGCGGGTCGAGCTGCTCCACTAAACTCCAAAACCCGTTCACCTCACGGCAGCACACCTCCACTGCTGATTCCATTGGGTGGCATAGCCCACACAAACACCTGTCTCTTTTTCTTTCTGACAATGAGCATCGCTAATTAGTTGTGTTTTAGCACAGGCAATATATCGCGTTCTGTCAGCAGATGCCAGCAAAAGGGCCATTGTGTCTGTGCATCTCTACAGCTCTGATTAGGACTAACGTTACTAACACCATGTAAGTAAATAATGTCTTCAGTCGTTGTCTCTCCTTGCTATTTTACATGACGGCAAGATTTTGAAAAGACTTTGGCTTGTTTCCTAATGTTATCCGAGTTAGCTCCAGGCTAGCTCTAGCTACTCACCAGGACACCTGACGACCAACCCTCCACTCATTTTCCTCACACCAAGCATTTATTACTCTTTGAGGGCCATGATTTCTGGCAATTTCCTCCCCTCTCTCATGCCTGACTAGTTCAAAATTATAAGGCTGTGGTCCATCAAAAATTTGATGGTTTTCCACCTCCTCGTTCTCCATAGTCAAGCCACAAACAGTGGTAATCTAGCAGAGTATAGGTTGCGACTCCCTGTTATGACGTCATCACAGTTACTGTAAAAAACACGCTACCTTTGAAGAAACCCCAATAAATTATATTTTAACGCATTTTAAGACAGAAATGTTTAAATATATATATATATATTAAGCACTTTATTTACACATTAATTGATTGTGGTGGTTAACCTGCAATTTACACTTTAAGCTGTGCATAGTAGAATTTTTTTTTTATTGAGAAACAGATTGTTCTAAAGGTTAGACCTATCTAGTGGCTATTGACAACTGCTTGCATTAAAAACTGTTAGTTGCTATTGGAAACATACTTGTTGTACTTTTAAGGTTATTTAGCCCAGTCGTTATTTAGAACATGGCTGTGTTTTAGGCTTATATCTAGTGTTATTGTTACATGCTGTGCTAAGCTTATCAGGTATCAGCAATATGCTGTTATTTCAGCAACACTGCTACTGTATGGTGGTTGCTAGTGCAATGCTATGGAATATATGCTTGTTAGGCTTCTAGTATTATAGCGCATACTGTCCATAGTACATGCTGTAGTCATCAAGCGTTGTTTTATGCTTATCTGGTTGCATTGGAAAAATGCTCTCTTTATTCTATCCGATTATTGCAACATGCTGTGTTAAAGTCACCACATGCTTGTGGTTAAAGCTATCTAGCTATCGGTAACATACTTAGTACACAGTACATTCACTGCTGAGGTCTGGTATTCAACACTAACAACACCATAGCTTAATGGTCCTGTGAAGGAGTGTGGAATCATGGGAGTCGTCATCTTCACCTCCACAGCCGATGAAACCAGTACGACGGGAGCAGAAATCATGTTCATGAATGAGGAAGCACACTTAGCTGCGCACTGCATCTGACTCAGAGCTAGAGGGTGTATGCTTCCCCGACCGGACTACACTAGGTTTAATACTAGTCCTATGGTTATACAAACATGCTAGTTGTATCAATTTGTTGCCGCAAGTCGGAGCTATTGCTGTAAGTTGTATGCTTCCCCTACCAAAATACACTAGTTTTAAAATGGTTCTGTGATTATACAACCTGCTTGTTGTATCAGTTGTTGCTGCTAGTCGGAGCTATTGCTGTAGGTTGTATGCTTCCTCTGCCAAACTACACTAGTTCTACCAGAAAGACTCGGGAGAATACTGTAACAATGATTTCCATTACACGAGAGTAGATGTTAAAACTTCATGCAGATTTGTACTCGGCTTTCGCCAAGATAAGCAACACTAAGACGTAGCTTTACAGTAAACTATGCTTCTCCATCCATTTACGCTTCTTTCCATATGAGGGTGTGACTCCCCTTCTGTCCGGCGTTAACGGCTGCAGTGTACTTGGCGCGTCAGCACACACGACGGCTGCAACTACAGTGTGGTCTCCCTAGTGGACCAGCACGACAACCGTCTGGATTGAGCCGAGTAGGGGACATCTCTAGGGTCTTCAAGTGGGCACCTTCCGTCCTCAGTGTTTCGTCGACTAGCCCACGACACCTCAAGAGGGCTCGACAGTGACTCTGGCGTCCCAGAGTCACCCCCCTCCGTCCCCCACTCAACTCAGCCCAGCTTACTGACCTCTACATCCCTCCTGCTGCTGAGACCTAACCACAATCTCACAATCTCTCCGCAACCCAACCATACGCGCCAACCCGATTGACTAAGGCTGTCGAGCCCCACTGGTGCGTTAAAGCAGTTACAGTGGCAACGGTTCCGTATGGCATACCACCTACCGCAAAACACAATATCTGCCCAACCACCTGTCATTCTATACTATACAACCTATACAAATTGTATAGTATACTATATACCCTATACTATACAACCTATACAAATAAACCAACAGACTCTTCAAGTTTTTCAAGAATTCTACGAAACCGTAGCGTGGCGGCCTGTACCTTGCCAGCTAGAATCTTTCCGTCTCAACCACAGCCAGTTGCTGCTCCTTTCTGCTGCTTCAGATAAGTTCTTTACTGTGCGACGCAACTCTTGGCCGCTGAATCCGACGTCTCTGAGGAACCGGGTTGTAGAGTGTGCCACAAAACCTCGACAACCCACTTCCACTGGATAAACCTGAACTCTCCATCCTCGCTGTTCTGCTTCAGTGGCCAAATGAGCATACCGCAGTTTCTTCCTCTCATATGCCTCATCTACAGCATCCTCCCATGGCACTGTCAACTCTATCAGTTGAACAATGCGTGCTGATCCAGACCACAAAACAATGTCTGGTCGTAGGTTAGTGGTGGCAATCTCAGGTGGAAAAATAAAAAATAAGCCGTTGATCAAGATCAGCCAGCATCTTCCAGTCCCTAGCAGCATCCAGTTGTCCTGGGCGAGAATTGGTGTTAACACCTTTTCTTGGTGGTTGCTCGCCTGGGCGGAGGAATGTTGTCTTCTGCGTGTAATGTTTTGCTAGAACAGGCGGCAACTTATTGGTCATACTACGCTTGCCTTCCAATGCTAAAGCCAAACATCTCAGTACTTGGTCATGGCGCCAAGTAAACCGACCTTGGCTAAGAGCCACCTTACATCCTGTCAAAATGTGCCTTAATGTGGCAGGTGATGAACACAAAGGACAAGAGGGATCCTCTCCTACCCAGAGGTTTAGGTTCTGCGGTGATGGGAGAACATCATGTGTTGACCTAATAAGGAAACTGATCCTACTCTCTTCCATTGACCAAAGGTCTTGCCAGCCCATTTTGCGTTGTTCCACACTCTCCCATCTCATCCACTCTCCCTGCTTGGCCTGGGAAATGGCCTTTATACTCCTCATCCTCTCCTCCTGCTTTCGCATCTCGTTGACTACCAGCTTCCTCCTTTGAGCTGGGCCTGCCTTGTGCCATTTAGGAGGAGCTAAACTGAGCCCAAAACCCCATTTATTAACAGCCCAGCAAGCAATATATGGAATAAAGTTCTTTGGCGTAGGCCCTGTGCATAACTCGCGATCCGAGGGTACGGAATCTGCATTTCCTGCCTCAAGATGAAGGCAGGGGCGCAGCCGACCCCCTGTGAGGTATGGGAAGGGACCATCCTGGTGGTGGTGGGGAGGATGGATGGGAAGGAACCATCTTGGTGGTGGGGAGGGTGGAGGTGAATGTAAGCATCAGGATCTGCAAACTCAGACATGTGTAAGTACCCATTTTTTATACCACAAGTATTAGAACGCGATTGGATAGATGAGAAGGAAATGAGTGACGTAACAATTGAGTCTTCCCGGCCGAACTTAGCTAAAGCTTTCATTTTTAGCAATAGTTCCGTGGTTATACAACATGCTTGTTGTATCAGATTTTGTTGCTGCTAGGGGTGTAAGCTTCCCCCCAATAGATCCCATACAATGGTTAAATTGGCTACAGCAAAAAGCTTGTTGCAATGTGTCCTTGCTTGCTCCAGCTTGGGGTGACGCTTCCCCCATAGATTGGATCTATAGTGCTCAACATATGAAGCTAACATCAGGATGTAACCATTCTATCAGCCTCAGTTGTGGTGGGGGTAGTGTGAAAAAAAAAATCAAATAACATTTTTGTTTTCCTTTTTCTTTGTTTCTACAGAATTAAACTACATCCAAGTATAACAAGGTTATAACATCATTGACAGAGGGCAGTGTATGCAGTACACGTCAACAACCTACATATATCAGCATCACGCTGTTGCATTAAACCATCCAGCTGTATTAATGACATGTGTTGCTAATTCTGTATGAACCGGAAGTTTCTGTCAGCATTACTTCAGCATTGAGACTTATTCCCAATGAAAAAGATAAATGAAAAGGAAATCTCCATCTCTCATCTCTAGCTCAGTCGTCACTCAAAGAAACTGGAACTGGACTGCGGATATACAACAAGCAAGCAGCTGATTAATTTTTGATATCTCAATTTTAACTTTTTCATTTCAGGTGGTATGCCATTCATTGCATGCAAGTTTAATTCAATTCAATTCAAATTTATTTGTATAGCGCTTTTCACAATACACATTGTTTCAAAGCAGCTTTACAGAAAGTGCATTAGAGATGTACATAGAAAAATACAGTTAGTTAATCATGTATTAATTTAGGGCATAACATATCGCCGGCATTGAGTCGTCTCTTCACAGGCGTCGAGTCGTCTCTCCACAGGCGTGTAGTCGTCTCATCACAGGCGTTTAGTCGTCTCATCACAGGTGTTGGGTCATGTGAAGTCACCGTGAGAGGCTGGATACAAACTGGAGCTGACGAACGCTATTTACCTCAGGACTTGCGTCCCGAGATACATATTTGTGACTAAATATATCCAAGTATCAGCATCACGCTGTTGCATTAAACCATCCAGCTGTATTAATGACATGTGTTGCTAATTCTGTATGAACCGGAAGTTTCTGTCAGCATTACTTCAGCATTGAGACTTATTCCCAATGAAAAAGATAAATGAAAAGGAAATCTCCATCTCTCATCTCTAGCTCAGTCGTCACTCAAAGAAACTGGAACTGGACTGCGGATATACAACAAGCAAGCAGCTGATTCATTTTTGATATCTCAATTTTAACTTTTTCATTTCAGGTGGTATGCCATTCATTGCATGCAAGTTTAATTCAATTCAATTCAAATTTATTTGTATAGCGCTTTTCACAATACACATTGTTTCAAAGCAGCTTTACAGAAAGTGCATTAGAGATGTACATAGAAAAATACAGTTAGTTAATCATGTATTAATTAAGGGCATAACATATCGCCGGCGTTGAGTCGTCTCTTCACAGGCGTCGAGTCATCTCTCCACAGGCGTGTAGTCGTCTCATCACAGGCGTTTAGTCGTCTCATCAAAGGTGTTGGGTCATCTGAAGTCTCCGTGAGAGGCTGGATACAAACTGGAGCTGACGAACGCTATTTACCTCAGGACTTGCGTCCCGAGATAACAGCAGAAAGGCAGATGAGAAATAATTAGCATAGCTGATGTTCATAATATTAATGCATTCGATCTGATTCGGCAGTAGTATAAAAGGTAAGCATTATGTGAATGCTTGGTTAAAGAGATGCGTCTTTAATCTAGTTTTAAACTGGAACAGCGAGTCTGAGCCTCGAACAATATCAGGAAGGCTATTCCAGAGCTTCGGAGCTAAATGTGAGAACGCCCTCCCTCCTTTAGTGGACTTAGATATCCTAGGAATGACCAGAAGCCTCGAATTTAGTGATCTTAAAGAGCGTGACGGATTGTAGGGCGATAGAAGATCCGTTAAATAGACTGGAGCTAAACCATTTAGGGCTTTATAGGTCAGTAGCAATACCTTGTAATTGATACGGAACTTAATAGGTAACCAATGTAGAGATGATAAAATTGGTGTTATATGATCATATTTTCTTGACCTAGTAAGAACTCTAGCGGCTGCATTTTGCACTAACTGTAGCTTGTTTATTGAGGATGCAGGACAACCAGCTAATAAAGTTTACTGCTAAGCATTTCGGGTATTGACAACATGCCTGTTGCTATAGCTTATGCGGGTATTGGCAACATACTCATTTAGGTCATCCAGGTAAGAGCAACATACTTGTTGCTTAAGGCTTTCCGGTATTGTTGGTAACATGCTGTTTCTCAAGCTTTCAGGTATTGGCAACATGCGTGTTGCCTTTGCTCACTCAGGTAACTACAAAGCATCCAGATTGCACTGTCAGTTGGGTTTGGGGGATATTGGCATATGGTTTTGTTATTGCTGCTCTTATCAATGCTAGGCTGCATGGATACGCAGGGAGTTCTCGCCCAGAACAGAACCATACCGCCAGAGGTGGGTAGTAACGAAGTACATTTACTTCGTTACATTTACTTGAGTATTTTTTTGGAAAATTTTTACTTTTAAGAGTAGATTTAATTGTGGGTACTTTTACTTTAACTCGAGTACATTTCTAATGAAAAAACGGTACTTTTACTTCGTTACGTTGGGCGACGTTCCTCTCGTTACTTTATTTTAATGTAATACGTGTTGTTAAAAGCGTAGTTTATTCTAAGCGCGCGCTCTATCTTTTTTCTGGGCATGAGCGATACTTCACAAATGAATCAATCTTTTGAGTCGATTCTGTTCAAAGACGTCATCAAACAAGTTGGGCAGATCTGTCTAAATCGGTTCGCGAATCAGTTTGAATGATCCGTTCAGTTTCCTGCACGCACTGAATCGTTTTCAATTCACACTCGACTCGGTGTCGTAACAGGAAGATTTAAGAACAAGAGCGTTTGATGAAGTTGCCGTGGACCTACAGTAGCTACAGTCTAGAAAGTAAATCTGCAAATGCATCATATTTTTTTGCCAGCGATGAAGATCTTTATTAGTTGAACATCTTCGTATGTTACTTCGTAAGCTGTCTGTGAATGAATGATTCCACAGGACGATACATTCGATTTCATGCCACGATAGCACTACTACAAAGTATGACATTACCCTTTTTTTTTGGACATATACATTAATTTATACATTAAATACGATATCATTGTCCAGTTTATGAATGTGTGTAGGGTATATTGCACAGTGGCGTGCGAACTTGACTTGAAATCGAATGCCTTTGCCTGCCTTAGACACAGTTAACCAGTTTAAAGATGGTTTCAGAAATATACATTTAAATACATTTTGGAGAACAAACAGAAGAAGATTCTGTGCATTTGATCGTTGTTTGTGTTCAGATGTTCAGTAGCGGGCATGACATATGCGAGCACATGTGAAGAGTTTTAACTCTTTCTAATCTGTGTCAATGGTTCCCTTTACATGCCTATGAATGCAAAACTCCACAGAGTCACTTTATTCCGACATTGTCTAATAATCCAAATGTAGTTGTATAAGTTACTATACTATTATACAAACCAAAGGACAGGCAATGGTTTTCGGGCTATAGATATAATAGGCTATATAATATACACTCACCGGCCACTTTAATAGGTACACCTGTCCAACTGCTCCTTAACACTTAATTTCTAAGCAGCCAATCACATGGCGGCAACTCAGTGCATTTAGGCATGTAGACATGGTCAAGACAATCTCCTGCAGTTCAAACCGAGCATCAGTATGGGGAAGAAAGGTGATTTGAGTGACTTTGAACGTGGCATGATTGTTGGTGCCAGAAGGGCTGGTCTGAGTATTTCAGAAACTGCTAATCGATTTTCACGCACAACCATCTCTAGGGTTTACAGAGAATGGTCCGAAAAAGAAAAAACATCCAGTGAGCGGCAGTTCTGTGGGCGGAAATGCCTTGTTGATGCCAGAGGTCAGAGGAGAATGGCCAGACCGGTTCGAGCTGATAGAAGGGCAACAGTGACTCAAATAACCACCCGTTACAACCAAGGTGGACAGAAGAGCATCTCTGAACGCACAGTACGTCGAACTTTGAGGCAGATGGGCTACAGCAGCAGAAGACCACACCGGGTGCCACTCCTTTCAGCTAAGAACAGGAAACTGAGGCTACAATTTGCACAAGCTCATCGAAATTGGACAATAGAAGATTGGAAAAACGTTGCCTGGTCTGATGAGTCTCGATTTCTGCTGCGACATTCGGATGGTAGGGTCAGAATTTGGCGTCTACAACATGAAAGCATGGATCCATCCTGCCTTGTATCAACGGTTCAGGCTGGTGGTGGTGGTGTCATGGTGTGGGGAATATTTTCTTGGCACTCTTTGGGCCCCTTGGTACCAATTGAGCATTGTTGCAACGCCACAGCCTACCTGAGTATTGTTGCTGACCATGTCCATCCCTTTATGACCACAATGTACCCAACTTCTGATGGCTACTTTCAGCAGGATAATGCGCCATGTCATAAAGCTGGAATCATCTCAGACTGGTTTCTTGAACATGACAATGAGTTCGCTGTACTCAAATGGCCTCCACAGTCACAAGATCTCAATCCAATAGAGCATCTTTGGGATGTGGTGGAACGGGAGATTCGCATCATGGATGTGCAGCCGACAAATCTGCGGCAACTGTGTGATGCCATCATGTCAATATGGACCAAACTCCCTGAGGAATGCTTCCAGCACCTTGTTGAATCTATGCCACGAAGAATTGAGGCAGTTCTGAAGGCAAAAGGGGGTCCAACCCGTTACTAGCATGGGGTACCTAATAAAGTGGCCGCTGAGTGTATATCAGATATACAGAAATGCTTGTCTCTTCTGTTTTTGTTGCAAAGATAGCTTATCTAATTATGATAATAATAGTCATTTAAATGAAAAATATCTAAATAATATCATGTTATATATATATATATATAGGCCTATGTGATCCAAAGTAACTAGTAACTAACTACTTGAGTAGTTTTTTCATTGGATACTTTTTTACTCCTACTCAAGTAACTATTAAGATTATTACTTTTACTTTTACTTTGAGTAAATATTTCTATAAGTACTTGTACTTTTACTTGAGTACAGTTTTTGGATACTCTACCCACCTCTGCATACCGCAAATCCAAACTGTATTTTAGAATAAGGATGAATTGTGTTTGTCTTCATAAAATGCTATGTAGGACACTGTTTTGTTGCTGTATGAGAATAGTACAGAAAACATTTAATCGAGGATCCATATGATTACACTGTACTGTACACTCACCGGCCACTTTATTAGGTACACCTGTCCAACTGCTCCTTAACACTTAATTTCTAAGCAGCCAATCACATGGCGGCAACTCAGTGCATTTAGGCATGTAGACATGGTCAAGACAATCTCCTGCAGTTCAAACCGAGCATCAGTATGGGGAAGAAAGGTGATTTGAGTGACTTTGAACGTGGCATGATTGTTGGTGCCAGAAGGGCTGGTCTGAGTATTTCAGAAACTGCTAATCTACTGGGATTTTCACGCACAACCATCTCTAGGGTTTACAGAGAATGGTCCGAAAAAGAAAAAACATCCAGTGAGCGGCAGTTCTGTGGGTGGAAATGCCTTGTTGATGCCAGAGGTCAGAGGAGAATGGCCAGACTGGTTCGAGCTGATAGAAGGGCAACAGTGACTCAAATAACCACCCGTTACAACCAAGGTGGGCAGAAGAGCATCTCTGAACGCACAGTACGTCGAACTTTGAGGCAGATGGGCTACAGCAGCAGAAGACCACACCGGGTGCCACTCCTTTCAGCTAAGAACAGGAAACTGAGGCTACAATTTGCACAAGCTCATCGAAATTTGACAATAGAAGATTGGAAAAACGTTGCCTGGTCTGATGAGTCTCGATTTCTGCTGCGACATTCGGATGGTAGGGTCAGAATTTGGCGTCTAAAACATGAAAGCATGGATCCATCCTGCCTTGTATCAACGGTTCAGGCTGGTGGTAATGGTGTCATGGTGTGGGGAATATTTTCTTGGCACTCTTTGGGCCCCTTGGTACCAATTGAGCATCGTTGCAACGCCACAGCCTACCTGAGTATTGTTGCTGACCATGTCCATCCCTTTATGACCACAATGTACCCAACTTCTGATGGCTACTTTCAGCAGGATAATGCGCCATGTCATAAAGCTGGAATCATCTCAGACTGGTTTCTTGAACATGACAATGAGTTCGCTGTACTCAAATGGCCTCCACAGTCACCAGATCTCAATCCAATAGAGCATCTTTGGGATGTGGTGGAACGGGAGATTCGCATCATGGATGTGCAGCCGACAAATCTGCGGCAACTGTGTGATGCCATCATGTCAATATGGACCAAACTCCCTGAGGAATGCTTCCAGCACCTTGTTGAATCTATGCCACGAAGAATTGAGGCAGTTCTGAAGGCAAAAGGGGGTCCAACCCGTTACTAGCATGGGGTACCTAATAAAGTGGCCGGTGAGTGTATGTCTAATGGACTAAATGTGGTTAATATCTAAATAACTTTATATAAATTCACAACAACGTTCACAACGTATTTCACTCTCCTGCATAACCTACGGTGAATATGACTATTCTACAATAGGTCATATATCATTACTTGTTGTCATCTGATCCAACTATGTGTATTATTAATTTAAATAATTCACAAAAACAAAGTCTTCTGTAGGCTGAGTGAAGAGAGTGAAGCCCAACTGAATATCTACAGATATTTTAATTCGTAGTGCAGATCTACACTGTAACGTTTATAGGCCTATTTAAATTAACAAAAAAAACTAGTGATGCACCGATACCACTTTTTCCAGGCCGAGTCCGATACCGATACTTTCATTTTTGGTACTCGCCGATACCGATGCCGTAACCGATACCTATATTTTTAATTTTCAATTCATGCATTTGTAATTTTTAAATGTATTGGTAGAGAAACCAAAATAATATAAATCATATTAGTTGTTTATTAAATTTAAACTTAATTTGTTCATCAAATATATATTTCATGCACTGCATATTCATTACTGTATAAATTAAATATAGATGGATCTTTTTGTAAAGTTGAAAGAGGTAGCCTATTTTATTTAGCCAAGAGCAGAGAGTCATTTATTTGTCCTTTGTTTGATTAACATTAAAACACAGCAGCAGTCAGCAGATTTATTAAACTGCTGCTCCTTTAAGACCGAACGCACGGACGCCATTTGAATTATACTGTCTACGTTCACTTGAGATATATAACAGACTTTTACTAGGATACTCGCCAAGACAGGTGTTTTTACATAGTTTTGTGTGAATTCGTCCGTACAAGCGCAAGACGTGAAAGACTTCCATTCAGTATTCACGCGCTGTCTGGTGGTTTTCGGGGCGCGCGCTGTGGATGTTTGAAGTTCATGAAAATTCTTGACCTGCAAATGTCCTGTAATAATGTCAACCACTCGTTAAACATAAATAAGGTAACAGTTCATGTTTTACTTACATATACGATTTAGTTTTAATCCAAACACGTGCTGAGTGAACGATCCGCAATCAACAGCATTCAACAGAAGTGCGTGCTCTCTCGTCTCTCTCTCTCTCTCTCTCTCTCTAGCTATCTCTCTCTCTGGTCAGTTAACGTTAGTAATAAGCTACATGCCTCGTTTTACTTTATTTGCCATTGACATCCGACTGAACTACAAACTTTCCACTGACGTCTGTGAAAAAGGGATGCGCTCGACCAGCTCGCGCGTCTGTGTCGTAGCGCGCTCAATCCACTGCGCGTTTTTCTCTTATCAGCTCGCGCACCACAGTTATATAGGCGACGCCTTAATATATTCTGTTTAATAGGCCTATTCCACTGATAAGATACATTTACTTCATATACAGCCTTCTTTTTTTTATCCCCATTATAATTTCTGACACTGTACACATGCTGCCTGGTATCGGTTGTTGGTATCGGGGGATTTTTACGAGTACAAGTACATGAGCTCAGTGATCGGCCCGATACCGATACTGGTATTGGTGCATCCCTAAAAAAACACAAAATTGGTCAAAATCTATGGAAGGGACGGTTATTAATGTGTAAGTTTTGAGCTTTAACGATGTTATTTCGCAGTATATAGCCCTACTGGACGCATTAGGAACAACAGGGCATAAAACTGCCTGTGGCTTAAAGCTGCTTGGGCCGTAAAACTGCTTGGGCTGTATATTTCTGTATATATTCTTTTAATCCCAGAATGCCTGACGTATAAGGGTAAAAAAAAACAATTCAAAAGAATAGTTTGGCCAAAAATATATATTTTTTGTCATTATTTATTTACTCCACCTTTAAAAAAAAAAAAATGTTTCACATAGAACTGGGCATGTGACGTATCAAATTTTCATGTTGCGATAATTGCTGAAGCTTCCTCACAAACACATAATATCGGTACGCGGAGTCCCATGGGACTCTAAACCTCCAAAACATGACTTTACAAATCAACTGTACAACACAAAAACTATGGGAATTGTTTCCACAATGTATTCTCAGATAATTCAAAGTTCTTATAAAACAATTACAATTCAAACAACTCGGCAAAATGACTAGTTTTATTTCCTCTACAATAGCTTGGAAAACTATTTGGAATAATATTAACCAAGCTTCAAAAAATCCTAATCATCGATCCATTCACTTAAGATTTGTATATAGAACTTATTTAACGCCCAGAATTAGACATCTGATTATGTTAGAGTCATCTCCGCTCTGTCAATTGAGAAATTCTTGCCCGGGGTGGGGGTGGGGGTGGGGGGGATCACTCAGGAGGGAGGGTAGGGGGGATTAGATAAAATGTAGAATTGTGTTACTTTTGTTTGTATTGTCTGTGTATGGCTGCGTTTACACTTGGCATTAACATGCGACCTGTATCTGGATGTTGTCCACATACACATTGAAAAGACAAGTGTAAACGCGTTTCTGATCGGAATGTTATCCGATCAGCGTGTCCTGGTTCAGAGGTAGTCGAGGACGCATTGTGATCGGATCTCAGTGTAATGTAAACGCAATCCAGCCATCGTGTCTGCATTCACAGGTGCACGTCATTTAAATCCCCGCCCAGTCTCCCCACGTGCTGTCAGAAAATAATGATCAGACGCAGTTTAAACAATAAATTAAACACATTTGAACCTTACAAATAAACGTAAATATTTAAAACACTGTGTGTGTCATTTTTTTTTCATTTTAATTGTGCAACATTATCTGAACGAGGCGATCGCCTGTACAATCACAGCTGTGAGTCATGAGATCTTAATGAATCGCGTGCGCTGCTTTGCCAGAGGAATAATAGGAATACACTTTTTTTTTTTTTATGTTTTAAATGTTGAATGTTTTTGTTGTTTCAGCATGTTTATTAATCTCCCATTTCTGTTAATATAGCCATTGCACGCTATAACCTTAAACCCTGATGATCGATGATGTGACAATTGTTTAACGTTATTTTTGTATGATCAGCTCTGAAATATTCCTTCATTCAAAAAACGTAATTTGATATAAGACTGGAGATTGCATAGGAAAGTACATTGGGACATTGCTTAATTTGTATCATCTTTACTCTTTTTGGCTACTGACCTAATTTAAATATTATGCAAAAACAGAAATCCGATCGGTTATCCAGATACAGAGGCTACTTAATCTGAACAAATGTAAACGCACCGTGTCCTGATTGGCTAATGATCCGATCTGCTTGATCGGATCACGGTGATCGCATGTTAATGCCAAGTGTAAACGCAGCCTATGTGTGTGGGTGGATGTGCGTATGTAGTTTTTGGGTTGAGTGAGTGAGGAAATGAGGGTGTGTATAATGTATTTTTTGTGCATGTATATGCCTTGTTTATTTTGTCTTCTGTTTGTTGTATGAAACCAAATAAAAAAAATTGTTCACAAAAAACAATACCGGTACGCATACTCATGACAAGGTTTTTGTTGTTTACATGGAGATGGCAAAGGCATCGTTTTCAAAACCTCCCAGCAGGTACAGGATGTAGACTCCTGTTGTGTGGTGTTTTTTTTTTGGGTTGAAAATGAAAGTCGGGTTGACTCCTAAATCCAACGTTTGTTTGACTTTGAGCTCCAACGTTAGGCAGATGTCAAGTTTTGGTTGGAATAAACACCAAAAAAAAGAAAAGGTGAAATGCATGTTAGTACACTTATTACCAGCTTCACTTATTACGAACAAGATTGACTTTATTTCTGTCAGACGTCTACAGAAGGTCTTAGGTTTAGATGTAACATTGCCGGATTGAGAAAATGATGTGTGTGTCTTCTGTAGTTACATCGTGGACTAAGACTGACGGAAAATTAAAAGTCTTGATTTTCTAGGCCAAAATTTCCGTCGGTCTTAGTTCACGATGTAACTACAGAAGAGGCAAGTTTTAAATAGGAAAAATGTCGAAACTCTTTGGTCATTTTTTTGAGAGAGATGCTAACGTTCTAATCCGATTCAATGATATACAGTAGCCTATGCTAAGCTATGCTAAAAGTGCTACCGTCAGACCCGGAAATCGGCTGAATGGAATCGAAAATGGTAAAACTCAACTGCTTAAAACTCTAGGGGAGTTGGAAAAAGAGCCTATTTCCAAAAAAGTGGAGTGTTCCTTTTAAATCTACATTAAAAAATAATAGAGATATTCTTTTCTCAATGATTGTGTTTCCACTCCTCATGTTGTTACAAAATGGAACACATTAGTGGAAAATATTTCAATGAAAAAGGTTTGGACTCTCCCTAACAAGTACCTATTGGTAAATAAGGTCAAAGACATTTCTTTTAAGCTTGTTCATCGATATTATCCTGTCAAAACATTCATGATGTCAAAATTTTAATTGAGTATAGATGCAAATTGTACTTTTTGTGATTCACAACCAGACACTCTTACATCTTTTTTTTTTTTTGGCATTGTGATCATACAAGAAAACTTTGGCAAGACATTTGCCAGTTCATTGTAAACTATATATATTAAAATGGATTTTTCATTTTTGAGAAGCAATATGAGATGTTTTATTTTGCTTTGCACAAATGTAAAACTATGAAAGTTACCCCCAATTTTTCACACTTTCAAGAAGATGTTAAAATCTATATAAAATCATTATCTACCTCTTGTAACAAAAAGGCTACTAAAACTTTGAATGTACGTATGCTAACTTTTTGCCTTTTTTTTTATTGATACTTCCTCTTTTTTAAAAAAAATAGTTTTTTTTTTGTTTGTATTTATTTATTTTCTTTTTCTTTTTCTCTGAATTCAAATGTGATGTTTATCAGTTTTTATCAGTTTACATTTATCAGTCCTCCAACCTCTGGCTCTCAGGCTTATGGCTCTTCATTTTTTGTATTTTGTAGTAAATGTTTAATTAAAGGTGCTATATGTAGCTTTTCTACAAAAATGAATCCTTTTTTTATTGCCTGTGTGTGAAGGGGTTGTAATCACACATTACAATGATCCACTTGTCGGGTTTTGCTATTATCTCTGAAGGCCAGTATTCCTATTTCTATGTGAAGGCTCCAGGTCGGATTTACTGCGAAATCCATCGGATGTGACGCGCGCTCCCAAGCCTCTCTCCTTTACAGTCTATGCGACGGCACTGCAGCTAACGACATGGAGTCTGATAACACCAGAAAATCTGCTGAAGCTCGTCAGCCAAACGTGATTCAGATCAACTTCTACTTACTACAACAGACATGAGACATGAAATGAATACAAAAGACTGTTTCAGGATAACAAAAAGTAGGTGCTTTAGGATGTAACTTATTTTATGTACTAGATCTACTGTCTAATGTTACTCATCCCACTACTATCATATTGTTTATAATACACATTTCCAGACACGTTCAGCACAGTAATGTTACTTCCTACGGCCTTACTGTTACACTGAAATTGTTCAGTCTAGTTCACTAACCGTTTTCGTTATCATATCATACATTCACCTATGTTGACATTGCTCATTGTGAAAGAGACACGAATAGTTAGTGAAATGCCTTATGCTAGATAACACCACATGTCAGCTAAATGTAGTCAATGTAACTTTATCATGGTACGAGCATGGAGCATTAGTTCAACGTCAAGCTGATCAAAGTAGCCTATTATTGTAACGTTGCAGTGGGAGTTTACTTGAGTTACCTGCATGTTGTGTGATGCTTTCTCCGGTGTGTTAAAAGTCTCAGTGTTGGTCTTGAGTTTGAGCGCGAGCGCTCTTGTAAAAATTGGTTGCAAACATCACCGCTAGAGGCCGCTAAAAGTTACATATAGCCCCTTTAATTAAAAAAAATAAAACCTAAAAAAAAGGGCTGGGCAACCGCGTTCATCAAGTTCAAGTTCAAGCGTTACTCTTTTGGCGTAAATCGACTTGCGTAGTTATTTTAGTCCATAAAGTTTTAAATATGGATATTTTTCTTACACAAACGCATCACTTCACTTCACTTCAGAAGACCTTTATTAACCCCCGCAGAGCCGTTTCGAGCACTTTAATCATGAATATAGAGGCGCTTTAATGTAGCCTACTTGCTACTTCCAAAGTCAAACAGCCATTCACTCACTCTCATTAAGCTTGGAAAAGCCAGGACATTTTTTAATATAACTCCGAATGTATTCGTTTGAAAGAAGAATGTCATATACTCCTAGGATGGCTTCAGGGTGAGTAAATCATGGGCTAATTTTTATTTTTGGGTGAACTATCCCTTTAAGAAACTAAACAGACTACTAGCCTACTTAAATTTATTTTCTGGTAGTCCTTACTGCACAACATTTACACAATCATATTTAATCATTTTGAGACAAATAAGTAATATTATAAGTATATTATAATATTTAAATGAAAAAAAAAAACAATTTAAAAAATCTTCTGCATTATATATTCTTTTTTTTTCTTTTTCTTTTTTTTTACCTGTTGTGCTTTGCTGTTTGCCATTTTATAAAAGCATTTTCACCAGTACTAAAGTTTCCTAAAGAGTCTATGATATTAATCAAAACGTGTGTCTATCCTCATCAGATGACCTTATCAAAAACACAGAATGACAGTGAGAAAGATATCGCAAACACAGCCATTTCTCTGTAGCAGGAGCTTACGTTTACCTGAGCCAGGCAGAAAAAAAACGAGATTGGCTCACTGAAAATACCACAGTGTTTTATGGCTGTCAGTGTGACCTCCACTTGGTCACTAAACGTGTAAGGTACTGGAGGGGCTCCCTCTGTCTGTTCATCCCTCCATCATTTCTGTTCTCCCTCTCATCATCCCTTCCAGTTTAATCTCTCAGATTTGGCAGGAGCTTAATGAGGCAGAGGGTGAGTCAGCCGTTCTGCTGCTGGAGGTGAGAATTACATTGAAAGAGAGATAGAAAGAATGGGAGGAATAGTCCAGGAAGTAGAGGAAGATGAGGAAGGATGAGAAAATAGGGGGAACAGGGGAGAAATATTAAAAAAGAAAAATGTCACTGGCCAGATAGAAACACTGAGAGAAGGTTCAAGATGAAAATGTCTCCTACAGTTCTGTAGTATTGCACTACTGCAGAAACAGACACGAGTGCCACGAGGAGGAGAACAAGAGAAGAAAAGGACAAAGAAAAAAACTACATAAAGAAACTTTATAAAAAAAAATGTGGTAAATTGTGAAATAAGAGCAATACACAATAAAGACTGCGTCACATTACCCCACTTTTAATAGCTGAAAAATTTCAATTATACTATACTGTATGATCACGCTCCAGGAAAAAACTGTATTTTATAACTAGGGTGATATATGACACTTGAATGCTGGTGAAATAACCTGCCTAACTCAACCCGAGCTGCTAAGTCTTTAGCCATTTTAAAGAAAAAGCTGAAGACGCATATTTTTCATCAACACTTGACCCATTAATACTAGCACATACTATATTTATAAAAAAAAAACACCTTGCTGTACTGTGCCAGACTAACTGTGATTAGTCACAGCACTTGCATATTGATGCCCTATTGTTGGTTTGATTTAGGATAAAAGCGTCTGCTACATGATTAAATGTAAATTTACTTGATTTGATCAAAACGACTGGGGTAGAGAAGCACAGACTCGGCCCGATTCTAATGTATGGCTGTAATTGTACGTAATGTAATCCAGCCTTATAATGCTATTGCATTTTTTCAACCGTGAAGTTATTCCTATATTCACAAAGAGAGACATTGTCTCAGCAATTCCAGGTAAGATTATTTATATATTATATTATATATGGTAAAAAAAAAAAAAAAACGGTGGAAGTGTGACAACAGGCATAAAAATGGTAAAAATTGAACAAAAATCTTAGTGTGAATAAATATATCTAGCACGAATTTCTCAGGGAGAATTTATTTACACATTTGTCTGTGTGAGGAAGAGAAATACAGTGTGTAGGTAAGAGAAAGAGAGAATCTGTGTGCTCTCACTACATTAATATCTTGAGCATCGTGAGAACAAGATGAGATATGTGGTTCGAACCCTGACACGCGTACCACTTTAAACATTAGTGTGAGGTATTGATGTTGAGCTGAGCGTGGGCTTGCATCGGTCCATGCTGTCCTCGACTGTTCCTCTTCCTAACTATCACTGACTAAGGAATGCTTGATATGCATCGCCTTCGAAGTCACTATCGATGACAACTTTTTCCATGACTGTGTTTGGGCAATGATCTGGCAGCTCATCGGTATGCAAACACTTTGATTCATGCTCTAACTTTCCACTGTTTAAGAAGTAAGAGAATGGCTCTCATCCAATGTGTGGCTATTTTTAGTTAAAGAAGGGAATGTGGATAATGCGAGTTGAGCTGCTTTGGGTTAAATCATCAACCTGGCATAATGGTTAGTTTGCAGACAGAAGAATGCTCTCAGCAGGAACAGGAGCTTTTTGTCACTGTTTGGAAGGATTGGGGGGGGGGGGTCTCCACAATCTGTCTGGCTTGTTTCTGAAGAGATAGGCCAAATAAGCAACTTGGCTTATGGGCAGACTGACCTTGTTTCAAGGTGTAGAACTGAACGCATTAAAATGATGTGCCATGAACTAGTGCAGTCTCATAAGAGAAATGTTGTTATTGTTCTTTTTCTCTATGCACCACCAAAAGGTCACTTTGGTCAAGTCAAGTCACCTTCATTTATATAGCGATTTTAACAATATACTGTAGATTGTTTCAAAGCAGCTTTACAGTGATAACAGGAAATTACAGTAACAGATTGTTTAGGCTTTACAGCACCTCTAGAATAAAGTTATTGTCCAGCTAAAGGTAGTTTTGATAGATTGATTCACTTCTGTTGCAAAGATCATTAGTTATCTTAGGGGCCGCTAACACGACACTGTAGAAAACACTCAACGCACTGCGTCCCGCTCATCCACACAAAACAGTGCCTGGTGGCTCGAGAATGCAAACCCTAAAATAAGTTCCAAGGTGCAAGCCTTGAAAAATTAAAAATTTTATTTTATCTCTGCATAAACCTCAAAAACGCAAACTCGCAATAACACAGATAGCGTGTACATGCACATCACGTGTTTAGTTCATAGGTATGCACGTTTGAATATGTGCACAGGCATGTAGTCCTTTACAAACCAACCCTCAACAAACTACTTGTCTGGCCTTAAAAATGTATAATACAGAATTATTTATCGCTTCCACGTGAACTGGAATTATCCCAACGTTTTATCAACGTATAGCCATCTTTGGTGAAACTGGAAACACCCCTCAACCACCACTCAAAACCAAAATAAACAGTGTTCCAAACAATCACCGACAGGGGCGGGTGTTGCTCTGTCCAGCCGTGCACGAGCTCAAAACCTCACAACACCGGCCCGTCGGTGATTGGTTGGAACACTTTGTTTTGGTTTTGAGTGGTGGTTGTACCCATTTATTTTTGTGTGCAGATCTCAGAGCCTAGGCTGCATACAGAGTTTTTTTGACAGCCTGCTTATGGGGCGGGCAGCTAGCGGATCGTTAGGAAAGATTAGACATTTCTTTTTGGGCCTGAAATCACTGATACAACCTTTAAAAGCAACTTTCCACAACACTGTTTATAATATTCAGTTATATTATTATTATTATTATCAATATTTTGTTTTATGTAACTCGCAACCCTAAACAAAGCCCAAAGTATAGGCCTACTTCGGCCATCGGTGTTCCACGACAGTCCGACACTGTGCGAGACGGAGCAAAATGCAGAAAATGAAGTATACCCTGGCCTTTACCAATCCACACCCAGTTAGACCTCCTGCTGGTAGAAGCTGTAACAACACGGTCAGGCTGCAAAAAGCATCTTGATTGACTGCTAATCAAAAGTAGTCATGTATTCTGATGGAATCAATTTTATATATATTTTATGAATATGTTTTATTGTTTCTGTTTTTTTTTATTTATAATTATTAAATAGGCCTATCCACATAATTTTTTTCTTTGTGTCCAATTATTGAAAAAGCTTCTAATGATTCAGTGCATGAGTTAGCAGTCCGAATGATTCAGACTAAATCAACCAAATTTATTGAGAATAACCGATTCGAAAGAGTGATTCATTCGTGATGTCAGTTTTTTTATTTATTCCATGACTCTCATTTCTCATTTGAAAACAAACATTCAAATTTGGTGTGTTGCAGTCGGTCACAAACAAGTAAGGGGCCGATGGCATTTGACATCTCTGACATCAAACCTACCGCTGCACATCTTGAGGTGACAAGTTTGGAATGAATTAGGCTATGAACTGCAAATGAGACTGAGTGTTTTGAGCGGATGGGAACGATTTTCAGTGAATAACCAACAGTCTGTTCTTCACACATTTACATTTTAGATTTATTCCTTTAGCAGATGCTTTTATTCAAAGCAACTTACAAATGAGAACCTGACTTCTCAATTAACATGATATAAAGCATTTAGAAATATAGTGCAGGCTACATTTTTCTTGTTTGGAAACGAACAGTAGCCTACTGATGTAGCTGGTTGAGACCTCAATTTGAATGTTCTATAATTGAGTTAATTTCAGCTAAATCAATTGTTGTTGGTGGGGCCTTAATTATTGGGACACTATATAGGAATAGTGAAAATTATAGGAAAATATATCACTTCTCCTTTAAGTGTTTTGCGCTCAGACATGTTGTATGGACAGGGAAGCAGAGGTAGTTTTTCTCTCATATTTGTCTTGCATGTACTGTCTCTTTGTCAAGTCAAGTCATCTTCATTTATATAGTGCTTTTAACAAAATGGACTGTTTCAAAGCACCTTTACAGTGATAATAGGAAATTAAAAGTAGCAGAGATTGTTTTGGATTTACAGCAGCTCTAGAATAAAAGTTATTGTCCAGCTAAAGTTAGTTTTGATAGATTCACTTCCATTGCAAAGATCATTAGTTATTAACTTAGGGGCCGCTTACACAACACAGTTCTAACAGAAAACCCTCAACGCACTTTTAACTGGAAATAACATTATTCAAGAACCGCTATTAAGCCAAAACAATCTATGTTACCTCAAATTATGTTTATCTCTGTAAAGCTGCTTTGAAACTATCTACATTGTTAAAAGCGCTATATAAATGAATATGACTTGACTTGATTCCGGCCTGCTCATTCGCACAACAACAGTGCCTGGTGGCTCGAGAACGCAAACTTTGAAATGGGTTACAAGGTGCAAGCCTTGAAGTGTGTGTGTGTATATATATATATATATATATATATATATATATATATATATATATATATATATATATTATTACACTAAAAAAAATGCTGGGTTGTTTCTGTAAACAAATTGTTGGGTTGATTGTGCTGGGTCAAAATGCTGGGTTGTTTGGGGCACTGTAAACACATTATTGGGTTGCTCATGCGGGGTCAAATGAGTTGTAAGGGGGTAATTCACAAATAAACAGCTGGTTGGGTTATTTTGACCCAGCAACTGGTTTATTCTTTGCGGAACTTTCTGGATTCACTTCTGACTCGAGGAGGACGTCACTCGGAGCGTGCAGTGTTTTGTGGTAAGTTAATAGGCTATGAATGTTTACCAATATTTTTAACATTAATAATTTCACTGTTCAGCATACAGTCTTTTATATGGAAGTGTGAGGGGTAACGTATTTATTCTGTAAAACATTCAATAGTAGGCTAACAGTTAGATTTTTTTGACAAAATGCCGCGTTAGTTGTAAACCACCTACGTTATATCAGCAGCCTTAATGAAATATGCAGTTTGAATTGTAATTTCATCACGTAAATGTCGTATTTATTGTGGACGTTTAGTAATTAAAAGTGAGGAAAGCGTTTTGAATGAAACCATAAGCGCGCATGTAGGCTAGTTTAGTTCGGCTCGCACGTAAAAACTGCGGGAAAAAAGTCTAGTGACTCGGGTGTGTGGAAAGTCTGCAGGTAGGCCTACATTTAAGAAATTCTCGTCAGAAGAATCGACGGGGTAAGTTCCAGCACAGTCTGCGTGTTTCTTCTGTAATGTCTATGTCGGAACCAGAATCGTTTTTGCAACAAACAAAAAAAAAAGAAGAAGAAAGAAAATTGAATGACGTGCAATCTTTACAAACTGCGACTGAGGCAAAGAGAAATAAATCGATTTCATATTAAGCATGTTCTCGCCCTGAACCCATAAGTTGTTAAGACCTGAGGTAGGCTTACTAAGAATAATTTAGTATTAAGACGGTTGTCATGGACCAAGTGTGCGCGATGTTTGAGGCCAAATAATCGTTTTTGCTATTTTGACAACAGCGCCATTTTAAACACCAGGGCAGAAAAGTCAGAAATGCTACTTTAGAAATATGAATTGTTATATACATCATACTAT
Organism: Semotilus atromaculatus; assembly: GCA_031834385.1. Classification (NCBI taxonomy): domain Eukaryota; kingdom Metazoa; phylum Chordata; class Actinopteri; order Cypriniformes; family Leuciscidae; genus Semotilus; species Semotilus atromaculatus. Next base: position 20,574,767 of record JAULUF010000009.1, on the reverse strand, counting down.
TTAAATGTTAATGCAACTTTATGTATTATGCTCATATTGTTTAGCTGCTAAAGGGGAGACAGCTTTGAAGGTCCTGCAAACTCTGCTTCCCCCATTAATCTAACGTTACAGGAGAGGAGGAAAGAGCTTCAGACCCACCACAGAGGTCCTTGACATGCAACCTGTAAGTTTTTGACGTTTGATATGCTTGATAACTATGAAAGTAATTTAGGTTTAGAATATTTAAAGGTGCAATCTCTGTTTGCAACATAAAATTGCATTTTTTAAAATAGATTTTTGTTAATTTTTAAAGCTGCAGTCCATAACTTTTTTTGTGTTCAAAATTTACAAAATGTTTATAATGAGCAAGTACATCATGAATCCATTGTCCAAATTGTGTTTTTGTCTTAACCTGAATCCCACACTATTTTAGACTGCTAAATGTCTATTTAGATGTGTAAATATACATTTTGTTTGTTTTTCACATTTGGCCATATTTGGTAATGTTTGCAATAAAAAATATATAAATACTTTCACAAAAAAAGTTTAACCTTGCATGTCAGTTATATTGCAACACTCTAAGTGATTGTGTGTAATCAACAGGACCAACATGGATATTTACAAAATGACTGGATCATCAGGGATGCGACGAGGGGGACACGTCAGACCTTTGTCATTGTTCCAGGCCACGCCATCGAGACCATGTCTTTGCTGGAGGCTAGTGATCTTTGTTTCAAAGTTTTATTTTGTTTTTCATGTTAAATACACGAAGCAGTGTATCAAATTAATGGAAAAGAGTCGTCCTCTGTCAAATTTGAGGAAAACAGTTTTTCAGGCCCCTGTGATATTTAGTCGCATTTTATATGTTTGTTGCTATTCTTAATAAATCAACACATCTTAATAAATGAAATCATAATCGTATAAGAGTTCAAATGAGTTGCTTAATGACTTTTAAAGGTGCATTGTGTTATATTTAGGAGGATCTGTTAACAGAAATGCAATATCATAATCCTACCCAAGCGGTTTTCAGTGCGTAGCATTTATACGCAAAAACCAATTTTGGCGTATAAATGGCACGAGAAATAACATTCGTGGTATTGATACGCACTTTCATGAGACTGCGTTGAAATATGTTTTCGGTGGTGTATAAAGACCTTACTTAATGAACCGTTATGTGTCCGTTATGTTTTTTTTTTACCTTAGAATGAGTATACATTGTATAATTGTAATAATTGTATACAACAAAATATTAAAGAGATGTATTAAAAATGTAAAAATATATAAATAAATGATTGAAATCACATATGTGGCCTCTCTGGTTTATTGTATGACAGAGACAATAATTATTTTACATTCGTAATATAACAAAAATGTGTTACTAATTTTAATAAGGCAATGAGATATGAAATAACCCAGCACATGAGTAAGACTTAACCCAGCAAGATGGTCAATTTCACCCACTGGTTGGGTCAAATGAATGACCCAACAATATGGGTTAAATGGAAAAACCCAGCACTTGGGTCAAACCAACCCAGCACGTGTTCTGTCCTATAGTGACCCAGCGGCGTGGTTAAGGTTGGGTTATTTTTTAACCCTGCATTTTTTAGAGTGTATTATTTTTTTTTTATCTCAGCGCAAGTTTTGAAAAGCTTTTGAAACCTGTGAAAAAGCTGATGGCGTGTGAATAAATATAAAAAATAACAGCGTGTTGGAATCAAGGTTCTTTACTGTCTCACACTGAAACTGAAATTACAAAACATGAATAGCACATGAGATGGCGTTGCTCACGCAGGCACATGGTAACACATTACAACAAATGCGCATGTATCTATCACCTCGATTAACTTTAATATTTACTTTGATCTATTCATGTCTGACTGACACCATAAACATCACAATATAGACATTAACAACCAAGCACATTTCTGTTTTCGTCTCAAAGACAGTGCATCAATATCAAAGACACCTTCTCACAAATAATAATGGATTGATCTGATTAACACTACATTGAGCGATTCACTGCTGTAACATGCTTAAATACTTAAACACACAAAAGTGAAATATGCTATTTAGTTTTTGCTAGCATGTTTAGCACCTGCTGGCACTTTTTTATGTTATTAGGAGTCCACAACAGTGTTAAACATGTCACTTCCTGTTGCCAGCAGGTGGCGCTACGACTATAACTGAATATGAGCATGGACATGTGTTCAGGACAGAACTCTTATCAAAGGTATGAAGTTTGGGGCAGATTGGACATGAGTTAACTTTGCCTGAGTTACAGCAACTTCCTTCATGGCGAAACATCGAAATTTGTCAGGCCGCCGAGGACATGCCCTACGATGAAAACTCAAGATCTTCGCAATTTAAATGTTGCAAAGGCCTTAAGATTACACTCACCAAAAAGATGATCAAATTAAAACTGTAGGAGGAGTTTGTTCAAGTTTGAGGGCTGAGAATGGCAAAAACTGCACAATTATCTGAGAGGAAGTTCAAAATGGCTGACGTCCTGTTGTGTTTAAGGCCTTCACAGGGGAGAGACTAAATGACACTTCAGGGCTGCGTTGCCGTCGTGTCCAGGCGCAGGTCCTTCATCAGATCTGGATCCGGCGGACTGTGGTAAACCTCGGGATAAACGGAGAGACTAATATTAGCGTAGACGCCATTGATCTTATGATGTAACGAGTACATCAGGTTTTGTGTGTTGTGTATGTTAGGTCAAAGAGATGTGTTTTTAGTCTAGATTTGAACTGACAGAGTGTGTCTGCTTCCCGGACAATGTTAGGAAGACTGTTCCAGAGTTTCGTGCTAAATAGGAAAAGGATCTACCGCCAGCAGTCGATTTTGATATAGGTATTATCAACTGGACGGAATTTTGAGATCGCAATAGACACGAAGGACTATGATGCGTTAAGAGCTCGCTCAAGTACTGGGGAGCTAAACCATTTAGCCTAGTGCTTTGTAAGTAATCAGCAATATTTTAAAATGTATTCGATGTTTAATATGGAGCCAATGCAGTGTTGACAGAACCGGGCTAATATGGTCATACTTCCTGGTTCTAGTAAAAACTCTATCTGCTGTGTTTTGGACCAGCTGTAGTTTATTTATTAAGCGTGCAGGGCAACCACCCATAAGAGCATTACAATAATCTAGCCTTGATGTCATGAACGTATGAACTAGTTGTTCCGCATTTGTCATTGAGTAATATATTTTTAAGATGGAAGAATGCAGTTTTACAGATACTAGAAACGTGACTTTCAAATGAAAGATTGGTATCAAAGGGCACACCCTGGTTCCTAACCGACGACGAAGGTTTGACAGAGCAGCCATCAAGTGTTAGAGGTTTTGTCCAATAATTAGAATCTCTGTTTTTTCAGAGTTTAGTAGTAGGAGTTTTTTTATGTCATCCAGTTTTTTTATATCAGCTATGCATTCCGTTAATTTTGTGAATTGGTAAGTTTCGTCAGGGCGTGAAGAAATATAGAGCTGAGTGTCATCAGAATAACAGTGAAAACTAATGCCATGATTCCTAATGATATCTCCCAAGGGTAGCATGTACAGAGTGAACCGCAACGGTCCTAGTACTGAGCCTTGTGGTACTCCATACTGAACTTGTTATCGATAAGACATCTCTTAATTTACTGCTATAAACTGATAACGGTCAGATAAGTATGATTTAAACCATGCTAATGCAATTCCACTAATGCCAACATAATTTTCAAGTCTTTTTAAAAGAATGTTGTGGTCAATAGTATCAAATGGAGCACTAAGATAGAGTAACACTAATAGAGAGATACAACCACGATCGGATAAGAGCGAATCATCGCGTAGTTGCTTGCAAATGTCTGGGGTTGAAGCTTTCTTTTTCGTTAATTTTGCCACTGTTTCAAATAAATACCTAGGGTTTTGTTTATTTTCTTCTAATAGGGTTGAAAAAAATAAGCTCTCTGTACGCAATCGTGCTCTTTCCATGAAAAACTCTAGTTTTGTTTTCTTCCAGTTGCGTGTTGTGTACCACAGCGTTGGACTAAGGAGAAACTGTGTCTAAAGTGCTGGAACAGAGAGTCAAAAGTTTCTGTCGCAATTTCGAGTTCTTCTAAGCTATCTGGGATGCTGACGAGATGAAACTGATCAGGAATGTTATTAATAGACCTATCACTTCTGCTACTACCAATTGCTTCAACATATTTGTAACACGGAGTCGGCTTTGCAGCCTTGGCTAAATTAAGTATACACAAGACTAAATAATGATATGAGATGTCATCACTCTGCTGCAGAATTTCAACAGCATCAACATTGATTCCATGTTATAATATTATATCTAGAGTATGATTGCGGCAATGAGTAGGTCTTGACATGTGTTGTCTAACTCCAATAGAGTTCAGAATGTCTTTAAATGCCAATCCCAATGCATCTTTTTCGTATGTATATTAAAATCACCAACAATTAGGACTTTATCTGCAGCCAGTACTAACTCAGATAGAAAACTAGCAAATTCTTTGATAAAGTCTGTATGGTGCCCTGGTAGCCTGTATACAGTAGCCAGCACAAATCTCAAATGTGATTTATCATTTACATTAGATAGTATTACATTAAGCACCAACACTTCAAAATAATTATATTTGAAACGAGACTTCTCAGTAATTCTGAAGATATTACAATACATTATAGCAACACCTCCCCCTTTGCCTTTCAGACGAGGCTCTATGTGGCTTTATGTGGTCATAAAGATAGACCTAAACAAAGACCTAAGCCTTTAAAATGACTTAAAATACATATAACAATGAGACAATAATATTTGGTTAAATTAAAGCATCAAAAGTAAGTAATCATATGGTTTTATAGAATAACAATGTTAAAATACATAAACAATCATCTTATGTGCATTATTTATTATAACAAATGCCTGCAGAGGACGCCAATGGCCTGGTATTTGCTGTTGTTACACTTAGCAGATAAAATCTTTGTTTAAAAGGTTGTATCAGTCATTTCAGGCCCAAAAAAGGCCGAAACATAAATGATCACATTCACCTAATCTTTCCTAACGATAAACATGGCGTCCAAAAACCGCGTCTCTGTAGGCAGCCTAGGCTCTGAAATCTGCACACAAAAACAAATGGGTACAACCACCACTCAAAACCAAAACAAACAGTGTTTCAACCAATCACCGACAGGGGCGAGTTTTTTTTTCAAAAAAACTGTTTGTTTTGGTTTTGAGTGGTGGTTGTACCCATTTGTTTTGTGTGCAGATTTCAGAGCCTAGGCTGCCTACAGAGATGTGGTTTTTGGACGCCATGCTTATGGGGCGGGCAGCTAGCGGATCGTTAGGAAAGATTAGGTAATTGTTTTTGGGCCTGAAATGACTGATACAACCTTTAATATTGGCCAAACGATATTTAATTCAAATGTTTACTTATTTTTTTATATTAGGCCACTTCTTTATACAATACAATATTTATTTATAAGGCACATTTAAAAACAAGCAAGGCTGACCAAAGTGCTGTACAGGACAAAATAAAAATTAAGTAATAATAATAAAACAACCAATAAAGGGAAACACAACAGTAGATAAACAATAATTGCCAAAATTAAGCAGTATTAAAGGCCAAAGAAAATAAATATGTCTTTAAAGAAGATTTGAAGGAGGAAACAGACGGAGAGGTAGACTGTTCCAAAGTTTAGGGCCAGTAGTTGCAAAAGCGCGATCACCTCGTTTTTTTAAGTCTAGATCTAGGGACGATGAGTAGACTGATCGCTAGATCTCAGACTTCTAGAGGGAGTGTACGGCAGGGTGGGAATTATACCGCGGCCACGCGGCCATGGCCGCCGTTGCCCTACACTTTGGCCTTCATGCCCGTGAAAAAAAAAAATTATCAGACGGCCACAGTGGCCTGTGTGCCCTGGCCCATCCAAGTTCCATGTATAAAGCGCCAGTGCGGCATATGTGGGCTTGCTTTTTAAAATTAAAAAAATAAAATTGTATTTTATTGTAGAGCTGCGCGCAGCTTGCTCCATCCCTCTCTCACACACAAACTTACCAACGGAGGCGCGCGCGCGAATAGCCCCTCCTCTTCGAGCACGATCTCAAAACATGAGCAGCATGCGTTGGAGGACGGATTGTTGCGGTGCTTATTTCCCCAGCGAAGATTCCAGAATCAATCCGGAGTTGAATGGTTGTTAGTATAATGAACACTGTTGCAAAACAACTCTGAGAAGTTAGTCTATGTTAAACGCTGTCGCGTTTCCATTACAGATTCAGGGTTTCCCGCAGCACTTTGTAACTAAGGCGGACGCCTAAGCAACACACGCCTGCCGCCTTAACTAACGTTGCGTCGTCAAAAAAAATGTATGAGCGATATCCGCCGTGTTACTCTGTCCTGTTTATAACTTAGATTTTCTGCCCAATTCTCTGCCCGAGGCAGAACTTGGGCCGATATTTCCCGCCGCCATCCTCGGGCCGGGCCAATGATCTAGAGACGTGCGGCGCAGGACTAGATTTGATGGCCGAGCGCTGGCGGTAATGCACTCACTCTGTGTGTGTGGGCTGCCGCTGCGGGAGAATAAAACGATTCGAGCGGACTCCCGCAACATATGAATATCAATGAATAAAACATAAAAACTAATAAATTGTTATTAATCTGTTGCAGAAAAGAACAACTAAACAAAATTGAGACTATTTACAGGCCAGAGTTTCTATTTGTAACATGTTTGCAGCGTTGAGCGATGTAGCCAATCACAGACGTATGTGTTGATTTCTTAAACACAATGGCCAATCAGAAGCATTTAAGATAGACTCCCATCACCGCTCAAAACCCAAATCCTCTGATTATAACAAAGTGTAGATATTATGAAATATTCATTGTGCAATCAGCTTCATTGATAATAACAGAGATGTTTGAGATCGCGATGATGTCAGCTTTTTAGGGATTATTAAGGGAGCGCACTTTGCGCACATTTAAATTAACAGTTGTTCTCTCTCATTATATATATATATTTTTTTTATTAAAAAAGTCATAATCCATGTCTTATTCCAAATTAGGATGTTATGGTATCAATCTGAATGGGAAAACTATCGAATTGTACTCAATGGCCTTTGTGCCCTGTCATATGGCCTTGGTGCCCCTAAAAAAAAAGAAAAGGTGGAGGCCAAATGGCCTTGCCCCTAAAATTACATAAATCCCACCCTGGTGTACGGGCGAAGTAGATCGGTCAGGTACTGAGGAGCCAATTTGTTGAATGCTTTTTAAACAAATAAGATTTTAAAATCAATTCTAAATTTGACAGGTAGCTTTACTATAGAAATGTTACACTGTACTTGCACTGTAATTTTTTTAACAAGAATATGTGGACATGAAAATATGCAAACTCACAGTGAGGATTTAAACATTTATTTTTAAATTGCGTTTGCATACTTAGAAAGATTTAGAGTGGTGCAGGTATGATAGCCCATTTTCTTTTTTTGCAGGATTTTCCCATAGGCTTTTGGATTATCACAAAAAAACTAGCTCTGTTATCAACAAGTTTACGATACTTGCACGTTTTGTCCATCAATTTAATTTTCACAGATGAACAACTTTTTTTAAGCCTAAATGCAGTCGCCAGAAGTAAAAAGCTAAAGGTAGGTTATAAATGAATTATACACTACAGTTGCTTGACTTTAAAGTCACCATCACTAAGCTTCCGACAACTCTTTCAGTTTTTATCTAAAAACTTTTTCCCAGAACTTTTGAGTTTGAATTATAAACATAATTAGGCTGTAAAAGCAGACTAAGCTTTCCTTTTCAGCATGATGTTTTATCTCCCCGACAGCCTCTGTAGTCCCATTTAGCCACTTGTTAGCAACCGCCTTTTTCAAGACACATAACAGCTTAAAAAAAAATTTACAAAAAATTCACAAGTGGTGCAATGCTGTTGTATTTTATGTCGTAGAATAAAACTTTAAAGTGCCTTGAGCTTGTGTTCATAACAGACCTTATTTCAGCCATTTAAAGGGTTAGTTCACCCAAAAATTTTACTCACCCTCATGTTGGTCCAAACTTCCGTTCATCTTCGGAACACAAATTACGATATTTTTGATGAAATCTGAGATCTGTCTCACTACTTCATAGGCTTCTAGGCAATATCATAGGCTTCCAGAAAAGTTAGTAAAAACATTGTTAAAATAGTCCAAGTGGCTCAACCAAGTTTATTGAGAGACGAGAATACTTTTTGTGCGTAAAAAAACAAAAATAACAACTTTATTCAACTAAATAAACGACGCACGACGACAATGCATGCGTGAGAATTGAGAAGATGATGCAGATGGGTCTCGATGTAGTGTTTAAAATGGTTCTAAAGTTTGCATTTCCTGGATGTCCGAATCGTGAAAAACCAACAAGAAAACGTAAAAGTGCCTTACCAATGCCGCAAAATGAATGGCTTACCTTTGACACTTTCCCATCAAATGATCGTGATCACCTTCTCAGTTCTCACGCTTGTGTTGTGGTGCTCTCGTGAACTCACGTCAGAGGCCCACACAGAAGAAAATTAATAGGTGAATAATGTCGTTATTTTTGGGTTTTTTTGCGCACAAAAAGTATTCTCGTCGCTTGATAATTTTCGTTCACAATATGACCACACTAAGATCAGAAGTTGGCAGCATATCTAAGACTTCGACTGAACACTGCATCAGCACCAACATATGCTATACCAGCTGAAACAAATGAAATGGATGTTACACACACTCACTCAGTCGTACTCCCTTCAGATCTCTCACACCTCACAAGGCCTAGCTTCACGCTAGCATAGCAGAAAGCGCAGGTAATTACAAGACGAGAGCAGGCCACTATCCTTGAGGGGTCACTGAAGTGCACTCCAAACTCATAGCAGCTGCCGCTTTTTATTTTCCAATCTGGATGGCCTCTACTTCTCTCTTCAGTGCTGCTGCTTTCCTCAGACACTTTTCTCTCCATCAAGACCCGCCTGCCACTGTTTCAAAGACTGAAGGCCTTTGAAGGCTGTGATGTCAAATCAGGGCATCAGGCATCATACTCTGTATTTGAGCAGTATAAGAATAATGCATCAGGAAATCACTGGATAACCTTCAGCAGACAGAGAGAAGAAAAAAACTGTGCTTCAGACAATGTGCAATGCTTTATTTAATGTATGTTAATGTAGTTAATGTAATGTGTTATAGGGTTTTATTCATATAATAATATGAGAACATTAATAAATAACATTCAAATTTTGTGTATGTGAAAACAAACAGAAAACAATACATCATGACTCATTTCCCCAGTCCCTCTATTGCATGGAAGCTGTATATATAATACAAGTTCATACTGTATGCAATCAAGAATCTGGAGTACCCTCAGCTTGGGGTTGGGAGTGGGGGGATTGGTTTGTAGCGAATCTAACGATGCAATAGAAGAACCATTTTGGGTTATCTAAAGAATCTTCCTTAGTTCTTAGAAGAAAAATGTTTTTCTTAGTGTGAGGAACCTTTTGTACATTGATAAGGTTCCATGGATGTTAAAGGTTCTACATAGAACCGCCAATGCACACAGATGGAAATAGAGATGCCAAAGTTCTGTATTGCACCTTTAAGTGGTTTTTATTACTATCTCCCTAATCTCTACTGTTTATCATTTGTTTCTTGCAGTTAGTCAGTGTTTTTTTACTATCAAATTTATCAAAAATGGTTGTATAACATCACAATGGGTAACACTTGCTAAGCCATTTATCAAATTATACAGCTTGTTCAAGCTAAAAACTACAGCATATTTCTCAGTGCTTGTCTGGATGTGTCTTAGTCATTCAATGTGTTAAAGAAAAATCTTTGTTTTTAGTAGCTTGATTAATGATATCTTTGAAAAAACTGTTACTTGCCAAGTTCTGAGAATATACGTGAATATACCAAATTACTGGAAATGTGGGTGTGATGTTCTCTAGCTAGTGAGAGCCAGAACCACCCCTACTGCATGTGCTGTTGCAAACAAGTCCAAATATGACTCACTAAACTGTCCCAGGTATAATTTCTCTTAGAGGAAAGCCCAGCCTTCTAGCAGGTCCATGAAATGACATAACCATCATGGAAAGATGCTTTTTAGAGATAATATGGCCTGATTACTATTATGGTCACTTTAACAAGCTGTATGATTCATTGTTTGTATAATCCAAAAAAGGGCATGAGAAAATAAGTAGGTGTGGCTTAATCATCATATTCCCACTAGATTGTTCCCCATATCAGGATTTAAAATTACCCAGCTCAGCAACTTATACTATTTTTTTAAATACTGTAAATTAAAGAACTCACTCCTTATTACAGGTCTGTTTTTGGTTCTTATAACCTAAAACCGATACACATCAATGAACAGATAAACACTAAACTAATATCCACAAATCTGAAATACATGCTGATATTTTCAGTTCCAAAAACTGTTAGTGTAGTTGGACGTAGGTCATTTCTGTATAAAGCCCCTTTTGACTGGAATAATCTTCCTGTTTCTCTGAGATCTATTACCTCTCTTAATCGTTTTAGGTTATGTCTATTCTCTTATCTTAAAATAACTTGTCTATGTTTTGGATTTTATTTTGTTTTCTCTTTGTACTTGAGATTCTTTTGAGGATATTTGCTGTTATTATGTGGTTCTATGTTGATGCTGTATGATACTGAGATTTTGTATTGAAACTATGTTGCGGGTGTGGGAAGCCCACAAGATTGTGGGAAGCAGGTTGAGCTTTTGTTTTTGCTTTTGTAGTTTTGTTTTGTAATGTTGTTTTGTTTTATGTTGTCTGTGTTGTATATTGCTTATGTTTTAGGACCCCCTTGAAAATGAGATGTTACATCTCAAGGGGCTATCCTTTCAATAAATTAAAATTCAAATTTGCCACTCTTGGTCACCAAAATATATATAGACACAATTAGTACAATTATGGCTCATGAACTGTGTTGAAATGGTCATGAACTGGATTATTTTATAATGTTTCCTGTGGTGGCCTTATAATGTTAGTATGATTTTTACATAATTTTTTTTTAAAAAGGCATTTTTTCCTAGCCTGATTTTAGCCTCTAATTTGAACATTTGAAGAGGCATGTCTGCTGTAAGACTTCAGAGTAAACGCCCACTGCTGTGATTGGCTGACATGTTTGCATATGAAATACCTAGTATTACATGTGGACATCTATCGAATACTTTTACTACGTTTGAACTATTACAGCTATCGAGATTAACGAATCATGAGAAGTTTTTAAAGTGCCCCTATCATGGTATTTTAAAGTTTCCTAATGTTGTTGTAGAGTCTCCTACAACATGTTTACACGCATCAAATGTAAAAAAAAAAACTGTTTAATTTCCTCACAATATACATTTGCACATCATCACATTTTCCATGATCCTCAAACGGCTCGTCAAATGAATCAATCTCTCTAAATCCCTCCTTTCCGCGAGTTTATCTGATCTGATTGGCCAGACAGCTTAGTCTGTTGTGATTGGCCTACCCGTGTACAGCGCGTCTCCAGAGCCTGAGCGCGTTGAGAACAAAAACGCCCATTGCATAACACCGACAGCTCTGCGTGTCGGCTTCTTAGAGGCTTCTTACACCGTAAACTAAACACAGTAACGAACAATGACGTCGATTTTACCATATTAATGCGAGCGAGAGTCCGGTGATGAAATATTAGAAGAACTAGTTATTCAACCTCCGATGACACGATTATAGTGGCCCACAGCTGATCAGCAGAAGTATTTCAGTTAGACAGTGATAATGAGAGTTAGCAGGAGACCTACACAATATAAAACTCAAAACTAAGTATTTTGAACACCATCTTTCAAGAGCAATCGGTTTATGAATCCTGTATTGAACTCCCGAGATTTGAGAAGCAGTCGTCTATACTATAAAATAAAGGGAACACAGAAATAGTTTAGGATTATACTGCTGTGATATCTTGGTAAAAATGAATTTTAACCACTTCTTAACATGCTCATCCTTGGGGAGTGAAAAATAACTGGCTTTACCTTCACATCATGCACAGCGCCGTCTTCTCGACATGATGCTGTCCAGTTCAGAAATCCGCTCCGGTTTGAGGTTTAAGTTTCCCTGTGAGTGCGCGCGCAATAACTGGGCGCAGCCAATATACTAATGTTTCGTATCTAAAACGATTCATTTCATAGACTCAGAGTTGACTCCCTCTTTTGAAAGACAATAACTTTATATACGGTGCACTTTCAGATATAAAACTTTGCAGGATGTTTTCATTCACTTAGAGCTTTATTACACACTACACGAACAGTCATTTTCAAAAATCCATGATAGGGGCCCTTTAAAGTATTTAGATTTATTCCATCACATCAAAGGTTGCAGTGATGAGCATCAGCAGATGACAGTCTGTTGTTCGCTTGAATGAAGTGATCACATCATTGCAACGCAATTTCTCCACTCTTACGAATGCTTGTCGTGTCTCACAGCAGACACGCCTCTTAAAATGTTCAAATCAGAGGCTAAAATCAGGCTAGGGAAAATGCCTTTTAGGCAAATTATCAGTGCTGGTACTACTCAACCTCAGTGCTGCATTTGACACTGTCGATCACAACATACTTCTTGACAGGCTGGAAAACTGGGTGGGGCTTTCTGGGATAGTCCTAAAAAAGTTCAGGTCATACATAGAAGGGAGAGGTTATTATGTGAGTATAGGAGACCATAAGTCTGAGTGGACGTCCATGACATGCGGAGACCCTCAAGGCTCAATTCTTGCACCACTCCTATTCAACCTATACACGCTCCCAATGAGCCAAATAATGAAAAACAAGCAAATCTCTTACCACAGCTATGCAGACGACACACAGCTCTACTTAGCCCTATCGACTAATGATTACAGCCCCATTGACTCCCTGTGCCAATGTATTGATGAAGTCAACAGTTGGATGTGCCAAAACTTTCTTCAGTTAAACAAAGACAAAACTGAAGTCATTGCATTTGGAAACCAAGATGAAGTTCTCAAGGTGAATGCATACCTTGACGCTAGGGGTCTAACAACTAAAAATCAAGTCAGGAATCTTGGTGTGTCTCTAGAGTCAGACCTTAGTTTCAGTAGTCATGTCAAAACAATAACTAAATCAGCATACTATCACCTGAAAAATATTGCAAGAATTAGATGCTTTCCCACTGAGCAAGCGACGTCTGTGGACATACAAAACAGGTTGATATCCCGTCCGTCCGTCCAGGCCGTGATCTGAACGTCCATTGACAGCCAGAATTAGTCGATTAATGACACTGAGAAATTATGTCTAATCTGGCCATAATCTAAACGTCCACTGACAGCCTGAACTAGTTGAGAAAAGACGTTCATACTGACTATAATCTGGACGTCCGTTGACATCCAAAAACAGTCCATAAATGACGTGAATAAAGATGTCCAATCTGGCCATAATCTAAACGCCCACTGACAGCCAGAACTAGTTGAGAAAAGACGTTCATACTGACTATAATCTGGACGTCTATTGACATCCAAAAACAGTCCATAAATGACGTGAATAAAGATGTCCAATCTGGCCATTATCTAAACGTCCACTGACAGCCAGAACTAGTTGAGAAAAGACGTTCATACTGACTATAATCTGGACGTCCGTTGACATCCAGAAACAGTCCATAAATGACGTGAATAAAGATGTCCAATCTGGCCATAATCTAAACGTCCACTGACAGCCAGAACTAGTTGAGAAAAGACGTTCATACTGACGATAATCTGGACGTCCGTTGACATACAGAAACAGTCCATAAATGACGTGAATAAAGATGTCCAATCTGGCCATAATTTAAACGTCCACTGACAGCCTGAACTAGTTGAGAAAAGACGTTCATACTGACTATAATCTGGACGTCCGTTGACATACAGAAATTGTCCATAAATTACGTGAATAAAGATGTCCAATCTGGCCATAATCTAAACGTCCACTGACAGCCAGAACTAGTTGAGAAAAGACGTTCATACTGACTATAATCTGGACGTCCGTTGACATCCAGAAACAGTCCATAAATGACGTGAATAAAGATGTCCAATCTGGCCATAATCGAAACGTCCACTGACAGCCAGAACTAGTTGAGAAAAGACGTTCATACTGACTATAATCTGGACGTCCGTTGACATCCAGAAACAGTCCATAAATGACGTGAATAAAGATGTCCAATCTGGCCATAATCTAAACGCCCACTGACAGCCAGAACTAGTTGAGAAAAGACGTTCATACTGACTATAATCTGGACGTCTGTTGACATCCAGAAACAGTCCATAACTGACGTGAATAAAGATGTCCAATCTGGCCATAATCTAAACGTCCACTGACAGCCAGAACTAGTTGAGAAAAGACGTTCATACTGACTATAATCTGGACGTCCGTTGACATCCAGAAACAGTCCATAAATGACGTGAATAAAGATGTCCAATCTGGCCATAATCTAAACGTCCACTGACAGCCAGAACTAGTTGAGAAAAGACGTTCATACTGACGATAATCTGGACGTCCGTTGACATACAGAAACAGTCCATAAATGACGTGAATAAAGATGTCCAATCTGGCCATAATTTAAACGTCCACTGACAGCCTGAACTAGTTGAGAAAAGACGTTCATACTGACTATAATCTGGACGTCCGTTGACATACAGAAACAGTCCATAAATGACGTGAATAAAGATGTCCAATCTGGCCATAATCTAAACGTCCACTGACAGCCAGAACTAGTTGAGAAAAGACGTTCATACTGACTATAATCTGGACGTCCGTTGACATCCAGAAACAGTCCATAAATGACGTGAATAAAGATGTCCAATCTGGCCATAATCGAAACGTCCACTGACAGCCAGAACTAGTTGAGAAAAGACGTTCATACTGACTATAATCTGGACGTCTGTTGACATCCAGAAACAGTCCATAAATTACGTGAATAAAGATGTCCAATCTGGCCATAATCTAAACGTCCACTGACAGCCAGAACTAGTTCAGAACAGATGTTCATACTGCACTGTAAAAAAAAATCCTAATTTTACAGTAAATAACTTCCTATTTTCATCATTGTGGTGGCGTTCATGTGTGTTCAATTAGGGACAATCCATACAAACAATCATTGCTAAAATACAGACTGTCACAGTGAGAAGATCTTTGTCCTTTATCAATGCTATACCTAACCACTGCAGTCAACACTTTGGAGTATCCATGCTGTTAAATAAAAGTCTGTAGACAAGGGTTAAGGTTAGGGTTAACCCCTTAATTTCTAACCCAGACCCGGTTTCACAGACAGGGTTTAGATATAAAGCCAGGATTAGGCCTTAAATTTGGGCATTCAATTATAGCTTTTAAAAATGTACCTTAGAAAAGAAAAACATTACTGGTGTGCATCTTGAGACAAAACAATGGCACTGACATGTCAGTACAAGTTGCTTTCAGGTAATATACAGCTCATACGTGCATTTTAGTCTGGACTACAGGCTTAAGCCTTGCCTGTGAAACCCGGGGTATTATGTTGTAACTTAATTATGCCAATGTTAGCAAAGTGTTGCGTTGGACAGAGGGATTAACCCTAAACCAACAGGTTGTGTAACAGTACCACACAGGGTGAAAAAGTATGTTGACATTTATTAGGCATTAGAGTGTTTCTAAAGGAAAGGTCAAGAATTTGTGAAAGTGGAAAAGGGTCATTAGGGGTCACATGAAGTAACTCTAATGTCACCACTATGATACCAATCCATTAGTTTTTCACATAGGTCTACATACAGAATTATATGAATACATGTTTGCTCTGTTTAATATACTGTTTGCTCTATTAAATTGCTGTTTATCAGAACAGTGATAAATAAATGTTATTATATATGTTATACAAGTTACTGTAAGTTTAATCTTTCATTTTTTATCTTACATTTTTAATCATGCACTACAATGAAAACACATTTAACCAATTGATTAAATATAACAGCCAGCCTACAAATACAAAAGAAACAGCACGTGTATATTTTTTCCTATTCTTTCTTTTAAAACATTTCATATTGTCCTGTAATTGCAATGTTTTCACACTATTGGCTGTCTCTACGAGTTGTTTTGAGCATGATTGGTTATTCTGACTGTCATCCAGGAATCTGGCCAATGACAACTATGCGCGCCTTTACGAGTCAAGTTTGAATATACGTCAGTTGAAGTGAGTGGGTGTGTGTGCTGCTGCTTGGGACCTACTTCGGTTTTGTGGCTTTGTTACATTGTTTAAAACATGGATTATTTTACATCGGACTGCTAAATGTTTATTTTGAGCGAGTTGGGATGTAAATGAAGAACAAACAAGGAATATGGACAACGGACATATTGCAATCTACGGAAGGTAACGTAAATAACTTTTTATTTTATACAAATTCTAATACATCAAAATATAGTGTATTAAATTGAGAATCTAAACGCGATTAGAGCAATATTTATATTAGTACGGTATTCCAATGTATTAGGCTAATTATGTGCTGAGCTAGCATGTGTATTGTCAGCTAACAACTAGTTTATGATAAAAAATAAAATAAAACTCAGCATTGGAGCTTTACAATGAGTGAACTGAGAACATTGTCTCTTTAGACAGAGGAACACTCCTTGACTCTAGAAGAATCTGCAAACTAACTTTAGGCTTTTATTGTTGATCGCGGGATTTAACGTTAGGTCTAACGTTATCGATCAGTCAAAATAACGAGTGATTGTATGTTTTGGAGCTGGTGAGTCAATTTTGCAAGCTTTTGCAAATGTCTCTGTTAGTAGCCTAAGTAAAAACAAATAGCTAATATTGCTGTGTGTGTTTCCTTCATGATCCAGGCATTTTGGGAGTAAATATTATCCAGCCACACGATCTTCAGATGGTGAGTATTGTCATAAAATACACGTGAAATAGAGGCAGACGTACACTGGTTCAAACCCTCCAGACAATGTTTTATCTTCTATCTTCTTGAGTTTACAGGCCTAGCTGACCCAAAAATAAATGTCTAACTTACTTTTGTGAAACACAAGAATGTTGGGAATAAAACAACTGTATGTTCCATTGCATGAGAAAAACAAAAACAAATAAGGCATTTCTCATGATATCTTAATTATTGTTCTACATAAGAAACTCATACAGTTTCAACATGAGGGTGAGTAGGCTATGAGAGAACTCTTCTTTTGTTTTGGATGAGCTGTTCTTTTAATGACATTTGCTAAATTAACCATGGTTTTTATTATAGTAAAGGTGTAGAAACCATGTTTTTTATGGTGGATTGATTACAATAATTTATTACCATTTGGTTAGTGTCGCAAAACATTGTTAATTTTAGTAAGGGTTCTCCAGATTTATATAACACTTAAGGAACACATTCAAAATGGTCCTATGTCACTCAGATCAATAATCTATTAACACACTTTTGAACTTTTTTTTTTTAGATCAAGCTTTGGAACAATGTTTACGGAGCAGAACAGGCACCAACAGAGAAACAAGTCCATCACTAGTAAGTATCCACTGCAGTATCTAAAACCGTAGTCAATTTTAAAGGCACAGTGCACTCCAAAATAAAAAAAATCAATTTTTTTCCCCGTGCCATTCCAGATGTATATATGACTGACTTTCCACAAAGATTTTTTGACAAATTATCCATTATTGTAAGCCAATATAATGCAAGTGCATGCACCAGAAACTTCATACAGTACAGCCTGCTGTGTTGTTCACACAAGATGTTTTCTGCATTTATCATGTGAGCTTTACAATGCTCTTGGACTTTTTGACCTTCAGCATTTTGGTGTCTATTCACTTGCAGTATTTGACACACGAACACAAGAGATGGATAATTTTTCTAAAAGTCTAGTTTATTTTTTCTAAAATGTGTCCATCTGAAGAAAGAAAATCACATACCTTTTCGGACGGCATAAGGTAGAGAAAATAAAGGGGGTATCAGTTTACTCTCCTTTAGCTACTATTTATAAACCTTACATGTGATTTAATAAATTTACAATTAAAGGGGTGTTCCAAGCAAACAGCTGTGTGTTTATATTAGGAGTGTACGATTCAGAAAATGTCACGATTCCGATTTTTAGGCTCACGATTCGATTCAATAGCGATTTTCGATGCAAAAACGATTCACAGTATGTAAATGTAGTTACTTTTCCTATGTAGGTATTAGGGATGTGCATCTCCATAACTGAGGCCGATGCGATATGCATCTCGATGCATAGCCAACGATACGATACATTAAAGATAGGCTACATATAAGCAGCTACCAATGCAATGCAATGCAATGCGATTCACTATTATTACGATGCGGTGCGATTCGATTTCAATTCAACGCGATGCGATTCAATGTAATACGATGCAATGGAGAAAAATATGATGCTATGCAATTCAATATGGTATAGATAGTTAACTTTTATTTATTTTGTTCAAACATAGAGCAAATCATAAAGTAGCTTTAAGTGCCATCTGACTTTTAACGCATGGCTCTTTCACATACAAAAGATTTGGTTTTCACAAAAAAAAAAAATCGCGTTGCGACGTTCGTCTGTTATAGGACAACTTAGTTTGAATAAACGAGCAGACACTGCTACTTGCTCTACGTTTATTTAAAATTAACAGCCAGACAACTAGCAGTGACTGAGCTTTCCATTAACCCTCTGGGCGCCACGGTCGAGTTTACTCGACAAGATGCGGCACTAGGGTTGGGTACCGAAACTCGGTTCCAATAGGGAACCGGTTCCGACGTAAACGGTAGTAACCAGACCGAATAAGAACGACAATTTCGGTGCCTGATTTCGGTGCCTGTAAAACATCTCGCGGCACGAATGATCCAATACATATAAATAAAACATCTCTAGTTAACCAGCAGAGCATTCATTTCGTTCGTTTGTTAAATAAGAGGCGATCTAGCACTGAAATGTGTTTTTTAAATCAAGTGATCAAAGTGCTCTTTGCCTCTGCGATCAGTGGCGCGGATGGCTCGCGCACCCAGCATTGTCTTCACTCGGACGCGCGCTTCAATCGAGACTCTCTATTCGTTCCAGTGAACTCACAAAATATAATTCACAAAAACGTGTCCCTGCTTGATATACAACCACTGATGAGCATAATTGGTTTTGATGAGAACAAAAAAAGAAAAGAAAAAAACTGTACGAATAATGCGGATTACAACTCAGATCCTCTGACACGCTTGACGAAAGTTCAAGTTCAGCAGCTGCCAGTGTCTCTATAGCACGCAGTGTGTTTATCGTGCAATTTATATGCGAAAATTAGATTTTATGTGCATATGATAGGCTACGAGGTTTTCGCGTGCATTTGATGCGCACTTCATTGCGTGTAATACACACGCATCCCACACCACTAATTCTACCCAAAGCCAAATGTATTATACACACGCACCCCACACCACTACTAAACATATAACCAACCCATGCGTATCCTATGCACGTAAAATCTAATTTTCGCGTATAAATTACACGATAAACACACTGCGTGCTTAAGAGACGATCTAGTAGTGTGATCGGGTTGCGACATCACAGACGATGATAACAGCAGCCGTTCCTCTTCGGACAAGTCTATTAGGCCTATTTTAATGCCAACTGCAAACCTTGCATATCAAGTAGGCTAGCAAACACAGTTGCCATTAAACAGCGAGTGTGACAACGTGTGCAAAATGTTTTAACAAAGTTCCAACACTTCTTTATACGAGGCTATAGGCTACTGTGTGTGTTAAATATTTCTGCTCAGTGTCAGATATTTCTCTGCTTGAAGTAGTCATAATATGTGAAGACAAAATGTTGATCTTAACTTAAGTATTTTACATCAGTAGCCTATTAAACGGCGCAATTTTTCATTTAATCAGAAAATCTTTAAATAGCCTATTTAAGTTAATATTGTGTCCAGTTTGGCCCTGTAAATAAAAGGGTATTATTTTTTGACAAAGTGTGTGCGGTTTCGTTTTCTTAAGTATCGGAACAAGAACCGTTTAAGCACCGGAACCGTTTAAAAAATACCGAGTAGGTACTGGTATCGGATAAAACCCAACCGATACCCAACCCTATGCGGCACTGAATAAAACGGCCGATTTTGTCAAATAGGGTGTCATATATCTTTCGTCCTCCCCTCCACTAGATGGTAGACATGTCATATTTAATCCCCAAATCAAAAAAACGTCATAATTCTATAGAAAATCTTCGAGTTAGAGCGCATTGAAATCAGCGCGAACAAAAGCGGAGCTAGTGTGCGAGAGTGAGCCATTTTATCAGAGCAATATTGTCAATGTCAGCGAGTATTTGCATTAGATTTATTATTATTATTATTATTATTATTATTATTATTATTATCATCATCATCTAATGGCATCAATAAAGCTTACCCACAATGAAGTATTGGGTCTTCTATTCGCGGACCCTGATTCTGAAGGGGAATATCTGCCTTCAGAAGATTATGGTGATTCTGAAAGTGAAAGTATAGCCCTACACCAAGCACAAACGGTAAATCCTTTGCCCAATGTAGATGGTCCTTTGCCCAATGTCAGTGGTGGGAACAATGTTTCCCAGGGTCGGAGTGTTCATCGCGAAGTTAGCAGGCGTGTTAGTGTTGTGGGAACGAGGCGCGCGCTAGCCATATGTAACTTTGTCTTCTGACCGTGTCTCTCCGCAATCGCGGCGACAGTATTGTGGTGGAGACTTTGTCTAATGCCACTGGGTATGTTAGACGAGGTCGAAGTATTCATAGGACAGTTAGGGGGAACGTGCACTCGTGGAGGGGGAATCGCAATGACAATGACAATAGTCCGAGCTGTGCACACTCGGCGCGCGCGCGAGGCAGATCTGGCCGCGCTGCTCGTAGAGTGAGCTTTTGAACTAAACAGGTCTTGTCTACCTGTGTATGTGTGTTATATGAATAATATATATGTGCCCTATACATGGAATCAGAGTGCCTACTGTATGTTGTAAATGGAAAATCTCTACAGCAAAAGGCCAACCGCTACATGCATTCGGTTTGTTTCAACCATTTTTAGTAATGATTTACACAGTTTGTTTACTACTTACTATTTACCTGAGCATTCAGTATTGTGCAATATAGCATACAGAAGGTGAGGGACATTTTGGGGGGAAAGAAGTGCTGCATTTTATCATTTAAACATGTGACTTTTCATGAAAATTCTATAATTCAAGAGGACCGCCACCATATGACGTCATAATATGCAAATTAGATAGGAAAATTAAATCCCTACATACACTTTGGGTCATCCTTAATATTTCTCTAATTTACAGAAAGTCTCTATCTTTTATCACTTTTAAGATATAGCCTTTTGAAATTAAGATGTCAAAATCGAACGTTTTAGGGAAAAATCTCTGGCGCCTAAAGGGTTAAATGAATCACACACAGTAAACAAATCCTTAACAAAAAAAAAAAACAGGCCTATTCTGGTGGGTGCGGTGATGCGGTGGTGACGCGTGTAACATGTAAGGGCGGCGCTGCCAATAAGCACCTAAAATCTGTCACAAAGAACCGGCAAAAGTAATGATTATGAATATGTAAAATATAGCAATGAGATATTTTAATTGTTTATTAATAAACAAGTGTTTTCTTTGCCAGTGTCGGCTGCAAAGATGAAGTTGACGATGCTGACTCGCGATCTTCGCAGTAGTCAACACGCCAGAGAGAAATGCACAATTCATACGGATTATCTGCTTATTACATAAGCAGAGAGCAGTCTGTAGTCTTGTTTTCTTACATTTGAATTGTTCTGTTTAAAAGTAGACATGTCTGTGAGGCAAGGAGGCTACCTTATACGCTGAGTTTCGGTTCATTTATGAGACGAGCTCCAGTTCACGCGCCGGCGCCTCCGTGTTTATCGTCTGTTATATTTAAGATATTTTAATAACACGGTTTTGGCGGTAATAGAGTTCTAATGACGGTGTTCAACTATAACCGTCGGTCTCACGGTTATATAATAACGGTCACACCCCTAGTTTTAACAAACAATAATAAAAATAAAATAACCTTTCACAAACATATATTTATTTACATTTGAATACAGTTATTAAAGACCTATGTTAGGGGTGTAACGGTTCACAAAATTCACGGGTCGTTTCAATACGATACACTTGTGTCACGGTTCGGTACGTTTTTGATACAGCAAAAAGAAAGAAAAGCCAGAGAAATTTCCTTGATTTAATTTTTTGAATTAAAACTAACATCATAAAGTATGTGTGTGTGGAATGCTTTATATCAGGCTTGATGTAATTTTACTTGATTTGTGATTTAATAACTATCTTATTTTATTGATTCGAGTACTCAAATTTTCTATGCATCTCTGCTGCAAGCTAAACCACAACAGTGGCGTTTGCATTTATTTATTTTACATGTTTATTTTTTTGCTTTGATTGTAGCTGCTGTCATGAAATGGGACCCAGCTGCAACAGAGGCCCAAATAAAGTCTGCAGCCGATCATCTGAAACATGCCCCGGGAGAGTCGGGGCGTGCTGCTATAAATGAAGCTTGTGAAGCTTATAGCAGCCACATTTTGTTAATTGATATGTTATACTGTTTTAACAACATTTTATAGATTGTTTAAAGGGAAATTGTGTTAATTTATAACTTTACTGTTCTGGCTTTAAGTTTTATTGTGTTTATTTATACTTTAATGTTCTGGCTGTTAAGTTTTGGTCCAGCAGAAAAAAATTGTAATAAAATATTTATTTTGAGATTTAAATAGTTGATTTCTTGGAGTGATCAGTTTGGTTTACAGGCAAATGGTAAGCAGTTTATTACAATTATATTGATAAGATATACAAATGCAAGACTTGTATATACACTACACAGTTGCCGTATTCAATTGAGTATTCAATATTATTAATATTCTTTAAAATCTTATTTAGGTCTGTGTGTCTGCAGTTTCATGACACGACAACTATTAACAATAAGTAACTGGGTTTTTCTCAGTGAGAACTAACTCACTGCCACTGTTTTGTACAACTTTTATTCTGGCTGCCTTTAGATGTCTAACAATTACGTCTGTAGCACGTCTTTGATTGACGTCTAAACAATGTCCTGAAAATACGTATAAAAAACTTTCATTCTGGCTCCTGTGAGGACGTCTTCTGGATGTCTAACAATTACGTCTGTAGCACGTCTTTAATTTACGCCTATACAATGTCCAGAAAAGACGTATAAAAACCTTTCATTCTGGCTCCTGTGAGGACGTCTTTTGGATGTCTAACAATTACGTCTGTAGCACGTCTTTAATTTACGTCTATACAATGTCCAGAAAAGATGTATAAAAAACTTTCATTCTGGCTCCTGTGAGGACGTCTTCTGGATGTCTAACAATTACGTCTGTAGCACGTCTTTAATTTACGTCTATACAATGTCCAGAAAAGACGTATAAAAAACTTTCATTCTGGCTCCTGTGAGGACGTCTTCTGGATGTCTAACAATTACGTCTGTAGCACGTCTTTAATTTACGTCTATACAATGTCCAGAAAAGACGTATAAAAAACTTTCATTCTGGCTCCTGTGAGGACGTCTTCTGGATGTCTAACAATTACGTCTGTAGCACGTCTTTAATTTACGTCTATACAATGTCCAGAAAAGACGTATAAAAAACTTTCATTCTGGCTCCTGTGAGGACGTCTTCTGGATGTCTAACAATTACGTCTGTAGCACGTCTTTAATTTACGTCTATACAATGTCCAGAAAAGACGTATAAAAAACTTTCATTCTGGCTCCTGTGAGGACGTCTTCTGGATGTCTAACAATTACGTCTGTAGCACGTCTTTAATTTACGTCTATACAATGTCCAGAAAAGACGTATAAAAAACTTTCATTCTGGCTCCTGTGAGGACGTCTTCTGGATGTCTAACAATTACGTCTTTTAAACGTGTTCTAGACGACTTTTTGCTCGCTGGGTTGTTTCCAATCACTTAGAATTACTTAGAAAAACTTGTGCATGCTTTCATCACCAGCAGGGTGGATTATTGTAATGGACTCCTCACTGGTCTTCCTAAAAATACCATAAGACAGTTGCTGCTCATACAGAACACTGTTGCCAGGATTCTGAGCAGAACCAGAAAATATGAACACATCACACCAGTCCTCAGGTCTTTACACTGGCTCCCAGTTACATTTAGGATTGATTTTAAAGTATTATTACTGGTATATAAATCATTTAATGGCCTAGGACCTCAATACATTGCAGATATGCTCACTGAATATAAACCCAACAGATCACTCAGATCATTAGGATCACGTCAGCTAGAAATACTAAGGGTTTACTCTAAGCATGTTGAGTCCGCCTTTAGCTACTATGGCAGCCGCAGCTGGAACCAGCTTCCAGAAGAGATCAGATGTGCTCCCACAGTGGTCACATTCAAATCTAGACTCAAAACACATCTGTTTAGCTATGCATTTACTGAATGAGCACTGTGCCACTGTTCGTAAGATTTTATGAAATGTTAGGGCTGTCTGACTGCAAGGGATTTTGAAGGAGACCGGGAGAGCTATCACTCCGATGAGGCGTGTGAAAGAGTAACTTATACAGAGAGTATAAGAAGTTGCTGAGAGCGTCGTTAAGGTTGACAGCAGCAGACAGCACAAGCGAAGCATGCTCTGTGGGGGCCCCGCTGGGCATTACTGGTGTAGCACCACCCCAGCAGAGTACGTCCCTGGACGGGAGGTCCCGTGGCACCATAAACCTGCTCAATCTCAAAAAATCTCAGATAGGGGTCCGACTGTTTATACTGTATTTTATTTAATTTTTTATTCTAAACTGTTTTACTTATTCTTGTTTCTTTTGATTATTTTAATTTCTTTATTCTTAACTGTTTGAATTATTCTTATTTCTTTTTCTATGTAAAGCACTTTGAATTACCATTGTGTATGAAATGTGCAGTATAAATAAACTTGCCTTGCCTTCGTTGTGCAGTGCACAGCGTCATTGATAACATAACAAGTTTTGGCAAGTGTCCAGATAAACTTGCGTTGTGTGATTAACAGCTTGGGCGATTGGAAAGGGATTGTTCTTTGATTGCTTTCTCTATTTTAATCACAGTTTAAATAAGATTATTTTCATCCTACTAAGAGAAATGATGTGAAGTGTATATCTTTTACTCACTGGCGTGATTTACTGATGCTTAAACAGTAATGACCAGGCAGTCAGCGCTAGCAGCTGGATGCATTATGGGTAGGCTAATTGTTTGTTGGAAGTTGATTTATGCGTCATTAAAGCAAGATGGTTGGGTTTTTGTGTTAGTAAAGTTATGTGTTTATGTTTAAGTTAGTTTGAGTGTTTTTGGTTCATTTACTGCCTTAAGTAAAAATGTGGCTCTCACCGTCATAGAGAGAAATGTGTAAGGGAGTCACATGGTGATGGGGCCTTGTCTGAAATTATCTTAATATGTTTGGAATAAAAATGGAGATAGAAGACAGTCCTACCTCCTGATAGTTATCTTTGCTGATGCTCCACCTTGCAGAGACCCTCAGTTCAGTGTATAGGGCACGAGTGCTTGTATCTTGCGCTAGTAAATAGCTCAGTAAAAGTATAGTAACTAAGCTCCGGTCAGCCCCCACGTTCTACTGAATAACTGCCAGTAATTACAGCATTGAACGATTTTGAGAGAAAGATTATCGGTCTAAACTTGATTACACATCAGAAATCACTGATCACAGATCAGGCATTGGAATAAACATGGTTACTTACATGTTTGTGGCATTGCTGGCAGATCCATATCGTAAAAGTCTGTTTGCAAAGCCTGCGTCGAAACTACGACTGAATTACCAAATAATCCACAGTGAAATGTACCAAATAATGCACTGCTGAGACATTCACATTGTTGAAAAAAAAAACGTCTCTGGTTACGTGTGTAACCTTAGTTCCCTGAGAGGGAACGAGCGCTGCGTTTTCACGCTATGGGAATTCCCCTGTTTGATTGCGTCGTGAAGCACGTGTATAATCACACTGTTAGACTTTTCTGTAATTTCTACAGTTATTTACTTTAAATCACCCAGTATTATACTGTTATTTCTCTTTACAGTAAATAACTGTGTAAAACAATAATTCCTATTGCATCATGGGAATTTTCTGTGACGTCCAACGTCAAATACAGTAGTATACTGCAAAATAAAAAAATACAGTAAGTCTCTGTATGTGGTATACAGAGACTTACTGTATTTTTTTAAATTTGCAGTATACTACTGTATTTGACGTAACGGTCTCTCTGACTGGCACCATTCCATCGTGCTTTTTATTTCCTAATTTTTGCCTTACTCCCCGTGTCTACGTTATAACAGTCAGTCAGAGGCTTTTTATATTGGACACATTGAAGCGACCGGACCATTAATGCAAATGCAAACATGTCCCTTGTCAGAAATGGCGCGAGCGCATGGACTCGGAGTCGGAGTACCGTACGTCAGAAAAATAACAACGCATAATACACTGTCTGAGATTTGTCGTGTCGCGCCGGAGCATCCAGTGCAACATCACCGGGTTCTGGCTGACTTTTATTGGACCGCGCCGTTCGTGCCTGGCCCGGGGAAGAGACGGAATTCACTTCACCGAGAAAGAGACCAGAAAGCAAGGTAAACATTCTGTCTGTGTTGACAGGTTTGTGCCATAGACAGTATTGTGCTCCCTATAGTTGAACATATTCGTCAACATGGCAGTAACGAACTTTACCACGGTAAACAGCGCTAACGTTTCATTTTACATACTTTGTTGGATTATTTAATTGAATTGGATTACTAAATTGTTATTTAGAGGAGCAACGCTTAGTTTACATTAGGCTATATAGTTTTGGTTGTAGCAATGTTGGCCTACTGTTGAGAAAATAGGCCTAACGTTATGTTGGCTAACATGTTTTATGGCTAGCGGCCACCTTTCTTAGCATTAGTTTGCCAACTATAACATATTATATATATATATATATATATATATATATATATATATATTTTTTTAATGGAACTTAATATTTACTGCAATTTTGTATGTGTTTAAAAAGGCAACTGCAACAAAGCGCCAATTCACGCCAGCGACGTCTAGAAAGATTCCTGAGGTAAGCCTAAACTGTAATTGAAAATCATTTTGACATAAGTTTGCTTAAATGATTAGCATTATGTGATAAGTGATTTGGAGCCACTGGTGCAGGTAGCATAACAATATCTTATATAAAATCTCTATAAAATTGGCTAACTTTATATCAAATAGGCTAAGTGACCTTTGGATCATGTCTAGTCTAACATTATATTTATTACACAGCAAATGAACCAATCAGAAGATGGACCATTTTCTATGTTCAGTCTCACCAGATTAAATGTATCCAAGTAAGTATTGCAGTAAAACTCTTACTTCATTCCTACCAAATCTAGCATTTTAACAACTCAAGTTATATATTTGTTACATTATTTTGATATTTTATTAGGCAGAAGAAGACTCTACCATTGCAGTCCCACCTGACCAGGAAGGTCCTAGTATCAGCGCACGGGTGAGTTAACTACTGGGAGGAGAACGATCATCACTCAGTGATTTATTGCATGTGTCTTACTGTGTTTTTGTCTCAAACAGGAACCCCTTCACTCCAGACAAGCTGAAATGGGCTAAAACATCGATTTCAGTCTTTCTCCATATGGATCTCTGCATTCTTGGACAGAATTTAGGATATGAAAGTATTACAATCTGGCATAATTTAATTTAGTCCATCTGAAATGTTTGAAAATGCAATTATATATTCTTAAGTTTTAGTAAAAATAAAAAAAAAATTGTAAAAAAAATAAAAAAAAATAATATAGAATTTTCTCTCCTCTCTCTCTCTCTCTCTCTCTCTCTTTCTCTCTTGTTTTATATAGTGTTGGAATCGGGATCTCCTCTGAAGGACTGAGTACATTTGTGTTTGTGGACATGCGTACAGACCAGGGAACATTCTGATGTTGTCAGTCAAGTTCTGAACAGGAACCAATCTTTGGATAAGTTCATTTATTCACAAAGGTGGACAAAAACATTTTGTTGGCTTTTTAAAGATTATTTTGATGATGACTTTTACTCCTATGCTGTGGAAAAGATGGAGGAGTAGACAGTCAGACATTGATAATAATAAGAAATGTTTTTTGAGCATCAAAGAGACTTCTTTCAAAACATCAGGACACTTATGGCACTTTTCCACTGCATGGTACGACTCGACTAGGTACGGCACGGTTCGGTTCGCTTTAGCTTGGTTGCTTTTTCCACCGAACCGAGCCGTACCGTACCATGCAGTGGAAAAGTGCCATTAAATACTTATTTTGGCCACCAGTGTACATGAATCCAACTAATTTTTGGAAATAATTATTTTGAAGGTGTGGTTATATGTCATGTATTGTGAAAAGAACTGTGTTTTGGCCTGTGTTAGACATTTCCTGTTTGACTGCTTAATGTATTTATATTCTGCAGTTTTATGAATGTAATGGTTGATATTTCATTATAATAATTGTATAAGCTAAACAACCAATGCCTCTACAATAATTTTGTAAAATGCTAACGTTTTGTTTAGGATTTTATGTACTTTTTTTAAACAATGTGTGCAGTGAAGAACAGCACATAATGTGTTAATTTAACATGTATACACATTTTTGTGTTAACCTTTCTGACATATTTACTTTGTTAAAATTAACACAAAACCTAAACCCACCCATTAATGTGTAAAAATTTAACATCATTTCCAGCATTGGCAGACTGTTTATTTTGTGATGTATATGAAATGTTTTAAATAAAAAAAATTGTATTTTGTAATAATTTTGTCTAATTGATTTGAATGTCAGTAGTACTTATGTAGGATAAAAATAAAAACTAATTCTATATCAAAATTATGAAATCTAATTTATATTTAGTACAAATAAAAAATAATTACAGTAGTGTACTGATTAGCCTGATTTTACAGTAATGCACTGTATTACACAATTACAGTACCATGTAGTTATACTGTAAAACTGAAATATGGTTATGTACTGTAAATCGTAATTACAGTAACTTACTGGCAACAGTGTTGCCAGTAAGTTACTGTAAAAAAACCTTGAAAAGTCTAACAGTGCAGTCCAATGGAAGAGCGAGACGTCATAGGCGGTGACGTCATAGACCAGGAAACTATAAAGCACCCCTGAAAGCAGACCACGTCAGCTTCTGATAAGCCTGAAGCAAGTCGATCAGGGCATGCAGGAAGTATGGCAGGCGAATGCAGCGCTCGTTCCCTCTCAGGGAACTAAGGTTACACACGTAACCAGAGACGTTCCTTATCAAGGGAACTCCTGCTGCGTTTTCACGCTATGGGAACCCCATACCCACTACGCCATAATGACAAGTGCCCATTCTGTGTGAAGTCCTTGCGCACACTAAGAAGCAAGCAACCTAGCCCTAGGGTTGTGCCGATAGACGATAGTATCGTGTATCGACGATAGTCCGAGATGTCGCTGATGGCTGCTGCCTTTGACGATATCAATATCGATTTGGCTCGGTTTCCCATTAATGTATTAAATAATAATAATTATTATTATCATTATTATAGGTTATACTGTTATTAAATTAATATTAGGAACTACAATTAATTTGTCTTGCCTAAATTCATAACGACATCACCGACACGCGCGAGGATTGAGAACTCCTCAAAGAAAATGTGTTTAAAACCGACAAAACTACATCCCACATCAATATTGAATTGCAAGGTGACAAATCATCAAGAGTGCTTGTTATAACAGACGCATCATTCTAGGTGGTGTTGTTCATCAGATTACAAAATGTTAATAATAATATCACTAAAATTATATAACAGTATAACTATAACTATAACAGTCTTTAGTTCACGAACACGGCACAAATCAGTCATCTGTCTGTGAAAATCAAAAGCAGCTTCAAACACCTTAAAAACTTAATATTAAGCCAGTAAATTAAGATAGTTGCTATATCGTTATATCCATCGTCGTCTCTGAGAGAATGTGGCGTTAAGCAGATGATGCCGAAAGTCCGTTTCTGCTTTCACTTTCAGGAAATAAGTGAGTGCGTTTGCATGCACATTCTTAACCCGATTATGCTGAATAAACTGACAGTGCATGTGGTCATGTAAACGCATTCAAGTAGCCTATAAACCGATCGACTCAGCTAGATTTTGGCCATTGCCCTGATTTCTCCCGGCATTAAAACACATTGACCTGCGTTATTTGGGCTTATTGAAGTGCGCATATAGGCATGACAGGAAAGCGTCCTTACTGTGAATTTATATGCATCCAGACAGAGTCGTAGGAGGAAATATATCGCAAACACT
This sequence comes from Semotilus atromaculatus, assembly GCA_031834385.1. Lineage (NCBI taxonomy): Eukaryota > Metazoa > Chordata > Actinopteri > Cypriniformes > Leuciscidae > Semotilus > Semotilus atromaculatus. The sequence goes on along the minus strand of JAULUF010000009.1, from coordinate 20,544,522 downwards.
TTCTTCACCCAAGAAATTATTAAAGCGTTTTCATCTCAGAAAAAGGCTATAATTCAGCATGTGTAACGGCATGAGGATAATATATGTGTCCGTAAATATATGTCGCACTAACATGTTTGAATGATCGGAGTCAAATACACTAATGAGTAGGATTATTATTTTTTTACCTCACTATACAGGGGAATAACCTGATTTAGACTATTAATAAACACTCCACCTTAGCTAGCAAAATAGAAAAATATTCTCATTTATAAAACAAAGTAATTAAACAAGCAAATGAATGAGTAAATATAATCAAATAAATAAGCCCCGCCCCCTCACAATAATATCGTATATCGATGATCTCACAGGCTAACGATAGGACGATATGAAAATAGAGCATATCGCCCAACACTACCTAGCCCCAGGAGTGGAACTAAGGTCAAGGTCATAAACCCTGACAAATGTAAGTGGCTAAGACTAGCCTGCCATATCACAAATGTCGTGAAGGGTTTCCATACTCCTCATAGAATGAGCCTGGACAGCCAGGTGAAGGCTGTCCGGCCGATTCATGAGCAACTGGGTAGCTGAGGCTATTTCACTTGCTTATCATCTGGTTTAGATGCTGGGCAACCTATCTCAGATGACCCGAAGCAGACAAGAAATTGTTCTGATATACGCCACAAAGAAAACTGTGGCCATAAGCATCCAAAGCCCAGACAGGGCAAAACAGATTACGTTTTTCCTGATCTGGGGTATTAATGGAGGACAGAAGGCCTCATGTACCACGGAGAAGACGAAAATAAGGATCTCTCCTCAGAGATAACCCCTCGGAGAAACATTCATTACAAAAATCAAGTACTGTACCAACAGGGCAGAAACAAGATTCAGAAGGCGTTCTCCGCCCCAGGCAGAGAACAGTTTTCACTTCAATGCATATTTAGTCTTCTCATGGAGGGAGCTCTAGACTGGAGTATGGTCTACACCAGTGGTTCCCAAACCTGTCCTGGCGACCCACCAACACTGCACGTTTTCTTTGTCTCCCTAATGAAACACACCTGATTCAACTCATTAGCTCATTAACCCATGTGATAATGAGCTGATGAGTTGAATCAGGTGTGTTTGATTAGGGAGACAAAGTAAACGTGCAGTGTTGGTGGGTCGCCAGGACAGGTTTGGGAACCACTGGTCTACACGACCTCGGTCGAGAGACCTGAATCTATGAGCTGGGCCCCATCAGAGGCTGAGCCCACAGCATCCAAACTCCAGATGAGGGTTAAATATTGTAAAGGTGCGGGGTGATAAACTTAGGCCGAATGGAAGAACCCGATACTGGTATGCTTCGCCCCCAAAAGCATTAACCTCAGGGACCTCCTGTGATGAGGATAGGTAATAAGTGAGCGTCCTTCAAGTCAATTGTGACAAACCAGACCTCGGACTGAATCTGTGACACAATCATATTTTAGCGTAAGCATACTTTGAACTTCTGAAACCTGCTGTTTAATTGACACAAATCTAGAGTAGGACGCAACCCCTCATATGCTCTTTCGGAACAATGAAGAAGTAACGGCTGTAAAACCCTGACTGTCTGCTGGGAGGAGGAACCCCTTCTACAACTCCTTTTTGCAGAAGCGTCAAAACTTCCTGCTCCATAACCAAAGCCTGCTCGGAGTCCACCACTGTGGGGAGGACCCCTAGAAATCTGGGCGGACGAGAACCGAAATTAATTCTAAAACCCTTTCTATAATGTGCAGGACCCACTGAGAAATATGTGGCAGTAGTTTCCACGCTGCCAGAAATTCTACTAGGGGAACCAGTCTCTCAAGGCTGGTCTCTGGATTTGGTTGAACAGTCACTTCGGTGCCCTGAGTGGCGAACCGACAGGGAAAACCGAACTGACCATTCTACGAGCCCTCCTCGGAGGATCGTATGGGGACGCTGACACCTCGGTGCCCTGAACGGAGAACCGGCAGGGAACAACCGAACTGGCAGCGCTGCGACCCTCCTCAGAGTGTCGCACCCCCAGAGGGCGCCGAGGAGAAACGATTTCTCAAAACCGTCCCTGCCCCGGAGGAGCCCTCAGAAGCCTGATAGCCTTGGCGACAGGACTTCTTGTCTAAGCTTTATTAAAGATGACGACAGTCCTCAGATCTTGCCTACCTCTAACTAGCTTAGTTCCTATGACCCTCCTCGGAGGATCGTTGGAAAAAGCAGGCACCTCTGTATCCTGAACGGCGAACCGGCAGGAAAACCGAACTGACTGCTCTACGACCCTCCTCGGAGGATCGTTTGAGAATACTGACACACAGTGTGCAGTACCCATTGAGAAATATGTGGCAGTAGTTTCCACACTGCCAGAAATTCTACAAGGGGAACCAGTCTCTCAAGACTGGCCTCAAGATTTGGTTGAACATTTACTACGGTGCCCTGAAGCGGAGAAACGGCAGGGAAACCGAACTGACCGTTCTACGACCCTCCTCAGAGGATCGTTTGGGGACACTGACACCTTGGTGCCCTGAAACGGCAGGAAAACCGAACTGGCAGTGCTGCGACCCTCCTCAGAGAGTCGCACCCCAGAGGGCGCCGAGAAGAAACGATTTCTCAAAACCGTCCCTTCCCTGGAGGGGACCACTCTTAGAAGCCTGATAGCCTCGGCGTCAGGGCTACTTCTTTGTCCAAGCTTATTTTAGAAATAAAAAAGACCTCAGATCTTGCATATCTCTAACTGGCTAGACTGCGATCGCCACCCAGGTCCCCAAAGATTGTGGAGGAGCCCAAATGGCGACGGTCTGATTGCTGCACATTGTGCTGCGAGGAGCTTAGTAGGCCGAGACTGCTCCGCCCAGCAGTCTCAGGGACATTATATCGGTGAGGAAGAACCTCTGGAACGCCGCTGAAAGGTTTATATCATCGTAACCTGAAAGTGGAGCGTTCAAAAGAACAGACATATTTTATGGTCCTTTTTCTTAATTTTATATAAAAAAAATATATAAAAAAAAAAAGATATATATATATATATATATCACTCTGTGGCCACCAGTAGGAACAACCGAACTGGCAGCATTGCGACCCTCCTCAGAGAGTCGCACTCCCAGAGGACGTCGAGGAAAAACGATTTCTCGAAACTGTCCCTCCCCGATATAATTTATCTGTTTTTGCGTGACGCAATTCTCGAATAGCGTCAGTGCTGACATCCTCACACTCATCAATGTCCTATATATACACTCACCGGCCACTTTATTAGGTACCCCATGCTAGTAACGGGTTGGACCCCCTTTTGCCTTCAGAACTGCCTCAATTCTTCGTGGCATAGATTCAACAAGGTGCTGGAAGCATTCCTCAGGGAGTTTGGCCCATATTGACATGATGGCATCACACAGTTGCCGCAGATTTGTCGGCTGCACATCCATGATGCGAATCTCCCGTTCCACCACATCCCAAAGATGCTCTATTGGATTGAGATCTGGTGACTGTGGAGGCCATTTGAGTACAGCGAACTCATTGTCATGTTCAAGAAACCAGTCTGAGATGATTCCAGCTTTATGACATGGCGCATTATCCTGCTGAAAGTAGCCATCAGAAGTTGGGTACATTGTGGTCATAAAGGGATGGACATGGTCAGCAACAATACTCAGGTAGGCTGTGGCGTTGCAACGATGCTCAATTGGTACCAAGGGGCCCAAAGAGTGCCAAGAAAATATTCCCCACACCATGACACCACCACCACCAGCCTGAACCGTTGATACAAGGCAGGATGGATCCATGCTTTCATGTTGTAGACGCCAAATTCTGACCCTACCATCCGAATGTCGCAGCAGAAATCGAGACTCATCAGACCAGGCAACGTTTTTCCAATCTTCTATTGTCCAATTTCGATGAGCTTGTGCAAATTGTAGCCTCAGTTTCCTGTTCTTAGCTGAAAGGAGTGGCACCCGGTGTGGTCTTCTGCTGCTGTAGCCCATCTGCCTCAAAGTTCGACGTACTGTGCGTTCAGAGATGCTCTTCTGCCCACCTTGGTTGTAACGGGTGGTTATTTGAGTCACTGTTGCCCTTCTATCAGCTCGAACCAGTCTGGCCATTCTCCTCTGACCTCTGGCATCAACAAGGCATTTCCGCCCACAGAACTGCCGCTCACTGGATGTTTTTTCTTTTTCGGACCATTCTCTGTAAACCCTAGAGATGGTTGTGCGTGAAAATCCCAGTAGATTAGCAGTTTCTGAAATACTCAGACCAGCCCTTCTGGCACCAACAATCATGCCACGTTCAAAGTCACTCAAATCACCTTTCTTCCCCATACTGATGCTCGGTTTGAACTGCAGGAGATTGTCTTGACCATGTCTACATGCCTAAATGCACTGAGTTGCCGCCATGTGATTGGCTGCTTAGAAATTAAGTGTTAAGGAGCAGTTGGACAGGTGTACCTAATAAAGTGGCCGGTGAGTGTATACTCTCCACCAGTGCTGCCTAATAATAATATTTATTTATTATTAAAGATAGCTGGTGGGAAACGTCGGGGTTAATAATGATGACGCCGACTCGGGAGAGAGAAAGCTCGCAAGCGTCTCCTAACCCAAAGCACTGTCATACCATGATACTTAATACCCATAACAATACTATAGTTAGACGTTAGGGAATTACTTTTTTTTTTTTAAACTGGTTCATTCCACAATCTCGACACCTCAGTGTGGAGATGAGGAAAAACAATAATCCCCGACGAGGAGGCTGAGATAGAGTTTTTTCTTTTTCTTTATTTCTCCCATGTCCAGCTGGCCAGTAAATATTTAACTAGCAAAGCACTAGATAAACCTCCTTTTAAAAGCTCCTCTTTATTCAACAGAGTTACCCCCGTTTCACACCGCAAGCGTCAGCGGCGCGTGAGCAGCGCGACAGCGCAACTACATCGTCACTGTAGACGCGCGTGTATTCACACTGGAAGCGTTTGTACAGCGTCACAACAGCGGCTCCCAGGCTACATAAAAGCATTTCTTTACAAAGACTTTTGTTAAATTTGTTTTTAGAAGTTGGTCATAAACTTGATAGACATGAAGTTTGTTCAAAACCCGGTAAACTGAATAATTAAAAACAAGTTATGGGTACATTTTCTATAAAATTTGTGATTCTTCATTTTCTTTTCTGACATACTGCAGTTCTTGTTAAAACACACTAGACATGCAAATTCTGTGCGTTTTGGGCACTTTTTGTGTGAAATCATATTAATTTCATCCATCAAAAGTGTGCTTTCACTTTAATTGAGCGTGAGCAGCGCAGCAAAAATAGACTCCCCACCGAAACCCCCGCTTCATTGCTGCTCACGCGACGCTCCTGCTTGACGCTCACGCGCTGCTCCTGCTCGCAGTGTGAACGCACTCATTGATTAACATGCACGCCGAAAAAAAATACGGAAACGCGAACCGAACCGTCCTCCTCTGAGAACGTCCGGCGGGAGCGGAGCGTCCTCACGGACAGCTTTCAATGCTCACAGTCAGCCCCCTCGAGAACTGACTGCATGCTCCACTCCCAATTTCTTTTTTTCTCTGCAAAAAATGTGTGAGTAAAAATGTGTACCCACCCGTGATATAATGTGGGTAGGGAACAACACAAAGCTTGCTTGCTCTCTTTGCCATAATATATATATAAATATTGCAACTTGACAGACAACAATAAATATGGAGAGATACACAGATCGCTTGCTGAAGGCAACAGAAGCTGACGCGGTCTGCTTTCAGGGGTGCTTTATAGTTTCCTGGTCTATGACGTCACCGCCTATGACGTCTCACTCTTCCATTGGACTGATTATACACGTGCTTAACGACGCAATCAAACAGGGGAATTCCCATAGCAAAAACGCAGCGGGAGTTCCCTTGATGGGGAACTCACTTTCCTTGCATTAAGGATCGTCTGGAAGGTAATGGGGTTGATCCTGTGTCGATCTTCTCTCTTGTTCCCATGTCACTGTTCACTACACTCCAGTGGGCAGCGCCAAAGACGCAGTGATGTAGAAGCAGGCGTTGATATTCTTCTGCAAAGGTGGTATTTCATAATTTCATAAGTGGTATTTTATAAGTCTCCACTTTGGAGATCCTATCGTTTTCCAGCCTTGGGTTCAATAGCAGTTTTTGGAATATCAAGGAAGTTTTGAGTTTTTAAACTTACAGGGTATTTTTATAGTATTACAAACTCTTAACTGTCAAAAGATCAAGGAAAATTTGAATTCTTAGTTCATGACCCATTATAGCATACCAGAAGTCATTCATTTTCAATGAAAGCTGGCTTCTCTCAGCTGCAAGGAGCGTCAAATTCCTTTGCGTCATGGCCATTTTGAGCATCAATCAGAAAGTTGAAAGTAGCTCAACTTTATTGTAATGAGCTATGACGCGGTTCAGCGGCAAGCAGCGGCAAAACACAGCAACCAAACGGAATATAGACATGCTTCGCGCTGGCTGATTCCAGAGAAACATACGACGTAAACTTTCGTTCCTACCAAAACATTCGTTCCAATTAAAACATTAGCCGCAGCTGCTGCCTGCACCAGCCGGTGATACTCTCCGAATTGATAACGGTCCTGGAGGGTGTCATGAACGAACCCAAAATCTCAGAGTCCGACGTCTTGTCCGCAAATACAATAAAGCAGCACCAAACACAACAACTTCACGATTATCCGTAATGATCCAGTGATACACATTTGAGAATGAGCGCAACTTTTATTTGAAATATTTAAATTTATTTATATAAGAACGCTCGTTTTAAGCGGGAATGCAATTAATTTGCTCACGGTAACACGATTTGACCAATTGCACTAATGCAAATAATAATAATAATAATAATAATAATAATAATAGCTAATTCTTTTTTTTCCCCGACCAAATGTGACCAAAATGTGGTTATAAAAATGCTGTCGTTATAAAAAGGTTTCTTTAACCCTCTGGGGTCTAAGGTGTTTTCTGATTCCTGGAGGTGTTCTGACATGCTCTGACATTTGTGCTTATTTCTGATACTTGTGACAATTTCATTGCTAAAGTCTGATTACACTGTATTAAGCACAAACTCTGCTACAGTAATATGTCAGCAGCATGTATGTAAAAGATTTTAGTTTTGAGATAATGACGTTTATGCGTGGTTTGTGAAAAAACAAAAAAACATTGTCACTGAAATAAGGTCATAAAACCCATACTAATTATTTCTTCACAAGACTTTTGAAAATTGTATTACGTGGCCTAGAATATTTGCTTCAAAACTATGTGAAAATCATCCTTACTACTGATTCAGATAAGACAATATATTGACTTAAAATTCGTAAGACGTGTTTTGTGTAAGGAAGCTTTATGCGGAGGGGCGTTAACAACCCATTAATATATAGTGTTTTCACACCTGAGAAAGACAAAGAACCTCCCCTAATGGCCCTATAAGGTGCTATCAGGTGCTGTCATTGTGAGAAGCCTTGCACAAAGAATGAGGAGAGACTTAAAAAAGAATGGCTTTTAGATTGTTTGGATTTATTTACAACACAACCAAGTTATTTACAACACAACCAAAAAGATACACAACCAAAGACAAAAAAGCACATTAGTAATACACACTGATCTAAAGACAGAGACTTGGACAGTCACACACCTTTGTGCCATTCCTAAAACATATAGGTTACATACCTGTCATCTCCAAGGTGTTTGATTTTTCACCATGTTCATGTACAGAGACTCACGTGAATGTCAGCTGGACTCATCAGTGCTGGTCCCTGTAAAAAAATTTTTTTAGAAAAAAAAAACAAAACAAAAAAAAAAGCTGTGAACATGCTGATATCAGGAGCAACTATTTTAGATTTTTCTGGTTCAAATTACGAAATTTACTAAATACATACACTATATATATGAACTCCCAAGTGTGTTGTGCCTTAGGTATATGTGTAGGGCTGCATGAAATAATAACAATAGCCTATAGCAGGCACCCTATAAATCACTAAAAAGTTCAGTAACACTACATTAGAGAAAACTATATGGATTATCATGTTACTTCAAACGTTTCCATTCGTTACGACGTTATGAAATGAGATTGCTGGAGTAAAAACATGAAGCCTAATGTTTGTTTTGTTTTGCTTTTCAAACCCACAGCGCGTGACTCAAACTCAGCGCGTGCAAACATTTACTGAATGCGATACAATACAAACTATGAAGCATTATTCTTACATAAGTATACATATCTACGTGTGAGCAGACATCCACATTCCACTAACACAGTATTTAACAATAAACACAGGTCTAAACATTATAATATTCACAATCATACGAGCCTTCTGTTATATCGTGCTGTGTTTAATTATCGAACATAAAAACATTCGTAGCCTATGACACGAGAATGTTTTTATGTATATACATTTAGCATTAGGCTTCATGTTTTACTCCAATCACATTTTATAACGTACATTTTAGTCTGGCACCAGTTTAACTAGTAGCTACAAGTTTATGCAATAATAACATGCTGCTAACATGCTACAAACAATAAAAAATGTCTTACCTTAAAAATCGTTCTAATCAAATCGTGTTCTTCCAACTCTTCTGATGAAAACCCAAGATAAACAGCACAGTATTCCACACTCATGAAAAGCAGAGCAGGACTGAAGACTGAAGTCGCGGATTATCTGTTTTGAGGACGTTAACAGTTTGCGTTCCTCCACGTGGCTCATTAGTATGTGAGCAGCTGTTGCGTGTGGGCGTGGTCACATTAACGTTAATGAGCTCAGGCTGGAGAAACCGTACATGTCGTTGCTTTCATACAAATTACTTAAACAGCGAATAGTTGTTTTTGATATGATTTACATCATTTAAAAATAGAGACTCAAAGCGTTGTAAAGACATACGTTTCAGGTCTGTGTGACAAACATTTACTGAGTTACAGATCATTTACTGTCGCGTTTCAGAATGAGCTTCACATTGAGAGAGACGGCAGAACACGCATCATGTTTATTTTATTTATTTTACGAAAAACACATTGTTTTTATTATGAGTGTACACAAATAAAAGACGACATTTAACAGTTTTGAATGATGTAAAAAACTTGCCTGTATGACAAAAATATTAGTTATTTGAGTCTATTTTGCACTGATAAGAAAAAAAGCGAGACAAATCGCACCGGCACGATAGCCGACACCAGAGGTTTAAAGGGCACGTATTAGGCCCCTTTTTACAAGATGTAATATTGGTCTCGGGTGTCCCCAGAATGTATTTGTGAAGTTTCAGCTCAAAATACCCCACAGTTACTTTATGTGACGAATGGATAGAGGAGACAATAGCAAGTAAAACAGGTCTTTATTAGAATGTAAAGCACCAGTCTCAGAGCGAACAGCGAAGCAGACAAAGTTCTCCGTAGAGTGGGATGAATGCAGATGCAGCAGAAGAGAGGTGACAAGACCACAAGATCCTACTGCGTGCGATGGTAGTCACTGATGATGATGATGATGAGGTAGCGCAGGTTTGCGTGGGAAACTCGATCCGATGGTCAGACGTGAAGTGAAGAACCCAGTGTTGGAGAAGAGTGAGACAGATACTGCAACGGCGAACTTCCAGACGAAGACAGGGCAGGAAACACAGAGAGCCGAAGAAACAGGAACACAACAGGCAACATCCACAAAACAACGATCTGACAAACACAAGACGCACAAGATGTGTATAAATAGGCAGTAGTAATGCACAACACCTGTCGCTGATAATCCCGGAGGATAATCAGCAACCACGCCCACACACCCATTCATACACAAATCTACACACACAGCGCGAGGAAGCGTCCATGAATTTCTCAACCGTGACAGTACTTGTTAAACTTGTTACCCTCCCCCTAAGAGTGGCTCCTGGAGCTCCCAGAGGAACCTACCTGTTGATAGTAATCATCAATAAGGGACTGATCCAGAATGTCCCTAGCAGGAACCCAACTTCTCTCCTCCGGACCGTAACCCTCCCAGCCCACCAGATACTGAAATCCGCGTCCCCTCCGTCTCGAGTCCAGAATTCGATTTACCGAATAAGTGGGTTCCCCATCTACGAGTCGCGGCAGTGGGGGAACCGGGGCTGGCGGATTAGTGGGTGAATAAAATACGGGTTTCAATTTTGTTGGAAATGTTTTTTGGAAACATGGAACACGGAATGAATTCTTCTGTACATGGGATGGAGTTTGAGGCGAACTGTCACCGGACTAATGATTTTGGTGACAGGAAATGGGCCAATAAATTTGGGAGCTAGCTTATTAGAAACGGAGCGGAGTGGAATGTTCTTAGTAGAAAGCCACACTTTGGAACCGACGACATACACGGGAGGTCTTGACCGGTGGCGATCGGCCTTAACCTTGGTGCGCGCCCTTACTTGGAGCAGAGTCTCACGGGCTCTGGTCCATGTACGGTGACACCTCTGGACAAAAGCGTGAGCGGAGGGGACCGCGACTTCGGATTCCAGACTAGGAAAAATAGGTGGCTGGTACCCTAAGCTACCATCAAACGGAGATAAGCCCGTGGATGACACCGGTAACGAGTTGTGTGCGTACTCCACCATTGAGAGTTGTTGACACCAAGAGGAAGGATTCTTGGCGGCAACACATCGCAACATTCTCTCCAAATCTTGGTTGGCTCTCTCGGTCTGCCCGTTGCTCTGGGGGTGGTAACCCGAAGATAGACTGACAGTGGCTCCCAGTAATTTACAAAATTGCCAAAATTTGGAGACAAATTGGGATCCCCTGTCAGAGACAACGTCCGTCGGGAGGCCATGTAACCGAAAGACGTAATCGATGACAGTCATTATTAAAATATATTTATAAACGTGTGGTTACACACAATACAAACAAGGTTTAAATTATATACACAGACATCCTACGACGACAACAACTTTAGATGCATTTGTTGTTGCATTGGCTGACATCGATTGAAATGACTATTTGCTCAAAAATCATAAAATACACTTACTTCTTCTGGAGGTGACGTTGGATCGTGATCAGTAGGCAATGATCCACACTTGAGGATTAACTTTGAAGCAAGACCTGCTTTGAATTGACCCTCGTTCACAAAACAGTCAGTCAGAAAATGTTTCGTGCAAACATAAACGTATTTTGGAAGTTTAAGTGGCGCCTTTCCTTCATAAATAAAATACATCAACTGCGTTTTCAGTGGCTCTGATGTCAGAAGTAGGTGAAAACTACTATGTAGGCTACATTATTACATCCCACAACAGAACACAAATGTTTCTTAGGAGACATTACCGGCTGTCGTTGAAACTGTCGAGGATGGTGTACAGATCACCGAGGGCGGGGTCTATGCCAAAACCACAGTGTCCATCAAACCACATCGGTGGGGCTTGCTCAATTCTACGTCACATTACGCCAAATCTTAGAACAGCTCGTTCTGAGACAGTGCTTATGATTTATTGAGATTGTCAAAAAAAACACTGAGTGGATTTTTATCATTCTAGGGTGGTTTTGCTCACTCACTGCCAACACACATTTATGTTCAAACACCATGTAAAAGTGAATTTTGCACAATAGGTGCCCTTTAAAGGTGCAATGTAAATTTTTCGCCTCTAGGGGTCGCGTCTCTGTCAAGCCGAAGATAGTCGCGGACGTGGAGCTCTCGGCATCTCGAAAGTTGTTGATCTTAGTTTTAGTCCTCTTTTTGTCTCAAAGTCTGCTTGCCATGGTCCATAATGTTTGACCAAAACAACAACAGCGTGAGCGTCCTGCTAGGCATAACCCAGTTGTCCACGTCTGTCGCCGTGGTTACTATGGCAGTATGAGCGGAAACCGGGGGTAACGCGGATATGACGCAATTGACTGGCGACTCCTGCTCACACACCTTTTCCTTGGTTAAAAAAAAATATATATAAAAAAAAATAATAGCAATTTTCTCACGATTCAAAAACAGTTGGAAACATTTGGAATATTGTAAGTTATCAACTTAACAAAATATATAACACTGGCCTTGTGATTTAGGGATATTTTAATTAAAAAATATTACATATTGTAGCCTACATATTGTTCATGTATTGCTTGTTTTTTCTGTTTATTAGCCTACATTTCATGTTGTGACACTTCACTTCTCCCTGCTACGTCAGAGCAGCCAAAGCGTCAACAAGTGTCCCCGTACTTTTTGACAAGCGTCCTTGACAGGGCGGCCAGAGCTTCTTTGCAGTTCAAGTCGGCGGCGGTGTGAACGTACAGTAAGAGGCTGAGTAGAGGGAGTAAAAGCTGTAGGGTCTGGACCAATCAGACCCACACTAATTATTCATATTCATTATATTTACTGAATATAAAGGTCTATGAAACTCCCCCAAAACTAACATCACAAATGAAGTTACTATGTCGGTGGGGTGTCCTGTTACAGAGCACCTTAAGACTGATTACAGACTTTTACGACCGCAAAAGAATGTGGCCTCATGCGCAGGACAGAGACAATGGAAAGACAGAAACCCTCTTCAATACAAACTTTGCTGCATTAGTCATGGAGTAACTGATCTATGAATGAACATGCGTCTTAGAAACTGTGTGAATGATTTAATGTATTGTGTACTATTATGTATAACATGTTTGATTGGTATGTATGTGGTTTGCAACCAACCAATGGTCAAGGTAACCTCACCTATCATGTCTCCTGCCTAATTAATCCTCACCTAATGACTCACACTTTGATGTACATCACCTTCCTTTAGAATGCAGTGTGGATTTGTTATATCTATCTGAGCATTACTGAACAGAAAAATGTTGAGGCAGAGGTATAATCACTCTTATCAGAGACTCATAAATCTTGCCCCCAGATGAAACTTACACAAACAATAACACTGACACAAAGAGGACACAGTAGATTCACGAACCGTGACACATAGGGTGAGGCTAGTTGGCACTTCAGCACTGCATTGTCATCGGGTCCAGGCAAAGCTCCTTTGTCAGATCTGGATACGGCCTGGATCCGGCAGGCTGCGGGAAAACCTCGGGATAAATAAAGACACTAAAATTAGCGTAGATGCCATTCTTCTTATGATGTAACGAGTACATCAGGATTTAAGGGAAGTGTTCCCAGTTCCGGCTGACCTAATCTATGCAGCCTAACATTGAATTATAGAAGTCTATAATGTATTATGTGAATGCTAGGTCAAAGAGATGTCTCAACTGACAGAGTGTGTCTGCTTCCCAGATAATGGTAGGAAGACTGTTCCAACGTTTTGGTGCTAAATAGGAAAAGGATCTACCGCCAGCAGTCGATTTTGATACTCTAGGTATTATTAACTGGCCGGAATTTTTAGATTGCAATAGATGTGAAGGACTATAATGCTATTGAGCTATTAAGAGGTCTATTAAGAGCTCGCTCAAGTACTGCGGACCTAAACCATTTAGCGCTTTGTAAGTAATCAACAATATTTTAAAATTTATATGATGTTTAATAATATGTGTATTTTACTTTAAAAATGCATGTGAGTGGTCTAAAATGGGAAACATACACAGGAATGCCTTGTTTGAATATGTGTTTTCATTGAACACCAAACAACATTTTAAATATGCAAATGAGAAATACAGTCATTGGATGATGGACAGATCTTCATGAAAACATTGTGTAATTGCAAGAAAGAGACTGAAACAGTGAAGTTCTGCATAAACAATTTATTTTGACAGTGTAATTTGTTTTGGAAATTTGTGTTTGTTCTTCAACATCATTTTCATGCTGATTGGGTGCTCAAATAACATTTCTTATTATTATCAGTGTTAAAAACAGTTGTCCTGCTTAAATTCCTGTAAAGGCAATTCAAAAAAAAAAAAAAAAATCTAAACACATTATAAATGTTAGAAATATATTGCTAAACACATTACAAAGACTGTGAACCATGAAGTACTGAATTGTGGAGTTAGACCGTTAAACAGTTTTTCACCATTGATGTGTTCAGGATGTTTTGTCGATGACGCACTGGGGCCACTGAGGCTGGCCCCTCTCCTAACAATATAACTAGAGCACATTCGCATCAGTTCGCCACTCATTCGCGAGTTACTTTCAGTACTATTAGTTACTACAGCCTACAGTTTGCTAGCTAGCTATGCCTTCATCACGGAAATGCGTTTTACCTGGATGCCAACATCACTTACAAAACATATCGGTGTCCTTAATTAAATTTCTGAAAAACAATCATATCATTTCATGAAAATGAAATTCCATAATTTCCATTTTCCATTTCATACACTAGTTTTAATATGCATAATTGAAACGAAAAGGATGGAAATTAAACGTATTACAGAGAAATTATTAGATATGTGTAACATGTTCAAGCAAAAACTGTGAAAATGATTTTGATCCCAATGATCCAATCCCAATGATCCAATCATTCAAATGTTATTTTTCTTAATTGCATTTACACTCAAGACACTTGCGATTGCATATTCATTAAATGTCCGGATCAAAGTACCGTGAGAGTGAATTGCTCTTGCGGTACTTTGATGTCATAAACCGATCGATCTGTGCAGCGCCGGTTCAAGTCGAACAAGCCTATTAGGTGTGTTCGACATCAGCTGCGGCTGGATGTAACCGATCGGCGAGAGTTGCCGCGTGCAGGCAGGGAGGAGCTGCAAACAGAGACGTGAAGTGGGACACTTTCTGGTTCCCGTAGTGACCGTGCACGTGGTGTTTGCATACTTTACCACAGCTGAAGTGAAATAAATGCAATATTTGTCAAATACACACGTTTCAGATACGTTTCCACATCTCAAAACAAGCCTAATCTGCGCTGGCTGAGTCATGCGGCTGCTTTCGAATCGCTCTCGCGCTACTTTGATGGCATACGTCACAGTGACGTGGCGTCGGCACTGTATCAAGTCGGACAAAATTCCTAACCGGCATGCACTGCTTCAAGTCAGCCACCGATCGATCTGCGAAGAGCTGCATGAAGTCGAACAAGCCTGTTATGTTATGGCTATGTTACGTGTTTTGAGGTGTTTAAAAAAATGGCGGCGGCAGAGCTAATACGAGCGTTAAATTCACTAGCAGATGGTGTGGAGCTTGAACAGAGAAACGGTAGTATTTCCGAAGATTACCACGCGTATGTAGGTGATAGAACCAGTGCATTGTTGGAACGTCTGGGAGAATTTTCTGCTTAAGCTGGACGATGGCCTTTCTGAAGGGGCAGCATTTGCACTTTGTCGCTCTATTGCTTGGGCAGCTTCTCTGAGAAGCTGTGGAACTGACTTGTCCATGTTGCCTCACTTGAATCTTCTTGACCCTCTGCGTAATACCCATAGACAGTAAAAGAAATGGACACAGCTTGATTTCAACGGAGAGAATTGAAGCCTAATAGAAGCACTCACTTCCTGATAGCAAGCGTACTGCACAGGCTCAAACTGAGCTGGACGACGTAGATGGGACGTGAGCAACCTGACTGACAGTTGTAAATCTTCTAGTAGCTGTGCCAAGACAAATCTGAATCACCTAATCTTGCAGAGACGGCGAAGCGTGACCTGGAGCAATTTAACCACCTATCAGGGGCGGAGTGGCAATCGGGAGAGTCTGGGCTTTCCCGGTGGGCCGGTAGTGTTTCGAGGCCGTGAGGGCCGGTCTGATAATAGTTATACATTGCAAGTTCTTAGCCCTTGGTCACACTGTGCAGCCTCCCTCAACCCGTAAATAGGGACTCAACAGCCTCTGGTGGAACGGCAACGCCATTCTGGCGTTCTATTGCGCATGCGCGATATTAACTGCTACTTCGCGACGTTCTAATCTACTGTAACCGTCTACTACGGGAGAACAGCTGATTTACCGTAGTCGTTACTATGTGAAAGATTAAGAAAATTAATGTTATGTTTTATGGTATGTGGCATTGTAATTGTTTATGTATACCATTAAATGGCCAAAGCAACCCTCTCCTGCTTTTTAAAATCACTTTCTTTATATTTTGTATTTTGTCAAATGACAAAATTATCCCCTACGCCATACTCTTTACTGTTGCTTAGTGATTTTTGGGTTCTTTAGCTATGGCAGTTAACCGTTTACTTCCAGCTGCCGTTGCCGATCCATCGGCAGCTGTTGCTTAAGGTCCCTAATAAATACATCGATCTGTAACACTTTTTTGAGTTCTTAAATGGTCTAGTGGTAGATCTCTTGCTAAGCATGTAAAAGGTTGTGGGTTCTAATCTGCGCTCGAATAGTTTTTTTTTCTCTCAACAAAACCGAATATGTTCATCAGTGGTTACAGTCCATATCAAGCAGGGACATGTTTGAGTGCATTTTATTTCGTGATTTCATCTGTTCAATCATCTGTGGAACGGGCAGGACTCGAAAAACTCCAGCCAATCATTTCCAAGACCACCTAGAATCATTGGACAGTAAGTCCGTCAATCAAACGGCTGTACCATACCCCCCTTCCCCCATCCCCCTCACGCGAATCAGGGCCAGCGTTGGAGGAAAGAAGGTAGGATGTGTATTTTCAAAATCTGCCGGCCATTTTGCAAATCCCATACCCCACCTTTAAATATAGAACCATGGTATCTTCAACGCATTCTCATCCCAAGGCGTAATATTCTGACACTTTGACAAAGCGTCTATATCGAACGCGCATGGAACCCTTTAGCGTCAATATAACACGCAGAGAGATGGGTAGGTTTAGGTATGGTGTAGGGTTAGGGTTAGACCGCTAGGAGGCGCCTTCTGACCCATATATTTCGGCGTCTCATATTGACGCTAAAGGGTACCATGCGCGTTCGATATAGACGCTTTGGCAAAAGCGTCATTATATTACGCCTTGGGATGAGAACGGGCTGGTATCTTTCCATGATCTTGTATTTAACTAAGTTTGGCAATAAAAAAATGATATGAGTGACAAGTGCACTAACAACATCAGTAACTCAACAGCCCTACCTATGGTTTTCCAAAGCGTTTGTATTTTTTGTAATGTCTGCACAAAGGAGTCAGGCGGCTGCTCGAAGATCTCACCTTTGGAAAAAACTGTTGATTTTATACTCGAAAAATTTATTACTCCTTAAAAATTAATTTTGCCCCAGAACAAATTGTATGGCTAGCCCACCCCAAAAATTAAACACAATAATAATGAGAAATGCTGGCCAATACTTAATTGTTACCTTTGTTTTACTGAAAATTATATAATTTTATAAAACAAGCTAAATGTAATTTGTTTTGTCATGACATAGCTATGCATAAATACACTCTAGTCTAGATAAATGCAGAGAAAACATTCACATGTTCAGTCAAGCAATGAATTAATGCATTGATTATATTTTATTAATAAACAAATGCATATACAAGTCAACAACACATTTATCCAAACTATAATCATGCATTTACAGGCGATGAACCCCACATCCTACTGCCATCTCAACACAGCGGTTCCCATTCTGCAGCTTTATTCTGATGAATCAGCTGACCACCAGAGCTGAGCCGTGCCGGAGGTTGTTGCATGCTGCGCTGTGCTTCACAATCTGAGGCAATAAGGGCAGGTGGAGTGATGGAGCGTCTCATAAGGGCAGGTGGAGTGATGGAGGGTCTCATCCGTAGCTCAGTTTCCAGGATTCAGCTCTGGGCTCTTCATCCTCAGTGCTCACACCAGCCTGCAGACATTTCAGATCCTACAAAAATGCACAAACATTATTTTAACAGCACAATTTCATTTGATTGTATTAGAAGTAACAAAATTATCTTACTTTATATTTTAGTAATCTTTATAATCTTTAATAATAATGGATGAGAAATCTATCACCCATTTAAATATTACCAGAGGATGAAGTGAAGACAATACTAACTAAAAATTATTATATATTTTTTTCATAACCAACACATACACTTCCAACCATTTTAGACGAGAAGAAACCAAACATCATCGGTCTACTGACAGATACACAACTGTGCTAAATATATTATACATAGATAGATTGTTATTTCAAAGTAACAAAGCTACAAACTAGCAAAACAAAAACAAAAAGACTCCACTAACAGATACCAGAAGAAGAAAAAAAACTGGACTGTCTATACTGCAGCAGAAGCAGGAAAGAAAATCCATCGTCTGAACAGTATATAGTTTTACCCTCGGGAAGCCACTGCATGCCTTTATGAACTCCCTTAAAAACACAAGGAAGAACCCTGCTTTGGCCAATAGCCTCTATAATAAATTGTACATGGTGCATTTCAGCTGCAACAGTACAATCAAATACATCACATGAAGAATTCCAAGGATTTTGTTGACAAAGTCTGGGAACCAAAAATGGAAACAGATGAGGCAGATGGTGTTCTACAATGTCACATCACTGTTTATATGCATTCCAGCAACAGAGGTGGTGAAAACTATGAAAGACAGCTGTGACAAGACAGCACCCTGAGAAACATCCCGTAACTTAGGCTAAACTCTTCGGCTACGTTTAAACACTTCAAGACCGTTTCTGCAAACAGACATGTAGCTTTGAAATGTGATCACTAGTGCCTTTACATTACCCACTCCTAATGAAAGAAGTGGAATGGAACAACCTAAATACCTGGGGAATAAAACACCATCATTGCTCCATAATGGGCTTAACAAAGAAGTTCAAACCCCAGTGGGCAGGACTAAGGGCAAAAGTCACTTATATAAGGTTAGTAATGTAAAGATAATAGATGGGGTTTTGGACTGGGATGAAATGAGGCATTCCTCAAACAGTGAGATAATTAATGGCACTTTTCGGATACTACAAAGTCCCATCTTTACTCCAGAAGTAATGTACTATGCAAATCCCCACTATACACTACTAGAAAATCCCCACTACTATTAATGAAAATTCAACCTAATCCCCTCAGGTGTTTAATTTTTTTTTTTAAATACACTATTATTCCACAATGTGGCACAATATGGCATGGAATAATATAGTTTTATAGTAAGTTGTTACATCAGTACTAAAAATGTCATGACCATATAATAGGCGGAGCATGTGGAAGGCTTGGCCACAGGTCAAAAATTAGCAGGGGCTTTGGCCAAAAATGCACCTGCACATTTAAACTAAATATAGTAATAAAATAAAAATTGCCGAAACAAGGTGTCGATTGCAGCATTCAGTTTAGATCTGCTCATGTTGCATTTTACTTTTTATGCACTCAAAACCAGGGTGTTTTTTTCCAGTGCTGAGATCTCCACACTCAAATCCTCTCATTATAATTTAGCTTGTGACAAAAAAAGTGTAGACATTATATAGGCTAAAAAAGATATTTACTTGTACAGTCAGCTTAATCGATTAGCAGAACTTTGTGAGATCGCAATGAATTAGGATGAGTGACAGCTAGATTAAGGGAGTGCTTTTATGTACGCTTTCTAGGTGATAATCTGTTCAGAATTTGAAGAAAACTTACGTTTTGCTGCATTAGGTAAGGGTAAGGCAATAGGCTATTTATTATTAGAACTGGCTGCCATGCCAAATCACGCAAATGCTTGCCTGTTCAAATTATAGTGGTTTGTGAACATAACCACTTTAATAACAAGTGCGTTTATGCTGGGATGTGTAGGTTGTTGATAGGCAACATGTAACTATTTCATGATATCCTATATTAAATGTGTTTTTATGGAGGAATCGCATCTAGCCTTACCCAGTTGGTTTACCCTCCGTCTATGACCTACACTGATTTCACAGTAAAATTATTAATATAATATTTTAATGTAAAATTACTGTTAAAATTATTAAAATGCTTTTAATAAAATAAATTAATATGAATAAGCTATTAATACAAACCTTTTATGGCTACTAGTCATTATCTGAGCATGTCAGCATCCATTTAGTATGAAGTGTTATTAAATTTAATTTAATAATTAAATTCACAATACATATATTCACTTTAAACTCACTATAATCTCTCTACTGTATGTGTGTATCTGATCGATCATATTGCACAATACAGACCAGCTGAGGTTGAAATCTCTTCTCACAGTTTTAAAAAAAAACAGCTATCATCACTGTGTCTGACTTGGACTTCCTGTGTGTCATGATTCCTGTCTTGTGTGGACTTTTGTTATTTCCTGTTCTTTGCCATGTTTTGTAGTCCTTTGTAGTTTTTCTTGTGTATTAGTCTCTCCAGGTGTTTCTAATTAGCCCCGCCCCCTTGTTATCTTGTTTAGCTTGTTTGCCTCTGTATTTAATAAAGTGCTGCATATGGATTTGGATCCTGCTTCCTCCTTTGATTCTACCTCAGTGTTACACTGTCTGTGTCCTCTTTTAGAGAAGGGCATGAAGGATGATTGGCATCTGCTGAAAAGCTGCGTCTTGGGAAATGTTGCTCACTTTTACATTTGGATCCTGGCAGATACTGCAGAAGGCAGATATAATGGGAGAGAAATAATTTTGTCAATCAGAAAATGGTCTGCATTAAGTCTAAATTCAATCAAGGGTGAGGCCTCAAGTCGTCTGGTTCTTTCCCGTTCCACGTTAATTAGAGTCTAATGGTAATTCTGTGGCCTCACAAACCAGATTATTACTTCACAGATGTTCTGGTGCCGATTCTGCTGTATTATCGGCTTTATCATTGGCTCTTTGATGCTGAGCTGTTTTAAAGAACTGACAGAACTGGGATTTCAATTAGAGCCTCCAAAGTGCTCCTTGAATGGAATCAACTTCAGTGCCTTTAACCTTGCTTCCATAGTTACCATATGTTGCTAGGAAGTGATGCATGATGCGTCTTTGACTGCAGGTGATGTTTTAAAAAATGGAAATCGCCCTCTTGACCTCATCAGCATGAGACCTTGACATTTTACTGCACTGTGGCATGACAAGACAACATCTGTTTTGCAATCAAAACCATCCGCTACTATTCGCATATCAGATGTGCTATACAAGGAACTCAGACAGAGCTTTGAAAGACTCATCAAAGTATCAGAAAACGGTCTCAGTGAATAATCGGTGTAAGTGATCTCAGAGCAGGTCGATATGGTTCTGATCTTATCGTGGGGCTTTCTCTTAGCGTTGTAGTTTGTATTGTCCTTTGCTAATTGCTTTATGTAAAGGTTCTCTTATCTCTGAGTGCCACAGAACGATTTTGTCTCTCTTTTACGTGCACACACACTTACACATGAACATACACGGGTCATTTGCACTTGCCAGTTAACAAGCATAATTTCCTTGTTTAGGGTCAGGGACTATCTTTGCCTTTAATTTGAGCCAATCAATATCTCTCCAAGTGGCTTAATCTTATCTTATTAAAGGACAATTCCGGTGAAAAATGAACCTAGGGGTAATTAACACGTGGTTACCGAGTCGATCGTTCTATAGGATGCGTTTTCATGATAATCGAATGTAAAGAGTTTTATCTCTAAAAACAGATTAGCTTATTACGCTAGTATACGGGGTATAGAATAATTAAAAGTAAATCGCTAGTTAATACCACAAACAAGGATCAAAATGGCCTCACATTAACACAGTAGCATAATGAGGGTCCCTACATGCAAACCGAAGCACTGAGAACTTTGTAAGTGTACAGACAGTTTAATAAGAAGATACTTTATAAAGACAGTACATTACGCTTATACAGGCAAGAGCCATCTTGGAAAACAGTCTCGACTAGTCGAACACGAACGCCCGCCGTGCTAAGTGAGATGAACTTTTGAGATGACGTTTTTTTAAAATTGTTTTTATTTATTTATTTTCTCTGTTGCGTTCAATGCTTTCTTCCGGAACCAACGGACCTTATGAGATTCACAGTTCAATACATGCAAACTGTATTTTTGTCCTTTAATGCAGTAATGAGGCTAACATGGGTTAAGGTTCTCAGACAATACATGAAAGTTTGTTGATTGTTTGAGGTGAGGGTGTGGGTTTCGTCTAATATCTATTATGTGTCTCTGATGTTAGTTCTACAGATAGCTTTGCACACTCATAATGGTCGAAAACGTCTGCATGGATGTTTACTTCATGACAGCATAAAGACAAACATACACAGCCACAATATTGCAGTGACAAGTACACATAATATGCTCTCAAACTTAGGCCATGTCCACACGGACACGGGTATTTTTATAACCGGAGTTTTTCCTCCAGCGTTTTTAAAAAAAATCCCGTCCACACATGCTCGCAAAAACACGCTATCAAGCTCAGTCAAGAGCATGCCACACCAGCAGGCGGCGATATAACCCTAGCCGTAAAGCCACGTTGGCCAATCAGAAGCCTAACAAAAAGTTATTAGCGGTTCCGGTAGACGCAAATCTGACGTCAAACACAGTGGATAACGGCACACACTCTGACGTCGCAAGGCGAAAACCCCGGTTTCACTGTCTACACGACAACACTGTAACCGGCGTTTCTGAAAATCCTCACCCTCAGCAGGGGTTTTCAAAAATGTTCGGTTTCAGTGCGTTTCCGTGTGGACGAACGGCCGAACCGCGTAGAAAAAGTCACGGTTATAAAAATACCCGTGTCCGTGTGGACAGGGCCTTACACATACAGGTCTACATGCACGCACATCCAAATGAATGCTCTCATATTTACCCACACCCACACACAATCACTTACAGTCTTTAAATGTTAGTCTTCTGTGCCAACTAGTGGTAGGCTGTGAGATTGCAGTCCAGTAGTTTCAGCCTGAGGTCAAAGATGTATTAAAACCTTTGCTCAGAAAAATGCTAGGTACTCCAAATAGCCAAACCTGTAGATATCAGCCGAATTAAAGCTAATATTATGAGGCTTTAAAATAGTGAGAACTTAAAATGTTCTTACAAGTCAGATCTGGCTGTCAAAAGTATAGCTAAACCGTTATACACACACACACACAAACACACAGAGAGAGAGAGATAGATAGAGAGAGAGAGATTTGGCTAAACACAATATGGCTAAACAAGAGAGACAGTTCCTGTTTGACAGTAGTGAAACTGCCATTCGTTTTTTACACCCTTATTTGTCATGGTGCTGCATAAAATTAAAAAAAAGAGCAAATATATACTGAATAATTACACCCTGAACAAATGACACTGTTAATATGGACCTCCTGAGGAGGGAGAGTACTGCTTCAATAATTAATTGCAACAGTGAGCACAGAGACAACTAGTGACAGCAGCTTGGCCGGGTTTAAAATGCTTTAGGTAGTTTTATGCTGCTTGTTCATTGTGTTTGCTTGTTTGTCATATGTCTACTTTTTTTTCTTTTTCTGTTAGAAGCATAGAAAGGTTTCCATTCAGAGTTTGAATAATTTTCTTAATTCAAACTAAATTCAGTGTGTCTTGTAACAGGTTGAATCATCCTTACTTTAACTGACATTAGTTCCCTTTCAGTCGAGACTTCAGACATAGTTGACGTTGACTGAATGGGATCACGCTAGGGAGCCTGTCTTCTTCGTACTACTATTTAATCAAGCCAATTCAACATTTTACACGCTCCGCCCCGCAGTGCGGGTATAAATACGGAAGTGGGGTCTAAGGGGTTTTTGAGGTCCTTGAGATGTTTTGACATGCCCTGACATTTTCAGTTGCTTATAAACATATTAATGGCAAGTTGTCATTGCACTCTATTTAGCACAAACAGGGCTACCATAATATATGAGCAACATGTATGTACATGTTTGTATTTTTGAAGGAATATTGTTTATGCATGGTTATTGAAAAAACTAAAACTTAAAGCCTCTGAAATAAGGCCACAAAACACTCACTAAACATGTGTCCACAATACTTTTGACTAATGGACGTTGTTGCCTAGAATTTTTGCTTCAAAATGAAAATCATCCTGCCTAATCATTTACACAAAACAATACATTGATTTAAACTTTTTAAGACACTTTTTGTCTGTGAAGGCAATATGCGAGTGGGCGTGATTCTCACCTGAGAAGACAAAGGCTTGCATAATAATGAGCGCGTAATTAGCCTTTCACACAGGTGTGTCACTGCGTACCAAAGAATGCGAGGACAAAAGAAGCTATACACACACACACACACACACACACACATATATATATATATATATATATATAAATATATATTTATATTGTCCTCGCACTTTCTTGTGGTACCCAGTGGAAAAAGACAAATGTTTTTCAAGATGTTTCCAACTCTAACTTTGAACCAATTCTGAAGAATATATATATTCTACAGAATTGGTTCAGAGTTGGAAACAACTTGAAAAACATTTGTCTTTATCCACATATTTTGTATGCATGCAAATTGTATAATATCCTAATTGTGCAGTTAATTCTCATACTGTATTTTCAGAAAGTTTTGGAATATGTATCCTCTCCCCAAATTTGTCACTAATAAAACACAACAAAAAAAGATTACAATTTTAACAATATTTCAAGTGTAATCTTTCTTTGTAAAAAGTATACGTATTTCAAGGGTAACATGAGCAGAAATTGGTGAACAAACGCTTATTTAATGTGGCAGTAGGCTGTTTTTACAGTAAAAACTTTATAATCCATCCAAAACTAATAAATGAAATCTTGTCTAAATATTCATATTTAGTCTGTAACATATCGTGTTTATGGGAGTGTGAGATGCGCTCTGTACAGCTGTAAACAACCTTTCATTCATCATTCACACACAGACGGTTTATATGCGGTTTACAGACAATATCGCGATTATAACAAAGCTCTTAAGAATAAATAACTTACTACATCAGCTTGATTCGTTGCTCCTCGGAATGAAACTACCAGCACTTCTGAGGTAAATTGTTCCAGGATTAGGACGATAGTATTATTCCTCAGAGCGCAGCCAGCAAGACTAGATAAAGTCCACGATTCTTGTTAAACTTGATGTGTTTTTCCAGCTGATATGGGGGCGTTAACAGTTTGCATGGCTTGCCTCAGATCATTTGCGTTTGAATAGCGCGCTCTCTGTGGGCGTGGTCACATTAAAAGATAATTAGCTGAAATGAGAACTACTGACATCTCTCTCTTTTTATATAGATTACATAAACAGAGAATATTTGTTTTAGTTTTGAATTAGATCATTTAAAAGTACACACTTAAATGATTATAAAGATATATTGCTCATGCCTGAGTGAATAATATTCGCTGAGTTTTGTTTAAGTTTAGAGACGTGCTCCAGAAAAAAAGTTCACAGAGAAGGAGAGGCAGAAAGCACACCCTGTTTATTTTCTTTATTTTACAAAAGTACAACGTTTTATTTCGATTGGAAGTGGACCCATAAAAAAGTAGACATTTAACAGTTATTATTTTGTTCATATTTCTTAAGTGTGTATGACAAAAAATGATGGAGTATTTCAAGTCTATTTTGCTGCTATGTGAATAAAATCGAGTATACGCATGCACCAGTTGCCTGTCGCTTTGGAGCCAATCGTTTGATGTCTCTGAAGAGTGCTGTTGTTTACAATGACCGAGTGTGTCGGTGTTCTTCTGGAAGACTCTTCCAGTGCTGGTGGTTTCTACAGCGCGAGTGCAGCCAACTTTGAGCTCTCAACTGCTGCTTGAACAGCAACAAATGGGATCCTCATCTCCTCCTAAGGCCTGTGAGTTTTCGTCCGTTCCAC
The DNA here is from genome assembly GCA_031834385.1 of Semotilus atromaculatus. Lineage (NCBI taxonomy): Eukaryota > Metazoa > Chordata > Actinopteri > Cypriniformes > Leuciscidae > Semotilus > Semotilus atromaculatus. The sequence continues at coordinate 20,519,115 of JAULUF010000009.1, read as the reverse complement.
AGGCAGGTCTTACAAAGCCTGTGGGCAAGCCGCCTCCTCTTTGCGTGTCATTATGTTGCTACAGTTCTATCAGGCCAGGGCACTTAGACATGCCCGAGAGTAGACCAGACTAGGTGAGCACCGCACTGCATCCGACCTTGCCCTCCGGGGCATGAGTGTCGTGGCGTGCGCAATCGGTCTGGTGATGTCCACATTAGTGGTTCAGGAGCACCATTTTTGGCTCAGTCTGGTTGATATGGCGGATTCAGACAAGGTTTGGTTCCTGGTCTCCCCAATTTCCCAGGTTGGGCTGGTCGGTGACGCGGCAGAAACCTGCACCCAACAGTTCTGTGCTGTCCAAGCGCAGACGGAGGCCATCCGGCACATCCTGCACCGGTGGCCTGTTGCTGCCTTCACCCCGCCGCCGGTTTCAGTTCCTCCACCTGCTCGTCGCTTAGGGCGTTCCCCTGCCGCCGCTTTCACTGGGCCTCCGCAGCAGCCTCCAACCAGGTCTCGGCATGGAGCCGGCCGCAGTAGGGACGCCCAGCCAGCTCCAGGCACTGCCAAGCCTGGTGGCAAGCGACAGTGTAAGCATTCCTGAGCGGGCCGCTCAGGGATGGAGGAGGATGCTCTTGGAATCGGTCACCGATCCACTCCCTCTCCTCGGGTGAGGGCCGGGAGGAGCCTTCGTTGGTGTGTGTGTCTGTTCCTTCGCTTGTTCCCAAAAAGAGCGGAGCAAGTGGTACCCACACTTCAAAGAAAGAGAAAATACCTCTGTTCCTGGGTCCAAGGGCAAGTCTGGTGGAGTGTGACCCTGTAAAGCCTTGCACCCCTCAGCCCCCTCTTGTTCGCCAGCACGGCAGCTGGGTGCGGTTCGAGGACCCAGTCATCCGCCTTCTCACGCATTCCTGGCCGTCTCATGGAGACAGGTAAGTGTCGTGCACGACAATCAGACCCTGATTCGGGCCGCCTTCGGGCCTTCTGAGCCGGGTCCCTGTCCTCCACCTCGCTGCCCCACCTCGGGTACATCTGTGGTCCCTGGCCCGGATCGTTGAATCCAAAAATACTTCCCAAACCGGTCCAGATGGCCACAAACTATACCATCAGACTCGGCTTGCGATTCCCTTTCGCTACAGGCTTCCCGCCCAAGCTCAGTGATATTCATCACACCTAGGTGTTGAGCAGTACTCCTGTCTTGTGTGCACCCATCGCAGTCTACTGGCGAAAGACGCAATGTATCCTCTTCCTCCAGCTGATATGAAGGCCGGCTTCTATAAACCCGTACTTCATTGTACCCTAGAGAGGTGGGTTACGACCATCTTGGTCCTGTGTTAATTGAAACGTGCCCTTTTTTGGAAGCCTCCGTTCAACACAGAGATGCATTTCCAAATGCTCTGTCCCCAAGATTGGTCTGCAGTTATTGACCTGAGAGAGACATGCACTTCAGATCTCTATCCTTCCGCACCACAGGCCATGCTCCGTCCCCAAGATTGGTCTGCAGCTATTGACCTGAGAGACATGCACTTCAGATCTCTATCCTTCCGCACCACAGGCCATCCTGTGTTTGTGCATCCGAAAGGTGTGAAGTATCAGTACAAAGTCCTACCCTTCAAGTGCTCATAGCCAGTTGGGTCCTCAGGTCAACTGGGAAAGAGCAAACTCGTCCACTGAGGATCTCTTTTCTAGTTTGGAGATGGATTCGGCCACCGCATCTCTAAAGAAGGGTGTGTGGATGGTTAGTGCTGTATAGAAACTCTTCAGAGGCTCCTGGGGCATATGGTAGATGCAGCCACTCTGCTTCCACCATATGAATACTGCTTCAGCACTGACTCCACGGCCGAGTCCCGAGGTGACCGTGGCAGAGTGGCACGCTCCATGTGAAAGCATCCTGGCCTGCCGCCAAACCCTCAGTCCATAACAGACCTGTTGTTTCTCCGGGCCAATGGTCCTTAGAATGAGTGTCCATCAATACCAGCTGAGGGGCCACATACAAAGTGCATGCAGTAATGGAGGTCTGGGAGGCCCTCCGACTGCATTGACATCCATTGCTTACATTGCGACTGTTGACCGGTACAAGCCCGTCACCTCCTCCTTGGAGTCAGAAGCTTCTGAGGTTGCTTCACTCCACTATTTCTTCCGGCCTGCTCAATCGTGCCGCCAACGAGCCTTACGACAGCCTATGGCCAGGGAGAGTTGGGGGACTCCATCCCCAGGCGGTCCAGCTGGGCAGGGACCATTTCGGGGATGCACAGTTATATCTGTTTGTCTTTCCGGATTCATTCCTCTGCCAATTGTATTTTTTCTGTCTGAGCAGACATCCCTTGGACAGACACTGGCTGTCAGCTGACCCCGGGGCCCTGCATAAATGTGTTCCCCAGTGAGCCTTCTAAAGCGGCAATGCGATTCATTGTCGCTTGGCGCCCTCTCAAGTTCAGTGATTTTTATCACACTCAGATGTTGAGCAGGGGTGCTCCTGGAGCTCAGTGAATTCCATCATACTCAGGTGTTGAGCAGAGATGCTCCTGAAGCTTAGTGATATTCTTCACACCTAGTGTTGAGCAATGCTCCTGTATTGTGCGCACATGTCGCTTGCACGTATTGTGCTAGGTCAGGAGTGGAGCAGGTCTTAATAGTTGCCCCTTATTGGCCCAACCAGACCTAGTTCTCCCCTCGACAGCCCTTCCTGACTTCCCCTGAAAACATTCTCAGGACGGGGCATGATGGCACCCGCGTTCGGATGCCTGGAGGATTTCAGGCCGGTCCTAAATTTGGACGCGGAGGTTCAGGTAGTTACCGCAGGATTATGTGGTAGTCACCATCATTTCAGCGAGAGCACCCCCTAAATAGGAAGTTGTGCTTACGTCAAATAGAAGTGGAACCTATTCGTTGAGGTCTTCTCTCCGTGAGGAGATCCTGAAAGCGTTTCGGTCATTTCAGTGCTCTCTTTCCTGCAAGATGGATTGGAGTGAGGGCTGTGTCCTCCACTCTCAAAATGATGTTGCCTCTATTTTTGACGCACATCATGATGCAGTAGCATGGAAAGCACGTCCTGATCGTCAGGTTCCTGAGGGGAGCAAGGAAAATGAATCCCCTTGCACCCCTCTTTATCCTCTTGGGCCTTGTCTCTGGTGCTACTGCACTGCAGAGACCGCCCCTGAGCCACTGCAGGCAGTGAGTTAAAAATTCTGTTTTAAAGAAACAGTTCTCTTGCTCACCTGGTTTCTACTAGAGAGTAGGAACTTGCTCGCTTTCGGTCAATGAATTGTGACTGGAATTAGGGCTGGCTAACTCTCACAAGCTGAGACCCCGGGCTGGATATGTGCCCAAGGTTCCTACCTCTCCCTAAAGGTGGGACCAGGTAGTGAGCCTGCAATCGCTTCCCCGGAGGTGGCAGACCCAGCCCTGGCTTCTCTGTCCGTCCGCTTGTTGTGGTTGTACATGCACAGAGCTTAAGCTTAGGACCTCAGACCAGGTCTTCTCTGTTAAGGAAATCAGCAGAAAAGAGAAGGCTGTTTCCAAGCGAGGTTGGCCCACTAAATTAGTGGTTGCCTTCATCTTGGTGAAAATTCTGAGATGCCACTTAGGTGGTGAGCTCCTCTGAAGTGAGTGTGTGCTCCCGCCTAGGCATTGACACAGCATGCTTCGCTGACAGATATTCTAGAGTTGGGTGCTGGGCGACACCTATAGTCGAGCCGCTGCTTCCCGTGGGCTCCCTTCTTATGAAGCCAGTTTCACCGTGAGCCCGGTTTGAAGTGTCGGCTTGCTGCGCCATTTCCCTCCTATGGACTGGATACGTGCGCAATTCTTGCTCCAGTAGAGTACTCCTTATTAGCCGAACCCTGTCGAGTTCCTCCATACCCTTCGGTTACAGACGTGGCGGAACGTCCGAAGCCAGGCCTATCACTCGTATGCACTGGTGGAACCTGTGTTAGGCTGGGTCCATATGTTGTGATCCCCACGGCAATCCCATATGTGTATTCTTCCATGGTACGGCTCCCTGCGGCGAGCTCGTGTCTTGCTCTGCCGTCTATGTCTGGTTGAGTCTTCCCCCTGTCATAGACTAGAGCCACCACAGTGACATTCCATATGTTCTACTGCCTGGTCATCCACACAGTTCATATGTGTATTTCCACATGTTACCTCCTGTAGCAGGATGTGGCTTCCGCAGCGTCCCTTCCTTCCATGTTCAGGGAAGGCTTGCCCAGTGATCCTGCAGGAACAGGAGTGACTTCCCTGGCCTAAGCCCAGTCCCATCTCCTTAAAACGGGGGGATCAGGTGGCTCTGTCTAGGCACTGGAAGGTGGCAGCACTAGTGGCGTTTTCAAATAGATCCCCATTCAGTCGACGTCGACTACATCTGACATTCTCGACTGAAAGGGACGTCCTGGTTACGTGTGCAACCCACCATTCCCTGAAGGAGGGAACGGAGGACGTAGTCCCCTCGCCACTACTGCTGGACCACCGATGACTCCGGGGGCCAATTGGCTCCTCAGCGAAAAAGCAACTGGTGCGTGCGTCCACTTCTGTATTTATACCCGCACTGCGGGGCGGAGCGTGCAAAATGTTGAATTGGCTTGATTAAATACTAGTACGAAGAAGACAGGATCCCCATAACAGTCGACGTTGACTACGTCCTCCGTTCCCTCCTTCAGGGAACGGTGGGTTGCATACGCAACCAGGACGTTCATTAGTTGATCTCCAGTTCAGAGCTTTAGGCTAGACCCTTTATACAATGGCCTTATGTGTAAGTATATGTAAGAGAGTAAAATAAGAGACATAAAAGTAACTCAAATAAATTGGTTCTAGCTTTCAATAGCACACACTAATTTATAGTATACGCAATCTCAACCTAAACACAAGCTCTACCCTTGACCAAAATGACAACTGCTCTAAATTCCAACATAAGAATATTACAGTTTTTTACAATTGCTAAGAAACAATTCTTGAAACCTTCACTCATTTTCTCACAACATTAAACACAAAACTAAATCTTCAAACTACATTTACAAAACCCCTGACTTTTTCACTATTTCACCTGTTCTCAGTCAAACTCTAATTTCAGATCATGCTCACTCCAAGTCAATATAAACACTACATTAATTAATTAGACAGTACATCAAAAAATTTAAATTGTACACAGTTAGAAATGTGCAATTACGTATAAAAGTATAGTAATCGCAATTTAGTATGGTGAAATATTGTGTACTGTATGTACAGTACTGCAAGTATAGTATTATATTGAATATTGAATGTAGTATTGAATGTCTGTATATTCAGCACTTGCATATTGTAAAAATGCAGTAGTCCAACTGCAAAAGCCGAAAAGGTCAAAGAATACTCTAAATGAAAAAGTATGTTACAATACATTTAAAAAAGTTGTGCAACTGCAAAATCAATGTCAATGAGAGATTAATTCTGCCTCAGAACATCATGTTGGGTCCGGTCTAAGGACTTTGTCACCATCACAGGCAATGATGTCCCTTTCCAGGCAAACGGAAAAACTCTCTGGTGTGCTAGATCCAGCCTTGACAACACTTCACACCTTGCTCTTTCTTGTCCTTATCTTCTTCCTCCTTGTCCACCACCTCTTACATGTTCTCTTCCTCCTCTCCATCTCGGATAGTTTCCATTGTTCGTTTAAACATCAAGTGCAACCTGTTCACTCTAAACTGGCCTATATTTTGTACAGTTGGTTTGATCGCATCATCAGAAACACGTGTGAACAAAGTCATTGTGTAAAAACTATGACAACTGTGTTGTAGTTATATTTAACTTTAGCCACTTGTGTTTACTGTTTTGCAACACGTTAGTGCAAAATGTGCAGTGAGAATGTTTAGAGTTTTGCAAAAAGTGTGGATGAGATTTGCAAATGATGTCCAACTATCCAAACTTGTTTAAGATTTGACAGAGTGGTTTATCTCTCTCGCTCCCTCTCTGATTTGTTTCCTGTTGAAAACACAGTAAGTTCTCAGTGTATGCCTCACGTTTCTCTCCCCCTCTCCCTGTCAAGAATGACATTTGTTCTCTTGAGGGGTATGCCAATCAGTTTACCAACTCTTTACCGAATGTGTTACGATCAAGGGTGTGCTGTTAGAAAGTTAATCAATGAGTCATAAATGCAGCATCAATGATAAAATCATTGTCATATTCATCATTATGAAATGAATTATTGGCTAAACATCATCTTATTTACTGTAAAGCAGCATTTGCATGAAAGTAATTTTTATTCCCAATATTCCTCCTTCACATACTGAGAACAAAAAATCAGAGGAGTTTGAGCGATTGCTCATAGATGAGAACCAGGGTCAAGAGGAACAGGAGGATGGAAGGGTAGGGTTTCAAGAGTGATTCAATGAGCAGAGGCCGGGGAAGGAGACATTTGCTAGAAATATTGAATTTTCAAGGAGGGGGGAGGGGGATTCATATTTAGTTTGCTTTTCTAGAAGAAAAAAATAGAAAATGTAGATGTTGCTTTTTTTAAGATACAAGCAAAATGGTAGCATCAGCATTATGTATATGCTTATGCAATAAGTGCAACTGTAAGTCTATCACTGATTTTAGAATATCAGTATGTCAGAAGTTTTAAAAAGCATGCCACAGGAATAAGACAGGGAAGAAAGGGAAAAACTCAAATGTAATTTTAACTTATTTCTTATATCTTATCAATATCTTGCCTCAGGGAGATTTATGAAGGACAAAGGCAAATTATTTTCTGTTGCAAAGCACTGTTGATTAAACATGCTGTATGTTTTTCAACAAGAAATCCTCAGTAAGCTTGAGCAGCTAAGTACCAAGACTTTGGACTTTTTTTTTCATTGGGTCAGCTTAACACTAGAACTACCGGAATTCCATAACTACTAGAACGACCACAGCGGTCATTCTGACCGTTTATACTTTGACGGTCATATGGCCGTACTGAATATAATTTTCGTCATGTCATATCTACATTTGAACCTTTCTCTTTAAGTTTTCCAATGATGCTTTTAATTCCTGTCGTCATGTTATAACGTCATCGCCCTTAAAACAAGCACAAAAGAAAGATTGCCCCGACAGGTCTAAGGAAATGTGAGGAAACTTTTGCGTCAAAAATATATTTTTCACCACACTCACAACGTGAATAGAAATGCAAAAAAGTTAGGAAACGTTAAAGCTTCATACCGTTTAGTACAGCCCTGTTTGTAAATAAGTTCAATAATCAATACAAAATCTAGAAATAAATGGATATACAATATAACGATAGGTAATAATAATAAAGGGCTAATTTGAACGGCGCAAAAAAACCCCGCATCATTCACTAACGCGTACGCAGTCCACACAAACACCGCATTTCGTGTGCAGCTCCCACACACTAGTGACATTTGGCACATGTCTCCTTAGTTTTATTTTTTCGCAGTTCCTCCTTACTTGGCACTGCCTCGTTCTCTCCATCAGCTGCTGCTCCGGAGCCTGCCCGGGTCCTGGCTCTCGCACCACCAGTTGTGTGACCTTTGATTTCATGTGGTCGGAGCGAAGTTCACTTGCCAGTCGCGTGATGAAGTCCCTCTGAGAAACTTGCTCATTTGTGCACTTCTTGAACAATATGTGCGCGTTGATGGCGGGAAATATAGCGGACTTATGATATCTATAATGCGTGCGGTCAAAATGACCGCCATGGCCATTCTAGGTAGAAATAGTCAGAACTGTTTTGTGTTTTGTGATTTTAATAAAATAACAGTGTCAGAATAAAATATACACATATTTAGGAAAAGTCAGAGTCCTACAGCCACATTGATTTTATTTTAACAAAGTTATTACACTGTAAAATTTAAAAACGGTCAAAATGACCGCCTTGGTAGTTCTAGTGTTAAACAGTTAACCTGCAGTGGAAGGGTTGTGGAAGTCAATAATCCTGAAGCCTCTTCATTGTGGCATAAAATTGATACTACTGCTGGTACATAAAAGAACGTTTTAAGGATGTTGTCTTATACAGGTCATGTAAACATTGGCTGAGAGTGGCAATATTACATTGACCACTGAAGTTGGGAGCAGTTTCACTCGACTGACAAATGCCCCAGCCCCTAAAAAAAACAGAAATTAATAAATGATCTTCAGAATCAAAAAGGGTGGCAGTCTTAAAGAAACTTGCAGCTAGCCTCAATATTATACAGATAACCTAAACACTAGAACAAAAAGAGGCCATTTTAGAGACTGCATCTTATGTAAAATTATTTGGGGTGTGTGTGGTCCTACAGGCATACAGCTAAACTAGAAGCTGATGATTGATGAGTTATTGACGTTTTTACCACAGATATTTTGACAAACGTTTAAAGGAGAACTCCGGTCAATTTTAACATTGAGCTCATTTTTTTGTAAATTTGGAGTGCTGTCAGTACAGAGAACAACGACAAAAATCGGTGTTGCCTACTATACACCATGTTATCCTCTTTTTAAAAACTGCACCCTGTTGACTTCAGTGGGGCACGTTTTAAACCTGCTTTTAGCCTCTTAACATCCTTGATGTGTCATTACAAGTGCACAGCCTGGTGTTATTAAGAGTGAACACGGTCAATCTGACTGCAGTAGATGTGAAAGATATTGATAAAAATGATGTTAATTCAGCCAGCTCACATACCCGTATTTTCTTCCTGTTTTCGGTCGGAGTCCACAGTAGTCGACTCGATTATCAAGTTGGGAGAATGGGATCTCATACAGCCTGGTCGCGTGCGCGAACTCGATAATCGACTACTGTGGACTTCGACCGAAAACAGGAAGAAAATACAGGTATGTGAGCTGACTGAATCAACATCATTTTTATTATCTTTCACATCTACTGCAGTCAGATTGGCGGTTTTCACTCTTAATAACACCACTCACATGGCTGTACACTTGTAATAACACATCAAGGATGTTAAGAGGCTAAAAGCAGGTTTAAAACTTGCCCCATTGAAGTCAACAGAGTGCAAATTTTAAAAAGAAGATAACACGGTGCAGGCAACACCGAATTTTGTCGTTGTTCTCTGTACTGACAGCACTCCAAATTTACCAAAAAATTAGCTCAATGTTAAAATTGACCGGAGTTCTCCTTTAAGACAGCTGTTTCACATACAGCAACTGCGTAATACTGAATTTTGAAGACCTTCAAGTGAAAGCAGCATTGCCTGAATCACAGAAGATGGAGGGCAGGTTGTTCAGCTGATGCAACTTTAATCTTCAGAGAATTCACAAGCATCCAGTGTCAAGATTGACAAATGACTGCTCCCTAAAAAAAAAAATTCTCCAGCAGAGGATTGCATGTGGAGCAGTATCTGTAGACAAACAGAATATACACTCTTATTTGTAAAAGATTTATGCGTTTGTTTTTGCCAGATTGGTTCTTACTGTATATAAATGTTTATAATTGAAACCATTTCTTGTTGGTTTGTTTACATATATTGTGTAATATTTGACTTTACCATTTAATTATTATTTTAGCAAGAAGTACCTTTCATCTCAGTTTTATTTGTATAGTGTGTGTAACTATAGTCCATGGAGGCAAATTGAAGTGAACCCATGTGCAGTTTATTTAAATCCAAAAACATGAACAAATATAAGATAAACTGACTTGACTTGACTTGACCTGACCATGGAACAAACTCACCTAACAGCAGGTTACTCAGAACTAAGCTAGATTAAGACAATGGAAACATGAGGACTAATTATACATTTAATGATAAATTTGGTCCGACTTGAGACCGCGCCGATGCCACGTCACTGACATGAGACGTGGATGAGAGCAATTCGAGAGCAGACGGCTGATTCAGCCGGCACAGCTTCTTCTTTTTTTTTTAAAGCAAAAGTCTTTTTTTTAATAAGCCACATTACTGATTATATATCTTGTGCATTTTTCTAATCTTTAGATTTTTATACTTTCATGCTGACTTTGTACTGACAGTTTTTATTTGCGATTAAAAAATATTGAACATTTTGTTGTACATATTGGTGGTTTTCTTTCTGCTCCACTATTCCTTTTTTTTTTTGTAGACACAAATGTTTCATATATAGCCTACTGTTCTAAATGATTACAAATCATCATAAAATATGAAGAGCATTAAAGATAACATTTATATCAATGAAATTAAAGAACACTCAATCACACCTATAGAAACAATAAAAGAAAGAAATCGTTCTGGTTGCTTTACGGTTTGAGAGTCCTTTCAGTGTTTCAAAATAAATCTTCATGCCGGCACAGCTTCTCAAGAGGGGCTACACAAGCTCTGATGACGGTACAGCTGCTCCACGATTGGCCCAATTTGCCACATGACAATGATCACGTGTGTTTCGTGTTTATTCTGACACCTTCAGTTACACCAATGCCCTCAAATCTGTATTTTCATAACAGCAAAAGCTCTTTTCATGTAGTCGCGATGTTATAGGCCTATTGTGTCATGTTTACACATGGTCCTCTTTTATTTCTCATTTATGTGCTGCCACTAGGTCAGATCATCAGACGGCATGGTCTCAATTATCATAGTTACGCGGAGGATATTCAAATCTATTTCATGGTTAAACCCAACCCACCTTGTCCACCCACTTCTGTTGTCTCCTGCCTTCAGGACCTTAAAACATGGATGTCCGATAACTTCCTACAGCTTAATGCTGGGAAAACTGAAATCCTGTTGATTGGCCCTAAATCACAGAGATTATCCAGTCATGACTTTTTTATTGATATTGATGGTGTCCAGATTAGGCCTTCAAAAACTGTGCGAAATCTGGGAGTTTTGTTCGATCCCTCGTTATGTTTTCACTCACACATCAGCCAGGTTGTTAAATCGTGTTTCTTTCACTTGCGGAATTTTGTTCGCATACGCCCCTCTCTTAACATTGGAGATGCGGAAACTGTTATACATGTTTTTATAACCTCCAGATTGGACTACTGTAACTCCCTATATAGCGGCCTACCCACCAATGCTATACATCGTCTTCAACTGGTACAAAACTCTGCTGCTCGAGCCCTTACATCTAACAAAAAATCAGCACATATCACTCCTATCCTTTCCCAACTTCACTGGCTTCCTGTGGTCAATCGCATCCAGTTTAAACTGTTAATTTTAGTTTATAAAGCCTGTCATGGCCCCGCACCTCAATACCTTGCTGAGTTAGTGCAACCATATGTCCCTGCTCGTACCCTTAGATCCAGCAATGATAATCTGCTTGTTGTACCCAGGTATAAACTGTCTACTGTGGGTGGAAGGGCTTTTAGTGTTGTCGGCCCTAAGCTGTGGAATAAGCTACCATCTGATCTTCGTGCCACCCCTAACCTACAGACCTTTAAATCTCAGCTTAAAACTCATTTATTCACCATGCTCAGTAAATAACTGTTTTTCATTCTATCTCTCTGTCCTCCACTATTTTACTTTTCTATGTTACATGCCTGGTACATGCTATGTTACATCAAAATTTATGTCTTCTTGCATATCTGATTTATTCATTATTGTTGTCTCCATTTGCTTTTCTGCTTGTTTAATTGCTATAACTAGCAGATTGCCTGTCTCTTGTCTGTCAACTGTTTGTATTACTTTGTGAAGCGACCTTGGGTTCTTGAAAGGCGCTATAAAAAATAAACATATTATTATTATTATTATTATGTTTATAAAAATAAAACTGATAAAAGATTTAGACCCCACTTAATTGGTATTTAAATAGTATAAGCTTAAGTTCTGTTGAACTTTATTCAAGTACAAACAGATGCTGTATTAAGCAGTACATAAAGTATTGAATGAAAATCTCTCAAATATCTGTGTATTTGACAAATATTGCATTTATTTCACTTCAGCTGTGATAAAGTATGCAAACACAGCGTGAGAAAGTGTCCAACTTCACATCTCCGTTTTCAGTTCCTCCCCGACTGCAAGCGGCAACTCTCGCTGATCGGTTACATCCAGCTGCAGCCGAAAGGCTTTTTCAACTTGAAGCGATGCTGAACAGATCGATAGGTTTATGACATCAAAGTACCGCGAGAGCGATTCAAAAGAATACGGAGCCATCTGCTCTCTAATCGCTCTCACGGTACTTTGATGTCATTCATCGATCGGTCTGTGCATTTACATTTACATTTAGTCATTTAGCAGACGCTTTTATCCAAAGCGACTTACAACTGAGGACTAAAGCAAGCGAGTCATCTGGAAGACGCAAAGAACAACACAAGAAGTGTTCAAAATACAAAGTTCAGGCATTGCTCAGAGTAGTAAAAATCAGACAAGGGGAAGGGATATTTTTTTATTGATTTTTTTTATGTTAAAGGTGGGGTATGTGATTTTCTTTTTTGCCCATTTTTTCAAAATCACTTGAAATCCTATTCATAACCCACTTGCACCCACTGAGTTAGAAGCACTGAAATGAAAATTAAGCAATTTAATCATCTGTGGAATGGGCAGGACTTGACAAACTCCAGCCAATCATTTCCAAGACCACCTAGAATCATTGGACAGTAAGTCCGTCAATCAAACGGTCGTACCATACCCCCCTCCCGCGAATCAGGGCCAGCGTTGGAGGAAAGAAGGTAGGACCATTTGAGTTGTGTATTTTCAAAATCTGCGGGCCATTTTGCAAATCCCATACCCTACCTTTAAGTGCTCACGGAAGAGATGAGTTTTCAGCTGACTTTTAAATGCTGACAGGGATTCTGCATTCCGGATGAGGGTGGGAAGATCATTCCACCAGCATGGAACCGTGAATGAGAATGTTCTGGAGAGTGATTTTGTGCCTCGTTGTGAGGGTAAAACGAGCGGCCGCTCATTGACCGATTGAACTGTGCAGTGCCGGTTCAAGTCGAACAAGCCTAATGTCAAATGCACCAAAAGAAAGCACATGACAAGATCACATGAGGGAACAAGTAATCAATGACATGACAAGGAAACATGACTATTTCTAATTACAAAATAAAAGACATCCAAGTACCAAAACCTAACGTGACACTTAAAGTTACGTAAGGGAAGTTATGGCCAACTTGTTTTCTATATTGTGACAATTCTGAGTTGAAAGACCTTTTAGAATATGAAAATATATAGGGCGGGACTTGACCTATCCATCAATATAAATGTAAGAATTCATGCCGGGGGGGTAATCAGGGTATCTTTTTGAATGGGAACAGCATTGGGGTTAGAAAGGCCAAAAATGCAGTGGTAAGGATATAGGGGAGGGGACAGACCTACAGTCTTTACCATGGCATGCACTGTGCATAAAGGTCCTATGTGTAATTTCCATAACTCAGTGCCAAATCAAAACTAGTGGTCCACCGATATTGTTTTTTTGATGGCCAATGCCGATGCCTATGTCTTGGACAGCAGGGTGGCTGATATTTATATAGGCCTATATACTTTATACTTATATTTATTTTAATCCATATTTAATCAATCAGAAATAAATCAGAAAAAAAAATCTTTAAAATAAACATGCTTATACTTTAGATGGCAACTTCTTGAATCTGCAATCCTATTACAGTATTTGTCACAAATAAAGTAATTGTTTAAAAATATGTGAATACGTGAATTAAAAGGAAGTAAACACTGGAGCAGGGCACTCAGTAATCTGGTCATTTCATGCGCACTGGTAATCATATTTTTTTTCAAATAAATACTTTTTTATACTTTGACTTTTGACAAGGTAACGCTAATTTGACATATAACACACAGTGAAAACGATATAAATATGACACAGTGGGCAACTGGATATAGCACACCATATTTTAAAATGAAGGATTTTTCTCTTCTCAGGCACTGGTGTTCTCACCAGCTTCCAACACATCGGCCAATCAGAAAAACTTATCGGCTGATGCCGATATTTTAAAAACGACAAATAACGACCACTACTCAAAACTGTTTAATTTTTTTATGCATTTATGATTAACAAACTACATTATTGGAAGTTTATTGGATCTATGTTTTCAAGTTGATGAATATTTTGGTTAGGCTTTGCCCTGCCTGCCAATATACACAAGCCACACCTGCATATTTCTTTAGCCTATATTTCCATATTTACCATAGTAAAAAGCTAAGGATTTTTTGTTGTTGTCATTTCTGAACTTTGACCCATGGAAACTACTGCTTTAAAGATGTTAGAAACATAGGCTACTTTTCCTTTGAAACTAGAATTTGCCACCATGTTTTTAGTTTCATTACAACAGAAAAAAACTCACACTAGCCTAACTAATGTAAGTAAAAAGTTGAAGCAAAAGGATAATGAAATAAACTGTTTTTCATGTAGGTCTAGTATACTGGTATAGGCTACTGCAGAAATAGCCTACTACAGACATTTAATAAAGTAACCCCTGGTTTCACAGACAAGGCTTAAGCCTATACTAAAATGCATGTTTGAGCTGTTTAAACTTAAAGCAACTTGCACTGACATATCTTAAAATATGTCAGTTCCATTGTTTCAACATGCACACGTAATGTTTTTTTACAAGGCATGTTTATGAAAGCTACTTAAATGTCTTATTGAACCAAGGCCTAATCCTGGCTTAATCTAAGCCCTGTCTGTGAACCCGGGCCTAAATGTAAAAAAATAAGCCACATATTCTTCAATCTTAAATTCTTAAATATAAATGATAAAGTTACTCAGTAAAGAGCAATTAATAATTGTTTGATTATCATAAAGGACACATACAATTCCGTCAAATGTCTTGAGCACATTTCAATGAATCCCTGGACTCGGGAAAATTTTTCTCTGCATTTCACCCATTCAAGTGCACACGCAGAGGCATTGAGTATTGAACACACAGCTGGAGCAGTGCTGCAGCACCTGGGGGTTAGTTGTGGGTTATGAGACTTATTGGTAATGAGAGTGGAAGAGAGCCCCCCCCCCCACCTACATTTCATGCTCATACTGAGACTTGAACCCTCAATCTTTGGGTTACAAGTCTGACTCTCTAACCATTAGGCCACAACTCAACTCTATACATAAGTCTGTATATGTTAGGTTTTGTGTCATCACAGAGAAAACAAGTGTAGATAAAAAGAGAGGAAAGTAGATATGATAAATTGTTGCGTGTTGAAATTAGACTCATGTAGCTGAGGCTGGATACAGAATTAGGTGTCAAGTCATTCTTTGTGAGAATGGAAGAGGAAAAGAGGGCTGTGTGAGTGGAAAAAGTACAGACGGATGTGCTGTTTTAATGAATCTGTGGATGTGTGGTGGCGTCACAGTGTGGACTCACAGAGCCAATGGGATCAGCTCAGAGCTGCACAGTGCTGACCTTGAAACTGGAATTAGTAGGATGACGCACAGGCCACAGGTGTGGGAAAAGAAAAACAGAAAGAGAAATAAAGCTAGAAAGACAGACAGAGAAAGGACAAAGAGAGAGTGGGATGAGCTACTGACTTTTAATGAACATACAGCACACATCTTGTATTTGTACACATATAGTTGTATGTGAATATTGTGTGAATGATAGATTCATAGGCATGTCATTTCCTTCCATTCATGTGTCCTTCAGGGACTGGATGTGAAACAGATGGAGGAGGGGTAGACGAGGAGAGTGAGCTATGAGCCTGGTTGAAATGCATAGGCTAAATCTGCCACAACTGATATGAATGCAAATAAATGGGACAGAGTATGCAATTACTGAAAAATGAAGACACATGACTTCAGTCCACCGTGTCCCATGCATCCTCATAATTTACCATGGGTTATAAATGAATCAAGGGTAGTCACGTTTCGAGATTTCACACTATACATTTGTACAGTTTTACAAATGTACAGTGAAACTATTATATATCACTGTTAGCGATCGATCGCCCTCGCGATTGGAGTCAAAAGACCAAGGCGACAGGAAATCCAGTTGAGGTGAATATATTGTTCAGACTTGTGCAAATCCCAAGGACAAAAACAAAAACAAGGAAAATAAAATAAAATAAATAAATGTTGGATGTGCTTCAACTCTTTGAAACCTTTTGTTCCGAATCAATGGTTCGGGGTGTGTATCAAATTGCCAGAGTCACTTGATTTGAGTGAACGAGGCTTCATTACGTCATAACTGTATTGAAACGTTTCGAAACACTTCGAGATTTCAATGGTTTACCACTGGGGTCGATGATCTCTGTCAACCCATGAATCATGAGAACCAATGAACAAGTGTCTTTGGGTTTTACTTGATCTCTGATCAGTTTGATACATTTGTAGATGTTTTAATTAGACATTAGAATAATTAAAATGATGGTAATTAATGGTATCTTACTGACCAAACAAAATGATTTGTTTTATTGTTAACAAAACAAACCCTGACACCTGATTAAAGAACATATAGACATTTATGAAAGGCATGTTTGGCCCATGTTTTTGTTGCATTTACACTGTTCTGACCACCATGGAGACGAGTGTCAGATTGTTTCAAAGCCTCGACACAATACAGCACATTTGCTGCAACTGTTTCAGTGTTCCACGAAGCCTCGATCTGCCCACCACTACTCACCATGTTCTAACTCTGGCAGCCATTTAAAGTCTAGGTCACACCCCTGGAGTGTACCATTCTACAGGTAAGTTTTACATAAGTTTCTTACATATTCCCTTCTTATCACCTTATGCATATAAAACATCTATCCATGATTAAATTACACAATACAACAATGCAACTAATGAATTAATAAATATAAACCTTGTTTTACAGGAATATTGGAAACCCCCAGTCACGTCATACCCAACATGTTTTCTCCCAATCAGACAGCACGTCCACCATGTTTAAATACACTGCTTTTAAAACAAAACAGGTTTGAAAAATGGGCATTTGAGTGGGGTTTTCATTTGTCTATAGAGAAAACTCAATTTATTTATTTTTCAAAGAAAAGAGTAAATCCCATACTAGAGCTTAAACTACATAACCAACCTTTAAAGCAAGTTAGTATTATCAGGTATTTGGGAGTGTGGTTTGATGTTAAGTTAACATTTAAGGAACATATTCAAAAAATAATTGAGAAATGCAAAAAGGGCATTAATGTTTTGATATGTTTATCAGGATACAACTGGGGAGCTTCTGGGGTGTCCCTTAAAATAATTTATATTGCACTGATAAGATCAGTTTTGGATTATGGATGTATTGTGTATCTTTCAGCATCTAAGACATTACTTAATGAACTCAATAGAATGCAGGCTAAAAGTCTGAGGATATGTTGTGGAGCATTTAGAACCTCTTCCATACCAGCGTTGCAAGTACAAACAGGAGAAATGCTCTAAATCTAAGACGTCTTAAGCTGAGTATGGCGTACTGGATTAATTTAAATGGACATGATGCATCACACCCTACTAAGAAAGTTCTTAATGAGTGTTGGGAGTATGGAAGGTCCCAGATTTGTAGCTTTGGTTGGGATGGTAACAAAACTAGCAAATCAATTAGAAATAGATTATATCATTTGTAGTAAGACTGTGCCCATAGGAACAACTCCACCTTGGTCGTTTTGTTTCCCTATGATGAATATGGAAACTAAAGAGATACATATAGGAGTGTATCAGAACATAGAGCAATATTTATAAAGTAGGTACTATAAAACAACACACGTCTATACAGATGCATCTAAAGATTCAGATGGTAAAACAGGTATTGCAGCTTACATCCCTGATTACAAAATCTCTATTAAAAAAAGAACATCAGATCATCTGTCCATATTTACAGCTGAAATGACAGCCATTATTGTGGCATTGCAGTGGACAGAAGAAGTTCGGCCCCCTAAAGCAGTTATTTGTTCTGATTCAATGTCATCTCTCACATCCATTCAAAATGGACAATCGTCATGCTGACAGGATTTATTGATTGAAATTAACAATATCATATTTGCAATTAGTCAACAGGGAATATCAATCCAGTTTGTATGGGTTCCTGCCCAAAAAGGAGTTGATGGTAATGAGGAAGCAGACAAGCTGGTAAAAGAGGCAACCAAAGAAGAGGAAATTCAATTAAGCATTCCACTCAGTAAATCAAAAGTGAAGGTACTCATTAAACATAAAGTTAACAAAATATGGCAAGCTAAATGGGATAAGGAGAAGAAAGGTAGACACTTATACAATATACAAAAAGATATTTCAAGTAGCAAACATAGTTATCCAAACAGACAGGAAGAGGTTTGGTTTACAATAATGAAAATAGGACATACTGGTTTAAATAAGAGCTTACACGTTATAAATAAACATCCATCTGGAAAATGTGGAGTGAGAGAGGATCACATTCTTTTAAGGTGCATAAGATTCTCCAGACAAAGAGAAAAACTGAAGAGGGAATTAATAGGATTTATTTTTTTTATTTTCTTTATATAGCCTATTTTTTTATTTGTGAATGATATCCATTGATTGCATCTCAGCCCAGTAGATGGCGGTAATACACTTTGACTGTAAACTGCCATAAAACCTAACAGAAGAAGAAGAAAACAGGTTTAGTCACTGGGGCACGTTCAAGGCCCTGTCCCAAATGGAAGCCTAAGCACTCGCGGTCTTCCTCTGAGTCTGCACTTTCGTGACGTAATGCCGCTTTGACTGTCGGGAAGAAGTCCGCTGCGGAGCCCGGCTGCGTTCCAAACCGCATACTCAATGAGTAGGTACTTAATTTCAATAAGTACTTACTTAACAAGCGCTAAAAGAGTACTTTATAGCCAAATCTCGTTCAGTATGAATGCGATCCGGACATCATCGCCATGTTGATGTTATCACGTGACCTACGACGGGTAATCACACGCGCAACAACTTAAAAGATGAACGACACGTTTGATTCATCTATCTGTAAATATCTTGATATTGATGAAAGTTGCATTTTGTGGTATTGTTGAAGAAACAGCTGCACGTTTATTTTGTGAATGCATGGGTTGATTTAAGCAGTTGTATCCTTATAACGATAACATTTTTTTATTAAGAAACCCCAAAATCGTCATCTCTTGAATATGTTGTTAATTTCTTTATTTCCTTTAAGTTTTCCTCTTTTTTTATTATGAAGAACTATTTAAAGATATATAGCCTTGTTATTGTTCTTTTTTCTTGTGTATAAATATCATATTATGATGTACACAAACCAATTATCTTTATGTTTTCTGTTTTGTCATATAATTGTTCATTGTTAGATACAACTATGGTATCTTTCCACGATCTTGTATGTAATAAGTTTATAAGTTTAAATGATATGAGCGACAGGTGCACTAACACCTCATAACATCAGTAACTCGACAGCACAACCTAGAAAAGTTTTCCTCAGCGTTTGTAACGTCTGCACAAAGGAGACGTCCAGCTGCTCGAAGATCTCTCCTTTGGAGAAAACTGTTGATTTTATACTTTATATAAGTATCGTACCTTAAAAATTAATATTACTTCAGAATGAATTGCATTGCAAATGCTGACCAATACTTAATTATATTACTTTTTTATATACTAAAAATGATATAAATTAATAAAACAAGCTAAATGTAATTTGTTTTGTCATATGATAGTTATACATGAATAGCTACACACTATAAATGCAGTGAAACATCTCAATTGTCTGTCAAGCAATGACTTAATGCATACATTAGGCTAAATAATTATATTTTATTTACTGACAACAATAAGAAACATGAATAAATGAGTAAAAGAACAAATAAAAGTAACCATCACAGTAAACAAATGCATATACAAGACAACAACACATGAAACAAAGCTTTATTCAGACTACAAGCATGTATTTACAGCCGGTGAACCGCACATCATAACATCTCAACACAGCGGTTCCCATTCTGGGCTTTATCCTGATGAAGTCACCAGAGCTGAGCCGTGCCTTCGTGCCGTGTTGTGCCGAATTTCGACCCCCTGCCAAATTATTACCCCCCTCGTTGAAGTCAGTACCTGATTGCCTAATCCTAACCCCACCCCTAATCCTAACCCCTCCCCCACAACTAATCCTAAACCTACCAATGCTAGAGGGGTAATAATGAGGCGGTGGTCGAAATTCGGCACAACACCGGAGCTTGTTGCTGCACTTCACAATCTGCAGTAAGGGCAGATGGAGTGATGGAGGGACTCATAAGGGCAGATGGAGTGATGGAGGGACTCATAAGGGCAGATGGAGTGATGGAGGGACTCATAAGGGCAGATGGAGTGATGGAGGATCTCATAAGGGCAGATGGAGTGATGATGGGACTCATAAGGGCAGATGGAGTGATGGAGGGACTCATCCATGGCACCGTTTCCAGGATTCAGCTCTGGGCTCCTCATCCTCAGTGCTCATGTAATACCCCTGAAAAGAAGTATAAAAAGATAAAAGAATAAATAAAGCGCTTCAGTGATGGCTTCCTGGTCGTCGTTTTTACTCCTGAACGAAGCACATCACGGGCGTGCGCGCTACTAAGCTACTGGTATGCTAAGCGAAAATAATTGAATAAATGGACATAACACTTTTCTTTTTAAACAAAGCACAAATAAACATTTAAGCACTATCAAAAATATTAGAAAAATATCATTTACAAATTCTACAATGCATTTGAAAAAAAAAACAATAAAGATAAAATCCACTAGGCTATATCACACCCACACCAGTCTGTAGACATTTCAGATCCTACAAAAATGCACAAACATTATATAAAATTATTTACAGCACATTTGTCTAATGTAAACAACAGTGTTGACAACAGTGAATTATCCTGCATAATAGCACACATTCATCACTCAGATGTCTTTTTCATGTTGTGATTTGCTCATCTGCAATATACAATATTTTCCTTACAGATGTAAATATACATTTTAAATAAGCGTGTTTAAGATGTATGGTTATGTAAATCCCCTTTAGAGACGTAATGTTACGTGTGCTTACTGGAGCTCCCCTGTTAGTTATACATAATAAAACATGTTTTTACAGCAAAATCACAAGTATACTATACTGTCTAACTCCTTTACACCTTGAACAGTTAAAACGTTTAGTTTAACACATACGATTTAAACACAAGGAACCATGTTTACTCACCTTTGAAAACCCCCGCGTCGCTGATCTCCGTGATGTTTGATAATGACGTATGCTCTCGCGTGGCCTCCTGGGATAGATGAGTATCATGAGGACCCATCGGTTGAGCACTCAAAAATCTGGGCGAAAGCAGTAGATCATCCGGGAACTTCTCGCCTACTCTTTTATGAATACTGACGTTTCGAACGTACTACTTCTTTCACGTACTGTTTTCGCCTTCTATATAGTAGGAAAGTAGGCATATTCGAACGCACTTTAGGTAAACGTACACCCGAATCTCGCGATAATTAGTACGTCACCCAGGTAATTCTCGCCTACTCTTTTGGATTCATACATACTTTTTCGCTCGCCTACTCTTTTTCCCATACTAAATAGTAGGGAAGTATGCGGTTTGGAACGTAGCCCCCGTGTCAGTGCGGGCTCTGCAAAAGTGCGCATCAAGGGCGCAAATCGGGTCTTGGGAAATCGCAAATCGCAAAACCACTTGGGTCTTGGGGGCGCTCGCGAGCACCGTTCTGAGATCTAAAAATGACAAATGGGACACACTGCGGTCTCACGGACACGCGCATGCGGCAGCCATTGTAAGTCCACAAGACCGAAAGTGTGCGATTTGGGACAGGGCCCAAGTTCAAACGTTTTGCTACGGTTTCCGGGTTGAACGTCATGTTTCCTGGAAACGGCGTGCAACGGTTTGCAACGGGGTTTGAGATGCGTTTTCCCTTGTTTGGTGGGTGTGTCTAGCCTGGTTAAAACCAGACCCATCTCAGTTTAAACTGAGTTAGGGTCTGGCAAAGCTCCATAGACAAATCATTTCCAAAGGGCATCACCAACGGACGTCCTTCAAATGCCTCTTGGCGCAATTGGATAGAGCTAAAACCAATCAGAGCGATGAAGGAGATAACGTACGCAGAGGGCTCTCCCTCAAGACCCACCCATTCGTTTAGCCACCAACGGGGCTCGTTGTTATGGGAAGGAGGAGGCGGAAACCGGCGAACATTCACACATTTTAATGACAAAATAAAACAAATACAAAGTCCCTCACGGCCGACTGCCGCCACACATAATAAAACAAATCATCAAATAAAATTCAGGCCTGTCCTCTCTCGATCTTCACCGTCGTCGCTCCTCCGTGAGAGATCGAGACCGGCCTCACTCACGCCGTTCTCTCACGTCCCTCGGCTCGATCGTCCTGCTCGCCACACTGGTATATCAGACTTTTGCCGAATCCAGTCGGTAAGACAGCGATAACATAATTTTTAGACATGAAGGCTTTAAGTGTTGTTCTTTGCTCGGGTTTATAACGAAAAGGATATTTTAAATTGCTTAAAACAGACGCTATAGCTGATTCGAACGAGTGATGTTCCACGGCAGCATCCATCTTTGTAATGTACAAAATCTGCTTCACAGTTGCTGGCTGCGCTGTCGTCATCGTCTAAAGCCCGCCCCAACATTTCTGATTGGTGCCGCGATTTCTGCGGACTGGAAATGGGCTTGAATGAGCTCTTGCCAGACTAACTTTCAGAGCAAATCTAAATTTGCCGGAAGTTGTCTGGGTTTTCCCAGGCTAGGGTGTGTCAGAACTGCAGTCCAATCAGCAGCAACATGTATATAAAGAATGCGGTATTAAAGTGAACTTGCACAATGGGTTCAAGGAGAGTAATTTACAAATGTGTTCGATGCAGCTCGCTCGCTATACGCAACTGAGGATATAAGACATGTTTGTCATAAGTTTTATTCTACAAATAGGATATCAACATAATGATGTAGTTGTTTATATTTTTAGCTTCATTGCAAGTGACATTTGGTATAGAAATAAACAATGGTAATTAAATGGTTTTCCTAAAAATGAGAAAGAAAATACAGGAAATTAAAACAGTATGAACTACAAATAAAATCAGTATGTGAGGCTAAAATATGTGTTTTAGTCTGAATTGGGTAAGATGTGTGCTTCTATTTCAGTGTCAGCAATCCCTTCACTCGATTGGGATGTTCTCTTGTGTTCTGGGCGGCAAGTGCAGTAACTGTAACATCAGGCATATTTTGTAGGCTAGTAACACATTTATACTGACTTCATTAGGCTCCGAAAATTCTTCACAAAGAACACAAAGAATGGCCTTCTCAGCTGCCGTAGTTGCAACTCTTGCGTCATCAGAACAGTGTGTTCAACGCATCACCGTTTCTGTTTAAAAAACGTTGTGCAACGTTTTGTCGGGGCTGAACACAGCCCTGGTGTTTCACAAGCAGGTAAGTTATATTTATTATATTGTGTAACCCAATCTTAAATAAAGATTAAAAATCAAACATATGTGTATTGTGGTTATTTATAAATATGAATAACCAATGTTTGCAGCTAATGTTACCCAGATTGTACACATAACGATTATGCACATCGTACCCTCACATTCAAAAACATTGCATAAGTCAGAGTATGCGTGATATTAGTGTCAGTAAACAAACTGTGTTAATGCTGCGACAATATATGTGTGTGTGTGTGTGTGTGTGTGTTAAATATGGTCGATGTGGATAGCCTACAGTCCATTCATGATCACAGGGTTTGTCTGTGACAATCACACTATAAAGGTTGACTGAATGAATCAGCTCGCAACTAGCAGTGTAGCACAAAATACAACATGCAACGAGCCGATCACGCAGGACACTTTTTAAAGGGTTAGTTCACCCAAAAAGTTCTGTCATTAATTACTCAGCTGAATGTAGAGTACATCACTGATGCTGAATCAATATTGAAATTAACAAAAATAATCACACACATGTACATGGTTATTTTGAAAAACTGAGACATTTCCTTTCATTTGTGCCCTTCGTTTACACGCAAACGGAGAATTCGCCTCTGAAACCGATTCTTTCTAAAAACTCCGGCCAGAGTCCCAGCAAACACATTTACCTTGTGGCAACGTCTGTGGCTTGTTGCTTTTCTGCTATGGCAACCTCGCTGTCTACGTGCTCGCAACATTGTAACAACGTCGAATTGTAAGACGAGACAGGGCTGTAGCAACGTTGTTGCGCGACATTCAGCAACTGAGAGAGATGTTCTGACAATGTTTTTTTATTTTTTTTAATGCTAGATAGGCCTATATCCAGCAAACACAGAACGTTGGTACAACGTACCCAACCTTCTAACAACGTTTTAACAACATGGCCAAAAGGTAGCTATAACTACGTTGTGTAGTCAAGGTTGTTACAGCGTTGAACCACCGTTCAGGGCCATTGCTTAAGGTTGTTCCTAGGGTGTCTGGATAACCACTGGACAACATGTGTACTCGTCACCGCCCTGACGTGCGAAAATCAGCCTTTTAAAGGGCCCCATTATGATATTTTAAAGTTTCCTAATGCTGTTTTGGAGTCTCCTACAACATGTTTGCATGCATCAAACGTCAAAAAACGTAAAACGTTTCATTTTCTCATAATATACATTTGCACATCACCAAATTTTCCATGATTCTCAAACGACTCACCAAATGAATCAATCTCTCTAAATCCCTCCTTTCCACGAGCTATTCTGCTCTGATTGGCTTGACAGCTCAGTCTGTTGTGATTGGTTTACTGCGTACAGCACGCGTCGACAGCTCTGCGTGTCCTGAGGCTTCCTTCACAGTAAACTAAACACAGTAACGAACAATGACGTCGATTTTACCATATCAATCCGAGCACGAGTCCGATGATGAAAATGGAAGCTTTAGCGTTAAGTTCTGCCAGGAAGACTCAATTGCTACGTCACTTATTACCTTCTCATCTATCCAATCATGTCTAATACTTGCGGTATAAAAGGCCGGTACTTACACATGTTTGAGTTCGCAGATGCTGACGCTTTCATTTACCTCCATCCTCCCCACCACCTCCAAGATGGTTCCTTCCCCTCCATCCTCCCCACCACCACCAGGATGGTCCCTTCCTATACCTCCCAGGGGGTCGGCTGCGCCCCTGCCTTCGTCTTCAGGCAGGAAATGCAGAGTCCGGACCCCCGGATTGCGAGCTATGGACGGGGCCTACGCCAAAGAACTTTATTGCTTGCTGGGCTATCAATAAATGTATTTATTGTTACAGTATTTATTCTCCCGAGTCTTTCTGGTAGAACTAGAAGAACCATTCATTCAACCCAAACCTCCATCGCTAGGACTCGAGCAGGACGTTTCAGTGATTCACTACTCAGTTTAAGGTAACATACATTATGAGATGTTGCTATTCCTCACCATCAGCATTAACAAGTGCATGTCCATCAACTGATTATTTTACTTGTATGTTATATTTACCAAGTATGTTTCTAATATACTGCAGTGAACACGTGGAAACTGTATCAATAGCATGTAGGCTATGCAATGTATACATTAGCCGAGCTCTAGCCTTCCCTGAATGACTGATGCAGGGTTGCCAACTCTCACGCATCTGGCGTGACAGTCACGCATTCAGCCTCAATCTCACGCTCTCACGCTCGACAAAGAAATCTCACGCTAAATGAGACATTCTTCTGTGCTGTATTATCTTCTGTGCACTAATTTCCGAATTACTAAACAAGCTCAGGCTCTTAACTACTGATTGGACCACTGCTGTGTCTAATGCCTTTCTCTGATTGTCGATTCGCTGGAAACATTTGTCGACATCACGTCCGTGACCGTAATTTACCCTTTTCACGTCCGTGACCGTAATTTACCCTTTTCACACGGCTCATCGTCGTCAAACCCCCATCGTCGTCAAAATGTTTTGTAACCGCTCGCACACCTGTTTATTTTTCCTTTGATTTGTCGTCTCATTCGTTTCTTTTCTAGAATTTCTCATGTCTGCTCATGCTAGTTAACGTTAGTCACTCCCTGTATATAATATGTTTGTTTTTTTCACAAATGTATGACTTTTAGAAGTGCAATTTGATTACCATATGCTTAATAAAGTTGAATTAGCTAACCTTCTATGTCATTTTTTTTTCTTCAAAGTGTACACTTGCAGGTGTTGATTATAATTAATTTACTGTTAGGCCCATAAATAATAATAAGGATAAACAATATTTAAAAAGTATATAATTATCTAACATATGACTAATTAAAAATTAACCACAAAACATAACATGCTAAACGTCTCGGTTTACGTATGTAACCCTCGTTCCCCGAGTAGGGAACGGAGACGTTCTGTCGGATGACGACGATTGGGGTTTCGCTTAGAAGCCTATCACCTTCGAGTATTACAAAACGAGCCAATGGCAAGAAAATGCCATGGGTCTGCGGAATTTGCATAGCGTAACTCCGCCCCACGCTGTGGGTATATAAGGAAGTACGCTGGCATAACGCAGTCATGTTTTCCTGCTGAGGAGCCGAGACTGAACTCAGGCATTTCCAGCGGAACAGCGGAAGTGGCCATAAGACGGAATGTCTGAGGAGGTCACGAGTTCCGTCGGATGATGACGATTGGGGTTACCGGTCTAATCCCGCCACATTCACAGCTGTCTTCCAGTGCCCTGCGTAAATCTGAGATCCCTGTCGTGAACTTAGCACGGACAAAGGACTCCTATTAGCACAGGAATACCAAGGTACACTGGGAAGCATATCTCAGTAGAAATATGCAAACACACTGCCTACCCGAAAGGAGGACTTACAGAATACACATATGACCCGGAGGGATGCATATGGAAGAACACTGGAGTGTCCAGCCCGCAGGGTGGAATCTTTCAACTCCAGGGGTGACAAGGTGGCTTGCCGAGGGAAAGACACACGCTCAGAGAGTCTTACAGTGGAAATACACATGTGGGGGTCGCCAGAGGGGAACCATGCACATGGGGCACCTGGCCAACGCGAAAGCTGCCAGCGGCATAACTCTGGCGTTGACGTCAACAGCGCTGGAGGAACTCAGGGCTTCTCGGGGAAACTCACCTGAGGAAAATATCGCACTGATCCAGTCCGTGGAGTGGAATGGCGAGCAAGCGAAGACACCTGAGCTGATCCTAGTACTGGCTAGTTGAAGCGAGTACACGGGAGGATACTGGCTCCACTCGGAGATTATAGAATCTTGTGAATGTGTTGGGTGTCTGCAGATGTCTGCCAGCGAGGCGCCATGCGCTAGAGCCCAAGAGGAGGCAACACTCCGAGTGGAGTGTGCCCTCACACCAAGGGGGCACGGTTGACCTTGCTGCTGGTAAGCCAAAGCAATGGCATCCACTATCCAATGAGACAAAAGTGAGCCTTTGCTTAGAGAGAGCCTTTCCCTTCAGCTTCCCACCATAACAGACAGAGAGCTAGTCTGAGGTCCTGAAACACTGCGTCCTGCCTACGTAAGCGCGGAGAGCGCGTACTGGACAGAGCAGTGCCAAGGCTGGGTCTGCCTCCTCCGGAGGCAGCGCTTGCAGGTTCACTACCTGATCCCGGAAGGGAGTGGTAGGAACCTTGGGCACATATCCAGGCTGGGGTCTCAGGATCACGTGAGAGTCAGCCGGCCCGAATTCCAGGCACGCTTCGTATACTGAAAAAGCCTGCAGGTCCCCTACCCTCTTCACAGAGGCCAGTGCAATCAGGAGCGCTGTCTTCATTGACAGGAACTTAAGCTCCACTGATTGCAGAGGCTCAAAGGGAGCACTCTTCAGGGCAGTTAAGACCACTGAGAGGTCCCAAGAGGGTACGAGAGGAGAGCTAGGAGGATTCAGTCTCCTTGCGCCCCTCAGAAACCTGATGACCAGGTCGTGCTTCCCATTAGACTTACCTTCAATAAGGACATGATGAGCGGCAATAGCGGCCACATAGACTTTTAGAGTGGAGGGAGACAGCCTTCTCTCCAAACCATTTTGAAGAAAGGAAAGCACAACACTGATAGGGCAAGTACTTGGGTCTTCTCGGCGAGAAGAGCAACAGGAGACGAAGAGGTTCCACTTCAACTGAGAACCAAGTCCGGGTGGGCCAATGGGGCGCAACCAGAAGGACCTGCTCGTCGTCCTCCCTGATCTTGCACAGGATCTGTGCGAGAAGGCTCACTGGGGGAAACGCATACTTGCGGGGGCCCCGCGGCCAGCTGTGCGCCAGAGCGTCCGTGCCGCTGGCGGGCCGCCGGGGCAGTATGTGCTTTATAGCCTCAGTCTGCTTCTGCGCAGCCGAGAACTTTTGGGCGACGTCCTCGACTGCTCCTCCGAATAGGCCAGCCTGGGATATGGGCGAGTTGAGGAGACGAGCCCGCTCAGCCTCGCGGATATCAGCCAGGTTTAGCCACAGGTGTCGTTCCTGGACCACAGCTGTGGACATCACCTGGCCAAGGGAGCGTGCGGTCACTTTCGTCGCTCGGAGAGCGAGGTCAGTGGCTGCACGCAGCTCGTCAAAGAGCCCTTGGTCAGCCCTACCCTCGTGCATGTCCCTGAGCATCCTGGCTTGATAGACCTGCAGGATGGCCATGGCATGCAAGGAGGCGGCGGCCTGGCCCGCAGCTCTATAGGATTTCGCCACCAGGGTAGACGAAAACCTACAGGCCTTGGACGGGTGCTTTGGGTCGCCACGCCACGTCGAAGCTGCAAAGCTGCATCGCTACAGAGCGTTCGACGGGGGGAACCCCAGTGTACCCATGGGCCGTGGCCTCATCGAGGGCAGAGAAGGCGGAGGAGGCCGCCGAGCGATCACGGGAAGACAACAGGGCCTTCCAGGATCTCGTGACCTCCTCATGCACTTCCGGGAAGAATGGAACCGAGGAACCAATCATCGAGCCGCGAGCGCTCAGGACAGGGTGAAGGGTTCCACGCAAGTCCGATGCTGGCGGCCGCCCGGGAAAGCATAGCTGTCAGCTCTGGGTCGGTCTCGGAAAATGCTGGAACGCCAGACGGCGGCAGCACAACAGAGTCGTCATCCCCAGAGGATCCCAGCTCACCTAGTGATGCGGCGATCGACATCGCATCATCCTCTGGAGCTCCGAATGATACACGGGGCGCGTCACATTTTGAAGACGGCCCCGCAGCAGCACTCGAGGAGCTCGCGGGTTGCTGAGGAACAGAGGGGGGTGTGGCCCGAGGAAGCATCGTCGGAGCAGAGTTCCACACCGTCACCCTCAGATCACCCTGGCCACCAGCCAAAGTGTCTCCTCTCGTGGAGGGGACAGATTGGGGTGTGGCAGAGGGGACTCTACCTCTATTGAGGTCACAGAGTCTCGATCTCAACTCAGCGATGGACATGTTCCCACAGTGAGAACATGACTCATCCATGAAAGCTGCCTTAGCGTGCTGTAAGCCCAAACACGCTATGAAACGATCATGCCCATCAGAAGATGGAACGGAACGACCGCACCCAGAAACACACGGGCGAGATATCTTGAAAAAGACGTGCCACGTGCAAGCTCTTTTGTGAGAGGACGCTCAGCAGCCTGCGCTGAAGCGGCCAAGGAGAAACACACACACTGAATGCAGACCACTGTGCAGATCAGCAGGCAGGAATGTGAAGCTCGCTGGAAATCGCCTTTGCACCAACACAGACTGGAGATCTGCTCGTCTCGAAGAATACTCGATGACACTCAGAGAATACAGGCTACAGGAGTGAAGAGGATCTCTTGGCTCCGAAGCAAAAACATGACTGCGTTATGCCAGCTTACTTCCTTATATACCCACAGCATGGGGCGGAGTTACGCTATGCAAATTCCGCAGACCCATGGCATTTTCTTGCCATTGGCTCGTTTTGTAATACTCGAAGGTGATAGGCTTCTAAGCGAAACCCCAATCGTCGTCATCCGACGGAACTCGGAGTGACAACGATGGGGAATGGGGGATATCTATATCTTGCATATCAAAAAAATTAATTGTCAGAACGTCGTCTCTCAGTTGCTGAATGTTGCGCAACACAGTTGCTACAGCCCTGCCACGTCTTACAATTCTACATTGTTACAATGTTGCGAGCACGTAGACAGCGATGTTGGCATAGCAGGCATATATCCCCCATTTAGCATTTTATGTTTTGAGGTTAATTTATAATTATTCCGATTTTAGATATGTATATAATTTTTAAATATTGTTTATCCTTATTATTATTTAATGGGGCTGTCAGTAAATTAGCCTGATTATAACCAACACCTGCAAGTGTACACCTGAAGAGTAAAAATGACAAAAGGTTACGTCAATTCAACTTTATTAAAACTGCATATGGTAATCAAATTGCACTTCCAAAATTCATACATTTGTGAAACAAGAAAAAAATAAAAGAAACAAATATACACATGTATTTTAAGTAGGCTATGATAAATAAAACATAAAAAGCAAAGATCAGAACATTTAATGAGCGAAACCGGGTTCTGTACATGGCAGACAGTAGTCGAAAGCCAGGCGATAAAGGTCAGTAACCGGAATTAGTCCAGGAAACATCCACAAATCCAGAGAAGCAAAGAAACAAATTAGACTAAATAGCAGAAAAAATCGAATGAAAAACTGGCCCGCAGTGCGAGCGAGACTACATTAGTCGCATTTAGAAAATTAAGTTGTAGGTTGTGTTTGAATAATTACGTATCTTATTAAGCTAGGCTAAATTAAACGCAATACTCACGTATCCTTGCTCGATGAAGAATGAGACAACACAATGAGTCCAACGGGCGGTTGAAATTTAAAAGGCTGATTTTCGTTCTTCAGGGTAGTGACGAGTACATATGTAGTCCAGTGGTTGTCAAGACACCACAGGCACAACCTTAAGCAATGGCCCTGAACGGTGGTTTAATGTCAACATTGTGACAACTCTGTTACAACCTCCACCGTAGTAGTATACGTAGTTCTAGCAACCTTTTGGCCATGTTGTTAAAACGTTTTTAGAAGGTTGAGTACGTTGTGCCAAAGTTCTGTATTTGCTGGGGTGGAGATTTTGGAAAACTTAGTTTGCACGTTTACATGTACACTGAGAAAAACTGAGTTTTAGGCAGCCGGCGTCACAGTATGCGACAGAACTTGCATCTGCGTCAAAAGGGATCTATGTATACATTTTCATTTGGCTATGGTGATCATGGATGCATTCAGAGTAGCAGTAGCATTTATGTTGGTGCAAACCCTTTTCACCTGTTTCCATTTTCAAATACAGCTGCTCTATCATGTAGAGGTATTGTTGCTATTTTCGGGATTCTGATTGGCTAACGTGGCCTTGAGCTTCTCGTTACACTGCCACCTACAGGTGTGGCATGCTCTTGAAGGCATATATACACGAGGTCGTGTAAACAAACACTTTTCTGAAAACTGACAGGTGTGCATGATGTTATTTTTGTTAAACGTACATAGCATTCAAGTAACAAGTTTATCTTGTAGAATAAAAGAGCTTAGGTTTTTCAAAGCAAATTTCTTTAAAGGGATTGTTCAGCACGAAATGAAAATTCTGTCCCTCAAGTTGTTCCAAACCTATATGAGTTTCTTTCTTCTGTTGAAGACAAAATAAGATATTTTAAAGAATGTTGGTAACTAGAAAGTTGATGGTGGCCATTGATTTCCATTGATTTTACAAAACAACTACTTACCGGAAATCTAACATTATATTTCAAAAATGGCGGTGACGTGCGGCCAATGTTGTAATCATCCCTGTTCATTAATAAAATTAAGATCAAGCATCCTTCTGCATTTGGGTCCTTTCCCGCCAGAGATCGTCACACCAATCTACAATCCCATACCTAGCAGTTAATTGCATCTTGAACATTACTTAGAAAATGCATAATCTCTGAATAGTGCTCTTCTGTCTACCCCTATGTCTTCCTCTATTTATATGCCATTTAATCTCTCATGATAAAATCATATAATCTCCCTCACTCAAGCCTGTTTAGCATGCTTTCTCTAAGCACAGCCTGTGCTTGTTTTGTGCTGTCATAATGGACAACACCAAGGCAAGCGCTTTGTTTTCAGTGAATTAGTCTCTGGATCTTTATCTGTACACTTGAAACTGGGAGAGTCTGAAAACAAACCCCTCCCCCAGCATTCACGATGCTTCTATCTGTCAATAGATGAGTCACTGAAACTGCACAGACACAGAGGGAGGCTGTAGAAAGTGATGGAGACATAAAGAGAGTCAGCTAGACAAAGTGAGAGGCAGTTGTGGGGTAGAGAGAAACAGGACACAGGGGAAAGCAGAGGAGTAAAAGATAAGCAACATATAACCAGCCTAAAGGCCCGTTCACACCATGAACGATAACTTTAATGATAAGGTTTTAATAATCATTCTATTAAAATAGGGAAGTCGACAGCTATAGCGATAATAACACAGAGGAAGGCTATTGCTGGAATCACTTAAAGAATATTTTTTTTACTACGGATGAACGACAAAAACATTGACATCCAGAATCCACCCCGCAGCTTTAAAGAGCTCAAGCATTTAAAGCCACAGATAGAATAACTGCAGCACACACTTTGCCAATAATATTTAGAGTGATCTGCTTTATATAGTTATCACTAGTAATCTTTATATTTGTGTGTGTGTGTGTGTGTGTGTGCATGTGGTTTATGAAAAAAGGATATGCTGTAATAAAGGGCCAATTTCTCTTTCACCATAACTTTTGCCCTTTCCCTCCCTCCCTTGTGTGTTTTTTCTCCATCTTTTAGTTTCTCTGAGCAGTGATCAGATTGTCCCAGAAGGCTTGGCAAGTAAAACAAGTTTTTGCTAAATGTGCCCCAGTCAATTTAATAGGCTACAAGTCTGGTATATTTTTCTCTCTCTCTGGGCAAACACAGCACAACAATCATATATCCACCTAAAAATGTTATTTGTGTCTTAAACTATTTAACTTTTAAAATTACCTGCAAAATCTTTTAGAATGCTAGGGCTCACCCTTCCTCTCATAAAAGTAAAGTCTTTTAAAATAATGCACAAGCACTGATATAATTAACAAAGGATGTGCTCAAAATGTGCTCAAGGCTGTTATTTTACAAACAAGGATTAGAAAGGAAAAAAAACATTCAGAAATAGAAGTCGGTATTTTCAAAAAGAGAAATTTAAATAGAAATGAGGGGAATATGAAATTCAATCAAGCTGACGTTGTCGCTGAAAATAAATCGTGGAATAGATAGTTGAATAAAGTTTACTGAGACACACTCAATGAAGAGTTCATCATTTTGAAATGACTCTGAAACATTCAATTCACAGTCAATAGTGTAGCCAACGTCATTTGGAGCCCACACAAAGGTGCGTAATCATAGCAAATTCATAATATCTCACAACTTTCTAGCCCTTTATAGCACACTAAATGAAAATAAGATTTCAGATGCACGTCAGCCTAGCTGGCGCTTTGGCAGGGTCTCAATGCAGAAATAATAGAGTCAGCAAGTCCCCGCACACCTACACACACTCTCATTTGAAACAAACACGCATCGTGCTCTTTCTCTTATTCCCAGTAGATTTTAATACACTGCAGAAAGTTGTGTTTTTCAATACATTTTCAAAGACAAAAATGGCTTCTGAACAGTCATTTCATCTTTGATTTTACGGCAGTCACAATGGGCAATGCACACCTTGGCCAATGCTCAAAACAAATATTTATACATTTCAAATGGTATTTATCAAAGTTCCTTTTAGGCGAGTCATTTCACTCAGCGGCCATCTTGGTAATACCCCATTGGCAGCTATTTTCTATGAAGGTGGCATACAAGTACAGCACACATCTGCTTGAATGTGGAAAGACTAAAACTGTCCAGATATGGTTTTAATACCATTTATCAAAAGTGTTCATTAATTGTTTTCATTTTTCATTAACTGAAATAAAGCTAAAATAAAATATAAGCATTAGATAAAAAACGTAAACTTTAAAAGTTAAATGTTCTAAAATTTAAACAAATATAAATTATAGCTAAATTAATACAATAATACAATAAAAAAAATAAAATAAAAAAAACACAAAATAAGATTTCTAAACCTTAAAGGCACACCGTGTAACTTTGTGTGCCACTAGGGGCGCTCGACCTGTAACTTTCATGTCTAGCTCCCCCAGAGGCCACAAGCGCCGCTGCACTGTTGCAAAAGTCAACAGTCAGCCGGTCAGCCTCCCATGTCTTTAGATTGTGTGTGAAGACAATAGTTGACCTGTTGGTTGAAGAGAGATAATCGACTCACTATTGAAGAAAAGAATAATATAAATATAAGATAAATAAGACATATGACTGTATACTAGGAGCAAAGAGTTAACTTACCAGTCTAATAATAAAGTTGAGAGAAGAGAATCGGTTTTACATCCAGCTTCTTCTTTCAACCTGCGCCAACGAGCAAACTCCTTTTCAAGATCGACTCTTGTTTTTCCTCGAGCACGATCCCTCTCTTTTTTGCCCCAGCCATGGCCAGGAGTCAAGCAGGCGGAAAAATGGTAGCAAAAGCCTTAGCTCCATGAGTATATCAGAGCCTGTGGTCACGTGACGGTCGTAAAGCGATACGCTCTCCAGGCATTCTCCTGGTCAAATGACCAAGACGGTGCGCCTTCTCCAAACATAGGCGGTATTTCAAGAGGGCCGCTCGGAGGATTGATAGTGTCAATCGCTGTATATTGGCCTGAGGAATCATTTGGTTACACTTTATTTCGATAGTCCACTTTAGACATTCTACTAACTATAAGTAACTTTTCAACTACATGTCAGCTAACTCTCATTAGAGTATTAGTAGGCTGAAGTAGACTGGTAGGTTATGGTTAGGTGTTAGGGTTCGGGTTGGGAGAGCAAGTTGACTTGTAGTTGCCAAGTTACTTATAGTCAGTAGAGTGTCTGTTGGGGGACTAACAAAATAAAGAGTTAGCAGATATTAAGCAGACAGTCTACTAATAGCCTACTCCAATGACAGTTAGTTGACATGTAGCTGCAAAGTTACTTAAAGTTAGTAGAATGTCTAGAAAGTGGACTATCGAAATAAAGTGGTACCAATCATTTAAAATAACTCATATGTGTCAACTCTTTAGGTCACAAAGTCTGCGGTGTGCCTTTAAATTAAAATTTAAATAAAAACTGAAAATATGAAAATTAAAGCTAATTCAAAATATTTTTTGTTTGTAAGTAATGTTAAAATGAAATATCACTATCTCAAATAATGCTATATATTTTTTTCCAAATGCACATGAAATGTATGATGGCACATGAAAATACTTCATTGTAGGAATGAGGCTAACAGGCTTTTTTTTATGGCAGCAAAATACAGCTGTGACTGAGGAGTCCGTAAGCCCCAGTGAACCCTGGGAGCTTTAAGTGTCTCTGCTGGAAGTGACCACAAGATTCAAATGCAATGCAGGGAGAAAATTACAACAAGACAGTATTTGAGATCCTTTGTCTTTGTTGCTTTTTCTCACTGAGAAAACAGAACTAACTGAGAATTACAGTCTCACAGCGACTATTAAAGGTTACAGTTTCGATAATATTCATACATTTTGCTGATGCTTCACATCAAAATCTGTAGATCTGATTTATGTTCTGTTTGCTTTTGTGTCTCCTTTCAATCAGATATATAAGCCACATTTCCCAAAGCCCCAAATTCTCATTCCAGCTTGGAATGTGTGTGGCGAAACATGATGTAAACAACTGATCTTAGTATTCTCTCTATCTTTTTCCCTTCTGCATTTTCATTATACCGCCACAGTGTGTGTTGTGAATGGAAGCAGAGTGAGCGTGATGGAGAGAGAGAGAGAATGAAATAAAGCATTTGGAAGGTGAGTCATACTCAAACTCAATAGCCCTATACGAGTGTAGCATGGTGGGTGAGAATGACATACAGACTCTATTCTAGAATCAGCTGTGGCCATGAAAATAACATTCCAGGGTCCCTGACTAACCTGGTCCTTGGCTCTTAAAGCATCACACCTCTATGTGATAAAGTGTTGGGTTCAGATTAAGATATTGCTTTCCTTTCATTGGATACACGTACACACACACACACACACAATTGCATTGTGCATCTGCTGTTTTTGCTGTCTTCAGTTTGGAAACACGGTTTAAGCATTGTATCCTTCGTGGCCCGAGAAACTCAGTGAACCAGAACGTGATTGCATTACAAATGTGTTAGGATCAATGACATGATGCTAATTTGTTTTGTTCTGTCTATTCAAAAATGCATTAAAGTGTAAGTCATACATACAATGACTTACACTTTTAATGTAATTCACATACACCTCTTCTATGATGAGCAAAATTCATTTTCTTATTATTGAAAAATGTTTGTCTGCCTAGTCATATGGTGCAAACTACATGAAGAATCATGCAGAACAAAAACTGGAAATGATATCATAGAGAGGACCAGCCCCTCTTGTCAAGATCAAAGTGTTTTACGAAAATTAAACTCCAGACTTAGAGCCCAGCCAGAATTCAGTCACGCTCATCACGGACCAAGAGCCCAGCCAGACTTCAGTCACACTCATCACGGACCAAGAGCCTAAGCCCACCACTGACTGGGAGACTGAGCCCGCCACGAAGACAGCTAAATACTGAGGCCATCTTTGTCCGGAAGCTCGAACCCCAAAGAGAGTCTGAGCAGGTGTGTGAGCTGGCAACACTGTCCGTCCCATTGGGTGTCCTCGTGGAGTACAAGGGCATGGATGAGAGCCCTACCCATACTCCCGCTGCTAAGGGTGAGCTGTGCCAGGTTTCTACATTATTATTTGATGGATTGGAAAATATGAATCCCCAAAATCTCCTCTCACCGTTGGTTACGCCCAGTTCCAAGTCTCTGTCGTCGCTGATGGTTCCACCCGACCTCTCTTTCCTGCCTTTTCTGCCTAATCTATCCAGTCCCTCGGCTCCTCCTTTGCTAGCTCGGCTCTGCCGCTTGGATCCGCCTTGGGCTTTGTGGTATGCAGCTCCGGCTTGGTACATGGACCCCCTGGCTCCACCTCTACCTGTCGGCTCCTCCTTGGCTCCTCGCCTAATGGCTCCACATGGGACCATCGTCCTTAAGGCTTCACCTTTGCCACTTGTCACCCTGCCTATGCCACGGACTTCCAGGCCATTGGCTGTGCCTCATCCCCCTTCGGCTCCATTGGGCTTCTCATTCCCTCCGGCTCCTCCTCAGTACTCCAGCACCCTGGTTCCATCTCGGCCACTCATTACCATGGCTCGGCCTTGGCCTTCAGGTCCTTCGGTGGCACCCGGTCTCTTTTCTTCATCGGCTGTGCCCAGGTCTCCAACTCTCCTGTCTCATACGCTATCGGTTTCCTGACTCCACCATGGCTCCTCCCTCAATCAGTTATGGGTCCTCGCCTTGGCTGTGCTTTAGGTTTCTATCTGGCTCCTTCCTAGATTTCTTTCCATAACCATTTGAAACCATCATGAATACTAAGGGCCCTATTTTAACGATCTGAAACGCAAGTATCAAGCGCGAAGCGCAAGTAACTTTGTGGGTGGGTTTTGGGCGCTGTTGCTATTTTACCGGCGGGATAAATTACTCTTGCGCCCGACGCAAGTTTAAAAGGGGTTGGTCTGAAGTAGCTTCATTATTCATAGGTGTGGTTTGGGCGTAACGTGAAATAAACCAATCAGAGCATCATATCACATTCCCTTTAAGAGCATGATGAACGAGGTGTGCTTGTTCCATGGCGCAATACTATTATAACGGCGCATTTATCAGGCGCGCTTCAGAATCAGTTCACAGCCGAGGAGATTGATGTTCTCATCAGGGCCGTAAAAAAAAGAGAAGTGACATTGGGGATGGGACAAACCCACCCAAATTAGCTTCGGTTATACATGCATATAATAATTTGGGTAAATATGTAAGTTTTATGCCTACTTTTCTCATCGTCATGCACAACAATGATTTCCCTTGTGTTTTAATATTTTTCCTTATAATAATGTATCATTTGCAAAAAGGAAAATGCATCTGTGTAGATGAGAGAATCATCTACAGTGTATTAGCGTTGTTCACACTCTGTATTATGACCAAGCATGCGCGCTTAAAATAGCGTTATGAACAACGCGCAATGCGCCACTGACTTTAGACTAGGTTTTTTTTGGTCAGTGGTGCAATTGTTTTCTGGAACTGCAAAATAGCACTAGGGATTGTTTGTGCCGGAACATGCCTCCTTTTTTGCGCTGACCCACCCAGGGAGCGCAAGTTCATTCTCTAGTTTACCGACGTGCGTCTGTGGAGGGAAAAGTCCGCTTTGCGCGGGTGCAAAATTGGAATGATACATGCGTCGGTGTACAAAGTCATTTGCGCCATGTGCAAGATAGGGCCCAAAGTGTTTCTTTTTAAGAACTTGACATTTGCATTTTAAACTTAGTTGTGGACACTCCTACTCCTGTGCTCTATTAGCTGTGATATGACAAGGGAGGTCAGTCCAGATGTATGCTGTTTCTGTCAGGCCTGTGAGGTGGTTTGCTGTCTCTGTGCATTAATGAGCAGGATTTGGCCTAATCCCTAAAAATCTCATCCTTCCGCTGGTTAGTCACAATGATTACTGAGACATCTGTGGAAATTACAATTGCACAACACTGACTCACAAAGCAATTTATGGCACTTTAATATTGTAGAAAGTTATTTAATACAGATGAAATATCAGATTCAGAAACTAAAGAAGTCAAGTCAAGTCACCTTTATTTATATATCGCTTTTTACAATTCAGATTGTATCAAAGCAGCTTCACAGTGAGAACATGAAAATAATACAAAAAAGTTTGTTTCTAGAAGAAAATTGCATCATCATCCACCTTAAAGGTATTGTAGGCAGAATTTTCAAAAAAAAATACAATTCTCCAAATTGTTTAAACTGTCTTTATATACCGATACATAATTAAAATGTAAGTACTCTGAAAAAGAGATTTTAAAAATCGAGTGTCTGTAGTCCTCTCAGGGCTGCAATAAACAGAGCTCATTATTCCATTGACACCCACCCCCTCCCATCTGGGCTCCTTCCAAAGCCACGCCCCCAAAAAACATGACCGCACGATGCCGCCCGCGCTCAGCTGGAGGACGCGTTTTCCCAGCGCCGAGCGGAGAGGAGCAGTGTATACAGTAATATCACATCATGTCAGAATCACATGTAATAAAATACCTAACTTTATCATTATGAATATAAACAACTAACATGGCTGTTAGTACTCACTATCAATCCAGCATATCGATACTGGTAAAGTTTTAAATATATTGAGTTTGATTCGGTAACAAGCTAGTAACATAAGGCAAACTAAAAGCTAAAAACAGGTTGCATTGATACACGTTTTTCCTGTTTCCATCAGTTACAATTCATAACATTTAATAACATATACGGTGTTTTGCATGTAAGAGCTTCCACGATGAAAGCACTGTTACCGTCACTTTTCAGCCCCTTCATGTCCCTCAGTTGTCCACCGCTGGAAAGCCCTGATATTGCTTGCTTTATCCAAAGACTTTTTGGGCATAGCCTTTTCAAATACTGTCTTCCTTTTCTTGCCTGATTTGCCTTCGCTGACTGTATATGCAGGTACTGGGAATTTTGACTGCTAAATTTGCGGCCATAATTGTGATTCTTTAGCGTCCGTGGTTCTTCCCCTCCTCGATTCAAACGGGCGCGCGCGTGTGGGCAGCTCGTGTAGCTGCAGGGTGCCATGGTAATGAGGGAGAGGGACAGTCGCTCCAGCCAATCATTTAATCCAGCCAATCATTTCATTCGTCCCGAATGGAGATAAGTAGCTGTGTTTATTACAGCACTGAGAGGACTACAGACACTCGATTTTTATACTTTCTTTTTCAGAGTACTTACATTTTAATTATGTGTTGGTATATATAGAAAGTTCATACATATTTTGTTAGAAAAATTCTACCTACAATACCTTTAAGTATGGCTGATCAATAATATTGTTGAATATTAAATTGTCCCCAACTAAGCAAGCCAAAAGTCAAGGCAACATTGGCAAGGAACCAAAACTCAAATTCAAAAACATCAAATTATCCAAACCTTGGGAGAAACCAGGCTTAGCCAGGGGCCAGTTCTCCTCTGGCCAATGGACGAACAGTGTATGATTATGATTCAGGCAGCATTACATGTCAGAAGTCAGATTGAATCAGAACATTCAGAATATTATCCAGTTCCATCTGGTTGGAATTCGGAGTCATCACGCCGGTATGGAGACGAGTTTGTTGAGGATTGGTGCCGATGCTTGTCGTGTCGATGAGGCCATCACAGGGCTGATGAGGCTGGCACTTCAGGGATGCGTTGTGGCTGGGTCCAGGCGCAAGTCCACCATCTGATCTGGATACGGCCCGGATCTGGCTGACTTCAGTAAACAGAGGTAAAAGGGAAGAAGGCCTTCACAGGGAGGGACTCATTGACACTTCAAGACTGCGTTGTCGTCGCGTCCAGGTCCAGGTCCTTCATCAGATCTGAGGTAAACCTCAAGATAAACAGATAGACTAATATTAGCGTAGATGCCATTCTTCTTATGATGTAACGAGTACATCAGGATTTATGGGAAGTGTTCCCGGTTCCGGCCGACCTAATCTATGCAGCCTAACATTGAATTATAGAAGTCTATAGTGCGTTATGTGTATGCTAGGTCAAAGAGATGTGTTTTTAATCTAGCTTTGAACTGACAGAGTGTGTCTGCTTTCCAGACAATTTTAGGAAGACTGTTCCAAAGGTTTGGTGCTAAATAGGAAAAGGATGTACAGCCAGCAGTCGATTTTGATATTCTAGGTATTTTCAACTGGCCAGAATTTTGAGATCGCAATAGACGTGAAGGACTATAATGTGTTAAGAGCTCGCTCAAGTACTGTGGAGCTAAACAATTTAGTGCTTTGTAAGTAATCAGCAATATTTTCACATTTATATGATGTTTAATAGGGAGCCAATGGGAGCCAATGGGAGCCAATGGCCAAATGGTCAAATGGCCAAATGGCTTCCTGGTTCTGGCAAGAACTCGAGCTGCTGCGTTTTGGACCAGCTGTAGTTAGTTTATTAAGCGTGCAGGGCAACCACCCAGTAGAGCATTACAATAATCTAGCCTTGATGTCATGAACGCATTAACTAATTGTTCCGCATTTGTCAATGAGAGCAATTTTTAAGATGGAAAAATGCGGTTTTACAGATACTATTCACATGACTTTCAAATGAAAGATTGCTATTAAAGAGAACCCCCAGGTTCCTATCCGACGACGAAGACTTGACAGAGCAGCCATCAAGTGTTAGACAGAATTCTAGGTTAGTACGTGAGGAAGTTTTTTGTCCAATAATTAGAATCTCTGTGTTTTCAGAAAGTAGTAGGAAATTACTAGTCATCCAATTTTTGTCATCAGCTATGCATT
Source organism: Semotilus atromaculatus (assembly GCA_031834385.1). Classification (NCBI taxonomy): domain Eukaryota; kingdom Metazoa; phylum Chordata; class Actinopteri; order Cypriniformes; family Leuciscidae; genus Semotilus; species Semotilus atromaculatus. The sequence goes on along the minus strand of JAULUF010000009.1, from coordinate 20,478,067 downwards.
CCGTTAATTTTGTGAATTGGTAAGTTTCGTCAGTGCGTGAAGAAATATAGAGCTGAGTATCATCCAGGGTGGGAATTATACCGCGGCCACGCGGCCATGGCCGCCGTTGCCCTACACTTTGGCCTTCATGCCCCGTGAATTTTTTTTTATCATACGGCCACAGTGGCCTTTGTGCCCTGGCCCATCCAAGTTCCATGTATAAAGCGCCAGTGCGGCATATGTGGGCTTGCTTTTTAAAATTAAAAAAATAAAATTGTATTTTATTGTAGAGCTGCGCGCAGCTTGCTCCATCCCTCTCTCACACACAAACTTACCAACGGAGGCGCGCGCGCGAATAGCCCCTCCTCTTCGAGCACGATCTCAAAACATGAGCAGCATGCGTTGGAGGACGGATTGTTGCGGTGCTTATTTCCCCAGCGAAGATTCCAGAATCAATCCGGAGTTGAATGGTTGTTAGTATAATGAACACTGTTGCAAAACAACTCTGAGAAGTTAGTCTATGTTAAACGCTGTCGCGTTTCCATTACAGATTCAGGGTTTCCCGCAGCACTTTGTAACTAAGGCGGCCGCCTAAGCAACACACGCCTGCCGCCTTAACTAACGTTGCGTCGTCAAAAAAAATGTATGAGCGATATCCGCCGGGTTACTCTGTCCTGTTTATAACTTAGATTTTCTGCCCAATTCTCTGCCCGAGGCAGAACTTGGGCCGATATTTCCCGCCGCCATCCTCGGGCCGGGCCAATGATCTAGAGACGTGCGGCGCAGGACTAGATTTGATGGCCGAGCGCTGGCGGTAATGCACTCACTCTGTGTGTGTGGGCTGCCGCTGCGGGAGAATAAAACGATTCGAGCGGACTCCCGCAACATATGAATATCAATGAATAAAACATAAAAACTAATAAATTGTTATTAATCTGTTGCAGAAAAGAACAACTAAACAAAATTGAGACTATTTACAGGCCAGAGTTTCTATTTGTAACATGTTTGCAGCGTTGAGCGATGTAGCCAATCACAGACGTATGTGTTGATTTCTTAAACACAATGGCCAATCAGAAGCATTTAAGATAGACTCCCATCACCGCTCAAAACCAAAATCCTCTGATTATAACAAAGTGTAGATATTATGAAATATTCATTGTGCAATCAGCTTCATTGATAATAACAGAGATGTTTGAGATCGCGATGATGTCAGCTTTTTAGGGATTATTAAGGGAGCGCACTTTGCGCACATTTAAATTAACAGTTGTTCTCTCTCTCTCATCAATTTTTTTATTTTTTTTATTAAAAAAGTCATAATCCATGTCTTATTCCAAATTAGGATGTTATGGTATCAATCTGAATGGGAAAACTATCGAATTGTACTCAATGGCCTTTGTGCCCTGTCATATGGCCTTGGTGCCCCTAAAAAAAAAAGAAAAGGTGGAGGCCAAATGGCCTTGCCCCTAAAATTACATAATTCCCACCCTGGTATCATCAGCATAACAGTGAAAACTAATGCCATGCTTCCTAATGATATATTCTAACGGTAGCATGTACAGAGTTCTAAAAGAACCAGTGTAGATGTTACTCTGCCCTTTCTTCTTCAGTGCATAATGGGTTATGACTATTACAGACGATATATGTGACACCGAGTCATGTGACATCTTATCTTGATTGGTGATATGCTGAGTTAAAATGAGGAACTCAGTCGTATCTTTGTGTAGCCATTGACTCAGATGCAGGTAGTTACATGACAGATCTACCAATTAGGTGCTTTACAGGGTCTTGTTAGCCTGTGTCTTCTCTGTCAACCACTAAGGTTCTGACACAGAACACTGTGTGTGTCCAGAGAAAAAGAAAGGAAGAATGAGAGAGCAGACATCATGTCAAGAAATCCTACTGAGATAGTGTGAACTGAAGGATCTGAAGCAGGACATATCATATGTCAGGGGTTTTCAAACATTTTAATGTCCAGGACCCCCAAACATGATGATCCTCTTGTGAGGGACCCTCTTACTAAAATATAATGTCAAATATTTTCATATATAGCATTTTTTTCCCACATATAAAGACCACTTTATACTGTAGAAAAAATATCACAGGAATATTTTACCCACAAATTAAAATTCTGTCATTTACTCACCCATGATGTCACTCCAAACCTGTATGAGTTTCTGTCTTATGTAGTAAAGAAGATATTTTAAAGACTGTTGGTAACCAGTTTTGATGACCATTGACTTTTATTGTATGGTCAAGAAACACTGAATTTCTCAAAATATCTTTTGAGAGACTTTTTTGAAAGAAAGTCATACAGATTTGATTATTTTCAGAATTTTCATTTCTGGCAATCCTCTTAAGAGATTGTATTTATTTTATTTTTTTAATACATTTCTAAACCGGCTTTTATACTGCCAATATACTAAAGCAATTTTTTTAATTACATGGAAAATTTTTACTTAATATTAAGTTGAGGTTTTAAAAAAATATATATATAATCTGATGTGTAAACCTTAAAAATAAAAACAGAGCTTGTTTCTAGTTCTTACAATGGAATGCTGTCAATAGAATAAAATAATGACCCATGAATAATTTAATGGCTATACTTTTTGAAAGTAGAATGAAACTGTAATAATATAAAAGTATTCTGTTTAACATATTTAATTAATAGCTTCATTTAAACGAAAAACTTCTAATTAGTAACGTTGACAACTCCAAATATAAAATTTGTAAATCTTTCCTTCTCTCATTTTTCTTGCAAACTCCCAAACATTCTCTTTGCGGTCTTTTAGTGAGTTGGAAAACCCCTGCAGTACAAAAAATATAGATGAGACGAATAGAACAAGAGAGAAGGTATAGTAACATAAATCCTATTGCTTTCAATGTAGTTTTAAGCAGATTAAGCAACATGGTTTTCCCCACCTCTTACTTATTTGCATGCAGGTTGAAACAACAGTATTTTTTAGCTGTATTTGTATAAGTTTTGTGTATGTGGTAGAGCAGTGTTGGCATTGAAGGAGGCTTGCTTTGATTAGAAAGTACTTTTATGCAGAATAAAAAGTCACTTGAACCAGCTGCATGGAAAGTGTCAGCAGGTCCACTTAGCATCTAAGAGATGTTCAACAGCTTCAGAGAAAGAGCCAGACCACATCACAGAGATCAGAGAGTCTATGAGAGCCAATATGTGCAGATAGCCAAAAAGATATAATAAGGACCCTTACCTGCCAGACAAGCACATGCCACTCACAAAGACATAAAAGCAGCCATACATTTCCCAATAAAGAAAGTCAGGTCAGTGCAGGTGGTTCTTCTAAAGGACTTTTCTGTTTTCTGACTTTGTTTTGTGATATTAGATGCCCGAAACATGACCAGAAGCTGGAATAAGAGAGTATGGGGAGAGGCAGAGCACCTGTATAAAATCTAACCTATGTTGCCCTGAAGTGATACACCCCTGTGAATGCGATGATCAGAGCCATCCACACAGTGCTCACATGAGGATATGCAGCGCTCCTTATTACACACCTGCTCAATTGACATGAGATGGGCCTCCAGGACATTTATGATGCACCTGCACAAACAGGCCACTTGGAATCTAGCCAAGACCCTATAAGATGCAACCTTGGGACTCAGTCCAGAATGTACTCACGGAGGTCTCCATCAGCCCACTTACATGCCCAGATATGCCCTCCTCCACTTGAAAGACGCAGTCGTGCCTAAGGCCCACCATCACCATACCACTCTAATACCCTTTATTTCTCTGTGCTCCTCTTCCCTCATACCAAACACGGTGCTTCACATGCATGCTGCTAGCTTAGACTTGAATATAGATGTGGTGCCCTGAAAAAAAAGGTGTTGTCCGCAAGCACCTATAAACTCCTATTGTCGTAATAAACAGTTTTTGAACATATCCTTTGAACATAGCCTTTGGCTTTTTGGGGGAGATTTATGTTATGAAGCAGTTATTATGTTACTGGCATATATCATTAAAAGAAAAAGGTATTTTTAAATCCAGTTATCTTTATAAAATGTGACCCTGGATCACAAAACCAGTTACAAGTGGCACGGGAATATTTGTAGCAATATATAGCCAACAATACATTGTATGGGTCAAAATTTATTTTATGCCAAAACTCATTAGGATATTCAGTAAAGATTATGTTCCATGAAGATATTTTGTAAATTTCCTACAGTTAATTTTTAAAGCATTTATTTTTGTGAGTGAATGCAGCACAATCGCCAACATAAATGGACAACTTTAAAGGCGATTTTCTCAATGTTTAGATTTTTTGGCACCCTCAGATTCCAGATTTTCAAATAGTTGTATCTCGACCAAATATTGTCCTAGCCTAACAAACTATTAATCAATGGAAAACTTATTTATTCAGCTTTCATATGATGTATAAATCTCACTGTCAAAAAATTGACCCATGTGACCAGGGTCACAAATGTTAAAAGCTAATAATTTGCTAAAGTGTAATTAAGTATTTAAGAACACAAATATCAGAGCAAGAAAACAAACACAAAAAGTGAGTGTTAGCAATTGCATTTAAAATAAAATTAAAGATGTAAGCTGACACTCTTCTTTGAGCGAATTCAAAAGTGATCACTTGCAACATAGCTGGATTTCCTGATAACAATGCAAATCACACTGATCATCTTAACTAGCCAGGGGTGCGTTTCCCGTAGTGATGGGGACGAGGCCGCCTATGCCGAGTCCGAGTCAAGACCGAGTCTTTGAAGGGTTGAGTCCGAGTCGAGACAGAGGCTGCGTCCGAAATCGCGTACTATGTGAGTAGGTACTACATTTAAATAAGAACGTACTTCGCGACCGTTAAAAAAGTACGTTCTATATAGTATGAATACGGGTAGTATGAATGAGTCCGGACCAAGGGGGTAATCCATCGACCGGAAGTTGAAGCCTCGCGGGAGCCGCCATCTTGTAGCAGAACTTCACTTGCGTTAGCATTCCCATTGACTCCCATTCATTTTCGCGTCACTTTGACAGCGAATAACTTTACATCTGAGGCGTTTAAAGACTCCATTTGTCCATTATTTATTTCTAAAGAAACACGACAATGTATAAAGGGCTCCATTACCTTCTATGTTACATTATGGCCCCGTAGAAACAGTTTTTGTAAAAATAGGCTAACGATTGCGTCATAACCACTCGACGCTCTGTCGCACAGTAGAGAAATTACCGTACAGATAGTAGGAGAAGCTCACAGGCAATCAATGCATTAACTTAATATGGCGTACTGGCGTTACATTTTAAAATAAATACTATACAAATTACTTACTCCTGCTCACTCACGCCAAAGAACTCTTTGCTCAAGCTCGCCGTCTCTGCAAGATCAACGTTGGCAGTTTTCACGCACAGCTACTAGAATATTTTCATCTGTCAGACAGGGTGCTCACGTCATCAAGCTTAGTTTGAGTCGGTTTGAGTCTGCGCGTCAGGAGCGGAAGTGCTAAAAAATCACTAAAAATGGGCTTCAACTGTCTCAACTGAGTTCCAATGAGATGGCTCTGTCCACTTCTTATACTGTCTATGGTCCGGACGTACTACAGGCGCCATGTTGTTGTCGCGTGACATACGCGCTGTCATAACAGTGCGAAAATTTAAAGAGCCCATTCCACTGACTGCACCAACTTCGCGCTGTTTTTAGTTCTGCTTTCTGTTTTCATCTGCGTTTTTACGTCGTCCGAGCCGACAATCAAGAGGAGCGTCCGTCAACTGCTCGCAGATCACGCCTTTTGTGGAGTTTCTCAAATAACATTTATTTACCTAATACATTTTACCTCATAAAACACACACACAACCCCTATGAACAATGACAGATGACAGAAGGAAAAAGCCATTTATTTGCTTGATATTACCATCGATAAATAAACATGAATGAATCAATAGAGATGTCTGTGTTTATCTCTACAGCCCATAGCTAACGTTACAGCCGCGTCTCCGGTTTCCACCATTTTCAAATATAACGACAACAACTCCTCTCCCGTGGCATCATGGGATAGTAAAGTGTCCATCGTATGCACACTTCAGAATCTCGCCGGAAGTAGTAGGTCATCCGGGGACTTTTCGCCTACTGTTTTTCGAATTCTATGATTTCGGACATACTACTCTGCTCGCGTACTGTTTTTCGCATACTATATAGTAGGGAAGTATGCGATTTCGGACGCAGCCAGAGTCTGTTGGTTTTCAAATACAGTCGAGTCCGAGTCAAGACAGGGCCGAGTCCGAGTCAAGACCGAGTCTTTGAAGGGTCGAGTCCGAGTCGAGACCGAGTCTGTTGTTTTTCAAATACAGTCGAGTCTGACGCCCGTTTCACACATACTCCGTTTGCAGTGCGTTTGCGATGCATTTTTTTTTTCATACCCATGTTAACAGGTTAGAGCTTTCACACTGCACGCGGGTGCGGTCCGGCGATCCGTTCCAGGTGCGGTGCGTATACAGCAGTGCAGCGATCGTTTCCGCACCGAGTCAATTTTTGCTGTGCTGCACGCGCTGAATTAAAATGACAGCGCATAGTTCGTGGTCAAAATGAACACAAATTGACATGAACATTTAGTAATTTCATCATAAATGTATTTAATTAAATACAATGTAGGCTATAGTAATTTTACCATAAATGCATTTAATTAAATACTACTATTTTTCATAGTCATCTTTTTACTTTAAGACCGGGGTAAACAAGGAAAACTGCAATTAACTTCAACAAGGCGACATAATGAACGACACTCGTCTCATTCGTGGAGGTGGAAAGGTTCTTGGTGATGCAAGATTTATTGTAAATTATGCCAAAGAAAAGGTATGAGTCTGCTGTTTTTGTCAATTTTAAGTTTTAATTTAAAATGTTTGCGATTTTAATATAAGTAGCCTACATATGGTTCAGTATGTTACCTTGCTTGAGCAACTTAATATGTAATCTATATAGAAGTAATGCATTGAATAATTCTATTAAATTCTAATTCTAATTCTATTGAATATGTCTATTAAAGTGTGTAGCCTATGTGTACAAAGAGAATCGCACTGGTGACAACTTTTTAAAAATAAAAGTTGCTGATAACTTCTAAATTTAAAATACAAATAGTGAGTAAATATGCTTGTTTGTGGTAGCCAACAGCCGCGAATCAGTTGCGCACTGCAAACGCAGCATGTGTGAAAGCTCTATAGCGCGTGCTGCTGCTGTACCGTATACGCACCCCAACATGCACCGCATACCGCACACGGAGTATGTGTGAAACGGGCGTTAGTCAAGACCGAGTCTTTGAGTAAGCAAGTCCGAGTCGAGATTTTGTCTAGACATGTCAGTTTTGATATTAATGATTTAATATCACCCAGTGGAAAAAAAAATCTCGAGGACTCAGTCTGAAATTACGAGTCCTTCTCCCACTGTGGTCCGAGTCCGAGTCAAGACCGAGTCTTTGAAGGAACGAGTCCGAGACGAGTCCGAGAAAGCAGAAATCGGTCTCGAGAACTACATCACTAGTTTCCCGTACAACGACATAACTCGCTGCTTCACTACCATAGTACGATGCATGGTTGAAGAAATCAACTAGCAAGTCACGACTGTTTCCAGAAACCATATTGTCACAAATTGGTTGTTCAACTGCGTTGGTTTATGACGTCATGCATGTGTTGGAGCATAACTTCTTTTAATGAAACTGTTTGAGATCTAATTAATGCTAGATGTTTTGATATAAATTACAGACATGGCATCTGAGGACTATTTCTCATTTTTCTCAGTTTTGCTTTATTTCCACATTCAATCAGGCTTGTTCTTACATAGTAGAGCAGTGTAAGAAACTGGCAAGAGCAGCTTCCAAATCCTCAGTTCTCATCCTGCTGGATCTGTCTGCTGCCTTTGACACAGTTAACCACCAGATCCTCCTGTCAATCCTAAAGACGATGGGAATCTCGGGAACCGCACTCCAATGGTTCAAGTCTTACCTCTCAGGTAGGTCCTTCAGGGTGTCGTGGAGGAGTGAGGTGTCGAAGTCACAACATCTACCTACTGGAGTGCCTCAGGGCTCAGTGCTTGGACCACTTCTCTTCTCCATCTACATGACATCACTAGGAACTGTGATTCAGAAACATGGCTTTTCCTATCACTGCTACGCTGATGACACACAAATCTACCTCTCATTTCAGCCTGATGATCCGACAGTAGCTGCTCGCATCTCAGCATGCCTGACAGACATCTCTGGCTGGATGAAAGACCACCACCTTCAACTTAACCTTGCGAAGACAGAGCTACTTGTGATCCCGGCCAATCCAACACTTTGTCACAACTTCACTATTCAGCTAGGCCCGTCATCCATATCTCCATCACGGTCAGCCAGGAACCAGCCAGGAGTTGTTATTGATGATCAATTGAACTTCACAGACCACATTACTAGAACTCCCCGGTCCTGCAGATTTGCTTTGTATAACATTAGGAAGATCAGGCGCTTCCTATCAGAGCATGCTACACAACTCCTTGTTCAAGCGCTTGTTCTATCCAGACTGGACTATTGCAATGCTCTCCTGGCTGGTCTTCCAGCTTGCACGATCAAACCTCTGCAGCTAATCCAAAATGCTGCAGCTAGAGGGGTTTTTAACGAGCCGAAGAGAGCACACGTCACTCCTCTCCTCACAAAACTGCACTGGCTGCCAGTTGCAGCTCGCGTCAAATTCAAGTCACTGACGCTTGCTTATAGAACAACCACTGGCTCTGCTCCCTTTTACCTAAACTCATTACTTCAGACTTATGTCCCATCCAGAAATTTGCGCTCTGCAAGCGAACGGCGTCTTGTGGTGCCACGTCAAAGATGTTCGAGATCTCTTTCTCAGACCTTTACCATGACTGTTCCCTGCTGGTGGAATGACCTTCCCAACTCAACCAGAGCTGCTGAGTCCGTAGCCATTTTCAAGAAAAGGTTGAAGACGCATCTCTTTCGGCAGCACTTGTTCCAGTAATACTAACACTTTCTCTTCCTTTCTATTTATAAAAAAAAAAAAAAAAAAAAAAAAAGTACGGGTTCTACGTTGGATTAAACTGTGAAAGGTTATAGCACTTACATTTTGTTGTCCTGCTGTTAGTTTAACTGCTTCTATGGTTCTCATTTGTAAGTCGCTTTGGATAAAAGCGTCTGCTAAATGAATAAATGTAAATGTAAATGTAGAGCACCGTCGCAAATGCACAGTCTCCAATAACGGTGCTTTAAATCTCTTGACAAACTAAAAGACGTAAATGACATGTGTATGTATTCTAAATAAAATATATAGATTGTACTGAATGTCAGCTTGCTTATTTTGCTCAAGATAAGGATTTATTAAGTCCACATGTTATGCAATCAAGAAACCATGCTTCTAACCACAGCTCGAGAGCTGTTGTTCCAACCACACAACTTTGCGATGTTCGTTGGAACGATGGTTTCGGGAAACACTCGTTGAACTATGCTGATAACGACGGAACTTGCGACCATAGTTGGCTAACAATGCTTTTGGGAAACGCACCCCAGGGGTTTCTTGATTGCATGACATGTGGACAAATGTAATTTACGTCTTTTCGTTTGTCAAGAGATTTAAAGCACCGTTATTGGAGACTGCGCATGTGCGAACATGCTTGACTATGTAAGAACGAGCCTATGATTGAATCTGGAAATAAAGTAAAATAAAGCAAAATAACTGAGAAAAATAGTCCTCAGATGCCATGTCTGTAATTTATATCAAAATTACAGATCATTAATTCAGATTCAGACATTAATGCAGATCATTAATTAGATCTCAAACAGTTTTATTAAAAGAAGTTATTACTCCACCACGTGCGTGACGTCATAACCAACGTGGTTGAATGACCAATTTGCAACAATATGGTTTTGAGTAACAGTCTAGCTCAAAGTAACAGTCAAGCTTGAGTAACAGTCTAGCTAGTTGATTTCTTCAACGATGCATTGTACTTTGGTAGTTAAGCAGCAAGTTACGTCGTTGTACGGGAAACACACCCCTGACAAGCCAGACCCACATCAAGATGTTGGGTCTGGGAACACACCATTGGCAGGGCTCAATCCAAGGGGCGGGATAAATGGTTGTCTTTCATATTCCCTCTGCACGCAATAGGCTAGCACTACAAAAAAAACAGAGCGACGAAGAAAGTGACGTAGTCAGAGCGACGGACTTCAGTGCCAGTCTTTGGCTGCGTCCCAATTCGCCTACTTAAACTACACCCTAAAAATATGTAGCCTACTCTTTTTGTGAAGAAAAAGTACATACTTTTGAGTGTGTAGCAAAAGAGTAGGCAAGCTTTGGCACATACTACACTTCGTCATCTTTAACGGACAGCAAAGTCGTGTGCATCCTGTCTAGGGTTGGGCATCGAGAACTGGTTCCAACTTGGAACCATTTAAAAAATAACGATGCCATTGGAATCGTTTCGAAAATTTGTTTTCGATTCCGATCATTGGTTCCAAACGCGCAAGTTTTGGTCCATAGTGGCCAACGGATTTCTGGAAGTGCTTGCCGCGCCCGCTTGTTCTTTTGCAGCCATTGGCACGGTAGGGATGTGATGGTGAGGATATTTTCCCACCGGTTAATCGACGTGTGTCACCGGCGGAGGCTTTTAAATCTTTTGTTATCGCTTTTAAATCGCTATGTTAAAGGCAAACTTAAAATGCGCGCATTTGCATTGGCATGCATAATAGTGCGGTCGTGCGGAGTAGCACTGTTTTGTTATTGTGCCCTGAATTGGCGCTAATTTGAAAACTAAACAAATTTTTTTACATCGCTTATAAAAAGCTGGTGCGGCAGTGTCCACTTCACTTTTAAATTAGCGTCAATTCATCCCTAGCAGAGAGTTTGATTGACATGCTGACCTATCTAAATCCACAATTTTTGTCCAACAAAGCAGTCAGGAGAGTTAGATTAAGTTGTGGATTTGAACTTGGCTGAGGCAATCTTTCACGACACATCAAAGAGCCACAAAACGGTAGGCCTATTGTTTAATTTTCTTTGACGGACCAAATTTTAAAGTTGAGACTTTGTTTCATATAAAATATTACTTGCTCGGTCCTGTCTGTCAGCGCACTGTCAGTAGGGTTGCCACTAGGGGTGGCACGGTACATGAAAAAACATCCGAACCGTTCGGTTCGCTTGTCTCGGTTCGGTGCGTGTGTGCGTCGCACGGTTCGTTCGTCGCATGCGCAATGTAACCTCGTGCCCGTGACCTCAGACGGTGCGTATACTTTTCGCGCGAAATAAGAGATGTGTGGACATACATATGAGGCTTGTTCGACTTGAACCGGCGCTGCACAGACCGGTCGATGAATAACATCAAAGTACCGCGAGAGCAACGGCTCCGTATGCTTTTCAATCTCTCGCAGTACTTCGATGTCATAAACTGATCGGTCTGTGCAGCGCTGCAGGTCTCGTCACGTATAGAAATGGCAAGTGGGAGAGATAAGGAAGGCTAACAGGAGTTGGGGGATGCACCAGCGTCGTATAAGTCGGTGTGTGGGAACATTTTGGATTTCATCTTACTGTTAACCTTTCCTGCTTTCGTCTCCTAACCGTGGTTGGGAGACACAGGGGAGATTCGTCTTCTCCAGGACCGGTAATTTTCCTCCCGGGGTTAACTCCCCAAACGTCACGCTGTTCAGCGGGATGGTAGCATATAAAAGACAAAGAGACCGTCTTGCCGAAGAGTTTGGGTGCTTTATTTTGCTGGCTGCACTAAAATACACTGTCTGTAATAGCTAACTACCTGCACCGGTCACCGTATCACTATCACAACACTCTCATCCGCTCCTCGCGGGGAAAATCAACAAAGGCGGCGCGCGCGCCTCGGACACGCGCACTCACTCACTCACGTTCACACACACACTGAGCTGTCCTGAACTAAACACATTAGAGACACATCCCACAACATTACCTATGATATTTAAATATATACAGTGACACTAAGTTTAGATGAGAACTCCAGTCACATGTTTCCAAACTGCACTTTAATTTCACGTGAAAAAAATGTATCCTCACTCTCAGGGAATAGAAGCATTGTTGATATACTGTTTTTGAGTTTGAACTTATGTTTCACTTTATGATTATGGCCTTTGCTATATTGTTATAGCCTCATTATCTATAGGCAATTATTTGAAACGTATTTTGACTTATTTAAAAGATAGTGCTTTAAGAGTTCCTCTCTTTTTCTTTTAAAAGATAAACATTTTGTAAGAGCTAACGTTACACTGAAGTTGACAGTTTGATAAATGCAAGTTAATTCATTCTTTGTGTGTCAAATAAACAAAAGCATTTCATCAATGTCTTCTCTTTTGCTGTATAAAAATGTCACCGGCTTTCCTCAGAGATGGTCTCTCAATGTGCTTAAAGTCAAGTCAAAAAAATACTGTATCCTGAATTGTGGATAATTAAGCTATAGCCCATATCGTATGCTGAAGTACATTTCTGGAGTGTTAAAGATTAAAAGAAAAAATAACAACAAGAACCGTACAGAACCGAAAACCGTGACCCTAAAACCGTGAAACGAACCGAACCGTGGGTTTTGTGAACCGTGCCACCCCTAGTTGCCACCCGTCCCTTAAAATACTGAATTGTCCCGTATTTGTGGAATAAACAGTGCGTCCCGTTTTGAATCAATACGGGATGCGGTTTGTCCCGTATTTCCGAGTTGTCTTAAACGCATCATCCCATGCAAATCACTCCACCCGCATTCTGTGAAGACTCATCCTATTCTACCCTTGATTGGGTAACACTTGCTGCCATTGTTGGTTTGATTGGTTTGTTTAATACCATCAGGTTCAGGGCCAATCAGAGAAGAGGGCGAGTCTTTTGGCAGAGAGTTGATAGCTCCTGATGCCCGTTTCACACATACTCCGTTTGCAGTGCGTATGCTATGCAGTGAGTATTTTTTTTCTCCATGTTAACAGGTTAGAGCTTTCACACTGCACACAGATGCGATCTGTTCCAGGAGCGGTGCGTATACAGCAGTGCAGAGATTGTTTCCGCAACGAGTCTATTTTTGCTGTGCTGCAAATGCTGAATTAAAGTGACAGCACATAGTTTGTGGTCAAAATGAACACCAATTGACATAAAAATGTAGTAATTGCATCATAAATGCATTTAAATTAAATTAAAAAGATGACTGTAGAAAAGAATAGTAGTAGGCTATTTAATTAAATGCATTTATGGTGAGATTACCAAATGTATTTAATTAAATTATTTAATAATAAATTATAGTAAATTAAAGTAAATAGTAAATTTAATAATCTCAACATAAATGCATTTAATTGAATACTACTATTCTTTTCTACAGTCATCTTTTTACATTAAGACCAGGGTAAAGCAAGGAAATTAAAATTTACTTAAACAAGGCGACTAATGAATGACACTCGTCTCATGATTAATCTTTAATTTTAAGATCATCTTATTATTTATTTCACGTCTAATGAATGACACTAATGAATGAATCCCCTTATTATCCCCTTATCGTCCCTTATTTTTTTGTATTGAAGGTGGCAACCCTAGTTGTCAGTGTCCTCTATTTTTCACTGGCTGAATCCTAAACCACCCTCTAAACCTCATTCCCTAAGTTAGGCCTATTCCTTATGTTAGTCCACTAATACTGTTCACAAAGTGAATGAGGGAATGAAAACGAGTGAGCGAATTCGGACAGCCGTTGAGCGTTCATAAGCTGTACGTACACAAAACGAGCATTTTGGCATAATGTTTGTGTTATGGTTTGTTCAAGCCCGCGTCTTTTCTGCTGTGGGTCGTGTGTGTGTGTTGAGTTTGGAATTGGAGTTTGAATGTTATCTTTTAAGGACTGTAGGATAAGCAACACTCTTCCTGGATGGGCCTATCAGAGCCCAGGAACTCAGTCAACTACAGTTTTTTCCTTTTGATGTCTTTACTGAAGCATTATGTTTGTGTGTGGTCTTGACACCTATGGGACACGCATTGTTGGTGAATATGAACAGCAGACAGACAGGTGATCAGAAGGCCGCTGACAATCCGACAATAGGCGATACATTTCTTCCTCACAGAACACTTTGCGTCATCAATTAAAAGGGCAACAAGTCTTAAAGGGGCCACACACCCAAAACCGTTTGTACAGCCGCCCCCAAATTGTGTTCAATTTGACATTTAAGATGGTGGCGTGTTAGTTAGCAATGCAGCAGTGGGTGCATTTGGCTCTTCCGCATCTTCTGGGATGGGGGGTAGAGCCACCAGTCGAGCCACAGGTCTAGTATAAACCTTCCCTTGAACTTGGACGTCCACTGATCTCACTTGAGAGTCTTGACTGCGGTGCACTTGAACAACTTTCCCAATTGTTGGGGATCCACCATCATGACTATCGTGCCCGTGGTTATATTAGGCAAGGTGCGGTGCCATTTCTGTCTGACCTGCAGGTTCGGAAGGTAACAGCGGATAAAGGAAGACCAGAAGTGGTCAGCTATCACCTGGGAGTGTCTCCACCGGCAACGACTTAGGCCTTCTTCTTTAGGATATATGACTGCAGGTAGGGAGTTATCTAGCCGCTCCATGAGAAGAAGGTTGGGTGTTACTGGATCAGGATCAGCCACATTAGAAGACACATACCCAAGGGGTTTTGAATTAAGGATGTTCTCCACTTCAACCAACACAGTCCTGAGTACTTCTTCTGATACAGTTTGTGCTCCAATAGTCGCAGATAGTGCCGATTTAATGGATCTTATCTCCCTCTCCCACACTCCCCCAAAGTGTGGTGCTGCGGGAGGATTGAAATGGAATGCGACCTTCATTGGTGCAAGTCTTTGCTGAAGATCAGGTGACATACACTGGAATGCTTCCCAGAGTTCCCTTTCCACACCTCGGAAATTTGTTCCTTGGTCTGACAGTAATTCTACTGGGGAGCCTCTACGTGCAATAAACCTCCGCAGTGACATCAGAAAGGAATCAGTGTCCAAACTGCACAGAAGGTCTATGTGTACAGCCCGGGTGGTAAGACACTTGTAGAGGATTCCCCACCTCTTTTCTACTCGTCGACCAATCTTTACAAGGAAGGGACCAAAGCAATCCATCCCAGTTGAATGAAAGTTATCCATCCCAGTTGAATAATTTATAGCTATTCCTATTACTCTGATGATCTAGCCTGGATGCCAGCCGAACTTAGCCCCACCCACAACATTTGAGGATGGGAAGTTCGGTCTGGACTTGATCCGTTGTGAACCAAGTATGCCTGAACTAAAGTTGTTCGGACCAATCAAATTGTCTTTATACGATGATGGACAGATGATCAACAGTAACGTAATCATCCACGTCACCAAAGAGCGCTTGGGTTGAATTCATTTACAACAAAGAATGGCTGCCGCTGGAGAATTTAGATGTGTAGATTCAGCCATCACGTCTGTTATAGAAGATATAGACATAGTCCTTCCTATGGAATTCTGCAAAAGTTAAATTTTTCAGCTGGCCCCCATTGTCGCTAAGAAGATGGGGTGCAAAGAAAACCCTGTGGTCATTGTTGTTTCTCCTTTGGTTGCACTCATGGAGGACCAAGTGAAAGAAGCAACTGAAATGGGCATCACGGCGATGCAACTCTACATGCACGATGAGGTGGACATAACCAGCAGTCGTTTCCAGCTCCTTTTTGGAAGCCCGGAATCCTCAACATACGTCATTTACTCCATTGCTCTGATTGGTTGTAGGTCTATCCAATTGAGTGCAGAGTCATTTTTTTTCCTGGTTCAGTTGAAACGCCCCATAATCACAGCCCAGTGGAGCAGTATAAGACTCACATTCTGGGTAGAATATGAGTATGACGACGTCAGGCTACTGATGATCTGTCTGAGCAAGGAAACACATTTTTTAAGTTGCAAATAATAGACTTACAATAGGAGCTTGGCTCTCATTAACTGAAGAACATTTCTACAGTGGTACACAATAATATTTACAATCATGCCATTAAGATGAAAAACGCCATTAAGATGAAGTACTAACCTTAAGTCTTCTGGAAACATCCAAGGAAATGTCCAAGGTTATCATCAGACAGAAAATAACAATTTACGCAGAATTACGCAACACAGAAATTCACATGAATATAAGTGCAATGGATAGAAATAGTTAATTTATAAGATTTTAAAGACCCTGATGCTTTAATTAAATAAAAAAATATGTTGCATTTATGCCTTTACTTATGAGTGCCTTATACCGAACATCTAACAGACACCCACTCCAAGTGTCCTGTTTACAACTTCTAAATCCTTAGCAGTCATGCTTTGAAGAGAGGCGATGAAGGGTTGCTTTATCTCCCAGACAACAGCGCCATATAACTGATAGGGACCAAACTTGGTGTCAGTCCCATGGCCAAGTTAAAAAACAAAAAAATCATCTTTTTGTTATAAATGTGACAATAATAGCTATTTATCCAAAGCTAGTAGACTTCAAAAAGTTCTCCAACCATATTTCAATCGGTGTTTTGTTCCCTTAGAAACTGAATCTTGGGTAATAAAATTTAGTAATGGTCTTAAGAATGACATAATTGGTGACTGAGACACATAAATGCGCACAGCATCTCTTTGTCATTCAGCCAACAGAGGTTTCTTCAATGGCCTCATTCTTTTGTGTCAAAGAGGAGAGCAGAAGAAAGAGAGGAAACCAACACGACCACAATGCCTGATGCAGTATATTTGCATAATGTCTGCTGAGCAATGTTACAAGTGTTCTGTGGTCAGCTACTTTTGTGGCCACTCTTCTCCTTTTGAAATTAATTGAGCAATTTGAAAGGCGCTTAAGTCTGACGCGTGATTGTTAATTTCTGCACTGCTCTGGCTCTAAAATGTCCTAAAATTCCCCATCACTAGGCCGGGGACAATGAAAGCTCTGTGAGGATATGACACGGCGTGACTGTCTGTCTAATACATCTGTCAAACATCTTGAGCTGTTTTAAGGGTGGTCGCGTTTGGGAAGCGAATGAGCGCCATCTAGGACAGGATGCTCAGAATTGATTACTGCTTTTTCAAACATATAACTACAGCAAAATATTTTTGTTTTGATCATTAACATCTGCCTGTCTTTCAGTTAATAATTATCTTTATTTGTAGCACTTACAGTATAAACAGTTTAGAGTTTGCCAGTCACATTTATACAAACTGGATGGGACTGGAGGATAGTAGAGTGAAGCAGGATGATGGGGATTAAATGTGGGGAACAGAGGAGTTGGATTTATCTGACGTGAAGAATGTTGACGTGCTGAGGGGGTTATTTCTGATTACTCAACTGCTTACAGAGAGACTGTGCAAAAAGAGAGAGAAATAGTGAGATACAGATGAAATGAGAATGAGAGGTTCTGCAAGACCAGACATGCATACAAATCTCACACGCTTACAATCTATGTAAGTGCATGCATGCTAAATACACAGATCCTTTGTTTGAGATAAAATACAATATACTTTGATGAAATATTTCACCAGCAAAACTAAGTAGCCTAGTATTAAAAGTACTGATCGGTGGACCAATGTTTATTTTATTTTATTTCATAAGTACATTTTTTCATTTGTTTATTTGCAATGTAATATGCTCCATCAAATTCCTCAAAATTCACATTTAAGGAGAGAGGGGGCTAAATGTCCTATAGACAAAAAGGATAAAGATTAAAAGGTTTGATATTGTGAATTATTATAAACCTAGTCATCAACATTGTAGGATTTCATATTATGTTCATAATTTCCACTGAATTTTACAGCAGATTTAGTTCACACACAACTTACAGTTATGTATAACCTAAAAATATTATTTTAATTAGAAAGATAAAAAAAAAAATCATCAGTCAATTCCTCTACACACTCACTTCATGTTCTTGGTTCTTTGAGTGTTGATGCAAGAACAGCTCTGTGTCCAAAATCACCTACTATCTTCTTTTGAATACTTTGTGACTGTTATAAAATACACATTTATTTATTTATTTATTAGGTAGGCCTACAGCTTATGCCTTAATAGCCTTAATTCTTCATGGCATATAGATTTAACAAGGTGCTGCACATTCCTCATAGTTTTTGGTCCATTTTGACATGATAGCATCATGCAGTTGCTGCAGATTTGAGACCATTTGAGTTTAGTGAACTCATTGTCATTTTCAAGAAACTAGTTTGATATAATTTAAGCTTTGGGACATGGTGCGTTATCCTGTTGCAAGCAGCTATCAGAAGATGGTAGGCTACACTCTCATAAAGGGATGGACATGACCGGCAACAACACTCAGGTAGGATGTGGAATTTTAAACGATGCTCAATTGGTATAAGGGCAGAAAGTGTGCCAAAAATATATCCCCCACACCATGATCATTAGTGGATTGTATAAAGTGTCCATTGGATGTGCACTATCCTGGTATTTTTTGCCTACTTTTTGTTTTATGAATAGCTACTGTAAATTCTGGGGTGTTTTGGGTTTTGCCAAAAGCATCGTTAGCCACCTATGGTCGCAAGTTCCGACGTTATCAGCATAGTTCAACGAGTCGTTGTTTCCTGAAACTATCGACAACGAACATTCGCAAACAGCATCGCAAATTTGTGTGGTTGGAGATCTCGAGCTGTGGTTAGAAGCATAGTTTCTTGTTTACATGACATGTGGTCTCAATAAATCCTTATCTTGAGCAAAATAAGCAAGAATTTTTTTTGAAGAGTGCGCATGTACTCAATAGTATATTAGAAGAGCCTATATGATTGGAAAGAAAAGGGGCCCTATTTTAACGATCTGAAACGCAAGTATCAAGCGTGAGGCGCAAGTAACTTTGTTGGCGGGTCTTGGGCATGTTGCTATTTTACCGGCGGGATAAATGACTCTTGCGCCCGATGCAAGTTTAAAAGGGGTTGGTCTGAAGTAGCTTCATTATTCATAGGTGTGGTTTGGGCGTAACGTGAAATAAACCAATCAGAGCGCCATATCACATTCCCTTTAAGAGCATGATGAACGAGGTGCTCTTGTTCCATGGCGCAATACTATTATAACGGCGCATTTACCAGGCGCGCTTCAGAATCGGTTCACAGCCGAGGAGATCGATGTTCTCGTCAGGGCCGTAAAAGAAAGAGAAGTGACATTGGGGATGGGACAAACCAACCCAAATTAGCTTCGGTTATAGGCCTACATGCATTTGGGTGAATATGTAAGCTTCATGCCTATTTTTCCCATCGTCATGGACACAACAATGATTTCCCTCGTGTTTTAATCTTTTTCCTTATAATAATGTCATTTGCAAAAAGGAAAATGCATATGTGTAGATGAGAGAATCATCTACAGTGTATGCGCGTTGTTCACACTCTGTTTTATGACCAAGCATGCGCGCTTAAAATAGCATCTGAATGTACGCGCAACGCGCCACTGACTTTAGACTGTTTTTTTTCTGGTCAGTGGCGCAATTGTTTTCTGGAACTGCAAAATAGCACCAGGGATTGTTTGCGCCGGAACACGCCTCCTTTTTTGCGCTGACCCGCCCAGGGAGCGCAAGTTCATTCTCTAGTTTGCCGGCGTGCGTCTGTGGAGGGAAAAATCCGCTTTGCGCGGGTGCAAAATACGAATGATACATGCGTCAGTGTACAAAGTCATTTGCGCGGGGTGCAAGATAGGGCCCATAGTCTTCAGATGTCATGTCCGTAATTTATAGCAAAACATCTAAATTTTTTCGATCTCAAACAGATTCATTAAAAGAAGTTATCACTCCACCACATGCATGACATCATTAACCAAAGTGGTTGAATGATCAATTTGCGACTATTGAGAATGAGAATGTGACGTCACGCGTATCACTCCGCGTTGCATTGTGGGAAGGCGTCGCCATCTTGGCAGGATACGCTATCCGTTGTCATGGTTACTTCGACAGTCAGACCGAGAGAAATTAGCGACAGAGCGAGAGAGCAGCTTGATATTTGTTTGCATTTTTGTGGTAAAGCACAGTTTCTTGGGAATAAATGAAGAAGGGGGAAGCAAAAGGAAAGGGGCTCTATCGGGAGAGACTAAGTAATAACACCAAGCATCGTTATTTAGAGAAACTAGTTGACATCAACAACATGGACCCATACAACCTGCTACAGAATGGACGAAAGACCCAAAGCACTACCACCTTTCGCATACACTGACATAGTCAATTACCTGGTTTATGGTATCAGTGCCTAACGTTACTGCCTACAGAATGCAAGAGTTCAGAAGCTTTAAGTCATTAGAAGCTTATGAACAATTCTGCTGCGACTGGGTGCAAGACTTAGAAACCCCCAAACCTGTAACGTTAAACTGCGAGAGTTCAGTCACACCTGATGTTTCAGGCCTCATTCATATGTGGAAATAAATCTGATATGAATCAGATACGTGCATTTGCACCTGCCGTGCAACGTCAAGCGGACAGATCGGACATTCCCGTTGTGTCCGGACTTTGTGCGATCTTCATGATGTGTAGTGGTATGACAATCTTGATCATGTCGATGGATGACTGAAGGTTTCTTAGTCTCTGCGTTGTGTATTTTTTTCTTTTCTTTCTAATTTTGTGATAGTTGGCTTTGCAGTGGTTCTCGTTGTTTTCTAGAGGTTCGGTGAGGAGGTCGGTGCATATTGTCTTGGGTCAGCCATCAAGAGCTATCTGCACAAAGGAAGACAGAAAACAAAAGACAGGAGCAGTATTTGTTCAACACTATAGGGTTGTGTTCTTTTCCGAGTCTATTGCTATTGTTGTTCCTTCTTTCCCTATTTCTTAATTATTTTGACACCTAAAGAAACAGTGAAGTGAGGATGGACTACTGGGTGGGGAAGGCCTATGAGGGAGTCTTCGCCGAAGGGGTGGCCACTGACGCGTATTGCATTCAGATCTTCCCTTCGGTTCCTCACTGTTTCGTGTCCTATCCTATCCCTGTTGGTGTGTACGGAAGCGTAACACAATCGTGATTCATTTCTCTTCATCCTCCAACAAAAACTTCAGTCATTTGCAGACATCATACATGAGGATGGAACAATGTTCGGCATTAGTGTGGACACTGCATGAGGGCATTTTACGTTTACAGTCTGACCTAACACTATTACTGATGAAAGGCCTGTGCTGTAAAATAAAATTTAAGGCTGTGAGTTTACTTAACCAGTGTCCCCCAAAGGAAAAGTGAGACAGTCACTTTCCTTTTGTTCTATTAAACAAAAACAAGTCTTTCATCTTTGTTGTAAGTTACTGGGGAAATTAAGCACTCACAGTCTGAATGATTAACACCTAAAACAGCTGCCTAACGTGGTTACTGATGATGGGAGGGGTTGCTTCAGAGTGGCAAGCAGGTTCAGCAGAAGCTGAGTAATATTGTTCACTTCTCTAACATTCTTTTTGTTTTTTCTACATTCTTTTCTCCAATGTCCAGGCTTACCACAGTAATAACAACTTCCCTCTTTCTTAGGACATTTACGTTTCGGTTGGTTCTCTGTGTTGACCTTAAATGAGGCTGCTGCAATTTTTACTCTTGTCCTGACATCAGAGTCCCTTTCCCAAGTAGCTAACCTGTCTAGGTTACTTTGCAGGGTTCTAGTGGACCATGTGACGTCTAAGAAAGGCAATGCATTTCTATCCTCTGTCAAAAGACCATGAAACCATGCGCAAGCCAAGGGGCCATTATCAGTTAACACCTTCTCTGATGTGTCTGATATTCCACTGTAAGCTGCAGCTGACTGACAAAATCTTTCTGTGAATTCACTAACAGTTTCACCCTTCTTCTGTACACAACTAGTGATCTTTGACCAGTCCACTTTTGGTCCAACAATGTTCTTTAGGATTTTCAAAACTCCCTCTCTCAATTCATCTTTACTTGCATGTTGTAGTTCAGAAATAACAGCAGACTCTAGACTCAGTCAAGATCTGTGATATTAGTTGTGTGACTTCAGCTAGAGACATATCGTAGAGCCGCAACTTCTTGGACAATTTTCTCCTAAACTCAGAAAAATTTCTTTGCACGGATGGCAAACTTTCAACGATTCTCTCGATATCTTTCGGACCTAAAGATAATTTGACTGCTTGTAACTGCAGTATGGGGGTTACAGATGCTGTATCAATCCCTGTTGCTCTACTCTGAGCCTTTTGTCTTGCTCCACACACTTCGACTGCATTTACATCTTTATCTATCAAACCAGAATTTCTAGTGTTTTCTAGTCTACAGCAAGACTGTAAATCAGGATAGCTTTCGTCTTCAAAATCACATTTGGTTGAGGCCTTGTTATTGCCCACCTTTGTCTTGAAACAAGACACTTGAGTCTGCAATTGTTTGTTCTGTTCATTTAACTTATCAATACACCTAACTTGTTCTTGTGCAATGGATAAGCTATATTCTCTATGGCAGGGGTTCTCAAACATTTTGGAGCCAGGGACCCCTTACAGGGGAAAAATATTTCAAAGGACCCCCTCATATTTATAACAGTGACTGAGCCCAAAGTTAATGTGGGAGTGCTTAATGAAATGTTTTGACACAAATAGTCTCCACCGGTCGTATGCAGGGTTTTCTAAATAGCGTACTGAGGTCCCAAAAGTGAACTTGCTAGGGGGGTTCGGGGGAATTTTAGATTTTCTTGATCTACACATGCATTTTAAGGTGTTTTTAAGGCCAAAAAATGGGACAACTATAGCTTTAAAAGCATGTCAGTGGGCAGTGGAATACATTTTTTTGTCAAGTAGATGACAGTTTACATTTTACAATGAATGATCCACATACAAAATGGAAATGCAGAATGCATATGATTATTGTTCACATCACATCAAAATACAATCACATATTCCAAACAGGAATGGCCTTAAATGAGAAATGTTTCAAGGATTATTTTGCATAGATGTTAAATTCCAATATTTGTACACAAATAGTAGGCCTATAATACAATAATAATGGCAAATTATGTTTAATAGGTGCTTGTGTTGTTAAATTGAGCTTATATCCACTGTAATTAGCTAAAAAAATAAAAAAAAATTAATCCTGGGCACAGTGTGCTTCTCTTGACCAGTAGCTAGGGGAGAGGGGGGCACAAAGTAGCCTAATGCTTTTTGACTTTCTCAGTTTGTGTAAAATCACTTGGGGTTCAGAGTATTTATTTTTTCCCACATTAATTTCACACGTGTCTAGATCTTGTTTTGCCTACATCTTATCTCGCACTTTATGACCGAATAACTGAAGCGTCATGCGGAAATGCGCATTTTGACATTGACGAGCGCTGGTAGTCTGCTGAAACCGCTCAGATGAGAAGGTCAGTTATCATCGCGATGTTTAATATCCTTGCAGCGCCAAATTAGAGTTAATATTAGGCAATTATTTCAAAACTTTCATTAGATAAATTACAGAGGTCCAGACCTGCACGTATCAGCATCTTCACATGTGGAGAAATGAGATTGGAACAACAGCAAGTCGACAGCAAGTAATGATTGACCGTCACTGCCTTCATAGTGTACAACAGACAAATTAAATTAAGCACAACTTTTTATAAGTTCGGTGAGTATTTTATTTTGATAATGAATAGGTTTTGATATCAAATTAGCAGTGCTAGAATTGACATAGCCTATTGTGCGCGCACGTGAGACGCCGGCGCGAACACTTGGATTGTTTCCTCTGCAGTGGAAACAAAGGAATACTCTTATTTATGGTCATACAGATAAGAGTACATCATTCAAAACGGCAAAATGTCTATTTTTTTGTTGTGTATACATTAAAAATAACTACAAAATGTCATGCCTTTTAAAAATAAAGAAAACAACAGCCGGTTCTGCCGTCTCTGTCTCCTTCTGGGCGCGTGCCCAAAAATCGACCAAAACACAGCGAATACTTAACGCACAGGCATAAGAAATATAGATAGATTATCTATCTATAGAAACGTTTAGCATACTTTTTTATTATTTGACATTAAATGCATTAGGCCGATAAGTCACTTTGGAATAAATAGCAAGTTTTCAGATGATAAAGAAAACATGACTTATAGTCCGGAAAAACGGTAGGCTGTTATAAATTATTTCGCGGACCCCCTGGCTATCGTTCACGGACCCCACTTTGAGAACCACTGCTCTATGGCAACAGATTATGCCTTTCATGTTTTTCTTTCTGATACATGCACCCAACACCTTCGTGCATTCTTCAATAGACCAAACTTTGTCTGGATCAATACCAAATTTCTTTGTCAAATCCAATCTAACTGACTCAGTCACTATGGAGTCCATGTGCTCTCCTAACAATGACTTGAACTCACTGTCTGTCCATAAAGGAGTAGCTAGTCCACCTTTTTGATTTGTTGGAACCAACCTAGCATTCCTTCTAACCATTTTGTGATGTTCTTTGTTATCACACAAACACTAAAAACTTCTCTGATCAAACAGAGGCTACACTTGTTTAACACAAATCAACGGTTGTTAAACTTCCTTGTTACCAACACATCACAATCAACTGTGGTCAACCTTCTTTGGCAAAGCAAAGGATATCAAAAATATTAGCATGTTACACTAAATCTTCTCTGACAAGAAATGCAAAGGATCTTTCACCTTGCTAACTTTTAGAGGATAAACCTTCTCTAGAAACGTAGAGGATATCTAAAAACTTCCCTGCCTAAAATCAGAGGATCACTTTCATCTCTAAAAGAAAACTTTTAAAGGATAACTTTAGTTAACCAAACACTACAGCTGTCTGATAACTGTTCTTCTGACGGTGCAGAGATTTGTACTGGTCTTCAACGGTTCTTTGAATAGAGTGAAACTCACCAAATCGCTGTTTGTATGAAAAGATTCCGTTTGGAACTCAGTCAGAAAAGGTTTGTTCTTTGTTGAGATTCAGTTCTGGAGTTCAGTCAGCTTTGTTGAGATTCAGTTCTGGAACTCATTTCAAATCTGGATTCAGGTGATTCAGTCTGGAATGCAGTCAGATCTTTGAGCTTGAATTCCAATCTGGATTCAGGTGAAGTTAATTCTATCCGGGTCACGGCACCATCTGTGGTAAACTTATTTTCTTCTCAAGTGTAGAAACTCAGAAGCTAAGACCAGGAGACTCGGGCAGTATCTTAAGTAGGATTCTTTATTAAGCACACCAGCTTGTTCGTTGCTGTAGTCTTCAAGCTAGTCACGAGCCTAAATTAAAAGTAACTTTACATGGTATATTATAGGCATTTTAAGAGGAGGGACTTCTGGAGGTGGAGACAAATTCAAACAAAGCATGCAAATGTAGTACGGAAGTCCGCTCGTTACCGGAAATTCCCCAGCCCTGATCTCATCAGCATTCGGATCCTTGAGATGCTAATCCCATCAGCCTGGATTGCTCAAACATTAATATTATCATAGAGACAAAGGGTTTGAGTCTCAGTAATTTTACTCATTTAAAATACAATAGAGCTAGCAGGAAAGGATACTCTTGTTGGAGAAATCAGTCTACTAAACTTTATCAGTTTATACTATTGGAGTGGAAAACCTAAATTAAACATTTGATAAATTTGTAACACGTCACCATCAATGCGAGTCGTACGTCATTAAAAAAAGTGTATTTTTAAAACATTTTGCAGTACAGATATCTATAACAAATTAAACAACTCTAGTTGAATAACAGAGTATTCATTTCGTTCGTTTGTGTTAAATAAAAGGCGAACTGTGCTGAAATGTGTTGCTTTTGATATCATGCTTTGCTCGCTGTTGCTGCTGTCAGTTTATTGACAAGCAGTTTCTCTAAATAAAGCTGGCTAGCAGTCTCTCCCGATAGAACCCCTTTCATTTCTCTTCCTTCTCCATATCTTCCAAAGAAACTGCGGCATATCGCTAAAATGTAAACAAATACTAAGCTGCGCTGTCTCTCTCTTTCGCTATTTCTGGAATGTTTAGTCGCGCCTCTGTGAAGTTCTGAATGCGTTGCCCCTGGCAACCGATAGCGTATCCTACCATCATGGCCGACCAGCTCAGACCATAGATATCTATATAAAGGCTAGATAATAATAATAATAATAATAATAACTTTAACTTATATAGCGCCTTTCAAAGTACCCAAGGACGCTTAACAAACAACATGAGAAAGGGAAGGGGGAATTAAGATAAGGGCAGGAGGCCAGGGGAGCTAGAGCCCAAAGGCCTCATTGAAAAGGTGTGTTTTGAGCTGGCTTTTAAAGGTTAAAAGTGAGGAGGCAGAGCGGATCTCATGGGGAAGCTTGTTCCAAAGTGACGGAGCACCAACACAAAAAGCTCTATCACCAAATGTCTTAAGCCTGGACTTAGGAACAGCAAGCAGGTCCTTGTCAGAGGAACGCAGGGGCCGTGACTGAGTGTAGGGATGGAGAAGATCAGTAATGTACTGGGGCGCAAGTCCATGAAGGGACTTGTACGTCAGGAGGAGGATTTTATATTTGATGCGGGACTTAACTGGCAGCCAATGAAGCTTCATCAGGATGGGAGTAATGTGAAGACCAAGTTTTGTGTGTGTGAGCATCCTAGCCGCAGAGTTCTGCACATACTGGAGTCTGTCAGTGGCTTTGCTGGGTAGACCGAACAGGATGCCATTGCAATAGTCAAGTCGGGAGGTGATGAATGAATGGATGAGGGCCTCAGCTACAGAGTTGGAGAGGCACTGTCGGAGTCTGGAGATGTTCTTGAGATGATAGAAAGCAATTTTAGTGACGTTTTTGATGTGTTGTTGGAAGGAGAGAGTGGAGTCCATGATGACGCCCAGGTTGCGTACTTGAGGAGATGCAGAGATTGAGCAGCCATCCACATCCAGTATAATGTCATCAACTTTTTTAAGAAGTGACAGCGGGGCAAACACCATGAGTTCTGTTTTGTCTTTGTTCAGTTTGAGAAGGTTACTGTCCAGCCAGTGCTTTATGTCCTTCAGGCAGTTAATAAGTGGCACTGGTGGAAGGGAAGTAGAAGGCTTAGTACTGATGTAGAGCTGAGTGTCGTCAGCATAGCAGTGGAAGTGTAATCCATGTTTCCGGACAATCATCCCAAGTGGCAACATGTAAATATTAAATAGCAGTGGGCCAAGTACAGATCCTTGTGGCACGCCATGCAGGACTGGCACCAATTTAGAGCAAATCCCCTTGAAGGAGACATATTGTTGCCTGTCGGTGAGATAGGATTTAAACCAGGAATACACTGTACCAGTAAGGCCAATGAGTTCAGAGAGACGTGTGAGAAGAATGAAATGGGAGACTGTATCGAAGGCTGCAGAGAGGTCAAGAAGTATTAGGATGCTGACATGGCCAGAGTGAGCTGCCAAGTGAAGGTCATTCGTGATTTTGATGAGGGCAGTTTCTGTGCTATGATGTGTCCTGAAACCAGATTGAAAAGGCTCGTAGAGGTTGTGCTGTAACATGTGATGGTTGAGTTGGGAAGCCACAGCCCTTTCCAATAACTTAGATATGAAAGGTAGATTTGAGATAGGGCGGTAATGGTTTAAATCGTCTTGGTTCAGGCCTGGTTTTTTAAGTGTAGGGATCACCACAGCAGTTTTAAAGCTGGTGGGGACCACCCCAGATGACAGCGAGGTGTTAATGATGTTGACCAGTGTTGGACCCAAAGTTGGAAGACATGCCTTAACCAAGGCTGTCGGCATAGGATCCTGTTTGCTGGTTGTGGCCTTTGCTTTTGATACTAGCTCAAGGACTTGAGTTGTGTTGAGCGGAGAGAAAGAGGAGAGGCAGTCCTGCGGCGCAAGAGCGGTTGAAGAGTTTGTGTCAGACAATGGTAGTGCGGTTGATTGAGATAAGCTGGACAGCTGTAGTTGTTGGTGGATGGTTTCAACCTTTTCCTGGAAATGAACCAGGAATCTAGAACATAGGCCAGCAGCATCAGAAGGTTGAGGAGGGTCAGGTGGGCAGAGTAAGCGGTTGATAATGGAAAAAAGCTGTCTAGGATGGTGTTGTTGGTTGCCAATGAGTGTAGAGTAGTAGTTATTTTTCACCTTGGATAGAGCATCTTTGTAGCTCTTAACGTGGTTCTTGTAGGCTAGCTGGTGGACAGTAAGGCTAGATTTTTTATAGTACCTTTCCAGCCTCCGCCCTGTAGCCTTCATTGCGCGGAGTTCAGCAGTGAACCAGGGAGCAGGAGAGGAGAATGAGACAGATCGCGTGATGAGGGGGGCAACAGAGTCCAGACTATGTGACAGGGCCAAGTTGTAGTGAGTAACCAAGTCATCAACTGTACAGGATGAAGGACAGCTGATAAGATGGCCTGCAAGAGTGTATGATAATTTATGAATGCACACTTGTTTGATGTTTCGATATGCAATGGTCCTTTTCACACACTTCCTGTGTGTGTGTACAGAAACAGAGAACATAACGGCAAGGTGATCAGAAATAGCTAGGTCGATAGTTTGTAGATGGATTGGGGTTATACCCAAGGAGCATACCAGATCCAGTGTATGACCTTTAGCATGAGTTGGGCCGTTGACATCTTGTGAAAAATTAAAACAGTCCAGCAGTGACAAAAATTCTGTAGTGTAGACATTACTGGAGTCAACATGGATGTTAAAGTCACCAAGTAAGATCGTAGCTGGAAAGGTGGGACAGATTAGAGCAAGGAGGTCAGAGAGCTCCGGCAGGAAACTAGCAGATGCCTTAGGCGGACGATAGACAAGGACCACTTGTAGCTGCATTGGCCCGATCAAAGCAAAATGAATGCACTCAAATGAAGAGGTGTATACTGGAAATTCTTTTATATGGAAATCTGCATGATGTATGACAGCCAGTCCCCCACCCCGTCCAAAACTACGTGGCTTTTGAATGTAACTATAGCCTTGGGGGGTAGCTTGGTTAAGCGTAAGAAAGTCCATTTGGTTCTGCCAAGTTTCAGTTAGACACAGAAAATCCAGTTTCCTGTCAGTTATAATGTCATGTATGAGTGGTGCTTTATTATTTAGCGATCGAGTGTTCAGCAGCATGAATGAAACAGACTTCAGGACAGATGAATTGGCATGAGAAGTGACGTCAACAGCCTGTTCAACGGGCCGTAGATTCAAAAGGTGTATGCGCGGCTCATTCTGATGACGTCGTCGCTGGGAAGTGATAGACCGAACAACAGGAATAGCCTGGGATGTCTCCATGTAAACAAGCTTATGCCGAACAGCCCTGTGCACATAGGGGGCACGACGTAAGAGATGGAGAGATTTAATCACCTCAATGCTACCGTTGCCCGGTACGATGTGCGAGTTGAGATTCTTGAGTTCCAGAGCGCAGTATCTTAGGAATGCCATGATGCCAGAGGAAAACGCTAGCTTGCCCAACACTAGCTAGCAGCTTACAAGCCGCAGATCTGCTTCAACAGAGAATACTGTGGAGGATCAAGCCGTTGACAGAGGTAATTACAATGTTCACAGTTTGGAAATCGTCCGATTGCAAGGACGCGTAGCAGCTGGAAAAACCACAGGTTTACCAGATCCTGTAGCATAACCAAAGCATACAGCGAAAGAGTTGCAGAATGTGAGAAAGTTAATCCAACTAGTAGCATGAAGTATAATCCAGCTTTGATAAAGCAACAGGAGAAGAATCGCAGAGTAGCGGTAGTAGTGCGTTATTTTTGTTTGTGAGCATGAGAAGCGGCGACAGACACGCCAGCGTCCTCTCACAGCTCGAATTACTAGTATAGTAATAGGTACTATAAAAAAATAGAATGTTTAGTCGCGCCTCTGTGAAGTTCTGAATGCGTTGCCCCTGGCAACCGATAGCGTATCCTACCATCATGGCCGACCAGCTCAGACCATAGATATCTATATAAAGGCTAGATGTCTTACGGCGGAATCTCTATCGTCATCACCGGCGGCCATCTTGTCACAGGCAGGGTTTAATGTAAGGTGAGTTATCTGCACAAACACAAATACTCGCTGAAATCTGGACGGATTTACAAACGGTTTGGTTTCTTACTAACGTTATCAACGTGGCTATAATACTAGCCTATAATGGATGTTTACATAATTAATACATAATTATCCATAAGTGTGCAGTGTCATAACTACATCTCTGACGTTTATAACGAACCAACCCGTTTGAAAATCGGTAGAAAATTTAGCAAGTTATGGTTATTTAAAAAAGTACATGCACCATAAACAATGTTACGAGTGGGCGAGCTGCCTGTGACAAGATGGCTGCCAGGTGCTGACGTCGACTACCATTGGCCAGCAGCGCGGACGAGACATCTAGCCTTTATATAGATATCTATGGCTCAGACCCTGCCCAAATCGGCACGTGACTCCTCACTCTCAATACGGTTTTGGGAAACAGTCTATGGTAGTGACTACAGTAGATTTCTTCAATGATGCATCGTACCATGGTAGATAAGCAGCGAGTTACGTCGTTGTACGGGAAACGCAACACAGTGTGATTTGTGACATCAAAAAAGAATCCCACAAAAGAATGATTAATTCATGAAATAAGACATCGCTATTACGCTATGGAGTGGGTCTCAATATGTTTTATTTGTAGATAGGCCTAGGCAAGAATAAAAAAAAATACATAATTTGCTTTGGAATGTATTGTGTTTAGAAGTAGGCTAAAAGATAGCTTATAATGAAAATACATGTACAAATAGCCTACTTTTTTTTACTTTTTACAAATTCCCTTAAAAGCATCTTAAAAGTTGCTTGTCAGTGCAGTGGAATGATGATTGTTAGGTGCTGGCTCATGCTTTCAGTACTATCAGTGATGCTGTCATCTCTTGTCATTTAAGTGGTTGCTGGGTGTGGGTTTGTCTCAATGGCATGTAAGTCTAGTGTCTTGCGGTTGACTCTCATAATAGCCTATACACTGTCTGATCAGCAGCACATGGCAGCACTTTGAACTAATCACACGTTCATCATATTTTGTAGTTGCCCTGACGGGCAGAGCATGTTGTGGTTTGTGGTTTGGTATGGTTACTGTCCAGACAGTTTGCTGGAAGATCGTGATGGTGTGACTGCGTTGGCATCAGGTCTGCTGTTTGAGGAACTCACTCTTAAGAAAAATGGTTCTAAACAGTATCACATTAGGGTACTTCGGCTTGTAACAATAGCAGAACCCTTTTTGGTGCTTTGAAAGAACCATGCTTTGAAAGTGCTATATAGGACCTTAATGGTGTTATAAATAACCTTTTCAATAATATTTATTTTCTTTAATTTTGGTATTTTCATATTATTATCATTACTATTATTTTATTTTTTTAGAAATTATTTATTAATACTGTTTTTTTAGTCCTCTATCTGCCTGGTCTTAAATCTTGTTGCCTTTATTTAGGTTTTAATTTATTTATTTTTTAAAACAGCATGTTGTGTCAATTAGGTAGCTTTTGAGATGTAGCCTACGTTTATTTGTTATTGACATGGCAGATTGTAGCAATAATGACAGTGCTCTTACAACAGTTGTTAGCTGAATACATTAATAATTGACATTGAACACAATATAGATGTAATGAGGTTATGATACGTGACAATATCTGAAATACACAGTTGAGTTTATAGGTAGCCTACATTGTGTCTCCTTTGATTATGTAAAAACAATTATGTTCATGAAGGCCAAAATTAGCAATAATGGACAGTATGAGCCCTTTACCATGTTTAAAGGAAAAAGTGATAAAAGTGAAGTCATGGGATAGCTTTAATGTTTTTTGTGACTGGGTATGTTTAGGCATGAAGTCATTATTAAAAAAAAAAAAAAATCAAACAATATGGATCATACATTCCATATCTATGTCACTTACTTTGTGAAGAAGAGAAGATGAGTATCCTTAACTGAACAGAGCTGCTCACACTTACATGTTCTGTTAAACTAAAAAGAGAAAAAAACACGATTGTTAGGAAATTATTGTTACCATTTTTTAAAGTTAGACATTTTAGAAATAAATTATTTACCTGTTGTTGACAGTCTGTGTAGTAGCTGAGCTCCGGAAAATCAATAATGTGGAGGCATTGACAGTTACAGATTTGAAAAACAAAAAGTTGGGAATAAAGAACCCTAAACTCTAAAACAAATAACCATTTCAACATATAAAGGGTTCTTCAGGACGATAAAGTTCTAAATAGAACTGTTACTAAAGAACCTTTAAATAACCTTTTTATTTAGAGTGGGTTTCAGACAAAGTAGCTATTTAGTTGTTAGGATTTGAGCTGTGGTTGTGGTTTATTATTGTATTTCATTGTGTTTTAGATGTGGGAAGCATTTAACAGTATGTGTATCATATTTAGGAAAAAAATTGTATGTTGAGAACTCACCCCTTTAGTGATTAAATATACTTTCTCCTGTTTTGATGAATGATTAGGGTGAATGATTTGTTGGTGATGATGTTTTATTTTCCTCCACAATTTGCAGAATATTCAGATTCTTGCTTGGTTGCACCTTGCCTTTAGGTTTGTTGTAAGGCAAAATTCTTTGTAATGATGCTTTGGAGCGATATTTATTTTGAAAAGTGCCATACAAATAGGATTTTAATTTTATTTTAATATGTTCATCTACAGATTTAACAATACTGTAATAGTGACCAAAAAAAAAAAAATCACTGTAAACTTAATATTGAATATTTGTGAATATTTTATTATTATATTATTTTGTAGGTAATATTTTAATCTCTTCTCTTGGCTTTAGTAGGTTACAATGACAAAATAAAAAACAATTGTTTAAAGATAAGCCTACTGCCTTTTAGTTTAGTATGGGCCCTCGTGAAAGGGGGATTGATATCCTTAGGGTCTTTGGCGTTAAAAAAGTTTGAAAAGTCCTGTCTTTCGGTAAGGCCACCACTGAGTGTCAGTGTTTCCACTTCTGCTGTACTTGAATGTTCAATGAAACATGTGGTTTTGGATTTAGCCAGCAGATGGCAGTAAATGATCGCTTTATAACCTGATCTCGCGTTTTCTCTTTGAGAGACAGTATGGTCATTTAAATCCCAGCGTTACTTTTAGCCAGTCCGTATTATGAATATGGTCCATTCTACAGTTATTGTTGCAAATCATGTCAGGGCAATTTCATATTTTATCAATATTAAATGTAAAATTATTGTCAAAACTTTGATGAAGATTTGATTGGGCTACTTTTGTGTTCTACAAGTCCTGAATTGTATGTTTAGAGCTATATCTTAATTTCCTATTTCTTCTCTAGATTTTTACACATAAACACTTATGCTCTAGTTTTTGTAGCCTACTCCTAAAATGTAGTAGGTATTGCGATAGATAGGCTACTGCTTCGTGGATGTTTTGTGAATGTGTGATTTTCCTCATTTGTAAGGCCTAATTTGCATTGGATTTAACTAGCCTATATACATTTTGATATTCTTGTTTACTCATGCATCAATCGTCTTTATAATTTATGAAGCCTAATATTCATGTAGGCTATTTTTTGTTATATTTATGTAATATAATATTCATTTATAAAATGTTTACAGAATTGAATAATAGTCAGGAGTAGACTTTGAGCTATTAGAGGTTGTACAATTTGGAGGGAATTTGATTTGTCATAAAAAAATAGTAAATATTTGTATCTCACGGAGGAGCGGAACCATAAAAGGAGGAGCGAGGACAGTGAAAGACAAGAAAGGACCAGAACTGGACTTGTTCTATGTTCTGTTCGTTGTGTGTGTGTGTGTGTGTGTGTGTGTGTGTGTGTGTGTGTGTGTGTGTGTGTGTGTGTGTGTGCGCGCACGTGCGTGCGTGCGTGTGTGTGCAGTGGGATTTTGCAGGTGGTGGAACTCTCAAATTTTGTGTAGGTGCAACAAGGAAAAATGACTCACCGTGGGACATATTGAGTATCGTCATATTGCAATACTTTTTGGTACAAGAGCGTCACTGTGGCACCAAGTATCACTTATTTACTTTTTTGAGATGGTCCTCACTGCAGAACATGAAATCCACCTTACATATACCTAAACCTACCCAGCTCCACCCCTTATCCCTAAACCTACCCACCTCCACCCCCTGATCCCTAAACCTACCCAACCCCACCCCTTAATCTGGATCCGACTCCGCCCCCTGTCCGCGGAGTCGGATCCAGATTAAGGGGTGGGGTTGGGTAGGTTTAGGGGTGGGTTTAGGGATCAGGGGGTGGAGCTGGGTAGGTTTAGGTATATGTAAGGTGGGAGGAGTTGAATCTGCCCCGAGAAAATTTGGATTTCTCTGATCTACATTATGTGCAATTTAAGACTTTTGAAGGCCAAAAAAATGGATAAGAAATACATTTTAAAACCATGTCAGTGCATGGGCATTAGATTATTTGTCAATACCTGCTCTCTCCTCATTTTCATCACTCTTTTTCTCTCAGTCTCCTTAGTCCTTATCCTGCCCTATTTCTTCCCCTAAAGCTGAACTTTGACTGATAGTCTTTTCATTTTCGTGACAGTGAAGAACTGATATTTATGTTTTATGAATCATTTTCTAATCAAGTTAATTTACTCAAGACTAACAGGTCATTATTGCCAATAGGAACCTTCTACAAGCTTTGGAATTTGAAAAGTAATTTTAAATAATACAAATTATAGGCTGCGTTTAACGCAGTTGGTGGAACTGGTAGACGCTCTCTCGTCATGCGCTGTGGAAACGCGTCAAATCATTCTCAGGTAGAAATATGCAGCATTAATGCACGCAGGTGATTTTAAACGAATATTTAATGTCGATATACAATGGTTACATAATGTTAAAACTAATCCTACTATTGATATATGTGTAAGACTGCTGAGTCCGACCGAACAGAGGCAAGGGAAAACAAATGTCAGGCGAAATATCGAACCTAAAACTAACTTTACCGCGCTCAACCACTGTGAGTGCATTCACACATTTGTAATCGCTCGCGTTCAGAGGGGAGGAAGTGAGGTTGGTCAGTCGGCCCATATCGGGACCAGCGAGATTCGTTGAGATTAATCCATCTATTTATTTATTAATTTATCCGAGGTGCTGGAACGCAGTTCCGGCCCACTTTAACCCCTGTGTGTGTGTGTGTGCATGTGTGTGTGTGTGTGTGTGTCTGTGTGAGTGTGTGTGTGTGTGTGTGTGTGTGTGTGTTAGTCGTCCGTGAGGGGCTGCTGCCTTAACTTTCATTTTGTGTTTGTTTGTTTTGGTTAAGTTTGTGAACGTTCGTGTGGTTTATTTTTTGGAATTAAATTATTATTTTTTTTTATATTTTTTTTATATTGCTGTATTATTACTTTTTCAATTCACGTACCTTCATAATCTGTAATTAAAACTTCCCCTCCCTCTTGCAATGACATCTCTTTTCTTCTCTGATGATGTGTTTACTGGCGTGAGGGCGGGACAACCTGTCACCATTCAATAAATTCTCCATGGACTTAATAAGGTCCTGCCCCTACATTTTTTCTTGATCGAGAAGCCGTTTCAATCTGATGCTGCGTCTCAATTCACCTACTTAAACTACGTCCTACAAGTATGTAGCTACTCTTTTTGTGAAGAAAAAGTACTTTTGAGTGTGTAACAAAAAGTAGACAAGCTTTTGGCGTCTTTAACGGATGCTCTCTGTCGCATCTTATCACAGAAAACGGATTGGAAACGGGCTTGAATGAGCTCTTTGCCAGACTAATGCCGCGTGCAGTCAACCTGTAACCCGTGTTTTTCCAACCTTATACCCGTGACGTCAGAGCTCGTAACTGGGAGTAGGCTACATCGATCTAGTAAGAGTTCACGGGTGGGAAGTCACGGGTTTGACCGCCGTTCCAGTGCACTTTCACGGGTTTAAGGTTGGAAAAACACGGGTTACAGGTTGCCTGGAACGCGGCATAACTTTCAGAGCAAATCTAAATTTGCCGGAAGTTGTCTGGGTTTTCCCAGGCTATACCAGCCGACAATGGGTAGCTAATAAAACGTTTGTAATTAATTATTATGAATTAAATTATATGTAACTTTAGATTACATGATACAATAAAGTCCTAAGCACTTTTCCTAAGCACTTTGTTTAATGATCAGTTCTAACAGTATTTTTTTTCTATGAATACAAATTTAATATGGCAATCTGTTTCTTTGCATTTATTTCGAATTAATTGTAAGAACTAGGCTCACAGTTAATGTTAATGACAGTGTTAGTCAGCCACCACTGAAGTAGAAGAACCTAGAAGTTTTTTTAAAATTATATTATATTATATATTTTCCCTTTTACAGAATGCAGACAATGGCCAGAAGTGTGGTATGGTCACGAGGGAGATTGCTGGATCCTGAAACAAAGTTGGGAGCATGAAATTGTCCAAAATGTCTTGAAAATAATAATAAAAAAAGAATTTAATAATATATAATAATAGTAAAACTAATTTCTTTCTTTCTCAAAACTGAGATTTGATTTCTAAGTGATCAATTTATGTACAAGTGTTTTCCCCACATGATTATTGGCTGTAGGTCATCAGTAAATTAATGTGGCATTTAATTGGCAGTGTTTCCCAAATGAAACACAAGAGCTGTTAGTTTTGAATGTGTAATATACAGAAAGTGTTTAGAGTTTTGCAAAAAGTTTATTTTTCAAATGCAAACTGAGTGCAAAGCAATAATGTCCTTGTATTTTTGCAGACTTGGTCTAAAGATTGAGTACATGAGTGAATGGTTTCACAGAGTGAGCCTCAAATCCCAATTTTAGTGTCTTAGCAATTTGAAAAAACTGTAAAACAAACTGACAGAGGTCGCCTATGGAATTAACCAAGAAAAACTTAAAATTGCATGGAACTGAAAAGCATGAATGGAAGCAACAAAAAAAGACTGCAATAAAAAACAAAACCAAGAGAATTATTTTAATGCAAGCAACAACAACAAAAAATTGCACACATTTGCTTTGGAATAAAATAAAATAAATCTAGAAATCTGTTTTTTAGTAATCTGTACTTAATCTGTGTTTTTTACAACATGATTAAGTAGATTAAGGCCTACTCCTTAATATAAACCCTGTCTGGGAAACTGCCCCTAAAGGTTTAACAAAATTATTCTTTCCACTATAACTTATGGATCCCTAAAGACAAGTTTATGGATAAATAACATATTAATAATAAAAGTATAATGAATATCAAAACACATGTTAAATATAATGTAGTCATTTTATTATAGCGCACTCTTCAGCTTGCAGCAGCCAAGATGATGTTCCTGGAAACAATACAGAACAGTAGAAACAAACTACAACCAACTAAACACCAAATTACAAAACTTTATTAGGCTATGTGAAAGTGAATAAATGTATGTGTGTGTGTGTGTGTATTTAGTTATAAATAATGTGCTGTGTAAGTTAGCCTGTAATACTTTTGGAAATTATAACTTAAAACAAAAACAAATAATATACATTATAACAATTGTATACTATGGATAATTAGCACTTGACTTAATATACGTTGTAACATTACTTTACTCTAGCACAGTAGTCAGTAAAGCAATGCCACAATAAACTAAAGGATTAATATTTAGGTACATATAAGTAAGTCTGCTTTTTTAAAATATTACACTTCAATACGTACAGAATGTGCGCGTTAAGAAACACGTTCAAATTGGTCGTCTCAACATGGTAAAACTGTTTGTCTCTCATCTACTTCGCGATATCACAGTTTGACATGTCATGCAACTTGGAAAGATCCACGTGGTGTCATGAATAATTGAGAGACAGTGTCTTCTCATAGGATATGAAAACTCAATCTCATTAATAATTATGAGACACCAATGAGTCATTAACGCACTCACAGTGCATTGCCACGTCACAGCCTGAGATGTAGATTTTAAACCCGGAAGATGAAAAAAGCGGAAGAAAACAAAAATTTAAAGGTGGGGTATGGCATTTGCAAAACGGCTGGCAGATTTTGAAAATACACAACTCAAATGGTACCTTCTTTCCTCCCTGATTCGTGCGAGGGGGAGGGGGGTATGGACCATTTGATTGACGGACTTACTGTCCAATGATTCTAGGTGGTCTTGGAAATGATTGGCTGGAGTTTTTCGAGTCCTGCCCGTGACTCGAAAAACCTTTTGAGGTTGAGAAACAGGGTGGGAAAAGGTCATAAATCACTACATTTAAATTTTGTTTTTACAAAAAACTATAGTAATACTATAATTACACATAAGGGAACATAATAAAACAAAACAAAAACCATGTCATGACCCCTTTAAAAAGAAAATCTTTATAAGACAAAAATTATTTGACAAAAGCACATTATCTGTGTTCGTCTTTATAAATCAGGTCTAATCAATTAAGGTAGATATAACAACTGTTGAACTTATTGTATTTTGTGTCTATATCTCCCTCTCTCCATTTCACAACTTTGATAACCCTGTTTTGATAGTCACTGTCTATTTGCCGTGGGATCTTGATATGTGCCATTCAAATGTGTTCTCACCCATGTCATTTCCTCTTTGGGCCATCTATCACAACAAGTTGCACAAGTGCCTTTTCACTGGTCACTTGCCACTATTGCTAATGCAAATTGCATTTGCATGAAAACTTTTTGCCTCGTGGGCCCATGCTGCTGCACATATCGATAATCAGATTGAACCCAGTATCAAAATGACAATATTCCTGCCTCTATTGTCATCAATTACTCTGTCATATTCCCATACTCACACAATCAATTAAAGAAAGTGATGACAGATTTTGACACAGGAGCTGGATGAGCTCTGATGCTCCGATGGTGGCTGCTGACACACAGAGCATATGAATTCAACAGACTACTCACATATCTATTAGTGACTAAATCAGATGAACATCAAAACAATATATTAAAAACAAAACATTCATTTGCCAGGGCACCTTCATAAGTTTGACAATGTTACCAGTATGGGAATATTTATTTGTATCCTAAAAAGGAGTGCCAGTTCACTTGAGACCATTTTCTGTTTTTTTTCTGTTTATGTTTGGTCAGTGTAAGGTTAAATGCAACTCCATGGAAAAATCTGTCCCTGTAGGCATCTGGGCATAACAGAAATTGTGATAAAACACTGCAAAATAACATAGTCAAATGCAAAAGAATGATAATGGTGCGAGGCGTAGCATTTGGCAGATAAGATAAAGAGCTACAGTCTGGACAAATATATGCCTGTAAAAGCAAGCTTTAATGATTTCAGATAAACCTGACGTCAGTGGAGTAGAGCTTGTATCTAGGAGGTAACATGGAAGAACTTACGAAGCACATGTACTCTGGCCAAAACATAAAGCTATTTTTTTTCTCTGTCGTTCTCCTTTTACCCTCTTAGTTTATGAGTAAGTGCCATGTAATCCCATGGGTGGTGCAGCAATCTGTAGCTGTGCAGACATTTATGAAAACTTTATTATGGCTTATAAAGCTGAGAAAAACAGGAGCATTGGCAGACCAAGAGAGCGATTCTCTTATGTTATCACAGACAGTTTGTGCTAATATGCAGCAAGAATGGCTAGAGTATATATTGAATTCTCTTGGCCTTTTCAAATATGAATTAATTCTAAACTTTGGAGAGTCCAAAAGGAAAAAATATCACTGTAAATATCTGCAAATAATGCTTTAAATATACAAAACCCTGCAAAAGTATTTAGAGACTTCTCGTTTCACTAAATTAAAGATTCCACATCTATTCCATGTGATGTTTTAAAGCTCTTTCGAAGCAAATCATTTATTTTTATTGTCTTTTTACCTTTCTCCTTTTCCCCTCTCTTTTTTCATGTACACGTATGGTTTAGTTTTTGTACAATAATTTACTGCTTTGTGGGTGTGAGATTTTTCTCATTTGTAATTTGGTTTGGATAAAAGTGTTACTCACCAATCATCTTTATAATTTCTAGTATTAATATAAAATCTGTGCATAAGTGAATAGTCAGGAGCAGGTTTTGAACTCGTTTTTGTTTGAAGAGGTTTTACACATAAGACTGTAAATTCTGGCTGTCTATCTATCTTGGCTGTCTATTTACATGTTTGTTTGTTTTTTTAGAAATGGCTTTTTTTGGGAACACTCTCTATACAGGCCAATGTTATGCAGTGCTCTCAGTATGGTGCATATTTTCTTTCAGTAACTCCAACAGTAGAGCAGGGCACAAGCAAAGCCAAGGTCATGGGTTCGATTCCCAGGGGAAGCAAGAACTGATCAAATGTGCAAATTGAATGCAATGCAACTCGCTTAAAGGTTTCCTATTATGCCCTTTTACGAAGTCTTGATTTTGTTTTTGGGTGTACTAGAATATTTTTCATTCATTTCATTTCATACGAAATGAGTTGTCATTGGTTCGCTTGCCCAATGAGTTGTGAATGGCACTGCGTATATTAGGGGTGGAACGGTACACAGAAGTCACGGTTCGGTTCATACCTCGGTTCAGACATCACGGTTCGGTACGATTTCGGTACAATGGAGGGAAAAGCAAAACAAAAATGCATAAGGCATTGTATTTTTTAAATAAGTTTTATTAATAAAGGCATAGAACCAGTTTATTTGTAGTGCACTGACAATAGTTTTATATAATTAGTTTATTAATTAAATTAATAAAAAGACCTTGAGATGTGTTTGGTAATTGTACCTGAAATAATTTAAAATTAATTTGCTATATTTCAGATCAATATATTTGTTTTCCTTAATTTTAATTAACATTATTACTTAACAATGTAACATTATTCTCATCTGAATTATAAATAATGGATTTCTGTATAAAATAATACTACCATTAAAAACACATTCGATTTTCTTTTTTAATCAAT
The DNA here is from genome assembly GCA_031834385.1 of Semotilus atromaculatus. Lineage (NCBI taxonomy): Eukaryota > Metazoa > Chordata > Actinopteri > Cypriniformes > Leuciscidae > Semotilus > Semotilus atromaculatus. Next base: position 20,437,529 of record JAULUF010000009.1, on the reverse strand, counting down.
GTAGAATGTGTAACTTAAAAATAAACAGATTAGTGGTCCGAGGACAAGAAATGAAAACCAATGCAATATGATGAATGTCCAAAAGATGGGACCCACAGACTGTTTTGAAATGGGGTTGGATAAATATGTTTTGCTTTTAAAACAGTGTGTGTGTGTGTGATTTTGGTTGGGTGACAGTTGTAGGTTACAGTTTGACAAGAGTTTACAGTGTGACAAAAGCACAATGTTGTGTTTTATTGCGAGTGTAGGCTACACAAAGTAAACACTTTGCAGGTTTAATGATCTGTATGAACAAAATGACGGAGTATGTTTTTTATGTTTCCATTGTTCGCTCGCGCCTCTCTCTCTCTCTCTCACACACACACACACAGTTCGATCGCGCCCGCGCCTCTCTCTCTCACACACACACACACACAGTTCGATCGCGCCCGCGCCTCTCTCTCTCTCGCGCGCGCACACACACACTCCAGCATTGCAATCTTGACATCGCAGCCTGTTCATTATGCGGTCACACCAAACGCGAATAGAGCGTCAAATTCGCGTCTAGTTCGACGCTACTCCAAAGCGAATAGGACGCGCGTATAAAGCCAACGTTTGAAGTGAACGCGCGTTCAGAGCTAAGCCGAGGGTACAGATTATGTGTCCCTAAAGAACCCGCGTATCTAACAGTAGTTCCGCATTACATTAATTAATTTGCACGCGAGTTTTTTTTTTATACCGTGTATTCTGCGTGTAAATTCGTGCACCGAACCGTGACCCCCGTACCGTTTCGGTTCAATACGAATACATGTACCGTTCCACCCCTAGCGTATATACAGCCCATTCTCACCCCAAGGCGTCATTTAATTGAGACTTTTGACCATGCTTCAATAACTGACGCTAAAGGGTGCCTATCTAAATGACGCTTTTGACCATGCGTCTAAATTAGACGCAGACGGAACCCTTTAGCGTCAATATGAGACGCGCCTACCTACCCATACCTAAACCTACCCATAACGGAAGCGTCATCCAACTGACGCTAAAGGAACCCTTTAGCGTCAGTTATTGAAGCATGGTCAAAAGTCTCAATTAAATGACGCCTTGGGGTGAGAATGCGTTGGTATATACCACGTGTTCGGGAAACATTCCGCCCCTCCATAACAGCGAGTTCTGCTCAAATATTAAGGATGGCGTAAATTTCAAATCAGTTCAAGCCCGATTCAGACCCTGACAATGTTAACGCCCAAGAGGATTATGCAGAAAATAACTAAATTTTAACTACTCTAATTTTGTCCACCTTAAAAAGGCCAAACAAAGGGTTTTTGGAAATGGGGTGGAAAAACACCATCTCTTCGAGATAGCAGCAACTATATGGCCTCACTCCCTTTTTTGGTGTAGCTATTCCGTGGGTGCAGGTTATTTAAATGAGTAACATTGTGACTTCATAATATCCGGTAAAAAAACGTGTTGTAGTTGTTGAAAATGGATTCTGTTAAATAAAATATCGTGGACTTTGAGCTTTGTAACCTTGCAGATCTTTTTTTATACTCAAACAGCAACATTACACAATTGCTAAAGTTGAAAAAGAGGAAAAGCATAATAGGACCCCTTTTAAATGCATAAATGTAAATGTAGGCCTACTTTGTTCTCAGCTGTACTGTGTACCTGCTTGAGCTGTGTCTCAGTGGATTCTCTTTAATGAATTGGATTAGTTTATCTCTAATCTCTTTTGAATGACCTCAAGTAGCCTAGGCTATTTTCCCCACAGCTGTTCTGTAATTCTAAAAGTGAATAAAAGGCTTTTAATTGTTACGGTTTTATCTAGAAAATGATCAGAGTTGTTTTATTGATCACAGAGGACAACAGCAAGGCTAACACGTCCAGTGTGTAGGCCTATGTATGAAAATTTTTTCATACGATTTTGCAAAACAGGGTGTGAATAGCTACTTAAGTAAACACCACATTTGTGTCCTTTTACACCCATTCCCCAATAATGGCTTTATTATTAAACCCGTTTCTTGATTATGTAAATAAGGCTTTTGAATATTTTACAGTCACAACTTGGCTACTTTCTGCTTCACACTATACAACTGACGTCGAGAAATCATTAATATGTAGGTTTGTATTAACATATTCAGCACCTCACTGGCTGTCCTGCAGAGAGAGAGAGAGAGAGAGAGAGAGAGAGAGAGAGAGAGAGAGAGAGAGAGAGAGGGGAAACGTGAGGCTCAACTGAGAGCTGACCGTGTTCAACAGGAAACAAATCAGAGAGAGGGAGAGAGTGAAAATGCTGTTGTAACCGCTGTGTTTGTCGCGGTTTTGTGAGTGTTTTCCTGGAAGCTGACGCTTAGCGAATCACGCCAATCTGGAGCCACGTTTGTTTAGACCCGGGAATCTAAGCTAAAGGTGTTTATTTTGTGTTTTTGGAGGCGTGAAGCTCGAGACTCCGCGCAGAATGACCGTTGACTGGCCCGATCTGCTTATCGTTCGCGGGCATTAGGTAAGAGCACTTATTTACACCGATCATGGCTGAAAGAAAAGCAGGTAGCATAACGTTTATTTTGGGAATTCACAAACAAGTCAATAAGCCATGTTGTACCTTAATTTTAGTCCGTTAAATAACCCTCATCATGCCTAAATCTGATTAAACCCAGCTAATTTAACCTACATACTTCTGAGAGCTTGATATTGTACTTGTTATTATGTTGAAGGAACTATCACTACCTCCGTTTGCGGGCGAAACAAACACAACGCATTTGCCTTCGAGGGTCTTTAGGGTCGAAATGAAGAGAATAATGGCATTGCTGGCAGTCCGAATGCTCGTGTTGGGCTTGTGGATAGGGGGGCAGTCAGCCACTGCGGGAGAGGGACAGTCCACTCCGGCCACATGCTCTCCGCTGTGCCGCTGCGATGAGGACGGAGGAGCGGACTGTTCTGGACGAGGACTGACCACTGTTCCCACCGGCCTCAGCGCTTTCACATATTACCTGTAAGTTACTACAATAAAGTACAATCAAGTGCATGCTGGGAACAAGTGCATATAGGCTACTGTATGTAGAAATATGTAGAAAACTGTGTTCTTCTAGACGTATTTGGCTCCCATATCTAAAAAGTCCGTATTACACGTTACATGTTTTTTTTAACGAATTAGGCTAAGTTACTGTATAAATACCAATAACACCATGCATGTAGCAATCCCGCAAAATAATGACGCATGTCTAGTTCACGTAAACTAACCATAACTTGTCTAAAACAAGTCTAAAATTGTTTTCAGACTTCAAGTTAGTAATGTAATGTCATGTAGTATCAAACCATGATAAACTCTCTTGTGACTCAGAAACACACCTTTACACTCACTTTTATTCTCAGCATAGCACTAAGCAGAAGTACAAAATGTTCAAGATTAAGGGTGAAAAAGCCACAATAAGTCGTTTTGATGGACATGACTAGCTGTAAGTATCATTATTACAGTACAGATATTAGCTAAATTTCTTCAGAAATTCATTGGTGAGATTTTTAGTTTTGTAGCTCAAAGTCCATCTTGGGCCACTTTTGGGTACTTTTGTGTTAGTGTAACAGACTAAATGCCATATGACCCATGCGTTTAATGTAGAGAGGGCTGCTCATCTATTATTTAATGCAGCCAGCCTTTAAAACCTTACCAGCCTGCTTTTAAACCCATGCAGCATAAAAAAGGTTGATTTTGAGCCAGTTATTTATATATTGAGGTGAATTGCTTTTGTATGAATAGGGCTTTCCACAAATGTCTTTCCCAGCAGTCTACTGCTGAATATGTATTGTTTTTAATTTATTTTTATTTTTTGCAGTGCACAATGGACACTAGTATTATATCTTTCTGTTTTTTTTTTTTTTTACTTACATCTTTCTCATTTTTTAATTGAACTTTGAGTCACTTATAATCCAGGAACCTCCCACATTAAAAGACACAAGTAATTTAAGTATGTAAAGTATACTGTCAAACAGTAACATTTACCATTACTGACTAAAGGCCCATTCACAATAAGAACTAAAACTATAAAGAGTAATATATTAAGATAACTATATTAGTCCACACCACTGCACGTTCTTTTTTATTTTAAGCATGAGCATGCAGTTATGCTGTCTTTATTATGTCGCTTTAAATGCTCAAGGTCCTTAAAGTCAGTTGGATTTTGATTGTCTCTCAATGTTTTTATTGTTCATCAGCTGAAAACATTTTTTTTTCTGAAAGTGATTCCAGCAATATCGTGTGGCCTTATTCTCATAGCATTAGAATGATTTTTTCAACTTTATAGTTATTGTCCTACAGTAGGTGTGAATGGGCCTTAATTCTTGATGCTGACTCCTTTGGTCAGAAACATTCACATCAACCATGCATAGTTTGATGTCTCACCGGTTTATTTAGAGAATTTTTTGCCCCTCAAGTTTTTCCGTCTGTTACAGAATAGCTGATTTATTGCTGGGCTGAGCCAGAGCCCAGTGTCTGTGGCACATGCGAATCATGTCCCTCACCTCATTAGACTTTACCGGCATTTCTTGTGCTTTCACTCTGTTGTAATTAAGTGTGTTACCTTTCTGCCAAATTGTTTAGAAGCACGTCTGGAGGCGAGTGTTTATTCTGCAGCTCTCTTGGAGCCCATACATTTTGAAAACAGCTTGACCGGGCTCTCGAAATATCTCTGCCAAGCTGCAGCATGTAACTCAACGCCAAGCTAAGTCCAGTCTGGAGAAGCGATAAAGCCAGAAATAAAGCCACAGAGTTAACACTAGCTGCGGCGGTGGTCATCTTAGATATCAGTGAATTATATGCAAATAGGAGGGCTGCATGTGTAGGCATCAGCAGGATGCTAATACTCCTGATTGGGTTTTATATATATATATATATATACACTCACCGGCCACTTTATTAGGTACACCTGTCCAACTGCTCCTTAACACTTAATTTCTAAGCAGCCAATCACATGGCGGCAACTCAGTGCATTTAGGCATGTAGACATGGTCAAGACAATCTCCTGCAGTTCAAACCGAGCATCAGTATGGGGAAGAAAGGTGATTTGAGTGACTTTGAACGTGGCATGATTGTTGGTGCCAGAAGGGCTGGTCTGAGTATTTCAGAAACTGCTAATCTACTGGGATTTTCACGCACAACCATCTCTAGGGTTTACAGAGAATGGTCCGAAAAAGAAAAAACATCCAGTGAGCGGCAGTTCTGTGGGCGGAAATGCCTTGTTGATGCCAGAGGTCAGAGGAGAATGGCCAGACTGGTTCGAGCTGATAGAAGGGCAACAGTGACTCAAATAACCACCCGTTACAACCAAGGTGGGCAGAAGAGCATCTCTGAACGCACAGTACGTCGAACTTTGAGGCAGATGGGCTACAGCAGCAGAAGACCACACCGGGTGCCACTCCTTTCAGCTAAGAACAGGAAACTGAGGCTACAATTTGCACAAGCTCATCGAAATTGGACAATAGAAGATTGGAAAAACGTTGCCTGGTCTGATGAGTCTCGATTTCTGCTGCGACATTCGGATGGTAGGGTCAGAATTTGGCGTCTACAACATGAAAGCATGGATCCATCCTGCCTTGTATCAACGGTTCAGGCTGGTGGTGGTGGTGTCATGGTGTGGGGAATATTTTCTTGGCACTCTTTGGGCCCCTTGGTACCAATTGAGCATCGTTGCAACGCCACAGCCTACCTGAGTATTGTTGCTGACCATGTCCATCCCTTTATGACCACAATGTACCCGACTTCTGATGGCTACTTTCAGCAGGATAATGCGCCATGTCATAAAGCTGGAATCATCTCAGACTGGTTTCTTGAACATGACAATGAGTTCGCTGTACTCAAATGGCCTCCACAGTCACCAGATCTCAATCCAATAGAGCATCTTTGGGATGTGGTGGAACGGGAGATTCGCATCATGGATGTGCAGCCGACAAATCTGCGGCAACTGTGTGATGCCATCATGTCAATATGGACCAAACTCCCTGAGGAATGCTTCCAGCACCTTGTTGAATCTATGCCACGAAGAATTGAGGCAGTTCTGAAGGCAAAAGGGGGTCCAACCCGTTACTAGCATGGGGTACCTAATAAAGTGGCCGGTGAGTGTATATACAGTGAAGAAAATAAGTATTTGAACTCCCTGCTATTTTGCAAGTTCTCCCACTTAGAAATCATGGAGGGGTCTGAAATTGTCATCGTAGGTGCATGTCCACTGTGAGAGACATAATCTAAAAAAAGAAATCCAGAAATCACAATGTATGATTTTTTAACTATTTATTTGTAAGATATAGCGGCAAATAAGTATTTGAACACCTGAGAAAATCAATGTTAATATTTGGTACAGTAGCCTTTGTTTGCAATTACAGAGATCAAACGTTTCCTGTAGTTTTTCACCAGGTTTGCACACACTGCAGGAGGGATTTTGGCCCACTCCTCCACACAGATCTTCTCTAGATCAGTCAGGTTTCTGGGCTGTCGCTGAGAAACACGGAGTTTGAGCTCCCTCCAAAGATTCTCTATTGGGTTTAGGTCTGGAGACTGGCTAGGCCACGCCAGAACCTTGATATGCTTCTTACAGAGCCACTTCTTGGTTATCCTGGCTGTGTGCTTTGGGTCATTGTCATGTTGGAAGACCCAGCCTCGACCCATCTTCAATGCTCTAACTGAGGGAAGCAGGTTGTTCCCCAAAATCTCGCAATACATGGCCCTGGTCATCCTCTCCTTAATACAGTGCAGTCGCCCTGTCCCATGTGCAGAAAAACACCCCCAAAGCATGATGCTACCACCCCCATGCTTCACAGTAGGGATGGTGTTCTTGGGATGGTACTCCTCATTCTTCTTCCTCCAAACACGGTTAGTGGAATTATGACCAAAAAGTTCTATTTTGGTCTCATCTGACCTCATGACTTTCTCCCATGACTCCTCTGGATCATCCAAATGGTCATTGGCAAACTTAAGACGGGCCTTGACATGTGCTGGTTTAAGCAGGGGAACCTTCCGTGCCATGCATGATTTCAAACCATGACGTCTTAGTGTATTACCAACAGTAACCTTGGAAACGGTGGTCCCAGCTCTTTTCAGGTCATTGACCAGCTCCTCCCGTGTAGTTCTGGGCTGATTTCTCACCTTTCCTAGGATCATTGAGACCCCACGAGGTGTGATCTTGCATGGAGCCCCAGTCCGAGGGAGATTGACAGTCATGTTTAGCTTCTTCCATTTTCGAATGATTGCTCCAACAGTGGACCTTTTTTCACCAAGCTGCTTGGCAATTTCCCCGTAGCCCTTTCCAGCCTTGTGGAGGTGTACAATTTTGTCTCTAGTGTCTTTGGACAGCTCTTTGGTCTTGGCCATGTTAGTAGTTGGATTCTTACTGATTGTATGGGGTGGACAGGGGTCTTTATGCAGCTAACGTCCTCAAACAGGTGCATCTCTAATTTCGGATAATAAATGGAGTGGAGGTGGACATTTTAAAGGCAGACTAACAGGTCTTTGAGGGTCAGAATTCTAGCTGATAGACAGGTGTTCAAATACTTATTTGCAGCTGTATCTTACAAATAAATAATTAAAAAATCATACGTTGTGATTTCTGGATTTTTTTTTTTGATTATGTCTCTCACAGTGGACATGCTCCTACGATGCAAAATGTGAAAGATTTTGTTAGGCAGTGTTATCATTATAACCAATAGCATGTTGTTAAATGTTTCCTGACCAATATGAACCAATTCTCCAGCAAGCCACATTATATTGTTGGACTAAGGGGAATTCAGGTAATCTAAATTGGGACACTTTTTGCCATTGAGATGAATGTCTCAAAATGTCCCAATTATTCTGAATTAACCCCTCTCTCTCTCTCTCTCTCTCTCTCTCTCTCTCTCTCTCTCTCTCTCTCTCTCTCTCTCTCTCTCTCTCTCTCTCTCTCTCTCTCTCTCTCTCTCTCTCTCTCTCTCTCTCTCTCTCTCTCTCTCTCTCTCTCTCTCTCTCTCTCTCTATATATATATATATATATATATATATATATATATATATATATATATATAATATATATATATATATAATATAATTTTATTTATTTTTAATTTATAAACAGTAATAAACAGTTTGTGTTTTAGTGTGGTCCAATTTTTTATAAAATGCACATTTCTCATCAATTCGTGAGCAATGATGAGCAGATAATGGGACATCTGTCAGTCAGTCTGTGTGGTAATAGCCATAGCCCATAAGTTGTAAAATGCGCTGCCACCGCTCCAGCCGCATTGCTGCGTCGGCCTGCTGCACGCTTTACTGCATTTCTGGTATTTATTTATGTAATTGATAATAGTTGGGCTGTTCTCTCTGCCCGTACTCTGGTTGCCTTCAGCTGTCGTCACACTGTCTCTCCCTGCAGAGAAGAACAGAACTGTAGAATTAGTGAGAGAAAGGACAATAGAGGGAGGGAGTTGAAGTTGAAAACTGGTAAAGTGACAAAGAAAAATATGTTGAGAATATCAGGATTCGGAGAGTCAGAGAAAATAAAGGGAGGGAAACAAGTGTAAAAGTGTGAGAGAGAGTGGGCACAGTCTGGTTGATCATTATTCCCTAGTCTAGATAGCAGCCCTCAGTGGGGTTAATATAGTTTGCTTACTTCAACAGGTTGTTGCGCAATACTCCAGGTTAATCATAGTCTGTTTAGGTGGAGTGTCGTAGCAGGGCGAGTGAGAGACTTAGCACCGGCTTAAGAAACAAATATGCACTGTAGTATCGCTCCACACCAGGGAAACTTTGACCTTGACTGAGTTGTATGGACGGATGTAACTATATACTTATTTAACTCCCAATGCAGGTGGTTCATAGCATATTACAGTGCACTTTGGCCTTGATAGTGTTTTAACAAGCACCCAGTAAAAAAAATTCTGTTTTGTTGTATTGATAAGTGCTGTCTTAGTGGGGGGTGGGGTTTGGGTTTGGGTTTGGGTTTGGGGTTGGGGGGGTATGCTTAACTCATATATTTAAAGTATTTTAGATTTATTTTTTTCTTGTAATAATTTCAAATGTCTTGCATAGTTGTTTTTTAATTGTTTTACTTTTGTTATTCACTTTATCCCCATGACGACAGCCTTGCTACTCACATGGCATAAAACATTTTTTCACTTCTTTCCTTACTTATCTTGTTCTTTTCCAGTAAGTTTAAAAAAAAAAACGTTTAACAAAAATATTTTTTGTTACAATTCAATTGTATGTCCTTGTATGTATATTCAATTGTATGTCAAGCGCGTGACTCCTTAATTTTTGACCCATGCTACTTTTCAATTTACCTTGCCTCTTTTTTGGTTTCCCGTCACTGGCTGAAAGAATTTCCCTTGTGTATGTGTGTGCGCTGGCTTAGTGCAGTGGGGATATCCCCCCTTAACCGTCTGTCCACACGACATTAGCCCACTCTTGCCTCAGCCTCAGTAAAGCCCTTCAGCATTGAGGAGCAGGAATGTGCCTTTGTGTCCCATTAACAAAACAGAGACGCCATGTTCTTTTCCATCTTAAAGGCTGTGGGAAGGGTTGCACGTCTACAAGCTCAGTCAGATGGAACCGGCAGCACCATTTTTCCACACCTTTCCCTGACTGAATGTATAGAGCGATTAGTGATCTTGTTTTTTCACATTCACGTCTGTAGACAATACCGTTTCTGTGCAGTCAGAGGGTACGTGACAGAAAATGCCTGGTTGGGTAATGCACTTTTAATGGTGTTCGAGAGTGAATTAGAGGATGAAAGTTTGTTATTGCTCTTCTTTTGATTTAGATTTTTTGAGCAGGCCACCAGAAAGAGGCGCACACTTTTCTTGAATCTGTCAGATAAAATTACTAGGGTGAAAACTATGGATTAGCTGAACCTTTGAGATGCAATGTTTTACCTGAAGATGGTTTGTACGCCTCAGTGCTGCGCAAATGATTTACAGCTCTAACTGATGTTATGTGGTGAATTGGGATGGTTCAGGATAAAGGTTGTTTTATATGCACATGAGCACAGGCAGCCTTCAGTCATACCTGCACACACACACACACACACACACACACAGACACAGAGGTCATGAGAAGAGCTCTGGAGGAGAAGAGGGCCCTCTGTGTTCAGCGTTCTGGCAAAGACTCTCTCAGCCGTTAAAGGTGAAGCCTCATGAATTTTTGTGACTTCATTTACGTTTTTACAAGAACAACTTTGCATATCCAGTTTGAGTCCCAAACATTGAACTTAATACAAAAAAATCTAGGGTTGGCAACCAAGTTTTTTTTTTTTTTTTATTCCAGAACTGTTCATTTTTTAAAGGGTCTATATGGAGAATTCAGGAACCCTTATTATTGGCGACACCGGTGACTGTTCAGTGAACTGCAGTCAGCAACTTACTGTTTGTGCTCGCACTCCTGCACAGTGCACACATAACGTAATGCCCAGATATACTCACAACGAAGTCCTTTTTTTCATTCTTTTCTTAAGATTAAATGAAGTTAGAGCGATGTTTAGAAGAATGTAAATAGGTGCTACACGCTTTCCTCTTAGAAACAAAATAAACACACAATATAAATAACAGCAGTGAGAAAGCAGCAGTTAAGAAAGCATCTGATCAAAGCGATGTGGATATGTTTGCACGAGCTCTGCACTTCACCAGCATCATGCTGACAGATGAAGTAATTAATAATATTCACTTAAAATTCAACAATATTATTAATCTGACTGTACTGACACTGTTGTATGAGAACTGATCTGAGCTGGATGAGGACATGCCTTCTTTTTTCAGAACTGCTATATAGATTAATTCAACTAATTTAATAATTGACGATCTTACAACGAAACTGAATCGACACTGAACTGATTTCAGCTGAACAACAGCCTAGATGCATAATTTTCCTGTTGTAAAGCTGCTTTGAAACAATCTGTATTGTATAAAGCACTAGTATATAAATAAAGGTGACTTAACTTGAAATTACACTCTTATGATAGTTTGATTATAAAGTATATTTGAGACTATAGACTATATCTGACAATGTGAAACCATAGTTTGAATTAATCGCTTTTCTTTGCATGACACATTGACATTACAGTACAGAATTGCTCTTTTGGCAATATCCTGAACATTGTATAAACATTAATTTCATGTGTCAGAATGGAAGAGACACTTTCAGGAGCGCACGTAAACGTCACATCTTTTTACATATAGCCCCTTTAAATAATACTGTCAGAGTTTCATGTACTAAATGTTCATAGGCACCATGAGACCACTCTTGAATCTACAGCTTGAACAATGTAGTCAGATTATAGATGATTATGACTCTTATTAATCAGTTGTTTTTAGTGAATCAAAAACATACTGCGTGACCATACTAGTCTCTGATTCCTGAACAAATCACTCTAATGAATTTTATCTTTTTAGTGAAACAACGACATGCTTATAACTGACTGTGAGACTTCAGTCAGTTTAGTTACTGACTGCTTCCTTATGACATTGTGTACTTAAAGATACACATTATGAAGTTTGTCAGTAGAATTTTATAATATTAAGAACATTTTTGATTGGTATTGTTCTTGTTTAATATTTAAGGCCAAATATTGGATTCAATTAAATCTGCCTAAAAAAAAGCCATTAAAAAGATGACATCCTTTACAATACTTGCTTTACATTTGTAAAGGTATTGGTTTTTCAGATCAGATCGCTTTTATTTTTACCCAAAAATAAAACTCTACTCTGGACAAAAAGCATTAAGAGGAATTGTAACTAAAATGGTTAAATTCTTTACAATTCCCATTAAAAAAAATGACTGTCACTCTGTATCTTTCCCTTTTAGGTTCCTTGTTTTATATCTCTCCCTCTTTGCACTTTTCTATTTTTGATGAGCATAAACGAAGGCTCATGATGGTTAGAGAGACACGTAAGAGCTTTTCTCTCACTCAGAAATGGTGGATGTGGGACAAAGAGAGAGACTGTTAGGCTGCCAGAACTTCTTAAAGCATTGCAAGTGTTTATACATGCAGCTTTCAGACCTCAAATCAAACCTTATTGGCCATGCCCTTGTCCTGTGGACTTCGTCCCATGTGAAGAAAATATCCAGCAAATGTCCGTTCTGCTGTAAGGAACTGTGAGGACTGGATTAGTGGACTGACAAGTAGTCCCCAGTAGGAGTCCAACCGGAGATGAGCTCTAATCCAAGGTTTGCGTATGCTGTGTTCTCTGGTGGTTAGGCTCCTTGAGAAGTGTCCAGCAGCTGAAGAAGTGCGGATGTCTTCTCTGTCCAGCTCTTCCAGTAAGGAGTGTTTAACATGGCACCTCTCCTTCTAGCCGAACATTTGTACGTGTGTGGTCCTACACAGTGCCACTTGGCTGGCATTTCCTCTCTGCCCATGTGCGCGACCCCTGGTGACCTCGAGTCGCAGGGTCCGTCATCGCCCCACAGCCGAGCGCTTCCTGACCTGGCGATGACCCCCCCTGGGTCCCCCGCATCTGTCCACACGCTGCCCCTGCCAACAATTTGTATGTGTTTATGAGTGTGAGAGAGACAGAAAAGCAGAACCTGTTGAATTTATTTAAACTGAGCTGATGATACATTATGTCTAGAGGCTAGTAAAATAAACAGTTATTACCAGTTCATCATTTTCTTCCTCATTTCGGAAACCTCTGCTGTCTCCTCGTCTGGTTGGCATGTCATATTTAAGCCAGTCATGCTTCATTTTGTGTTGCTATTTTAAGAGTTTGCAATATTTTGTGTGTGTGTGTGTGTGAGAGAGAGAGAGAGAGAGAGAGAGAGAGAGTGAGGGAGGGACTGGAATTTTAAAACAGTAGGTACATTGACAACAGTTTACAGTGACAAAACAACTATTATTTTGTATTAGATTTGAGGTGACAAGGGACAATGTAATGGCACACAACCTCACAGAGGGAGAGATGAGCTAGGTTAGGAATGAGGAGCATATTACTGTAAAAAACTGAAATTACATGCAGAAAAGATCATCCTTCATGCAAAGGCAAGGTTTTAGGGACTGCATTTAACTTAGTAACTGTGGGCAATGGCATAGTTGATTTCAAATTCACACTGATATTATGTCCATTCAGTAGCCCTAGTAATTACTTTATGAGCAGAAAAATAAAAATACACTACTGTTTAAAAGGTTGGGTTCAGTATATATTTATATTATATATTTCTCACCAAGGCTGCATTTATTTGATGAAAAAAAAACAAAAAAGATTTTAAAAAGTAATTTCTTCCTGTGATTGCAAAGCTGAATTTTTAGCAGCCATTCAGTGTCATTTCAAATTCTCAATAATTTGACCTCCTGTGGTGAAAATCAAGTTTTTAATGTGATTTATATATATGTTTATGTGGTGTTTTTATTATGCTTTAAGACAAATCATATGCAAATTCATCAGTCAACACCATTGCTGAGTATTTTCTCCTTTAGTGAACCAAAGATGCGGCTTGAAATCGCCTCTCTTCTCTGTCACAAATATGTTGTAACCAATCTCTTCAAAGTGCGGGCTGGCCTTATAGCATATCATTAAATATGCTGCGAAGCAGGGGGGGTCTAATCATATCAATTACCATTATGTATAATTTGCCCTTCTACTTCTGAATCAGTTTCTGGTTCAAACATGAATGGCTAAATTAAACCAGTATTTCCACTTGCCATTGTGTAGCGTTTACTACAGTAAAGTTGACCGAGTGGATCAGGTATTCTAAGCTCTTGGGATTGAGTGGAGTCGGATACTAATATGTATATTTATGGACCCGTGTATACTAAATGAAGCAAGGGTGTAGTTACATTCAAGCTATTTTAAGGCATGTAGAAATTATTTTCACAGGTTAAATCATTTAAATATGTAATTTTGTTGATCAAAGCTTAGTTTTAAGGGATACAATTATTGACTACTGTTGAGTTGAAAACAGCTGTGCTGCTTTTTGTGGAAACTGAAACACTTTTTCAGGATTTCTTCTTTTTTCACTTATTTGTTTCAAACATGCTTTATGAAACTTAACTTTCATTAGCCATTATAAAAAAATATTATGATCAGATTAGATCAGTAGTTTATGAAAATTCATATATATTAATACAATTTTCATGACACTCATAATTATTTGAATTATCAAAATTATTTGAATGTATTTTAACTAATGTTCTGTGGAGAGAGCATGGCTCATTAATATTATCAAGTTATTTATTAAGCAATTTTCACTGGCAAATGCTCACACTCCATTTAATGGCTTTAGAGTTATAAGAGAGTCTGAGAGAGTTTGTGTATGGCACTGTGAGAGAAGGCAGGACAGACTGTGGGGTACTGAGGTAGTAAAGAGGCCCCCATGTAATTTATTAGAGTGTTGAATTCTAGTCAAAGCCAGTTTGATTCACTGTGTTTGGTCTAAACCAGCTGAGAGAATCGTGAGGACAGCCGGACACTCCCTCCGACTCACTCCATTCACACGCTCAAGTTCATCTCTGTCCTCCAGAAACGGAGGGTTGTGAACGCTCACAGAGATAGCCATGTGATTATTTAGAGATCGTTCATGGTCAATGGTGTTGTTGGGACGCAGGCAGGTTGCCTTGGCAGTTAATGGGTTTGTTTAATGTGAGCTTCCTGATGGAGCCTTGAAGAAGACCATCTGCTGCGTTAGAAACGCCTGTCTCCCATCACATCTTCTTTTTCTAATGGACACCAGACAAATGACAGGATGAGGCTCTGAGATCAGTGGATAGGAATGAAGGGGAAGGATGGAGAGAGAAACAGAGGGAGAGAGATGGGCCGAACGATAAACAGAGGGGTATAGCCTACTGAGTGAGATGAACTGGTAAAGTGCTGAGACACACACACACACACACGTTGGTGCAACTACATTATGAGGACTCTCCATAGGCATAATGGTTTTTATACTGTACAAACTGTATATGCTATCCCCTTACACTGCCCCTATCCCTAAACCTACCCATCACAGGAAACATTCTGCATTTTTACATTTTTAATCAAATATTGTTTGTTTTTTAAGCTATTTGAATTATGAGGACTCATAATGTCCTCATAAAAATGTCCTCATAAACCACGTTTAAGTTGTAATACCAGTGTAATACACATGTCATTATACAAATTTGTGTCCTCATGAATCACATAAACAAGAACAGACACACACACACACACACACATTCTGTCTCTTAGTGTCACAACACACACAGACACGCAAATAGGTGCAGCCACAGACAGGTCTGTACACACACTCTTACTGGAAGGTAGGGAGCTTCTCTGGTCTCACTGGAATGTGAAATGGCTTCCCAGAAAACTGGTTTTATTTGGGTTTCATTCCCATCAAGCTTATGTCCAGCTCAACTCACTTATTCAGAGAGAAAGAGAGGGAACACATGGACCAAATTGAGGAGGACGACTATGGAAAAGAACTTGCTGGCCATGAGACTTGTCAGTATCAAACCCTTTTGGGAAGCAACTTACATTTAGGTAATTCTGTCAAGGACATCTGGACAGCACTCACTGCCAAACATTAGTAAGCATGTAGAATTTTGACCTTGCTAATATTGTATTAAAACAACTGTTATTTGAAGCTGTTGAGGTATCCACTGATGCTGATATCTTCATAACTTATCCTTCTTTAGTGGAGGAATGTTTCCTTCTCACCACAATGTTTGATACCAACTGTAGCAACCTGATTTGCTAACAAGCTTTTTGATAGCACATTCAATGAGTTCATGTAATTTAAATAATTAAGAATGATTTTATTTTAATGAAAGGATTGGAAAATTACAGAATTTAATTGAACTTGTTAACATATCTATTCCAAAACAAATACTTTATTAAGATATTTACTTAACCACATATTTAGTGTATTGGTCATTTTTGACCTCACCTCAATCTGAACAAAAATAGATGTTTATCATTACTTACTTATTTTGGATTATCACTGATAAATATCACTGGTTTATTGATTTTTACATTATATAACTGATTGAGATTATATAGCGTGATTGAGATTTGAGGAGGTTTCTTTTTAAGTGAATATGTTTGTTCTGTTGTATAACTTCAAAGGGTTTGTATATATGATACTTTGTTTTATTATACTTAAATTGTGCTTTTTTAGTTATTTTTGGATCCATTCATAAGCCAGTTCATTGAATGGAAAAGAGCAGGCCGGATATTCTGTTAACCAACAAATTGTGTTCATCACAATAAAGAAAATCAGCTGGGTTTGGATTGACGGGATTTTGGGTGAACTATCCCTTTAAATGTTTTGGTAATTCCATTTGGAAAATGCACTGTATTCAAGCACATATTTTACATAATAAAGTTTACATTTAAGAAAATAAAGAAGGGAGGTGAAGGTTTGCTCTTGGCTCTTGTGCAGTCTAACTCCAGTGTATGTTGTTTGTGTGGATCGGTGGTGTGTTCAGCCTTGTCCATATCTCATTACAGATAGGCTATCAGCACAGCCCAAACACACTGTGTGCTTACAGGCATGGTGTTCCTGTGGAATTAGCAGCTTAATACACGTCCTTTCTCGCATTCCTGGTGTCTTTCTCTTTCTGTAAATCCTTTGCTTTCTCTGTCTCCAAATGTTTTTTTTTTTTTTTTTTTTGGGGTTGACATGTTTGCTCTCAAGGCTGAATGTTTGTGTTAGAGCTCACACGAGGGAATTGGCTTCTTGCTCTGTGACTCCAGAACTGAAGCCCTTCTTTGACTGGACATAGAGCTGCCAGTGTGTTGGTGTGACTTTGTGAATATATTTTTATTTTTTATACGTTTCTTTTAAAGGGTATAAGTTATGTGTGCATGTGTGTGGTTGTCTTCTCTTCTTTTAAGTATTGGGTCTGTAGATTTTTTTTTTTTTGGGATCTCAGGTAGTTTCGTTCAAAGAGGGTTTAGACTGGAACTCATTACTCTGAGTTTAAATCCCATGTTCTGCATCAGGCAGCACTCAGTCTTTTCCCAAACATTTTAAGAAAAACATTTAAGTGCTGTCTTCCCAAACATTTAAAGAACCAAGTACTGTGTTTGAATTCATATATAAACCTTATGCCCTATCTTTGAGGGCCATCAGGCCTATCCTTCTTTTGGAAAGGTGTCTTACACTGAGGTTGTGAACTAGAAGGCAATCTGTTTACTTATCTTTCTGCTTTTTATTATTTTGTAGTTAAAACTGTACAATTTTCTTCTGAATGGCAGACAGTGTGCTGGAGCTCAAATATGACTCAAACTTGTCTCTTGTGTAGAGAATGAGAGGAATTTGTCAGGCATGACATCATCCAACCTACTGATAGGCTTCCAGTGTTTAGTGTTCCACCTCTACTGTATGCTGAAGGAAAAACAAACCATCAGGCTTTCTGCTTGTGAGAAGAGACTAATGTGCTTCAAATTCAGGATGGAGGTCCTGCTTGAAACAACAAACCCTGAGCCCTACTCAGGCCCTGAAACTCTTGATTGTGGGATTGTAGTTATTGCTCACCATTTTAATCAATCCCACAAGTTGCGCACTCAAAATGTTAGAAAGTGAATTTAATTATTGCACAAAATAATCTGACTTTACATTACGGTTTCATTTAGCTCTGTTCCGATCAGGATTTTTGGGGCTGATCACCGATTACTAATCACTGGAAGCAGTATTGGCCAATACCGATCACCGAAATAAATAATAGGCCAACTATTCTTAACAACAATGTATTTGTAAAAATAAATTTAAGAGATGTGGAAGTATGAGTTGACAACTTTATTTATTGGTAGGAACATGTGCAACATTTTCCATTTCCTCTCTCAGAGATGATTAGGAATAGCTTAGAGCTTAATAAATATAGCATTCCTATGAAATAAATAATAATAATAAAACTTTATGAACTGAAAGTGATCAAGTTTAAAACAACACTACACAGTCTTCACTGTATAAATTAAATATAGATTAATCCTACTAAATCTAGTATATTTTTGCTTGATTAACATTATTGAGACAGATTTCTTTGATTATTACACCGGCCTTTATATAGACCACCAATCAAACTATATAAATCATATTATCGGCCAATAACGATGGAACACCCTTGATTATATTATACGTGTCTAATATATATATATATTATAAATATAACTTATATTATAAGTGTCTAAAAAGCCCTGAATAAGATTAGATGTGAGATACACAAACATTATATAAAAAGTACATTTTTAAGGCACACACCCTTTTTTATGCTTGTTCTTTAAAAGACATCATTTGAAGGGCTGTCAATCAAAATGGAGTTGTCACAGAAAGCTTCACTCTTTTTGGTCTAAAAGCCAGCCGGTGAACGAGACCCACCCATGCCCTAACACACACACACACACACACACAGCGTATCTTAAGGGCCTTATCATGGGGCAGGCTGTGGCTGGGATCCTTCAGGTTTTGGCAGGGCTGTGTGCGGGCTGGCCCAGCTGTGATGTGGGGCTCTGTGGCCAGCTGCGGCCACCGAAAGGCCTGCTGCGGTTCTGGTGTGGTTTGCCGACACGCGGATGCTCCCATGTTTCACTGATGCAGTGGAAATGTAAAAGTTAACCCTCAGGGTCTGAGCGGAGGAGTTTAGGAGCCTGCAGAGGGCAGTTACTATTGATTGGATTCCTGCAAACATCCATGGACACACTTTCTGTATTGTTTTTACCATCTGATTCACTAAAGAATTAGCAATGCTGTTAACACACCCACAAAGTCTATGGTGAATGCAATTTGGCCAGCTTAATTCTGGATGTTTCAGGTTGGTTCTGAGGGTATAATCCGATAATCATTTTGACTGATATTTTTGACTGATATTTAATAGAGCTGCATGATTAATCATTAAAACATAGCTATCTCGATTCAAACACCTACGCGATTCCTAAATGACATCGATTCGCTATGACGAAATCATATTGGAACATTCAAATCTGTGTTCGCACTACCTCTGATCCAGAGAAAACATGTTTAGGTATGAAATAGCTTCACAAAAGGTGTTTTTAACAACAAAGTATTGTGATTTCTGTGTTAAAAATAATCAAATTATCACAGAATTACTGGCATAAAAGTTTATATTTTGAATATAGATACTGATGTATTGTCTTCAGAATCGATCAATACAGACTAACTTGGCGTTTCAGATGTTGTTCGGTGTTTTGTTTAGTTGTCTGTGCATGATTGTGGGAGAATTGTGATCTCTATATGAAACACACAAAAAAGTGATTCTCAGTTTATTCAAAATCGTCCAGCTCTAATATTTAATGGGCTTATCATTTTCATATATTTTCTTATACCAATAAGTGTAGGTAGGTCTCTATAGAATGATACTCAAAAACAGCATTGCATTTTGTTTGTTATAACTGAAGAGTATTGGATAAAAAGCATATATTTATAGTATATGTCTGGCTGTAACTCTAATCTCATATGCTTTGTAATTTTTTGAAAAACTGAATTAGACTGCAGTGCATGTAGTAAGTGAATATGCACTGGTTTTTGTGCTAAGGTGTTTAGTGAAGTTTAGTGAATTTGCCCCTGAGTGTTCATTCCAGGACAAACAGGCTTGTTGTGCTTTTATCAGAGTGATTTAGAGAGCATCTTGCATTAAGCTCTAAAAGAATAAATGTTGTTTTAGAAAAAGTGAATGACGCTATCCTCTTAGAAAATAATGCTGTCATTCATAAATCAATGTTCTCTCTCCTATAGCATGAGTTTAACTAGGCTTCTGTCTCTTTCCTGCTCTTTTTCTGTTACTCTTACTGACAGGCAGAAAATCTGCTGTGCTCTGTTGAGACTTGACATGTTCCTGAGCTCTCCTAACACTAGGCTTTTCTTCTTCCTTCCATGTTTGTAGTATGTATTTTCCATTCAGTCACGCTCCATCTGTAGCGCTTAGGGTGGTCCTTATTTGTATTTCTAGAGTTAGTAATTTAATGACAATGCCAAATTGTATCTGCCTTTGCAAGCTGAAATCTTTAACTGTTTGAGCATGTTGCAGGATTTCACCTTCACAATACCCAGCAGGTTTTACATTATCGTTCTGTCATTGGTGTTTAAAACAAGACTTTTAACGTTTTCAACATGCTCAGGTATGTCTTGGGTTAGTTTCAATTTTGCGTACGTTATGTATTTTTCAAATAGCATCATACCAGCGCATAGCTGAAACAATTGCATTAACAAAAGCATTACATGTTGGATTTCACAATGCAGAAAACACGGATGGAATCACAAATGTCACAAATGGAAATTACTTTATAAAGTGGAATGTCACTGAATTTGTCCATTTTTGGATGAATAAATCAAAAGTTGGACTTTACAATGTAGGGTTGGGCAATGTCTACCAATTTGGAATCAGACTATGTCTACAGTGAAACATCGCGATGAACGATGACATCGCTCTGGCAAACCTGACACTTGTAAATTAAATAATTTTATATATAGTTTATTAATGTATAATTTTTTTTTTAAATGGATGATAAAAAATGCCAAAATTAGAAAAATATCTGCATATCGGCAAAAATTCTATATTGTGTATATCTCTATATCACACAGATATAAATATTATAAATACATCTGATCAAGTAGAAATACTTCCTTAAAGGAATAGTTCACCGAAAAATGAAAATTCTGTCATGTCTTTCCAAATCTCTTTTGCAGAACACAAAATAATTTTGAAGAATTCTGGGAGTCAAAATAACATATGACCTCAATGACCCCATTTTGAAAAAACACCATTTTTTCAAAAAGTCCTATTTTGTGTTCCACATATAAATAAACCTTAAATGTAAGAACTAGACATTTTGACATTTTAACATTTTAACAAGTTTTCATTTTGAGGTTGTGGTGTGTATGTTAAAAGAAAATACACCATGATACTTGCCATTTCTTTGTAATTGTTTGTTAAATTGACTAGCAATTTGAATTTTTTTTTCAGTGTAGAAGTTTGAGACTTATTAAAGGTGGGGTATGTGATTTCCAAAACAGCCGGCAGATTTTGAAAGTACACAACTCAAAAGGTCCTACCTTCTTTCCTCCAATGCTGGACCTGACTCCACCCATTCGAAGAACATGGACGTGCAATCATGCACGAGCGAAAACTCAGATGCGCGAGACTCAGCCCTGGCGTCTGTACAGCGGTCTTCTATTCAAAGCAGGATTCATAGTAATGTGCTTTGAGTATGCGCACGAAGGGGTCACAGCACGCGCGCGGGGGGGATGGGGGGAGAGTATGGTACGACCGTTTGATTGACGGACTTACTGTCCAATGATTCTAGGTGGTCTTGGAAATGATTGGCTGGAGTTTTTCGAGTCCTGCCCGTTCCACAGATGATTAAATTGCTTAATTTTCATTTCACTGCTTCTAACTCAGTGGCTGTAAGTGGGTTATGAATAGTGATTTTGAAAAAATGGACAAAAAAGAGAATCACATACTCCACCTTTAATATTTTTACAGTTCAGTTTGGTGACATATAAACGAGACACATCACCTTTAAAGGATTAGTTCACTTTAAAAAAAAAACTTTTGCTGATAATTTACTCACTCCCATGTCATCCAAGATGTCCATGTCTTTCTTTCTTCAGTCGAAAAGAAATTAAGTTTTTTGATGAAAACACATCTCCATATAATGGACTTCACCGGGACCCAAACGGTTCAAGGTCCAAATGACAGTTTCAGTGCAGCTTCAAAGGGCTTTAAACGACACCAGACAATGAATAAGGGTCTTATCTAGCGAAACGATCGGTCATTTAAAAAATAAATAAAAAAAGTTTAAGGTTTATAAGCACAAATGCTCGCTTTGCTCTGTTCTGTGATGCGCGTTCGTGACGTCACGTAATACGCAATTACGTTGAAATGGTCACGCGTAGGCGGAAGTACAGAGTCAGTGTTTACAAATGTGAGGACCATGTATTTAAAATGTATTTGTGTCAGTTTATCATTTAAAATGGCCATTTCTTGTGCGTATCCTGGGTGTTTTAATATTAAAAAGGCTAAAAGAAAATTTTCGTCAGGACAGAAGCGTGACCTTTTCAACTGAATTATTACGTGACGTCTATTACGTTAATATTACGTGACGTCACGAACGTGCATCACAGAACAGAGCAAGACGAGCATTTGTGCTTATAAAACTTGACCTTTTTAATTTATTTTTGAAATGACCGATCCTTTCGCTAGATAAGACCCTTATTCATCGTCTGGTTTAAAGCCCTTTGAAGCTGCACTGAAACTGTCATTTGGACCTTGAACCGTTTGGGTCCTGTGAAGTCCATTATATGGAGAAAAATCCTGGAGTGTTTTCATCAAAAACCTTAATTTCTTTTCGACTGAAGAAAGACATGGACATCTTGGATGACATGGGGGTGAGTAAATTATCAGCAAAAGTTTTTTTTTAAAGTAAACTAATCCTTTTAGGTCCAAATGCACAAGGTTAATAATTATGCTTTATTTAAACATAAATGCAGTAGAACTGGTCTGACACAGTCACAAATGCACACACTCTTCAAGAGCACACATTATCAGTCTCATAGGATAGAGTTTCCTCCGGTAAGGGCTCCAGTAGGCCTCTGTCTCCGTCCCTGTCTTTGTCACTGCAGTGCGGCCCCTGGCCCCTAATGAGGAAACCTGCTACTCAGGGATAGAGATCACATTCACAGACCCAAACACACATACACATAGTCTTCTTTCTCTCTTTCTCATCCTGCTCCCAGGCTCCTCAGCCAAAAGACTGAGAGAGTTTGCAGTAGGACTAAAGGCTGCGGGCGTGGAGGAGTGTGTGTGTGTGTGTGTGTGTGTGTGTGTGTGAGTGTGTGTGTGTGTGTGTGTGTGTGTGTGTGTGTGTGAGAGTACAGGAGGAACAGGACTGTCAGTAATACATAATGTATCCAGAGGACCACCGGGACCGCTGCACAAATAGGGGCCCAGGGACACCACCAAGAGGGAAAGAGAGCGAAAGAGTGAGTGATAAGGAATGAGAGGAGAAAGGGGAGTGTTCTGGTGGTACATGGTCCATTGAAAGCAGCCTGAAGGGTAATTGGATAGGGCAGGTAACCTGCGGATCAAAAAAGAAAAAAAGATAGCGGAGCGATGGAAGGTCATAGCTGCAGGGGGGATAGGGAGGCCCCTTTCGGTGTGTGAGATGGGGGGGGTAATCTGATACACAGTGTGGCCAGAGGCCCTCATGCTCATATACGCTTTCAAGACTCAAGACAGCCCTTGCAGTGAAATCCAAGATGGTGGAGACTCTCTTCCCCTTGTTTTTCTCTACCTTCAGGGATGATGATGTGCCTCATTAGCTATTGTAGCATGTTTGTTGGTCTCCATCAGACCCCGTCTCCACGTCTACTGTGTGCAGCCCAGCTTTTGAAGGCACACATAATGGATTCCTAATCAAGATCTTGGCCCCAGCTGAAAAAACCTGCATCTCCTCCAGAACAAAGACAGAAACGCACACACTCAATTCTGGCTGGAATATGGCAGGATAAATAAACAAGAGGACTGAAATGCATAACAAGTAGAATGCCACATAAAAACACACTTATTATGATCTACATGCACTGGTTCTCATTTCCTCTCTGTGTGTTTGTGTTGTGGCGTCACTAACGGTGGGTGTTTTAAGGTCAGTGATCTGACCTTTCTCACTGCGGATCTACCATTTGCTTTTCTAGCTGCCCACACATTTCACCTTTCAGCCCAAATGGAGAAAGAGAGAGAGGAAAACACTTTGTGTACTGCCTGCATTTTTGTCATGCTGCTACATGCTATTTCTCCGTCTCCTTGACAGCCTCCACTCTCTATGCTCAGAGCTTCAGAGCCTTAGGGAGAGAAGTAGGGACAGAGATAGTTTTATAGAAAAAAAGTAGAGGGAAAAGTAGAGGATTTTGCTTCATTAAAGGAATACTTCACAATCATTTACTCATTCCAAACCTGAATGCTTTATTTTTCTCTTGCAGTTTTTCAGAAAATGGATGTTCTTTACTTACAATGAAAGTGAATGGTGACCAGAGGCTGTCAAACAAAGATGACAAAAAGCACAATAAAAGTCGCCCAAGCTAATTTTTTTTAAGCTTTTGTTTTAAAGCTTGACAGTCCCTGTGCATCATTAACTTAACCACAGTCATACAAACAGCACCTTGTTCACAAATCTGACTCAATTCAGATAGTTTTGCCATATAGTGTGCACTTTGTTTCTATGTAAATTATTACTATACCATGAAATTTTAACCACCTCATTGGATGAAAATTTGATTTCATGATGATCAAGTTTGTAATAGTAATAGTACTGTGTAAAAAAATGTTGTATGGACAATTGGACATTATTAAGGGGAATACTCAATGGGGTTGTGCTCAATGATGTGTATCCCACATTATCCATGCCTAACTCAGAAATCACTTTATCTTCTGTACGGAGCCACAACTAAAAGACTGGGATCGTCAACATATTTGCACAATGTATATTTGCACAAAGCAGGAGAGATTATGGAGGATGATGGGAAATAAAGATTATGTGTATGAATATGTGTATGTGAAAAAAATATTTTTGGTTGGAAATGCAAACATTCATAGCTTTTCAAACTCCTTTCCCAAGAAAAAACGTATAATCCACTGATGTCGTACTTGTATGACAGTAGAAGTAAAACACCGTAGTGCAACACTGATGACATCAAATACACTTTGGTTTTGTCAATTATTGTTGCGTGATGCTTGATCTCACTGTCTGATCTGGATTCAGGTCTTATCAGTCGTCATAGACAGATCTCTGTTCGAACTTGTAAAGCATGAACATGATCTGTGGGAGGGCCACCCAAAGAAATGTATCAAATTGAAATAATGTACGTTGAGTTCTATTTTGAATTGTTAAAGGTGTAATTTTACTCTTTCTTTTGTTTTCCATATATTGTCAACTTATTATTTATTTTACATTTACAATAGCAATATGCTTAAGTAATTTACACCTTTTTTACAGTTTATTTTTAGTAAATGGTATTTTTGGATTGCAGAGGGAGCACCTTTAAAACAATCATGATATGACCATGAAATCTCTTCAAGTTCTGGTTGAAATAAGTGTCTGCACACAGTCAGTTTTAGTTATGTTGTCACGTGAGCAAAATCACAGCACAAGCTATCCATGATCTCTTCTCTTCCATTATAAATAGTGAAGAAACCAACCATAAAATATATATCCAAAAAAGAAATGCATCCAAAGATCAAATGTTTGTGTTACGTTATGTTAACCTATAGAAATAGTACTGCTCAACCACTAACTATGAACATGTTGTTATTTTGTTTCCATAGGGACATAAGCATGAACAACATCACTGAGCTGCCCGCTAATGTCTTCAGAAACCTGTCCTATCTGGAAGAACTGTGAGGATGTTTTTTTTTTCTTTCTTTCTCTTTCACTATTTCCTTTTGCTTTGTTTTCTACTTCTTATGTTTGACACTGTTTTCAAGTAGTATCATAGTATCATATAATAAATGGAACACCTCTATGGTGATTTGAAATGCTCAACCTTTATTTTTGAGTATGGCCCTATTTAGTGATATGTTGCATATTTTTAGATTTTGAAATGTTTATAGAACTGCTGAAACAACTTTAAAACTAAATACACATTTCATCAATTAAATCTCTGCTGGGTTCAGTGTCTGCTTGTTGGATTACGTGAGCTCCATTGTCTTCATTTCTTTTGATAGTCACCACATTGTGTGGCTGTCCATTTACATAAATTAAAGTCTGCTCAACTTTGACACAGCCGTCAATGTTGTATTATATTGCCTCGGATCGGCAACTATTATTGAAAATATGTGACTTCCAAACGCTTTGACTCTGCAGTCACTGTTTATGCACAACTGCTCTTTAGGTGCAGTCACACTCAGCAAATTTTCAAGGACAAAATCCAATCATTTTAATAGGTATCCACATGAGATTTCCCCATACAGCTTTTGTGTTGTGTTGAAGTTGGTCACGCAAATTCACCACATTGACCAACAGAAAGCTGCTTGGTTTGAAAGTCACTTCTGTGTGAGCCATGCTTCATACATCGCTAATAGACTATTGACCTTTTTTGCCCCTCAATATTTTACTAATTTGACAGTACCCTTATTTAAGGATTCCGGCTTAGTGGCCCCAGAAAACTCATCCGTGTTGTAGATATTGAGTATAACAACATTATCGCAAGAATGATTTGGCTTTTTGTTCTTTATCATGTTAAACAGATACAATAGAATGGATTTACAGATGAACAAGCTACACACTGTCAATTAGGCCTTGAGAGTTTTCTTCAAAAATAAAATGCAAATACTACTGCAGAGAATAAGTGGGGAAGAGATTTGACCATCCACAGCACCATCCGTCTGGTTCAGCACATCTGGAACAGTCTCATAGCTTACCGTATTGTTAGTCAGAGCATCTCAGGATTACTACGGGGGTCAGATGTCACCAACCTGGCTTTTGAAGCGATGTCTAACTTGTTCATATTGTGTTAATGGCATTAAAGGAACAAACACATGCTGTTTTTGACTGTTCGGAGTGTCTGTATCAGTATGTCTGAAAAAAGTTCTGAACTCTCATTGGGTGTCTGATCTTTTTACATGTGTTTGTCTTTTCTCTACTCCTTCACTCATCCCGCGTCTGCCCATCTGCAGGAAGGGCAGATAACATCTGTCTAAGTGATATCAGGTACCAGCGCTTCGAGACTGCTGAAATGACCAGCTCTCAAAGTCGGCTCCCCCTTGTTGTTCACTCTTTTCCGCTCTTTTCCTTTTTTATTCGTTTGATTGGAGTGTGTTTTCTTACCCTTGTGTGTCTTTCATCCACTCCAATCTCCTCGGCTCTCATTCCTAAACAGTCCTCCAGCGCTTTGTCAAAGGCCAATTTGCTTTTCAACGCATTGTGAGAAGGAATGCATGGCAGGAAGAAGGAGGGCAAAACAATGGTTTCCGTGACAACTGGAGTTTTCAGAAGCGTGTGCTATCTGGGAATGGGGTGGGGGGTGCAGGAGGTCGCAGGGACCTGTACAGCACTGTATTGTGCCAGATGCTCTTTGTCAGGTTGCTCATGGTTCAGTGGACACAATGGGTGTGGTTAATCAGAGGGTCAGGAGTTCACTTTCTGGGCTTACATTTATCTTTAAACACATCCTAGACTGTTGTAACCACTCAAAAGCTACATTGCAAGAGCATCAACTAGCCTATAATATCCATACACAAAAGAAATAGAATACAAATAAATAAATAAAAAAAAAACTATTTTACCCAATATTTTTCTCTTTTATATATGGTACCGTTCAAAGGCTTGGTCAGTAAGATATTAGAATGACATAAGAACTATATCTGAAGTATCGTATGACACTGAAGACTGGAGTTATAGCTGCTTAAAATTCAGCCTTGCCAAATAGAAATAATATAACTTTTGGTGTGTGTGTGTGTGTGTGCATTTTTTGGCCCCCTTTAGGAAAACAGCTTATAAATCAGACTAAATTATGTTTTTTTTTGAAATTGTGAAAATGCAGAAAGTTTTCTGTGATAATGAAAATAGTTTATTTAAAACACTGTTGACAAATACAAATGACATGAAAATTAAGCGTAGCGTCGGTTCTGGCAGGTCAAGTTAGTCGACTCGCATCAGTTGACTCTCAGCTGATCCACGTCTACCTATAGGAATACAATGCCTATCCCTGTATACATACTGAACACAATTATAAACGCAACACTTTTGTTTTTGTTGCGTTTTGGCAACTCTGTGTTAGTGAGCACTTCCCCTTTTGCCAAGATAATCCATCCACCTCATAGCTGTGGCATATCAAGATGGCTGTGCGAAGTTGCTGGATATTGGCAGGACCTGGAACACGCTGTCGTATACGCCGATTCAGAGCATCCCAAACATGGTCAATGGGTGACATGTCCGGTGAGTATGCTGGCCATGAAAGATCTGGGATGTTTTCAGCTTCCAGGAATTGTGTACAGATCCTTGCAACATGGGGCCGTGCATTATCATGCTCTAACATGAGGTGATGGTCGTGGATGAATGGCACACCAATGGGCCCCAGGATCTCGTCACGGTATCTCTGTGCATTCAAAATGCCATCAATAAAATGCACCTGTGTTTATTTTCCATAAAGTCGAGACCCCGATAAGGATGAAGAGCATGCAGATGAGCTTCCCTGAGATGGTTTCTGACAGTTTGTGCAGAAATTCTTTGGTTGTGCAAACCGATTGTTGCAGCAGCAGTCCGGGTGGCTGGTCTCAGACGATCTTGGAGGTGAAGATGCTGGATATGGAACTCCTGGGCAGATGGTTACACGTGGTCTGCGGTTGTGAGGCCAGTTGGATGTACTGCCAAATTCTCTGAAACACCTTGGGAGACGGCTTATGGTAGAGAAATGAACATTCAATACACAGGCAACAGCTTTGGTGGACATTCCTGCTGTCAGCATGCCAATTGCGCACTCCCTCAAAACTTGCGACATCTATGGCATTGTGCTGTGTGATAAAACTACACATTTTAGAGTGGCCTTTTATTGTGTTCAGCCTAAGGCACACCTGTGCAATAATCATGCTGTCTAATCAGCATCTTGATATGCCACACCTGTGAGGTGGATAGATTATTTCGGCAAAGGAGAAGTGCTCACTAACACAGATTTAGACAGATTTGTGAACAATATTTGAGAGAAATAGGCCTTTTGTGTACATAGAAAAAGTCTTAGATCTTTGAGTTCAGCTCATGAAAAATGGGGGCAAAAACAAAGTGTTCCGTTTATAATTTTGTTCAGTGTATATGTAAGATGTGTGTAGAACAGAATATTTTTTTAATTGATTTGAATGATTGATTCATAAAGACTTCACTTGTTTCATTACTGGATGAATCAGTGCTCTAGCAGTTAATAAACAGAACTGCATGCGTCTTGCAGAAGAACATTGTTGACGGAGCTACTTCTCTCTGTTTATGTCTATGACGAGTCACATAGGTACTGAACTACTCCGCAGTGGCTGCGATCCGCCGGTCGGTCTAAAGTAGTCAGAGTATAAACGCTTAATACAGGCTTACGGTAGTGATTCTGGATAAGACAAAAACACAGTTTGAAAAAAAGGCATTCATGATGTACTCGCATTGTATAAACTGAGTAAATTCTGAACACAAAAAAGTTACGGACTGCATCTTTAACAGTCGTCTTTAATGAGGTTTTGAAGCATCTGATGTAATCTATACACTTGTTATTTAAGGCAGCGACTTTAAAAAGGTGATTTACTCTATTTTGGTTGCTACCGTAGACTTCAGTGTTTATATTCGAACTATAAACTTTTATCTCAGTACTTCTGTGATCATTTGAATATTTGTAACACAGAAATATCGATACTGTGTGGTTGAAAAGACTGAAAGTAAAAAGTAAAGTTGAAAGTAAGGGTGAAAGTAAAGCTGTTTCATGTATATTGACAACTGCTCTCTCTCGGTCAGCGACAGTGCAAACAGATTTGAATGTTCCGGTGTGAAGATTTTGTCATTTAGGAATTAGATCGCATGGGTGTTTAATCGAGATTGAGATCTTTTAAAGATTAATCGTGCAGCTCTACTGTCTTCACACTCTCTCTCTCTCTCTCTCTCTCTCTCTCTCTCTCTCTCTCTCTCTCTCTCTCTCTCTCTCTCTCTGCGTTGATATCTGACGCAAAACGTATTTGAGTAGCGTGAGGGCTTTTTAGTGCATTCATTACTATTTTAATATAAGGTGAGACGTTGATATTAAAGGATAAGCTCCCAGCGCTTCGCCCACACATCACACCAGAACCGTTTTCAGAACCGAAATTTAGGAATTTTGCATGGTTCCGGTATGTTTTTAAAAACAATAACCGATTCTCGGTTCCAAACCCTACTCAAGGTCTTGAGCAATTTTGACATTTTGTTGTTGTTTAGAATCCGGTATTCCGGGAAAAATACTTTTGTCTTTTATGAGTTTAACAAAGAACTTTTGTCTCGTCTTCTGTCGAAACATACTGCACCTTCATTAAAGAATGATCAACTTTTACATATGCGAGGTGACCTGTAAATGCGAAAAAATGTTTCAACTGCAGTTTTGTGAAATATTCCTTTTTCAAATTGCCTGAAAAACTAGTTTTGCCTGAAAAAAAAAGTTTTTTTGCGATATTGGAGTTTTGCGAAATTGATGTGTTTCCATTGGGCGTAATAGAAACGCAGCTATTCTCTGCCTCAGAGTCATGCAGTCTTCTGTCATAACCACACACATACACACTCTCACCTCTCTTCAAACATATCATCCCCCACTGACAGATATAGAGCTGTTAAATATTAATCCTCCCTAGATTTGTGTCTCTTGATAAGTATTGTACGTGTGAGTATGCCAGAGATTGCGTCTGATTGATTTTTCTACTTTCACCTGTATATATATGTGTGTATATTGTTTTGTATTTAAAGGTGCACTCACAATTTTTTTCTAATTAAAATGTTTTACACAAATTCATGAATAATACAAAAAATATGTACCATCATTATATAAATGCCAGTAGCCTAAAGAAGTTGCTTTTATGATGATATATGAGATCATGTGATAAGTAGCCTACTACTCCCTTAATCTCGAAATCCCCCGTGTTATTGGTCACTTTTGCTCCTTGAATAAAAAAATATGGCTGACTGTGAATAAGCCATTTCTACAATGCCATTGGTAACAAAACATTTGGGTGCTGCTGAATTCATGTCACTGGGTGAAGTCATATAGTCCAGCGCAATATTCATGTGGTTTTGGTTGTGTGTACATCATTTTGATGCCTGTTTCCACACTAGCTTCCCAGGTTGTATTTCTTTGAGGAATTTAGCTAGAGCTCAGACAATACCAGATTTTTGCAGCACTGGATCATGGTTGCTTGTGGCAGACCTCTTATTCTACATTAGGCAACTAGGGCGCTTTGGCCAAGAAAATTGGAGAATGTGTTTTGTTACGCTAACATTTGGGCTAACTAAAAGCAGTAGCCGTAGGGCTCAGTTAGTGCTAGTATATTCCAAGAGATTAGTGCTAATATTCCAAGAGATTTGTTGTTCAAGTTTTGTTGGCAGTCTCGGGGTGCAAAGCCTTATAAGCTTTGGAAGTCCAATGGCCTTTTTCATAAGAGTTTGGCACAGTGACTATCTAAGAGGGGAGAAAGTAAGTGCAAAGTCTGCAATTAGTTCAGAACAAAAACTAGGGGGGTTTTCGACATAAAAGTGCACCCTTAAAGCTCTTGACCTGCAAAAAAAAACAACATTCAGACTCTGTGGTTTTTAAATGATGTCATTTAGAGCAAACTGAATCCAGCCTCACTGGACATGTCCTAAACAATGCCGTAGGAAAATTTGACAATGCCACATGGGATATGTTGCATTGTACTGCCTTATTAATTCAATTGCAATTTGTTTTATATAGGCACTTCTGTCTTGGAAATGTTGGCTGAACACATCACAAGGTCACATGATATTTCCCATGCTTACTGAAGTGGTTACTAAAGCAACAATCCAGAGTAGCTCTACACAGCTCTGGCAACACACTGACCACAGAATGAAACTTAGATTAGTTCCAGACAAATAAAGATCAGGGGTGACATCTCCCTCCTCAATGCATCGGACTGCTGGATAGTGACACTGAATGTGTGCATAAGGAATCCACCCATGGAAGCCTGGCCAGATCTGGTGGCTTTGAGAGACAGCCAAACCAGAACAATATAGAGAGAAAAACATGGAGGGAATGCACGTCTCTTTTTCCCGCAAGCTAACTCAACCACATTGGTGTGCCACAACAAATGTGTTGATGTAAACAAGAACGTAGTTGGACTGCAGTTGATTGTTTAATTTGGGGTTTGTGTCGTGGTTGGAGAAAGACACATTATTCTGTCAATTGACCCTTCGCAAAGACCCCGTAGTTACTGTCACTATGTCCGACAAGCTACGCCGCTCTCATGTTCTCACGCAGTGAAAAATACATCGCGGAGCAGAGAGGAGACTGACAACACGCTGACCGACAGGACAGACCAGGTTACTTTTCGGTTACTTTTGATATTAAACAAAGTCTCACCTTTCAAATTTGGTCATTTTTTAAAAGAAATTTAAACAATAAATACCGTTTTGTGGCTCTTTAATGTGTCGTGACAGATCGTTGTAGAGCATCAGTTAAAGCTGCTCGTGATCCGATCATCTCTTCCTTCTAGTTAATTTAGAGCATCAAATAAACATGAATGAACATAAGAAGGAATGTTGTTTTAACCACGGAAAGGCGTCAGTACACTCCGTTTTTTCAAGTTCAAATCCTCCCATGTTAATCTACTATCTCTCCTGACTGCTTTGTCGGACAAAATGGCAGATGGCGAAGTATGATTGGTCAGATTACCTGTCAATCAAGCTCCACGCGAAGGGTCAATTGCTGTGTGATGGTTCATCATTTTAACTTTTTGGCATCCCAGCAGTCTTTTCCATCTCTCTCTGTGTTCTCTCTCTCCTTCCATCTCCCCGTGTGTGGCAATGTTTCAACACTTAGAAGCTGAACCCCTATGATCCCGCAAACAGATAAGCCACCCCAGTCATGTCCTCACCGTCATAATTGCAGCAGTATTATCCATTGTCTCTTGTTGTTTTTCCTTTGTTTTTCCTCTTTATGTCTCTCTGTCTCCAGGTTTGCTGGTGAATAATGGAGGCACTGTGCCTTAAGATAATTACACACACAGTTACATATATACTTTGGTATTATGGAGAATGTAAGGGTGTGGTAGAGAAAGGGATGACAGTAAAAACAGAAACATGTTTACCTTTAAAGGTGCATCATCACCTTTTTTCACAGAGACCTCCATTCATCTCAGCAGCATTTGACCTCATGGAATTACAAGATTTAAAAATGTTTGCTCAAGTTTCGCATACAGGTTTTTATTTTTATTTTTATGGATGTACATTTATAACACCATACTTTGTATTATATTACCTTTGCATCAAATTAACACTGCTGTGAGGGTGTTTATAATAGAGTGGCTATGGGAGTGACTGTAAAGTTGTCTTTCTCTCTTCTTCTTACTGCCGTTATCAATTTCTCTCTATTGTTTCCCTTTTTTTTGAAAGTTTAGAAAACATTATTGTGAAATTTTTCTTTTGCTATTTGAGCAAATGGGAACACAAAAAATATATTTAATGTATTCTCTCATTCACAGCAATAGAAGTTTACCCAACTATGACGACTTCTGAGAAACACAGAAATGTGAAAAGGGTCAATTCAAAAATGGTCACTGGCAAAGCATCTACTTTAATATAATTAAATATTTAAATTTACTGTACATTTTGCTTGCAATATTATGTAGCTTTTAAATTCTTCAATGGAGAAAGATCTTTTGTGGTCTAGATCTTTTGCGAATACACTTTCCTGCAGAGTTTAGAATGAAAAAGGAAAATGCTGTCATCATTTACTCAGCCTTAAGTTGTTCCAAACTTCTATGTATTTCTTTCTTCTTAAAAGAAGATGATACACAAAAGATGATATTTTGAAGAATGTCAGTAACCAAACAGTTGATGGCCCCAATCGACTTACATAGTCTTTTTTCCTCCATACTATGAAAGTCAATGAGTAAACTATATTTTAGATTAGGGCTGCAAGATATAGGAAGTGCGATAACTATAGGGAACGTAGTTGGTCCGTGATCCGTACAGACCAGGCCCCACGGTTAGTAATGCATGTGATTTGCGCATTAATAGCAGTGTTTAACGATGATAAAGTGAAAGTTTATCATTTGCACCCGTTTAAACATTCAAGTGAGTTTAAAGCATTCAAGCGCGAGCAGATGCAGAGCCATGCAGGTGGCACACAAACACCGAATTCAGTTCTCTTTCTCATCAGGTGGCACACAAACACCGAATTCAGTTCTCTTTCTCATCAGGTGGCACACAAACACCGAATTCAGTTCTCTTTCTCATCAGGTGGCACACAAACACCGAATTCAGTTCTCTTTCTCATCAGGTGGCACACAAACACCGAATTCAGTTCTCTTTCTCGTCTTATTGTGCTCAAACACAGTCGCAAATGTAAACGTAATCAATTGAAAGAAAACAGACATCATTATATTGTATCCGTATTGTATCAGATATCATTATATATATGTGTGTATGTATTGCATATCATTATATTGTATCCGTGAATTTGGTCTTAAAGTTAAAACAGCCTAATAAACATGCTGCTGTCTGTATTATTAATGTTAATCAAACAACAAAAGACAAAGAAAATCATCTGATGAAATTGTTTTCATATCATAATATACATTGCAGAAAAACTAAATATCGCAAAGCCAATATCGTACAGCCCTGTTTTAGCTGCAATTTATTTCAGACATGCATCTGTGGGCCACCAAGGGGCAGTTAACTCATCCTGATGCTGTAAACATCTAGATAGATGTGTGCAGTCCAGCACTTCCTGTAATGAGAGGGGCAAATGGAAGGCTTTCTGCTCTTTCTGAAACACTGTGGCCTATTTCTGCTCCTGACACAGAGAGAGAGAGAGAGGGAGAGAGAGATGATAAGAGAGTTAGAAGAGTGTGTGAGAGTTTTCTGACTCCAGTTTCAGTGGGTGATAAATCTGGTGTTAATCTCTCGGGCCTGATTTGGTGAAGTTATGTGTACCCTCTGCCCACCTTACCA
Source organism: Semotilus atromaculatus (assembly GCA_031834385.1). Lineage (NCBI taxonomy): Eukaryota > Metazoa > Chordata > Actinopteri > Cypriniformes > Leuciscidae > Semotilus > Semotilus atromaculatus. The sequence continues at coordinate 20,402,945 of JAULUF010000009.1, read as the reverse complement.
CACACAAGCACTCTCACACACATGCAACATTGACAAACCCATACATACCGTGTGTTGTACAGTGTAACCTGTGTACATGCCTTCACACACCATGTAAAATTCAGGCTCAAGATGTCCACTTGATTATGTCTGAATAGAATGTGTTTGAGTGTGTGTTGTCCAGCCCAAAAACGAACTGTTCAATCAGAACATCACATCACATTCATTCCAGCCATCACATTCTGACACGTCTTAGGTATTTGTGCTGCCCAATCAGACAGAAAGTCTGTAGAGGCTTTTGCCAACAGAGAACAAGTTAGCACTTCAGGAGAGAGCAGTGCTTATCACACACACTACTTTCAGCACTGCAGATACCGTCTGCTGTATATATTGTATTCCCGCACTAAGCTTGTTTAAAGACATAGCAGTTGACCCTTTGCTAAGCACACCCCACTTAGTTGCTGTTGCTAATCTAGACAAACTTTACAGAATAGCCCATCGGCATAAACTGGAGATTTCTGTAAACCACACGATTTTTTGTAAAATGTGCTCAGAAAGTGGGAAATATTCATTTTGGTACAATTTGTATTAGTAGTAAAATTAAATTATGCCATAACATGAGACTGATGTAGCCTACAGTATGTGTGTGAAGTCTCTTATTCTGCATTTACTTGAATGCAATAAAACAGTAATATTGTTAAATAATATTACAATATAAAAAATCTATTTGCCATTTCTCTCAGTTTTCAGTGTCACATGATCCTTGAAATCTATATGCTGATTTGGTGCTTAAGAACTCAAGATACAAGTAGAGAATGTCTAATATGGCGAGAACTCCCACTCTCAGTAAACTTCCGGGTTCTGAACTGGTTGCAGTTCCACTCTGATTCCATAATGAGTGCGCTCACAGGACGAGTGCAGAATGTATGGATGTCTATGGAGCTATACCCCTCAAAATCTACTTTTCTCAGGATATAATTTTTTGTCTAGTAATTTGAATGTTGTTTTCAAAAGGAAATGCAAAGAAATTACAGATTGCTGGGTGTTAGATTTTTTAGAGTCACTTATTTGCTTTAAAAAGTCTTTTAAAAGGTCAATGACGTCAAACAATCAGCATCCATTAGCAGAATGCTAGCGTGTTATGGGCAACAACAACTCATCCTGTTAGAAATCGAAAGGACATAAGTACTCGTTCATTCAACTTTCGACCTATAACCCATTTTGAACTTGCAAAACCTACATTCAAATCTGAGATTTCTCAATGGCAATCGGGTGAAAGAGACAAATTTAGCCATTTAGCTCCATAGACTTCCATTCATTTTGCACTCGGACGATCGCCCCCAGTGGAACTCTGGTGGAACTACAACCAAAATTCGGTACAATAGGACTTAATAGGGAGTGGCCAGGCTTTCCGCAGACGGGCTTTGATACAAGTTACTAACTAAGAGTGACAAAGCAGTGACGCTGTTCTGAGTTGTGGGAAAGTTTTCTTTAAATGGTTTCATTTTATTAAAACTATTACCAAATAAACTAACTCCCATTGGCTCACAATCACATTGGGGGAAAAAAAGCTAAAGTTTGTTACTAAGCTAAAGGATTGGTCAGTTTCATTTTGAGGTGGGGCTTAGGGAAGGGTCAGTTAAAAAAATGCAGAATGTATAGTTGCAAGTGTGAGTTTATCAGCATTTTACAATGGCTCATCCAGCCTAGTTTAGAGTTGTAGCTCTTCCTTTTTTAATGCTCTTTCTGTGTTCCTTCCCACTCACAACCTTGCATTCACTCCCTTTGACACCCCTTCTCCAGCTTTCCATCAGAATGAATTTTTTTTTTAACAGTCTAGCTTAAATGAAATATCTTTCTCTCTCCATAGACGTTTGGCTGGTAATGACCTTGCTTTCATCCACCCAGAGGCTCTGTCTGGCCTCCATCAGCTTAAAGTCCTGTAAGTATTCCACACACCCTCATACACGCACGCACACACACGCGCGCACACACACACACACACACACACACACACACCTCTATTTGATACAGGCTTACTCGTTCTCCCAGAGAGACGATCTTGAATAGCGCAGTGAGAGAGCAGTAGATCCTGCTGTGTGTTTTGTTGAGTTGTTAAGTGGTGTTGTGGAACTAACAGGAATTTCACTGCTACTGGATCAGCAAGTCTGTCAGTGTCTGATGGAGTACCTTCATTGTGATGCCTCCCCCTTTCTCTCTCTCTCTCTCTCTCTCTCTCTCTCTCTCTCTCTCTCTCTCTCTCTTTCTTTCTCTTTTCTCTAACTCATATTTTGTCCTTCAGGTGTTTGTGAGCCAATTCAAATGCAGCTTATCATCTGCTTGGTCCCCTCAGCCATGCTTTACATAAAGCTACATTTTCCTCTTCCTGTCCTCGTCCTGGGCTGTTTCAAATTCCCACAGTGCTTTTACAGGCTCATCCAGACACTGTTGTTGGAAGTTGGGAATGAGTTAGGAAAACTTATCGTGCACCTAAAGCCAAGGCCTTTGGAACTGTAGATGTTGGAGATGATTTGAGACCAGTTTTTATTTACTGTGGTCATGCGTTTATGAATGCCTCTTGGCTGGGCTACATGTATGTGACTACAGTATATGTGTGTAGTTGTGTGTGTGCTGTGGCCTGGCACTAAATGGGAAAAGCTGTCCTCGCGGCCTATGCCATTTGAGTGACGCCAGAGAGCAGATAGTGTAGAGGAAGCAAGATATGCACTGTGATTAGTTCAGAACAAGACACACACACACACACACACACACACACACACACACACACAAATACATACTACATCAACACTAGAGCTAAGATAGTGGTTATCTGGGCTCATGATTTGTGAAGCAATGTTGTAGAGAAGTGTATATGTGTTATGTGATGTCAGACAGATGTGTCATAAAGGGTGAACACAGTAAATAATAATTTGTTGTATATTGTGTTTTAATAATGGTGTTTTAAACCTATTTTTCAGGATGCTTCAGAACAATCAGTTGAAGACTGTCCCCAGTGCAGCTCTCAAGAATCTCCATGCCCTGCAGTCTTTGTAAGCATCTTCCTCTGCTTTCTCTCTCTCTCTCTCTCTCTCTCTCTTTTATTTTATATATATATATATATATATATATATAATTATTTTTATTTTTTCAAAGAAATGTTTACTTTTAGGGATACATTGATCAAAAGTGACAGTAAAAACATGTCTTAGTAGTAAAAAGTAGAAGTAAAAACTTCTTACACTGCTAAAAAAAAAACTATTTCAAATAAGTTTTGTTCATTAAAGGTGCCCTAGAATGGTTTTTATTTTTATTGTATAATGTTTTCTGGGTTGCCCTTATAATGTTAGTATGTTTAGATCAAAAATAGTCATAATTTAGAAATAAAAGGCATTTTTCCTAGCCTGATTTTAGCCTCTGATGTGAACGCTCTGTTTGAAGGGGCGTGTCTGCTGTGTGTATCCGGCCTCTGCTGTGATTGGCTGACATGCTTGCATATGAAATAGCTACGTATTACATGTGAAACTCTCTCGAATACTTTTACTACAGATATTATACGTTTTTACTATTACAGCTATCGAGATTAACGAATCGTGAGATGTTTTTAAAGTATTTAGATCTATTCCCATCACATAAAATGTTGCCGTGATGAGCATTGAGCAAACAGATGACAGTGTGTTGATCGCGAGAATAAAGATCTTATCATTGCAACGCAGTTTCTGCACTCTCTCTAATGCTTTCACCAATGCAAACACGGTGATGTAAATACAGTATTGAACGATTTTTAGAGAAAGTTTACCTGTCTGAACTTGAACAATTACACATCAGAAGTGTTGCTGATATTTTCAGACATCGAGGCCAGCTCTGTATTGGCCCAAGTTGAGGAAACAGTCTCGTCAGTGAAATGTTTGGAAATTTCCAGAGAAAATAAAATTAACCCATTGTTTCTTCAGAGGCTCGGATGAAGGAACTAAAAGGAGTAAAAACATGAAGCCTAATGTTTGTTTTGCTTTTCAAACCCACAGCGCGCGTGACTCAAACGTCTGCTCAAACTCAGCGCGTGCAAACATTTACTGAATGGACCAAACTATGAAAACATTTTTCTTACATAATTATACATATCTACGTGTGAGCAGATATCCACATTCCACCAACACAATATTTAACAATAAACACAGGTCTAAACATTATAATATGTGACCCTGGACCACAAAACCAGTCGTAAGTCGCACGGGTATATTTTTAGCAACAGCCAACAATACATTGTATGGGTCAAAATGATCGATTTTTCTTTTATGCCAAAATCATTAGTATATTCAGTAAAGATCATGTTCCATTAAGATATTTTGTAAATTTCCTACCGTAAATATATATAAAAAATATTTTTGTGAGTGGATGCAGCAAAATCGCGCAAAAAAAGTCAGAAAACACGCCTAAAAACTTCGCTCGCTGCTAAGTTTGGTATCGTTGTCAAACTTAGATTTCCCACTTTCGGTTTCATAACTCTCCACAACGTCATTAGAGCAGTAAGCCAATAGAGAGCGTTAAAACAAAACTTTCTCATGTAAAAAAAAAACAGTTTTCTTCTTAGCAACGGCCTGCTACAGCGCCTCTCATTGGCTGGCGACTTCTTCGCGTGCACAGTGTACACAATCCGCAATGGTTACGGTGCAAGCCATGGATTCTGAGATAGCGCGTTTGCTCAATTTAAACTTTAATGACAGCAATAATGTAACGAACATAGTAAATTATTTTTTCGAAAATGATTGGGAAGATGATACAGAATGTCCAGAGACCGGCTTGGCAAAGGATATGCCCTGGAAGACGACGAATTCGATCAATGTGTGGATCTCTTCAATTGTATATGTTCCTGGTGAAATGTGATGCGATCTGGTAAATGCCACCACATGGTGAAATTTGACATAGCCTATTACAGGTTTTGATAATCTGTTTTCCAAATCATCCATAATTCATTGATTAAAATGACGATTTTTTCTCTCTCTCCGTGCGTGTTCTTAAAGTGAAAGACAGTCTTTTCAGCTTGCCACTATAAATCGCAATTTTTCTGCACTAAACTTGTAAATTTTCCCAAGATATATTCAAAGAGGATAGACAAGATGTTATAGAATAATAATTTAATGAAAACCCAATTTTGACAAAAAAAACTGACATTCGATCTATTTTTAGACCTTACTGAAACCGTACCAGCGCGACAGCAGATGGGTTTGCCTAGATCGCATTACAAATAGGCTATTTTAATGAGATTTTTTGTGTGTATAAAGGTTTAGTTGTGGTAAATCAATGGTGTAAATTTTATTTATTTCCCTTCATTAGTAATATGCATAGCTAAGGACTTAATTTGGACAACTTTAAAGGCGATTTTCTCAATATTTAGATTTTTTGCCCCATCAGATTCCAGATTTTCAAAAGGTTGTATTTCGGCCAAATATTGTCATATCCTAACAAACCATACATCAATGGAAAGCTTATTTATTCAGCGTTCATGTGATGTATAAATCTCAATTTAAAGAAAATGACCCATAAGACTGGTTTTGTGGTCCAGGGTCACATATTCACAATCATACGAGCCTTCTGTTATATCGTGCTGTGTTTAATTATCGAACATAAAAACATTCGTAGCCTATGACATGATAATGTTTTTATGTATACATTTAGCATTAGGCTTCATGTTTTACTCCAATCACATTTTATAACATACATTTTAGTCTGGCACCAGTTTAACTAGTAGCTACAAGTTTATGCAACAATAACATGCTACAAACAATAACATGTCTTACCTTAAACATCGTTCTCATAATCAAATCGTGTCTTTCCAACTCTTCTGAGGAAAATCCAAGATAAACAGCACAGTTTTCCCACACTCATGAAAAGCAGAGCAGGACTGAAGTCTGAAGTCGCGGATTATCTGTTTTGAGAGCGTAACAGTTTGCGTTCCTCCACGTGGCTCATTAGTATGTGAGCAGCTGTTGCGCGTGGGCGTGGTCACATTAACGTAATGAGCTCAGGCTGGAGAAACTGTACATGTCGTTGCTTTCATACGAATTACTTAAACAGAGAATATTTGTTTTTGATATGATTTACATCATTTAAAAATAGAGACTCAAATCATTGTAAAGACATACGTTTCAGGTCTGTGTGACAAACATTTACTGAGTTACAGATAATGTTCTGTTGCGTTTCAGAATGAGCTTCACATTGAGAGAGACGGCAGAAAGCGCATCATGTTTATTTTCTTTATTTTACAAAAAACACAACATTTTGATTTTATTATGAGTGTACTCAAATAAAAGAAGACATTTAACAGTTTTGAATGATGTAAAACATTTGCCTGTATGACAAAAATAGACTGAGTTATTTGAGTCTATTTTGCACTGATAAGAAAAAAAGCGAGACAATCGCGCCGGTGCGATAGCCGACCCCAGAGGGTTAAACCTTGTATATATTGTGTTTCTCTTTCCTTCAGTGATTCTGCTTGTTAACAGCAGGTGTTCATCACTAATGATCAATCATCACTTAATTTTACAAGTGATTAATTAACTTAACAATACAACTATTTTTCAATTATCATTCTGGGATCTAGAAATGTTCTATAACTCATTCCGTTTGAGTTTTGTTTCAGTCATTCAAGCCACTTCAATTTTCGGTATTATTTGAGTGCAGTGAACTCAATTTAATTTAGTACATATTACTGTTAGGTTTTACAGTGTGTAACAACTACAATGCTACTCTCAATAAACATGAGACATCTATACTCTGAATATGAGATTGTCCACTCTAGAATACTGTTGATGTTAAGCTTAATAGCTTAGCTAACATAGATAGCTAACTGTGGTTAGCAAACTGTTACTAGCTAACGTTCGCTAGATGTAATGAGCACCAAATACCTATAAATATGACTTAAATTACTTATTACTCATATCTGTAGTTGTGTCTTTGTATACTTATTTATCATATGGAATACTTACCCAACACAGAAAGATCACCTAAAACAAAAACAGATGTGCGGTGGCACCCCTAAATCATCATGTACTGGAAAAATATTTTGCAAGTGTTGTTTCTACATATATTGGAACACTTTTATCACCCAGCCAAATCAAAATTCAAGAATTGTGTTTTTTGATGCACCCTAATATATATATATATATATATATATATATGCTTCCTCTCGTGCTGATTGGGTAGACATGGTAATTGTTTGATGACAATTGATTGGAATGATTATTTGAACATGCTCCTACCGAACTTTGTTTATAAAACATCATATGAAGAGAAAACAGTTAAATAATAATATTTCACAATATTTCTGTTTTACTGTTTTTACTGTTAGTGTTTTACTGTTTTTGATCAAATAAAGGCAGCCTTGGTGAGCATAAGAGACTTCTTTCAAAAACATTAAATAAATCTTACCGACCCCAAACCTTTGAAAAGTAGTTTACTTGTGATGGCGAAAGACTTGTTACAAAGGTAGTATAAAATTGTGATGCACAATACAGATTTTGTGAGCTGATTCCAAAATCTAATTACTTAGAACAACATCTGTAAAAAAAAAAAAAATCTTATTCCTTGTTGTTTTAAACACTAACAATTAACAAACTTTAAAGGAAATTGTATTCTTTATAACCTTTTTTCTACATTTATTTAGCTATCCCAAGGTTCTTTAAATACAATTTCTTAATATTAAATTAAAAACCAGCTGATATCTGGATAATTAGGAAATATTCTTAATACAATTTATTATTAATACAAATATCCCGGCGTTCAAAAGGGTTCCAATTCTAAGGAGAAAACTTTAAACCAAAAAGCTCCCCATTTAATATTAAAGGGGCTATATGTAGTTTTTAGTGGCCTCTAGTGGTGAAGTTTCAGATTGCAACCAAATTTTACAAGAGCGCTTGTGCTCGAACTCATAGACAATACCGTCTACTACGCAAATATCTCGCCGAATACTCTATGGATTGGGCGAGCACCGAGCCGTCTAGCCGTCTCGTTGGAACCGTCTAGTCGAGCTGAAAAGAACCATATAAGTTTCCAAATTTTTGGTGGTGTTTTTGCGGAGATATTAGCCGAAAACCATCGGGCGAAAATGCAAAAATGCGGACGCCGGTGACGTCACGATCTCAGAAGAAAATCGCTCATATCTCTGGAACGCGAAGACCCAGAGAGCTCAAATTCGGGGGAGGAGGTCCCAGGGGGACCCTTGCCCGAACGCTAGAGTGGCAGGCCTCGGGGACGCCCCCTACCTGATCGCCGTTCGCTGGGACCCCCGATTTTGGACCTCAGGGGTGGGCTCGTTCAAAAGACCCCGTCCAGCACTACGAACGATTTGAGTCTTGGGAATTTTGATCAAAGATTGACCGAGATATAAGCCGAAAAACGGACGGACGTAACTCCTTGACCGTCTACAGTAGACTGTATATAAAAGGAGAGAGGCTCGGGAGCGCACATGCACGTCACATCCGATGGATTTCGCTGTAAATCCGACCCGGAGCCTTCACACAGAAATAGGAATACTGGCCTTCAGAGGTAATAGCAAAACCTGACAAAATGATCATTGTAATGTCTGATTACAACCCTTTCACACACAGGCAATAAAAAAAGGATTCATTTTAATAGAAAAGTTGCATATAGCACCTTTAAGTTTGATGTCATTGCATTGCTGTAGAATAGCAGGTTAGATAATCAAGATGATCACTTTTATTTGCAGATACAGCTGATTTACACATTATTTAAAAACAGTTTGTCCATTTCATTTTGTCAATTTCCTATATAATGCTTTGATAAAAATGATTTAATGCATTTAATTCTAATGGAAGTAATAAGTAGGGGTTCATCAAGAAATGTTTGCATGGCAATGTCTCAGATGCATTAGAGTTCCTGTAACTGTGCGTTATTGTGTTTGTGTGTTTGTTTGTGCTTTTGGATAAGGCCTCAGAGAATGACCTGTCAATCAATGTGCCTTCTGGCCCTCAACATGGTTGATGAGGGAAAGAGTAGCATATATGTCAGAGCAGAGGCCAAAAACGAGAGACACATGAGAGAGAGGGAAGGGGGCAGTCCTTTGGGAATGTGTTCACCCTGCAGGCTTTCTGCACAGGTTCTTCAACTGTGCTAATCAGGCTACCAAAAAAAAAAAAACACTTCCTAATTACAGTGACATTTCTGTGAGAAGCAGGGCAGAGACAAAGCCTGTAGAAAACACCAGGAAAAAAAACCCGCCTCGGTTACTAAGATAACCTCGGTTCCCTAAGATGAGGGAAATTGCTTAAGGCTTAGCTTATGCTATGGTAAAACTCCTTTTCTCAAGAATATTGAAGCAAACTTTTTAAAACGCAGTGCAGCTGCACAGCAGACACAGATGAGCGACTAGCGTGGTCATTGGCTGCGCTGCGGCAACTGCACGAACCTATGGTGAGGCGAACCAATCTGGCCGCTTCGCGCCCTGGTGCATCACAGCCTGCCAGAATGGGCGTGGCTTATAGCTATATAAGCACCCATTCAGCCTAGGTAATACAGGTTTAATCGACTGAAGCAATCCCCTGATCAAAGCACAGTAGCACAGCGGGTTATGCAATACTCTTTCCCTCAACTTAGGGAACCAAGGTTACATTAGTATCTGAGACGTTCCCTTACGATAGGTCTCTCGTATTGCATAAGTCAACCGCTCTTATCTCTAGACAGTTTATATGGAGGCGCCTCTCTGGACTTGACCCAAAGTCAGAAATGGGCCTGCCCTCGTATAGGGCCCCCCAACCTAAGTTGGAGGCGCCTGTCGAGATCACCTTACTCTTTGAGACCACACCCATACTCACGCCAGACTGATACCATTCGGCTGCTTTCCATACAACCGTGGCTCGCTCTGATTTGTAAATGGCCAGATCACCACATATGAGTCATTACACAGGGTTTTAGCCAGCGCTGGAGAGGACGCATGTACAGTAGACCTATCTGAAGTACTGATGATGCTGAGGCCATGAGGCCCAACATCCTCTGAAATCTCTTGAGAGGTGCGCTCTCATTTGTATTGAGTCTATCACTGTTCCCAGGAAAGAAATACTCTGGCTGGGAGACAGTGTGCTCTTGGAACCATTGATTCTGAGACCTAGGCATTCTAGATGGCTGAGGAGCCAGGATCTGTGAATCATCAATTGTGCCTCCAATTGGGCTATAACCAGCCAATCGTTGAGGTAGTTTAACACTTGCACTCCCCGCTGTCTGAGGGGGGTAAGCGCTGCATCCATGCACTTCGCAAATATACGAGGTGCTAGAGATAGGCCAAACGGTAGTACTGTGTACTGGTAAGCCTGCCCCTTGAAGGCGAATCTCAGGAATGGCCTGTGACGGAGCATTATCTGGATGTGAAAATAAGCATCCTTCAGATCCACTGAGTTTGCGCGAGGATTTGTTTGGTTGTCAGCATCCTGAACAGGCGCGACATAAGCGCTTTGTTCAGGTGTCTGAGGTCTAGCATGGGCCTGAGGCTGCCATCCTTCTTTGGAATGAGGAAGTAGCGGCTGTAAAAGCTTGACTCGCTTTGTGATAGAGGGACTGGCTTTACAGCCCCTTTTTCTATCAGTTTCAACACTTCGGTGCGAAGGACATGTCACTTCGCTTCTCACTGTCATCTTGACCACGGCTGTAAAGCGCGGAGGTCTGTGAGCAAACTGTTGCGAGTAGCCTCGTTGTATTATGTCCAACACCCAATCTGATATGGGATGGCCTCCCAGGCCATGGCCCACATAGCTTGGGGTTGAATGATGTTTGGGGGCGGGTCGCTTTGTGATAGGGACCCAGCTGCCCAGCTGCTTTGTGCTTGTAATACTGTGGAAACAGCACTTTCGTTCAGGGGTGCGCACTTTATAGTGGGCACACAACCTACATTCTTCACTGTCATATGTAGAGGTGCATACTTCATAGTGGGAACACAGCCTACATTTATTACATCTCCAGCGCTTGCTGGAGGGAAAACTGACACTATGGTTACAGTGTTTATGTGTAGAGGTGCATACTTCGTAGTGGGCACACAAACTACATTGCTTGATACTGTGTGAACAGTGCTTTTGTGTAGAGGTGCGTACTTTATAGTGGGCACAGGACCTACATGTGTTGCATCTCCAGCGTGAGCTGGAGGAAGAACAGATAGAAAAGTGCTCTTTTCGTGCTTTATTCGTGTCGCCGTAAAAACTGCCTTTGTTTGCAGGTGTGCATGTTTTATAACAGACCCATTTACTGCAATGTTGGTATTTCCAGCCGCCTGAAAAAAGGGGATTGGGAAATGTATGAGAGGCTGTTTGGAGATTTCCCCGGCCTCGGCGGGACTCAAACTCTCTCTCTTCCTTCCTTTGGCTAGGAAGGCTTACGAGGCTCGGGGTCCAACACAATCTTGGGTCGGGGTTCCCGTCTTTCTTGGAATTGCTTATGATTAACTGAGTGAGAGCGGTGACGGATTTGCTGGGCGGGGCCGAGAGACCGGAGGCGCTGATTTTACCTGCTGAGGAGGTGACGCCTTCTTGTTGCGGCTCGAAGCAGAGCTGAAACGTTTTGGGAGAAAGTGACGCATAGCCTGCGACGCTTTCTGGGCCTCCGTGTAGCGTTCCGCTAAACTCTTGACTGCTGGGCCGAACAGACTGGCGGTGGAGATAGGGGAGTCAAGGAAAGCTGCCCTATCTGCCTCCTCCATGTCCGTTAAATTCACCCATATGTGCCGTTCATGCACCGTCAGGTTCGCCATGGTCCTTCCGATAGCCTGGGTGGTTGATTTTGTGGCTTGCAGGGCCAGGTCTGTGGCGCTGCATAGGTCCCGGAAAGCTTCCGGTTCAGATCCAGACTCGTCCATTGAGAGGAGAAGTTTGGCCTGAAAAACCTGGAGGGTTGGTGTGGGAAGATATTCTTTGGCCTTCCTTCCTGTAGCGGTGGGCGGGCAGAGGTGCGCGGCCACCGCTTCCTCAAGGGTAAGAATCGCCTCGTAGCCTTTCTCCGCAGCGCCGTCTACAGTTGAGAGCGCTGAGGAGAAGGAAGGCTTTAGGTGAGCTGAGTGTGGAGCTTTCCACGACTTCGTCAGCTCGTTGTGCACTTCTGGAAAGAAGAGGGGGGGTCTCTGCTGAGGGGCCTGCTGGCACCCCTGCAGGAACCACTCGTCTAGCCTGCTGCACTGCCGCCTCGCCATAGGTTTGTGCAGTTGCCGCAGCGCAGCCGATGGCCGCACCAGTCACTCATCTGTGTCTGCTGTGCAGCTGCACTGCGTTTTAAAAGGTTTGCTACAATATTCTCGAGAAAATGAGTTTTCCCATAGCGTAAGCTAAGCCTTACGCAATACGAGAGACCTCTCGTAAAGGAACTTTACTTCACAATTTTTTTTAATGACAATTGTTTGATAGCCTCTTTTGCGGCTATTGATGCACTGAAATGAAAATTCTTAACCTAAACTAAATTTTCTGGCCGAAAGTTGATACCGAAAACTGAAAATCCTAATTTTAAAATAGCCTTTCTTTAAAACATTGGTGATCTTTATTAATTTTATAGAAAAAAGTGATTATACACAAAATGTATATTATATATACACTGCCATTCAAAAGTTTGGGGTCAGTAAAATGTTTTTTTTGTGTGTGTGGAAAAGTTTGCTTACTAAGACTCCAAAAATGTTATCAAAAATATTGTAAAAACAGTAATATTGCGAAATATATGATTCTATTTTTAAATGTAATTTATTCCTGTGACGCAAAGCTGAATTTTCAGCATCATTATTCCAATCTCCAAAATCACATGATTCTTCAGAAATCACTCTAGTTTTCTAATTTGGTGCTAAAGAAACTTTTTATTATTAAATTTTTATTATTATCAGTTTTGAAAAGAGTTTTGCTGCCATGATATTTTTTTCCAGAATCCTTTGATCAAAAGAAAGTTCAACTCAACCTTATGTCTCAGCTATAAAATGCAACCTTTTTTCTCTCAATATATAACCTATTAACAGCCAGTGTTTACATTTAAATCTCATTAAATCTGGATAATTTCAAGTGTACACTGCTTTTTCCTCCATGTTAATGATTCTTTTATTGAATGGTAATATTAATGTTAAAGTTTCCATTTCCTTCTTTCTTTAAAATAGAATTTTAAAACATTTCAGGTGGCTAATTTTTTTTTTTTTTTGCATCCCTAGTTAAAACAGTTGATGCTATGGATATACTTTAGACATATGACTGCCTCTCCTCAGTAAGACTGTTTCCAAAACCACAATTATAATCTTATGTCCATCTATAATTTCAAGTGGCCGTCTGTGCCACATTTTGCAGATCCGGTAAAGATCGCTCCCTTCTAACCTCAAAAGTCAATTCTGTGGTTTGCCAGTTAACAGACCAGAGAGCAATTCATTATCAGAAACAATTATCCTTCAGTCTCCTTGAGCGTTAAAGCTGTGATATGTGGTGTGTTTTAGAAATAGCTTATAAAGTAATAAATCTTAACAAACGCTGAGCTGCTAATGTGTTACATTACAATGGCTCATGTGGCCAAATGTTTCCTTGTAGATATACATCTTAAATTTATATTCTCTCTGTCTCTTTGTCATCTATGCCACCGAACCCTTTTGACTCTCTGTGAATCTCATACTATGTGTTTGTCTCTGTGTGTGCTGAGGTTTGGCAGTGGCTGATGTGGACATGCCCAGATCTGCATGTTCAAAATAAGAAGCATGTACAGACTTAAGCTGCAGCTGACAGATCCGTATCTCCATAGATAAGAGCCACCTCTCGACTCCTGAATATTGATTTGGTTCAATTCGCAAATTAACCATCCGTTTTAGAATGATTCTAAGGGACTGTATAATGCCAAATTGTGTCATTCATCAACTGATTTCAGTGTACTTATCACTCACCGGCCCCACATTATGCCCATTGTGTGAGCTTTGTCTGTGTAGAGCGGAGAATTAAACATTCTTAAACGTGCCAAAGCTGAAAGTGAGCCAGAGTTCATATCCAAAGCACACGTCAGTTTAGATGATCTCTCACTGTAGTTCACAAATGCCTTGCAGTGCTGAAAATTTGTCCTAATGCATTGCACTCAGATAAAAAGGGGAAAAGTACATGCATGAAAACTTGCTATTGGTTCATTAGTAGAACATGTGCAATATTTAGTAGTCCTTTCCCAGAATGGCCTGAGAGAACACAAAAAGTTTATTTAACAAGCTTAAAGTACACTGTACACACACTATTCCAGGAAGAAATATTGTGAAACATAATAAGCTGTGTTTATATTTTCATTTGGTAGATCCACAAATATTTTTCCATTACACAGTGGCATTTATTAGCTCCACAACAATATGTTTAACTGTGTGTGTGTTTCTGTTCCCAAATAGTAAGCTGACTATGCAGAATTTTAAGGCATCATGTATGTTCCTGATGTGACCTGTATTTTTTGCATAGAATGCAATTGAGTCAAGCTCAGTGAAAAATAAGTCTATCCAAGATGGCGGACACAGCACTATAAATTTAATAATGATTTAATACTGAAAAGTGCCAATAGGATTAGCTCAGTCTAATTACTAATTTACTCACTGTCATGTCATTTTAAACCATAAGACTTTGGTTAATCTTTGAAACACAAATCAAGATCTTTTCCATGAAACCTGAGAGGTTTCGGCCCATTGATCTGCAGAAAGACTTGGGTAGGTTTCGCCTTGTAATTTCACTATTTTCTCACCTTCTACTGTTATATGTAGTGTTTAAACATAACAGCCTGATAAAAATGTATGTGCTTTGTTTTTTGCATGATAATAAATTTGAAGTAAATTATTCTGCAGTCATCAAGCACATCAGCAAGCAATCCGACTTGTGAAATCATTATGTTTGATTGACATAGATAGGGTACCGCCTTTGAAAAGCAGTAGGCGTGGTTTAGTAATCGCTCTGGTGCGGTCAGCTTAGTAATATATGAGGTTTTATTTGAGTTAGAATATCTAGGTAGGCAGTTCAACAAGGTCTGGTAACAGAGCATTTGTGAGTGAGTGTGGGTTTCCAAATTTTTGTGCTTTATCCTGTTTCAGTGGCAAGGTTATAAGGATTTTTTCTTGTTCTAACGAAGATCTCCACCTACGCATACCCTAGTCTTTTGTGTTTTAATTGTATAATCACAGGGCAGGGAGAGTATAGCTTACTCAGTGTCAGCCATTTATAAACAGGAAGTCACAACCCCACCGTTATAACCCATCAACCCCTTCCTCCTAGTGATTGGCTCCGATTCCAATTCTCAGTGCCCTAACTTAGAAAATAGAAATAGAAAATTCTCCACATGACTTATGTGCTATATTCATAGACTTCTGAAGTCATATGCAACACACACTTGTTGATAAGTACATACATACTGAGTCAGATCTTTTAAGCATCTACAGTATTTGACACAGCACTGTTTATTTCAGTCACAAGCCCTCAGGGCTGAAAGGTGTGGTTCCTTTTTCTCATAAAGGCATTGAAGCGGCCCCTGAGTGGGGCCAGGGCTCCCACCTGGGCTGTGTGAAAAGGGAGGCCAGTGTAGTGAGATCATGGAAGCGTCTTGTGTTTCTTTAACAGCACAGTGTGTAGAGACTGAGTGTTAACTGATGTTTTAGCACCTATGTGACAGCACACACTGTTATTCCCAATATGCGTGCCCTCCTGGTGCTCTATTTGTAGAAGCGGCTGTTTCGATAAGCAAAAAACGTTTTCAGCTCATTTATGCTCTATCCACATCAGGGTTCCTGAAATCTCTTCCTATTTCTATGCAGGCGGTTGGATGCTAACCACATCACTTCAGTGCCTGAGGACAGTTTTGAGGGTCTACAGCAGCTCAGACACCTCTGGTTGGATGACAACAGCCTGACTGAGGTTCCCATTGGCCCCCTACAGCACCAGAGTAACCTGCAGGCCCTGACGTTGGCCCTTAACCGGATCACACACATCCCAGACAACGCCTTCGCCAACCTTTCCAGCCTGGTTGTATTGTGAGTAGTGCAATTTCGGCCACATACACTAGAGGAATTCATCCTGATTTTAACACTGAAAATTTTACCTTCCCCTGTTGCCTTTTACCACACATCAGTTAAATCCATCAATGCGCTACACTAACTGTAGTCCTAGACGGCTCGTAAAACACTCATACAAATACACTTGCACATGGTTAAGTACACACGCAGGTAAACAGCAGCGTGGATGGGCGAATTTTGAGAGAGAAAACGGGAAAGCAAAATGGACCCTTGTGTCTTGTAAAGTCAAACAGAGGCTATAGACCCTCTTTCTCTCTCTCTCTCTCTCTCTCTCTCTCTCTCTCTCTCCCTCTCCCTCTCCCTCACTTCTGGAAGCTTCTCTGTGGGTCTGATTTTCCAATTACATTCCAGCTGCTGGAAAATATTTGTCTTAGGAGTGGAGGCCAATTAATCCGTTAAGTAGACTGAACAAACACACAGACCTGTGTGGTGAAGTGCTCAGAAGAACTACTGAGGAGTTATCCGTTCAGAGAAAATGTTTGTGTTAATGTTCTGCTGAGAAGTGCATCTTTTTAATGACTGGAAAATCTGAGCAAAATAGACATCCCTTAGTCATCCCTAGTCATCTGAATGGTTATAAATGGATACATTAATACCTCTCAGGTTATATTTACTATAATCTATTGGCCCTCTTTTTAGTGCATATTATGGTCATTTTATCTCACAGAACTCACTGTATAACTAACCAAACACAATGTGGAAGTAAATTGTACAAATATAAATGCATAATATTCCTTTTTTAATGGAGGATCAAAAAAGTGCACAAGAAAATGTACATCTTAAAATTAGTGATGAGTGTTATATTGGGTACCTTCTTGATAATCAATGATATTAGTGTTTGGTTTAAAAAAAAAAAGTATTATGTTGGTGGACATTAGATATTTAATAGTACATGCTCATTTCCCTTATTTTTATATTAAGGTCACCTGCCGTCATATATTGCTCACAAAGTTAAACTTTAAAAACATTAACACTGTTAAATGTAATAATTAGAAACATTCAAAGTGAACAAAAAGTGAATTTTTGCCTAACATTTACAATAATGTGTTTTATTTTTGAGTACTTTATTTTTAATTCATTTACACAAAATATAACATTTTTATTTCTGACATTTATCATACCATCAAAATAATTATCAGCCTATTGGCATCATCTAGTAGAAACCCAACTTCAAATGATTGGGTGTAAATTAGTACATTAGTGTTGCTTCTAAAATCTTGTTTGTCCGTGTCATTCAGACATCTACACAATAATCGGATTCAGGAGATTGGAAAAAACTGCTTTAATGGGCTGGACAACTTGGAGACATTGTGAGTTCCCCTTCACTTAAACATGTAATCACACTTCCTGTCATTAAAGAGATTGTAATCTGCTAGAGTGGGTCTGTCATCAATAGCATCATACTACATATTTTTACAAGAGATCATATGTGGGCACAAGTGTAGTTACTTTGTGCGATGTTTAGTATATGTATCTGCTGCCCTCTTCTGCAAGACTCAGGGTTGCAGAGAATGTTGGGAGCTCTCTGGAAGGATGCCTCAGCTGACATTTATTTGAATACCACTATGCAGTGTAGTAGAGAACACACTAGAGCATGAAGTACTTCACTGGTATGTGAGCAGAGACAAAGGTTGAGTAATCCATTGAACCGAGATCCCTAACCTTAAGCCTGAAAAGTTACGTAATGTTTTTCATTTTGAATGAAAAGCATGTCATATATGACAAGTGTCAAAATAACATTTGGATTTGCAGAGGTTTATGCCTCTTTGACACTCAAAATGTGCCCGTTGTTTTTCTGAAGGTTTTAGAGAGTAAAATGCAATAGCTCATTTTAAAAAGATGCAGATGCAGTAAGTGTGCTGTCTTCTTCGCTTGAATTGAGCTGATCAGGATTTACAGTATACTGATAAAGGACAAAGGAGTCTTTTAAGACCTTCGGCTTTACTTTATTGCCTCTGTTCTCTCTCTCCTCTCCACTTACCACAGTTCGTTTAGCAAGCATCCACTGCGTCAGGGAGGAAGAGGCGAGGGGAAGGGGAAGGCAGATAGCCATCGCTGACTCGGCTTTATTTACTTATTCTGGCCATAATTAGGACAGGATGAGGACACGCCAACGTCCTGTGCCCCTGGGGAGGAGAGTGGGACACCAGACAGGGGCATTAGGGGGTAGAGAGGAAGTATCATGCCAGGTTGTATCGTGTGGCAGCTGAGATAAACAATAACACACTGAAGAAATCAGCAGACCAGCTGTCCTGACTGGCCTCTGTAAAAAGCAGAGTTGATTTCTCTAAACAGATATTTTGTTTTCTCCTCCTTTCAGATTGTTCCTTTTCTTTTGTTTGGCAAAAAATGATCTTCAGTTAGGACTGTCTTTAAACGTAGAGCTGAAACAGAGATTTTGGCCCATATTATACTGCTTTATTAAATGTACAGTATAAAGAGCAAAGAGTTTCCTCTATATTAGTGATGGTAGTGGTTTCGCTGAAGTGTTTCGTTCATACAAGGGAGGTTCTTCTAATATGAAAAACTTTCATCTGCCCTTTCTCCTTTTAGGGATCTAAACTTCAATAATCTGAAGACCTTCCCAGAGGCCATTCAGACACTGCCCAAGCTGAAAGAACTGTGCGTATCTCCAAACACACATTCAAACAATCATTTAAAGTCATTCTAATAGTTCCTCTCAGCCACTTGTTTTGAAGTTAGTTTTTGATATAGATTGGTTGGTGTACCAGATTAGAATGTTGTTAGAAAATGGGGATTTCTGAACATCTTTTTCAGAGAGGGAGAAATCGAATTGTTCTGAAGTTTCAGGTGCTTCTTTCAGCATTTTTTATGTAGGGGAGTGTGGGGCACAACGTAACACAGGGCTAGATGTAACACACTTGTTTTAAATATTTCCACACATGATGAAACTTGGTGTATTTACTAGTTGCCATATCAACACCATATAGAGAAAAAATTGCGCCAAAATTCCAAAATCTTTGTAAGATACCATTTATTTTACTTTGTAAGATATTTATTTAACCATAGCAAAATACATTTCTTACTTAAGTTAATTTTTCATCTCTATTTTTTGTGTTTATTTAAAATTAGACAAATCTGATATTATTTTAATCTCCAATCTGTTGTTTAACAGTTGATATAGTTATTTAATGCTTCGCTAACTAGCAGAAGACACTAGCAGGGTTTAAACCCCAGTTGTGCAGTTGGGGCATGTTGTAACACTGCGTTACAATGTGCCCCTATTAGAAATATGCTATTATATTCTATACTTTTATGAATTCTATTGAGAAAACATGAGAAACATGTAAATAAAGACTGAGAGTCAATGTTCAGAAATTATTAATTATTATTTTGTTTTGAATTATGCTGTATAGCTGCGTTTTCTGGTGTGTTTGTTGTCAAACTCAAAAATTAGTTTATTTTTAATTATTAAAAAATGTCATTATTTTATATGAAAAAGTTAATAATTGTATTTTATTAAGAACATATTTTGGTTTGACTTGTATATTTTTTTTATTAGATCAGATAGCATTTTAAGCTGTCATATGGTGATGTTACAATGTGCCCCTCACATGTTACAATGTACCCACCTATGGGGCTAGTTGTCACATTTCACTTCCATTCTTTAGGGGTAAATCAAGAAAAAAGTATACACTGTAATAATAAAACAAAACCACATAATTGTACTAGACATGTGGGAAATTAATGTGGGGAAAAAAAATACTCTAAACCTTAAGTAAATTTACACAAACTGAGAAAGTCAAAAAGTGTTACGTTGTGCCCCGCTCTCCCCTATGTGTGTGTATATATAAACATTGGGAGGCCTTTTTAAAATCAAGGATTAGTAGAATAGTTTAATAATGCATTCAAAATCAAGGGTCCCAAACAGGTGTAGGTTTGTTAACCTCATCACCATTGTGTTTAGCAATCCAGAGAGCTTTAAAAAAAATTCCTTGTGTCAAGCTGCCATCTAGTGTTAAGAATTATAATTCCTTCATAATATTGAGCTGTGATCAGTGATGTAGCCTAGCAGTTACGAATCCTGAGGGAGAATGTCTCAGAGTGCTCATCTCACAGAGCTTCTTAAAGATTTTTAGCCTAATGATTTAAATTTTTCCCTATTTGCCAGTGGATTTCATAGCAACAGCATCGCATCCATCCCTGAGGGAGCCTTCAGTAGGAATCCCCTGCTACGCACAATGTAAGCAAACGCTGATCCCACTGTCATGGAACACACACATACCGTCTCATTGAAATATTGTTGTGATAAATTTTTTTTGGCTATAAACATCCATTATGTCTTCAGACATCTTTTTGACAACCCTCTCTCCTTCGTGGGAACTACTGCTTTCCAGAACCTGTCAGACCTGCACTCTCTGTAAGCAAAATCATTATTCAATCATTGTTCTGGAACTGAATTAATGACACTCACAACTAACATATTAGTGTGTAACTGGCAGGTGTCCGTTTAAACGACTGACCTACATACTAAAGTGTTTACTTGCTATTATATGTTTCTTTCTATCTACTTTATAGAAATCATTCACCCAAAAAATGTAAATGTGGTTGTTCCAAACCAGTATAATACTTTCTATCTTCCATGAAACCAAAAAGTTGATGTTTAGGAGTTGCTGTTTTCCGTAATGCACTTTTCTATATAATGGCCTATATGTGATACTTTAATAATGTTTTTTTTTTTCTTAAATTTTGGAGCTTGAATAGAATAAAGCTTTTCTAACTAATTGATGATCACAGAGTTTTAATTTCTTGAATTTGTTATATATTTCAGAATGCTGCGCGGTGCGAGTATGATGCAGGATTTCCCCAGCCTGACTGGAACAATAAATCTAGAAAGCCTGTGAGTTTATTTTTACACTGGATAAACATATGCAAAGAACAGTGTCAACTAAAATAAAATCAACTGCAAAACATTTGTGTAATGTTTCCTAATATGGAAATGTCATACAGCACAGACTGAAATTGCAATAAATTACAAAAATTATTAAATGAAAAGTCTACTTGTCTATCAGTTAAAACTACAGTATAAATTAATCAAAAACACAATTCACAGTTAATGTATCTTGTGTTGTTCAGGACTTTAACAGGAACTAAAATCAAAAGGATCCCAGCAGACCTGTGTGAGGATCTGACTGTGCTCCGAACACTGTAAGTCACACACGATGCATGAGCACGGTTCATAATTCAGTGCCACTCATACTGCTGACACAACAGCATAACACATCAAAGACACACACAAGGATATTAGCACTAAATGACACTTTGTAACCATAAACTAATATGCTACCGCACACATAAGCATGTTTTAAGCAGTGACATACCACTCATAACAGTTTGTAACACGTGTCAGTCAGATGTCCATGAGCGCCCAGTGATGTGCCAGTTACAGCCTTGAGCGCTCAGTAATTAATAATCAGTCACAGGCCCCTTTACACGCAAAGGTTAGCCGTCACTCAAAACACTCACACACGGTCATGGAAAAACCTTCAAGCCGGTGCTGTCATTTAAGATACTAACATATGCTCAGCATGTCAGTCATAACATACACTCCCCTCAAATACACACAGACACACTCCATCGCACACAAGCGAAGTGTGCATCAGTCAAGCGTCATCCACTTCACAGGCGCGTACGCAGTGGCCTGTCAGAGCCACAGCTGCAGGGGGATATTTTAAAGTGATGTCTAATGACCTCCCGAAGGAGAGCGAACCAGAGGCAGGCCTGCTCCCAACCCGACTGCTGTAACACATCACACATCCTTTAGTTCCTGTCTAAACTTCATCAAAACATTTCCATTCCTCACAAGCTCAGTGTCTCAACATTTGTGTGTATGTTCTGACAGAGATCTTTCCTATAATGACATTGGAGACCTGCCGTCCTTTCAGGGCTGTGTTAGACTGCAGGACATGTAAGTTCCGTAATTGTGCCACGTTTTTCTACTGTTTAGACAATGTTCAGTACTGACATTTGAATCATGTTTATGAATAGGCTTTTTTTAATTATGTGTCCTGCAGAAGTCTACAGCACAACCAAATCCAGCAGATAGACAGAGGAACTTTCCAGGGGATGAATAGCCTTAGAGTGCTGTAAGTAATAACAATTACTGTGCCATAAATGTGTGTATATGCAAATGTTAATGTATAATCAGCAGGTCATTCGCACAAAACAATCCCAGAGAGGGTGATCACTCTTGTATTAGATGATCCTACATTATTATACATATTACACGGCTACCTACCACATAAATAAATAAATGGACATGAAATATTGATTTGAATTCATTGGAAGATTTCATTATGTGAGAAGAAAGAGACTGGAGTGATACAACAGAGAAACCTGAAACTAGCACAGTTATATAGTAACGTTTTTGCAGTTTGTCAATTATGCAATTAAGCACTCATTACATAATAATGTTTGGCCACAAAATAATGAAATTAACCAGTCCGAATAAAGTATTCAATAGAGTCTTATTAATAATAATTACTGTAAATGGTCTAATAAACTATATTAATTGAAGAATTGTTTGTGATGATGATGATAATTATTATTAGGGATGTACCGTTACCACTTTTTCATAACTAGTCTGATACCGACGTAAAAGAGAATTGAATGCATTATTCAAGGCTTTCTGGGCACGCTTCAGATGTTTGCGCACAGTAAACTTCTTGTCCTGTAATAATGTAAGGAACCACTCGTTATATATAAATCACTTAACAGTTCAAGTTTTTACTCGCATATATGATTTCGTTTTAATCCAAATGACATGTGTGCTGAGTGAACGGTCAGTAATCAAGAGCATGCAACAGAAGTGCGCGTTCTCTGTTAACCGCCAGTTAACGTTTGTAAAATGTGCCTTGTTTTTAGGGGTTCAGGTGCATAGCGCTGAAACCCTATTGTAATTAGTACATTTTCCTAGGATCAGCATTCTCTCCTAAAAGTGATTGGGCAAACCAAAACGTAAGTCTTAGAGACTTGAAACTTGAAACACCATCTACAACGTCCCCAAGGCTTGCCCCGATCGGCCTGACTGCGCTATAGCAGTGAAAAGTACGAAGTCGCTCATAACTCCTAAACCGTTAAGCGTAGTGTCTTACGTCGTTGGAATCCTTGGCTAGAGGCGGAAAAAATGCATGACTCGAATTCAGTCTTCACCCTGGCCAAATTTTCAGGAAGGCTATTTTGTTTTTTTGGTTTTAAACCTACTTTTCCGAACTAGTCTTAGGGTTTTAGCCCAATCGGAACCAAACCAGTGCAGCAATCGAATCGTTTGTTAAATATGGGAGATTTCTTCAAAAAATAACTTTGTCTAATTAGTCCTAGGTTTTTGGCTCAACCAAAAAGGAGATCGGCCCATAGTGGGGCAATAACTGTTAAAAAAGGTGTAAAAATGCTGCATTTATATGGCAAATCCCATGAAATGGCTGAAATGGCCCTCTTTCTGCCTGATTTGCGTAGAACTTTACAAAATTGGGTATGCACATGTGTCACTGGATTCTATGCCATAGATGGCACTTTAACTGTTATAAAGGTGAAAAACACTATATATTTCCTATGCGTATATTCCTATTCCTAACTGAAACATTGTTTGTCTGCTATATGTAGAACTAGGTGAGCATATGTGCCTTTGATTCTAAAGAAGCATGCAAACTTTTACAGAGATCGGGCCATAAGTAGAGCTATAACTGTTAAAAAGCTTTAAAAACCATATATTTCCTATGGTAAATTGCCTGTATAGGCTGTAAATAGCCTTTTCCTTCTATGATTTAAGTGGTTACATGCTTGCTAAATAAAACATAATATCTTTTTACGCATGTGCTTAAACGCTTGAACCCCGATAATTGCTGCTTGCAGCTATATTACTTTATTTGCTATTGACCTAAGTGACCAAACTACAAACTTTCCTGTGAAAAAGGGATGCTATTGACAAGTTGTGGTATATATTTTATAGTTGTTTTACAAAAGCAATAAGTTACGAGAGACCATACATTACAATCATTTTTACCATGGTTAATAGAGCTTTAAGGCACACCTAGCAACACGAGTGTAAAATTACCAGCTTATGAATTTATTTCAATCAAGTGAATAGCAGTTCACTAATCACATCTCCTCACAGTGAATTCGCACAAGGCCAGATTCATGAAATCTGAATCTTTACCCAGAGCCATCTGTATATGCTTAGCTTGTGTATCTGTTTGTTTTCTCACTGCTCTACAGAGACCTGAGCAGAAACCAGATCAAGTTCATCCACAGAGATGCTTTCCTTTCTCTCAGCGCTCTCACCAACCTGTGAGTGTTTAGTCAGTGTATGCTCTCATAATTATTCACATTCATTGTATTTCAGTGGGAAAACTGCTGGGAAATTGAAAATATAATTGTCATGATTTAATGTATCATATATTGTTCTTTAACTAAATAATGTTGCTTTAGAGTGTGTGTGTGTGTGTGTGTGTGTGTGTGTGTGTGTGTACATGAATATAATTGCCATTTTTCCATAATGCCATTAGGGATCTCAGTCTGAACTCCCTAGCCAGTGTTCCTACCGCAGGACTGAGTGCACTGAACCAGCTTAAACTGACTGGAAATGTGGAACTGAGGAACGGTCTAATGTCTAAAAGTCTGCCTAAACTCAGGTAGAGCTCTTCACAGCCTTATTCATGAGCCTGTGACTGATTACAGGTCATTAAGGTTGCTCCTGTGTCCCAGTTCAGTTTATATGAATAATGACGTGACATCCTTACCTTCACCCGTTCTCTGTAATCACACTCGGAGTGTACTCAAGAAATCAGAGACCTTGAGCCTTTCTTTGATCAAAACCCAGATAATTAAGTAACTCTTCATGTCTTCCTAAACAGTTTCTCTCTCTCTCTCTCTCTCTCTCTCTCTCTCTCTCTCTCTCTCTCTCTCTCTCTCTCTCTCTCTCTCTCTCTATTTCTCTCTCTCCCTCCCTCTCCATCTCTGTCTTTGTCCCCAAAGGTCCATTACGGTTCCCTATGCCTACCAGTGTTGTGCTTTTGTGACATGTGACAGTGCAGTTAACCCAGCTGAGGATGACGAGCAGAGAAATGCATTTGGTATGACTTTTTGGCATATAGTATAATGCTGTTAAGCTCAGCAGCTTCTGGTGTATGTGATTGAATGAGGTGGTCTGGCTGTGTTTATGTGTGGTATTATGTTTTTTTCATAGTTGACATGCTTATAAATGTATTTGTAAGGTGGTGAGGAGGAGATGGAAAGGATTCCTCTAGTCATGCACTGCTCACCCTCACCGGGTAAATACAAAGAAGTCTCTTTTTCTCTCTTTTTGCTACAGCCAGAGAACTCTTAGTAATCTAATGTTACAAGATACTCACAGAAAAAAAGCTGTTTAAATTATTATTATTTTTTAATAAAAAATAATTTCTGTGCATCCCTATTATGTACTGTACACTAACGTTCAAAAGTAGAAATAATATTTCACAATATTAAATAATTTTACTGTATTTTAGATCAAATAAATGCTGGATCTTTAATCTCTTTTTTAACATAAATTATTGAGTTAGCCTCTTATGCACTATTATGCATTTCCATCTTTCAGGGGCATTTAAACCTTGTGAACACTTGTTGGGAAGCTGGATGATCCGATTGACCGTGTGGTTCATCTGCCTGGTGGCACTCCTCTTCAACTGCCTGGTGCTTGCAGCCACCTTCTCACCACGCACCTCTCCTCTCTCCCCGTCCCGACTCCTGGTGGCTCTTCTGGCCTCCGCTAACCTGCTGACAGGGTTCTACGTGGCAGCACTGACACTCCTGGACGCTGTCACCTGGGGCTCGTTTGCAGAGTATGGCGTGTGGTGGGAAACGGGTGCTGGATGTCAGGTGGTGGGCTTCCTCGCTGTGTTTTCCTCTGAGTGGGCTGTCCTGCTGCTGGCGTTAGCTGCGGTGGAGCGTTGCTTTGCTGTGAGGGCTCTGATGGGGAAGGCGGGAGCTCTGAGGTCCAGTAGCGAAAGGAGGGAGCGACGAAGAAGGTTTGGTATCGCTGCACTCCTGTTGGGATTGTTATCTATCGCGGCGGCCTGCCTCAGTCTGTATCATGAATCAGCCATGGGCTCTCCTCTCTGCCTGCCCTTCTCTGGAGGTCCCGGACCAGGTCTGGGGTTCACAGTGGCCCTGGTGCTATTGAACACACTAGCGTACCTGCTGAGCGCGGTTGTTTATATGCGGTTATATTGCAGACTGGGTCGTGCCCAGTTGGCTGACCCCGAGCAGGCCGGGTCTGTGAGGCATATTGCCTGGCTCATCTTCACCAACTGCATCTTCTTCTGTCCTGTGGCAGCTTTCTCATTCGCTCCCCTGCTGGCCGGGACCAGTAATGCAGTGGGTGGACCGGAGATGGCCAAATCCGTGACGCTCATATTCTTTCCCCTCTCTGCCTGCTTGAACCCTGTGCTGTATGTCTGCTTCAGTCCCTCCTTCAGATATGACTGGCTTCGGCTAAGAGGACGGGGGAGGGCCGGAGGTTGCGGCGGGCTGGTTGGTAAAGCGGTCACTAAAGGGACGGTAGCTGGAGGCTCGGCGCTATCTGACGACAGCGAAGGCTTGTCTAGCGATTGCGGAATGTACACAAAGTTGCACAGCAACACTCTGGGAATGTGCGAACACTGTGACGCCGCCCTCCACATCAGGACATCTTCCTCTTCTGCTTCCTCCTCTTCCTCAGCCTGCAGACATTTAGTGAAGTCCCACAGCTGCCCTGCCCTGATGGCGAACGCATCTCAATGCCTGAGCTCAGAGGGGTACTGGCCCGACACTGGGACGCTTTCCGCCCAGTCAGAATATGGAGACGAGGGCGATTCGTTTGTGTCAGACAGTTCAGAGCAGGTTCAGGCTTGCGGCCGAGCTTGTTTCTGTCAGAGCCGCGGCCTCCCTTTAGTACACTACTCTTATAACGTCCCCCGCATGACAGACTGAGCTCACACCCCCGAGCACTCACACACTCACTTCATCACAGAGTCCTCCAGGGTGTGCAGTGTCCCTGCTCCGCAAGGACAGAGAACAGGGAGGGGCTGGACACATGGCTGCAGAGCCATTGAGACAAACAGACCGGAAGCACTTTTTACACTTGTGTGCGTGTGTGTGTGTGTGTGTTTGAGTGAATATAGACCAAATCCATGAAAAGGGAATCTGACAATACAGAAAGACTCTCCGAGCCAAATGTTGTCAGCAAACAACATGTCTTGTTTTCTGTTTCCTGTCCCCCTCAGCCAAATTCAGTTGCATTGGCACCCAGGGGTGATTGACAGAAGGATGGACACAGTAATCTTATCTCCCAGTGCCTGCCTTTCAGGTTGCAAGAGTAGAACTTGTCTGTTTATTTTCTTGGGGCATTTTTAAAAGAGAAAAATTTATTTTCCCTTTTATTCTTTCAAACGTTTGTCCTTTCGATTTAAAGCAGGGATATATGTGCCATTGTTGATTGTCTTTTGTCTTATTCCTTTTTGTCATCATAAAGCCTGACTGTCTATGTAGCAAAGTTCCTCCTTATACTGGAGTTCCAGTTTGCCGATGAGAATGTAATGTTCATGCTGTCTTGTGTTCATGCCCTCTCATTTCTGAGTAAGTTCAAGTTGGCCGTTATGTTGAAAAGCATTCATTCCTTGCCTGTTTTTTTCTGAACGTGATCCTAAAATCACAGTCCTCTCCTTCAGCTAAAAAAAGTGATCCAGTCATGCCAGTACTCTATTAACTGTTTATGAAAAGTAATCATATTTAATTTATGTTATACAATGACCTTTGGATGTCTTGACCAGAGTGCTTCCTTAATCACTAGTAAGTTTCTAATAATTTATTTTAAAACATGGAAATGCTTTGATGAATGAATGGCAAACTACACTTTTTTTTATTCTGCTATTAAGTCACTAGATCATTCTGATATGTATTTTGTACACTGGTAGTGAAAAAAATGGGTTTCATGTTAGTCATGTTATGGTTGATAAACTATAAACATATATGAATATTATACTATTGTGTCTAAAAATAATTTAAAAATAAAACTCTAAAAGTGAAAATAATTTTTTAACTGAATTTAAGCATCACGACATACAGTATAACATGAAAAGTTTAAGATTTTCTTAAGATTACATTTTTAATTGAGAATTTGATTACTGCAAAC
Organism: Semotilus atromaculatus; assembly: GCA_031834385.1. Taxonomy (NCBI): domain Eukaryota; kingdom Metazoa; phylum Chordata; class Actinopteri; order Cypriniformes; family Leuciscidae; genus Semotilus; species Semotilus atromaculatus. The sequence goes on along the minus strand of JAULUF010000009.1, from coordinate 20,374,770 downwards.
AATCTAAATGTAAAAATATGAAAAATGAGCATGCAAAATAAAATGTTGAAAAATCTTATAAATCTTATAAATCAAAACTGTTATAAATGAAAATATCTTGATCTTGAATATTGTGCATCCCTACACAAGAGCTGATGTTACATGCTTTGTACCAAGGTCTTTAATATTCATAGCCTGTGAAAACCCTTTTTTCCTCTACACTAAACATCCATACAGTAGCATTCGTGTGATCATCTGTATAATATATTGACGTTGATGTTGCCATTAAGCTATGTCATATGGGATGGACAAGGGGACCAAAGTATGTCTTTGTGTTCAGTAATATAGAACATTTCATCATCATGATTCTACTTGTATACCTTTGTCCATGTATGTTCAGGAATTCAAGTGAAAGGAAATGTGTGTTTGTTTGCCTTAGATGCCAAATGTCAACACCTTCCTTTGGTCTTCTAATATTTTTGCAAAGTGAATGCCATTTTGTCAGTCATATAAGCTCTGGCATCAACTGACAAGCCTTGCAGGTCGTAGCTACTAGAATTGACAGAATTACAAAGCGTGTGTGTGTGTGTGTGTGTGTGTGTGTGTGTGTGTGTGTGTGTGTGAGTGTGAGAGAGAGAGAGAGAGAGAGAGAGAGAGAGAGAGGTTTAGAGATGTCAGTATGTTGTAAATTATTTTTGTAGGACACATCTAATCAAAAATGGGATGCATTGTCTAACTGTGGAAGCTACCTCTTCAACCGTAGTGGCTACCAGTAGTGAGTAGTACATGTGGTTATGTTTTCATGTTTATTTTGTTGGTATGATTGCTTGCGCTGTAAATACATCTAGTTGTATGTTCTCACTGAATGAGTCATGCGTTAGTTTGTACTGGGAGAAAATGGCATACTGTATACAGACATTTGTAAACCAAACTATATAAACTGATTCGCTTTAAAGATGGGAGTGTTCGTCCTTTGTTATTAAGTTCCTCTCTTGATAGTTTAGTCCTCTTTTAGTTGATGAGTTGCATGTGTTGTGTCATGCCCTTTTTATTCCGAGCTGAAATCCAAGGTCCTGACACTGCTCATTTAAATAGCAGTAGTCTCATTGATAGATTTAAATTTGTATGCAGTACTATGGCTGTCGTCCTAAATTGGCTCTTTATAATACTGTCATATAATATAATATAGTTTAATCATATAATACTGTAGATTTCGTGCATTAATTATCCTTTCACCTGTCATGGCATTTAAATACCTTACAAAATTAGTTATTCAATTAATGGAGCATGTTTTTTAAAAAGAGGAGAGTGTCTACAAAACAATCGTCTGTTAAGCCCATGGGAATTGTATGTTCCCTAAAAGAAAAAGAAAACATCATTCACAGCCGGGTGCTGTGGAAAACGGCTCCGCCAATCAAGCAGCCGGGTCGGGGATTGTGGAACCACCAGACACTACCAGAAGGGATAGGGAGGGGTTCTTAATAAAGGGAATAGTCAATTATTATTTTTTTCTGCTTCTAATTTTCGTCTTATCAGACTCCCGATGCTTAACTGGAGGGGCGGAATAAGAACATTTGAAGTAGACCCCCTGGAGCTCATCGTCGAGTTGCTAAAACATCTCAGTGGGAATCTTTCCTTAAGCTGCCCGTAATTGTACCAAGCGCTAAGCGTGAATGCTTTCTGCAATATTACAGCCACGCTGGTTAACGGTTTTAAACTGCCATCTTACGTAGCCTACTTTTAATACAGATATTTGCACACTAAACGTCCATGATTGAAGATTCTGATCTTACCTGACTTACCGTCTACGGTTTGGTGTTTGAGATCTATAGTTTTCTTTGCAGACCCCTCACTGCATGTGTTGAATGAATAGTTTTGATTAGGCAGGGGTGAAAAGAAGTAGCCTGCCAGGATTTGTTATTACCTTAATGTTCCTGGTGATAGACTAAAACCATCCAGGCTGAGAAAAAGACTCATGACTAATATCACCGTCAGTACGAAATATACGGCTTGTAACAGGCAATTCAACATGTAATTAGTGATTCTGACAGGAGGGAGGCCTCATATGCTCCAGTTCTCACCAGTCCAGCTGATGGTTGTGGCTTGTAGGCGCCTCTAGATGGCAGTGCTGTTCAGCTGGTTTAAAGAGTAACGCTTTCTTATTTTCTGTGCTGCTTCTTCAGCTTTACATTAAACGGGAGATTTTCCCCAGTCGCTGAGCCTCTGATCTTTCCAAATGTCCTCCTGTAACCTTTACACAAATGTACACTGCATATGGACCTGCTTAGCCACTACTAGCAGAGAAACCACCTACTAGAGGTAGGATAATAAATTAAGCGCCCACTTACGTATTAAGAGGTTAAGGTTAGGCCTAATAAAAATTTGCATAAATTTAAAAACTCAGAATGTCTTTACATTTCTGTATAGGCCACACTCCAAGATCGAGTAGCCTACTTCAAGAGTAATAATGCAGCCTAAATATGATCCAGATTTATCGCATGTATTTTTGGTATTTATTTTACTATTTCCAATATCTGGTAGGCTGCTGCTATCAATCTACCATACAAAGATGTAGCCCTATGACATTGCCATTTTATAAAGTATTTAGTCTCCAAGAGAGTTGCTATGGTGATACAGTGAACTGGAAAAGCTAATAGCTTTAGGCTACCTGATTTTTTAATATTTTTTTATCCATTTTTAATTTACATAGGCCTGTTTAAAAATTACAGTAGCTACTTTGCTGTACTCAATTATTTAGTGTTAGTACTCATTTGAGTGAGATTATAATGCAAAATAGGTAGCCTATCTCCGATGTGGTCTGCGACAGATATTTCCATAAATGATTTTTAAATGTCACATAAAACTCTACCATCTTGCCATTAAGGATGCGTACGATCAATCTAGTAGTCTACTCCGATGTGACAGCGACGATCAGTCATGAAAACGATGATCGCCGTGACTAAATATATATAGGCTATATTTAGTACATACAGTGCTCGAATTGAGGGGGGGCTGGGGGGATCCGGGACCCCCCATAAGGTATTAGGGACCCCCCATAATAAGTAAAAAATAGACTTGGGGGGGTCCCTGATATTTTTATTTTAGTAAAAAAAAATAGCACCATAACACGGCGTCCAAAGCGAATTTTTGTCCCCCCAAAGTCTTATTTGACCGGTGAGTAGTAAGACTACGAACTGCTGCGCATGTTTAATTCAGTTATGAATTACGAGCAGAGAGAGAGAGAGAGCCCCGGTCGCGCGCGCGCACTCTTTCTCTTCGGAGCCAGGCGAAAGAAAACAAGGCTTCACCGTCTCTTAAGCGCTGTCTTGCTCTCTCTCCCTCGCACATATTAATCAAAATAAATCGACACGGCGGTAAGTTCGGAAGAGTAAAGTTTCATGTAGAGCATTCGGAGATTGTTTTTTCCTGAATTACCGTGTGAATTGTGATAAAATACCTTATCTTCTCTGAAAAGCGTTCTGCACATTCAACTGACATAAACCACACTTTGAAGAAAAGAAAAAAAACTATCCAGTGATGAAATGTTTTCTGTGATGACACAAATCTTGTGGGATGTCCTAACCGCCGGGATAATCACACAACGCGCACACGTCCGATAATGATGACTCCTTTGAACCGATACGTTTAAACCGATATGTTTTAATAGAAACTTTTGTAGCATTGTACACTAGCATTAAAGCTTGCGGTTAGTAAGAATTTATTTTTTAAAAAATGTTGGGAAAGAAATTAATACTTTTATTCAGTAAGGTTGCATAAAATTTATCAAAAGTGACAGTAAATACATTTATAATGTAACAAAATATTCTATTTCAAATAAATGCTGTTCTTTTGAACTTTCTATTCATCAAAGAATCCTGAAAAATAACATGTATGACGGTTTCCACACAAATATGAACTGTTTCCAACATTGATGATAATCATAATGTTTGCTGATCATCAAATCATTAAACTAGTAGAATGATTTCTGAAGGATGATGTGACACTGAAGACTATGATGTAAGTAATGATAGGCTACTGTAAATTCAGCTTTGATCACAGGAATTATTTGTTTTAAAATACATTAAAATAGAAAATTTTAAATTGTAATAATATTTCACAATATTACTGTTTTTACTGTATTTTTTATCAAACAAATGCAGCCTTGGTTAGCATAAAAGACTTAAAATCTTACCGACCCCAAACATTTAACAGTAGGCCTAGTGTATATGAGAGAAAAAAAATCACAGGAATAAATTACATTTTACTATATATTCACATAGAAAACAGTCTATGTGATATATATACTGTATATATATTTAATTCTTTATCAACAATTTTATATATATATTATTTTTTATAAATTGTATATTGCGAGACTAAACAATCAAATTTAAACTTGGTTTCAGACTTGATTTAGACTTGATTCAATTCGAGCACTGTTTATATAGAGCTGGTAAGTCCCGCCCATCCGTAAAACTCCAAGTGGACCTCTAGGTTGAAAAAGCGTCAATGCAAGTGAATGAGAGAAAATAATTTGAATTGTGCCATGAATGTGAACATATGTTGTCTGTGAATTTTTTATATAATTTCTCATGTAACAGTGAGAAATTATGTAACAGTATATTGTATGATTCTTTGGCTAGCAGTTGTGGAATAGACATAACGAGAAAGACTACACGTCGCATATGTGACGTCACCGCATAACACATTTCCCTCCACAAATCACGGTGCGATAATCTAAGGAATTAGATCGAGATGCCTGTGTGTTTTGTACCCAAATGAAGGCGGTGAAGTGCACCAAAGACACAGGCATGTAGCGGGATCAGTGTGCTAGTGGTGGTGACGTATATCAAACGCATCGAAAGCAGCGAAGAGTTGTAGTCCACAAAGTGCTCTCACACAAAGTCTAACCGTATGAAAATTCTACCCGCTAAATTGTAGCATTCTTTACACGAAAAATGATATAAAAAATTCACAGACAACATATGTTCACATTCATTGCAAAATTCAAACGGGAATAGAAAATATTTATTTTCTCTCATTCACTTGCATTGACGATTTTTCAACCTAGAGGTCCAGCGGGGTTAGCGGAAGGGGCGGGACTTACCAGCTCTCTCTATATATATTTTCTGATTGGTTACTGCGGCATTTAGGGCGGTACCAGAGGTCTGATTGGTTAACATAAGGACAACATGCTGTCTAGACCTGCGAAATAAAGTGAAACTATGGATTTGAAAGCGTGCAATGATGATTTTTGATCATGAAACTAGTGCAAGACGTGCAGTGCCAATCTACTATATTCCTAACATTATAATGAGAACAACATTTTAATAGTTGTAAATTATTTATGCTTTAGTCGCCCGTGTTTCAGCATTGTTAGGGGAAAGAGCGCATCCACAAAGTAGGCTATGGGAGTTACACATTCAGACAAACATCAAGTCCACGTGAGCATTAGCGTCCTTTTCTGCAGATGTTAGTTGCAATGTTACTTTTATGTTGGCTTTAGGCTATCTGATTAATCTCATATATGATGCGTTTATTATTGATGATAGCAGTGTTATTTTTCTAGTCATGTTTTCATTATAATAGACATATTTTATGACTTTTTTTTTTCGTATACATGTTTTAATTAAAGTCTTTTGTTTTTATTATCTCCGTGCCAGAAACTAAATGAAAAATGTACAAACATGCCCTATTGCCACGTAGGCCTACACTGGAAAGCTTGAATCATTAAGAAAGTATGGAGAAAGGCCCAAGCAGAGCCGTCAGTGCTGCAATTTAGTGAGCTAGAAATCTCCAAGTCTTTAAATTATGCTTTCTTCACCATGTGCAGAATTTTACAAGGTTTCATTAAACAGAGTCATTAGCACATAAAAGTCATTCAGAGCACAGTACCAACTGAGCAGCTGAGCCACAAATCTCTCCTAGTGCAGATTCTAGATAAAGGACAAACTGGAGGGAGTGTCGCTGGACCCGAACCATAGAAAAGAGAATATTGCTAAAAGAAAAGGAAAATCTTTTGGCAATCAGAATGTTGATTCTTTCTGGCATGAAATGAATAAGCAAAGGGTATGAGTGTAGCTGTCCATCTGGACCTGGAAGAGACAACGTACTGAGTTTGTTAAGAAACTTAAGCTGTTATAAACCCCCCTCAGTCTGTCGGCTACAAATTCAGTCAGCTGAATGTTTGACTCACTGAGGTCTCTGCATCTGACGACACACACACACACACACACAAGGAAGTATATTTGGTGGAAGTAGTTCCACCAAATATACGCCAAATATAGTTCCCCGTTACTTTCCACCCCACCTTTAACCCACTAACACTATGCAAATGTAATATTATAATAAATTTTATTTTAGTATTGTTTATATCCTATTTTTGTTTTTATTAATATTGTGAATTAGCTTTTATATTTTCATTTTAGTTTTAGTCAGTTTATTATGTGCTTTTGTCATGTTCAATTATTCTTTTTTTTAAATTTAGCTTTAATACTGCACGTTTATTTCAGATTTAGTCAGTTTAGGCCTAATTATTTTATTTCAGTTCTAATTTTCATTTCAGTTTTTTAAATTTACATGTTATTTTATTTCAGCATTATTTCAATTAACAAATATTATTTTTAATCATTTTAGTCTTTCTGTTTAAAGATAACAGTACTGAAAATAATCCTTAAGAATTAGTCATGTCATCACCTTACTCTAAAGTAGACAAACAAACGCATTAAAGACAATTAAACTTTCTAAAAATTTTAATTTCTCATAATCTGATTTTCAAACTATGCCATGTACCAATAAATTAAGAGGCCAATCTGTTTGGCTATATTAAATATTTTTTTAAATAACCGTTTACTCAATGACTAGTCAAATATGCTGCATAAGCAGTTAGACAAATGCCTGTCTAGTGGATGTTGACATGTTTAAAATAATTCAGAGCTGAAATTAGTTTAAAGGAAAATCTCCACCAACAAGGTCAATACATAACCACACCAATATAACATATGATTGTTTGCTTAATGGAGCCAAGTGTGTTTACTTAGTTTAGAATAAATACAGTCAGACAGCATGTAAACGGAAAGTTAGTTCCAGTTGATTTTTAACGTCACCCCTATAACAATAAAAAGTTGGTATGATTTCTATCCACTCAAGAGGCTGCTAATAGCACAGTTCCTCTCCCCATGGCCTTGTCTGTGGTATCTCTGACAACACGCTCTGCTCATATCAGTAGACATTATTTGATAAAGGGAGCAAAGGGCACGAATGTGCTGAGGGATTAGCGTTCGCTAACATTACAAGGTAATTCACAGTGGCACATCTGCCATCTTGATTGTTTGTACAGAAAGCACATACCTAATCACACTGAGTTGCCCGTTTTCATCTCCCCCTGGCTTTCCTCTCTCAACGGCTGAAGGTGATCACCGCCTCATTGGGGAACGGCTTCAGCTTAGCCACATCCTGATTATATGCAAGCTTTATCTTTCGCTGTCAAACATCTCACACAGATGCACCGTGGCAAGGCTCATTTTTAAGCCCCTGTGCTGATGAGGAAAGCTTCTGGGATGTAACGCTTTCCCAATTCACATTAGTTATCCATATTTTACTAGATACTACGCTATGCATATTAGAGGTTTTCGTGAGTAATGCATAGAAATGTACAACTATTGGAAGCTCATTACGCAACTCTCTGGAATACTTTATTCTGTTTGGTTGACCGTCGGGGTCAACCAGTGATCCAGTGATCAGATATTTCTCAGTAGTCACTTTCGGACACGGCAACGCTGTATATCTTGAGTCTCCCTGCACAAACGGGTCAGCCCCAGCTAACAATGTTCTCAAAACATTCTGGAAAAGGTTCTCTCAAAGTTATGAACAAACATTCTTCCAGTAACATCAATAGAATATTTGGACATTGTTATCTGGTCTCTCCAAACATTAGCCCAAAAACAAAATTTCTACATTGTTTATACTATTTTTTTTTTTTATGAAACGTTTTAGTTGGACATTCTTCTCACGTTTTTCAAATGAAAAACATTTACAACTTGTTTCAGAATGTTCAGAGAACATTCAAATGTAACATTCTCAAAATGTGTGCAGATTGAGAAAATTTTGTTTCCAAAAAAAAAATGTTTTGTACGTTCAGAGAACATTCAGAAATAACGTTTTTATAGCTTAATGGTACCATTAGCGATAAGTTCCCGAGTGCCTAATTATGAACACACTGTGTATTTTTTGTCATCTTACATTGGTATGATGTGATATTATGGTAAATAAACAAGACTATAGATTGTGAAATTAAATAGTTTCTGTTCTTTAACTGCTCAGCATGCTAGCTTAGCATACCTTTAGCCTTTGTGTATTCAATTGGACAATGTACAGTATGTAAATTGTTTGATGTATAATATGAGTGCATGAAATCAACACTGAACTCCTTGTCATGTCTTACTAGGTCCAGTGGAAAGTCACACCATGATCTCACATTGAGCAAGCGGGTGGGTTTGTTGTGATGTTATGAAATGAGTGTCAGATAATCCATTACTGCTCTTCACCCTGTCATTCACTCATATCAGCCATGCCATCCCACAGGGCCGCTCTAATTCACTCGGACACTGTGGAGTTCCTCGCAGTAGGTGGTTGTTTTAAGGTTAGCTGGGCCCTAGTGTCCCCTTTTCCTCTTCACTCCAGCTGTATCTCTCAGCAGCTGTTTCATGCCACTGATTTAGGCATCCATTGCAATAGGATGTAAAACACAGCACAACACAGCCTTACTGAAACATTGATGACTCTTAACTCTTGTTCTAGACATATATCCTCTGGCTCAGCCTTTAGTATGCATCCGCTGTGATAGGCAGAACACTGGTTTGAATGCTGCAGTGTGTATCCTAATTGACCAAGTTTAAGCCTGATTATACTTAATGTTCTATTAAATGTGTATCGTGTTTTCAGATGCTACAGCATCTTAGGCTGTCGAGCCACTGTCCCTGCTGGAAAAAAACTGATGCTGTAAAATAAATGAGATGTTGAATAGAAAGGAAGGAAGTGGGATGAAGGGAGACGAGCTGCACGCTTCTTGAATCTGGAGGAAAATATTTTGGTAACACTTTACAATAAGGTTGCTTATAGTTAACATGAACTAACAATGACAAAAAAATAAGTATATTGTTAATCTTAGTTCATGTTCATTTCTACCATTACTAAAATTACAAGTAGTATCTATCTGTTAAAATAATTTAATGGACCTAAACTGACATGAGCTAACATTGAATAGTTGCAATTTTATTATCCAACATTAACAAATATTGATAAATAGAGACTGTAATGAATTGTTCACTGTTAGTAGGCTATTTTTAGTGGTTACACTTTAGACTATGGTCCAATTCTCACTATTAACTATAACTGTTGTATCAATAATCTCCTAATTACTGCTTATTAATAGTTAGTAGTTGTTAAGTTTAGGTATTGTTAAGGGATGTAGAATATGGTCATGCAGAATGAGGCATTAATATGTGCTTTATACTAAAAACAGTCAATATCCTAGTAATATGCATGCTAATTAGCAACTGGTTAATAGTGAGAATTGGACCCTAAACTAAAGTGTTACCATTTTAGTTAATGCATTAACTAACTAAAAGGACCTTATTGTAAAGTGTTATTTTTTTTACTGAGTTATTAAAGGTGTCATAAAATACTGCCTGTCTTAACTTTGTGTCATTATGTAAGTAAATTATATAACTACAATTTACATTAATCTTCTAACGTTGTGCTTGCATGAATGAATTCAGGCACAGTAATAGATCTGTAACGAAATGAGATTGGTCATGGATTATCAAACATGACTTGATGGAGAGTTTCACTAGAACAGGCACCGGTCGCTGATTCAACTCAAGTCTGGCTACATTAACAAGCAGAGTTTGTAAGCACGAGAGTCCATTGCCTTCATGGAATCACTTGAGGCAATTTTTTAGGAAACGCTTTTATTTTTTTCCTCTTTGCAGACACTATAGTACCTGTAGGGACACTTTACTGGCTATAAAGCAAGCACCTGATTGATTATTCATGGACAAATGCTCATGGAAAGGACAGCATATATCAAGTAGTCACCCCAAAAAATTGCAGCAAACCAAATTTAACAATGCAACAGAGACAGAAGCTCTAAAGTCAAAGTAAAGGTGCACTGCAGAGGAGATACCCAGCCAAATATACTGACTGGCCGGTCCCTTATTCCCAATCACCTGATCATTAGGGCACTTTCACAGCTCTGCGGCTCAGGTGAATACAACTCTTTACAGAAATATGTGGTAAATTAAAGTGCTGCAGTGTATATTTGTTCTCTGCTGACGTCTTTTAGATTATGAATGCTAAGTATGTGTTGTTGTTTGTTTCTTTTTGTATTATTTTATTCGAACAAATCCGAGCTGTCTCCCTCTTTGCTGTGTGTCATTGCAGGGGGATGTGACAGGAGGGCCAGCGGGGCAGTACACGTCTGCTTCCATTTGTCATAACGAAGAGCTGTCATGCAAGGTGTGTGTGTTGGAACACTTTTACATCGGCATGTGTTTGTCACCCTGGGAAGGATCTGTGTCCATCCTCTGCATTCTGGAAGGGAGGCGTACACGTAAACATGTCACACACTCGTAATTATGTCTTCATCACATGAGCGCTTAAATGAACACAAACCCATCCATGTTCACGCGACATGCATGTTTAGTTAGGCATAGAAATATGACATTTTGCTCAGCCACACATTCATACATGGTTATGCATGGTTAACTTCTCCCACATATTTTGCATTCTGAATCTCATTTCCACAGACACCCCCCTCCTTGACATGGCCACATACACATAACCACATCGAGATGGGGCTGTGAGGGTCGGCTGAGCACCTCCAGGCCAGATCCTCCTTTCCACATGAGTGTGTCCAGTCTCCATTCCTCACCCCCTCCCTTCTCCTTCACTCTCCTCTTGGGCCACGGGCTGCAACATGGCTCGGAATACTCCAAAGACACACTAAATCAAATCCTCATCGCAAGCTGTGTCTTTTATTAGAGTTATATAAGTGTGTATGACGGATAGAAAGAGAGCGAGGGAGTTGCTCCTGTTTTTTTAGCTTCGTGCTGAGGGATGCCGGGTAGAAAATACATTTTGAAATCATGTCAAGTTTATTGTCATGATTTTATCCACTAGTCTATAAAATTGTGTTTTAGGATTTGTTTGCAATTATCTGACCTGCTCAGATATCGAAGCGATTCCCGCTGACCTTTGGCTCACGTGAAAGACTAGAGCCTAATTCTGCACAGATACATGGCGATTTTTTAAATCACGGCACTCTTTCTTGGTCTGATGCACTAAGGTGGGGGATCTCAGAGCCTGAAGGCTTTGAGGAGATGTCACACATATATGATGTAAAGAGGAGGCCAGATGCACAATGCTACCACAATCAGAGGCTCAGTTGCTCCCCTAGCAAACACACAGCGTCTCTCCCAGCCATTTGAGGGTTGTTTTGAACAAAAGCAATGTCATTTTATGAATGCATCAGTCTCAAGTACCATGCTGTTTTCTATAAACAGGCAATCATCTACACTATAAAAAATGCTGGGTTGGTTCAACCCATGTTTGGGTCAATTATGAACAAACCCAACCATTGGGTTTAAAAATTTAATTAAAAAAATGTAACCAACGGTGTGGTTTGTCCATGTTTGACCTGAACATGGGTTGAAACAACCTAGCATTTTTTATAGTGTACATACACAAAGTTAAAGGATGGCAAGGGAGACAGGAGCTCTTCCAAAAAGTAGATGGAGAAAATAAATGAGAGTAAATAAATATAATAAATATATTTAAACCGTAAGCTCAGATCATATTTAAATCACAACAGTGGTGTGATCAGTGCAATAATGACAGCCTATCATATTCTCATTATTATGATGATTGGCTGATTGCCCTCCTCTCACGCTTCCAGTATAGCTCCACAAATCAGCTTGAATCAGAGGAACTGATGAGTAAGTAAACAACTCACCCACTCGAACATCATCACTTTTGTTCACGTCCGAATCGACTTGAAATGATGCTTTGATGTGAGTGAGCTGGTAGCAAATAAATGAAAGGGACTCCTCTGTCCCAACCACCATCACTATATTTGTGATGTTTACAGATTCCAAGACCGTTGGTCATAAAAGACGACTATTAATTATAATATAGCCAAAAAAATGATAATTCTTTTAAATTATTGTAGTTATTTTAGAAGTGATTTAAAAAAAACATACACTTCATGCATTAATAATAGTATATTAAATATACGTTGCTGCACACAGTATATGTAGCCTATGTGTAATATACACACACACTTTATTTTTTTATGTATTTTTTATTATTCAGACAGAATTAAACTGATCAAAAGTGAAAGTTAATACATTTGCAACTTTATATTCAAAGAATCCTAAAAAAAAAATGTATCACAATTTCCATAAAAATATTGAGCAGCACATATTTACCAAATCAGCGTATTAGAATGATATCTGAAGGATCATGTGATACTGAAGATAGCAATGTAAGTAATGATGCTGAAAATTTAGCTTTGACATCACAATAAATTACATTTTGCATTTTTAAATTATTATTTGAAATTGTAATAATATTTCACAGTATTACATTTAAATAAAAATGTTTTTTACTTTAGGCAAATTTTATTTTTCAAATTTCTTTTAAAAACACAAAAAACGTCCAAACTGTCGAACAATATCTTGTATATGTATATGCAACGCATTCTCATCCCAAGGCGTAATATTCTGACACTTTGACAAAGCGTCTATATCGAACGCGCATGGAACCCTTTAGCGTCAATATAACACGCAGAGAGATGGGTAGGTTTAGGTATGGTGTAGGGTTAGGGTTAGACCGCTAGGAGGCGCCTTCTGACCCATATATTTCGGCGTCTCATATTGACGCTAAAGGGTACCATGCGCGTTCGATATAGACGCTTTGGCAAAAGCGTCATTATATTACGCCTTGGGATGAGAACGGGCTGGTATATACCGGTACATATCGATTTACACTGAATTCCACAACATGCCACTGGTATTAAATATTTGATGACATAAAATAGTTAAATGTGTGCAATCATTCCTCCAGCCTTCCACAATGTTTGTTTTAAGACTTTTCTCACTGTGTATATATATATATATATATATATATATATATATATATATATATATATATAGGATACTTTTTGGACTGCCGTATCTCTGCTCAATAACTCTCATTACGATATCTTAGGTTGCAGACGGAGGGTGATTTGCCGACTTGCAAGGGTTTGCATCATGGCAGTGTCTCAGTCAGACATCCGTGAAGCCCCTCCTAAGCGCAGAGCATAACAGGCGCTCATTTGAAAGTCTAATTTGCTAATATGTCGGTTAAACATGAGTTTATTTATTTAGTAAGGAAAATGTAATGAAAACCACTCAATCAGACTTATTCCGCTGTTTGAGTAAAAGCCTGTGTGTTCGTCTGTGTAAATGAGAATATTGCGCGACCAACTGTGTTTGTAATTGCCTGCTCTTATTTGTGTTTGTGCATGGTTTTGAGTGTTAGCTCGTGCTGAGTGAGTGTTCTGCTATGACAGTGGTGGTGACACACACTGTCCTGTTGCAGGGGAGCATGCCTGATGAAAACAGTGGACTGGCAAACGCGTGACTAGCTCTACCCTTCTCCCTGCACTGTTGCGTCATCTACCTCCAGGACATCTCACAGCAAACGGATTCTCTCGGACTGAAACGTCTCCATGTGATTGTTCCACCCAGCTCTAACAGGGCCATAGATCACTCTCAAATTCATTACTTCTTAAATGTTCATGGATGCTGAGGATATCCAGATCTGCAGCACACAAAAAAAAAAAAACACAATTGGGAAAACGTTCTATACTTTTCATAATTTTCTTATAGTTGATTGACAGTCAGTGACAGTGAGATGTGATGGGAGGATCAGTGAAAGCAACTTATGAGAATGAGTCCATGGGTACCACAAATTTTCTCCAGCTCTCGTTTAAACCAATTTAAAGCAAATGCATCATGGGACGTCAGACAGGCTTTCTATACTTTATATGCCCGATTTCTTGTTGGTTGATTGCCAGACCTTGTTTTCATTTCCGATTTAAATGCTACTAACGTCCAAAGCCACAGAATATCACTTCCAAGACAGTGGAAGTGAAGATATTAGATTAACTGCAAGCATGGAGTTTTTTGACATCCTTTTTTCAGTTTGCTTTTAATACAATTTAGTGTTCGTGAAGTTGTGGACATGTCTTGCTCAATCATCTTCAATAACTTTGTCAAGACCAATATAGTTTGTGGAGCGTCACTGTATAGTGACCAATGGGTGAATAAAGACACAGTCTTCCTTCTTTTCTCTTGTGTTTCGGCAGATTGTGGTTGTCACCGTTCAAATTAAGATGAGGGCCGACTGGTTTGTGACAAACTCTGTCAGACCCCATTATGTCAAACACACTTACGGTCTCTGTTTGTCCTCCCAAATATACCAATGACATCATTTTAATGCAGAGTGCGGAAAATGAGTCAGTGATGCAGCGCACTTTCAGAGAATCATAAGATTTACGCATGGACGCAGACTAGAGCAGGAGTTTGTTTATTTCTTGTTTTGGTAAAAAAAAAAAAAAATTTTTTTTTTGCTTTCTTTTTCTTTGTTCCCCACTCTTTCTCTCTATCCATTCTCTTATTCTCTTTATTTCCCCCCACACCCTTGACAATTTGCTTCGGATGACTCGGTTCTTTTACACATTGTTTGTTTGGTTTAAGCCGGGGTGTGTCAGTCTTTGAAAGGAGAACAGAAGCACTTGCAAGCGTATAGGAAAATTCTGCAGCTTCTCTAGTCTCTACAGCATTTTTGAAGGTTGAACAATGTACAAGTTTTTCTAAGGACACAGGTATTTTTAAATCAGTCAGTCTAGATGAACTATTATCACCTGTACAACGAAACTGCCTGTTGCAGATGATCAGGTGTTTTTAATTAGAAACATTATTTATACATGTCCACTACCTTTCTTACAATGAAGACCAAATGTACAAAAATAGAATAGAATTTGATGGTTGGTTAAAAAATAAATTAAAAAAACATGCATTTTGTGTCCATGAAAAAACATATCATGTGTAGTACTTTAACAATGAATAGCTGATGCCAAATTGTAGATGTTATAATTTTATTTTTATAGTTGTTTTTAAATGACCCCAGTTTTGAACTATTCTATGTGTTCTGTATTGCAAACATTTGTTTGAAATATATGATTCATTTGAAATGGTGCTGTCTCTTTAAGAGAGTAGTGGTAGTTCAGGAAGCATTTTACTGAATTGTTCTTCATAGAGCATCATACCTGAGTGGGATGGCATCAATAAAATCAGTTTAAAAATGGTCATATAACATACATTGTAACTTCATTTATAAAATGAAATTAATCACTTTAGAAACATAAAACCGATATTAAATGTAATACTTATTAAATTATAACATATGAACTGAATTGTTCTTTGGAAACTGAGAGCATCATACCTGACCGGCCTGGTGGGGGGCCGGCCTGTAGGTTTGTGGGACCAAGAGTGAAATCATTCAAATAAAAATCATTGCAAAATTCTCATAATAATAAAAAAAAACATGCATTTTAAAATAATCTATAAAGGCAAATAAACAACTTTTTAAAAAACATACAATAATAATATTACATTCAATACTTTCTTTCCCATTCAGTTAAAACTGGTGGTGGATTATTCAGTAACTAACTAACAAATCTATACATGTTTTATGACACAGTGAGCAAAAGAACAGACAGCATTACAAGAAACATTCCTCCCATTACAGAATGATCTTAACAACCAGGTTATATTTTGTTCATACAGACGAATGAACATGCTGTGACAAAAATGTGGAATTTCCTGTCTAAAAAATGTTCTGCATGAGATGACAAAATGTAAGATGACATTTCAATTAACATAGACCAGCCCAAATGCATTCTTGACATTTTCTTCTTGTCATTTGTCACATGGTTTTAATAGCAATCTCTTCATACTAATATACATACCACTATATTATTATGTATATTAATATTAAATGCATACCCAGTGAAGAGCACATTTGTGATGAATCTACGAGGTAAACCGTCCTGCTGAATGGAGTCGAGCCCTGGTTGCCCTGACTCTTTTATCCTCTCCTAGAAAGCACTAGTTCTGGAGGGATTTGCACTGGCCCTCTTTTTTTTCTTTTTTTTCAGTCCACTGAGGGAAGCTATATCTATTTTTGGCATCACATGACAGGCTACCACAGAGTACCAAAGAGCCAAAACTCACACAGTATCCTCCAAGCCTACAGCCAGGTGACATAAGGGCCCTCTATGTGAACAAAACAACAGGCTGCTGTTTTCAAACACAACTTTTGGATTTGGAAAGCCTGATGCTATTATTTCCACAACTTTAAGGCCTCTCTGCCATGTGAAGCAGTTTAGGGAGACAACACGGTCCAGAGAGCCAGACTTCAGAAATGAAAGAATTAAGGATGATGGAAAGCGAGAGAGTCCATCCATTTTGATGAGCTTAGATCAGTCTGTGAAGATTCAACCTGAGATTCAATCAACAGAGTTTCAGCTCTAAACCTCTTATCAGCAGAATGTATCACTGGAATTAATGCTGATAATTGACTAAATTCATTAAAATCTGTCTGAGTCAAGGATTACTTTCTTCAGTCAAGTGAAAGTGAGCCTGAAGATAAGTCTAGACATCTAAAGCTCTGAAAGTTGTTCTTGGCAGCTCTATACTTTGACCTCAACTGAAAGTTTCAGCCTGACAAATCATTGAAAATGTATAAAAACAAGTGTATTTGTTATGTCATATTTTTAAAAATGTTTTAAATATCATGTAATAATCATGTTAGTTTATAGTGCATTAATTAATGTTAACAAACACAACATTTGATTTTAATAATGCATTAGTAAATGTATAAGTGCAGTTCATTATTAATTCATGTTAACTAAAGTGGTTAACTTATTAAAGTGTTACCAAATGTTTTATTATTACTGTCATCAATACATCATACACTAGCAAAATGGTTTATGCTATTTATTGGTATGTGACTTTGGCACTTTTTCTCCATGGAGAGATTGTAATTTACCCATAATTCTCTGTGAATGCAGGCCTTATTTCTTGGCATTAACTGTATACAAACAATTGGGCGAAACCAGCAAGGATATGGCAGTTAGGAAACTAGCCAGGAACTAACCAACTGCCAGGAAACATTTACAGAGTTTCTGCACCTTACTAAATCCTAGCAATCGAGCATGATCCTCAGTCATCACTGCCCTAACAACACACATTCATGGAGGAAAAGGAGAACACATCTGGTCCATATTGGAAACAGAGAAAAAATGAGTCCAAGCCAAACTAATTATTCAGCACCACAGAGAGGTATTAATACAAAAAATATTTGCTTGCGTCATTGTAAGGTTACATGAGGGTTAGTCTTGTCTAGCCAGATCTTTGTCAAAAATCAGATCCACAATGCTGCTTATTCTGGACAAGCATCTAGAAACATCTGCTTACACAGGATCTTACATCTGTCTGAAACATTTGACCCCTTGGGAAAACTATGCATACATATCCGCATTGTCCTTTTGACCTCTTACTGTATGTTCTGTTTTTAAACATATTTTTCTATCATTCTATTCTTTGTATAATTTTTAATAAAGTTGTCTCTTTCTTTGTACAGTAGATCTGCAGTTTATGAACCGATGATATCTTAGTCTGCTCTGGTTGCATTCGTGTAAGCAAAACAAAAAAGTGCCACTGCTCTTTAATAAAAATAATGTACATTTATGTACTCTATACCATACAAAAAAGTTTAGGTTCAGGAGGAATTTTTAGTATTAATACTTATAAATTAATATTTTTATTCAGCAAGGATGTATATCTAAAGTGACAGTAAACATGTTACGAAATATCTAAATTTCAAATAAATGCTGTTCTTTTGAATGGTCTGTTTATCAAAGAATATCAAATTCCACAAAGATTTTAAGCAGCACCACTGTTGACAACATTGATAATAATAAGAAATGTTTCTTAAGCAGCAAATCAGCATATTACAATGATTTCTGAAGGATCATGTGACAGTAATGAAGACTGGAGTAACGATGCTGAAAATTCAGCTTTGCCATCACAGGAATAAATTACACTTATACGGTATATAAACGACATTAAAATAGAAAACAGTTATTTTAAATTGTAATTCTATTTTACAATATTACTGTTTTTGATCAAATAAATGCAGCCTTGGTGAACATGAGACTGCATAAAATCCACAAACCTTTGAACTGAAAAATGACAGATAAGAATATAGTCAGTCAACTGCCGATCATGTGAAATTACACTCCATCAGCCTCACAAAGTGTCTTACAAATTGTATCATATAAAAAAGTTTAGTTGCTGTTCAATTGGTCAGTCAGGCACCTTTAATGGTACATTATTGTGTGCACTTTCATTAGACATGATTGCATATTATTATAGTGTTAAAATAACTTTTTAGATATGCTTTAGATGCATTTATGCAATTAGATACTTTTATTCATGAATTCCCTGGGATTCCCAGGCTGGGAATCAAACCTATAACACAAGATGTGCTATTGCTGTTTTACTGTTTGAGCTACAGGAGAATAAAACATTTGGTGAAAACTCCAATGATATACAACAGATGATTTCCATATATAATGAAATAATAACAATATTGTTTTCAATCCATGATTTTAAATACGGTCAAGGAGTTCTTCTGAAGAGTTGTTTATTCTCTCAGCTGAACAACTGGATACATTTATCCAGCACACTTTGGAGGGCTGTATGAACACTGCGGTGTCATGCCATATATTGGCTGGGTAATGATGAGTCATATGTGCGTTTGAAGAGTTGGTGACTCAGTGGCTCTTTCCACTCTTTTATTGGCAGCTTAAAGAGCCTGTAGTTGCAAAGCGAGGTTGTAAAATGGATAATGTGCATGGCTGCAACAGAGCTAATTTGCAATAGACCGAACGAACCTACTCTTTAAACAGGCTAGAAGCTTTGCCTTTGAAATAACTATATTTATCAAGTTGTTGATTGTTACTGTGCATGAGTCAGTGCTAGCATGAAGGAGAGAGAGCGATAAAGAGATAGGTCTGTGGTGGGCGTTTGACTGCTCTTGAGGAGCCAACGTTGTGGGAGGGATCCCAAAGTGCATACACGCTCCTCGAACGTTGGCAAAAAACATTTACCCAATATCCAAGCAATGGCTATGATGATTGCATAAGGTTAAGAGAATTTTTGCTAGCTAAAATGTTCGATAAACATTTTTGAGTCTAGCAATGAGGCATATGTGCTCGAGCCCTTTTTCTGAATCAGATCGGTTAGATCACGACTCTGCTGTTGCTTTGAAGCACTAGAATATCAGACATGAATACAAGCACGCTAAGTGCTGCCTAAGGCTTAACCTAACCTGTGACGGACTACTGGAGCTCAAGAGAGGGGACGAACGACCCAGTCATTCACACAAAAGTGAAGTGCACCAGATACACA
This sequence comes from Semotilus atromaculatus, assembly GCA_031834385.1. Lineage (NCBI taxonomy): Eukaryota > Metazoa > Chordata > Actinopteri > Cypriniformes > Leuciscidae > Semotilus > Semotilus atromaculatus. The sequence continues at coordinate 20,355,205 of JAULUF010000009.1, read as the reverse complement.
TTACACTGAAAAACCTTCCCCTGGAATCTGGAGATTTGCTTAGCTTTCATCCAGAAATAAAAGGTGTACATTTAACATTATGTGAAAATATTTGATTTGATTGATATATTATTACATTACATTACCTTAACTTACATTATATTATTGGTAACACTTAAGTTTAGGGTCTAATTCTCACTATTAACTAGTCGCTTATTAGCATGCATATTACTATTGGCTGTTTATGACTTATAAAGCACATATTAAAGGTTGTATCAGTCTTTTCAGGCCCAAAAAAGGCCGAAACATAAATGATCACATTCACCTAATCTTTCCTAACGATCCGCTAGCTGCCCGCCCCATAAGCATGCCGTCCAAAAACCGTGTCTCTGTAGGCAGCCTATAGGCTCTGAGATCTGCACACAAAAACAAATGGGTACACCACTACTCAAAACCAAAATAAACAGTGTTTCAACCAATCACCGACAGGGGCGGGTGTGATTTCAGAGCCTAGGCTGCATACAGAGACGCGGTTTTTGAACAGCATGCTTATGGGGCGGGCAGCTAGCAAATCGAAAGATTATGTGAATGTGATCATTTATGTTTCGGCCTTTTTTGGGCCGAAAAATGACTGATACAACCTTTAATGCTTCATTCTGCATGACCATATATTACATCTCTAATCCTACCCAATACCTAAACTCAGCAACTACCTTACTAACTATTAATAAGCAATAATTAGGGGTTTATTGAGGCAAAAATCATAGTTCATATTGAGAATTGGACCATCTGAAGTGTGACTCAATATTATATTATATTATATTATTAAATATTTACACTAATATGTATTTTTAACATTAGGCTATGTGGATTAAATAAAAATAATTTGACAAGTATATATTAATAACATGTATATTATATTATTAATAAATATTTAATGATTATAAATATATAGGCTACATAGTATACATTATAAATATAATTTCAATTGCATTTTTTTGTTTTCTTGAATTCTATTTAGTTTAATAAAATCTCTGGAGAAGATTATGTTAATGTTTATATGAATTATAAATCAGCACAGGTGTATTCATCTTCACAGAGTGATACAGGAGAAGGTCAGAATACACCTCTGCTGCATGTCATTATTTAAAGTCAGCCAAAGAGTTCATCGCCCACAAACTCATCCATATCTCACTGATGACTGTGTCGTTATGAAACCGTTGCCGTGGCACTCGTACTTTGGCAGGAGTGAAGGATTCCAGGCTGTCAATGTATCAATGCCAAAATATTACAAAAACAAACAAATAAACAAATAACATGGAATAGGTCCATACAGAGAGGTCAGGTAAATGTATGCATTCAGATTTATCATAAATCAATGATGATAGAAGTTGATGATATTTAAATTATAATATTTAGTCATATTTAGTAAATATATAATATATAGTAATAATACTACTGTTCAAAAGATTGGGGTCAGTAAGAAGTTTTGTATTTCTATAAATATTCACCAATGCTGCAATTATTTGATCACAAATACAGTAAAAACAGTAATATTGTGAAATATTATTACAATTAAAAATAAATTTTTTTTATTTTAATATATTTTAAAATGCAATTTAATCCTAAACTGAATTTTCAGCAGCCATTACGCAGTCCTCAGTGTTACGTGATCATTCAGAAATCAGTTTAATATTTTTTTTTTTTTATAAACTTTCCTTATTATTATCAATGTTTAAAATGGTTGCACTGCTTACAATTTTTATGGAAACCGTGATACAATTTTTAAGGATTCTTTGATTAATATAACAACAGGACAAACAACAGGATTTAATTGAAATCCAAATCTTTAGTGACATTGTAAATGTCTTCATTGACACTTTTGATCAATTTAATTCACCCTCTTTTTTATTACTTTTAAGATTTACTTACTGGCCCTTTTGAAGGCTTACATTTGAAGGTTGTATCTTAAGAATATTTTAATATTTGCATTCCTGTCTGTTGTACAGTCAAAGGTATTGTGTGACTTAAGAAAATTTAGAATTGCCATATGGACTAAACTCTTTGTCATAAAACGACATGAGAGTGAGTAAAAGAAGACACAATTTTCATTTTCGAGTAAGCTAACCTTTTAAGTGATTTGATGAGACCTTTATTAGCCTTAAATCCGTGTTCCACTCAGATATTAGGTGACATATGCAAAAGGGCAAGCTGGATACATATGTCACTGCAGGTCTGAAGTAGGTAAGAGACTAGGATGCTAGCTTTCATTCAGACGCTGGCTGGGATGTGACCTGGATTTGGATGTGCGATACAGACGACTGATGGGGGATCAGTTTATCACAACGAGCAGGAGTACATTGGCAGTATTCTGTAAAGGGCAAATAACACACATGGCAGACTATACGTGATCCTTTTAGCTTTTGAGCCTCTGCACTACATTGGAAGAAGGGGAAACAATTTGCTTGAAAAGTTTTTGATTGAGCCAAGGGCCAAAGTGAAGCCAACTGCACTAAATGACAAGCATTATATGTGAAAGTCAAGACATTGCAGAGAGTTTTTTGACTTTCAGAAGTTACCCTTAATGATTCACTGGAGGCAGATCAGATACATTTTGCCCAGATGTGATGCAATGACAGCGTAACATCATCCAAAGGAGACACCTGCTTTGGTCAAAGAGTAAAACTCAAAGACCCTCTATTAAGAGACATCATGAAAAAAAGTTTGTTTTGCTAATATGGGTTAATGATAAAAATATGAGAAGCAACTCTAAGGACAAATGTGCCATCTGTTTGCAGCATGTGTGAGTCTGTCTTCTGCCACCCAGCACAATGTCAGGAGAGCACTCCCTGTTTACGCGTCTCCTGGAATGAACTGAACTAAACGTTGGAGTTAAAGGTGCACTTAATTTAAAAGTATTTAAAATAAATTACAACTTTAAATACACATCAGTGACCTTGACAAATGTCATACTGTATCTGTGGGTGAAACAACAATTTACTTTGTATATTTACTTTTTTGAATCACAATAGTTAATACTGTGTTGTGTGACCAATGTGTAACAAATTACAATTAACTCAAGTTACATAACCAGATTACTTTTTCAAGCAACTAGTAAAGTAACGCACTACTTTTAAATTTACAACAAAATATAAATGACAACAAATAGTTACTTTGTTTTCCCATTTACTGACAAACACCTCTCCTGTCCCCATGTTGAGAGGTATCGGGAGTAAAGGTGTTGTGTGCGCTGTGTGAACATGATGGTTATTGGTAGTTCTTAACTAAATGTGAGCATTCATTTAATCACTCACTTATGAAAAATCTTCCTGAAAATTAATAAAAACTGTGAAATGCAAACTCAAAATATTTCACAAACCTGTATAACTAAATATGTTTAAAAAACACAAATATACTTTATGTATTTAATCTCACTTTATTAACTGCTGACATTTAATGATTCAGTTCAAACATAATATAAGCAATAATGACTTCAGATAAACATCAGATTTGTGTTTCATATGTTTTCAAGTTCTTTGAACTTCTCTTGCACACTATTCTTCTGCATTCCACGATGGCAGCATATCTGAAAGGATTGTTTGAGCTGCACCCTCTATTGTACATGTGTGAATTAGCATTTTCTTTTGCATTTGCACTTTTGGTGTGAAAGGGCCTTTACATTTGCCAAAAAACAAACAAGAAAGCCAAGCCCAGGTGAGAAAAAGTAAATGCAAAAGTAATGTAACGAATAATGCAATTAGTTAATGCAATTAACACATTACTTTTAAAAGTAGCCTTTCCCAACACTGTTTGTGACAAGAACACATTCACTAACATTAAAATTGTTAAATGTGAAATCTCCTAAATATGAGCTATTGCATCTCTACATAATCTCATTTTACACAGTCCAGTCATAGACAGTCCTGGGTGTTATTCGGCCCTTTATGAATACATAATGTGAAATCCACATCTGTTGTGATATTCTCATGTGTGTTATGATTGTGAAACATCAGTTGCAGTGTCTGTGGTGGAGCTGCTGGCATCTTTGTGTTGTTCTGGCAGCCTCCTAGAGGGAAGACCACTAGGTATGAGACAACTCTCCATCTGCCTCCTGTGCCAAAGCTAACAGGGCCCCTCCATCTTATTCGGCTCTGCCGAGTTTACAGTCCTGGTGCTGACTGGCATCAATAGCAGTCTCACGCTGCTACTGAATCATGAAGCATTTCGCACTGAAGCGAGAGAGTGTGTGTGAGACTGAGGACAGATTGAATGATTGTAGCCGTGTACAGTCATGCCGGTTTGCGGCCGGTGCCCAGTGAAGCACTTAGCAGAGTCTTACAGGCGATTACAGGGACTTCTCAAGTGGCAGATATCAAATTCTCCTTTATTTTTAAATGAGAGATTAAAGGAGTTTAGCTATCTTTACTATCTTCACGGGTCATCTCTCTTTTTTGTTTATAATGAAATTGGATTATTTAAACATGCATAAAGCAACAAAAAATATCTTAATATGAATTCAACAAAGATAATTTGATGAATACATTGATAGTATTAATAAATGAAATAAAGAAAATGTAGTAGGGAGTCTTTATTCTATTTCTAGGTTTACTTACAGGTCTTATGTTTCCATTTTCAGTCATGCTGTTAGTCTGCTCTGTAATAAAACTTTTGCATTAAATACAGTAGCAAAACATACACTTTAAGAAAAACATCATCTGTATTGTTACCCATTATGCTATTCACATCTGTATCTGAATTTTATCTCATTTTGGTCGTATCTGCTCCTACAGTAGTTTCCTTATTCCCTGCCATATAAGGGGCAGACAGTGTGACCTTGGGTTTGCCTCGATTTGAAGTGTCAGCTGAACCTTGACTTTTTTCAGGGTTTGCCGCTCTTCTGAATCACACATGGTATAAAATATAGGATAACAAAAAGCATCACAGAAGAAACATTCTAACTACAGGAATGTTAAAATCACTTCATGATTGAAGGAAAAAAGTTGCTTGTAAGCAGTGATTTATTTACACATTATACATATACACTCACCGGCCACTTTATTAGGTACCCCATGCTAGTAACGGGTTGGACCCCCTTTTGCCTTCAGAACTGCCTCAATTCTTCGTGGCATAGATTCAACAAGGTGCTGGAAGCATTCCTCAGGGAGTTTGGTCCATATTGACATGATGGCATCACACAGTTGCCGCAGATTTGTCGGCTGCACATCCATGATGCGAATCTCCCGTTCCACCACATCCCAAAGATGCTCTATTGGATTGAGATCTGGTGACTGTGGAGGCCATTTGAGTACAGCGAACTCATTGTCATGTTCAAGAAACCAGTCTGAGATGATTCCAGCTTTATGACATGGCGCATTATCCTGCTGAAAGTAGCCATCAGAAGTTGGGTACATTGTGGTCATAAAGGGATGGACATGGTCAGCAACAATACTCAGGTAGGCTGTGGCGTTGCAACGATGCTCAATTGGTACCAAGGGGCCCAAAGAGTGCCAAGAAAATATTCCCCACACCATGACACCACCACCACCAGCCTGAACCGTTGATACAAGGCAGGATGGATCCATGCTTTCATGTTGTAGACGCCAAATTCTGACCCTACCATCCGAATGTCGCAGCAGAAATCGAGACTCATCAGACCAGGCAACGTTTTTCCAATCTTCTATTGTCCAATTTCGATGAGCTTGTGCAAATTGTAGCCTCAGTTTCCTGTTCTTAGCTGAAAGGAGTGGCACCCGGTGTGGTCTTCTGCTGCTGTAGCCCATCTGCCTCAAAGTTCGACGTACTGTGCGTTCAGAGATGCTCTTCTGCCCACCTTGGTTGTAACGGGTGGTTATTTGAGTCACTGTTGCCCTTCTATCAGCTCGAACCAGTCTGGCCATTCTCCTCTGACCTCTGGCATCAACAAGGCATTTCCGCCCACAGAACTGCCGCTCACTGGATGTTTTTTCTTTTTCGGACCATTCTCTGTAAACCCTAGAGATGGTTGTGCGTGAAATTCCCAGTAGATTAGCAGTTTCTGAAATACTCAGACCAGCCCTTCTGGCACCAACAATCATGCCACGTTCAAAGTCACTCAAATCACCTTTCTTCCCCATACTGATGCTCGGTTTGAACTGCAGGAGATTGTCTTGACCATGTCTACATGCCTAAATGCACTGAGTTGCCGCCATGTGATTGGCTGCTTAGAAATTAAGTGTTAACGAGCAGTTGGACAGGTGTACCTAATAAAGTGGCCGGTGAGTGTATATATATATATATATATACACACACACACACACACTGTATATAAAGCTTAAAAAATATTTGATAAAAAATTATTTAATGCATATTTTTGAGTCAGGAACAACATGTTTAAAAAGTTTATTGTTAAATAATTGTGAAAAAAAGGGGGGGTTAATATATTTTATATTTTATGATGTTTTATGTTTTGGTTTAAGATACCAAACCATAAAATATTTATTATTTGAATGTACTGAAAATTATTCAAACTAAATAATTTTTATTGAATAAAGTGATAGTCATGAATGTCTCTGATTATTTTAAAAGGAAATGATGCAAGTGGACAAACACATCATGTTCATCATTTGGTTTATTTGTTCTCTGTAATTAACTAATAGTACCAGACTGCACTGCATTCTTGCTGGGTTTATTTCCCTATATTTTATAATGCATAAAAAAAAAAAAACATGGCTGGTGTACAATATATTACAGTTATTATTATTCTGGTTCCTGATAAAACAGGTACACTTTATCACCACAAGTCAACTGTTCTTACATTCCTAAATTGTATATATATGAACCAGCGCAGGCAGTGTGACAGAATAGCTGAAGAGCACATTAAGATCACATCTGGGAGTGATGGCAGCAGAGAGGTTGAGTTATGCACACAAACCTTGTACACTCATAAGATAAGTGGACCCTGGAGCAGCTCTGGGTGAGTAGCCACAGGATGGATGTTTTAGAGGGATTTACAGCAGTGATGGCTTGTAAACATTTTTAGGCATGATGCCAATAAGAAATAGATGTAGAGAGTTCCTCTGATCTAACCTAACCGTGATCTCCTCGCTTCACCCGAGGGATAGGTACCATCAGATCAGTTTTAACCAGCCATTACCAAGAAATTGAATGGTAGAACACTTGTTTACAAATCTTTGCAAATGCAAGACAATAAACAGATGTTCAGGCAGCATTTTAGTGTGTGTGCTGTGTTACTTTGCTCGTCGGTGAATCGCTTTCTCACTCGAGTATTCCAGATGGAGATAGAACTCAGCACTTCACTGAGGCAAAATGCTTGAAGCCTAAACAGTGAATGCAGCCCAGCATGTGAGATCTTTTTTATGAATTTATTTATTTATTTCCATGAGTGTTCCACGGCCAAGCAGCAAACCCTCTGCAGGTAGTCCTGTTCATCACAGAGACAGCATGTGGATCTGAGCTTAGCCAAGTCCAATCCCAGCCCCTCTCCGCCTGTCACTTAGCCAGCACAGTGTGACACATTCAAAGCCTCTCCTCTATTCATTAGCATAGAGGCTCTTTAGAATGAAATAAATATATTTTCCTGCCTCATCAGTTTGAATTTGAGGAAGGAATGGTTACGTAAGTCAGCTAAATTTATCAATGCTCATTTTATGCAAAGCTCAAGCTTACAGGCGGAGCCTGTGCGGTATTCCAACAGGAGGATGCCTTTCGTTTTCCTCCAAGCCATTTCATTCTATTTCTGTCTGTGAAAAAAAAGGAGGAAAAGATGCAACACACAAAAAAAAGAGGCCATTTTAAGCAAGGATTTCTTTGGTTTGGGAGCAAATATTAGCTTGTTTTTTCTGTCCGTCAAATTAGGCATCCATAAGAGATTCATTTATGACTTTCCTTACTTTTTTGGGGGGGCACAGCACTGCAAGAGAAAAGAGAACATATACTGTATACTCTGTGTCATTAAAAAAGCTTTGTATATGGCAAAATGAAAAAGAGAGAGAGAGAGTGTGTGTGTGTGTGTGTGTGTGTGTGCGTGCGTGCGTGCGTGCGTGCGTGTGTGTGTGTGTGTGTGTGTGTGTGTGTGTGTGTGTGTGTGTGCGTGTGCGTGTGTGTGTGTGGCTGGAGTCTTTGATGAATGAATTGGTATTCTAACAGTGTGAGGCTGGAAGTGAACTGCTCTGCTCCCACAGGAAACTGTTAGTGCCCCTCTTTCTTTCTGTCTCTCTCTTCTCTCTCTGTAAGGCTGAATGATATGCCCCATGCCTGTGAGCTGCTCAGCTGTATAGAGGGCTGACTGACAGCTCCCTCAGAACAGCTTAAGCTAAAACGGCACAGTGTTACACAGCACAACATAGTTCAACACAGCTCAGCTGAACTCTACGCTGCATACTATTTATCTGCACAGGCCAAAATTAGACAAACACAGGACTGCACGTCTAAAAATCTCGCTGTTTCACAGAGTGGGAATAAGTAACGCAAAATTTGAGAATGCGTTCATGCCATAAATATGAAAAATATATGTTCGCAAAATCAATTAATAAATGAACATGATCCATCAGTGTTGCAAGAAAAACTAACATACTGGGTGATCTGTCTAATTTGATTCACAAACAAATGACTCTTACGGAAAAAAATAGCTTTACTGAATTGTTCAAAAAGACTCACAAATTCAGGAGTTACTGGTTTGATTCAGTCTGACGAATCCTTCAGTGAATGAACTCATAGAATCAGTGGGAGCAGCTAATGAATCAACATTTAATTCACTTACTGAACTGCAAGTTACATGTCAAAGCATCATTATAGTTCAATAAATCCATTAGGCGGCTGTTATTTAGGCTACTGTGCAACCAAGAAAGCAAAATATACATTCTATATGCAACTTTTTTTTCTTTCTTTTTCTTGCCATAACCCTTATAGTAATGCAAGTGAAAAGTAGGCATGCCTAATTTAATACTGTGACAAGAAATATATAAAAATAGAGAATCCAAATAGAACAAATCAACAACCACATGGCAATTTGTAACTATTGTTTTGGCAAATAGGTGGCTAATTTGTATGAATTTGTATCTCATTTGTTCATGTATGGTTATGGGTGGGTTTGGGGTGGACCTTCATGAGTAGGCCTACTTTTTTTTTTTTATCATACATTTTCGTACATATTTCACCTTGTAAAAGTTATGTTTTTCTGTGAGATTGTGTTGGAACCAATGCATTTATTCTTATTTCACTTATTCTTGTTTTTGTTGTGTAAGGGGTAATACAGTCAAAGACCCAGAACCAGATATTTTAATTAGAAGACCCGGAGTCAGAATTATAATAAATTAAATAAATGTTTTACTGAAGATAGTTTGCCGTTTCATCAGCAGAAGTCAGCTTCAAGACTCACACAGGAGTTCGTAGGCCGCCCCGCTTACAGTTACAAAGATCACAGCAGTTATACCCTACCAAGGTCTAAGCTACGTCCTTGCTTACAGGTTGAAAGATTCTCATTCGCTAAGAAACAGATAAACATAGTAATTTTCCACACAGATAGACATATCTCCATCGATTATGCAGCTGACACTCAGACCCTGAAGTTAGGCACATCATGACTTTCCAGATCACAGATTTGGGTTGCTGGGCACCAACATGTCCAGAACAAAGAAAATGACCCCTATATGTTTTAACACGTTGAAGACCTTTCTCAAACACAAAACAAGTCCATTTCATTTCTGGAAGCCGGAATAAATGAGCAAGCACTGTTACTGCATTCAGATATCAAATACAGACATTAGAGAATACATGAAAAGAACATTTCAGTAATCACACTGGTAACTTATATAACAAAGTAAAATCACCAGAGAAGTCATTCAACTCATTTGATATTAGAAGGAAAAATATTGATTAATACCTTGATTATAATCACTCATTACATATACATTGAAGCAGCAGTGGATTCCAATCCACCCCCTTCAGTTGTGTCTTGAGATTTATTACCTCTCTAGCTGGGTCCTAGAGAGAATACTGCAGTTATGCACCAGTAATGCTAAACAGGAATTCTAAAAATGTGCACTACAGCATGTCTCAACACAGGGGGCACATCTCAACATGGCATAACTTCAATAGGAAAGTATTACACTTATTCATATAATCCTTAAACTGTCCTGGCAATCAAACCGCATGCTTGCATAAAACCCTCATGTCACTTGCATTTGCAGCCTTTCCAAGAGATGTTCTCTGCATGCAGTCTCTGTCGCCCCATTGCTATTTCATCCCAAATCACCAAACACTCTTCTGTCCTCATTGAAATCAGCTAGTGACTCGCTGTAGGATCAAAACACAGCACTTGCAAAAACTCCCGTTTTCTCCACATCACCCCCATGCATTATCTCATCCTCCTCAGAACATTCCTTGTTGAAATCCGAGTCCAAAGCTAACCCCCTTCAGCACCAAATGTTTATGCTACAGCTCTCATAAACGTCTACCCATTGTTAATCATGCAAGTGTACACGTGAGGATGTGCATGGAAGTGATCACATGACCTCTGCTCAACCTAGCATTGTAAACACATGACTCAAATTTGATATCTGTTTTAAATGAGCACTTTTTTTTTATCCAAAGTGACTTACAGTGCATTTGAGGTGTGTTTTTGAGCTATTTCTCTCGAACTTTGCGTTTTTGAGCTATTTATCTCGAAGTTTGATAATTAATGTTCCTATTAAACAACAAAAATGCTTTGAAATCTAAAATGTATTCTTAAACTGTATAAATTTAAATTCTCTTTATACTTTAATATAAATTAAAGTATAAAGCGTATTTTCAATAGAACTTCACAAAAAATTTTTTTGTTGTTTTTTTACGTTTTAAAAAGTAAAAAAATTAATCTATTCATTTATTACTTTTCATTAATGTATCAGTTGAAATTATATAATGTATTTGGATGATGTAAAAAAATTATATATTATATATATATAGGGGACAGATTTGACATCTGCTGATTGATATGATCCCAGGTGGTGATCCCAGAAAATTGGTGCTTTTATGTCCAGCAACCAACATGATTTGGGAATTCTGTGACATTGTTTGAAGGTCATTTCTAAATAGTCTCTACACAGCTGCGTAGAGAGGCTTTCATTCTCATTTGGTCTGAAACTTAATTTGAAACTCTAATCCCTAGTCTCACGCACACACATGCATACATACACGCATGGTCACCTAGGATGATGAGGGCACTGGCAGGTCATGGGTGTCACAGCTGAAAATATCAGACTGACTCCTGCTCAGGTTCAGCCTAGGCCCCCAATGAGTGGCAGAAGCCTTTGAAAGTGTGTGCGTGTATATGTGTCTGTGATGCGTTTGTGCGTCAGTCAGAGGCCTTTCCAAAAGGACCCGCCGCATTGTGTGCTCCGAAAGGTTGAGCGGGCAAATGGAAATATCCATTGTATGTGATTGACGGGGCCTGACACCCTTATATCACTGTGTTGAACTCATAGGAAATATACGTCCCTCCCCCTGAGTCTAAATCCTCTGAGATAGAGCCGCTTAAGCAGAATGCTTCTGCACGACTGTGTTCGCGTACCATTCAGAGGCTTGAATGTACCATTCAGTCGCTCACAATCGGAATAAATGTAACCCGACACCTATTCCACTGTGAGAAGAACAACTCAGAGTATACAGCGTATATGAATATCTGCAGCTAGACTTGGCTAATACATCATATCAACTTCATAAACTCGACAAATCCAGTTATTCATGTTTGTAGGCATGTCGGAAAGCTTTAGCTGAGAGCAAAAGAGGAAGCAATAAACAGTTTATATTTGATAGTAAAGAGTGCACCTCAGCTCTGAGGTGCATTTAAAAAAAAATCTTATTCATGTCTGCAATGAAAGAAAGGGTCTCCCCTGAATATATCTACCAAGTGACTTCTCTTCTCTTCTCTTCTCTTCTCTTCTCTTCTCTTCTCTTCTCTTCTCTTCTCTTCTCTTCTCTTCTCCCCTCTCCTCCACTTGTATTTTTGCTCCAGACAATTCACACTGGCAGTTTCCATGACAACAAATAGAAATTTCCCTTCACACCTCATGCGGGTGCATTTCACTGCCAGTGCATCGAAGACAGCGCCCGCCTCCCATGTCACAAACTGTCTGTGCCATGCTCTTGTACTCCAACCTCCAGTTCTCCCCCAAAAGCCCTCCTCCCCACACTGCTACCCATGTCACTAAGCCTTAGCTCCAAGCTACAGTCCACTAGCTTCTTCAAGGCCTCACGCTGACCGCAAAGGCACGAGTGTCATATAGAATCACGTTCTCTGGTCCTCATTTGCCTATTTCTCAGAGGCTGGTTTGGTATTATGGGTGGCTTAAGATGAGTCCCATGTATATATAGAGTTATCAGAGAATGATGTCAGTAATTGCACAGAGCGGCTGAGGATGTGCCGTGTGCCCGTGGCGGTGTGTGTGCGTGTGTGTGTGAGTTATGGTTGGCTGAGTACATGCAATCTTATGTGTTCTGTTCTCTTACAATTCAATCGTTTCTGCATCAACAGTCTTCTGTCTTTCTGCCAGAGCATTACTTCCATTCACTCTGCAATGCTCCTATTCTTGTTCATACATTTTTTTTCTTCTGCACTCTTTCACAATTTTATCTCTTCCTCTCATTCCCGTGGAACTGTCCCTCGACTGTTATTCTACTCTGTCATCCATTGTTCAACTCATTTATTTGAGTCTTTTTTCCCCCACTCTGAGCACCTCTCCCTCTCTTATCTCCCTCTCTTTGTTCCACATAGTCCTGCAGAGCTACCAGACTGGTCTAACATATATTCATAGCTGCCGAAGGGACCCATTTCAAAAGAGGCTTCTGTTGCCAAGACAGCAGATTTTCTCTCTGGAAATATTACAGCACATTTAAGAGTAAAGTGATGTTGACAGCCCTTTGTACGCCTTATTATGAAGTAACTCGTGTGATTACTATCATAGATCAACATAAGTCAAGGGTTGAAATATTTGGCGTCCTTCAAATTCATGAGTTGGAATTCAATTGAATTGGCCACACCCAACAGAAAGTTGGGATGTCAGGAAAAGAAATGACTGAATTGTAAGGCTTAAGAGAAAACTTTAAAAACTTTAATAACTCAACTTTAAAAACGTCATGTTGACGTTCAAAGATGACCTTAATAAACCTTTATAGTTAAAATTACAATAGTCCTTAATGGCTCACAACCCCGATGTCGACGCATGTTTTTAAACTTAGAACTATGACCTTAACTTTGACAAAAGGCAACCATAAAGCCATGACCTTTGAACTCCACCTGTCAAAAAGATAGATGGTAGTTAGTGTTGTCACAAGGCAAACATTCAAAGCTTATCAATTAAAAGATATGCATATAACGCAGAGGATGTCATTTATTACGCACATATCTCATAAATGATGTTAAACCACAATTGATCTCTTCCTCAATTGCTGTTCAAAGGGGGGAAATAATTTGGCTAAATCTTTCACGGGCCATGACCGACGATCATTTTTGGGCAAATCAAAATTTTGATTATCACTTGATTGCTTTAATTGCTTGAAAATCAAACGCCGTCTTGGAGAGGCCCTGGGAAAAGAGCTGGTAATTAGGGTACAGATTCGTGATGAGCAAAAGGGCACAATAGCATAGCAGGATAGAGATTGGACTTTTATCTGTGGATGAGTTGAGGGAACCTAAGAATGGGGGAGATTAGAGTGAAAAGAGAGGAACCAGGAGTACGGCGCAGAGAGAGGTTAAAGGAAACTGTTGAAGCGTTAAATGGTGTAGAATTTCTAGGGACAGTAACAGGCCGGGCATTATGTTTCCAGCAGCATTAGGGATAAGGCTAGCCACTTACTGCCACGTTTCCTAGTAGTGTGAACGCTACAGAATGCCCACCATGTGCTTGGCTATTGTTCTGTGTCAGGTTTAATGTTACACCTTTGAGTGATGTGGCCAATTCCTGGAAGACAGCCACAAGCTCCAACTCAAAGCCAGCAAGACTGACTCCAAACTAAATATAATACTACTCGTGACCTGTTTCATTCAATGACCTTGCATGAGGGTGATGCATATAGTATCGTGCTCCTCAGACCAAACACGTCTAGCACATTGGCGAGCCAGTCTACATAAATGAGCGTATGCACCCTGACTGTTCCAGCCAATGGTAACAAACATGTTCGGACACAGCTAATGCGAATGTGACAGCTGACATTCCACGTCAGAAATGTTACGTAAGTGTGACGATGCAAGCTGGAGTGGAAGCAAAGACGGGTAGACTTCACAGATTGTTCCGGGTCCTCTGGCAAGTTCACCCCCGTTTTACAGACAACAATGATGGGCGCTAGTCTATAAATATCAGTACCCCAGCACTGATTTACACCCTGCGTCCGTAGCCCAGAGTCCACAGGCACTGACCTTCAAGGCGGAATGCAAACACACAAAGACAAATCTGTCTCTTTCCATGTCAGCTTTTGCAGTTTACAGTAAATAAAGAAGCCCACAGAGAGTGGGACAATCTATAATTAAAGTAGAAAGGTCACCTGTACCCTAGTACCTGTTGACTCTCGTCCCCTAGCCATGGGTGACTTTTCCCTGAAGTCAGACAATGGCAGGAGATAAGACTGGGACTAATTAACACCTCATTTATTTTTGGTGCACTGGTGTGGACAAGTGAATGTGCGTAAAAGGGGAAGGACCACATCAACATTCAAGTGTTATTGTGTTTACATTGCCGCATTTGAGCGTATGCGTGTGACCCTAGATGGAGCGCGGCGCAGTGCTATTTTGCTTGCAGGGTGTGAGCTCAGGCACATTGTCTTCAGTGGGAGTTCAGCTACTGCGTCTGGAGCAAATCCAAGAGTCAAGTAATTACTCCATGCTGCTTCCATGTTAAATATTTAAACGCTGCCGTACATGAATGACTGGAGGATCAGGTGTCAAAAACAAGTCCATGGGCCCTCGCATCAGAAAATGTCCCTTAATGGCAAACTCTTTGTCCTCGGTCACAGGCCTTAGTTTGAGACGGCACAAACACATGGCGAGAGACTTGTAAGACTGTCGACTATATTGACTCATACACACACAATCTCAGAAGTGGAGCAGGATAAGTGCTAAAATAATGAAGATTCATTCAAAAATGCACACACAGAAGAGAGATAAAAATGGCCTTCTTCGTTTTTATTTAATATATTATGTTTTGTTTTGTTTTGTTTTTTTTAATTTTCAACATTGCACATAATTTCATTTCCATCACATCTCATATTGCTGCCTACAAAATGATATGCATGTAGAAAAATCCAGAAGATCGATGAATTAACCCCCACAAGAAAAGGAACAGAAAGAAAGAAATGATACAGGGTCTCCGATATACAAAAAAAGAAGAAAAAAGTAATAAATAAATAACACAAATACATCGTCAATCAGGATGCAAGTTTTTAAAACCAAAGCATCATGCAGAAAGAAATGGCAAGCCCATCCAAAACTCACATGAATAGAGGAACATCTGGTTATTTATTTACTTCTTTGAGGGGGGAGGGGGGGGAGGGGGCTGATTCTATACACTTTCCTGCCGTCCGGATTGTTCATCGAACGAACACAGACTCACCGAGCGCATCTCCCTCTGCATGCTTGTTAGGAGGCACAAAAGCTGACCCAACACACCTCTCATCAGAGCGGAAATACACCTGTGATTACCAAAATGATCCGATATTAGATTCATATTTCTGGCGTGCGATTGCATGTGTTTGTTTAGTGACTTACAGTGTATGCAGTGCTGTATGATGGACACCAGAAGTAAGTTGATCTGGTAATTGAAAGAGATCTTTTTCAGTCAGCAGTGTTCTCCTGCGGTTTCATTACTGTTCGAGCAGCCAAGCGCACTGGTAACTCTGTCCATTACGACACTTTACAAAAGTGAAAAAATGCTTAATCATGATTCTGAAAAATGTATCTAAGCTCACTGAAGTCCATTAACAATGAGCAGACAGTCACTTGTACACAAAGTACAATATATTTCATGCTGTAATGAAAGCCACAACAGATTTTTTATTGTTCATACGTTACATCAAAAGTCACATTGGTGTACTAAGGTTCTCTTTCTATGATTGCTATATTTTCTAAAGATTCTCTTCATTTTGACTCAGTATCTCTCACACAGCAGCTGGAAATGAAATAGTGATAGTCAATATTAGAGATTTTTTACTTATAGTAAGTACTTACTTATATTGTAGATGTCAGTCGATACTGAATATAATTTTGTGCTCATTTCCGCCTTTACATTTAGATAATTTAACTTTAAAACACTATTAATTCAATAACACTGTTCAATGTCATCTTTAACAATCTCATTTCCTTTACATTATAATGTTGTATAGCCTAAATCACCTTCTACCAGCTAAAAACTATGTATATTAGTTTTATTTTAAAATGTATTCAAACCAAATAGCATAGAATCTTAGTATCTATCAGCCATGACGTAAAAATATTTTTTGGTATAATTTTATTGTCAGTGCAACCCTAATAGTCAAACAAAATTCATACTAGTAATATTGTGTGTGAGTGTGTGGATCAAATAAGTGAGCTTTTAGATATCCCTCCATTGCATTACATATTCCTATGTAAATCAGTAAATCAGCCACCGTTTAATCGCAGCAAGTTGAATATGAACAAAATAATCGATCAACTCAATGAGAGGATGTGCTGATATGGTCTAACTCATAATTCTGCTTCTTTCACAGAGCAAAGCTTCGCTTTCCTCCAAAGCCAGCTGACCAGTCAGCACTGGCAGAGCATCTCCATGGTAACATAGTCTCACGGTTGGCTGGTAATTCTTGGCTGTTGACTCAGTGTGTAATGAAAGAGCCGTGCGCATCTTAGCCGTGCGGATGTTAAGGAATTCGTTTGTTCTGAAGTGTAAACCATTCCGATCCACTGCATCGAGCCCGTGTCGTGGTGACATCATAGTAGCACTAACACATATTTACATATTAAAGTCACATGCAGATTTACAACATGTGACGTGACGCAACGCTCCATGTTTAGTTGCTTCATGGCGCTGATCCACCTGATGATCTCGGCTTCAGTTTATGAAAAGCACTCAGCAAGTGGTCCTCTGATAGAGAGTCCAGTCAACTAACTAACACACACGCGAAAAAGAGAGAGAGAGCTGAGGAGAGAGAGTCTGCAACCGGCAGGATTGGCTTCCACAAGGTGCACAAAACCATTAAGAATTAAGAGAACGAGAAAAATAGGGCCTGGGACTCGAGAAGGCTAACAGTCAAAAAGTAGATCTGACACGTGACCTTGAGGACACAATAAAATAGACATCTGCTTATGTACATACGTCGTGTTTCATGTGCATCTATTTTTACTAGGACTAAATCTCTTCAAGAAATAAAAAGAGGTCCAAACATAGAACATAGATTTTCAGGGTTCGACTTTGGTTATATAATATTCAAGGCTAGATTTAAAAAAATAGATAGTACACTTCCATAGAACTTTGCATACAGATTACTTGGATGTATTTCCATGACAACGAAGCAGCTGGTTCATTCTAGAAATAGTTTGTGTTGTAATTCTATAAGATCAGACCACTTTTAGCCTAAAATTGACACGTCGCCTATTCAGAGTAGTTCCGACAGGAAAGACAGACAGACAAAGATAGAGAGGGACAGAGAAAGAGAAGACAACTGTGTGCATAAGTCTGCATGCTTGGTTGCATGTCAGATAGGCAGGGAAGGAGAGCAAAAGACAAAGAACAAAAAAGGAGTGGGAGATGAAAAGAGAGACATAGACAGGGAGGATTGTGGGGCAGTCATTTCAGAGAGAGAGTATCGTCTCTTTCTGTTGCTGTGTCTCCCAACAGAGAGAGAGGGAGTGTAAGTTAACCTCGAATATGACTTGCAGATCTGTTTATATGTGGCTTTATTGTCTTGCTGTCGATGTGTGGCACTGTAATTTGCTGTCTTCTGTTTGAGGGCACTATTTATAGTGGGTATTGCAAAGAGGCGAATTGAACTGCAATACCAAAATTCCCAGTCCACAACAGCAGAGCAGTGTTATTCCTGTTGCGATAAACGAATGGGTAAGATTTATTAACCAAACTCTGTGGTGGGTCATCGCTGATATTTAAAGAGGATGCAGACTCAGCTCACCATCTGAGCTCTGGGCATCAGTCCAGTAATGCACCATCTCAAATGAATAACCAGCTGTCCACCAAACCTGATGGCACCCACAATTCAACCTTCATCATTTATCTGCACCTTGGAGACCATGAAGGCCACCAAACATATAGGTCTATTATTCAGATAACTATTACTGATTACTGTTTTACTTCACTGGGTGTGAAAGGGACAGTTCACCCAAAAACGATTTACTCACCCTCATGTCGTTCCAAACCTGTATGACTTTCTTTCTTCTGCAAAACACAAAAAAAGGTATTTTAAAGAATGTTTCTGTTCATACAATGAAAGTTGGTGGGGTCCAAAACAACAGTGGACCACATTAGGTATGTTTACATGCACTTATTTTCGTCATTCAAATTTCAGATTCCGAATGTTTCGTTTATACAATGCAATCCGATTGACATATTCGGGGATAAAGGTTTAGACCCGGAAGTTGATCCAAACCTGTATGAATTTCTTTCTTCTGCTGAATACAAAAGAAGATATTTTGAAGAATGTCGGTAACCAAACAGTGGATGGGCCCCATTGACCTTGATAGTATTTCATAGACTATCAACTGTTTGGTTACCGACATTCTTCAAAATATCTTCTTTTGTATTCAGCAGAAGAAAGAAATTCATACAGGTTTGGAACAACTTGAGGGTGAGTAAATGATGACAGAATTTTCATTTTTGGGTGAGCTACCCCTTTAAGTAGCAAAAGCCACTGCTACGCGAGTATAAAGGTAGTTTTTGCCTTCATGATATAGCTAAAAAGGAAAGCTGACATGTATATGTCACAAGAGCTTTTTCAGAAAATGTTTAGTAAATATAGTCTCCTCCACTGACCAGTTCGCATGACGTGAGAATTAAACATAGGCACGTTTGTAATATGTAAAACCCAAATAGTACATATGACAGCACTGCACATATGTGCAAGGTATTTATGAATCTGATTGAGAACATAGCTGGATTCAAGCGTTTCCATGTGTAATTTTTTCCTGTTAATCAAATTACTTCAGGTCTACACCATCCCATTCAATCTGATCGAAATTTAAATCAATAGAGATGTTTACATGGACGTGTTTTAGTCTGACTGAGCCTTCAATCTGACTATAAATAGACTGCATGTCCTGATTTTTCCGAGTTAGACGTGTTCCTGGATCAACATATTTTGTTGATCCTGGAAAAACACTCCTGTTATCCTTACCATATCCTTAACCTTAAACCTAACCCAACCCATAAGTTATCCCTAAAATCAGAGGGAAATGACAGGTGAATAACACTGATGTAGAAGCACCTCACCCTGGTTGTAAGCCTGGTTGTAAGCTTGAAATAAACTGTGAACTTATTCCTCAAATCTGATTGGTTGATTGGAATGTTGTTCCAGGATCAACAAAGATGTTGATGCAGGAACATGTTGTACTAGGTGAAATCATGTTCACCAAAAAGATTATATGGGTGCATGTAAACGTAGCTATTGACTTGCATTGTATGGATAAAAAACACAGGTATTTTTGCAGAAAAAAATTAAGTCATACAGGTTTGGAATAACATGATATGGGTAAGTAAATCACAACAGCATTTTCAGGATCTTTGGGCCAACTATCCCTTTAAAAACATTTAGGGTAGTGATGACACAGACACAGATACTCTAACCTAAAAGCAGACTGTTCTTTTCAATTGAAAATTTGAGCAAAAGCAATGAGTCTGGTGCTGACGGGAATGTGATTTGACCCTGCATTCATACTGTAAATTTGTGACCCGTCCAGACTGACATCATTGAGCACTGCCGCTGAATTTCTCCACTTCAGCTGGCAGTCTTTTGGTTTAGGAAATGAAAAGAGATAAAACTAGATGGAAGAGGCTGCCACAGACAGACAGTAGACTTTCCCTTTACTTATATGTAACAGCTTTCACCAGGCCTACCACAAAAAAAAAACAAAAAAAGTGGCAGTATTACACCCAAACAAATATTTCTCTATAATAAGAAAATATTCACATCTGTTCTTGCAAGACACTGATTCACTTATAAAGAGAAAAATGAAAACATGTCAAGCTTTTTTTTATAGAAGTCTCCAGCTGCAGGTTCCTCTACATGTAGTGTAGATGTAGTGTACTGTGTCTTTAAGGCATTTATTGGGGCGGATCTTAAACAGTTTGACACCTGGCTTGATGATGGACTTCCTGTCTTAATGCTCAGCGGAGAGGCTGCAGTGTCTGATGTCCAGTGTCTATCTGACGTCCAGCAGTGGCTTCAGTGACACCTGTGTCGACGGGTCCGTCCCGTCCTCTTGCCGTCCAGTGACTGTCAGTCATGGCTGTTCCCCTCTGTAGGAGTCCAAAGGCTGACGGAAAAGTCTCTCATAGACAAGACTCACAACACTGCAACAGAAAGGAAACAACAAAAGTATTGGATTACTGACTTTAACCATTTAAATGGTCAACTATCAAATTTTACTCTAGGTCCTTCACCTGGCATAGAAGCAAATTATAGTAAGAGTTTCCTCAGCGTCATTAAGGAGTCAGTATTTACAGTCACAATGAAGAGCAGTGTCAAGTGACACACAGAAAATTGTCCTGTCTGGAACATGAACCCAAACAACCTTCACCTATAAAGAACATACAGTTCTTTACCATTGCTCAACAACAACAATAACAACAAGTTAATGAGATTAAAGGTGAATTAATTCAAAGGGCACTTGAAGAGAGCACTCTCAGGGATTATTGTCTCAAATGTGGCACAATAATATATTGAATTGGCTCAAAAAATATAAATTTATATTAATTTGGATTAAAAGTTTGGATAAATCTTTTTTTAAATGGTTTTGAAATAAGTATTTTATGCTCATCAAGACCATTATGTTATCAAATTTACATTAAAAACATTACTATTGTAAAATATTACAATTTAAAATGAATTGTTTTTTAACTGTTTTATTATATTTAAAAATGTACCCGTATTTTATTCCTGTGATGGCAAAGCTGAATTTTCAGCATAATTTCTCCAGTCTTCAGTGTCACATGGTCCTTCAGAAATCAATATGCTGAATTGGTGCTCAAGAAACATTTATTATTCTTATCAATGTTGAAAAAAGTTGAAAATAAACTGCTTGATATTTTTTTCAGGATTCTTTGATCAACATAAAGTTAAAAAGAACAGCATTTTATTTTTGCAACATTATAATTGTCTTTACTGTCATTTATAATCAATTTAATGTGTCCCTACTGAATAAAAGAAATAAATAATTTTATCTAAAACATATAAGCTTACTGACCCCAAACTTTTGAATGGTAGTGTAGTTTCTGCCTTATACTTATATCTTCATAATATAAGAGTAAAATTCATACTGTTAAGACTGTTGTAGAAACGTCTCGGGTTACGTCTGTAACCCTCGTTCCCTGAGAAGGGAACGAACGCTGCGTCGAGAATCGACACTATGGGGAATGCCTTCGGCATGACGCGTCTGAAGTCAATAATTCAATCTTGATTGGCGTAGCGCAATCGCGTCACTCATGACGTCGCATGTGACGGTGATCCGGAAGCTATAAAAGGTCACAGGAAACAGTGAATGTCAGCTTCTAATAGGTCAAAGCAAGTCGTTCTCAGGGGCGCGAAAAGTGTGGCCGAGGGACGCAGCGTTCGTTCCCTTTTCAGGGAACGAGGGTTACAGACGTAACCCGAGACGTTCCCCTCCGAGGGAACTCCGCTGCGTCGAGAATCGACACTATGGGGAACGAAATGCCCACTGGTGTGAAGCATCTGGCACACTCACGGACGAAAGAAATGAGAAGGCAGATCCAACCTAGATTGTCATAAGGTTTGATGTAAGAAGGGTAGGTCTGGAGCCGGTGGCTCAACGGACCCCATGGATGGGAACCCCAGACAGTAAAGGAATATTAGATGAGAGGTGAAGGCCAAAGCGCACCACGTACATCGTTTATGAGAGGTTTCCGCAGATAACCAACTGTCTAATTGATAAAAGGGGAATAGCTCCTAGCCCTTGATACATATCTAGATAGATTTGACTCCTTACAGCCTGAGGCCTAACATAGGGCCCTCAAGGCTATGACCTTGACCATCCGACACATGCGATGGAGGATGGATTACCTGAAGAATCATGATATTGCCTACAGGCACCTCAGTGTCAAGGCAGAAATAAAGTAGAGTGGCTCCCACGTCATCACGTAAGAGGGGGCAGCACCACCACTCTTCCAGGGAGCAGGAAGCAGACTCAAATAGATTCTTATATGATGAATTTCCGAAGAATCATGATACTGCCTACAGGCACCTCAGTGCCAGGGCAGAAATAAGGTAGAGTGGCTCCCACACCCTTAAGTAAGGGGGGGCAACACTCAACAGATTCTTATATATTCTCATATATCGCATCCACAGGACATGGCGGGTGCCAGGGATAACCCGTCAGCCTGATGCCAATAGGCTGGATGACAGGATTCATCCTCCAATCTACAGGAACATGGAGTTTTATTGGGAATGTCCGTACATGCTCACCCTTAGAGGCTTGCGGAGGGCTCTGAGGCCGCCACAGAGGCCCTAAACGTGAACGGGCGATCCCGTTAGAGAACAGAATGGAACACCAGTACTGAAGCCAGCGGGCAGTAATTAACTGGGTTCAATGCTGTCACTAACCAATATCTAGTTCCTAGTAGAGTGGGGTTCTAGAATGGATGACCTAACCACCTCGGTGGAAAGGGTACCTATTTACCGGTTAGACCCCCTCAGGGGCCAGACCCATAGTCTCCATAACTCCGGCCGTGGAAGACATATTGTACCAACGGCCTGTGAAAGAAAATCTCTCCTAATAGGGACTTTCC
Organism: Semotilus atromaculatus; assembly: GCA_031834385.1. NCBI lineage: Eukaryota > Metazoa > Chordata > Actinopteri > Cypriniformes > Leuciscidae > Semotilus > Semotilus atromaculatus. The sequence goes on along the minus strand of JAULUF010000009.1, from coordinate 20,332,253 downwards.
AGGGAGGACTCACCAAGAGACTAAAAAGGTCCGAAAAACAAATTCGGGCCAGCCAGTACGGAGCTACAAGGAGTAGGCTCACGCCGTACCTCCTGACCCTTTCTAGAACCCCAGGGAGCAGAACGATCAGGGGAAAAGTGTACAGACGTGACCTAGGCCACATCTGTACCATGGCATCCAGGCCCAAAGGAGCTGGATGTGAGAGAACCAGAGCGGGCAGTGAGTGTTCTCATGAGAGACGAACAGGTCAACCTCCGCCTGGCCAAACTCTCTCCATATGAGCTCAACTACTTCAGGGTGGAGTCGCCCTTCCCCGGGCCTCAGCCCCTGCCTCGACAGGATATCTGCTCCCACATTATCAACCCCAGGAATATGAATGGATCTGACAGAGATAAATTTATCCTGGGACCACAGAAGGGTCTGATGTGCCTGTCTAGAAAGACGGCGCGATTTCAGACCTCCATGGCGGTTGATATAAGAGACCACCGACATATTGTATGTCCTAACAAGAACATGATGACCTCTGAAGTCTGCCAGGAAGTGCCTCAGGGCAAGAATACGGCCAACATCTCCAAGCGATTAATATGCCATGAGAGATGATGGTCCCCTCCAAGCACCTCGGGTGTAACAGCCCTCCATAACCGTACACCAGCCTGTGAAGGATGCATCCGTGGTCAAAGAATTTCTCTGACACGGTGCTCCCAGAACCGGCCTTGAAACAGGAACCATGGTTTCTTCCACATGACCAAAGAACGAAGGCATCTGCGCGTTACTTTGATCGTGCGAAAAGGGTTCCCCCTCGGGGAAAACCCTCTGGTCCGGAGCCACCACTGCAAGGTCCTCATATGGAGCAGACCAAAAGGAATTACGATGGAAGCTGCCACCATGAGGCCTAAAAACCCCTTGGGTGTGTTTGACAGTGATGGCCTGGCCTAACCTAATACTCTTCATTGTGGTTAAGATAGTATTTGTACGAGCAGGAGACAATTGTGCCCGCATCGTGACTGAGTCCCTCTCTACTCCCAGGAACGTAGTTCTCTGAAGAGGAGTTAAGGAACTTTTCTTTACATTTTAGTCTCAACACCAAGCACCTCAGATGACGCAAAACAACATCTCGATGTTGAATCGTCAGTTCTTCTGACAGCCAGTTTAATGAGCTAGTCATCTATATAATTTAGGATACGAATCCCCTGAAGTCCCAAATGGAGCAAGGGAAGCATCCATACATTTAGTAAAGGTGCGAGGAGATAAGGCTAGGCCGAAAGGAAGAACCTTGCAATGATAAGCTTTACCCCCAAAAGCGAATCTAAGGAACCTCCTATGATGTGGGATGATGGAATATGAAAATAAGCATCCTAAGATCTATCGTCACAAACCAGTCCTCGGATCTGATTTGTTGAACGATCAAGGTATAGTTAGCATTTTGAATTAAAATCTCCTCAAAGATTGTTCACTATCCTTAGATCTATAATGAGACGCAGCCCACCATCCTTTTTAAGAACTATGAAGTAACGGCTGTAGAACCCGGACTCCTTCTGGTGGGGGACTTGTTCCATCACCTGTTCCTGATCAGGAGATACCAGTGTATGAATAACACTACTGAATCTAGGTGGTCTATACTGGAACTGGATTCTATATCCTTTCTCAACTGTATTCAGGACCCACTGAGATATATTTTGAAGGCCCTTCCAGGCGTCTAAATAATCTACTAGGGGGATCAGTCTCTCAGGACTGACCTCAGGAGTCGTAATATTTTCGGTGACCTGAAGCACTTTTCTGGCAGGAACTAACCGAATAATTTTCTCTACAGGCCTCATGAGAGGTAGCGAATGAGTTAGATGTTACAGGAACACTGTGTTTAATACATTCGCTGGAAGTCGATGCGTCCCGAGGCGCACTTGGCGGCGGGAAGCAACATCGATTCCCTGAAGGCTCCGCGGGGTGTCCTTTTCCCCGATCCCCAAGAGATTTAGCCATAAATGTCTCTCTGAGACGACTAGTGCTGCATAGGGCTCTCCAGATGGAAGGCTCTTTCGGTTTCGTTCTCGACACCCTGAAGCGGAAGACCGGCAGGGAATAATCGAAAACAGTTTCCGATGAGCGGACGCGAACACTGCCTGGCCGCAAGCCTGTGGGGCGGACAGTGCAGCATATGTTCGCTGGAAAACGATGCGTCCCGAAGTGCACTTGGCAGCGGAAAGCCGACATCGATTTCCTGAGGGCTCCCCGGAGGGGAGGCTCTTTCGGATTTGTTCTCGACACCCTGAAGCGGAAGACCGGCAGGGAATAATCGAGAACCGTTTCCGATGAGCGGACGCGAACACCGCCTGGCCGCAAGCCTTGTGGCGGACATTGAAGCGTGCATTCGCTGAAAACCGATGTGTCCCGAAGCGTACTTGACGCTGGAAACATCGATTTCCTGAGGGCTGCACAGAGCCCTGCTATTTTCGTCTCGTTTTCGATACCCTGAAGCGGAGGACCGGCAGGGAAAATCGACTTTCGACGTTTGTTGCTCATTTTAATTCCTCAAAATTAAATGGAGCCATATTTAACACTTGAATAAGTGAAAAATGATCTGGATGGTAGACTGAATTAAAATATATCACCTTTTAAAGACAGATATTTCACCATTTAAATTTCATAGAATTACATGCAGCCATAATCCTACACCCATCGCCATGCTTTCCCTAACAAATTCGAACGAAATTTGAGGGAAATGTCTGAGCTATCAGGGGTGATGCAATGTCGGGGAGAAATATCTCGCAAAATATTCCTCTACTCGAGGCATCACCTCATAACCATTCTCATTAGATGTAAATGTATACATGGGGGAACATAAATGAGATGAACCTGATTCTTCCCACGATCTCAATACCTCAGTAAGGAGATCAGAGAAAAAGGGAAGGCTCTGACATGAAGATTGTGACTAGGTCTGCAGGAAGCGCTCATTCATTCATTTTTTTTTATTTAAAATTGTATTTTTTTTAGTCGCTTCCTGCTTATTAACTGGCCATAAAACATTTGATTTAGCCAGTGCCCTGGTTTACAACCTCCAGAAACTCCTCAATAACGGGAATATGGGGTGGTGAATCCCCATATCCACATGATTCTGTGTAGAGAATATCTAACTCAGAGCCAGATAAATCAAATACCGGGTCTTTAACACGGTCGGAAGAAGCCGCAGTGCGGGCTTCCGAGCCGTGCGCGAGACCAGTGAAGCTGGTACATAAACACTGAGAAAGGGTCGCAACCGTCTCAGTATTATATGCCAGCCCCACGTGCGAATCCCATGCATACAGGCGGCGCGCTGACTCGACAGACGCGAGACCTGATGCACTGGAAACGCGAGCCTGATCTATTTGATCGAACAGGCTCAAATGGGAGCGGAGCTTTTTTCATAGGTAACTGAATAACAATTTGCACACAACAGCGCCCTCGAGCGCTGTCAGTGCATGCTCCGCTCCCAGACAAACTTCACAGAGTGTGCGTCACCCTCGCTTAAATATCAGGCAAGGGGACGCACATTCTGAATAGTTTCTCCTTATTGTTCGCTATAATATATATAGCCTATATATATATCAGAGTGACAGACAACACCAAATAAGACAAACAGGTTGACACAGAAAGCTTGCTGAAGACCAGAAGCTGACATTCACTGTTTCCTGTGACCTTTTATAGCTTCCGGATCACCGTCACATGCGACGTCATGAGTGACGCGATTGCGCTACGCCAATCAAGATTGAATTATTGACTTCAGACGCGTCATGCCGAAGGCATTCCCCATAGTGTCGATTCTCGACGCAGCGGAGTTCCCTCGGAGGGTAACTTTTTTTAATTAATTAATTAATTAAAGGTGCCCTAGAATGTGAAATTGAATTTATTTTGTCATAGTTCAATAACAAGAGTTCAGTACATGGACATGACATCGAGTGAGTCCCAAACACCATTGTTTTCTCCTTCTTACTTAAATCTCGTTTTTGAAAAACACCCCTACAAAATAGGCGAATCTCCACATAATACCGACTGTGACGCAATAGTCAGGATCATTAATATGTACGACTCCAAAAATGTGCATATGCCAGCCCATGTTCAATGACAGGCGGAACTGCGCAGCCGAAGCATGGCAGTTGCTCAGTGTTTGGATGTACAAATGAACACAAAAGGTATTTAGTTCCTTCATCCGAGCCTCTGAAGAAACAATGGGTTAATTTTATTTTCTCTGGAAATTTCCAAACATTTCACTGACGAGACTGTTTCCTCAACTTGGGCCAATACAGAGCTGGCCTCGATGAACGTCTGAAAATGTATCGATCGAGCTACCAAGCAACACTTCTGATGTGTAATTGTTCAAGTTCAGACAGGTAATCTTTCTCTCAAAATCGTTCAATACTGTATTTACATCATCGTGTTTGCATTGGTGAAAGCATTAGAGAGAGTGCAGAAACTGCGTTGCAATGATAAGATCTTTATTCTCGCGATCAACACACTGTCATCTGTTTGCTCAACATTTTATGTGATGGGAATAGATCTAAATACTTTAAAAACATCTCACGATTCGTTAATCTCGATAGCTGTAATAGTAAAAACGTATAATATCTGTAGTAAAAGTATTCGAGAGCGTTTCACATGTAATACGTAGCTATTTCATATGCAAGCATGTCAGCCAATCACAGCAGAGGCCGGTTACACACAGCAGACACGCCCCTTCAAACAGAGCGTTCACATCAGAGGCTAAAATCAGGCTAGGAAAAATGCCTTTTATTTCTAAATTATGACTATTTTTGATCTAAAAAACATACTAACATTATAAGGGCAACCCAGAAAACATTATACAATAAAAATAAAAACCATTCTAGGGCACCTTTAATCAATCAGGAGGATACACCACTCAGGATCACATGAACATACATTTTAAAATGACATCCTCCATCACAACTACCCTATAATGGCCTAGGTATTTGGTCTCTCACTTCCATCTGGAACAACCCAGTAGCGTCCCCTTCCCGCAGTGCCCTTCAAGGACACAAAAATACTGCTGGATATTCGCCTTAGGTAATACCGTGCATACTCTGCTCGACACAAAAGCAAACTTGTGCACATTATAAACACATATAAATGGAAAAACACTTTTGAAAATGAAAGTATGTTATAAATCTATAACGTTATAAAGGAGATGTTAGGCAGAATGACAGCCTCAGTCAACATTTACTTTCATTGTTTGGAAAATGTACTATGGAATAAAACAGCAGTCTGCCCAACATCTTCATCCACTGAAGAAAGTAAGTCTTTCAGGGTTGGAACGAGTGAGAACAGGTGAGAATTTACAGTTTTGGTTCAACTATTCATTCGAATTTACAATGGGACAATCACCTGAAAGAAAAAATGACATGTACTTTTAACCATAGAGGTCAAAGCCAAGCCAGATAAGTTGTAGGTCATCAGTGCAATTAGTAATTTTCAGTGCATTCCACAATGCGTAAAATGCCAGCTGTGGCAAGAGTGAGGGCCACGGGATGACGTGCTGTTGCTCATGCAACGTACCAAAGTGGCAAGACACTACATAGTCCAAGAAGATTTCAGCTGGCCAACAGAACAGATGAACAATCCATACTTATTATGCCAGAGCAGCACCGACACGTCACACTGTTCCAGAAACGTAAGCCTTTTGCCTGCCAAAATTTGTGGGAAAACATCCCATGAATTATGATCTCTTGCAATAAACAGTCACACAAGATACCGAAAGTACTGCAAAATGATGATTGTTAACGTTCGTAGTTATTTCTACTTTTGTTGACATTTCTTTTTATTAAATATAGCTTAAATTAAATTGCGTATAAGGTATACAATTTAGTTGATTAAGCTCATAGGACATTTGTTGACAAATTTGATATATTTGGTATCAGCTGTCAACTATGAACTATGTTTATATTTTAAAATCTGAAAGAAATGTATATATACATATATATATATATACTGTATATATATATATATATATACAGTATATACATATATATATATATATATATATATACTGTTTACTGTGTACATACACACTCACACCAATTAAAAGTCAATTTAAAGTCAAAAGTCAACATGATTAATTTTTCAAAGAAATTAATACTTTTATACAGTATGGACACATTAAATTGATCAAAAGTGACAGTAAAGATAATTATGATGTAACAAAAGTTTTTTGATAATAAAACAAAGATTTGATAATAATAATAAGAAATGTTTCTTAAGCACCAAATTAGCATACTAGAATAATTTCTGAAGGATCATGTGACTGAAGACCCGAGTAATGATTTACTCGGCTTGCCATCATAGGAATAAATTACATTTTAAAATATATTAAAATAGACAACAGTTATTTTAAATTGCAATAAAATGTCTTAATATTTCTGTTTTTACTGTATTTAATAAATGCAGCATTTGCAAACAGAAAAACAAAAGTATCTTTGAAAAATGTATGGTTTACAAAATAAAAAAGTGACTTTTTACACAATGTATTTTAATCAGTTTAATTATCTCTATAGAATTTAAATCTATAAAAGAACTTAAGATAATTAGAGTTTTGTGGAGTTGTGGAGTTGAGTAGAGTGCTTAATTTATTTTGGCAAACTTCAACTAGGAAGTCTAAGCTACTTGAAATGCCTGTTTGTTTTTTCTAATTCTCCTCTTACATCTGAATTCTTAATAAACACTACAGTAATAAATAAACACTGGCACTCTATTGGGCTGGCAAGCCATCAAATGTGTGAGATCTGTTTCTATGCTGAGAAGTCAAACGTATAAAAACAGCCAAGCATATGGTCTTATCAAAGCGTTATATATTTTGAGTAGATTTGAAACAAGCGTACCCTCAGAGCCCCTGACTAACAAATACATTCTCCCTCTCCTTCTCCCTCTCTTTGCATACTCTGCTCTTTTTCCCCTCTCTGCTACTAAACGACGTTCATATTTTCCTGGCACAGGAGAGGTCAAAACATGACTGAATAAGGAATTGTCCAGTAATTGAGTCCAATTTTCCTTTTTCTGAGACATTTCATTCCATAGCTAATTTTAGCTCTCCTGCACAGACTTTTTGTGTGTGTTGTGAACAGGGATCCAACAACAACCACAAATCCCATGAACTCTGGCGAGGTTGAAGCAGCACTGCTCAGATTTACTGTACAGCTGGGATCAACGACGAGAGAACACATACATTTAGTTTCAGGATAATAATCAAAACGAGTCATTTTATTAATAAAGATATTTCATATACACACGTCACTCTTCTTTTTTTGTACACAAAATGAAATTATTTATTTAATAATTATTTACACACTTGTTGTCCACCAATTTGATTGAATAAGCAGCGTTCCAAGAGTGTTGATATACAGTCTAAAAGAACTGGGACTTTTCATTGTTTGTTACACCCTGTGTATTAGTGATCTAAGATTAGGATTTTTCAGTTTTTCCTATTTATTTCTTCTTTATGTTCTCTATCTGCAGATTTAATCAATTTGCCAGTAGGTGGAGACAAGTAAAGAATCATTCATTGACCAACTGTTCAAAATCACGGATTCGTTCAAGAATGAATCAAGTGACTGGCTGAATCTAAAATCGCATTCTTCTCTACTATATAGTAGGCGATAAAAACTGTATGTGACAAAAGAAGTCCAAATTTACAGTATAGATAAAAGAGTAGGCAAAAAGTACCCCAATGACCTACTACTTTCGGAGAGAGAGAATCTGAAGTGTGCATTTCGATGGACACTTCACTGTCCCATGAGGCCACAAGAGAGGATTTGTGAATGGCAGCAATGCGATGGTAGATCAAATGATAATGACAACATGGCGAATGTAGTACGTCCGGACTTTTTTAGCACTCGCAAAGTACTTTTTCAAATAAGAACCTTATCATTAGAGTATGCGATTTTGGATGTGAATGATTCATAGAAATGCCACAGAACTGTTGCATGATTAATTTTACAGTGGTTTTTTTTTGTGGCCAAAGCAAAAATATACAAAGTAACTGATAATATTCTGTCTATAACAGTAAGTTACTCAAAACAAATATTTTTGGGGTTTATTGAACTGCTGTAGCTTACAAAAGCTAGATCACACTCGCAACTGTGCTGTTGGTCTGAACGTCAACACAGCCAATATCAACACAACTACTATGATACTCAGAAACAACAGCAATTTTTCTTGTGTTATACTACTGAGCCTACATACAGTATATTATAAATCTGAAAAAAATGTGATGTGACCATCATACACATTACATCAAAAACAAAATGTCCACAGCAGAAATTCACATAATTTACTGCAGATCTATCCTTAGCAATGAAAAATGTGTCTCTCTTTGGCTTGCCTGAATGCCTACATAGCTGCTGTTGTTTTTCTATTTCGTTCACTCTGACTCTCTCTCTCTCTTCTTATCCCTCTTTCCCTCTTGGCTGCCGTCCCTGTAGCAGGCAGAGCATGTAGTAAGTATGTGACAAAGTGTAGCACTGAAACCCTCGGCATTCTGATTTATTGGGGGGTGGGGGTGTGCACAATGGAGGCACATGTGCCTGATGTGCCTCTGAGTCATCTGACTCTATGACAGACCGTCAGTGCGAATTAGCGGCATCCCGCTCACGGGGGCGGGGGCTATGGAACATCATTAAAGCAAAGACGTCCTCCGCCCCCCTCAAAACAAGGCACAAACACAACCACATACGACTAAGGCATCTAGACAGAATGCCTCTCTCTGTATGGAATGCCTCTGAATCAAGACCATAAGAATGAGAATCGATCAGGGTTACATCAGGGGTCTCTGTGAGACAATGAAGACGGCAACGTGAGGTGCTATGCCCTGTCGAGCGATTATGGATTTTTAATCAGAGGAAGTTTCATTGTGTCTACAGACAGCCTTGAGTTTGACAGCAAATCATTTACAATTAGAGATCGTTTTCTTGATTGATCCATCACAAACATCTCTAATTCTATAAACTTGAATGAAGTGGATTGATAATTGGAGAGCTAAAATACGACACATGTAGACAAACTTGTACACTGAATATACGCTGTATTACCTGTAATGTGACACAAGACTTTGTATTAAGCTTTTAAAAACCCTTCGCTAATTTAGTTGCACAGTGAAGTGTGACCTTGAATATTAAGTGTCCAGGGTAGAAATAAGACTGGAGCGCACATACACTTGTCATGTCAGGCAAACACCTGACTTGAAAATGGGAAGAACAAAAATGTAGCGAAAACTTTTTAGGGTAACACTATTGTTTAGGGTTCAATTCTCGCTATTAACTAGTTGCTTATTAGCATGCACATTACTAGGATATTGGCATTTTATTAGTACTTATAAAGCAGCACATATTAATGCATAAAAAGTATCACATATTATTCTGCATGACCATTTTCTACATCCCTAATCCTACCCAATACCTAAACTTAACAACTACCTTACTAACTATTAAATTAGAACAAATCAAAGTGAGTATATACTGTTTATAGCTGTTGTTAATGTTTTTTTTACCAGTATACCCTACTAACAGCAACATCGTTTCAAGAAAACTAAATAGTGCATTGCATTCCCCCAGTGGACGAGCAACCAATTTTGCGACACTGTAGTGTACGGACGTATTAGCTCGTACAGGGTTATTAAACTCCATTTTTAGCTGATGCTTCTGGCAGTGTTAACAAACACATTCTTGAAGCAGAATGGTGACTAAAAAGGGCAATGTTCAGAATGACGTGAAAAACGGCTTGTCAGTGGTGTTGCTCTGAGGCAGTGTTTATTAATAGATTTAAATTAGGAGAATAGTAAAAATGGATAAAGTCTAACAGATTTAATTGTACACTCTCCCTCTAGCAACAAAATGTTAAAATGTACAAACAGATGTGTGCATGAAATTTACATAAACACTTGAGAGTTGCATGTCCAAATAAGGACGTCACTCTCTGACTAATTCCTTAAATGATGTTTCAATTAAATCATCAAGCTTCAGTTAATTCAGCATTCTCTCATGGCATCGGACTCGACTTCAAATACCTGAACAAGAAACTTGAAGACACAATTAAGCTGTTTTCATTTAGTATGCATTAATGTAACCTGGTATGTGGTTTACCTCAGTTTATGTAAGTACATTTACCCATATCAGAAAATATATCATATTTTAATTACAAAAAACATTCAAAAGTTTGGGGTCAATATGATATTTTAATGTTTTGCAAAACTACAGAAATACTGTGAAATATTTTTACAATTTAAAATAAAACTTTTTTTCTGTTTTAATTGTTTTAAAATATAATGTATTCCTCTGATTGCAAAGCTGAATTTTCAGCAATATGCCGATTTGGGGCTTAAAGCAACACTATGTAGCTTTTTCAACCTTCATAATATATTTCCAAGACCCGTGTGATGGTACATCGACTTACAATAGGTTAAATGACACGTCTGCCATAGCCTGACGGTGTCTGTATCGCTTTTCCTGGCTCTATGTAACTTCGGGTTTCGGGCAGGAACCCGAGCACAAAAAGAACTACAAAATTTGACTGCTTAACGTCAAGCGTTACAATCGTCATTATTTTGCTTTTCTTTTTTCAGGATTCTTTGATGAATAGAAAGTTAAAAAAACAGCTTTTATTTGAAAAATATATATTTTTTAACAATGTAAAAGTCTTTACTGTCACTTATAATACATGTGTCCTTGTTGAAAAAATAAGCTCTCTCTCTCTCTCTCTCAAAAAAAAAACTTACTGACCCCAAATTTTTGAACAATAGTATGTACATTACTTTAAGCCTAATTTTCTCTTGCCTAAATAATACCTAAGTATAAAAACACACTTTGTATATGTAACATTGTATATAAGGATGTACATATAAGGATTACATTACATGCATGTAAGAAAGACCAATATAAGTGATCAGTGATCTATGAGACAGCAATTACATAGTGTCTCTTTCGGACTATAATAATTACTAATCGATCCATTAACCAATAAGCATGCAGATGCTGACAGAGATTATAAAACCAAGAGTGTCTGCTCTTGATTCACACCTCTCTCTATCTGTGATAGAGTCGAATGCCAATATGTCTGATCATTCAGAGCTTAAATGGATTGTGAGTGATCTACAAGTGTGCCAGCTGCCTTGCTGCTTCTCTTCACCTGAGAGAAGATTTATTGTTTGCTTTCAACCTCATCAATCAAACAGACGTATCTGAAACAGAAATGATTTCAGCAGTCATCCCGTGCCCGTTTTCATCTCTTTTCATGCGCAAGATTTATGCTGCCAATGACCTTCATCCCTATTAGAGGAAGACAGATCTAATGCCTCAGACGGGCTCTGCCTAATGCCAATTATGTCTCGCTGTACAGCCGTGAGAAACATGTCTGGCCTTCCAGCATGTGGTGGTACAACGTAAGACTAACTCAATGTCACAGACCGCTACATTGAATATGCTCTGTACTGCTGCTGCCCTAATATGTTGGTAAGATATAGGTGCCTGTTAACAAGCATGTTAATGATCATTAAGTACATGATTTCTTTCCAAAGCAATTTAAAATACAATGCACATAAGTACATAAGCTGCAAAATGTGAGCCTTATCGTGAATAACTTAATTTAGGGCCTGTCTCTCACAAAAAAAAAAAGCTATTGTATTGATTTAAAAGACTTAGAATAATGAAAACATGGTGCAAGTCATACATGTTATTTTTATTTTATTTCTAGAACCTAATGGACATTGTGCTAAATAAATACTTTTGTGTTCCATTGAAAAGAAGTCATACAGTTTCAAATAAAAAATTAATGTGGAGATATTGACATGATTATACATTTTTGGTGAACTATCCCATTAAGTGCCTTGCTCAAGCACAAAGTGATTATAGCTAATGGAACGTGAAATTGGGTTTTGAACCTAAGGTTAAATACTTCAAGGCCACGTCTTTAAATACAGCCAAACTCAAACTGCTAGATCTGTGTTTTAATCAACAAGAGATAAGGTTCTGTTATTAAGCTGGTAGATGTTAAAAGCAGACAGACTGCAGAACACAACAGAATGTCACAAACAGAAAAGACAATGCCAACACCCAACTTTTTAAGATCATTTCCATACATAATCAGTCCAAAACCTGTCTTTAAAAGGGAAATGTGTCATTTATATGCCAGCATCACCTAACAGAACTGAAAAAATAATGACTGTACTAAAACAGTTTTCCTTAAAAGTCCACCCCTTAAAAACACAGATAGTTCTGCCTCAAATGCATACCAATTAATAATTCTAATAATAATAATAATACATTTAACAAAAAAATAATAATGATAAATAATACTTAATTAAAAACTATTGCAAATTTGAGTGATGAAATGTGCACCAACAATGAGTCCATCAAATGTCTACCATTCATCAATTGCAACATATTGGTATTCAAAACCCATGAAACAATAATATTGTATGCTGATGGATTGTCAGCTTGCGATTTCAAGCTGTTGCAGCTGAGAGACATTTTTCAGCATTGAGTGAAGGTGAGTGGGAGGTCTTGAAAGAGTTTTTATCAGCGTCAGGGATCTTCATCATGCCGTTGCCCAATGCCTGCTGAAAACACCCTCTGCATAACACTTCATTCCCTTCATCCGGCCCCTGCATAACACCTGCACACAGCAGCCATGTACTTATTTGCGATTCAACAGTCACAGCCTTTGATATTACCTTACAAAGTGAATTTAAAAGCCATTGATTTTTCTCCTTCTGCCCTAGCAGCCTATGATTCAGCTGTCAGTGTCTAAGCTGCACAGTTGTTGGACTTAAAATGCTTTCTCTGCCTCCTCCAAACACAAATTCGCATTCACGCACTCACACACAAGCATGCACATAAACACACGTACGTATGCACGAATCAATAATGCTTTAACTGACACTATCTGTTGCAGGAATACTCAGTTCTGTCGTATGCACTGAGGCATAGCGTTATGCATTTCGTGTTTGGTTATTGCAATTTGTGACAGATGAATGAATACTCTCAGGGCTCAAGATGCCATTTACATTAGCAGTCAGGCTAATAAAAATGAATAAAGCAACGGTGGTTGGATCACATGTAGCTGCATATATTGCGGCTACAGAGAACGGAAAACAAATAAAATGAATTTTTTATGAAAGAAAGAGAAGAATCCTTAAAGAATGAACATCTTTTTAGGAATTAAAGAGACAAAACTCTCCTACTCTAAGGCTATATCAATATACATATATGTAGACTGCCTTTTAACTTATCTAGCAGCAATGTCACTTTTACAGTATGTCAACACAATTTTATGAAATGTCTAGCTTCAAAGTCTTAAGCATTCGTTTTACTGTCTGGACAATCCACTTTAGATAAAGCCTGCTTCATCTACACGGGTATTTGAAGCATAAGAGTATTTCTAGAGTGAGACAAATCTCCCTCACAGGCTCACAATGAGCACAGCCGTCTACTGCCATTTTTCAAGCCTCATCTAAATGAAATCAGGGCAGGTGGTGGGAGATACAAGCAAGATGTAAAGTGCAATGTCACCAAAGAGAGAACGAATGTTGTGTGACAAGACCTAAACAAGAATATAAAGATTTGAGGAAAAAGGAATCCATCTGTGTCTAAAAGTCAAAGGTAGAAACTCATTTAAAATAGGTGAATAATTAAGTTGTTATATAGAGGACTGACATGATCATGACACTTTTACGGAGAATAATTTGTCAAATAAATAATTGTAAATTTAACTGTCTGTTTTGTTCTTAAGCTCATTATACATTCACCTGAAGAGGAGTAATTTAATAAAATACATGATTTCCTTAAAGGCTTTGCAAACAAACATTGCATTGCACAGGGGTAGAATAACATGACTAATATTTTAGATCTTAATATTCTCCACCTCTGAAATGACTTTAGTCTGATATCATAAATCCCTCGGACTTCATTCTGATTTGCAACACCCCTTTTAATGGTTCAATCAATTCCTGGAGAACAAAATCAAATCTCATCTTACATCATTTTTTTGTCGAGTATTCTGTTTCTGATTACAAAAGTGAAATAGGTTGCGAGCGTCTTGAAACTGCTCATTTTTGAGCGCCCATATTAACGCATACACTGAACCATAAGGAAATACATAAAATGTGAGATTATAACACGCGTCTATGATAAATTCCTCTTATTCCCGGTTAGAATTAGAATTAGAATTAGAATTAAAAGTGTACAAATATCATTGGTACACAAATCAACCAATTGTGTAATTCTTACAGAAACATACAGAACAAAAGGCCCAGTCACAAATCACACACACACACACACACACACACAGTGTCACTGTGGTTAACTATGCTAAGCTGAAGCAAGAGAGTTTGCATTATTTAAGCTACAGGGAGAAACTTGTCAAACTTTACATGGAAAGAGGGCAGCAGCTGCCGTGATGAGCTGTGCTTGGGGATCCAGCCCTCTCTCAGGCAGTAAGGAGCAGGAAAGCACTTAAGTGCTCCACATGTTGCATGCAGCAAAGCCTGAGGGAGCGGCAGAGATATCATGCGCCGAGTCGTTTGTCGCCGCACTGCAATGAATATGGAATCACTATAAACAATACAGGTAACTGAGCGAGAAAGCACAGCAAGAAACACAGTGTGAGTGATGGAGGGGGAAAAGATCTGCGTCATAGGCGGGTTTAAGAAGTGCCGGGGGGAACAGCTCCCCCTGTGGCCAGTGCTGAAAATGTTTTAATGTTGTGGAATGAGTGTGTGAATAAACACTATTTTCAAAAGAAAATGAATTACTGCTGTGGGTAGAAGGGTTTAGAAATCTAGTCTTTTCATTCTGTATCTTAAACTTGGCTGTTGTGAGAATAATGAGAACCATTATATATTTTTTCCTATATTTTTCTTATGACAACAATTCTGCTGTTATACTGTTTCCCGCGATTGTGCAGGACAAATACTCTGCAAAATTATTCATGTCCCTTCAGCTCATTAAAATATTATGTGTTTACCTACCTTTCATATATATATATATATATACAGTACTGTGCAAAAGTTTTAGGCAGGTAAGATTTTTTAAGTTTTTAAAAGAAGTCTCTTCTGCTCACCAAGGCTGCAATTATTTGATAAAAAATACAAAAAAACAGTAATATTGTGAAATATTATTACAATTTAAAACAGCGTTTTTTTATGTGAATATACAGTAAAGTGTAATTTATTCCTGTGATCAAAGCTGAATTTTCATCATCATTACTCCAGTCTTCAGTGTCACATTCAGAAATCATTCTAATATGATGATTTGATGCTCAAAAAACATTCATTATTATTTTCAATGTTGAAAACAGTTGTGTACAATTTTTTTTTCAAAATTCTTTGATGAATAGAAAGTTCAAAAGAACAGCGTTTATTTAAAATAGAATATTTTCTAACATTATAAATGTCTTTACTGTAACTTTTGATCAGTTTAACTCATCCTTGATGAATAAAAGTATTGATTTATTATATTTCTTTCCCCCAAAAATCTAATTTTAATTCTTACTGACCCCAAACTTTTGAAGGGTAGAGTTTAATGTTACAAAAGCTTTAGATTTCAGATAAATGCTGTTCTTTTTTAGTTTCTATTCATCATAGCATCACGTAGCATAACGTAATGCACTTTCAGTGCCAATAACGATATAGTTTCCTCGCCGTTTTTGTACTTGACATAAGTGACATGAGTGAATCAAATAAGACATACAAGCACTAAAGTGACTGTCTAATAATGATTGGTGTGTGTTTATATATGCACAGTTCTCCAACTCTAATCTTTCAGGTCACAGACATCCTGTTTGCTCATAAAGAGATGAGCTCATACAGTGACTGTCGCATCCTGCACATCTTCTAACAGCTAAGCTTTTCTATAGAATTGCATGTTGTGACACATTTGTGACATTAATTGCATTAAGCCACAAACATGGGTATATTGTTATTATGAGAGACAGAATTTCACACAGAGATTGGCCAATATTTGATGCCATGAGTGACAAGATCACCTTCACTGTACACTGTAGAAAAAGTAAGTGTTCATGCTGCCTTAAAATGTTAAGTTTAGTGACCTTGAAATGTGAAGTTGTACTAAGTGACAACTTGGATATTTGAGTTGACAAAACTAAAGATTTTAGAGCAGCACAATCACTTTTTTAAGTTGAAACAACTATTTAATTTTTTACAGAGTATGCCATAAATATACATGGAAATTTTATAATTAAATAATTATATAGTTTTCTAAATTCATTAAGTGTTGAAAGATGGCAAGAAGTTAATTTTGAACACAGTATGTCACTTTTAACTTCTGCCCCCTCACAACCCAACTTTTCCCATGCAAGGAGTTGCACTCTCTTTTTTATAATGCAAATTCATGCTTAATTTCCATTTGATATTTTATCACCATTGCACTAAACAAGAAAACAAGACATATATTCTCATGTTTTTATTAAAGAGCCCCTATCATGGATTTTTGAAAATGACTGTTCATGCAGTTTGTAATATAGCTCTAAGTGAATGAAAACATCCTGCAAAGTTTTATATCTGAAAGTGCACCGTATATAAAGTTATTGTCTTTCAAAAGTGAGAGTCGACTCTGAGTTTATGAAATGAATTGTTTTTGAAACGAGTCATTAGCCGTTTCATAGTGATGTAGATACGAAACATTAGCATATTGGCCGCGCCCAGTTATTGTGCGCGCAGACGCAAGTGTAAACTTGAAGTCTTGAACACATTCAATACTTCAGCTGAATTGCATCATGTCGAGAAGATGTTCTACAATGCAAAGATAATTTTCACTGCCCAGGGACGAGCATGTGAAGGATAAGTGGTTAAATTTCATATTTGCAACGATACCACAACAGTATATCCCGTGTTGTGTTCTCATCATTTTAATGACGAATCCTTCACAAACATAAATGAATTCAACTGTGGATTCGCAAGCCGGTTGTTCCTGAAGGAGGGCTCAGTACCCACTGTATATGGATCAGCTTCGTCCTCCTCCAAATCACAACCTGTAAGTATTATTAATAATGTTTGCTGTTATGTTTCCTGTAGCATGCGCAATACGTATTTTGTTGTGTGTGTTGTGTACACTCCGCGCAGCTTCTAGGTCTCCATCTAACAGCAACGTGTTCGCTCTCAATTGTTTAGAAATATGTCAAATGTTTGTCGTTGATATTACTTGGTGTAGCTACTGCAGTGCTTTATCAATATGCTTCTGCGTTGGGCTAACGCAAATAATGACTTGATTGATTGATTGTGTGTTTACCACCGAGCTGTGGGCTATGGTCGACTCGCTAACATAAACTGGGTCATTTGACCAATCACCGCAGATTTGCGTCACGCAAAGGAGGTGTTTGGGAAAATGAATCGTTAAACGAATCATTTGAGAGTCGTTGAGCAAACCAGGTAGAAATAAATGCATATTATAAGACAATTAAAGTGTTTTTTTGTCCTTGCATGCATGTGATACTGTTTTTGGGAACTCCCAAAACAAAAATAGGAACATTTCAAATGCCATGATAGGGGCTCTTTAACATACCACTATTTAATCAAATCAAGCCACATCAAAAACTCATCAAGCTTATGCCTTTTTTAATTCACTGCCTTCAAAATTAACATTCACCTTTAGTGAAAAGACCACATATCATCTAGTTTGTGAGTAAAACTTAACAAAAAATAAATAAAGCAAGTCTGGCTTCCTCACTCACTCACCCTCACATACACTTAACTCTGGAGCAAGTACCAGAAAATAGATTTTAGCTCAGGTTTCCATGGCAACATTAACATCCCCATCCCCAACATTAACATAGAGGGTGGGAGAATGGAAAGGAAAGAAAAATTCTTCCTCCATTTGTGCACAGAACAACAAGGGGAAAGTCAATCATCTTGCTAGGCCTCATCTGTCTGTCTGCAACTCTAGAGTGGAGAAGGAAGGAGTCTTATTTGAATAAATATGTAAAGTTTGCAGATACATTTTGGCAGAGACTGCATACAAGCAATCAAGATAAAATACAATACATTTATTCTAATACATCAATGATTTAATTTAGTGCATTTCTCATTTGTGGGTTGATTAATCTAGAGTTATTACTTTGTTGTTGTGTAGTTTGAATTATTGTAAACACATCTGGCACTTCCAATAGGAAGAGTCAAAAAACAATTTCAATACAAAACTCATGGCAGGTGATTGGTTATCATGTCACCTCATTATGTTCACAGTGTAAAGCTGAACGGGATGTTCATAAAATGATCATAAATCAATGTCATCTCACTTTGCCTGTGCCTCAGCCATGAAACTATATCTTGTAAAGTAAAATGTGTTTTTCTTTGAAAACCAAAACAACAAATATGTTTATATAGTAATGTTACAAGAAAGTAAGTGTTACAAGAAAACAGATTGTTGCTAAAACAGATTTGCAGTAGGCCCCTGTGATGGTCTTCCACAAGCAAATCTGCATTAAATGTTTGGTTAGCAGAACAGCAAATAAAAAGCTCTCTTGAGGAAAAACCATAGATGCTCTCGTACCCACCACAGCAGTACTATAAATAATAATAAAAAAAACACATTAGTCTCAGTTTATACTAACAACAGTGCGTCTATCCCACAGAGAAACAGGAAGCGCTGGCTAATTCCAGAGGCCTAGACTGCAGTTTCTCAGCCTGCTCTCTGGGGGCAGCATGACAAGCCAATTAAAGCACAGGAAACCCACCAAGATAAACATTCAGAGCAGAATGATCAAAACAATCAAATGTCCTTGCTCAGCAAGAGGAGAAACCCAAACGGCTGTACAATGAGACAGGATGTGAGGAAAATGCTAGAAGTTGAGAGACTATTTCTATATAAAAATTGCTGGGTTGTTTAACCAATTTTGGGTCAAATATGGACAAACGTTGGATTAAAAATACAATGGCTGGGTTTGTCCATATTTGACCCAAAATTGGGTTAAAACAACCCAGCAATTTTTAGAGTGCGAGCCACTTGTGCAAAAGCATACTGCATTTACAGCTCAGCAGTTTCCATGCTGTATTTCAAAGTGCATGAATGTCAGAAGGTCACTGACTCCCCTTGGCTTCGCTGTCTACCTATAACCACCAAAAAGAGCAGGAATTACATCAGGGCATAGTCAGTCCCGTCTGTAATTCATTTCTCCTGATGAGTGTGTATGTGGTCTGGATCGGAGATGGTCTATGATGCAGAGCAAGGTCACGTACCTCCCCAGGACACTACGATGTCACATCTTGAAAGATGGTGTCATTTAGAGGCATGGATGGTTGAATAACTTGACAAGGAAGGACAAGAAACTGAATTGTTATTCGATCTTATGCATTTGGGAAATGTGTCTTTGCAGTGATACAAATAATAACTCGGGGTGTAACGATTCATTTCTTTTGCCAATACACCAACAATAACAAGTACATGTAGGTATGTTCAGACCATTGATTTAGTTGGTAAACCAATTCAATGCAATGGCCACTAGTGAAACAAATACTATGGAAGCTTGTTCCCGCCACTGAATAAATTTTTTTTAAAGGGCCCCTATCATAGATTTAAAAAAAAAAGTTTGCTAATGTTGTTTTGGAGTCTCCTGCAACAGGTTTGCATGCATCAAACACCAAAAAACTGTTTCATTTTCTCATAATATACATTTGCACATCACCATATTTTCAATGATTCTCAAACGACTTGCCAAATTAATCAATCTCTCCAAATCCCTGCTTTCCGTGAGCTACTCTGCTCTGATTGGCCAGACAGCTCAGTCTGTCGTGATTGGTTTACCGCATAATTCCCATTACCATAACACCGACAGCTCTGCGTGTCCTGAGGCTTCCTACACCGTAAACTAAACACAGTAACAAACAATGACGTCGATTTTACCATATCAATCCGAGTGCAAGTCCGATGATGAAACACTAGAAGAAGCATTCATTCAACCCGAACCTCCATCGCAAGGACGACTCGAGCAGGACGTTTCAGTGATTCACTACTCAGTTTGAGGTAACTAATAGCCGAGCTCTAGCGTGAATGACTGATGTAACATAAACATTGGTAAAACAAATCTTGCTTCATGCTTAATCTTTCCTCAAAGTAGTGAGAACGACAGACAATCTGCATTAATAGAC
Organism: Semotilus atromaculatus; assembly: GCA_031834385.1. NCBI lineage: Eukaryota > Metazoa > Chordata > Actinopteri > Cypriniformes > Leuciscidae > Semotilus > Semotilus atromaculatus. Next base: position 20,312,125 of record JAULUF010000009.1, on the reverse strand, counting down.
AGTTTTATGTAGTGGCCCACAGCTGATTAGCTGACTCCAATATTTGAGAAGTAATTGTCAGTAAAATAAAGATAACAGGAAAAGTTTAGGAAATATACTGCTGTAGTATCATGGTAAAGATTAATTTTAACCACAGATTCTTCACATGCTTGTCCTTGGGCAGTTTACCATCACATTGTAGAGCACAGCGTCTCCTCGACATGATCTATCCAGTATCCACAGGATCAGCTGCCGGTTTGAGGTTTAAGTTTCCCTGGTGTCTGCGCGTAATAAGTGGGCGGGCAAATGTTTCGTCTTGACGTCACAACGAAACGGCTTATGACTCGTTTGAAAAACAATTAATTTAATTGACTCAGAGTCGTCTCTTACTTTTGAAAGACAATAACTTTATATATGGTGCACTTTCAGATTTAAAACTTTGCAGGATGTTTTCATTCACAGCTATACTACACACTACTACATGAAAGGTCATTTTCAAAAATCCATGATAGGGGCCCTTTAAAGTTAATTGTGACTATTTATCTCACAATTCTGATTATTTATTTCAGAAATACAAGATATAAACTCTCAATTATGTGAAAAAAGTCCGAAATGTGAGATATAAACTCGCAATTGTAAGATTAAAAAGTCAGAACTGCAAATTTATATATCGCATCTGACTCGTAATTCTGAGAAAAAAATAAGAATTGCAAGATAAAATTATAAATTTTATGAGAAACTGCAAATTTATATCTTGCATTTATGACTTATTCTTGCAATTGTGAGTTTATCTCCTAATTCTGAGAAAAAAGTCTGAATTGTGAGACAAAAAGTCGCAATTATCTTTTGAATGTTTTTATAACGTGACAGAGCTTCTATAAACACATAAATTGTATGTGCACTCAGTAATTTTTTGATGCCAATGGTTACCAGCGTACTTTACGCTGACCTGAATGCAGGATCACACTTCCATTGTAGAAATGCACTATTCACAGTCAGTGACATCAAATTTATTCCACAAGTGTCCAATAACAGCAGTGTTTGCTGGGCAAAAGTTCTAATATTTGGCTAGTAAATATGTCTACCCCCATCTAGGGACCCACTGTGTGTAAAATAGATCATCTTTTGTTAAAGCTATATCATGTGAATGTTTAACCTGAACATTAATTTAACCATGAACATACATTTTCAATCGTACTATTCATTTCTTTGTGTAAAAAAATTGTAATGTAAAAATATTTAGCACAAAATTGATTCCTTAAACTTCCTCATCATTATCTGTAAAATGCAAACAATGCTACTGAGGTAACCCAAACTCAACTAAATGCTGTCCAGTTATTTTACATTTACATTACATTAATATTATTTAGATTATATTGTATTTATAATATACTCTGACCATACTGTTTGTTTTTAATTATTTGTTGTGTTCCAAGTATATTGATTATTATAAAATGATTTTCCTCTTAAGTTAGTTTTGGTGTAATAAATCGTCCTTCTCAGTGTTGGCTAAAATTGGGGATCCTATAATGCCCTATAAAAGAATTTTAAATCAAATCGATTTGCTGTCAGCTCTAATAACTACATGTAAATATACATAAATGCATAGATGGATTAAAATTTAGATATTGAGAATTCTGAAATCTCTCCAATTCCAGAAATGTTCTAGCACATGCCAAGTTAAATTGTGATGATGATATAATGATGTTATGTAGGCTTATGCTAGAAATGTCTTTGTAAGAGATTTCCTTCAATCTACAGTCTTCTTATTTATTACAGTTTATACTAGTTTAAAACTGACAACAGCTTTCATTATTTCCAGCAGATCTGGCATATTCAGATTTTACAGTTTATCATATTGAGCAGTACTGATGCATCAGTAAATTTTTCCACAATATCTTGAGAACAGGATTTACTGTGAGCAGAATTCTATTGCATTGCATATTCTTTCAGCATTATTGCCAGTCTGAAGCGTATATTCTCCAGCATATGTCGGTCAAATGAAAGACAACTCAGCAAACCATTGCTCACAGTATCATGGGAACTACATATAGTCAAAATATAATTTAACACAAAATGGCAGGTCAGCTGGAAGGAACATCCGTTTAATTTCCAATTGAAATGTTATCATTAATTGCATGTTCTCATGCTACACTAATGAAGGAGGCTGTCATAAGACACAGACGTACTACCAATCATTTTCTAAATAGCTTCGGGAGCTTTTGGAATTGTCTTTTGATTACTTTTTCAATCACTTGCTCTTCTACTTTCTGGATGTGAATGCAGATGACAGACATGATGTGCTGGCCTCTGCTAAGGTCATGAAGTTTGTAAGAGCGTCCCATTGCGTGCGTCCCGTCTTGGTTCTCTCATCAGAGGGGTCAGTCCTATTAGTACAGACAATGCACCCTGACCCTCTGGGCATAAGCCGTCAGATAAGAGAAACACAACCCAACAAGACAGAACTGCTCAGCAACACACACATCCTGACCTCCAGTGCCCTGCCCTATGGGAGTGTTATTAAACCCCGAAGGGAAGCGTTTTTGTCTATGTGTGTATGTTTGTGTGTGCCCATGACAAGTCAACCACACAAACAAACATGTCGAGGAGGGATATGCTGACAACTAAAGAACTGAGCTTCAAAAGAACTGAAACTTCCTCATGGAACACAAGCAGGAGAAAAGAATTATTTGTTCAACAAGTCTATTCCTCCACACACTCAGGTGCAGAGTCACTCTGTCTGAATTGAAGGAAAATATGAGTGTATAAAACTCAGCAGACATGACTTGAATGTGAAAGACCCTTTTGTTAGAAGCACTGAATCTTTTCCTGAATCAGCTTTTAGAGCAATGACGTGACACTTATTTTCTGTTCTAGCTAATAATTTATTACAAACTACATTAAAATGACAAAATCACAAATACAGTGACTGGATACATCTAAAAAAGACCCTTTTAAAAACAAAATTGGGTGATAAAATTGTCCTGATATCATACTGAAGAAAAAAAGCCTTATTAAAAGACAGAAATTCTTGACATGCAAAATATTTTAGAAGTCATGTGGTGCAACTACATGTATACAGAAACATGAATTTCTATTAGGATATAATAGAAAGGACCCCTGCAGACCCTCATGACTGTGTGTCAAGGCCAATAAGTATCTTAAAATATCACATGGTTTGACCTTTGCATGACAAGGCTAGTTCTAGTTGTAAAATGTCATGTGAAGTAACGACACAAAAACATAATGCTTATATATGCAGTAAATATCAAGAGATTAAAACGTTTAACTAATTACATAATGTGCCGTTTAATTAATTAAGTTTTTCTTTCCTTGTATAAGATTTTTCCTTTTCCTTTTCTTGATCACTTGATCTTGATTCTTACTGAACTTTGTCTTAGCTGCAGGACTCAAACCAACCCCCTGTACACTGGTGCTATCAAGCCCTGTGATCCTAAAAGCCCAGTTTGTACCCCTCTGAGCACCTCTGTGTCATTAAGATGTTAAACATTGCTCTACACAAAACAAGAAGTAATGCTAATTTGTCAGCTGCATCACACCACCTGTGCTTGGGGCCACACAATGCACTTGACACTAACAACGGTTCAGATGACACTTAGCAGCAGAAATAAAAACGCTTATTTATAAGGTTACACAAGGGTAACTATTTGTGCTTGTGCTGCCCAACCAATTTTAACACGTGCACTCATGTGCTGTTGTTTTGTACGGTACAGATGTACAGGAAGAAGATGAGGGGATTACGGAGTGAAAAATCTGCCATGACAACTCAGTTTCTAATCTATAGTGCTGTTGATTTCCCCATCATCCGCTAAGCCTCAGTGTATGTGTGGGTATGGTGATCAAGCAAGTACAGCTACACTTCTGTGTCATACGACACACATCACGCACGGCAGCTAATTAATGCCCCGAGTGGAGTGATGCTGATTGCTTTTGGTTGGACTAATGCCACATTATTCTGGCCCTCCACACTGCTCAAATGCCAGTCTTGATATTTACAGAGAGTCAGTGTTATGGGAATGAGTGCTGCTACACTGATCTATCAATATGGCAAACTGTCTGTCATAGTCATGGGTGATTGATATTAGGAAATCTAGTTTAATATCCATTTACTGTGGCATTGAGCCTGAAATGTATGAAGGTGATGTGGGTGAAGGGTTTTATTGATTTATTATACTCTCGCATACAAGGAAGCACACACATATGGACCTACATTTTAAACAAATAACATGCATTGTGAATGTGAACTGTACAGTCCATTGATCTTGCATGAATTTTTTCGTCTCTGACACGTGTGTGATTCTTTGAGTTTTTCTACACAGAAGTGAGGGGGGCTGCCACAAATGGAGGGATATGCTTCCACCATGTAGTACTTATTGGCTGTCAATGGCTGTGAAAGAAGGATAAGATGGGGCAAATTGAAGGAACAGAGAAAGGAGGAGGAAAACTGAAGACATATTAAGAGAATGTGCCAAATTCTGAGAAAGAAGCCAACTTTTAGTTTGGTAGGCATTTCACAAATGCAAGACCTGGACTACAGCACAAGAGACTGATTTCAAAAATATACTCAGAAGTGGAAGCAGATTCAGCTTTTGGACTCATTAACAAAAACATTTAGGCCCAGAGAAACTGCTCAAGATGGGCAACAGTCATTACTTCACAGCCCAAAAATGTTCAGCACTGCAAATAACTAGTGCCGTGAAGTATTGGTGCAATTCAACATGAACTACACCAGCAGAAAATGAAGACACAGAGCTAGTGTAACACCTCTCCACAGGCTATGCAACATTAACCTGTAAACGAGTGCTTAATAGCCTGGGTTATCATGAATATGAGTGCCTGTGCGGATATGTGCTGAAGTACAGCATGACTCAGCTAGCAGAATCCCATAATATTTAAGGACTATCAATATATCCTCATTTACTGAATATCATGTCAGATTTCAACAGTAACCCTAAAGATTTAGTACAAAGACTACTCCCTAACTCTTCTTATTTGCAGTGTAATGGGACAGTCAATACACTCCCATAATAGTGCAAACAATAATGTATACATATAAATATGTCAGAAGGCATGAAAAAAGTATATCATATAAACTGAATATCATATACACCACATAAAATAAAATAAAAACTATTCTATTTCTCTAATGTGTGAGACACATACAGAAAGACATATATCATATAGATCCATGGTGTATTTCCAAGTGCAGCAGGATATTTACCAATTAAATGAATATGAGCTTGTTAAACCAATTCCTGAGTATAAATATTAGACTATTAAAATATTAGACTTAAAATGATCTGATAGTCTGTGCGAAGTAAGTGATCTTAAAAAGGAAAGTAATTTCACAGCAAGAGCGAAAAAAAAGTTATTGACTTCTGATTAAAGATTATGAAGACTTTGAAGATGAAGGCCAAGCGCCAATGAATTGTTAATAAGAGCAGGAATTAAAGGGATAGTTCACTCAAATATGGGGTGATTCTGTCATCATTTTCTCACCCTCAAGTTGTTCCAAACCTGTATGAGTTTCTTTCTTCTGCTGAACACAAAAGAAGATATTTTGAAGAAGGTCGGTGATGGACCCCATTGACTTCCATAGTATTTCTTTCCCCATACTATGGAAGTCAATGGGGTCCATCAACTGTTTGGTTACCAATATTCTTCAAAATATCTTCTTTTGTGTTCAGGAGAAGGAGGAAACTTATACAGGTTTGGAACAACTTGAGGGTGAGTAAATAATGACAGAATTTTCATTTTTGGGCGAACTACCCCCTTTCAGAATATAAATATGGTTCAGGGTTAAAAGATTTGCATAACTATAAACCCATGAAGTCATAAAGACAGCAATAGTATGTTTAAAATATATTTTTTACTTAAAGACAGAGAGAACTGCCTGTAATTGAATGTCATTATATAACTTTTTATCAGTAGTGCATCTACTACTAAGCTGTAAGAGGATCACTACTGAAAAGGGACACTGTACATTGTGTGCATAGTTTATAGAGGTGACAGCATTAACAGCTTATAAATGCCAGTTGTCTGTTACTTTTTCTTCTAACAGTTTCTTGTAATAAGCCCACAAGGCTTAGATTAGCATGCAGAAACACAAAGCCCTTATGATAATCTAATATCAAGTGTGCATATTTAATACAAGTACACGTTGGCCAAGGAATCGTGTTGTGAGAAATGGGCAGGCCGAAGTAGGCCATAGTTATCTCCCTGTAGCGTGTGCTATGTCTTATTAATGACAAAATATCGGTTTACTGGAGATTAAATGGCAATTATCTTGTCTACAAAAAGATGGTAACAGCTATTATGACATCAGAAAATGAAGCTCGGAACACTTAATGAGCAATGAGGATATTTGGATTCCAAGGAAACACAGCACGGTTACTCGTCTCTTTGACAATAAGGCCCTTGTTGCTAAGCAATCCAAGGCATTGTTGATATATTATTATAAAGCGAGAAAACATGAAGTCTGAAGTCACATGCATGCATGCTGAGAGCACGTGGAACACCTGTTCCTAGCCCTGACAGATAACTACTAGCCTAGGTCCAGGCAGATGCGTAAACACCTGAGCACATGCGTAAACATCTGGATGCCGTGTAACACTTAGCGTGAATAATAACAATATAATTGCTGTGACTAAACCATTTCTTAACACAGAAAAAGCTTACCTGGGTTCTGCAATTCACTGCGCATGCTCAGTGGTAATCGTGCACTCCAATAGGATGAGTATTCGCTGTGCATGAAGTCCACCAAGTTCATGTTCTCTTCAGTGCAGTACATTTCCGTCAGCATTTTTATAAAGGGATGCATTGTCATTTGGTAAAGGGATTAAGACAAATAGTTGCATGAAGCATTCCCTTGAAATATACTCCCATGACAGTAACTTGAAAACATTGGCCAAACTGATCCTTCAAGCCATGGTGTCGCTGACACTGTTGTACAAGGTGTTGTGAGACGATGTGAAACGGTTATTTTGGCCTAAGTATTCCAAAATGTGACTGATGTTTAGAAAAAAAAGAATCCTTGATTGCGTGATGATGTTTTAAATATTTTAAATTAAATTGTGCTAATGAACACAAGCTATTGGTTTTTCAATACTCACAAAAGGGACTGACTATAATGACTCTTCAGTCACCGTGGACAATGTACAAATAACCACACAGGGGTGTGCTAAAGGGGTTTTTACCAGTGTAGTACTGAATACTGCCATGCGGACACGCGTTTGCCATAATCGGATTTAAGATAGCATTGCCTAATGTTAGGCTACAACATGCTGCTTTCCAATTATGTATAATAATTTAAACTGGCTAAGTTAAAATGAGTCATTACTATTAACTGAATTGGTTATCAACAGTAAAGATTGCAGCGTATGTTTGCAATTATTTCGAATTAATGAATAATGCAATTTTTATTATGGTTAGGCTATTAGTCGTTTTTCGATGTCCTCCCTCTCTACCTCAGTGTTACATCTGTTTCTTTCCTCTGCATTAAACTGGGAGACTATAACATAATTGATGATAGTGCAAACGATTTAAACGTTATTGCATAATAGCATTAGATAAGAACTCGACTCTTTTCCCTACAATTACTGACAAATGTAACTCATAAAGTGCCTATGCAAGTTCCTTGTTGTTGTCTTCATTAATGAACCGGGAGTCGTTTAGTTCTGTCAACTGAACTGAACAGGTGGGCAGATAGACACCTCTCTCCACGTCAAGTAAAGCTGGTGATTTTTGCGTTGCCTGTCACGTGATTACAGGGTATGTTTCTCTACAAAAGTAGCCACATTGCAAAAAATGTTTCAGCTCAGGTCCAGAACTTAATGAGTGTGTTTTGTGTGTTAGCGCACGCGCGTAGGCTACTGTAGGCTATATGTCTTCAAGTTGTGCATGTGTGCTGTTAACTGATTCATTTGTGCAGTCATCTTCATGAAAACCTCCCGAGGATGTTATCGTTCTTCCATTATCATACATCTGTCTGTAGGGTTCGTGAATGTGAACTGTTTTTTCCGCCTATGTCAGTACCGTTCCCTCTGCTAGGGCTCTGCGTGTCACCCCCACACAGAGATTCTGTCACGCCCTCCTCCATCTCCATATACTCAGCTGCCTTGTCACCCAAAGACGACCCCGATTGGGACCCTTTGCATTTTCTTAGGAAATCCGTAAAATACGGGCAGCCCGGCGGTGGTTGTTCCACAACGGGCGTCTGGTCCTCGTTATCAGTCTCTCGGTGGTAAAAGTAGTTGAAGTTGGACACGATGACAGGGACTGGAAGCGCAATGGTCAGGACACCGGCAATGGCGCACAGCGAGCCCACGATTTTACCCCCGACCGTGATAGGCTTCATGTCCCCGTAGCCCACCGTGGTCATGGTCACTACAGCCCACCAGAACGCGTCTGGGATGCTGGTGAACTGTGACGAGGGCTCGTCTGCCTCTGCGAAGAACACCGCGCTGGAGAACAGGATGACACCGATGACGAGGAAGAAGATGAGTAGCGCCAGCTCTCGCATGCTCGCGCGCAAAGTGTGCCCGAGGATCTGGAGACCTTTCGAGTGTCGAGACAGTTTGAAGATCCTGAACACGCGGACGAGACGTATTATTCTCAAGATCGCGAAACTCATTGCCTGTTGCCCGTTCTCTTCATGTTGAGCTAGGTCTGTGCCGAGAGTTATGAAATAAGGCAAAATAGAGACGATGTCTATGGTGTTCATAACGTTTTTAAAGAAATCAGCTTTACTGGGGCTCGCAAAGAAGCGCACGATTATCTCAAACGAGAACCAAATGATGCACACCGTCTCAACGATGAAAAAGGGGTCATTGAATGGCGTAAATCCATTGTCTGCCTGTGTGGAGTTTTTACCTGGGCTGTGGAATTCTTTGTCGTCCCTGAATTCTGGCAATGTTTCCAAACAAAAAATGACTATGGATATGACGATGACCAACACTGACACGACCGCGATCCCCCTGGCTGCACTTGAACTCTCCGGGTACTCAAACAGCAGCCAGATCTGACGTTTGAACTCGTCCTCGGGCAGCGGCTTCTCTTCCTCCTTCACGAAGCCCTCATCCTCGCGAAACTTGAGCATTGCCTCTTCCCCGAGTTCATAGAACTTGACCTCCTCGGAAAAGATGTCAAACGGCACATTGGCGGGTCTCTTTAAACGCCCCCCTGACTGGTAGAAGTATAGAATGGCATCGAAGCTCGGTCGATTCCTGTCAAAGAAGTATTCGTTACGCAGAGGGTCGAAGTACCTGATTCTTTTCTCAGGATCCCCCAAGAGAGTGTCCGGGAACTGGGCGAGAGTCTTCAGCTGAGTTTCAAACTTCAAGCCCGACACGTTGATGAAAACTCTCTCGCAGCAGCCGTACTCATTGTAAACATTTTCGTAGCCTGACTGAGGACGTCTGTCCGTTAACGAAACTGTCTCCTCTTCATCATGATCCATGATATAGACAAAACTCGACCTCTTGATTGCCTTGTCCTCCTCTTCCTCCTCGCCCTCCGCCTCGTCCTCCTCGATCATGACGTCCTCCTCAGATCCTAGGAGCGCCAACTCTGACTGGCGTAGATCCCCGCCGAGTGCCGCGCGGTTCCGTCTCCAGCGCGCGACGCCTCTTTCCTTTTTTCTCTCTCTGAGAAGTTGCTGTGGTTGCTCGTGGTGTTGCTGCTGCTGCTGTTGCGGCTGTTGCGATGAGGAGGTGGAGGAGGAGGATGAGGAGGAGGAGGAGGGGCGCGAGGCGGTCCCGGCGCTACTGTTGTTGGCATTCGTTGAAGAGGCGGTGCGACTCTGATGCGGGTGGTTCTGGGGTTGGCCACTCGACCCACCTCCCTCTCCAACCGTTCCAGCGTCAGCTGCCGCCGCTGCGCGAGACTGTCTCTCCCTCTCGCGCTCTCTCTCCCGTGCGCGAGCCTGGGCATATCCATAGGGCAGGTGGGTGTTGCAGCCCCCGCTGTCCGCGCCCACCATAGCAAATTCCATCTTCTCAAACTACGAAGTGTTCAGAATGATGGAAAACAGGCGGAAGAAAGAGGCTGAGCAAAAGACGAGTTCAGCAAGTTCATAAATGCACTTGACTGGCACTGTAGGTCCGCTACCTTCGGAAGTGCTTTAAGGTCTTTCAGTGCACTTTCACTTATTGTAATTGGACTTTACAATTGTAGCGAAGCGACGTGCTTCTGGTGACATCATCATTATCATCCTCATCATCATGAGAAAAATGTGTCCAACAGTTCTAGAATCCATGTGCGTAGCGCGCGCGCGCGTTATCCAAAGAGAAACTGAATGGAGGAGAGAGAGAGCGCGGCTCTTTTCCGTTAACTGAGGTGCTCGGTCACCGTAGAGACTTTATTCGCCTATGAAATCAATGGTTCCCATCTTCGCTGTGTGAGGGAGGGGTGGGTGTACGTTTGTTCCGTCCTCTGCCCCTTCAGTGGATATGAATGAATCACTAAATCCGCTTGACACCAGCAACAGCTGCAAAGAAAAGAAAAACGTGTTGTAAAAGGCAAACTACACATAAAAATGTAGCCGAGGCAGACCGTGATGGATATGCATATGAGCAAAACAATTTTAAATAGTAATCAGGAACAAAGGCATAAGTCAATATTCTTGTGCTACATAATAATAATAATAATAATATGGCACACCCTTATGGTAACAGGCCAGCCAAGGAAACAGGAAACAGCGCGTGATATTACTGATCCAAAATCCCTTGACAATTAATTATAAACAGTCGTCGCACGAAATTGATCAGCTCTCACATGAATTCAACCTTCGAGCTACTTACGTAGAAAATGATTTGAGGACGTCTTCACAGCTTCCACCCTTCATATAACAAGCGATGGCTGAGAATGTAAATCCCAGGTTTGTCCAAATTTCCCTCTTGCTTAGGGAATCCAGATATTCCTCGACGTAGCCAAAAGCAAAACATGACACCTTAACAGTCAGGTGTTATCGCATTCGAGGGATGACAGCTTTGGCCACGGCTCGTCGTTGGGTCTTTATTCAACAGGATCTCTCATCACCTGCCCATCTCCCCCTCCCCAAAAAAACATGCACCCCTGCATTTAAGCCTGGACTCACACTCACCAAAAAGCAGGTGCTGCTATACCAAGTGCATGCTGCGTGGCTCGACAAATCACACGAGCGGCGTGAGAATCGAGATGTATCAAAGTTTTAGGATGCCATGTGAAATAGCCTTAGGTAAGTATGCGCAGCGCGCATCTGTCTGCTGCTCAGTCTCGCCCGTTGACCATTGTGCTCGTGTTATTGGGGAGCTGAGCTCCGCCGCGAGAGGCACGTTTACGCAGCACGCAGAGCTCGATCGCCCCCCAGTGGCTGTGGCAGGCCACCGCGAACCGGTGTGCTGCAGTTCTCAAACTTCGACAGCCCCTTGTGCATCTGTTGACATCCAGTCCATCGCAACTGCCTACCCGAGGGACTGCTGCAGAGCACGAGCTGCACACACTAAGCAGCCTGTGTGTGGCTCTGTCAAAAATTGCCACATACACTTTCTGTCACGGCCTGTTTGTGTATAGTCATCGTTTGGAAAAAGATAAGAATGTAAACATAGCATAAAAAAGACTTATGTGATTGTGCCGTGAGTGTTCTGCAGTTCCACTCTTCCACGGTCCATTAAACAAGCAGGAGTTTATACAAAGAGCATAAATAAAAGATTCGCCTCCCTTAGCTTAGCAAAAACTGAGGTCCGGGGACCTCGAAAGGACGAAAAGGGGGTGTAACAGGATCCACTGAAAACTGGAGGAGAAAAAAAGAGTTTTACAACATTTAGTTTTAGAGCTGTTTTAAAATGTTGACTCAATGTGTCAATTAAACATGTTTAACTTAATATTTTTTAAACACATTTATCAGATTTTGAAATGATTACTGTTCTTAATAAACAGCAGATGCATGAGATTAATCACTGGGTTTTTTGTTTTGGTTTGAAAATAACACCTAAATCTGCATACATAAAATTGAACTGAAAATGTATTTCTTAAGATTTGTACATCTAACATGACAGCGACTATCGCTAAAAGATGCTGTCAACTTATTGGAAAGTTTTTTTTTTCCAGATAATATTTATGTCAATTTGTTTTTGCCTTTAGTACAATGGAAATATAATGACCAATGATTTTATTTTGGATCTTGGCATTTAAAGGTTTAAAAACAGCTGGTTTAGCTCCCAGTCATGCAGAATGATGGCACTGTAAAACTACACACAAAAAAAACCCCATGACAATCAAGATTATTTAGACAAAATGTTAATGCTTCAAACTGATGTTTGTATGAAAGCAAAATACAAATGATTACTCCCACTACGCCACCTGCCTGTTTCTCCCGGCACACTATTTTATAACAGAGGTCTTCAGAAAACAGTATCATCAGCAGGACTGCGTTTAAGCCAGGGGTGCTTTATGTATCACCTGGAAAGCAAATATTCTTCCTTACAAACCACGGAAATGCTCAACAAAATCCAGGTCTGTCGTAGAGTGGGAAATGTGTGCTATCAGAATGATAATGCTATCAGATGTTTGATCACCTCATTAGTATTGTAGACATTGTGTTTGCTCTTGGTAAAACAGTTTCCATTGACCAAGCTTTACAATCTTAACAACTGCATTAACATCTTGCTGTTTTATTATTCAAATACCCTACCTGACTAATGAAATGCAGTAGCTTGTATGGCCTTAGCTTATGTTTTGGTCTTGTCAATTCTGTATCGGCTATAGAACCTGTATCTGGCAGAATAAACAGAATAAAATAAAAGGGGGCAGAATAAAACAGAATAAAAGGAGGCAGTATTTCACAAGACAGAATTTTGTCGTTGTACTATTCATGGGCAAGGATTGCTGCTTTTTATGTGTAGAGAGATTCTGAATGTAGGTTGTGGGTGTGCGATTGGATAATGGCTTAGTTATTAGAGTAATGGTGCTGAATGCATTGAAGGCCAGAAATGCGGTATTGAATATGACTGTGGCACAAGTAATAATTATATTTAGAACTGAGTAAATGTGAGAATTACTAAGTCAGGCAGCAGCATTTTGGATGCACTGATAGGAGTGAAAAGGCAGATTGTCTTATTTGGATGGGGCACTTGTCGCTGCATGATAAATGAAGGTCATTGGGTCATCTTGGACAATTTCCAAGATTTGCACAAATCAGGAGTCAATGACTGTACAACCTTCAAAAGCGATGGAAAGAGACAGGGGGCGAACATGGCTGAAAGAAAAAAGCTTAGTTTTGTCAAGGTTGAGCTGGAGCTGAAAATACAAAGTGACAGACTGAGATCTGTAAAAGAAAATGAACATAAAATGAAAATTCAGAACACTGTATAAACTTTTAAACAGATATTGGTCACAGCAATAAAGGTTAGGCCTGCAGCTATTTGAAATGAATGCTAGATATTTTCTCAAAAATGTCTCTGTAACAAGCTATTTTTGCATTCATTCCATATAGCTGCAGGCCAAACCATATAGCCTGTATATATATATATACACAGTACAGTATTTGTCAGGCGTGATTGCAATAATCGCACAATGATGAGGAATATTAACAAAAACAGTATTTTATAAATCCAACAGGAACATGCAGCAGATAACAGGAATAATAACATCACTCAACCATGTAATATACAACAAACACACCAAACTATAAGAACTGGAATCTGAAGGTTCGAATACACAAGGGAGGATAATCAACAGAACAAGGATTATCTACAGGCATGCTGGTGGCTGACGAGGCCTATATATGCGGGACAGGCAGGTCCTGCCACAACGACTGCAGGTAAAGGTATACTTTGTTAACTGATTAGGTCACGGAAAATGTCATTAATGAAGTGCTTTAAACCGACCTTTATTAGACATAAATTGCCGCAGTATTAAGTGTTCCTTGAATATATATATGAGTGTGTGTGTAGGATTACTGAAAGGGGATAGAATATTTAGTACAGAATAAAAACCACTACGACCATGGAGAGTCCCTGAAACCACAGGGAATAAAAATAATTGGGAATAAAAAAAGGGAATAATTGTATTTGTAAATACAAATATAGCTGACAGCATCAGCAGGCCGCGTAGTCAAGCCCAGCTATCAGCTGTTACCCAAAATCAATCAGCTGATCCGATCTAAGCACGCATTGGTTCCTTTCAAACATGGCGCCTTATTCAAATGCTTCTCAGTCTGTATGCTTGGCTGCTTCCACTGCATTGCTTGCAACCCACCTCCTCCCCTATAGCTCGTCCTTTAACTCTGTTTAAACTTAATCAATGTCATTCTGTTTTCATTGATGCATTCTCTGTTCTCAAGGGGGATTTTGCTGCTTTCCCAGTTTAAATGGGAAATTGTCCCCAGAAGCTGCTGCTGTACCCTGACTAGCTTTCATGGAGCTCATGAAAAGGATGGGTAATTCAGAACAGAGCCATACCGCCAACTGTAACTTTAACTTTAATCATGCAAATAAAAATTTGGAAATTTGGTTTATGTTTATGGTTTATGGTATGTTTATGTTTATGGTATTATTGACTCAAGTGGTCCTGACTGAAATACAATTATAATACAAATTGTATAATGTATTTGTAAACATTTTAAGGAAAATATAAATACAATTTATGTACAATAACGTTTGGTTTAAAGCACTTAAATAATAAAATGTTCCGTGACCTAATCCAAATGATGAACTATTTACTCCTACTAACCAATTAACAATTCCTTTACTACAAGCTAATGAAACAATAATAATTGTGTTCATTACAGTGACAATGAATGAAGAACTGACTATTTGTAGCCTAATAATATATTAACAATGTAGAGACTACAATATATAAACTATATGAATAAACTTTAAACTAATAGTTTGTTAATGATTTGTAAGAACGTTATTACTGTGTACTTATTACTGTATAAAGTGTTGCCCTAAAATTCTAAATGCTTTACTGTCACGGTAGATCATTTAAATGCATCCACCAATTTATTTTAACCATTACACATTTGAATGCCTGTGAGCATCTCAATTTTTTTTTTTTTTTTTAATATTAATAGATAGATTTGGTGGTGAAAATGCTTTTATTAGACCATTTGACATGTCAAATAGTATACATACACCAACATAAATACTAGCATACTGTATGTGCTGCAAATTGCGATATGGTCTGATGCCTGTTATTTTTCTTGTAGGAACATCACCTACATCTGGTATATAAGAAACGGTTTCAAAGAGGTACAAACTGAACAGATTCAGTGAAGATTGAAAACTGGTTGATTTTTATGTTATTAATGTTCTTAAATATATCCTGTTTGGCAGATTCTTATAGTCAAATCTCCTCCAACTGAAGTAGGCTTCATTCTGTTGAAGCAGTCATGTGTGGATCATTCAGAGTAGACAAGCTGTTGTTCCAGTGGTTTTCAATACAACAATTGTGCTGTAGAACACTGACCTTGAAAAGCAGAACATCAGTGGTGGCCCTTACATGGATCCTGTTCTGTCTAAGCCTCTCGCAGACTGAATGCCATGGCCACAGGGCTTTTAGGGATTTGTGCCACCTCCACAAAAGCAAATGAAGTAGTATGATAAGACATGGCTGCTCTCAACTAGACGTGGGCGTCATGTCTGACAGGAGGGTATAAGTGTCCATGTGAATGGAGGTGAATTGATTTTGTCTCAGCGAAACTCCAGCAGGTAAGTTCATCCTAGTTAGTCACGTATCAACTTTAAAAAAAAAGTTTTTGTTTGTTTTCCTGTGCTCTGGGTTAACTTACTCTTTCAACTGTGATTTTATTTTGAAAAAAGATCATTTATTCAGTAGGCCTAAATCACACTATAACCCCAAGATTGACACAACATGAACGCTAATACTTTATCCACTGCAGTACCTGTACTTGATCAGCCGCACACTTTCGCATTGATTCCCAGATGAGGATGCGCTTCGTTGTTATGGTGATGCTGTTGCCAGCGCTAATGAGGGCAGGATCAGAATGCAGGTCCAGCTGTCGGCTTTCCAATATCTCCATTACCGTGGAAAGTGAGGAATGTGGCAGCTGCATCACAATCGACACCACTGCCTGTACCGGGCTTTGCAAAACAGAGGTGGGATGAAGTAACATTCTTGTAACCTTTAATTTGAGATGTATGCGTGCACATTTGACATAATTATATCTATGATAGTTTTAATATTTTACAAGCCTCAAATTTATTCCTGTAATGGCAAAGTTACATTTTCAGCATGATTACTCCAGTCTTTATGATCCTGATCCTTCAGAAATTATTCTAATATGCTGATTTGGTGCTCAATTATATTTTATGAATAATGGTTCTTATCAGCAATGCATTGCTATAATTTTTTGTGGAAACGTGCTACTTTTTGTAAAATATCTTAGATGAATAGAAAGTTAAAAAACAGAATTTATTTGAAATAGAAATCTTTTGTAACATAAATGTCTTTACTGTCACTTATGATCAATTAAATGTGTCCTTGCTGAATGTGTGTGTGTGTGTGTGTGTGCGTGCGTGCGTGCGTGAGAGAGAGAGAGAGAGAGGTTTAGAGATGTCAGTATGTTGTAAATTATTTTTGTAGGACACATCTAAACAAAAAGGGATGTATAAATTATTTATTTATGAAACAGCGCTTAAGTGCAGACATTTTATTGTTGTTGTTTCAGTTATAATACACTAGCACCAGTTAAAAGGGAACTAAAATATTTTCCATTTTGACAGGAAAGAGTTTACCGTAGCCCCATGATACGGTACTACCAGAACATCTGTAACTTCAGAGAATGGACCTACGAGACCTATGAGTTTAAAGGCTGCCCTTCCGGGGCTGACTCAGTTTTCACTTACCCTGTGGCCCTCAGCTGTGACTGCAGCAAATGTAACTCTGACATCACAGACTGTGGAGTTCTCAGCCAGCAGACGTCCAGCTGCACTGCACATTAGACAAGGAAACCAAACTATTTGAAAGCCTGTCGTACAATTTTGAATATTTAGTTTTTCATAATTAAATGTAAGTTGCATGGAATAAAACAAAAATTAAACATTTCCACATTGCTTGTAAGTATTAATAAATATACAGGTGAAATTTAAAAAAATTTAATATCGTGCAAAAGTTTGTGTATTTCAGTAATTCAAATTAAAAGGTGAAATATAGTATATATAACTATATACATATGCACGATTATACTTTTCAGAGGGCCGACATTTCTGTATTTAAAATCTTTTTTTTTATTGATTTCATGAAATATTCAAATTTTCTGAGATTTTGAATTTGGGGTTTTCATTAGCTGTGAGCCATAATCATCAAAATTATAACTTTTGCACGATATTCAAATTTTTCGAGTTTCACTTGTAACATACTGCAATGACACACACATACTTTTTTTTTAATTATTTTGGCTTCCAACAGGTCATCTGTGAGATGTTGATTCATCCTGTTGTTTTTCTGGAATCGTCTGTAGGCTCTGGTGTCAATAATCTCAGTCAGGCACAAACTGCACAATTAAAACAGCTCACACATAGCATAAACAGAACTCATTTCCTGTGATAAACCATCTGTTCCCAAGTGCTTATACACACAGGCACGTTCATTTTGCTTGTGAAATTGCTGAGTTTTTACCAGAGCTTATAATTGTCCTTCTGAGACCAACTGTAAAAATGTCTCTCTGTGAGGATGCTCTCTAATACACTGAGCAAACTTGCTGAAACCATACTCGATTTACATAATCAAATTAGTAATGAATCAATATGAATATCAAAGGGTTTTCAGAAAAGGGGCAATCTGTTATACATATAAAAAGAGAAATTAGTTATGACACATCACAGAGCACCTTTAATACTCGTGTCATAATAAAAGGAGCAGATGATAGAAACAAGAGTCAGTACATAATAACAGATGCACTTGAAGGTGTCATCTAATGAAAACATGCATAACTTACAGTTGCTTAGGAGTAAAAACTTCACAAGGTAAAAAAATCTGACATTATATATTGTTATATATATATATATATATAATAAAATGGATAATCAGAATTTTGATTAATTGATTTAAAACGGGCAGAAAATGACATTAATGACAAAAAAGTTTTACTATAGCCTTACATTGTAAGAATTGTAATAATTTAAAAAAGTTGTATCAATGCTGTGCAGCTTCACTTCTGAAATTGCATTACCAGTTATTTGCACTGGAAAAAAGAGCTTCATGCAGGCCTAGTTTTACTTAGACAAACTGCCTGTCTAGATTTGAATGTTTTGAAAACCATCAAATCTACCTCATTCGAATTCTTTTGCAATAAATTATCCCCGCTTCAAGTCAACTTTCTTGCTGTTTGTACGAGTTATTGTTGTGCAGCTATAGGGGAAACTGGGCCTATAACATATTGTTCTTCATCTTGACGTTCCTTGCTCCTAGCACTGCAATGTGAGGTGGAGTGCCCTGAATGTGCACAATCAGACAAATGGGCCAATTAGAAAAACATCTTAGACAATATCTAATAGATGATATCACCAAACAAATACTCAACTGCCCTGAGGTAAACCAACAGCTTTTTCAGATGTCATAATAGATCTAAAGATGTATTCTTTGTATATACAGTATATATATATAGATATATATATATATATATATGATATATATATATATATATATGTGTTATATATATATATATATATATATATATATATATATATATATAAAAATACACACACACACACACACACACAGTCACACATGTAAAATAAAATTTATAATAAAATAAAACCAGTATACAGATTTTTATGCTTGGTATTTTACATATAAGTTATAGTGATTCAGTCAAACCTTGCAGATCCATCTATCCATATATTAATATAATTTGAAATGAGATTAAAAGATCATCATTGTAAAACCTTGCACTATGACAAAACATTTGCACTAAAGCACTCAGCTTTTATTTTTGTAAATGTAAAGGGAAAAAGGGGGAAAAAAACAGCCACAGCATAACCAAAGAACTGGAAATATTACAGAAATGTGCTGTGATGGTATGAAAAAAAAAATGAAAAAATACAAGATAACATTCTATATTCAACTTTTACATTTAAAAACAATACACAATACACTGAATTAACCAAGTACTTCTGCAATGTCCATATACAAAGTCAGTGTCAGTCCATTTACGCTCAGAGGCAGAAGTGATGTCGTCTTCTCTATCTTCCAACAGGTTATCTAATTGGCAAACTTGTTGCGAATAATCTCTCCCCCTTCTACCTCCACCTGCTCGTACAACCATTTCCGGTCACAGCGGCACTCCACACCGCACTTCCGAGAGCCGCACTCGGGACATGGGTAGAAGCAACCCATGCAGTCTACATCCAGACAGTCACACAGATCCCTCCCACATGAGATCAGCAAGCCTTTGTTGTCATACACTTTACTTTTGAGAGACAGGGACTGTCTGTAGGGACAAGAAAAACAGCATATAAATGGGATCATTCTTCCCACACCCTTAGAAAAAAAAGAAAGAAAAAAAAGGTACAAAAGATGTCACTGGGGCAGTACCTTTTCAAAAGTTACAACTTTATACCTTATTAACCCCTAAAAGGTACATATTTAGTACCATTTGAAAGGGTACTGCCACAGTGACAGCTTTTGTCAGCTCAAGATGCACTTTTTTTTTTCTAAGGCACATTTATAAAAGCTACTAATCTAAGCACTGCAACCAGGCCTAAGGCCCCATTTAAAAGACTTTGAATACAACGGCAATTCATTTAACTCAAAACATGTTTTATACATTAATTTTCATGATGACTGATTTAATTTGGTGTTAATGAGTTTGAGAATTTAGAAAGTAGTGCTGCTCCGAAAAAAGATTCTTCTTGTCAACTAGTTGTCATGCCGACGGTGGCATTAGAAAATGTTTCAGGGCTGAGAAAGAATATGTGTAACATAGTTAACCTTGTTTTACATTACAGAGAAACACTAAACCATAATAATGAGCCTTTAATATGAATTAAGCACTCAAGTGCACACATAAAGCTTGCTGCAGTGTACAGGCAAATGTAATGATTGTGAATGTGTCGAAGAAAACAGATGTTCTCTAAAAAGAGTGTGAACATTTTAATAATTTATTAATAAACTAGTGTTTGAGTCAATGTCAGCTGCGAAGATGAAGTTGACGACCCTGACTTTTCATCTCCGCAGTATATTGCATGGGTCTATAAAGAAAAATGCATGTTAAGTAAAACCTTTCATTTTCAGTAAGAGCGTACTAAATTATCTTTCACACTCCGCATAAACATTTGGATATGCTCCTAATAATAGCGCATATTTATCTAGGTTAACCTTAGAGAGAACTTTTTTCCTGCAACTAACCGACTAATTAAAATTTGGTTGTCTAATCCTCTTCTTGGCGACTAGCATTTATTCGCCTATTAGGGGGCAGCTCTAAAAGAAAGGCAGATACCTGTCACTTGATGAGAGCTTTATTCCTGCACGTCTCCGGTCATTTATACCTCTGCCCTGTAATAAAACAAACAAATAAATAAACAAAAAAGTTTGTTAAAGGCAAAAGTATGCAGCTGAACTGTAGCTGTGAGACGTATAAATGAGAAAAAAGAGAAGCTAAAAACAGACTACAGTAAGTGTTAGCAATTGCATATTTAGCAGTGTATGTGTTACCTTCAGGCTGGAGTCTCTTATGGGTTGTCGTCTGTCCTTTGTGATTTGTTTGGCTCTGTCTTTATCAGAAAGTGAACTGAATCGACTGGAATCATTTACATCCTTTGCCACTAATCCTCCCCTGTTTTTCCGTAACTCAATCTGTAAACAATAAATACAACAGTGAAAGGGATTGCATTTCAAGAATAAAAAGAATACAATAACAATAAGAATAACTTAGGATACACACCTTTGTACCATCTCCTCCAGAGTTGAAAATAGTCGGCACAGCATCCTCTCTGAGAAACAGTTTACCATTATAGTCACGGAAGCAGTCAGGCTGAAAATGCTCCGAGCACAAACAGGAGTTTTGAGTGGGAACGAAGTTCTTTCTCCCGAGGCTTCGAACCCATTGCTCGGCCAGCTGAGGTTTGCTGATTGGAAACCTGAACAGAAAGACAGCAAAGTTATTTTGTTATAAAAGTTATTAAAAATATAAGTTATCCATTAGTTATTGTTACTTTCAAGAGAGTTTTATCCACACGTCTGATTCTGAAGTCAGCCACTCGTGCAAATCAATTAGATTTAAATGAGGCCGACTCGCATAATAAATTCTGACCAATAATATCAGTTTTTAAAAGTTAAATTCTGTTGTGGCGACAGAACACAAGCATTCAATTATAAGTCAATATGCTGTGGGGTCCATAGATCTCCGGCCATGACTAACTGACAAAAATAAACATAAACAAAACAAAAAGGTGCACACAAGACACAACACACCATAATAATCAAGAGTGGAAAATACTGCGTTGCCTCCTGTTCACAAAACAAAAAGTACTATTTAAAGTATTTTCCATTTACGACAAGATGTTAACTAGGAAACCTTTATCAGCCGGTACAGAATGGTATCACTTCTTATTACTTTACTTAAAACGTATAGCACCTCGTGCACACACACACTGAAGCCTAAAGGTGATGGTACATGGTACGACTTTTTGAGCAATGTTGCTGGGCAATCTTGCCGATTGATTGTTGCTTGAGCACTTTCCCATTGAAAATGGGCAATACATTTCCTTCTGGATAATTTAACGTTAGATCGGTCATGGTTCTTGTGTCTCATCTGGTTGCCCGTTGACGGCAACATTGCCCAGCAAAAAGTTGCCCTGTGTATCATCACCTCAACACAAAGCTCAAGTGTGTCAACAAAACTGCCATTATGTTCACGCTTACCTATAGAACCGGATCTCTGACCCTTTAACAAACCGGTTTGAGCAATCAATAGCTGAACAGGAGATCGGCATGGTTCTGTATTCGTGGTAAAAATGTAGACGCCTGTTATTGCTCCACACAAACCAAAATCATTTTTCACAAGGAGTGAGCGGTAAAACGCGTATCTTATCTGCTGGGCATGCGCACTTATTTGTTTAGCGGCCACTGGCCTGGGCGACCAAACAGAGATCCATTCAGCTTCTATGAAGATCATACAGTATTTTCCAAGCGATGAGATATGCCTTTGCGCCAGTTTTTTATATTTGATAATAACAAAGGTTTTTCGTACACTTGCTTCAAAAATAAACCAATTTAAAGACAAAAATAAGTAAACCTATAACTTGTAAACCTTTATTTTGAAATAAGTCACACCCGGAAGTGTTACAAACATTTTCCCCAGTGTTTTTAGTAGCCACGTGGATCCTGATCAGTAGTGGAGGAGGCATAAAGGGTTTTTGAATGGATCATTTCGAGAAGGATTTAGTTGATGCGCTTAAAGACATTGTCAAGGCTGGAAACTGGCAGTGTGTGGGAGACAAACCTACATTTAAGTTACCATGCACGAAGTAAGCGCATGTCATTGTATAAATATGCTCATTGCTCACACTCAAATATGCTCGTGAACTGTCACAAGAGGGCATTCTGTATAACAGATAACGTTTCGGAAGGGCGTTTTTTTAAAAAGTGAATCTATGACAAATTAATATGTTTTGAATAGGGAAAAGGTGTCTTAAATCAGGCAATGGTGTCCAAAAGAGACCACATGCATGTATTAAAAATAAGTAAAAATATGTGGATATTTATTTTATATTCTAATAAGTATAATATTTCTAATTTAAATTACCCTTTTTTTTTTAAATGTTATAAAAATATTTTTAAGGTTTTACTCAGATGATGGAGAGCATATAGTCCTGGTTCATACAGAGGATGATAAATTCTGGGCTATGGATTCATCTTGCCCACATGAAGGTTAGTTCTCAGTGCATTATGCATTGGTCAAGACAAGTGTTTATTTTATTTTATTTGTTTAGACAGACTGGTTTGGGTTTTAGATTCAGTTTGGTGTCATTTGTCAATTGCAACTATGTTACTTTTATGTTTTTGACAAATTCCATTTGAGTATATGGTACTTCTTGAATAACAGTTTCTTTTGTGCCCTCCCATTTAAAACAGTGTTACGCAAAACTTGATATTGGTGACTGGTGTCTCTTTGTTCCATTCTTACCTCTTCGCCTTCTTGTGGCTTCCCTCAATGTCTTATCTGTCAAAAAAGATAATTTTCTAGATGGATGTTTTATGTTACTTCCACTTTCTAGTTTCATCTCTGACATAAAAAAGTTACAAATGAATTATGAATCCCTGTGAAAATATCACAGAGATCTGCAATACAGTAAAATGAGAGCATTGTTCTAGGATCTGAATATCATGATCTCTTGCTCAACAGGGGGCCCACTTGAGCAAGGTGATATTGAGGATCTGGGCAATGGGAAACTAGCATTGATTTGCCCATGGCATTACTTCGATTTCAGCCTTGAAACTGGTTCCTCTTCCTCAGGACTACAGGCAAGTTGTTATGATGGGCCATGTTAAAGAGATATTTCATAAAATTAAAATTCTGTCATGATTTACTCACCCTGATGTCATTCCAAACCTGTATGACTTTCTTCCATGAGACATAAAACAAGATATTTTGGAAATGTGTTTTTTGTGTCTTTGTCCATACAATGGAAGTCAATTGTCAGAAATTATTTGGTTATCGACATTCTTCAAAATATCTTCTTTTGTGTTCTGCAGAAGAAAGGAAGGCATACAGGTTTAGAACAACATCAGGGTGAGTAAATCATGTCAGAATTTTCATTTGTGGATAAAATATATCCATATAATGTATAGTGATAAACCTGCAAGTGTTCTTGATATGTCTTATATTATTGTAACTAGAACCAGGTGTATGATGTCAGAGTACTGGATGGAAAAGTGTATATAAATACTCAGAGCACACTATCCCTCTGTCCCATCCCAGTGACAAAGATAACCCGCAAAGGTGAGGAATGGCAGAACTTGTAAATATGAATTGTGAATATGATATGTTGTAGTACACAAAACATGCCTTATTACTTGCAGACAGTTTGCCCATGGAATTAAACTCCTCAGAAAACACTCTTTGCGCATGGGCCACCAAAATCCTTCACACCCCAGACCCAAAGGAAAAGGTTTGGAAATGTCCTTTAACAATTAGTGATTGACTAAACTATCCCTCATCACAGAGCTGTTGATTGCGCAACAGAGATCATCATTATGACTTCTGCTTGTTTGTTTTTCTGTGACATGTAGGTTTCATTGACCAAGATGGTGCAAGAGAACTGGAACAGCGGGAAAATAACAGAAACTGGACAGGCCAGCCCTCCTGCACATCCCAACAGAAAAGACAATCTGACTGTTGTGGAGCCTGGAAAAATTAAACGGGGCAAAGGCGGAACACTGGTAAACTTTATTCCTTTCAGACTCTATTTTTTGTTCAACAGAAAGATGATTAAAGAATAATTGTTTGTGTTCCATCAGGCGAGTAGGATTGCCTTACTGCACTCACTTGCTAACATAGAGCAGTGGGCAATAGACCTGTCCTGGGATGTGATAGCAAGATTCTCCACATTTAGACTGAGCACTGGAGAACCATTACCTCACCAGTTCTTTGATGATTTTGTCAAAGTAGCAGGAGATGAAGCCAAGGTTTGAATCTTGATGTCTTTAATTTATTTAGGCAAAATGCTAAGTAATTTACATTAATCTGACATAACCTTCTCCTGCAGCATTATCAGTTACTAGAGCAAAGGATTATGGAACTTGGCAGCTTCTTTGGTGCTTTACCAGTACACAATGGTCAGTGTTTTCATGTGTTTGTCTTTTTGACTTATTTCACTTAGCATAGGTGATGTTAGAATATGATGTTCAATATCTATCACTTTTATTTTCAAAAAGGTTTATGGCAATCAGCAACCGATACATCTCATGACATTTTGGCAAGGCTAGCTATAGTGCACATGGTCCATGAGGCAAGGTAAAACACATCTCATGTCTGGTAGCATCTGTTATTTTCACATACATATGTACTGTGTCACATATGTATGTACTTATTTTCATTGTTTTTACACAGAGGTTTAGATGTGCACCCTCAGACTCTGTCCCGCTTCGCCTCTCAGGGAGACACAAGCTCAGTGAAGGTGTTGGAGGTGATTTATGCTGATGAGATCACACATGTGGCTGCAGGGCTGAGATGGTTCACATACATCTGCTCACATGAAGGACGGGTAAGAGATCTAACAGCTCAGATTTCTTATTTTAACCTTGTAACAGTACAATTAAAATGGTTGGTGAAATTTGCGAGAGTGAATGATTTGATCTTAACATCATTTTCATAATATTTTTTAAAAACACACCCTTACTGATGCAGATGATGCTTTTGAGAAATACAGCTGTTCAGTCATAACAACTCTCGGGATAGTTTGTAAAATATTTTTATTAATGTAAATAGAATGTACACAGATTAGGTCTTGGACTAGATCTGCTACACTGCTGCTGCTGGAGCTATGGTTGCTGCTGCAGTGCAAGTACGACTTGCTTCTGCTAAATGCTCGGAACATAAAATGAAAGGAAACATGTTGCTGCTGCTAGAGAGAGGGAGACCCCCATAGCAGACCTAGGCAGGTGGTGCTGGGGGAGGCAGAGGGCTAGAATGAGAATTTGCATAGCGCACAGAGATTATATAGGGCAACTGTGATAGATACGTGAAATAGATTGTCTGGGAACATTAGGCTACATTAAATTAGTACAATCAGAATGTGACGATAGTTTCATGGCTGAACTATTCAACTGTTTGAGCAAAGTCTGTGTCTGCTCCCAAATGATGCACTATACACTATGTGTAGTGTATTAGTTTTATAAGGTTATTTTGTAATTTAGCATTGGAGTCTGATAGCCCCTCCCCCTCTGCTACGTGATTAGAGCTGCAACAGTTCAGTGCGTGATGTGTCCAACATTCCACACTTGTTTTTTCGGTTAATTTAGTGCATCATCTAGTCTTTCTATTTGGAATTTTCAGTGTGAACACACTACTCGCACTATTTATACAACAAAACTTCATTGAATAATGCACAAGTGCACAAATTGGGATACACGTTGTGTCTTTATCCTAGCTTGAGAGCTGCTTTTTCATATTTTAGGATTCCTTGAAAACGTTCCATGAATTGGTTAAGATGCATTTCAAAGGGTTTTTGAAGCCTCCGTTCAACACAGAAGGAAGGAAGACAGCAGGAATGACAGAAGAGGTATATGTACCATTGTTGAATTTCTGAAAAGTGATCCTTTTTTTTACTTTTAACTTAAAGAAAATTCTAAGCTTTGATGATGTTGCTTTATATTATGCAAGTTTTTGTAATGATCCCCCTCTTTACCTACAGTGGTATGTTCCTCTAGTGAAACCCTCCAGCTTACAGAAGACCTCCTGATTGGACTTATTTTTCTTCAGAAAGAAAAGCTGCTTTGCATCCTGAAAAAAGGGACTCTGAATGGAGAGTGATCAAAGAAATTATAGAATGGATATGTGAATCCAGGAATATTTGCAAAAAAAAATTTCCACAGTAATCACTGTATATAGGTTTCTTTAATTATTGTGTAAGAAATTAAATTTAATCGATGACTTTTAATTTGATGGGTTTTATTTACATATATTATTTGACAAATAATCTTAAATATTGTTTTTAGCAGTTCAGTGATCTTACTGAAGGGGGCGCTGAGAGGTTGTTTTGCTCTCAGTCCAGGATTTGGTGTAATCTTAAAATATGTCAGTTCCATTGTTTTGTCTCAAGATGCACAACAGTAATGTTTTTATTTCTAAGACAAAGTCTGAAGCCATTTTTATGAATTGGGTCTGTTCACTGTTCTCTCAAATTTTCCCAGAGTTCTTAGGACTTATTTTTAAGGTTATATTTAAACAATTGCAATGAGTCATTACACTGCTGAGAAATTACCCTGAAATATGATACAACTTTATGAACAAATGGTTCACAGCAAACATGCTGCTCACTTTGTATTGACATTTAATGTTTATTTATCTAGTTTCTATAAAGATTTTTATTTTTCTTCAGATTGCATGTGATCTTGAGAGAAAGACAGTTGCATGTGATCTTGAGAGAAAGACAGTACAAATATGACCAGAGAATGTGTCTGTGTGTGTGTTACCCAGACGTGACAGAGTTTTCCGTGCTGCATGAGCCTGTGTCATTGGTTTTCACTTCTGCTTTTTGTATTTTTGTGATTTTTTTTTTCCATCATGTGTGGTAGCCTAGTAAAGTTTGCAACTGTCTTTACTAATTTTTGTCTGTATCTGCTCTTTTAAATGTGTGCACTCCCCATATATATATATATATATAGCCTACACTGTACAGACGCGTGTAAATGTTGGTCCTGCAGCACACAAACTATTGAAATCTTAAAATGACTTAAGGTTTACTAAATTAATGCAAATGTGAAGGAATAAGGAATAGAAATTAAAATCGTTGAGTTTTAAGCCATAGGGTCATCACTTTTGTAAAAGTTCAGGTCCAGTCATTTTCTGTTTTCACAGAAGAAAAAGGTTCTCTCTTGTTTTCCCCAAGTCTTTTTCAAGCATTTTTGCGTATATGTTTACATGTAAATCTTCCTTTCTGTGTGACTCTTCCCAAGTACCTCTCCACTGAACTGGTAGGTGAGCTTTTTCTTGATCTTCTTGACTTCTCCCGTCTTGCCATAGTTTCTCAGTGCCCTTGCCATCTTCTGGTAGGTCATCTTCTTGCGATTTCCCTTCTGTATGCCCCAGCGGTTTGCTAAAGCCTCTTTGTGCTTGGAAGAGAACTGGAATGTTCCTTTTTCTCGGTCCACCCACCAGATGCTGTCCTTCATGTCACCATTTCGCAGAAGGTCAAGCAGGAACTGATACAAGCGAATTTTCTTCTTATTACCTAGAAAAACAAAGACAATCAGCACCAACACTCTTAAAAATAAAGGTTCTTTATTGGCATCAATGATTCTATGAAGAACTTTTAACATTCGTAGAACCTTTCCATTGTGCAAAAGCTTCTTTATAGTGGAAAAAGGTTATTCAGATTATTACATTTTCTTTAAGAAAAAAAAAGGTTATTTTAATAACTGTTGACTGAAAGGTTCTCTGGTAAAAAGAAAAAAAAGACACATTTTTCGATTTGAATCAATTCTCGTTTTTACGAACCGACATCGATTCTTAAATCCCAAGAATCGATTTAGTCTATCCTGTTTTTAGTTAATGAATGAACGGAAGCGCGCCGTCGCCTCCCATCCAATAAATCGCAATAAGCTTCGTGCTTTGTTGCTTTTGACTTGAAACAAAGTCTCATATTTTAAATTCCGTTTACGGTGGCGTGACAGATCGCTGTAAACACCTCAGTTCAAAAGCGGCAGAGCGGGACACGGGTGAACTGCCGTCTAGGCCTGTAGTTTCAGCGCGAAATAAACATCTGAAGGTAGGCTATGTTAAAAGATAAAGTACAAGTACAATTTACCGAAATCCGTCAGATGACGTTAAAACAGCTAGTAGCCTAAACAATGTCATGTAACATCACATTTACCTCAGGGGAAAAAAATTTTTTTGTGACCATAGAAAACCACAGCTAGAAAATTAACTCTAGAGAGGAGCATTTTGTTAAATAGCCGATACGTTATTACCATATTACACTAATGTTCTTCAATCCGGCAAGTAGAAATAATGTAAATTTAAAGTTAGTAACTTAGGTCTATTATAACTTCCTTGAGTGTAATTTGTGTTTGTAAATCTGCTTTAGCATTTTACCCTTATATATTTATAGTAGGGTAATGTATAGGCTACCAACTAACTTAGGCTGAACATTTTTAAATTGATAGTTAGTGCCTATAGCCTACTATATACATCATATGAAAGCTGAATAAATATGCTTTCCATTAATGTAATATTTGGCCGAGATACAACTATCTGGAATCTGAGGGTTCAAAAACATTGAAACATTTAGAAAACCTTAATTTCCACGATCTACTCTGCTCTGGTTGGCCAGACAGCTCAGTCTGTTGTGATTGGTTTACTGTGTACAGCACGCGTCGAAAACAAAAATTAACATTGCCATAACACAGATAGCTCTGCCTCTGCGTGTCCTGAGGCTTCCTTCACCATAAACTAAACACAGTAAAGAACAATGACGTTGATTTTACCATATCACTCCGACTGCGAGTCCGATGATGAAACACTAGAAGAACCATTCATTCAACCCAAACCTCCATCGCAAGGATGACTCGAGCAGGACGTTTCAGTGATTCACTACTCAGTTTGAGGTAACGTACATTATGAGATGTTGCTATTCCTCACCACCGTCAGCATTAACAAGTGCATGTCCATCAACCGATTATTTTACTTTTTGTTTCGTTTTTTTCATTTTATTTACAGAGTATGTTTCTAATATATTGCGGTGAACATGTGGAAACTGTATCAATAACAGTGCATGTAGGCTATGCAATGTATACATTAACCGAGCTTTAGCATGAATGACCGATGTTGATGTAACATAAACATTGGTAAAAACAAATCTCTTCCATGCTTAATCTTTCCTCAAAGTAGTGAGAAAGACAGACAATCTGCATTTATAGACAGAGTTTTATGTAATAGTGGCCCACAGCTGATTAGCTGACTCCGATATTTGAGAAGTATTTGTCAGTAAAATAAAGGTAACAGGAAAAGTTTAGGATTATACAGTATCATGGTAAAGATGAATTTTAACCACAGATTCTTCACATGCTCGTCCATGTGCAGTGGGAAAAAAAACAATTCATTTCATTGACTCGGAGTCGACTCTTACTTTTGAAAGACAATAACTTTATATACGGTGAACTTTCAGATTTAAAACTTTGCAGGATGTTTTCATTCACAGCTATATTACACACTACATGAAAGGTCATTTTCAAAAATCCATGATAGGTGCCCTTTAAAGTTCTCCATTTATGTTCGCTGTATTTATTGTGCTGTATTCACTCACAAAAATACATGTTTTATATATTTACGATAGGAAATGTACAAAATATCTTCATGAAACATGATCTTTACTTAATATCCTAATGAATTTTGTGATAAAAGAAAAATCTATAATTTTGACCCATACAATGTATCCTTGGCTATTGCCACAAATATACCCGTGCTACTTGTGACTGGTTTTGTGATCCGGGGTCACATAGGTGAAAGGGAAATAATTCTGATTAAATGTAAAAATATATTTCTCAAATGACAACAATCGTTATGATTTTAATTTTGAGCAAAATAATGATCAATTTAACCATTAGCTATATAGTATGACTAAAATGTGAGATTTCATTGGCGAAAACTAGACTAAAATGCTCAGGCTAAAACTTGACCAAACAAAAACAGGACAAGGGTGACTATATTATGATAAAAACTAAAAATTACATTTGACACAGGACTAAGACAACAACAAAAAAATAGCTGACACTGCATCTGCTAGACTAAAAGGTAGTGGTGGAGGGGTCTACAGTTAACGGGATGTTGTAGCCTACTCCTTTAATTTAGAGTGTGTGCTGAACATTATTTAAGATTATTGTGCTGAACCTCGACTTTACAAAATTAAATTGCAAATCAAATTGCAATATCTGTCAGAAAAGTTGCAATTAGATATTTTCCCCAAATCGCACAGCCCTAGCACCAACTGACTCCCATGTATAGTTTACAGCATTAGTTGAGAGATACTTGACGTATACTTTACCTAATATATATATATATCCAAAATAATCAATATTACTTTTATGACATCGCTTTGAAACCCCCATTTTAAACTTTTATTTTTAAGAGTGTACATCTAGAAGATTACTACAGTCAACAGTTACTGACAATACTGTTTCAATAACATTTGGCTCAGGTTTGCATCGCTTATCCACTTGCCATAGATCATTATTGTTGTGTTCATGTCAATGAAGTGAAATTTGTCTTTGCCTTTGACTTTACCATGTTCTCCTCCTGTTGTTGAAGTAATGTGGTCTCTCATACACTCCTCATCAGACACCTCTAACGGAGGACTGCGACTGCCGGGGTCATCGTCATCCGAGCTGCGCTGGAGAGGAGAGGGCTGTACACTGTGAGGGTAACACACTGATGGCCGTGGCAAATATGTCATCTGTGAAGACATAAAGTACATACTTATCAGAGATCACACACACACAAAAGAAAGATTCCAGTTAGAATCAACTAATTAATACTATAGTTATTTAGAAAACATACTGGTGCTGTAAAGAACCCAATAATCAATAAGAACATGTAAAACTTAAAGGTGGTGTATGTGATTCTCTTTTTTGTCAATTTTTTCAAAATCACTTGAAATCCTATTCATTACCCACTTACAGCCACTGAGTTAGAAGCACTGAAATGAAAATTATGCAATTTAATCATCTGTGGAACGGGCAGGACTCGAAAAACTCCAGCCAATCATTTCCAAGACCACCTAGAATCATTGGACAGTAAGTCCGTCAATCAAACGGTTGTACCATACCCCCCTTCCCCCCATCCCCATCACGCGAATCAGGGCCAGCGTTGGAGGAAAGAAGGTAGGACCATTTGAGTTGTGTATTTTCAAAATCTGCCGGCCGTTTTGCAAATCACATACCCCACCTTTAATAAAGAACTTTTCTTCTTAAGTACATAGCTAACTCAAGAACTCTATACAGCAAGTAGTTCTTGAAAAGAGCTATTTAAGAATCTTTATTATGAAGGGTGGGGTTAAATTCACATGCAGTTGAATGGCACAAATAATATGAGCTATATAGTAGCCTATGTGGAAACCACGTTTGTGCAATCAGGTGGTCTGAAATGTGTCGTTTGGAGATTTCAGCCTTGTTCAACATTAAGAAAGAGGAACTTTACGTTTAATGCTGATATAAAAGTGCAGTGAAACTTCAAGGTGCAGAATATGATGCAATTGAACACAGAAATTTCATCTATTTCTTATACAGTAAGGACATGTATAAAACAGAATGGATGTACAGTATGTAATATATATATATATTAAAGAAAGGAGATGTTATGAGAGATCTGAAAGGTTTTTCAGTTAAACCGCTTCAGTGTAAGAAGCCTTTACAAAGACCCAAAGTGTCAAGGATCATACTGTAGCAGTCTCATTCGATTTCACACACAGTGCTGGGGTTGCAGTTTCTTGTGACATGACAGTTGCAGAGTCTGATGACTTGAGGAGAGTGTCCTCAAAAACACATGACAGTCATACAATGTTTAGAAATTTCCAGTATTTTTACATAAGGAACATTTGACTATTTCTTTATGCATTTGTTATACACATTTCTGCTCTTTTCAACACGATAGAGTGATACTTGTTTTCTCGGCCAAGGAAGCCGCATTTCTTTTCTCAAAGATTTAAATTTAAGCCATTGCTTAGGGTTGAGGTGTAAATAACTAATCTACAGATTAAATTACCATGGCAAGCACACTATCCACCAAAATAACAGTTACTTAGCTAAAATGAGTACGATATTTACACTGTTTAAAGGAGATCATATAAATGTATTATGGTTTTAGTGGTGACAATAACTAGTAACTTTTATTATGGCGGAAACTATGGTTACCATGGTAAATTATTGTAAAGTGTAGAATGCAGTCTATTTACAATATTTATGGCTACATAAGACAAGTAAAAAAAAAAAAAAATCAATATTGATAATAATAATAAAAGTTTCATGAGCCCAAATCATCATTAGAATGATTTCTGAAGGATCATGTGACACTGAAGTAATGATGCTGAAAATTCAGCTTTGCCATCATAGGAATAATAATAAAAATAGTTCAAAATGTTGTTTTACTGTATTTTTTTTATTTTTTATTAAAAAAATGCAGCCTTGGTGGGCATAAGAGAAAAACATTAAAAAATCTTACTGGCCGCAAACTTTTAAACGGTACATGATCAGATAAAATGAATGTTATTATAAACTGAGCTGAAAACCAGAACTTTTTTTCTTCAAGAATCATGCGCCTTTCAGTGAGACTAAGCTAGAATGACAGGCAGTATATCAGTCCGTGGTGGACGGATCTCTGCTTCCTCTTACAAGGACGTCTAGAAAGGAAAAGCTCTACTTTGCGATAGGCTTTATGGTTAGAGTCTGCCTTCGAGATGAGGTCCAACCAAAGGAAGGAAAATCAATCACTGCATTATTCATAAGAGATTTTAAATGATCTCTTTCAAGAGGTGATCTTTGATTTTCAACCCACAGAGGAGTCATTGATGGATATGCAAGACGTATATCCTCTTTTTGTTCAAATATCACCTACATCAAAAGGCCAAGCAAACTTCTTTTTTTATATCCAAGGTGATGTAGAAAGTCTCTAGAATGTAGCTATTTTCTATTAAACTGCCCAAAAGAGGCTAATAAACTAATAAGGGTTGAATTACAATATGGTTCCTGTATACATGCTAACATCATATGTATGTTTTTGTGTATGCAAAGTGTTCCAGATTAGTTTTTTAAGCTCTAACATTTGTGCACTTGTGTCTTTGTGTCACAATAAAGAGTGGTTTTGTTTGTGTAAGTGGGGATGTTCTGTGTAATGGCAGTTGATGAGTGTGCAGACTGCAGTTACAGTGACACTGTTGAGTTTTGGTCAGGATAAGGCTTAGTTGAGCAATAGCTTGGGCACAGATGCTTTCTACAACCGCCTATCCAGCATCAACACCTACTTGTATCGCAAAGCACAGGTGAAACTTAAGGAAAGTTTCAAAAGTTACTAAAGCCATTGTTAGAGACGCAGGCAATATCTCGCCGAAAGATTTCGTCCATAATGTGACCAAAGCTCACAAAGAACTCGTGTGAAGACAGGGCATCAAAACATGTCATGTACAAAGAAGAGCTCTCACACATAAAATGACAGTTAAAGACATGAAAGTGAATGGATATTAAATATGAGGTGTTTTATAGGTAATGCAGATCTCACCTGTGGAGGGGGCAGGGTGAGGTGATGCCCAGTCAGGCCTGGGTCAATAAAATGACCAGACTCAACATCTGGGAAGCGATGCACATTCGATGCATGTAGTGGCGGCACGCTCTGTAGCTCTGTGAAGTGGCTCTCTGGCAAGTTCTCGAAATCCACTGGATGGACATGATGTGTATTATAATCCCATGCGTGATCTAGACAAGGACAATGAAGTTGAAACAGAAGGTCAGTAGAAAGCATCTTTTAACAACCGAAGGGAATGTGACAATACGTCACATGCTTTGTGTAAGCTAGTACAAGCAACTAATAAATCAACTATGTCAGGTTATTCTGTCTGTCAATTCAATCGGTTGCAAGAAATTACATTTACTTTCTCACTGCAATGGGAGTATGAGTGTCACTCTGTTTCCTGTTCACACCACCATTTCCTTTGCTGTTTTTGAATAGCCTCAAGCATGCATGTTGTTGTTGTTTTTTTTTAATGCCATTGTATTTAACGGTTAAGATTTTTTTAAATGATCTGTTTTGGTGTTTTTGTCACATAGAAAGTTAAAAACAGAAAATAATCTACAGTATGTTCAATTATTTATTTAATGATCAATTATTGTCCAAACACAATCATTCTAAGGAATCTAATTTCACTGAACTTCAATCCCACCAGTGTTCATAAATTACATTTATTACATTCTCTGGAGAAATATATATGTGCAGATTCCTCCACTAAACAGAAATAGCTTTTACATAAATGGTATTGTGGGGAAAAAAGGGGGAAAATGTACTCTGCATTTCTCCACTGCCGTTTAATGAAACTTAAAACTGTTTTCAGTTTCTGTCATTTACCTTCTTTGAAAATCAGCACATAGCTGTCTGATGACAGAGCTGACTAAATAATACAAATGTCTAACCAAAGGTCACTATAAACTGTACCACTGTCCTACACAGTAACAAAATGCAATCTCCATCCTCAAGCTCAAAGACAGAAACTGCTGCTACAGTTTAGCACCCAAGTTTAGACGCCTAACTAAATTGCAATATTGTCTCATTTTGGACAGAAACCCTTGGGGATATTTGTCGTTCTACGTCTGTAGTTTTCTTGCCTGTCAGAACGAGGCATCTGTTTCCTGCTTTGTGCTAGGTCACTCGCCCGGTTCCACTCGCTCGCTCTCCTAACGTCCCTCTTACAGTTCAGGCCCAGCTGCCCTGGGTGTGATTTTGATCCGTTAGCTCGATATAAAAAAGTGCTGTTTAAACATGGGCCTCTCTAGGTGTTAAAACACTTAAGTGTTTTATTAGCAGAGGCTTTAGTCAGTTATATATAATAAAACAGATCATACGTAAGACATCTTCAACAATGCAGCCCATTCAGTCAAAGCACTTTGCTTAACTTGGGCTGAAAAGGGGAAAATTAACATTTCCTTATATTACATTAAATGCATTTGTTCATTCTAAATTAAAATTAATTGTTGGTTTATTAATTTTATGATTTCAATTATAATTTGTAGGCAGATTGTGGTTTAGATTTTTGACTATTGTTTAATTAATTGTTTCTGAATGACTTTTATTTCCGGTATCGTTTATAATCATTGATGAG
Organism: Semotilus atromaculatus; assembly: GCA_031834385.1. Taxonomy (NCBI): domain Eukaryota; kingdom Metazoa; phylum Chordata; class Actinopteri; order Cypriniformes; family Leuciscidae; genus Semotilus; species Semotilus atromaculatus. The sequence goes on along the minus strand of JAULUF010000009.1, from coordinate 20,276,603 downwards.
AATTCCGGCTCTTTTTAGGGAACCGGATCATTTGGCCCAGCTCGGTTTAAGAGCCGGTTCTTTCAGCTACCAAACGACTCTTTCATTAAGTACCACTTCTGGCTTTTTAAATTCAGCAACATTTAGTAACGTTTGGCCTGTGATTGATATATATGCACATATTTCACTTAAATTACACAATGTAATTATATTAAACCTTACATTTACATTATCTTTGGTATAAAAAAAAAAAACCTTTATAGGCCTAATGTAAAATCATCAAACACTATAGGCTATTACACATGTGTATTGAACATTTTATTTATAATTGAACTATGCAAAATAAAACTATTCCGAGCAATTTATACTTAAAACAGAATATATAACAAATAAGGTTGTTTAACATAGTTAGTAGACCCTGATGGATATGATATATTTTTACCTTACAATTTATACAGTCTTCCTTTGTTGTCTATTATTAAAATGCATCCAAATGCTAATTAGTTTGCCTGTGTTACTCATCTTGGACAGGAGTGGAGGCTGAGAGCCAACAGCTATTAACCTCATTCGAGTACACATTATTGTATTTTTTGGCGTAAAAATTTTTTTTCACCTTAACTTTGGATAATTTAGTTGCATTATTTTATCATCAGTTGATCAGCTATTTGTGGACTGTTTTTAGATTTTATGAATAAAAAACCCAACCTTATTGTGTAGCTTATAATTTTGGATAACAAAGAATACGAACTCACCATTCTGTCCGTCATCAATGATATACTGATACTCCATTGGGGGTCGATACATCTCTGATTCAAACATTTCCTCTGTTTGCTGCTAAGCAAATAGAAATGAAACAAAGAGTGAGCAGTTTGAATGACTGGAGCCAATACAGAAATAATAATACACTGTACCATATAGGAAAAGCCTCACATCTTTGGTTAAAACTGCCCAGTAATCTTTTTGTACAGACGCTGTCTGTGACATCCAGCCAGTCCAGGTTACTCTCTCTCTACTCTCTTCTTTCTACATAGAAATTATGATTATTATACATTTTGGAGAACAGTTTATTTTTTTTCATTACATTGATGTTAATCATAGCATGTTACAATAAACATATCTCTACATGTTAGCTACAATTACAGACATTTATTAATTACACTAATAAAAACATCAGATGTTTAAATGTACATCTCAAGGTTTTTTTTTTTAAGTGGTTGGCACAAGCACGTATGCATCTCGAAACTAACTATAAAAAATATTTTTATATATAATATAAAAGATATTTAGACTGACGGATGTCAAACACTAATATTACAAAAAAAAAAGATCAAGCTGTTCAGTCGGCTACTAGTATGTTCACAATGACATATCTTCATAATGCCTTTTGACACGCTGGCAGCAATATAACAAAAAGTATGAGAAGTAGCATCAGCAGTATCATAATTGGACCATTTAGAGAATAAAAAATACTCACGGGTGGGATGATGTACCCCTCCATTCTGTACTGATGCAGCATGGATTCCTCGCCGTCTTAACACTCGATCTGCAACTCTGATGCTTTCTCAAGGGCTTTCAAAATTGTCCCTGAACCATTGCTCAACTCTGCTAAATTTCCTCTTAACAAATGAAACCAATGATCTAACTCATGCACCTTATCACGCAGGGGGCCTCAGAGATCGCCAAGGGCCCAAAAAATAAGCCAACCAGAGATACACTGCAAAGGGCAACCTACTCTGACAGTGGCCGTCGAAAAGGGACAGAGTTTCTGTTTGTTACTTCTTTATTTTTGGGGTGTGTGGGTAAGCGTGTGTGCGTATCCGCTGGAGGTTCCTGATTTTAGGGTAATGGCAGGTGGGGATTTTATCTTTGCAGTTAGAATAGGCGTAAAGTGTCACCTCCCCCAATGGCCAATCAGAGACAGCTCAGCTGACCGCTGTTCTTCCTGTCCGCCTCCATAGTGCTTGTCGTTCTATGGAAAGTCCTTAATGCCGGATGAAAATACACAAAACATCGGTGCCATTTCCAGAGTATTAAGCAAAAAGTTTTCTTTTATGTACTAACTTTCCAAGCTATTTTCCTAATAAAAAATAATATATATATATAAAATAAATCTGAGGACAAATAAAAATTAAATAAATGGAACAAATGATTGATCCATAAATAAACTAGGAAAAGCTTCTAGTTGGTTGGAGTCTGGGCTTTTAGCCTCATCCCGACTGCAGACAGAGAACCTATAACAGATAAGATGGCTGATTGTGTTGCATGTCCTATCTGCATCAGTACATCCTGGGAGAGGAGATACAACATCCTGTATGACTATGATGAAATAATCTACTGTCTTTATCAAACATTCCACCTGTCTCAAACCATCTGTCTGCCTTTCTTTTGGCCATGTATATAACAATATCATAAAAAATCATTTACAGAGGACAAAGTTGCATACATATTCATTCATTTATGTGTGCATACAGACAGTACCTACAGTGAATGCTTTGAAAACATCAAAACGAAGTGTTTAGTGAGCTGAATATGTCATTTACTGTCCTCATCTACTATACCATGTCGTCCCCTTGGAATTATAAGGTTCTATCTGACATTTTTGTCAAAATTGAGTTATTCACATATTCTTATTCTGTGACAACTTATTAACATTACGTGATGTGTTTTTTTAAGTTGTGTACATTGTGGGACTTTTTATTGAAAAAACAAAAAGGTTCTATCTACAAAGTCGAACTCTAAATTGGCTCTATAAGGTTCTATCTGCGTAAGCCAATCAGCACTTCCAATGCACAGAAGAGAACCAATCAGAATCAACTTTATATGTCATGTCGCCGGCTTTTTCGTTGAAGACAGGAAGAAACCCCATAAAGGCATAATGCTATACATTTACAGTATTCAATTTAGTGAATATTTAATTTAGTGTTATGAAGTGGCTTAACTTTATATTTTGCCATTTTCTTTATAGTGTATTGGTTATTATTATTAATTATTAATGAGGTTATTATTAATAACTATTATTATTATAGTTATTATTATCTGAATTATACAAATATGCAGTGAGTAAATTTAATATTTTAGAAAACCATTTAACATGCAAGTGTGTGTGTGTGTGTGTGTGTGTGTGTGCGTGTGTGTGCGAGTGTGTGTGTGTGTGTGTGCGAGTGTGTGTGTGTGTGTGTGTGTGTGTGTGTGTGTGTGTGTGTGTGTGTGTGTGTGTGTGTGTGTGTGTGTGTGTGAAAGTGTGTGTGTGTGTGTGTGTGAGAAAGTGTGTGTGTGGGGGGGGTTGGTTTATGTGATTTATGAGGACACAAATTTGTAATGACATGTGTATTAGACTGGTATTACAACTTATGGGTGGTTTATGAGGACAATTCAAAAGTCCTCATAAATCAAATGGCTTAAAAAACATAAAAAACAATGTTTTTATTAAACATTTTAAAATGCAGCATGTCTCATGATAGGGGCAGTGTAAGGGGATAGAATATATATAGTTTGTACAGTATAAAAACCATTACGCCTATGGAGAGTCCTCATAATGCTTTTGCACCAACATGTGTGTGTGTGTGTATTAATGAGTCTGACATTTTTTGTGATTATATAGTCAGTGAATATTTTTCAATGATTATTAAACTTTATGAATTAATTTGCTGAAGCATGTCGATTTTCTTGTAGTTTTTAAAGTCTTAAAATGTCTTAATTTTTACAATATTAAGCCTTAAAGGTCAAATAGTTAACAATTTAATTGATGGGGTCTTAATTACAACAAGAAACGTTAGCATGTTATTTCAGCCACACTGATGTCGAGAGAGATGGCCCACTTTAGCTGGAATAAAGTCCTGCTCAGATGTATTACAGTATCTGCTTTCTGTCTAAACAAAAGAAAGATTAAAGGAACAATTTCTGCAATAATGTGTTTAATTACCCACCAAATTGGTAACGAAAATTAAGATTCTGCACTGGACAAAATATTTAGACCTACCTTGCTTAATTTGAAATGTCCTAAATACATTGAAGTGCTAAAAAATATGAAATAAATGTCATAGAAAGGATACAATTTTACTTTCTAACACATGTTGAGACATTGTTACAACATTCATTTTATATTTAATGTTCAAATAATGTTTTGGCAGATAGAACCTTATAATTCTAAGCGAAAAGTTTTTTTTTTTTTAGAATTAGAAGGTTCCATCTGCATTTGACTCATTCCAAAAATCCCCATTTACAAATTTGAGAGGATTTTGATATTGTATATTTAGAATACATTTAAACAGGGTCCCTGTTATTTTCATGTTTGAAAGAAACTTGTTCCCCATATACATTTTCCTATATGTAATGCAAAAACTTTGAAGCTCAATATCTCAAAACTGCTCAGAACCCAGATAGAACCTTATAATTCCAAGGGGACGATATGTCTTAACTTATCACAAAGCTAAGCTGTAGCAGGAAGATAAAGATTTTTTTTTACAGTATATATAACAAAAGATTGTATTTGCATTAATGCCTGTGAGTGTTTGTGTGCACACTTATTTATTCTATATATAAACGATATTTAATTGCAAAAGAATATGGCCCCTTTAAGATAAAAAAATACACACAAGAGAGTCAGGCATATCACATGATAAAAACCTTTAGTGGTTATTTTTAAGGTTATGTACAATATTATGTCTGCATCAATGTGTCACAGGATGATCATGTTTGCATGTATTAGCTAACACTGTCATCAAAACACAACCCAAAACAAACTGATTTACAGAGAAAGAAATGGCCATACATGAAAATGTATTTAAAAAAATCTGTCTGCACCTATTCTGAATGCAAAGAAGATTTTGAAGACAACTGCTTAGAAACTTTTTTTTTAGTTTTTTTTTTGTTTAAGGTGTCCTCTGAGTGCCATTTCTAACAATATATATCACGATATAGTCTTTTTTCCTGAAAATAAGTTTGATGATACCAAAAATTTAGATACCATTGAAATTTCACTATTCTCAATACCAGTTTCGATACCACAGCAAAAAATAATACTAGGCTAACTAATGTACGCAATTATTGAAGACAAGTAAACTAAAATAAGAATAAAGAAACAAATGCGAGCAATATGACAGATAAATACAACAAAAAAAGAGACAAATTAAAGAGTGCTAAGTAAGAAATACTACAGAAATTTAATAAAGTAATAAAATGTAAAATAAAACAATGCATAGTCTTCACGGGATGATTTAAAAATAAATTGATTCATATTAAAGTTACAAAAGTTATTCTATCAAGAGCAGTGATTTTGATAGTTATGTGTATTTAACCATTTAGCCATACATAGAAGGCTGCCTGTCAGTGTGCGAATCATTTTTTAATCATATTGCACTTATAATAACTCTTTTTAACATTGAGCACATTCTGCTCTTTATTATTCATTCATCCATGATTCTTTATCACTCTATCATGTCAATAACTCCTGCCCAAGCTGCATGCATGATATATTTGCATTTTTGCAACTATATAGAAAAAGTTAAAGTCCCCCTGTAGTCAATGATTTTATCCCTTAAAACTCATCTGTGATCACCAAAATTACATATTTAAAAAAAAAATCTCATGAAAATAATTTCTTCACGCCTTAAAATAGCTTTAATGTAAATATACACCCTTGCTTCATTTAGTAAATGCGGAAAATGCTAATTAGTCTCAGACTCTAAATCACAAGAGCTTATAGGCCTACCTGAGCCACTCGGTAAACTTTACTGTAGTAAATGCTACACAACTGCAAGTGGAAATATTGGTTTAATTCAGCCAAACCAGAAACTGATTCAGAACAATAAGACAAAGAGTGAATTACAGGATCGTCTATGTCAATGGATCAAAATAGTCATATGTTTTATGTATCGATCGCTGTCTACACATCGGACACAAAATGGTAAGTAATGTGATTAGCCTTTTGCTTGACTACGTTTTCAAAAAGCTAATAATGTGTTTCTAATGTTACACAAACCATGTTCCCGTTAACAATCTCCGAGTCAGACAGTTATCTAGCTTGGATCCAGCCAAACTTAGCCCCGCCCACAACATTTGAGGATGTGAAGTTCGGTCTGGACTTGATCCGCTGTGAAGCAAGTTTGCCCGAACCAGAGCTGTTCGGACCAATCAAATTGTCAGGGGGGCTTTATTTGATGATGGACAGATGATCAACAGTAACGAAATCATCCACGTCACCAAAGACTGCTTGGGTTGAATTCATTTACAACAAAGAATGGCTGCCGCTGGAGAATTTAGATGTTTAAATTATGCTGGTATAACCTGGCGTCTCGAGACACCCCTGCTTAGCAACATATTTAATGATATGGTAAGCCTCGCCCCGCATGTTAATGTGATTGGTTACAACATGTTTGTGACGTAGAGAAGAGAGGCTAGTTCAAACCACATTTTTGAGACTGTCTTGGGTTCACTGGAATTTTAAGGAGAAAATACTCTGCAATGGTGTTGACTTATGAATTTTCACAGGTTTGTTAAAGGGGTCATGACATGAGAAACCAAATTTGCCTTGATCCTTTGGTATATAAGAGATCTATGTACTATTAAAACTTCCTGCAAGTTTCATAGCTTAAGACGTCCTCCCCATTATAAACGAAGCATTTATTTAATCAAGCTCTAAATACAGCTCGTTCTAGATCCTTTGTACGAAGTGACGTCATGGTACGAAGTGACGGACCAGATATGACCACCTCCAGCACAGAACAACTACGCCTCATTTCGCATCATCGCATGCGTTGTCGTGCAGCGAGTGGGTCTGTTTACAAGATGACTGCGATGCCACGCAGATGTGCTGTTCCTGGCTGTGGACAAACAACATGTTTGAAGACGCTGCCGAACGATCCAGACGTCAGGGAAAGCAGTTGGATGCAGTTTATTTGCAGCATATGCAGTTCGCCAAAGCTTTATTTGATCGGTGAGTGATGTAGATGAGTGTGACAGGGCGCATGTTACTGAAAGAACGAGCAGAGAGAGAGAGAGAGAGACCTCGCGCATATAAATCAAAATCAATTGAGAATTGACACGATGATAAAAGATCGGAAGACCGAAGTTTCACGTGGTGGAGCATTGTGTAGCCTATTTGTGATACAAAATGATTAACGTTAATAATTTATGCATAAGCAGCACTGACGTTAGCCAATCATAACAGTATAGGCGTTAACACTGAAGTCTTAAAGGGGAAACACCTCCAAATCAGACTGTTTGAATGAGAGGTGAGAAAGAGGGTGGGAAAAGGTCATAAATCACTACATTTAAAAAAAAAAATTGTACAAAAAACTATAGTAATACTATAATTGCACCTAAGGGAACATAATAAAACAAAACAAAAAACCATGTCATGACCCCTTTAAAGCATATTAAAACATATAAACAACATTAAAAACTTGATTTTCTTTACATTGATTCACACTTTATATTATCACCATGATATACTGTATATCATCGTATCACCCAGTCCTAGCTAACAGTATAGCTTAAACACAATTGACTAGCAGATGGATAAAACAAACAACTAATTAACTATCAAGACTTACTGGCTAACACAACGCTATCTCACGACCAATTCGTACGAGTGAGTAAAAGGTGGCTAATTCGTACATTTTGTCTAAATCCATGTGATGGGTAGGTTTAGGGTCAGGTTTAGGTCATTCATCCGAATTAGCCACCTTGTAAAATTTGTAAGATGCTGTGAAATCGGGTTGGCTAACACTATTTTCACCCTTACCATTGCTCTTTTATTATAAACTGATAGTAAATCTGAATAATGTTCCAATTTAAACTTAATCAACAAATAGAATTGACCATGACATCCTCACTTTTATCTTGTTCCTTATTAATGCAGAAAATGTGCTCACCCAATGCTAGATGGAGTCGTACAGCTGCAGCCCACATGCATGAAAGTTGGGGTTGGTGGGCCTGAACTAGTTGATACAGGAAATCAGCAGCCTAATAAAGAGACTGACTGGTATAAGTATTTTATGTATTTTGAAAAAACTAAAATTTCCTCTCTGAATTTCACACAGTAATTTAATGATTTCAGAAGAATAATATGAATTATATGAACTCAACCATAATCCCTTATGTTTTTTTTATAATCCCATAAAAAGTCATACTGGTTTGGAATGGCGATTACAGGATTTCCATTTTGGATGAACTGTTACTTTCATATTGTTCCTGCAAAGCAGGTTTACTTTTTACTTTTTTTATTTATTCATTTATTTTAGAATATTGTAAGAGCCACTTTTTGTATTAAACAGTCATTGCTTTCTAGATACAATCAATCACTAACAGGCCTACTTTCTTTCGTCTGCTTAGCAATGCACAAAAGACTTTTGTGAATCTTGCATTCAGTGTATTAGTACATTTCTAAATAAAGTTTTGATGTTTTTAAAACTGCTATTGTATTTGCTTCGTTTCACCACGATTCAAGCTGCCCAAACCACAGAGCTCACTGTGGCCCTGGTGCGACACACAGCTGCCTGCACACCCGGCTAAAACTGATGACTTTCGCTGTTTTCTTTATATATTAATACACACTGCATGTGTCGCAGCTACTTCAGCAGTCTATTTTCTCCAATGCTATTTCAAGAGATGCACACAAATGTTTAAATGCATATGAGAAAAACACAATTTCTTTTCTTATTTTATTCTGATGTAAACATTGCAATCTTTTTCAATTTTATATTTACATCTCCACAGATGTTTTATTGTAAAGTGGTTTATTTATGCAAACTGAGTTGTGACTGGCTTTGCACTTTTGACAAATATTTATACGTATTCTTTGTTTACATGTAGCTGGAATTGAAATGATCTGGTTCATTCTCCAATTTGCTGCTGGCTCTTCATTAGTGTTTGAGGCATTTGACTATGTTTAGCTCTAGTGCTTCATTCCACCCACACTGCCTTTCCTCATCCACTCAACGTCAGCTCCTTTAGCTCTTGCTTCATTCTCCCTGCCAGTCTTAGCATGGCGCAACTGCGGGAAAGCTGTGAATGTGTTGCTTAAACCTGTACATTCTTCCCATTACACTGCACCGACTGCTTAAAAGTGTGTTGCTCATTTAAAAAATGCAAACAAGTACTAACTTGACTAGTGCAGTTTGTGTCTAATAGTGTATAGAGTTTTCCAATAAAAACACATCATCCCTGTTGAAATGCACATTCCGCCATTTACTCATTATCACATTGATCCAAAGATTTTATTTCTTCTGTTGACTGTAAACAAAAACAATTGAAACATTTTTTCAAAATATCTTAATTGTGTTCAGTGGAAAGTCATACAGGTTTGGAACAATTTGAAGGTTAATATCTCATAGAATGCATTTACAGAGTGTTATTTCTGCTGGAAACATGCTTGTTTAAGGCCCTATTATATTCCTGACTGAAAAAAAGCAGGTAGAAAGTGAAACAAATTTCACTTCTCAATTTCAGTGATCTGAATAAAGAATTTGTTTTGCCTCTCTCAGCCATGGATGTAGATTGTGACATATAAATGCGTGATAATTTATTAGTGTATTTACTACTATATCAACTGTTACAGAAATATCCATGGGAACTTAAGGTACTTCATTTGAAATACAACAATGAACCTTAGATATCAAAGAATGGAGAACTGCAGACGGTTTCAGAGACAGCAAAAGGAGCACAGTGTTATCAGTGGTAGATTATCAGTCACTTCTTATGGGTGATAATCTCACCATTTCTTCAGGTCCCTTGTTGGTCTGTAAAGGTCTTGCATGTCTGAATTCAAGCAAACCTGTTGTTTTAAAACAACACCCTCACACAGACCCACACAAATAAAGCAACCCACTCTGGGTATCAGAGAGAAAAGCAGAAGTAGGAAGATTCTGTCAGATTCAGTTCCTGTAAAGTGCAAGTGAATGGCTCGATGAGGATCTTTAGACAAGAGTGAGGCCTTAAAGTCAGTAAAGCAGACGTATAGCTGGCTTAACAAGTTCCATTATTTGCAGATGCGCAATGTACAGATCTCTTGATCTGAGACATGCAGATCCTCCAAAACACAGAATAACCAGAAACACAAGCAAATGAGTCTTACTAACATGGTTACTAAACATTTATTCTAGCTTAGATACATTGAGAACATGTATTGTGTATATATATAGGCCTATTACATATATCCTTTTTTCCTGGTTTGATTTTTTCTGGAACATCTGCAGATAGATAGATTGAAAAAATGGTACTGGAAATGATGGCTGATGGGTAAGCCATTCTGTGGAAAACATCTCTGTTTACTATCGTAACCTCGGTTCCCTGAGTCCTGAAGCAAATACTGACGTCATTCACAGAGAACGCATGTAAGTCTCCAATGTGCTTTGCAGAGGCGAGAGCATGGAGCAAAGCCGTTTTCAGGGAGAGCTCCTTAACAGCAATCGAAGAATCACTTTTCCCAAATGCACTCCTTGGCTCAACATATCCGGGTTGTGCCACGGTCTCAGAGCGTTGACCCAACTGTGAGTGACCGGAATGCACGTGTGGCCTGAAGACCATGCCCCAGGCGTGACTCGTGTTTTCAGCCAAAACCGCAGCAGGCCAAGATGGCACACTGAAGAAGCCGCCGCCATCAGCCCCAGAACCCTCTAAAATGCCCTCAGTGAAACAGACCTGCCCAGTCTGAAACGGCGCAGAGTCGATGAAATTGTCTCTATGTGTTCTTGAGAGAGGTGGGCTCGCATCACCACCGAGTCGAAACACACGCCCAGATATGTTATAGTCTGACTCGGGATCAACACACTCTTCTGCCCATTCACACGCAGTCCCAGCAAATCCAGATGGCGAAGCAGCGTTTCCACATGACTGATTAGCACATCCCTTGAGTGAGCTAAAATCATCCAATCATCCAGATAATTCAAAATGTGCATTCCGCTCGTTCTGAGGGGAGAAAGCCAAGGGGGTAATCCATCAGCCAGAAGTTGAAGCTGCCTCCGGGGGCCGCCATTGTAGCTGGCTATCACCCCCTGTTAGCATCCCATTGACTCCCATTCATTTTGGCGTCACTTTGACGGCGAATAACTTTACATCTGAGGCGTCCAAAGACTCCATTTGTCCATTATTTATTTCTAAAGAAACACGACAATGTATAAAAGGCTCCATTACTTTGTATCTTATGTTATGGCCCCGTAGAAGCCGTTTTTGTAAAAATAGGCTAATGATTGCGTCATAACCACGGGACTCTCTGTCGCACAGTCGAGAAGTTACCGTATAGACAGAAGGAGAAGCTCGAAGCAATCTTTTACTGTCTAAAGTCAGCACATACTTCGACCTTGGAAACTTCTGATCATCATTCAAGACAAGTATTGTGTTATAGTTGGTTGTTACTCCAGGTCACGCTTCGCTGTCTCTGCAAGATTAGGTGATTCAGATTTGTCTTGGCACAGCTACTAGAAGATTTACAACTGTCAGTCAGGTTGCTCACGTCACATCTCCGTCGTCCAGCTCAGTTTGAGCCTGCGCAGAACGCTTGGCCATCAGGAAGTGAGTGCCCATGTTGGGCTTCAACTCTCTCCGTTGAAATCAACGGGGCCGCTGTGTCCATTTCTTTTACTGTCTATGGAGAAAGCGCTGTGTCCACAAACTTGGAAAAAGTGCGGGGGGCTAGGGCCAGCCCGAACGGAAACACTTAATACTGGTAAGCCATGCCTTCGAAAGCAAATCTCAGGAAGCGCCGGTGGTGCGTCGCTATTTAAATTTGGAAGTATGCTGCATGGATTTGTACTGTACGCGTCCTTTAAATCCACTGAGGCGAAACAGTCCCCGGGATGGATCTGTTTCAGTGTTGTCATCGTAACCGCGCACTTGTGAAGTGCTCGGTTGATGGGTCTCAGGTCCAGAATCCTCCATGTTTCTTTGGCACCACGAAATAGCGGCTGTAAATTCCGCTCTCCTGCTTGCTCGGAGGGACACGCTCTATCGCTCCTTTCTCGAGCAGACTGAGAACTTCCTGTCTCAGAACAGAGGCGTTTTGGGGCAATGTCAGTGACGGGACCACGCCATTGAATTTGGGTGGTCTGCATCTGAACTGAAGAGAATATCCGTGTTGAATTATTCCCAGTAGCCACGGTTAAACGCCCGGAATAGCCCTTCTAGGAAATGGTCTAGGTGCTACGGCGCCGTTGCCATACGGAGACATGTTTTGATTGGAGCCCCGCCCCAGTGAGGCTAGAAGCACTGACGGGGAAACGGCTCGTGGAGAACAGGCTGGCAGCCTATCGGGCACGAGCGGGGTCGTGCACGATGGGGAAATATTGGCACTCTCGCACCCATGTTCGTCGGGAACTCATGTTTGTCGGGCGGATCGATGGGGCCCGCACAAATCTGGCAAGTTAAATCCATCGGATGCTTAGAGAAAAATATCCCTAGTCCTCCTGGTGCAGCTTCCACGATGGGAGCGTGAAGAAAGAGATTCTGACGCAATTGTCGCGCCCATGCATTTTATAATGCCCACGAGCCTGTCAGTATTTGCATACTTCGTGACAATTGGCCAGCTGTTCCAAGCTAGTGTTAGCCCATAAGATTTCAACAAAAGTGGAGAAGGGAGGAGTTCCCGCAGCGTTGCTATGGAATGTAGAGTTATCGCTCTCGAAAAGAAACTAAAGAGCTTTCTGCAGTTTTGCACCCACATATTTCAAGTGGGTCTGCCAATAAGTAATATGGCTGGTCAGCAGTCAGTTTTCTAACAGTGCAGCTGCATGAATCATGTTTTTTTTGGAAACACAAATATTGATTATCTGAGAGACAGAAAATGGTGTGTACATTCAATAACTACTTCATTGTCATTGTATTATTATTATAGGGAGGAGAATACAGTTTCACAAGTTCACACTTACAAATAAGTCTGATAGAATAAATGGTGTGCATATTTGGCGTGCTATCCGAGGAGAGGGCTCCGGGCTCGGTATTTGGCCCAAACCCAGAGTACTCCCCCCATATTCCTGGCTGTGGAAGGAACAAGCCAAGAGTGAGGTGTCGGGGTGGTGAAGGGATGCTGCAAACTGTCCAGGAATGTAGGTGAGTTGACTGAGTGCCTCTTTATACACTTCTCATGCTGATGGGATAGTCATGATGGCTGTTGATGACAAGTTAATTGGATTGATTATTTGAACATGCTCCTCCCGAACTTTGTTTAATAAAACATCATGTAGTGCAATGTAATACAGAAATGAAACCATATATTCATAAATGAGGCTTAAAATAGAAATAAACAATGTTTGTGTATATATTAATTTAAAGGCATATAAAAATATAGATTTTGCCAAGCAAAAAGAACCAGAACTAGTTATTTCTGAATACGGTTGCAAAGAAGCACAGGAAACACTATTGCCATTTTATGTTTGCAGCACACTGTGGCCATACTGCACCATGGGGTGTTAATGACACATTTTTCACACATTTGTCTGCTGTCCTACTGTATTCTGTAAATTTATGCTTGTGTCATATTTTCTTGCATTTCAGTGGCTAACCATATGAACATTTAGTAAGCAAAAGGAGTTTTAATTTGACACTGTCAACTTTTTTTTAACCATTTTTTAAGTTGCAAGTTCAAGTTCGATAAAAAAAATCTGCTGCAACAGACCAGGCCATTGTGACAGTTCACAATAAAAATCAAATACAAAACCATACATTTTAATGTGCTCAGTGCTATTATTGCAGCTTCTATTGTCAATCCACAGGTTAAAATGTTGGTCAAAGAATCATCATTACTATGGTCCAGGTTTCCCTAGCTGTGCAAATATTGTAATAGCTGTGCTATTCCACTTATTTAGAAAATGCCTTGACAAAGGCTGCTTGTCTGCCGAAACTTGGAAACAATAAAAATACTTAAGTGACTGCAGTTATAATCTGTCTTGCATAGCACTTATTTAGCATAGTTTCACAAATTCACACTTAGCCTACGTATAATTTGATAGTATACAATATGTGCATTTGGCTCCAAGCTGCAAATGATTATTCATTGAAAGACAAGAATTTATATGATAAATCCAATGATGTACAATGATGACTCCTAGCTTCATAACAGAACACCTGAATGTTCAAAATGCTGCAACATGAAAAATAAAGACCTAGATGACCCCAGATAATAAGTTCTCTTTCACAGGGCAGACTAGTTCAGCCGGCATTTTCTGTTCTTATGACCACACAGTATATTAAGAAAAACAGGAAGCCATGTGGTAGATTGCAAAAGGGCATGTTGTTAAATAATGACCTGCCTTGGCTGAAGTTTCACCAGATGATGTCCACATGCTCATGTTGACATCAAGGAGCTGTATCAAAATCCGTTATGAGATCACCTAAACCCTACAGCACAACTTCACAACTTGCTCATTCTATATATCAATATAGAATAATATAGTTTCAATAATATTAAGCAGCTGAAATGTTCAACAGTGTGTATTTTTACTGATTGATTAGCTGTATTTGGAAAATTGTATAAAAATTAGGGCGAATGAGTTTAAAGTATTGACAATTAAATTTCTAATTAAGCTCCTATAGTGTGTTGTGTTGTGTTAAAACATTCAAATATGAAAATCAATTAAATATCAAAGAAAATAATTGTTGTATACCTGATTGTTGGTTCAACAATAACATATCCGATTGTAAAGGTCAAAACCATTGAAAAAATTCCTTTAAAAATTAACTGACCGTAACAGAGCCTCAGACAAAACAGGGCTGGCAGAGTATACTGGCAGAACAGCGCTGCTGGACAGTAGGTAAGGACTCTTACAAAAACACTCAAAACGTTGTAACATATTTTTGCCAATTACTTCATTATTTATTTAGGTTTGATTGCATAGACTTTTTAAGGAAAATCTTTTAAATCACAGAATCCTTTGGGGAACTTGAAACTTCCCTTATTCTGCATGCAGTCTAGCACTTTGAGATTCTTCTCCAGATTTTTCTCAGCCATATTCTTTTGTTTTTATTTATTTGCTGTCACAAAATGAGCGTATCATTTGAAATGAAATACACTTTATTGACCCTGACAGGGAAATTAGTAATGGACTCATAGCCAGCATTTTGATACATAAAAAAATTACACAAAATATTCATACACACAATACACGTATAAGAATAGACGTCGCTAATCCATGTTCAACAGTCTAATTGATACCGGCACATAAGAGTTTTTAAACCTGTTCTGTTTATAACGGAGAGTTATATACCTTCTTCCAGATGGTAAGAGTTTACAACAGGTATAGAGTACATGAAACGGGTCACTTAAAATCCCAAAATTCTATTTCCAAGAGTATTCGTTTTTGGGCCCAACATCACTGAAATCACAGAAATGAAAGAAGGCATATCAAACCGCCTGTGCCATACAGGGTCAAATTTATATGTGTTGTGGGTACGAATGCTTACGAACACACAAATTCTCAGATCTCTAAAAACTTCTCGAAAAGGGAGCACCTGTTGGGAATGTGAAAGATTTCTTACACCATGCAGTGGACCTGCCACAGAGTAGCCTTAATTTCCTGTCTGCAAGTAGGAGGAGGTTTTAGTGGCCTCCTCGTCTTTCACAATGACACAAACCAAGCCTCGGACCCGGCCAGCAGGGGAACATCCAACCCTCTCACTTCTTATTCCCAATTCCTCATTTTCCTCTTAACTTTGACTGCAGAATGAACAATCCACCAGCAGATTATGGTCAAATAACTATTAATAGATGTTTTATCACACATCGATGGATGCAGAAACACATACATAGTCAACCTATTGTAGTATATTGTAGAGCTCTGCTATATAGTGCATGAGTTCATAATAACAAAACGTATTATAAATGGAAAATTTTGGTATTTTTATGGTAAGTGTGATTTTAGTGCAGCTTTTGTAGCAAATATGATCAAATGATCTTGTTGCCTTGGCTTTTGGCTTGCTTAGTTGGGGACATTTAAATATTCAACAATATTATTTATCTGCACTTAAGGTGGATGATGACGCAATTTTCTTCTAGAAACAAACTTTGTTGTATTATTTTAATGTTATCACTGTGAAGCTGCTTTGATACAATCTGTATTTTAAAAAGCGCTATATAAATAAAGGCGACTTGACATAACAGGGACTATTATGAATCAAAAACAAGGTCAACTAATTCATCACAAGGGATTTGCCATTTTGAGTCAATTGCTCATAAGAAAAGAGAAGCACATTCAGGAAGATATTATAAATCAAATAATATATTTGAGATATATTATTCAATGGAATCTTTATTTATTCAGTCATTATTGAGCCTTTTTAGCCAAAGTTTTTTTTCATTCTCAAATATGTCTTTGGTAAAGGTCAACAGGTTAAAAATGAATGGAACTGTACTTCCAGTGGAGGCTTTCAAACACTGAGGATAAAAAAAAACATTCTCTGATCTTTATCTCTGTGGTTTTGGTGTGCAAAATTAGCCACATCAAACAGTAAGGTGTGTTTGAATTTGTGTGAGTGCATGTACTTGTTGTGGAGGGGGCGGTTGACCATGAGGCTGGCTGCATTTTTTATCTTAACAAAGCAGACTTCCTGTAAGGTTCAATACTTCCTCCCAGGGTCCATCCCAAGTGGTCACACCTGCACTAACAGACACCTAGAACCACACACCAACCAATGGTCACTGTAGGCTGTGATCAAGAAAAAAAATCATCAGAATACTCTGCAGACACAAGGAATACAATTGTCGTTCATTACTACATACACACCATAAACTAATAGACTAAACATAAACTATAGAGGAACAGTGTTTGGTATGAAATTAGAAGAGAAAATGGTTCAATTTATTAATGCCAATGAGCAGTCCAGTTTATGGCAGTGGGCAGAAAGCTGTTGGTAAGTCCATGGATTACTATATGGCAGTGCTACATGAAGAATGAAATGGGACAAGACCGAACTGACCCGAAAAAACCCTCAATGCTGCTCTTAGACAATTGCTACAACTGACCTGATGCGACACTTATCCTAGACAAAGCGAATTTAAAATTATGATACAATGATGGTGCAACAAGCATTAAAAGGAATACAAGAAAAACATTCTGACAGGAAATGAGAGGATGGCAGGGCAGCAGTTTTGGCTCTGTTATTCATCTAGGCACCACCTAACGCCATCCTTAAACATAAAGATCACTGGTGCTTAAGCATATTGTACGAAAACATAATGAGATCGTACAAATTTATACAAATTAGCCAACAATTCGTCAAAATGTAAAACGTTACGAATTGCCACAAGATTGTGTTGACTATTCAAAAGGAAACAATCTACAAGCAACCAGATGATACATGGTCTTCCTCTTGAGCAAAGCCAGCTGGAGATGAACCCGACAAGTAAATTTGGTGAGAATGCTATTTCATGTTGACTTAACAGGACATCCAACCACATTGATCTAAGGAGATCACTGCTTGCTTTGAAGATTTTTCTGTATCATTTTTAGATTAACAAGCTGTGCGAGACAGTTGTATGAGAACTCAAATTCACTCATACTAAAAAATAATAATAATAAGTGTCTACTTAAATATAGATAAATATAGTGCTTCATTGCTGCATGGTTTCAGCTGACTTTATTGACTGAGGCTAGTCAGAGAGTGTTCTCATATGTTTTAACACATTTAACTTAGTTCCTCTGATTAAGTGAAGTCAAGTTTCTTGAGGGATAAAATATTTAACAATATCACAAAGAGCGCTTTACACAGGACTAATTTACTGTTGATGTTTTATTTATGAACATCATATGATACACTATTATGATGGTGTCTTGTGCATTTATTGGCCTGCCTGTTCACAAGTTCATCATGTACTACATCCTAACATAGCACTAAGATTTCTTGACATCTTGACATTCTTCGCTGTTCATTTGAAGTGAACAGATGCAATTTGCCTGTCTGGATGAATAATGATCAGGATGACTACAACTGATGCTGAGATACATTTGCTTGTGGATGAGTAAGAGTCTCATGGCACTCTAGGCTGAATTATCTTATAGTTCCTGCAATGCAAGAGTGTGTTTTTGTTCTGAGAAAAAAATGAATGGGCAACAATAATATAAAAACGTATAGATGCACACAAGTGTCCCTGTCATTCTAGTTTTGTGGGCCCCATAGCTCCAAAACACTTCCTCTTTCTAAATGTATTGCTCAAGTCAAGCCATGATGACTCAGACACCATGTATCATCTGGACTGGAGCATGGAGTCTTAACCCATTGCCAATAAAATGTCACTCATGGAAAAAAGGACTTATATAGCAATGTTTTAGTGAGGGATGCTCTGAATGATTAACCACAGTGAATTTTGGTGTGAGTCAGAATATGGTAGATATTTCCTATCTCTATATAAAGAACACAGTAAATTTAACCAAGATATATATATATATATATATATATATATATATATATATATATATATATATATATATATATATATATATATATATATATATATATATTCTATGTAGCAAGGCTAGATGTTATGGGAAGAAGATTATGGGGGCGAACATTCAACAAATTTTAATAAATAAATATAAACAAATACAAAACAAAAATAAAGGCAGCAGTCCCTCACGGACGACTGTTGCCACATAAAACAGAAACAAAACATCCAAGAAAATCCAGGCCTGGCCACTCTCGTCCTTCACCGTTGTAGCTCCTCCTTTTATGGTCAGCTCCTCCGTGAGAGATTGTGCGTCGTGTGCAGGTGTCGTTCATCAGCAATCACGGGCACCGTTCTCACGGCCCCCATACCCCTCACCCTCATCCTGCTGCTCGCCACAATATAGGCCTATATATCACTTAAAACAACACATATTCATAAAACATTACCAGTATCATCAACTCTTTCACTCACCAAGAGTCTTGAACAAATGCTTTCGTATCCCCAAGATAGATAGATAGCATATATATATATATATATATATATAGACACCTACATCTTGGATGCCCTTGAGGTAAGCTAAAACATACCAAAAATTAATTTCAAAGTGAACTAACCCTTTAAGTGATTCAGCAATGACTGTTTATTTGACAAAGTGCAGTGGAAGCCATTTAAATCTTATTTGCACATTTGAAATTAGTTTTATTAGATTCGTCCAACAATTGACGGTGGGGCGGGAATTAGAATAGGCGCATTCCCCATCAAATTTAAAGACGAAGATAATTGTACATGCTTTTGGAAATAACACAGGGATATGGCCTGGTAGGCTAAATGTTTGTTCTATCTGTCTTTTAGACAATACACCTCAATCAACCGCGCCATCTTGTGGTCAGGAGTGGGATAAATTATATCATCATTCATTCTTCAAAAATATTTTATTTTGTGTTCTGGAGAAGAACGAAATTCAAACTGTACATGTTCAGAACAACATGAAGGTGAATAAATGACAGAATAGAATTTGACAGAAAAGCATAGGCTACAATCCTCTGCCACATTAGAGCTAGAATAGGCTACTACCATACTTCAACAATTGTTGTCTGCATTATAGTTTAGTCAGACATCTGGAGAGACTGTATTTAAAAAATGTGAGATGTCCAGATGAAAAACTCCCAGAGTGATTGGTTAGTCATTAGGCTACAGTTTATTATGAGGCGCCATGTAGGATTTAAATCAAACTTCGCTTATCAATACATACATAACTCGCGTGCAGATACACCTAGGCTATAAATTTACTCGCATATACATGTATACTATTGGATGTTCAAAATACATATAGGCCTATGTATATACAAAATACACGTGCACACTAATATGAAATCCACACCAATACATATTATGTTAGTAATGAATGCATACACTTGTGAATAACTTTCACATATAAACTTGACGCACGCATAGGTGTATGCGTGCAGCGAGTGTATATGTATGTGCGAGTGTTTATAGGTGTATAAGCATGGAAGTGTGTATGTATGTGCGAGTGTTTATAGGTGTATGCGTGCGTCAAGTTTATATATGCAAGTTATTCACAAGTGTATATGCATTCATTACTAACATAATATGTATTGGTATGGATTTCATATTAGTGTGCACGTGTATTTCATATATGTATTTGGAACATCCAATAGTATACATGTATATGCGAGTAATTTATAGGTGTATCTGCACGTGAGTTATGCATGTATTGATAAGCGAAGTTTGATTTAAATCCTACATAGCGCCTCATAGTTTTTCTCAGTCGCTTTGGTCCATTTCTCGAATCACCCTCAACATTTACAAAACAGTAAGTGTATTTCTCAAAACAATTCGTACAAATAGCAAAACCCCATGGATTACCTGCAAAAGCCAGTCT
Organism: Semotilus atromaculatus; assembly: GCA_031834385.1. NCBI lineage: Eukaryota > Metazoa > Chordata > Actinopteri > Cypriniformes > Leuciscidae > Semotilus > Semotilus atromaculatus. The sequence goes on along the minus strand of JAULUF010000009.1, from coordinate 20,256,345 downwards.
TTTGCTCAAAATCCTTGGTTCATCTCTCAAAAGTAAATATCTGTGTCAATGAACATGTCAGTGCCATAAGAATGACAAGTCCTTGTATCATTGTGTATGGATAAGACAGTCAAATTGCTTAGTGTTGTCAATATAACACTGTACTCTGGAGGGATGTTCTGATGTAAACTATGGCTAAAGTTTTGATGACAATTATTGTAAATTGTAGGCTACACCTTAGTAGTGTATGTGGGAGTTTGATTGCAAGAGACTGGACAAGATTCACATTTACGCTTTTACTGTTTGTACTGTAATTTGTTGACAGACCATGTCATTGCGATACAGAAAGGAAAAGACAGCACTGCATAGCACAAAAAAAAAAAAAGTAGAAATGTGAACAGGACAGATAAAAAGTCTAATGGAAATGTATAAAAATATGCTTGACATATTATAAGAACTTGTTCAACCATTTTGCATGTAAAGACTAATTCCTAAATGTTGTGGGGGGTGAGACTATTCAACAGAGACCCATTACAATACCTTTTGATCAACATGACATAAGCAATTGATAATGTAGGAAACAGCAGAGAATTGTGCATAATCATTTGCATGGATGTACCAAAACATGCAACTTGTTCAAAGAAATGAGAAACTGCTTTTTTGACGTGCACAAGTTACACAATGATGTGAAGATTGAACAGAATTTCAATTCTGATCTGAGAAATGTACCAAAGCGACTGAGAAAAACTGTAAACAAAATATGTTACAAACAATCATCCCATACCTACTCCTAACAACAGAGAACAATACCAAGATGATCCTGAAAAGAAAGGTTAATCAAGACTTTGGAAAGGCCTTGTTTTAAAGTTTATACCAATATAAAAGTACTTATTTAGTACTTACAATTTAAATGGTGTTTGCTTATGCATGTGGATATTGTACGTGACAAGATTATGCTTTAGATAGATAGATAGATAGATCGATAGATAGATGGGATTGGTGGGGACAATAAAGGCGAGACACCTGCAGAACATCTAACAACCTCAGTCAAGACCCTCACTTTTATACAGTTTCTTACACCTCGCCCCCAACTTTGCTCAGCCAATGAACATTCATTAGGTCATTTTTAATCATAGGTCACTCATCCTCCCCAATAAATCATCTCTTTTCTTGGCTCCATTAATAGTGGAGAGCCATCACCTGGTTTATCATCAAAGCAACATATAGAAAACTGTAATTTGCATCAGTGTGGTTGGATCTTCATATTAAAACAGCTGATGTTCCACAGTGGAACAGTACAGCTGTGCTGGGTGTCTGCTAACATGAGACACTTATAGGCTGTAAAACATATCTTAATGGAAAAACTTTTCAAGAAATACTCTAAAACAGATAGATAGATAGATAGATAGATAGATAGATAGATAGATAGATAGATAGATAGATAGATAGATAGATAGATAGATAGATAGATAGATAGATAGATAGATAGATATGCATGTTAAACACTATGAATGTATGACATGATATAGGGGGATTGTATTTTTTTTAAAAAAAGGCTTCATCATCGTGTCTCAAAACGGATGTACTTGAAAAAAATAATTGTAAAAAGTTTTTTTTTTCACTCTTTGCCATTATAACTGCTGGGGTTAAACAATCATCTTCTAGCACGTTCTCCACGTTTGGCGTTTAGTCTCCGCCTCCGGTTAGTGCGCGAGGCCAGTCTGGAAATGCACTTCCGGTCGAGACGTGGCTGACAGTGGAAATTCTTTCAGCAGAGAGAGAAGTCGGGAGTCTGCTGAGTGCTCCATCTCTTCTACTCAGCCGTGCCTGGATGGCAGGGTCAACCCGGAGTGAAAACTGTAGGAATTTCAGCAGGGTAAGATAAACCGTTTTTATCTTTATCTTCGTTTTTATCGCTGCAAATCTGGTAGGCAGTGATTCTTTTTCAAGGCACGCAACTTTGTATCGAGGTAGTTTGCGAGTAGGCTACAATTGTTTTTGATCGGAAACAATATTGCAGCAACGTTGGGTTTTGCGTATTTTTGTTCATTGCCAATAAGATAAACACTGCTGGTTTTGCATTCTGGAATTATTTGCTGTTTTAATTAGTTTACCAGCGCAATGCTGAACCTTTGCGAACTATAGAGTGAAAACGGTCTGAAAACGTTCTGGAATTTCTCGGGAATATCACCGCTCCCTGAACTCGTGCACGGCCAGAGACCGTCCAAGCGTGCTGCTCCTGTGTGAATGTTAGTATAGGCCTACTGATTGTACAGCATTTTTGTCCACCCATAACGTGCATTATAATTGGTGTCATTAACATCGGTTAGGCTACAACTTAAATTCATTGTTTTTACATATAATAGCCTACACAATAAAGTCCATTTTAACTCTTGTTAAGTTTCATTATTGTGTAAAGATCACCTACTGGAGACACTAATTTAAACTCTAGACACTAATTTGAACTAATTTAGCCTCATTATTATTGGATGATACTGTTGTTAGATACGGTTACTGTTGGAAGACATTGTGCTCTAATGCATTATCTACTATCTATCCTGTTTTAATTGTTTCATTTCTATAGCCTATAGATTATTTCCCTGTGACAGTAACTACCTAAAATGTGTGGTGTTTTGTCAGGGCAATGGCTAACATGGCCTTGGTCTTTTTGAACATCTGTCTTTTTATGTGGTGTCTTCTGTTTTTTTTGTGTTTTTTTTGGGATGTGGATAGAAGTGGAGGCACTTAGTCACCATATCCATTCCAGACATTTCAATTGGAAGGTAAAGCCGAAGGGCTAATTCACCATGACTTCCATATTCAAATGGCTTTTTAGAATTGCAGTTTTTGAATTATGAATAAAATGTCTTTCATATTTTAAAACATAAATTTCATACATACAACAAATTGCTAAATAAGAACTCACATTTAGATATCACATTTGTAAAGGTTAAGTTAGTTAAGGTTAATTTTTATAGGTGCCGTGCGAAAAAAAAAAATGGTTCTAAAGAGACTTTAAAAAATGTAATAAAAAATTTTAGGTTAAAAAAAGTTTAGGTTCTAGAAGAGTTTTGAAAGCAGTCTCTTATGCTCACCGTGTAATGCATTTATTTGATTACATTTTAAATAACTTTTCTATTTCATTATATTTCAGAAAATATTCTAATATGCTGATTTTGTGCATTTCTTATCAACGTCTTTTTTAAAAGGTCAAAATAAGAGCATTATAGTGTTACTATTACATTTTATCAATTTAAAGGTATTGTAGGTAGAATTTTTATAAAAAACTTTTTTCCAAATTTGTTAAAAACTTTCTGTATATATCAATGCATAATTAAAATGTAAGTACTCTGAAAAAGAAAGTATAAAAATCGAGTGTCTGTAGACCTCTCACGACTGTTTTAAAGACAGCTCATTATTTCCATTCACTCCACCCCCTCCCTTCTGGGCTCCTTCCAAAGCCACGCCCCCAAAACACATGAACGCGCAACTCCGACCGCTGAGCTGAAGACGCATTATTTACCTGAGACGAGCGGAGAGGAAGGAGCGCAGTGCATGTAGTGACATCATGTCAGAATCACATGTAAAAAAAAAATCTAACTTTATCATTATGAAGATAAACAAATAAGATGTATTTTAGTACTCACTATCAGGCTAGCAGATTGATATTGGTAAAGTTTAAAATATATATTTATTGATTCGCTAACGAGCTAGTTATCTATAAGGCAAAGCTAAAAACAGGTTGCATGATACACGTTTTTCCATTGCCATCATTTACACTGTGATGAAGATGAATTTCGTGTAAGATTCATAACATATATGGTGTTCTGCATGTAAGAGTTTTCATGATGAAAGCATTGTTGACTCTGATGAGGACTACACTCCAGAGACAAGTACCGCATCGTCAGCTCGAGGACAGATCCGGGGTCGAGGGCGAAGCAGAGGAGGTCGTGCAACTAGGGTCCGAGGAAGTAGAGGTTTGCCTTCGCGAACTGCATATGTGAATTTCGATTGGTCTTTCTCTGCCATTGTTTTGCTATTGCTAGGTTCCGTGCCTCTTGAATTACTCAAATCAAACGGGTACGCGCAAGTGGGCAGGTCATGTGTGGCAAAAGGGTGGTTGCCATGGTTGCGAGAGAGTGACAGTCGCCTAAGCCAATCCTTTGTTTCGTCCCGAATGGAAATAATGAGCTGTGTTTAGTGCAGATTAAACGTTCTAGAGTCACTCGATTTTTATACTCTTTTTTTTTTTTTTTTTTTTATCAGAGTACTTACATTTTAATTATGCATTGATATATATAGAAAGTTTAAACAAATCTGGAAAAAAGATCTTTATAAAAATTCTACCTACAATACCTTTAATGTGGCCTTGCAGAATAATAGTATTCATATATTTTTAATCTTACTGACCCCAAACTTTGAACTGCAGTGTATACAAAATAGTACATATTCCTGCTTGTGACGCTCTTGTTAAATTGCAACTCAAAGTTGCTCAAACACTAATATGAAAAAATAACTGGGATTACATACAACTAAGAAACCCAGAACCTTATTAAAACGAATCTTTCCACTTCATGAAATTCAGTTTGAATGCTCCTCTATTCCTTACAGCACCCTACATGTTTCTTCCACGTGCATTGCGGAGGTCTGGGCTGATGAGTGCAGGACCCGAGAGGCCCGTTTGGGCATTTGCTGTGCTGCTCCTTGGCGCCGCCCTACTGGCGTCATCCTTCGGTGGGAAGATGATGGCTCAGACCGCTGTGGCCCAGGCAAAGACTGCAGCTGCAGGACCAGGAGCATGGAGCATTAAGGACTTTCTAGACCTCCAGTACCTGGATGAGCTGTTCTCCGTCGACAACCTAGATGTTTGGTTCTGCTCCCTCTTGGGATCGATTGCCATTGGACTCAGTGGTATCTTTCCGCTTTTAGTGATACCCATTGAAGCTGGAACAACTTTAAAAACTGAGGGTAAGTCACATTTATAGGCCTGCATGCTATTTGTGATCTAGGCCTGTATATGTAACCAGCTCATTGTAACAACTAATCTAGCATCAGGTTACATACTAACCAGGTCAGGTTGATTGTGTTACAGTCAGAGCTGATCCAGATATTCGCAGCTGTGTCTCGGTGCTAACTAATGGACAGGGTTCTGTATTTGTTTGTCTTGTTTTTGTTCCTTCCTTTAGGTTGAAAAGATTTTCTTTTCTTGCCCTGTGTAGGTCATCTATAATTTGTGAGCAGAATGGAAAAAATATGTTGATTCTGGTCACACATCAGGCTTAGTGTGACAAACGGACATGTTTTTGTTATTAATACAAGCCAGAGAGAATCGGCTTGTAGATTGATGCAGGTCTTCACACAGTTGTCTGGTTAATAAAAGACAAGGCTTTTGTGGCACTTCCTCCTTTTATATCAAGATCATGTTCTCTGTGGGATATTTCCCTTTGCTGCTTTTGACCGGTTCCTCAGTCTTTTGTTTTCCGTACCATGTTAAAGTAATTTCCCAGCCACTAAATAAGCCACATTTATAATATAAAAATGTTTTAAAGGAACACGCCGACTTTTTGGGACTTTAGCTTATTCACCGTATCCCCCAGAGTTCGATAAGTTCATACATACCCTTTTCATCTCTGTGCTGTCTGTGTAACTGTCTGACGCACCCACCGATAGCCTAGCTTAGCACAAAGGCTGGAAGTAAATGGCTCCAGCAAGCATGCTGCTCCCAATAGGTGACAAAATAATGCCAAAATTGTCTTTATATGTTGTGATTTTTATTGTCACAGTGTGTATAAATAACAAGGTCATATGAGACACAGCTATCTTTTAACCGTATACACACTGGGAACTATAACTAGGTGGCGAAGCACTGCTACTTGGGCAGAGTGATTTGCTCGCAGCACCTGAGAAGCCCCGTGGTGAGGAGCAGAGAGTTCGCTCAGGAAGTAAAATGGCTCCAATCACTCCGCCCAAGTAGCAGTGCTTTGCCTTCTGAGAATATAGTTCCCAGTATGTATACGGTTAAAAGATAAGCTGTGTCTCATTGTTATTTGTACACACTGTGACTATAAAAATCACAACATATAAATAGGAAAATGTTGGCATTATTTTGTCACTTATTGGAAGCAGTATGCTAGCTGGAGCCATTTACTTCCAGTCTTTGTGCTAAGCTAGGCTAGCGGTGGGTGCGTGAGCACTAACGGAGATGAAAGGGGTATGTATGGACTTATCTAACTCTGGGGGATATGGTGAATAAGCTTAAGTCCCAAAAAGTCGACGTGTTCCTTTAAAGGAGACTAATATGGCATCAAGTCCAATCTGGAAATTAATCTGTAAAAATAATTGTTTATTTAATTTTTGGTTTTCTTTGTTATTAGTTTTTTTTTATTTGAAATAATACATGAAGTTCATCCTGATTATACTACAGTTCCCACTGTTAGTTAGCTGGCGATGTCAAAGGTAATTTTGACTTTAGCAAAGCTAAAATATTTAATAGCTCAGTTACTCATGGAAGCTTGTTCCCACCACAGAACAAACAATTTTAAAAGATAATTCTTTTTTTAACTCAGGTGCTGTTTTGAGGTTTTTTTTTTTACTTTTTTTTCTTCTTCTTTTTTTTTTTTTCTCAGAATTGTGAGTTTATATCTGACATTTCTGACTTTATAACTTGCAATTGCGAGTTTATATCTCTTGATTTTGAGAACAAAAGTCAGAATTTGCCACTGTATTCATTATATGATATAAATGATCTTGCAGGGATAATATCCAACCGGCACTGAGAAAAATGTTGTGTGAGCATGCTTGACCTCGAAAAGAATTTGTTGAACAATCACATCTTCAGCTACACCTGTCATGGCTTGTCCAAATAATTCTTGATGTAGTGGACGTTCAAGAGAAGAGCCAACAGCATCAAAGTAGGAAATGCAAAAAAGTGTGCTGCACAGTAACATTATATAAAGTGAACCGGTTGGTCTCTAAAGACCTTTGCTTAGGGCAATGCTGCAGTGAAACTTTTGTCTGTGATGATATCAGTCAGGCAGAAATAGATCAGAGTCTGGCAGTGGATCCCACTCAGGAAGTAGACCGGCTTAAAAGAAGGTCTGTTCTGACCTACCAGTGTAGGGTGGAGTGGGCAGGACAGTAAAGGGTTAGATGGAATTATAAGCAGTTTAGGTGTGTCCTGTTACTTTACCACAGAGACTCACCACATGATTCTCAAAGCAGTGGTGAATAATGGCGTTAGATACAGTATCTCACGAAAGTGAGTACACCCCTCACATTTCAGCAAACATTTTAGTATATCTTCTCAAGGGACAATACTATAGAAATGAAACTTGGATATATTTTAGAGTAGCCAATATGCTGCTTGTATAGCAGTATATTTACTGTCCCCTGAAAATAACTCAACATGCAGCCATTATTGTCAAAATAGCTGGCAACAAAAGTGAGCACACCTTAAGTGATAATAGCTGTACGTCGTTTAACCATGCAAAGCCATGTCCTATTCATCATTTTCATGTTTTTGTCTGCTTGACAGGACCATACAAATGTGTGTATCTTGTATTAGAGCAGTTAAAATTTGTGATTTGAGTACAATTCTCTCATACTGACCACTGGATGTTCAACATGGCACCTCATGGCAAAGAACTCTCTAAGGATTTGAGAATTAGAATTGTTGCTCTCCACAAAGTTTACATAGGCTATAAGATTGGTAACACCCTGAAACTGACTTACACTACAGGCCAGGGTCGTACAGAGGTATTCCAAGACGGGTTCCACTTGGAACAGGTCTCGCAAGGGTCAATCAAAGAAGTTGAGTCCTCGTGCTGTGCATCAGGTGCAGAAGCTGGCTTCAAAAAAACAGACGCTTGAGTCCTGCCAGCATTGCTTTAGAGGTTGCAGAAGCGGAAGGTCAGATTGTCAGTGCTCAGACCATACGCCGCACACTGTGCAAATCTGTTTGCGTGTTCGTCATCCCTCTTCTGAAGCTGGCTCACAAGAAAGCCCGCAAACAATTTTCTGAAAGCAACCTGTCCAAGGGCATGAATTACTGGAACCATGTCCTGTGGTCTGATGAGACTAAGATAAACTTGTTTGTCTCAGATGGTGTCCAGCATGTGTGGCGATGCCCTGGTGAGGAGTACAAAGAACATTGTGTCTTGCCTACAGTCAAGCCTGGTGGGGGTAGCATCATGGTCTGGGGCTGCATGAGTGCTGCTGGTACTGGGGAGCTGCGCTTCATTGAGGGAAACATGGATTCCTATGTACTGTGACATTCTGAAGCAGAAAATGTTGCCCTCCCTTCAGAAACTGGGCCGAACGGCATAACGACCCCAAACACATAGCCAAGATGACAACTACCTTGCTGAGGAAGGTGAAGGTGATGGCGTGAACCCTATTGAGCACCTGTGGGGCGTCCTCAAGCAGAAGATGGAGAGGTGCCATGTGTCTAAGATCCTGCAGCTCCATGATGTGATTATGGAGTGGAAGAGGATCCCAGCAACAACCTGTGCAGCTCTGGTGACCTCCATGCCCAGGAGGATTAAGGCAGGGTTAGATGACAATGGTGCTCACACAAAATATTGACACTTTAGACACTGTTTTGACAACATCACTTAAGGTGTAGTCACTTTTGTTGCCTGCTATTTTGACAATAATGGCTGTCTGTGAAGTTACTCTAAAATCTTTCCAAGTTTCATATCTATAGTATTGTCCCTTCCAAGTTTCAAATCTATAGTATTGTCCCTTGAGAAGATATACTGAAATGTTTGCTAAAATGTGAGGGCTGTACTCACTTTTGTGAGATACTGTATTTTAGGCCGGTTATATTCCCACACTTTACGGTTGCAAAACTAGCTTATTACAGCTTCGGAGCTTCAAAACCTAAGCTGAATGGAAAAAACTAAATAATTGTTAAAGATATGTAAGAGTTTGTAGAATGATTGTGCAACTGTATAGAGGTTTCTTCGTCTGCCATCTGCTACGTGTGAAAGATTTGCTCAGTTTGTTTAACAGCAAGATGCACATCAAGCATTTCTTGTCATGTTTATGAAGTGGCGCTGATGCTTTCACACTGATTGCAGCTGGGTGTCAGAAGCTGAAGAAGCTGCTGAGTTTTGCCATTGGTGGTCTCCTAGGAGACGTGTTTCTCCACCTCCTTCCTGAAGCCTGGGCTTACACTTCCAGTCCTGGTGAGAAATCTCACATTATATATAACATTTGCTGTTGTTCATGCATTAGTCATCATCTGTGTGCTCTTTCTCTTTCACAGTCTTTGGAATGGGAATCTCTTAGGGAACTATGCATTTTTAACATTTTACATTTTATCAATAGTCTAGTCCAGTAATTTACCCTTCACTAAACCCCGTCCCCTTGGTAATTCCTGTTCGGTCTTTTGTTCATAATGGTACTGGAATTGATATGGAAAAATGGCACTAAGTAACATATACTTGAAGCAAGTGTTAGTGCCCTTATTGATCTTATGTTATGTCTTGGGTCTTCAATTCACAGCTCCCATTGACATTAAATATAGAAACGCACAAAACTTCAATAAACCAGATATAAATATTCAATAAATGTATAAGCCAAAAGCTTGTCAAATATTTTGAATAAAGGCAGAATTGGTCCGTATACAGTAGCCTGCAGTTTTTAAGGCAGAGCCATTGATTTGCTTTGTTGTTGTTTTTTAGTGTTCAGAGTATACTTTTATAGAATAATTATTAATATTCTAAATTATTTATTTTAATGTTTGCCAAAATGTTTATATTTTATATAAAATGTTATAGTTGTATGTATGTTAGATTTTATATATTTTAATTTTTAGATTTTTTTTCTTTCATTTTCTAGTAATGTTACTACTTAAACGTATTAACTTAATTTTTCAAGTTTTTCACCTGTTTTTTTCTTTTCTTTTTTTTTCTATTACTTAAATGCGTTTTAATAGTTTTAGTTAATAGATGAAGCTTAGGGAAGTTGATTTTTTTTTATTATTATTAGATTTATATAGAAAATGAAAATTTCTCTTATCTCCCCTTTTTGTCTGTGCATATGCTGGATAGATGGGTCCCACAGACACTATCGTACGCAGGGTTTGTGGGTGATAGGGGGTCTGCTGTCTTTTCTGATCTTGGAGAAGATGTTCCCTGATGAAGACAGTGACCCCGAGAGCAGAGCTGCCTGCCAAAAAGCCAAAGTAAGTTACATGTGCTTTTGTCCTGTCACTTCTTTTCCTCACCTGCCATTTTGATCTATTTAACAACCTTTTAGCCTATAATGTAGTTGCATGCATGTTAAATGGCCATAGTTTAGACACTACATATTCCAGCACTTTGAATCAGTTTAATTGATAAAGTGGAACATTGCAATTCTGAACCTCATGGGGGAGCCAAAAGAACGATGGTGGAGTTATGAACTCAACAGAATCGCAGACCTTTATTATGCATCCACTCAAACTCCACCAAGCATCATGTAGTAAACAATCAGAATGCAGTTGGAATATTTATAATTCTGTTTTATTTAGTTGAATTTTTTTAGACTTATTTTAACTTATTTAACTTCAAAAGTCACAAGCACAACTATTAAAAAAAAATTATACTGGCACATTTTCCTTTTGAGGACTGGCTAAAAAAGGAGTAATAGTTTGTGGTGTCGGCTTTCTTCCTGTTTTGTTAACAATGTCCCAAGTGTTATAAATATTTGTAGAACATAATGGTTTTTATCTTCGAGTCTCTGGGAAAAGCTTGACAGATTTTTTGTGTTTGGGCAAACCTGAGTGAGCTTCTCTCTGGTTCATTTCAGCTCTTAATGCCAACTGCTATTAGCTTTTACCAGTTCTTATATAAATAATTATTGTTTAAACGTGTTATTTTAAAGATTAAAGTGTTTTGGTGAGCACACATAGGGAAGGAATAGCCCTGACTGAATAATTGATGCTATAGAAATGTTGTGGAGTCTCGAATCACGAATCACTGTTTGTGTCTGATGGATATACATTCTTTTTCTTTCACAGTCTTTGGAATGGGAATCTCATAGGAAAACTATGCCTTTTAAACATTTGATCATCAATAGTTTAGTCCAGTATTTGACCCTACACTAAACCCCGTCCTCTTGGTAAATCAGTTCCAATATGGCTTTGAAACGACCGGAAGTCATTAATTTCCTATGGAGATTCGCAGACCATATGTGAATGGGTCTGAACGAGTGCACTGCGGAAAGAAATCATGTCAGTTGGTCATCCGGATGCGTTAATTTTTTAACTCTTGCGAAAGGCTACGGACGTTTCCCTTCCGACAATTCCAGCGAAGTTAGCGTTGCTATGGTACTGATAAACAAACCTGAATTCTTAACTTTAAATAAAATAAATAATGATTTTATAACGATAAGTTGTCATGTCATTTTTTTTATTTTTTTTCATGATTTTCTAACGTTATTAGACATTGAACTATTGACATTATACCAATTTAGCCGACCTGACATGTCAACATCCTGGGCAACTTTTCTCCACGCAGCAGTCTTACGATTTATGTCTCTATAACCCTCATGAGATAAATCATAGAGAATTGTACATTCTGACACTCACAGATTCAACCGTTTTAATCTCCGCCATTTTTGTTCTACTCGCTTCCGATGCTTTTCAACAGTGTAGTACGACGTCCGCTTGGGGCGTATTCCGTATTACGGAGCTGATTTCAACTGACAGTGTGAAGGCGGCGTAACTCTGGCTCGTACTGGAATCGATATGGAAAAATGGCATTAAGTTACATTTACTTTGAAGCAAATGTTGTGGAGTCTAGAATCATGAATTACTGTTAGTGTCAGAAAGATATTCAAAATCCCAATTCATGTCCTATTCAAATACCAACAGGACCATTCTTGGCATTCAAGAAGAACCCAAACCTCTTTATTCTGGGCTCATTTCACTGTACATTGCATCAGTGCCAGTTAAGCACACACACCTTTTCACTTTGCGGGCTCCACCACCCCAAGGGATATAACAGCTTAAGGCCTTAAAAATATTTGCTCTTAGATGCTTCCTAAGACAAATGAATAACATATTTGTTCTGCTTACTTTCAAGTGTAGACATGACATGGCTTGCTTTTTCAACAAATAAACACCCATTTACAAATAAAGTGATAGTGTCCATCTTTCCACCTGCATGTTGGTTTCTTTTTGTCTGGTCCCTCTTTCTAATTTTGTGGATTTTGGTTTGGTGTCAGGGCTGCACCATTGAAGCTTTGTGCACTGCATGTGCAACAAAAGAAATGTGCTTGGATGGATGAACTCTCACTTTTTTTAGAGGGAGTCTTGGGTGCCTTGGTCACTCAAATTGCACAAAACAGGAGCTTGCAGTGCCTGTAATGTAGATGTCCATTTTTCACCCACTCTCTGCCTGCCCTTAATTATAACTTTTAATTTGACTTGGATTATGACTTTTATCTGTGTGTAAATGTCTACGTCTGAGCCTTCTGTCTAGCTTACGGGAGACCTGGGAGTTTGATTGATAGCCTCTGCTCTGTTTAGGTAGCTATAAATAGTGTCAAGCAGGAAGCAGCTGCCACCAGCATTCCATCAGCAGACAGACGGGCCACAGAAGTCTGCCACGGTGCACAGAAACCACAGCTGAGAGGCTAGAACAGGGAGGAAGCGTCAAGTTCTGTTATAACATTCTGAAAGGCTCGTTGCTGTAGAGACCGATTATTTTCTCAGTCAGCTTTTGCCAGCCAAGTACTGTCTCAAAAAATTGATGTGGAAAAAATTGACAACTGAGATACTTCGATTTTTAGCCTTTGAGTGTGAGCTAATGTTCGGTTGAAATGGAGCTAAACTGAGTGCTATCTGTCTGCTGAGGATTTAGTCTGTTTAATTTGAGAATTAAATATTACTTATAGTTTACTTATAGTCATGTACAGCTTAATATCTATGTACAGAGTGCTGTGCATTCCCACAGACAAGTTTGATATTTTCCTCAGTTAATAAAAATGAATGGAAAATGTTAATAGCAGTGTCCTTGTAATGGAGCAGACAAACAGGCAGTAGTGGGAGCAAAATTGTCGAAGAAAAAAGTTTCTTTAAAGGTTTTGATACAAGTCTCTTATGTTTCCCGAGGCTGATTTGATCAAAATACAGTAAAAATATTCCTATTATGGTATAGCTGAATTTTCAGCATCATTAGGCAAGGCAAGTTTATTTACAGTGAAGAAAATAAGTATTTGAACACCCTGCTATTTTGCAAGTTCTCCCTCTTAGAAATCATGGAGGGGTCTGAAATTGTCATCGTAGGTGCATGTCCACTGTGAGAGACATAATCTAAAAAAAAAAATCCAGAAATCACAATGTATGATTTTTTAACTATTTATTTGTCAGATACAGCTGCAAATATGTATTTGAACACGTGAGAAAATAATTGGTACAGTAGCCTTTGTTTGCAATTACAGAGATCAAACGTTTCCTGTAGTTTTTCACCAGGTTTGCACACACTGCAGGAGGGATTTTGGCCCACTCCTCCACACAGATCTTCTCTAGATCAGTCAGGTTTCTGGGCTGTCGCTGAGAAACACGGAGTTTGAGCTCCCTCCAAAGATTCTCTATTGGGTCTAGGTCTGGAGACTGGCTAGGCCACGCCAGAACCTTGATATGCTTCTTACAGAGCCACTCCTTGGTTATCCTGACTGTGTGCTTCGGGTCATTGTCATGTTGGAAGACCCAGCCTCGACCCATCTTCAATGCTCTAACTGAGGGAAGGAGGTTGTTCCCCAAAATCTCGCAATACATGGCCCCGGTCATCCTCTCCTTAATACAGAGCAGTCGCCCTGTCCCATGTGCAGAAAAACACCCCCAAAGCATGATGCTACCACCTCCATGCTTCACAGTAGGGGTGGTGTTCTTAGGATGGTTCTCATCATTCTTCTTCCTCCAAACACAGTTAGTGGAATTATGACCAAAAAGTTGTATTTTGGTCTCATCTGACCACATGACTTTCTCCCATGACTCCTCTGGATCATCCAAATGGTCATTGGCAAACTTAAGACGGGCCTTAACACATGCTGGTTTAAGCAGGGGAACCTTCCGTGCCATGCATGATTTCAAACCATGACGTCTTAGTGTATTACCAACAGTAACCTTGGAAACGGTGGTCCCAGCTCTTTTCAGGTCATTGACCAGCTCCTCCCGTGTAGTTCTGGGCTGATTTCTCACCTTTCTTTGGATCATTGAGACCCCACGAGCTGAGATCTTGCATGGAGCCCCAGTCCGAGGGAGATTGACAGTCATGTTTAGCTTCTTCCATTTTCTAATGATTGCTCCAATAGTGGAACTTTTTTCACCAAGCTGCTTGGCAATTTCCCCGTAGCCCTTTCCAGCCTTGTGGAGGTGTACAATTTTGTCTCTAGTGTCTTTGGACATCTCTTTGGTCTTGACCATGTTAGTAGTTGGATTCTTACTGATTGTATGGGGTGGACATATGCAGCTTTATGCAGCTAACGACCTCAAACAGGTGCATCTCTAATTTAGGATAATAAATGGAGTAGAGGTGGACATTTTAAAGGCAGACTAACAAGTCTTTGAGGGTCAGAATTCTAGCTGATAGACAGGTGTTCAAATACGTATTTGCAGCTGTATCTTACAAATAAATAGTTAAAAAATCATACATTGTGATTTCTGGATTTTTTTTTTTAGATTGTCTCTCACAGTGGACATGCACCTACGATGACAATTTCAGACCCCTCCATGATTTCTAAGTGGGAGAACTTACAAAATAGTAGGGTGTTCAAATACTTATTTTCTTCACTGTATATAGCACATTTCATACACAATGGTAATTCAAAGTGCTTTACTTAGAAGAAATGAAAATTATCAAAAGAAATAAGAATAATTAAAACAGTTTAGATTTACATTAATCCAGGCTTCATTCTAATATGTGGATTCCCTGCTCCAGTGACATTTCTTATCAATGTTCAAAGCAGTTGTGCTGCTTAATATTTTTGTGTAAAATGTCAGTGTCACTTTTGATCAATTTAATACATCCATGCTGAATAGAAGTATTGGTTTCTTTTGAACGGTTTTTAAATCCCAGGTTTATTTGAAGGTGAGGAAATTGTCTTTTTGCTCTTCAATGCAAATGATCCCAGATTAGAATAGCTTATTGTGGTGTTTTCTCTCCCCATATTAGTCCTCTTCGAAAGATGCGAGCAGCAAGGTCTCTGTGTCCCCACAAACAAATGGCATCTGCTCAAACAACAACTCCGACTCCAAGCCAAAGACTGACATCAGCCCTTACACAGAGCCAGAGAAAATAAAGGTAAGATGCACACACTAATCATGCCTTGTGCACAATAAAGGTCTAAGTGGTCATTAGATGATTAGAGACAAGTACATCTAAATCTGGGACTGTTTCCTTTTAACCAATCATACAGCATTTGAAGTGTCTTATCTATTATCTTTCTCTTCCGTTTACTGTATATGCAATGTTTCTTTATTTCTTCAGACAAGTGGTTATCTAAACCTTCTAGCTAACTGCATTGATAACTTCACTCACGGCCTGGCAGTGGCAGGAAGCTTCTTAGTAAGCCGAAAGGTAAGAGCAAACAGACCAATTCCATATAAAAGTGATTCGGCAGTGCTACTACTACTGTCTAGCAAGGATGGCTGTTATATAAATAGATTCAGTTACTGTATAAATATAGTATGCTTTGGCCACTTTTAAGCATTTTAAACCTATTTTAAAGCATTTAAGAAGTTTCTCCCATGATTCTTTTGGACCATTGCAAACTGTGAGATAGAGATGTTTATGTGCTGTGTGGTAATATTTATAGTGCAGCAGTATTTATATGGCTTATGTGAAGTTGAAGTCCAGGTGGAGAAGCATAAGGCTCCCAGCATGCGTGGGGAGGGAGTTTCAGAGGAAATGGACTTGGTGCAACATACTTGCACATAAAAACACACTTTTACACATTTGCTCACTGGCCTGGACATACATATTTGGCTGCATAAATGCAAGGCAGAGTACTGATGGAGAACCGTGCCATTTTACGGTTTTCTCTACCTCCCCCATAGCTTCTGTTGACATTTCAGTTAAACATATGTGCCAAATTACGAAACATAATATGGCTTCACTACATGCCATG
Organism: Semotilus atromaculatus; assembly: GCA_031834385.1. Taxonomy (NCBI): domain Eukaryota; kingdom Metazoa; phylum Chordata; class Actinopteri; order Cypriniformes; family Leuciscidae; genus Semotilus; species Semotilus atromaculatus. The sequence continues at coordinate 20,240,247 of JAULUF010000009.1, read as the reverse complement.
ATTCTATTAGAAAACAAGGGCTTGGCTTACTAAATAATTAGTTTATTCTGAGAACTTTACATGTCATGCTTTACCTGTCCTAACAGGTTGGTTTCTTAACAACGTTCGCCATTTTGCTTCATGAGATCCCTCATGAGGTACGTATCTCAATATCTTGAGTCTCTTGAGTTTCAGCCAAGTAATTCGTATAAGGAAGCAATGCACTTCATTTTTAGTTGATCTACAATAATTTAAACTCATTGCTCATTCGTCATTCCAACAGTTACTGTACATGAATTGTCTCAGTTTCTGTTGCTGTACATGCATTTCTGTCTTGATGGAAAGGTGGGCGATTTTGCCATTTTGCTGCGAGCAGGCTTTGACCGTTGGAAAGCCACCCGTATGCAGCTCTCTACAGCATTAGGAGGAGTCCTGGGGGCATGTTTTGCTCTTTGCTCCCAATCACAGCATGGGGCAGGTGAGACATCTTGTAGTCTCAGACTATACATTACATGCACTACCATTTAAAAGTTTGGGGTCAATTAGAGTATTATTACTATTATTTTTTTATTATTACTTTTTATTATTTTTTATTTATTAAAATCTTACCTATCCCAAACTTTTGGATGGTAGTGTATATTTGACATCAGAAGAAAGATGATCCACTCAAGATCAGTGTTTGTTCCCATTACTAACATGATTTTTAGCAGCTACTGATGCTTAATAAATAAATAATTGTCTTTGTTTGGGTTTTCCACAAAATAAACATTTGATCATCCCATTCTGGACTTTATTTGTGGATCAGTGTGCTTAATATGAGATCCTTATCAAACATATTCTTCAGTGTTGATTCTGCTCATTTGTGTCTTTATAGAGAATGCCACTTCCTGGATCCTGCCCTTCACCTCAGGTGGATTTATCTACATCGCCTTGGTCAATGTGGTACCTGATCTGCTAGAGGAGACCAATCCTAGGTAAGGTCCACTTCCACCTTTTTTTTTTTTAACCTCCCACATGTAAAATTCCTCTCATACTTCACATATTAAATGACTGAATGTCCATGACCATGTCCCCTGTTCCCACAGGAACTCCTTTCTGCAGGTTCTACTGTTATTTTGTGGGATTGCAGTCATGGCTCTTCTCTCAGTCGTCATGGACTAGCCACAGGCGAGCACTGTTTTTATCAAGGGACGTTTAGAGTGTCACCTAGCATGGATTTATGGACTATTCACTTCACTGTTTCAGCTTTAAATAATTTAGACATTTTTTTTCACTCCAAAGACCATGTGAGTAAAGACCAAATAAAGAAACCGCCTTGACAATCAGGTGTGATTTTAGCCTTATCCTTCAAACACCGGGAACCGTCTGTGTCCAGATTAAATTTAGACTTAACTCATGATGCCTTATAAGCACCAGCTGAAACTGAAGGGAAATACAAGTTTGTGCAAATGGTGCTCAGAATTAACAAAGTTATTTTGGTTCAAATATGCCATCTAAGCTGCTCGTATTGCATTCTTGTTCATAATCATGTTCCAGCCTGGTGTCAATGACTTATGCTCAGTAAGAAGAACCTGTCACTTTCCATTGTCAGTTTCATCACTGTGATTTGCTTTAGTTTTAAGTCAACATAATGCAGATGCAGTTTCACAACAGGTCAACACATTCTTTATTAAGAGACAGTGTACAGGCACATACACTTTCATAATCCGATTTTTGATGGTCATCATTGCTTTTTTAAAAAGCTAATAATACTGCTTCACTTTTATAAAAGATTCTGTGGAAGTTAAATCTATTTAAGCTCATTTCACACTTCATTTGCTCAAGACATCCACACTTTGCATGAATACATTTTCCTCTTGCACATACATCATTGAACACACTCTTTCTGTCAAACACTTTTGAAAATACTCAACAGGCCTTATTTTCTTACAGTATTTACTCTTGTTATTGATTATATCCCGATAGCCACTACATTGCTGCATTTTCATTTTAAGTCTCTGATTTTCTGTTCGTTGTGGTCCTGGCATTGCGATTCAGAGTTTTGAGTGATTAAGTCTAGAGGATTGACAGATTCATAAGCAGACAGTTCTTTTACTCGAATGACTTAGTGCCATTTCATACATTTCGATCAAATTTTAAAGAAGATAATGAAATAGTTGATACATGGATTGCCTGTTTTGCCAGTTTTGTACATGGAATGTTACTGAAAGAATGTTCTGAACGCATCACTTGGCAGGTCAGAACGGTCTTTGCCAAAATGTAAATATTTGAAAAGAGATTATATATATTTATTCTATTAACAATGTCATGTTGAAAGAAACATTTATAACTTTTAAGACTTGAGTCCTCCCATTGTATAGTTGAAATAAAGATGTTACTGTTTGATGTAAACCTGTTGTTGTGGCTGTTTTTTTTTTTTTTTAATGATTGAACTATGTGCAGCTTTCACTTGTAGAATCACCACTGCAATCCAGCACTGTAGAAACTCTTTTTTAGAAATGTATTTGTTAGTTCAGCTGACAGTTTAAATCTCAATCATTTGATAACTTTCTAACCAAATGTCTATTCAGTTTACAGCTAAAAAGCTAGACTTTTTAATGGATTATTGACATTTCCAATTACTCGTATTCAGTGCAAATGAATAGAAACACCAAAAATGTATGTTATTGTGTCAATTGACCCTTCGCGTGGAGCTTGATTGACAGGTAATCTGACCAATCATACTTCACCATCCGCCATTTTGTCCAACAAAGCAGTCAGGAGAGATAGTAGATTAACATAGGAGGATTTGAACTTGAAAAACGGAGTGTACAGACGACTTTCCGCGGTTAAAACAACATTCCTTCTTATGTTCATTCATGTTTATTTGATGCTATAAATGAACTAGAAGGAAGAGATGATCGGATCACGAGCAGCTTTAACTGATGCTCTACATCGATCTGTCACGACACATTAAAGAGCCACAAAACGGTATTTATTGTTTAAATTTCTTTTACAAAATGACCAAATTTGAAAGGTGAGACTTTGTTTAATATGTTTAACATCAAAAATAACCGAAAAATAACCTGGTCTGTCCTGTCTGTCAGCGTGTTGTCAGTCTCCTCTCTGCTCCGCGATGTATTTTTCACTGCGTGAGAACATGAGAGCGGCGTAGCTTGTCGGACATAGCGACAGTAACTAAGGGGGGCGGGTCTTTGCGAAGGGTCAATTAAAGGGATAGGTCACCAAAAAAAAAAACTTTTCAGTTTCATGTTTTAATCAACATTTAATGATTAACTGCTTTTTCCATTTTAGGTTTTTCTAAATTGCTAACACATGTTTGTGATTATTTTTCTTTTATTTCTCTTTTTCTTTAGATGCAGAACAATTCTCTAGATTGCTTGTACTGTCTGTGGTAAATATCCACCAACTGAATTTATGCATGTTGAGTGAGAGTGTCTTTCCTGCATCGGAACGGGTCTTCTCTATTGTATTAGCGTTAATGGATCCTAAATGACGTATAGCAGTTTTGGTTTGCATATCAGAATGACTTCAGGAATATGCAGTACCTTCCAGAAGATGCATTTAATCATGAGGGCGCATGGGTTTCTCATGACCTGCTGAATTACCAGCTATCCCTTGGCTGTTATGTGGAGGAACTATTATGCCTAATGACTCTGAGATGGCAACCCTTATTAATATGGATTCCCTACCATGTTTAACCATTAGCAAGCTATACCCATCCATGAGGTTTGACTTTTCACTATACTGTTATATGCTGATGTAGTTTGGCTTGACAACTGTGTGGAGTTTATTTGCACATCTTTGGAGTCTATTTTGTCTCTGCAAGGTCTTTGCATTTTTTCAATGTGAGATGTCATACTCACAAATGACTCGAATTTCCTGCCATTCCAAGTCATGTATGTTCAAAGTAGTAGTTCTGCAACGGTGTCGGCTATGCCAAGATGCGTACCGCAAGCAAATTTTTTTTCTGCACAGTCTGGGTCTGAAATGTCATATGGGAATCAGGGGGTGGTATTGATTTTGTGTTCACACTTGTCCTATTTCAACACAGTCTGTTTGGCAAGGGACCGTTGCCATAACGACTAGCCTGTGGGTTGTCTTCCTTTGTCATCTGCCCTGACAGAGCCCAGTGTGTGGGAAACTGCCTGGAACTTTGGACAATAAGGTGCTACTTTATTTAATTATTTTTTTCGAACGCCTTTATGCCTTGTCCTTCAAAACGGCTTCCGATGGGCACCTAAAACGTGGCTGCTCGACCTAACATGATTTATTCTCCTGTATCTTGACCTGAACCTCCCACGCTTCTGAAGCTCCTCTCTGTGGGCCGCCTCCATGGATGACAGGTGGCAAGTTAGTGCTGCTACAGTTCACACCAAGTATATTAATAAAAGATTTGAGTACACCTGATCGTGTTGAAAATTGAGAGAAAGAGAGGAGCAGGGAAGTAAAATAATGCGGAAATAACAAGATTGGGGGAGAAACTAGAAGTCTTGAAAGGACAGATGCAAAAGTTAGACAGTAAAACATTTCACACACTGTATGTGAGGTGTAAGGCCAATTTTGCATCATATTTGATGTTTCAGGCTAAATAATAATATGGGTTAAGATTTGTAGGCCTGCAGGTTTTTTTTGGGGGTTTTTTTTACTGAGGCTGCGAATGTTTCCGAAGACAAAGTCTACCATACGTGGGCAGGAGTCAGGACACAGTGCTGCGTTCTGAGAGTTTCCCTTGAGCAGTTTTCTGTTCAGCTTTGTTTACTTTCTCAATGTGCTAATATTTCCATTTATTCCAGCAAATTCAAATGACAAGGATTTTATGTTGCCTGTTTGGTAATATTTAACTCTGAAAAGGGAAATTGTGTTTCTCACTAATCAAAAACATTTATGTTAGGCATTAGTTCTTATTTTCATGTTATCACTGAAACTGCTGTAATACAATCATATTGTAAAAAAGCGCTATATAAATAAGACTTAAGATAGTACGTTTAATTATCTTTCAACAAGATGCCTTTTTGGCCTGTCCCCATATTTGCTATAATAATGTGCGTTTAAAAATAAAAAAGGATGTGAACCTACACGAAAACATTGCTGAAATGTATATTCAATTTTAAATATATAAATTCTTCACTACCTTTCTGGGCCTTCAACGTGGTAATAACGTTGTTGGGGGTCAGAAAGCTCTCGGTTTTCATCAAAATATTTGAGTCCCAAAAATTAATAAAGGTCTTGTGGGTTTGGAACGACATGAGGATGAGTAATTAATGACAGCAATTTCATTTTTGAGTGAAGGACTGTTCCACAGGTGTATGTGCAATAATTGTGAATGGTTCATTGAACAATCAGGAAAAATATTGTTTAAACCTTTTATAATAAAGATATGTAAAGCCTATTTGGATTTTACAAAATTATCTTTAAAATACATTGTACATTAAAATACATTAAAAAAATTTACAGTGCATTTTTACAGTAAACAACTGATGCATTTATGAGGCTATAGATATTCACTTTTTATAGTCTACTGTAAAACATAGCCTACGGAATGTTAAACGAAATTTACTTGTCCACTTTTTTAAATGAAAAAGGCATCCATTGCATGGAATTCCTCTATAATGAGTAATTAGTAAACATCAAGGAGAGCAAAGAGAGCTAAAAAATGATACAGTACAGTCGTGAAGAAATATTTGAACAGCTTTTTACATCTGTATTGCTGTGCTGGAGTTTGTAACCAATAAATTACCCTCTCATGTTTATCACTATTCCTCGTGTTCCCGGTGCACCTAATTGGTCTCTTCTCACTCAGTTCGCTGAGGCCCAAGAGGAAAGAGAGAGCATTGCAATCAAACCAAACCACCACTCACTCAGTCCTGGTTCTCGCATCGCCTCTCCTCTTCCCATCTCTCCCCCTCTCCTTAACTCAAAATCAAAATAGATGGTGGAAAACCAGCACATCTGGCCGGGCGCTCTGCAACAATAGATCGCATCGAGCTGGAATCGAGCCTGGTCATGTCAGCGTCCGAGAGCTGCTAGACATTCGGTGTGTTTTCTTGCTTTGCCTTTCACAACGGCTGCCGAGGGAGGACCGAGCGTCTGTCTGGGCTCTCCAACGAGCAGAGAAGATGGCCGCCATTAAGATTTTAACCAGCGCGGGGCTTTTCTTGGCATTTTCTGCTCTGGTCTTGTTGGCTATGGCCATCTGCACCGATTATTGGTACGAGACGGATGCTCGGCGGCACCGCGAACGCTGTAAGAACTACGCAAACAAGCGGAACGATCCCGGATACATTTACATCTCAAATCACAACTTGCCACTCCAGATGCCTCCAAAGGGCTATGAGAGGAAAGCGACGGAGGCGCGCGTGAAGCGGCACGCTCCGGCATCGGCGACGGCCATGGAGTCTCACTGCAGCCGCCAGTTCAACTCCACGATCTCCGGTCTGTGGAGAAAGTGTCATCGCGAGGGTTTTGACCTGGAGACCGAGGATCTCATTTACAAAGGTAAGTTGCTTTCTGTTTTGAGCTGGCTTTGTCAAGCAATAGCCTCGGTCCAGGCCGTTTTGTTTCGAAGCCAACGGATGTGGACGTTCATCCAGCGGTAAATCTCACACGAACATTTTGCTGTTATCAATGCCATTCGGATAGGCTGGTTATTCCCGTTGTCTCTGTATCTACGTGGCAGTAGCCTTCGCTAAGTGGCACTTTCTTTATTAAGTTTAGTTGTAAAGCGATGTCAACAGTGAAGGGGAAATGTGGAAGGCCTGAATCTGATCCCTGTCGCTATCCGAGGTGCTGAATTCAGCCAACCTGTGCCACTGCCATCTGTAAAGGCGGAACAGAAACTTAGAGACCACCAAAAGGTGCGTTTACATAATGCTGCACAGAGCATACGTGTATTTATATAGCAATTACAATTGTACGTTTTAAATTATGAATATAGAAAAATATTAAAGGATTATGCTATGAAATTAAAAGTATTAAAAATAAATGATGAGGATCTGTGATATGGATGTCTGAGATGATATATTGAAACCTGCTTTTTTATTACATGCTGATTTGATGGACAAAATAGTTTTTTTTTTTTTTTTGTAAAGGCGTATTAATAGTATTTTATGACAAAACTATTTAAATAAAGAAGGGATTATGCCAAACTACCTAAACCACATTTTCTATTTATTTTCTTCTTTTTTCTTCAATTCTTGTCTAAAATAACAATAGCAAAGTAGCAAAGCCAGCTCTGATGCTGCATAATGTAACCAAAACCAAAGCAGCACCAGAGCATCCTGTGACAATGTGGGCTGAGGTGTATGTTGTGAACTTTATTTATTCTAAATCTTATGTAATCTAAATGCTCAGGGTTGGCTTTATATATATATATATATATATATATATATATATATATATATATATATATATATATAGCCTACACTGTGGCATATAAATGTAGTAGCCAACTAGTGAACATAACATTTGTAAAACAAATGACCTTCTAATAACATTGTGTTAAAGAATGCCTAGACTATATAGTTTATCAGATAACAATATCCATAAGATGATTAAACTTAAAGCAAATTTATCATGTTTTACTTTCCTCGTCGTATGAATACTGATCTCATAAGAGACTTACATCACCCTCCTATTCTTTGATAAAGATATCATTCCACGTTATGTTCAGGCCTTAAATATTAAGTGTGAGCTCTTACAGCAGCCATTTCTCTTGCTGGGTTGCAAAGAGAAGGAACGCTGCTCACTTGACCATATCTTCATCAATAATTTGTTCATTGATTTTCCCAGGTCACCCTAAGTGGCTCTGTAGATGTCATGAATGATGAAGTAGTGATGGTGTGCAACCACTCCAGTTAGACTGTGAGCCAACACCCAGGAAAACATTTCTTCCAGATTTATAGTCCTGTTTATTCACCAATCCGTGTCAGCCCAGTAATCTTTGTGTTCTTTGTAAAGCAGGCAAAACATTGTTTCTGATTGTCAGTGATATTCTCTGAGCAGAATTAACATAATTGGTTCTAAATATACAAACAGTAAAACATACTGTTTACTTGTCTTAATGGTTAAAAAATATCTGAAAGTGAAGAAATGAAGTTCAGACTAAATCAATTCATTATAATACACCATGTGTTCTCCAAATGTCAAATATTTTAAACATGTCAGAATGTTTCAAAAACTGACTAAGACAAGATCACATGTCATGCTTAATACTATAATTCTCAGTAGCAAATACTAGCAATACATATACAAAGCTAATAAAATGTGCTATGCAAATTTGAATTGTATCCTAAAAATCTGATCTGCACAGGGTATTGATTTTTGTTTCTTTTGGTATAACTTTACTTCACCAATTAAATTGAAGTCTCTTTGTAGAGTTTCCATCAGATTTCACAGACATGTTTTTCACTGTTTTCACAAATAGGAGTACAAGAATGCTTTTTCTTCAGCAGAGAAATGAACAGAATGTGCAAAGTGTCTTTGTAAGAGATTCCTGGTTCCTTTGATGTGTCAGTTTGGGATTGTGACATAGAACAAGCTGTCACAATATATTTGACACATAGATATGATAAACATGACACAATCTGCTCAGCTCACGCATGAGGTCTGTACTCGTCATTTCATCACAGATCTGTATAGCAGCAAACTCAATGTGTTTTTGTGCCTTAGAAAACCCTTTGATTAATGCATTTAACAGTCTAATTTCTGTAAAGACTAATTAAATGGCAGCACGTCCTCTTATCCTTGACTTCACCTCTCGTATCTTGTTTTGTCTTATCCACAATATGTCTCTCACCCTAACATGATCAACATCATCTGAGAATCCAGGGAACCAGTTGTGCATTTGTGTTTTATATTGTTGTTTATGACAGAACAAAATCCCATTTTGTGGTAAGAACATCTAAACTAGGCTTTTTGATGCAGCAAGATGTGGTCATATTTTGATATATTTTGTTGACTCTGTGCTCTAAAACATACTTAAAGGGGTAACCTATATGAGTTTCTTTCTTCTGCTGAACCCAAAGAAAGACATTTTAAAGAATATGGGTAACGAAAACGTTGTGGGGCACCATTGGCTTCCATAGTATGGAGAAAAAAATATTATGGAAGTCAATGGTGTCCCACAACTGTTTGGTTACAAACAATCTTCAAAATATCTTCCTTTGTGTTCAGCAGAACAAAGACATTTGTACAGGTTTGGAACAACTTGAGGGTGAGTAAATGATGACACATTTTTCATTTGTGAGTGAACTACCCCTTTAACTTCCAATATTAAGTTAAGTTAAGGTTTTACAAGTGTCAAAGTATAGAAAATGTGAAAATATTGAAAATAAAGCAAACATTTAATATTGGGGTATCTGAAATAAATGTTGCATGCAGGCAGAGAAAGATTCCATAAGATGCGATCATATATAGCTATATACTGTAACACAACTAAAACATCAACAGATATTGAGGCATCCAAACAGCAAGATCATTTGAGATTGATACATTTCCCATCTGGATGAGAGGCGTACACAGGTTTTTTTGTGTGTACGTTTGTTCTCTGAATCACAACGTATACGTACATTTGTGAAATGATCGTAAGATCAAATGTAGGATGATTTCTACGCAACATTTTATAAACGAGGCCCCAGATCTTCCATCACCATCACCTAGTCTAACAACTGAAAGAGTGTCAAACCATACCACGCACTATGCAACACTTATGAATAGAACATGAAAGCCTGCTCTGATTTATGCAAATCAATCCTAGACCAAATCATCAGCTTGAGGAATGCTAAAAATAATGCTGACGTGGGTGAAAAGAACACAAACTGTACCTTGAAAAACCCTGCATAGCCTGTGGGGACTGAAATGTTGAAATTGGTACAACACAGCAAACTGAAAGTCACAACATTTCACGTTATCTGATTTACTATTGAGGTTTCTCTGATAAAGATTTGAATTTCTATCAGATTGAGTCTGTTTTATATACACATCTTGTCTGATACACAACACACTTACGTCATTCAAGACAAATGTGTGTCTCTATCTCACAATTTTTTTATAAAATTTGTAATGGTATACATGCTACTGTTTAGGAGTAGGACTATCCATATAACATTTAACTCCTCCCTTTAAAAATAGCAGTTTTGCTTTCATATGCTGTATTTCACAGACATTAGTGATTAGTGATTCTACAACTGAATGAAGTAGGTTTGTTTTTTAAGCCTTTTTCTCTCATTTTACATGAAAATAAATAAATATGTAACTATGACATTTATGACCCTGTGCATTTGATCATGTGTGCCTAATTGCTCTCCAGGAAATGCTTTAATTAAATTAAAGTTAAAGTGAAAACAAGCATGGGACGCTTTGTTGCATTTTATGATCACAACAGACCTGCTGTTCCTCTGGAGATTAAAGCCACGGACTGATTTGCTTTTCCTAAACATTAAATGCTGTAAATGTCATGAAAGAGAATACTTCTTGATTCACTGTTTTGTTCAAATAGGTTTGATTCAGAGATGCACCCCTGTAAAGTATCATTACACCTCTTCAATCCTGCCTCGAAACCTTCCCGTCAATATCACCAAGACCATCCGACAAGATGAGTGGCATGCTCTGCGTGAGTCTGACAGACTTTTTTACTTGTTACTTGTGATTTCTGACGTCTGTGATGTGCATGTTTAAAGACAATATTTGTGTATACACACTTTTTACTTAAACGGATTGTAACTGATCCTTCTCCAATCCCCAGTTGTAGCAATATGTTTGTAAAACATGATACTTTTTTGTGACACTATAGAGGATTAATGGTTTGGAGAATGTAATGGATGATACTTTGTAATGCTCCAAGACATCTTATATTGTTTACTTTAAATGAAAGCACATTAAATCACTAAAAAAAGATTCATTATTTCACCAAAAAAGGTCAAATATTTTACACTGCCTGCCAGCCTATACTGACAGATACAGAATATTCACTGCTGTGGATATTTCCCTCTGAATTAGATTGACTGATTTACCTCTACCTTTTTTTGGTCACACTTTAGACTAGGGGACAGTTCTCACTATGAACTAACTATTAACTCTTAACTTTTGCCTCAGTAAACTCCTAATTACTGCTTATTAATAGTTAGTAAGGTAGTTGTTAAGTTTGGTTATTGGGTAAGATTGAATGAGGGATGTAGAACATGGTCATGCAGAATAAGGCGTGGTTTATAAATACTAATAAACAGCCAATATCTTACTAATAACTAGTTAGTAGTAAAAATTGGACTGTAAACTGAAGTGTAGGCCTACCCTTTTTTTAAATATATATTTTTTAAATAAATACTTTTATTCACCAAGGATCCATTAAAGTGACAGTAAAGACATTTATAATGTTAAATATACAGTATACACTCACCGGCCACTTTATTAGGTACCCCATGCTAGTAACGGGTTGGACCCCCTTTTGCCTTCAGAACTGCCTCAATTCTTCGTGGCATAGATTCAACAAGGTGCTGGAAGCATTCCTCAGGGAGTTTGGTCCATATTGACATGATGGCATCACACAGTTGCCGCAGATTTGTCGGCTGCACATCCATGATGCGAATCTCCTGTTCCACTACATCCCAAAGATGCTCTATTGGATTGAGATCTGGTGACTGTGGAGGCCATTTGAGTACAGCGAACTCATTGTCATGTTCAAGAAACCAGTCTGAGATGATTCCAGCTTTATGACATGGCGCATTATCCTGCTGAAAGTAGCCATCAGAAGTTGGGTACATTGTGGTCATAAAGGGATGGACATGGTCAGCAACAATACTCAGGTAGGCTGTGGCGTTGCAACGATGCTCAATTGGTACCAAGGGGCCCAAAGAGTGCCAAGAAAATATTCCCCACACCATGACACCACCACCACCAGCCTGAACCGTTGATACAAGGCAGGATGGATCCATGCTTT